>OZ057398.1:86395288-88798346 GCA_964056695.1 Melieria picta | reverse complement strand
CCTTTCCTCTTTCATTTGATATACATATCGCCATATTCTAACAAGGTTAAGTATTTTTTACATTTTTTTTACGCAGTATTATTATGTTTGGTCTCTAGTTTCACGCCCATATTGATTTTTTCTGGTATAAAAAATGCTGTCGCACGGTGTTATCTACTAACTATCATCAGCTATCATTTGATACAACACAGAAGTTGCATTATCTCCACAATCTAGGGTCTTTTATCGTCTATTCAGGGGGTGAAAAGTTAGAGTTTTGAAAAACTCATCGCAAGCAGAGAAAGCGAGTGCCAAGAAAAAAATCTATTGGATATTGTTAAGTTTCAGTTGAAGAAAGTTCCACTAATTTTTGGGGACATTTCGATCATCAGCAGCTGAAATACAGCGCTCCAAAAACAGCAGAAATCGCGATTTTTCCGAATTTCTGGATTTTCGAATGACGGTATCTCGGCGAATTTGAGTCCAAATAGAACATGCGGTAGCGCATTTTGTTCGTTGACTAGTCTACTTTATTTGAAATTTGGTCCTGGTCAGTCTCGGTTTGATCCGGTTGTTTGGCGCAATTTTTGAAGAAGGCCGTTTTTACAGTTTGAACGACTTTACTTATTCAAACGCCAAACAACCGGATCAAACCGAGACTGACCCGGACCAAATTTCTAAAGAAGTAGACTCATCAACGAATAAAATATGCTACCGCATGTTTCATTTGACCTCCAACTTCCCGAGATATGATTTTTTTAAAGAACGCAAAAAAACGGAGTTTCTCAGGGTTTCAAAAATTTTTTTCTCGGGTACGCGGGGACGGGGAGGGCTAAAAAATTGGGAATACAGATATTTTGCATAGTACTTCAATGTGTCAAACTTTGAGCCAATTTGAAGAACCCCATAAAATATGTTTTTTAAAAAATTATTGGAAAGACTCATATGTAAACATAAATAACGGGTAACAGTTGCAGTTCATACGCATAATAGACAATAAATAAAAAGGCTTAGGGCTAAGGCGAGGGGTAATGTGTCGTGGGATAGTTTATACACTGCTTTTGGGGGGTGTATAAACTAGGAAAACTTAAAAAAAAAAACTAAAAAAAATCGGTATAGGTATATATATATGGCGGTCCTTATTACTTTTTAATGTCTTGTTATCTTTTCACACAGATGTCGACAAATCTTTTATTTATTTATTTATTTATTTACAAGAGAAATAATTATAGAATAATTATTGCACTAAAGGAAAAAGCACTGGCTACCATGGCCTTCGGCTCTCATTAACTAAATTTACATAATATATGAAATTACAGTGTTGGGGTAATCTTTTACAGCAATTTAAATGTCTTTAATATTACAAAGTTCTAGGAATTTATTAATAGCACTAATATTATCTATATTGATTGACTTCAGGCAGTTTGAAGGATTCGCATTATTAAATATAGATCTCCTGATTTGATTAAGCTCGGGACATTCGTCGATGATATGCGTGACTGAAAAATATGAAGACTTGCAAAAGCGACAATTTGGTTTCGCAGTTCCATCTAAGAGATAGCTGTGTGTTGCTATAGTATGGCCTATCCTAAGGCGCACAAACGTTCTCAGGCTTCGGCATGTGCAGTCTGGCGGATACAAAGGTTTTGCACCGGTTGGATTATGGATTTTGTAATGGTGTTGATAATTCATCCATTCACTGGTGTGTTCAGCCCTGCATGTGATGAAAGCTTGTTTGCGTATGTCCTTTGGTGTAACGTAACCGAACAAATGTAGAGGTTGTCTTGCAGCATACTTCGCTTTTTCATCGGCCAGTTCATTGCCTCGAATGCCAGCGTGTCCCGGCACCCACATGATTTTTATTTTATGTTTGTTGTTGAACAACACCTTTCGAATATTTTCGATCAGCACTGTGTCATTTGCTGTGTTTAAGAGCGCATCTATAACGGATTTGCTGTCACTACATATAATGTACTTTAGACCAGTTCGAGAGGCAAATAGTACAGCTTCATGTAAGGCGGCCGCTTCGGCTGTAAATACTGAGCAGTACGTTGGCAATATCCCGACAGCTATTGTGACACCTAGATCATTTGTTACTGCAAACGTAATACCGGTATCTGATTTTGATCCGTCGGTAAAGATGAACTCCCACTCTGCTTTGAAGGGCTCAATTGTTTCATTGTATAATTGGCGATATACATGTGGATTGGTGGTGTTTTTTGGATACTTAATTAAGCTGTTGATAAAAGATGATTTGGGAATTAACCACGGTGGATGGGTTGCCGTCTCAATTAAAACTGGATCTGCTACAATGTTGAGCTGTGTGGCTAGCATTAAGCATCGTGTCAGCGTTGAAGTTTTGTTATTTTGACGTTTGTGTTGAATGGACGATTGTATCGAGTTGTACATAAGCTTGTTTTTGCAGTGCAGTAATCTTGGAATAAGCATCACTGTATTGTATGTTGTTCTAGAAGGGATGTCTGGTAGTCCTGCTTCAGTTAAAATTGCTTTTATGGGTGATGTAGGAAAAGCGCGAATACTTCTTCTGGCCGCTGCGTGATATGGAGGTAACAGGAGTTTGAGATGTGATTTAGCGCAGTGCCCGTATATTGGAAGTGCAAAATCAATTTTTGATAGTATTAGTGCTTTAGTGATATTAACAAGTGTTGACATGTGTATTAGAGAATGCTTAGAAGAAAGGTATTTTATAATATTGAGTCTTGAAAGTAAGCTTAACCTAGTATATTTACAATGTTCCTTAAACGTGAGTTTTTTGTCAAATATTAAACCTAAAATTCTCAGCGTGTTAGAGTGTGGAATTACAGTGTTATATAGGGACAGGCTAGGAAAAGTACATTTATGCTTTCTGCAAATGTGAAACGTTGAACTTTTGCTCGTAGATATGTTGGTGCCCGATGATTTGGACCAGTTAGAGATGTCAAAAAGAATGTCAGAGAAAATAATTTGTATTTGCCTTAAGTCTTTTAAATCTGAGAATATAAGGACGTCGTCGGCATAAATTAGATGGTTGACCAAAGCGTGTGAGGAAATAATGGAACTAATTTCATTAAAAGCTATTATGAATAAAGTAACGGAAAGTGGCGAACCTTGTGGTATACCATTAAACTGTGGATGTAAATTTGAACGATGGTTATTTACGCTAACAAAGAATTTACGATGAAGCAAAAATGATTTAACAATATTATAGATTTTCTTTCCTACACGCCATTGTTTTAATTCTCTCAAAACAATATGAGCTCCAATTTTATCGAAGGCTTTTTCAAAGTCTAAGCTTAAAACAGAAACGTGGTTTCTTGAGGCTAAAGAGGTGGAAGCAAAATTTTCGAAATATAGAAGAGGGTCAATGACACCTAATCCTTTTTGAAAACCAAACTGATGCGGGCTAATAAGTTCTTTTTGTTTGGCATACCACATTATCCTACTAGCAATAATTTTTTCCAGAATTTTTGATATGCAAGGAATTAAAGATATAGGTCGAAAACTAGAAATGTAGGAATTGGGCTGATTGGGCTTAGGAATGGGGACTACAGCTGCGATTTTCCAATCTTGGGGATAGATGCCTTGTTCAAAGATGGAGTTATATAGTTTAACCAGTCGGGATTTAAGGATGAAAGGAAGGTTTTTAAGGAGAGGGTATGATATTTTATCGGGGCCAGGAGTTTTTCCTGACATCGACAAAATTGTGGAGTCAAATTCTTCTGTGGTGATTGGGGATTCGGTGAGGATGGCTTTAGGGCAAGGCGAAGGATTTATGTAATTTTCAGCTATAATGCGGGTTTTCAGATTGGTAAAAGTAGGGTGAAAGTTTGAGCAATGTGAATTGCTTGACCATGTTGCTGCAAATTGCTCAGCAATGTTCTCGGGGGCATAAATGGGGCCTTGAGGGGAATGAATAAAGTCGATTTTATTGTATCGGTATGTACCAGACAACGCTTTTATGTCCGACCATATCTTTTTGGGGTTAGAGGTTGGATTTATATTAGCAGTAAGATTTTCAAAAGATTGTTTTTTTGCAGTTTTTAGTTCCCTTCTAAACGCAGCGTTTGCTTTTTTGTACTTCACCAAATTCTCTATAGTTCTATTCTGCTTGTAATAAGCCCAAAAGGATTGCTTTGTATGCCTTAAATTTGCTAGAAAATTAGACCAATAAGGAAGTTTGGCTGCAAATTTTTTTGTGCTGGTTTGCGGGATAGCAATATGAGCTGCAGAACGGATGATAGTTTTTATAGCTGCTGCTTCTGCGTTGATGTTTTTGGATATTGCTTTTTTTGTAGTTAGAGATTCGATGAGGGCACAGTACTTTTGCCAGTCTGCTTTGTCTGTGAGAAATTTGGACTTGGGTTTGATGACAGATAGCTTTGGAACAATAAGGGAAGTGATAATAGGGAAGTGGTCACTATTATGGAGATCGTCAAGTGTATGGGAAGAGAGTTTAGGGGCTATGGAAGCAGAGGAAAGGACAATGTCTGGGTGGGTGAAAGACCCATGAGTTGAGAAGTGAGTGGGGGCGCCGTCATTGTGAACGACAAGGTTTTCAGTTAGGATGACATCTTCAACTATTTGGCCTCTTTGATTAGTCGATGCAGAGCCCCAAAGAGGGCTCCAGGCATTGAAGTCACCTAATATTATAGAAGGAGTGGCAGAAGTTGTAAAAATTGTAATGAGATCTTTATTGTTAAATTTTTGATGGGGAGGAATATAGCATGAAATAATCGTAACTTTAAAACCAATATCAATTTCAACTGCTAGGGCTAAGATATTGGAAGTGATGGGGATCTTTCTGTGGTTTAGGGATTTTTTTATGAAAAGGGCAATTCCTTGCTTACTGGTGGTGTTTTGTTGTGCGTTGTGGAAATAACCTATGTATTTATGGGGTGTAATGGCTGTTTTATTTACTGGGATGTGGGTTTCTTGTAGGGCAATGACATGTGGAGAAAATTCATTTATCAGGATGTTTAGGTCAGTGTAGTTATTGAATAAACCATTGATATTCCACTGTAGAATTTTCATGATTTATTCAATGGGGTTAGCATCATTGGTTATATCAGTAGAAAACGTGGAAGTATTGTCTAAATGAGTTACTTGTTTGAGAATGTTAGCGATTATTGTGTTAGTTGTGGGGTCATCGACTGCTATTGTTGTTGGGAGAGCGTTAAGCGAGATTGTTGAATTTGAGTCAGTTTCGAGTGGTTTGTTGTCGGTATTGTTCAAGTTGTTGTTAGAGTTTTGTGGGTTAGTTTGCTGGTTGTTATTGTTGTTGTGTTTGCTGAGAGTGTTTCTTACAGTGTTGGCGAATGAGGGAGAGGAGTCGTTGAGAGGTGGTGGAATTTGCAATTTGTGTATATTTATTGCTTCGCGAAAAGAGCACTTGTTGTCCGTTTGAATGGTAATTATTTGCTTCATTTGTAAGAATTTGGGGCACGATCTACTGGATGCGGGATGGTTTCCTGAGCAATTAACGCAAAGAGTGCGTGAGCATGCTGTTGGGGAATGAGGTGGAAAGGCACAAGTGTCACATACAGGGGTCTTCTTACAACGCTTTGCCGTATGACCGAGAGTTTGACAACTTTTGCATCTCATCGGGTTTGGGTAATAAGGTCTAACTTTTGTGGTGTACCATGAAACATCAATTTTTTCAGGCAAGTGGTACAGATCGAAAGTGAGTAGAAGAACTCCGCTTGGAATTGGCTTGCCTTCAATATACTTTGGAAATTTATAAACTGATACGACACCCTGTTCTTTCAAGTTCTCAACTATTTCACTCTCGGAGACCTCATTCAAGCATGGGGCGTAAATCGTGCCCTTAGAGGAGTTGAGGTTATGGTGGAATTCAATTTTGACATTGCAAACTCCCAATAATTGTTTTGTTGCTGTGAATTTTTTTGCTATGGAGTTGTTTTTTACAAGAAGTAATAAATTGCCATCTCTCATTTCAGATATTTTTATAATTTCAGAACTAATGTTCTTTAACGCTTTGTGGACAGCGAAGCATGAGAATCTATTAATTGGTTTATTTGTGTCAATAGCACTTACAACAAGGTACTTCGGATTTTCTTTTTTAGCTGTCGGTAAAGTCGGAAAAGGTAGGTTTGACGTTTGTAGTTTTTTTCGTTTGGGTTTGGGGCTAGTGGATAATAGGGAAAACCTATTATCCCCTAGGGAAGGCCCCCGTAGGGACATTTTGACTGTTGAAGTAAATTATATGTGTAGTCAGGTATAGAGTCACTATAGAAGAGACGGAAAAGAAGAGAACCGAGAAGGTGTAGATTACCAGAGTAGAACGAAAGTAAACACAGAAATCACTGAAAAACACAACCGTTCACGTCGAGTAGCAGTCGATGACTGGTCGACAAATCTACTCCATGAAATAAACGACTAGGGGAAACTAGTTCTCTCATCTACCCCCACGGACTACGCCTTAGTATAAATGTTTGCAGTAACATGATTTTTTTACATTGCGGTGTATCAAAATTTCGGTTAAAATAGAAAAATAATGCTTAAATAGCGAAAAAATATCATCAATGACCGTTAATTATTTACGCTTTTCATCCCCAGCAGGCCTATAGACACTCTAGGGTTCGGGTTAGGTAGGAGGAGTGTAACAACTTTTTTTCACAATTTTTTTATTTTCTCAAAACACATTAACAGCTACTCACCAGTAATTTTTTTTAGTTTTATTGAGGCTCACAATTTATTTAAAATAATTTTTGTTTCTCACACAATTTAAAAAATAATTATTTGCTCACTTTCTCACGAAACTTCCACTTTGTCTTACAATGACTGCCGTTGTGCATGCGGCAGCGTTAACTGACTACATTTATTTTATAAAATGAAGATTCCCCTTTCCATACGTGTAAAATCAGCAAGAAAAATCATAAGGTATAATTTACAGAATTTTTTTAAGCTTAGGGTGTCTACAGGCCTTCTTGGGAACTAGAGGGTTAAACCTTAAATTCCAGAATTTTGAAGGTAACGAAAATCCAGAAGTGAGACTGGAACCACTGAGAAACTCAATTATTTTTCGTTTCTAAATCCTGTTGATGAACAGCACAAATTAATTTCATTACCGAAACATGGATAAACCACTTTTCGTCTACTTTTTATAGAAAAGTACTTTTTGTAGAAAATTACTTTTCGTACTCAGAAGAAAGCAAACGTGAATCAGACCAGTTGATTAGAAAAATTAAGTAAGTGTTTTAGGATGCAGAATAGAATGGAGAAAGTTGAAAGGAGTACTGCGAATTTCTTGATGCGAAATTTCTTCTAGATCTTTAGGTCAGGTCAGGTCACGAGACCTTGCCGCAAGACACACGTAGACCACAGGTTGAGCCAATTACGATACCACAAAAATAAAGTAGTAAAGTACAAATCTGTACTGCTAATCATTCCAGAGCCTAATTAACCCTTTCGGGATGGAGTTTAATTTTGAAAACCAAAATATTCTTTAAGAAATGTTCCCATGCTATGAAAGTTAGGGCCGAGAACATTATGTTACATAGTCACAAATTCTGAAATCATCCTTTCATCCGGGAAGATATAATTCAAATCAATATTTTGTGCGGGTCGTAAGATCTGAATAGTTGCTTTGAGGGGCATTAAAAATCTGGTGAGACGTATTATAAAAGTAGTCCCGAAAAGGTTAAGTCACTTTAAATTGTAGATTAATTCTAGCAGGTCACTTATATTGACTATATTGATCTGAGGTCATCCAAGTAATAGTTGAAGAATGGTTAGCCTCAAGCTTTCCATTTCCGTCTAGAGAACGCTGGTCAGTAGCAGACAAGTTGGCTTTTAGTCTTCTCTTCTTCTACATTTAAATACTTGAGATTTTTACACATCCAATTTTTTCAAAGGCAAAAAAAGTTGCAACATTGTTGGACTAATCCTGCTAAAAGAAAATAGATGGGTATTACTGGCTGGCTAGTAGGTTGAGTCCTTACCGATACCAGATGGGGATTGAGTTACAGTTATGAGTTCCAGTAGTGATCCGTTAGAATATGAATGCTTTTGGCAAGGCTTAATAGGGGCTTGAGTCCTATCGCCGAGACCTCTTCCAGTCCAGTGAACTCAAACGATCCCAGTGTGGCCAGACAGTTTCTGAAGATATCAGAACAGAAAACTATGGTATGGTACTAAGTTTCTAAATTGAGACTAAGTAGAAAAATAAAAAAAAATCACACTAATTTTCAAACTACTCTCGATTAAATTTCGACGACAATGGAAAAAGTGAATTTTGTGTACTAATGGTTTCGTTGGTTAGGTAGCTAGGCAGGTTGTAGTGGCTGGCTCTGTATGAGAGACACTTAGGCCCTTTCAAGGCCCCCTTGTGATACCACAAGTTCCAGCCGTTTAAAATGTGTATGCACACACATTTCAAACGGATGGGGAAGGGGGCAGGCGACAGTTTAACGCCGAATCCGAACGGAGGTTGTTAGTAGGAAGTTATTTCTTCAACATTTGGAGTTTTACCATTGCCTGACAAGAGCGCACGATAGAAGTGAATGAGCGTTTCACCAGCCCGAGCTAGGAATCGAACCTAGGGCCTCTGGGTTGAGAAGCCAGCGCGCGTTGGTGAAGAATTTGTTTACTGGATGCCATTAACGCAAGTAACGCCGAAAGTTCGTGTCGCCCAAGAGGGGTTGTCACGCCAGAATTTATCTATAAATTCCATAGAATGATATTGGACGATCGGAGAATTGAAGTGCGTGAATAGCTGAGGCTCAGAACTGGGCGAGTACGTAACATTTTGAACAAATATTGAGACATGAAAAGCTATCCGCCACGCTGCGTTGTTGTTGCTTTTGATATTGACATTTCTCAATCTTTTGTTGCTTCCAATAGAGTATCGCAAGGCAGTGTGAAAGGAAGGTCTTCCTTGTTCATTAAATAATAATTATTAATATAAATATTTTTTCTTCAAAAACCTATAACGTAGAGACTTTAGAACGTATACAAAAGTTTTCAGAAGTCTCTATCTTCTCTCAACTTTTTCAAGGCCTGGCTTTTCAATGGTGCCTACTTATGAATTAAAAATACTTATGAATTCATAATATTGACGGGGACAGTGCACTGCGACCTAGAAGATATGCCCTGTCAGCATGCCTAAAATAATCCTTTGATTATTCTTTGAAAAACCCATACATTCCTCGAATGTTTTCTTGTTATATGACCCGATAATCGCCTTGGAATATTCTAGGCCTGGTTGGTTGTCCCAGCATTGATTCCTGTTGATAATCTTGTCTTTTCTGGTCAGGATGAATAAAGTTCCTTTTCCCAAACCACAAAAATGTTCTGGGCCGACGAATGGGGTAGAAGCGCCCTTTGTGCAAGCTTATCGGCCTGTTCATTGCCTTTAATACCAGCGGAACACAGAGGACCCATACCTGATTATAGAGGCCAAGCTCATTTAGCTTCTCAATGCACTCGGAAACTAGTTTCCACTTGGTATTTAGATTTAAGTAAGCAAACCTTTCAATGGCATACATTGCCGCCTGGAAGAAAGTGCTGTGCTTGCGCGTAGGTTCCAAGCATCTCATCCTCGGCCCGCAAACACTCATCCCGGTACCTTCCTTCGTTAGGGAGCCATCCTTGTACCATGATATCATTCAGTGATCTATCAAATATGTTCCTGATATACCTACCCAGGCCTTCTTATTACTAAGTTCTGTTTTGAATCTTTTGATAAAACTGAACTTCGGTGTGGTTGTGTCTCTCGGTATTGCAATTTCGGAAAACTGGTTTGAAAGAATATCAATCTTCTTGCGACTCAGGAATCCCTCAGCTCCGATATTAACCCTGTTCGCTTGGGTTTGTATGCGTAAATGAAGAGGTGTTAGGAGATATTTACTTAAACTTCCCAACAAAAATGTCTACATTTCGTCTTGTGTCAATGATTACCAAATACCAGCAGATGGGGAGTCATCCTTCATGTCATTTTTCAAATTCAAATCGGCCTACCAAATTGCAGCTATTAACACTAATCACACGTCAAGTGAACGCCACACCAAACGGCCGTTGCAGCAACAAAGACCCAAAAGCGTAGCGCCCAACGCCGAATCCCTTGGCAGTCACGTTGGCTTTGACGTGCATTTAAGTGCCATTCAAGCGCCGTTTTTATGGCAATCATAAGTTAGGCCAACAACGCGGATAAGCCACAGCGCGATGGCGCAGCGAGTGCCGCGTTGCATGCGGCACGCATCGAAGCGCAACTTGTGCACTTCCTGTTCTGGTTGCTGCAGCGACTCGGCGCAACTGCCAGCGTTGTGGCACTCGAATCAGCTCTAACGACATTAGATGGCTGCACTTTTGCGGTCGCTGTGCGAGTCTGCTGCAATTGCGGCGCTTGTAATAATTGCAAATTATGCCAACGATTTATATCTCGAACAGCGAAATATATTTCAGCTATTTTAACTAATTTTTAATTTGACAAATAAGAAACATAAAGACGCCAGCGCCGAACGAGCGCAGCGTCCGTTGTCGTCGATGCCGATGCCACGAGCGCACCGCCAGCCCGACTGGAAACAAATCTTGGGCACAGCGGGTGCAATGTTAACCCGATCAAAACAAATAGGCTCCATGAAAGATGAGTTGCTGGGATTTTTATTTTCATGCCAGTTTTCCTTCTGCCGCGGCTGGCGTGTTGCAGCTGGACGCGGCAGCAAGCTCCATGCAGCGACCGAGTGTAGCCGGCAACAGGAAAATGTTGATTTAAATGCAAATCGGAAAGTGCCTGCAAGTGTGCGTGAACGAATCGAGCAAAACAGAACGCCAGCAATGCGGGTGAAGCCTGGACTGTGGAGTTGCCATATCGGCATTTTGAGTAGCGCAAAAAATTTATGAGGTTTTAGTGTTGTTTGCAAAATTTTCCATTAAAAATTTGACAGTAGCTAAAATCAGAAGAGCAGGCCTCGATAGTCCAGCAGGTAGTGCGCTGGCTTCTCACACCAGAGGCCCTAGGTTCGATTCCCAGCTCGGGCTGGTGAAATACTCGTCTACTACTATCGATATCCACATGAAACAGATGGTATGGAACTGGTGGTATCACACTGGGCCTCATAGTAGGCCTCCGAGTGTGTCTCTTACACAGGCAGCTACCATAACCTAACTTAAAATCAGGAGAGAAGGTAAGTTTACGATGATAAAAATTTAGAAATTGATAAGAATTTGGAAGTTTAACTCTTGTTTACCAGTTACACCAGTGTGACTTGTCACATCCATAGATTAGATTAGATTAGATTAGATTAGATTAGATTATAATAGGTACGGAAGTCGAGCAACAGGTGCCCTTTGCCGAATTCCTTGTCCTTACTGTTCGAATCCTCCAATGTTATCCAGGAACACCTTAATTTTCAGATCAATTTCAGAGAGCTCTTTCGTCTGTAACAGATCCCTTCTTGCGTGTATAAGGGCGGGACTTTCGGTTATAATATTCATGGATGGGTCTTTATCTTCGATACAGATTCTGCAAAGACGAAAGGGTTAAAGAAAGAAGTAGCTGATTTCAAAGTTGAAGTTTAATCAGACATTTTATGCAAAAGGAAAATGTCATCTGCGATTCTTCCCTTCAGCTGCTGCAGGTAAAGCTGAGCAAAACGGTTGTGGGTCAGGAGTCTCACGAACACAGAATTTCGTTGCTGGTTCCATTTTCCTCCAATTTTTTTCAAAAATGATTTGTCTTGGTATTCAATCATATGTTTTTCTTGTGCTTCTTCTTATTAACTAGAAGCTACTGGCAAAAACATCTCCAGTAAAAAAGGCTCTCGTCAAAGAAACTCTCACTTTACGCTTTCAATTTCTCTCTCGTTGCAAAAGATTGGGCGTACACTTAAAAATTTTTACCAAACCGACCTATTGATTGTTATTTTGAAGTTGGTAAAGTGTTGAATATGCATCTTTAAACGATGATACATATATCTATGAACCTTTCAACATACTTTTTAAGTTTCAGTTTCTTAAAAATATTAAACAAATTCAGTCCTTGTGCGAAAATTATGTGAGTTCTCGTGTCATAACGGGATCTCGACACAACGCTCCCAGAACTATTTTCAAACTGCGTGGCAAGCAAAAATTCTCTAATGCCTCAAACGCACTTACCAACTCTGTCTCTCTGTGTTTCAACTGGGCAGCTTTTGGCTTCATCTCTCCGCTCTGTCATATTCGACATCAATGCGACTTACATTGGAGCGCATTGAATTATGACCGATTGTGAGACAGCGCCCGTGTCTGTTTGTCTTGCGAAGCACACACATGTTTACATGCCTGGACATGGATATTTCCGGCCCAAAGACTTAAAGCTGCAGTAAGAAAATATAATTGTAAGCGAAAATGTGGACGAGTGCACAAGATTGGGCAGTGATAGAGGGCCCAACAGCTGGGCGCACAAACGTAAGCATTCACATACACAGCGACACAGAGTGGAGGCCAGCAAAGCATTTGCATTGGTGCCGTATGAGCTGTCAGTGATCTTGTTGAGTTGATTGATTTATATTGTGTTGTTAACGCTTCACAGTCGACTTGACGCAATGATACCGCCGACACGGGCTTTAAGATGTTGAAATTAAATGAGCCTATGTTCTTATGCTGCTGAAACTTAACAAAAGCAACAAAAACCAAAAAAATCAATAAGGCATAAAAAACGAAAAGTATACCACTTGGCTTCTATCGTCTGATCGAGTGCGCTTTAATCTTATGCTGAAAATCTAACGCACTCGCTGCCGATTGCTATCGAATTTGTGTAATCTGCACCCCAACGGCCAGAGGGGGGAGCTGAGCATGTGGTGGTAATTACAGAATCCGCTGGCAACTTGGTATCCTCACACGATCAGCGCAATCTTATGAGTTCGTCAACACCTTCCCGCGTATTTTCCGCACTCGGCCTTCGATCAAGATGAGCGTACCATCGCTCTGGGCCGTCGAAGTCGCTCAGCGCCTGACCACCGCATACGCGTTACCCGCAAAGTGATTTTCCAGCGCGATTAAAGCAACGCCACTGTAAACACAAAAGCACCAACAACCAAGTAGCCAGTGACCGGTGACCAGCATTATCTCGGCTCTGATCGAAAGTGTTGCAGCCGCGTCGTAGGATATGCTCCATTTCGCTCCGAGGTAGCTGGGCAGTCATATTATAATTGGCCATAAAAATGCATGTTAATGGGCAATTTATCATATTAGCAATTAAGCCTGCCGTATGGTAGCCGCTCGCGCATAAGTACTCGCATTAATTTATGGTAGAATCATAGTAGAACTTCGTCGAAATACTTCCGCGAATTTGCATATTGAAGTGGAGAAAAAATGAAAGTCATACGACAGCCAAGCAAAGGCAACTAACAAGTTTTCATAATCGTATTTCTGTACTTGAATGTTCTATCGCTTTCCAACTGGTTGTAAATACCGACATCGGCAATATGCAATCGTTGCTTGATGGCCAGCTGAGGAACTCTGCATGGATAGAGTTTTTGTTTTGTGTTTTGATGTTGTGTGTTGGGTACTGTCAGCTGTTAACCCTTTACTTTATTATGTTAATATTATAAAGGCCATAGCTGGATAGGGAAAGGTTACATCAGTAACAATGGGATAGGATAGGATACGATACGATAGGATACGATACGATAAGATATGATACGATACGATGTCATACGATACGATACGATAAGATACGATAAGATACAATACGATACGATACGATGCGATACGATACAATAAGATACTATACGATACGATGGAATTCGTTACGATACGATACGATTAGATACTATACGATACGATGAGATTCGATACGATACGATACGATACGATACGATATGATACGACATGATACGATACGATGCGATACGATACGATACAATACGATAAGATACGATAAGATACTATACGATACGATGGGATTCGATACAATACGATACGATACGATGCGATACGATACGATGCGATACGATACGATACGATACGACACGGTACGACACGACACGCCACGACACGACACGATACGATACGATAGGGTACGATACGATACGATACGATGCGATACGATATGATACGATACGATACGATACGATACTATACTATACGATACGATACGATACGATACGATACGATACGATACGATACGATACAATACGATACGATACGATACGATACGATATGATACGATAGGATACGATACGATACGATACGATGGGATACGATACGATACGATACGATACGATACGATACGATGTGATGCGATACGATACGATACGATATGATACGATACGATACGGTACGATACGGTACGATACGATACAATGTGATACGACACGATACAATATGATAAGATACGATACAACGCGATACGATAGGATAGGAGACCCTATCATCTCTTGGTGTGACCAACTGGAGAAGGGCGCTTGTAAAGCAGAGGCGCTTGAAGAGAACTTTTGCGAGAGGCCGTAACCCGGTAAAATGTTATGGCCAGTTAAGTAAGCGAAGCAGTGCGTTGGATTTAAAGGAACGCAAAGGTTGAGAGACAGGGTTTTCAAGCAAGAATTTATGGCTACTTGAAACCTCAAAGATCGTATGTGCCGGGGAAATTTTCCGCTGATACACCATTTCACAATCGTATCGTGCGATGCAGAAAGAAACACTTGAAACGAACCTCATGTCCAAAGCAAGGTTTTCCTCATGAAAGCATTCACAATGTGTTGAAATGACGCTTATGTGGAAGCGGCTATTACTGTCGCACACATCTTTCATGGCCTAACTTGACCCATGAACTTGAATTAACTCTTGAAATGAACCCTTGATCTCGCAGCAATATTTCCCTCATAGACAACTATCTTTTATGACCCAATCTAACCTCTAAACCTGAATCAGTTCTTAAAATGAACTTTGATCCAATATTTTTGAAACGATATTTTCGTCATGAAAGCCCTCACTACGTGCTACAGTAGCGTCTATGTGAAAGCTGCCGCACTGTCGCACGCATCCTTCATGACCTAACTTAATCTGATTTCACTTTTGCAGTGAACCTTGATTTCAAAGCCATATTTCCCTCATGAGAGAATACGCAATGGTCCGGAGTGACGTCCATATGGAAGCGGCAACTACTGCAGCACGCCTTCATGATCGAACTTAACCTCAAAACTTAACCTCTTGAAACAAAACTTAAACTCAAAGCAGAATTTCCATTAAGAAAGCACTCAATTTGCTACAGTGCTTGCTAGCAGTGTGGCAGTGTAGAAGCAACAACTACTATCGCACGCATCCTTCATGACCTAATCTAACCTTAAAACCTGAATAAACTTTTGAAACGAAACTTCAGCTCAAAGCAGAATTTTCCTTAAAAACGCACACAGCACAGAGGCTTCCTTGTAGAAGCAACAACTTTATGCCTAACATAACCTCTAAAACAGAATAAAGTATATAAAACTCTTCGCTGAGATTTTTGTTTTGGCCCCAAATGGAATGTTGCAACACTGCAACAATCAACACTGCGTCTTGTTTACAGCCAAATTTCATGCACCGAAATTTTCGATTGACAAATCCAACTGCACACAACCAACCCACATGCAATGCGAAGCAAATCTGTTACACTTGCCGTTTCGCCGAGATCAATCGCCGTTATTATCGGCGATATTTACGCGCGGCTTATCACGCCCAACATCTACCGAACATTTACGATCGAATGGCTCGCGTATCGGCGTGTAACTGCCGCGTCGATTTCGCATTTGGCATCGCGTTCCTTGCGGCGCGGCCGACGAGTGGCCCAATCACGTGATCGCGCCGACAGCGGACGCCGCGCCGTACGCCACTCATTAAGCTCGTAATTAAGTGGACAACAAGGTTTTCCGATAAATAAGCGAAAGGTGGCACAGCTTTAATATGCGACTTGTAAAGCGAATAAAGTGATTTAATGATAAGTCGGCGATGCGGCGATATGATAGTAAAACTCAAAACGCAGCAAAAAGAGACGCTGCGCACGGGCGGCGGTGCAGTGCAGGGCGGCTGTCGAGAAATTAATATGCCGTGAGAAGAACGCTTTGCGCCTGGGCCGCAGTCGGGTCGTCACTCAATGCGGCCGTGCGGTACTTAACACTTAATCCAAATACAATGGGCCGCGCTATTGAGTTGTCGCGCGGGACCACCCAGACTTGCAAGCGCGCCGCTGCCGCCGTATCGATTCTCCTGTATCGATGCCGAACTTACGCCAGCAACAACGGCCAGTTTTTTTTATCGATCGTGGAGTTATTTATTATTGATTTATGGACAAGTGTGAGTGCAGGCGAATATCTCGAGCGACGCGTTTGTCGGAGAGTGTCGGCCGGCGACGTCATTCTTGTGCTAATCAGCAGCCGAGTGAGTTTATGTGACAGTTTAAATGTCAAAGTGCAGTTGCGAGCCGAACAAGCGGGCGGCGGCGCATAAATAAGATATCACACTTTCGTTCAGTTTTTGGCGGTTGCGGGCTTTTGGCCGGCCCGGATTAAATTCGCCGCGGACCACCGGCGCGCCGCCGCTGCAGGCTTCGGGTGTGCGTGTGTGGTCGGCAGTCAATGGGGCAATGGGCGCCCATTGTGTTATTTTATTGTTAATTGAAATTTATCTAGTTTAGTGTGTCGTTTCGTCAGACACACCTTTCTTTCTGTCTTTCATTCGCGCGTTTGTTGGGGCTTTAAAGCATCCACTTTTTTTAACGATCTTTCGAAATGAAATATGTGCTACGTGTTTGTGTCAAATCGGCTAAGCTGATATCTATAAAACGATGCTGTACGCGATTTCTGCTTCTTCTTACTGTTGCTTTTCTAGTCTTCATTGATGTGTAGTCAGTTGTTCTGAGCTTTTCAATCAACCAGTGATGCTTTGTTCGTAATGCTAATTTATTACTCGAATACCAAATTCCAATAGTTCGAAATGTATGCGATTTCTGCTTCTTCTTCTTACTGTTGCTTTTCTAGTTTAGTCTCCATTGACGTGTAGTTAGTTATTCTGAGCTCTTCAATCAACCAGTGATGCTTTGTTGCTAATGCTGATTTATTACTTTAATACAAAATTCCAGTAGTTCAAAACCAAAACGGCAGCCAAAGCTTTTGGCGAACAACTACAAAATTGCTTAGAAGAAGAAAGAAATGATGACAAAAATGACAGTCGGCATTGGTAGAATATGACAAAGTACGGAATGCCATGAACGGTAGCTGGCTGGCCACACCCCAAAGACAATGTGACTTAAATGTTTACTGAAAAACAATGATAGTTAGGAACTTTGACTATGGTTGTTTACCATTTTAAAGGTGTGTATGCCACTACAAAGATCCAAGTCTCAATAAATTATACTTCCAAATATATTTTTGCCATAGTTCATAATTTTTAAGTAAATATACTCACCATAAATATCGCAAAACTGCAAAAAGGTCGGATCCGATTTAAGTTAGGTATCAATAACATTTAGTACTGAAACCTCTAAAAGATTATGAGCACAGATTTTAATGAAAAAAACCTCAGTCCGATTGCTTTAAAAGCCTTCAGTCATTAGTTATGAAATCGGAGATAGGAAGCATACAGCACCACGATGTCATTCTCTGCTGGGTTCCCAATAGAGCTGTACAACTATCGATAGTACTATCGATAGTATCGATGGTTTTATTTTGACGCTACTATCGATGGTTTTTTAGCACTATCGATACTATCGTTTTTTTGTGATGTAACGGCAATGTCTCCAGAATATTATATGCTGGCAGTGCTGCCAGCCGCTGCCGCTGTTATATTCAAATACATATATATATATATGAATGCGAGTAGAAATAACGTGACCGATTAATCTGAAATAAATCACAATGGGTAGTATGTCCTGAAGAGGGTTTCTGGATATTATTTTGTGTGTATGGATATAACGTTGGATTTATAAGTCGGATAGCATTGAAATTTGGTACAACATCGCCCATGGATTTGTTTTTCCGCTGGTAAAATCTCCTGAGCGTTGGACAAGGGGTATGGCTCTGTTCTGTTTATAGACATTGATAGGGTGGGAGAGTATAGAGGCACATTGAATTTTACATGTCGTACCATATGGTCAAGATTATCCATAAAGAGAAAAATTACAATATATGTTGTCGCTGATTCGTATTACTATGAGGCTCTTCATTGGAGTCATCACAGCACTGTGTTCCTAAAAAACACTTCTCGCCCGGAGATATCAGGAGCTACCGTACCAGCTGTACAGGAATTCTTTAGGGTCTAGGTTCTTGTCTGCTTTGAGTATGTAGCACAAATTGAAGTGTGTAACCTGTTTAGCTTCATCAATAATTGCTTTAGTGACTGAATGCGGGTTTCAAGATGGAGATTCTACCATCTATAAGAAGGGGCTCACTTAGGGGTTTTTCTCCGGTTGATCATACCAGGAAATAGTAGTGCTTTCTCAATTTGATTCTCTCAACGTAGACGCAGTCTCTATCTGTGGCACAGATATACAACTATTGCATCCTTCCTCCAGCCGGGAACTTATCCAAGCCAGCGTAGCCACAAGATTTTGACTCACGGTTCGTTCGTATTCGATAGTCGTCGCCATTACAGAGACGAAGATCAGATCAATAGAGCAATTTTGAGATACAAGCATGTGGTGAACGTATGTCCAACATACGGATTCGGCCATTCAGCCTCGAGAAAACACTCAAAGTAGGGGGCTAATATAATCAAACGATGTTCTAAGTATAAGCAAAGATCTTTTCTCCAGTTTTCTAAGTCTCTTAAAGGAAATTAAGAAGATTATGGGAAAGGGAAGATCCCCAACCTCATCACAGTCTTTCACTCCTACTTATTCTCTTTTCCTATAATGACCTTTCAAGTCCTTTGGTTTCTTGACCTCGAACTTGGTGTTGGTTCAAATGGAAGATGGGCAAATAGGTGAAGTGGTATTCCCCCTTAGAAGAGGCGCCTGGTCTGGAGTGCTATCGAATGGGTTGGAGAGGTAACTCTCACCCATAACAAAGCAGCATAACAAAGTGTTGTTCAACCCAGCTTTGCAAAGATCATGGAGCCTATGGAGCTTTGCAGAGATTCCGAGTTCCGACAGATAGGCAATCATTATATCGAATGCTGCATTGTTTCCATAAAATCATAGTGCATAATGTACTGGTACAAATAGATATTTGCCACAGTTGGAGCAGTGGGAATGTGTCATAAACGATGTACCTGATAGGTCTGATGTGGCGCCAAAAAGGTCCAATCGATAAAAAGATGGTGCGAATCGAGCTGAGTCCGTAAACTCTGAAGCCACACCGTCAAATTCTAATCAGAGCTTTGTAGAATGGCTTCAATCTTTCACACGGTCGACTGTCGTCCTGTGCGCCAATTTGCTTTAAACGTCTTAGTTCTCTCATTAAACTTAAAGCACTCATTCCAGTCGACACCAACTGACCGAGAAGCAAAACATTTTCTCATCGCATAACCGCACCTTAGAACCACTTTTGTTTTCATTAATCAGCAAACTGCTCGTCAGCACTCAACCGCTGAACGCTGAACTGTTGCGCGCAACTATTTCATAATAATTTTAATTGATCAATTATTTTCAGTGCCAATTTCGTCGAGATCTAAAAATGTGCACAACGATGCGATGCGCATCCCAACACGTACCACCGGCCATGTTCAACAACAAGGAAGCCATTAGAGCCGACGGCCCACAACAAGTGGCTTCCACTCGCTTACAGCAGCCACCAGCCGTTAGGCTGCCGTCCACTGTTGGAGTGTGAAAATACATACGTGTTGGCTTGTTGTTGTTCATCGTGTGGTCTTTACATTAGATTAGATTAAATCTTCACAACTGGAGTACGCGCGATTCTTTAATCTGCGCAGCAGCCGATGCAGGTGTGGGCCCCAATCGGCCTTGTTTAGTCGAGTTGGGCGGAGTTTAATTTAATTAAAAGTTATGCGCTACACGACAGTCGTTCGGGGGGCGGCGATTTCGGCCGTCAACGATGGCGCTCCAAAGACTGGAGACTGTCTAACAAAATTATTTATTATAAAAAATATATTTAAAACATATTAATTTATAAGAATAAATTCGCACCGGTTAAAACAAAAATTAATTAAAACAAAAATGTTTTCAATTCAATATTAATAATTTTTCTTTTTAATTTTTTCTCATGAAATAAGCCAAGTTTCGAGCGCCTTAAAGACGGCACGTGGTTGCTGTCGCTTGTCCTCGTGTTATTAGTTTCAGCGAAATGCAGCTGGAATATTAACACCAATTCGCCACAAATCGACAGCACTCGATCGATTGACCAAAGTTCCGCGCCGCTGCGCAGCCGCCGTTCAAATGATCGCAGATTGACAGCTTTTAACTGCCGCATTAAGCAATTACTTCGCATTTGCGGCCGCACCGCTGCTGCCTAATGCCAGGCGCCGCATCGCGTTGGCCGCTTGAAATGCCAGACACGTCACTGTTAGACGATGATGTGAACACACACGCACCGGCTGTCACTAATTCAATTTAAGGTATTCGCAAAGGTGTTGAAGATGAGTGCGGAAAACAGCTGCAATTAATTTCGCCTGTAATCCGCTGAGCGCAGCGCGTTGTGAGCGGTTTTAAAATTCGCGCTGAGGCGGCAATTTACAATTCATTAGCGCAAGTGCTGACTATCAAATGGTGGATAATAGCCCAATTCGCGCTATTAGTCGAATAAATAAATTTAATGTGGTTTTTAATGTCAGTGAAAAATTTTAAACGGGACTCGAATGATGAGCAAATTAGATTTAAAAACTGTTAGTGACTGTCACTGGAGATCTGTGATGTGGTTTAGGAGGAACCTCTGAAGGAGGTTATGTCCTCTTCTTTTGTCTAATATATAATGCACTTCCAATTCAAATTAACATCTTTCTAAGTGAAAAGTTTAGACTAAACTAGACTAAAACTACAGGGTGGACCATTTAAGATTTGGAATTTGAATCGGTTATAAAAAAACTAATGAATATTTTTTGAAAATTCCTGTTTTATTACAAAGCTTGGAGTTTGTTATTTTAGAATGAAAAACGATATCGATCATATGACTGCCACGACTGGCCTTACAGTACGCCATTCGGTCAACCCAATTTTCAAGTACTTTTTCGATTGTTCCGGGTAGAATTTCCTGAATGGCAACTTCGATTTCATGTTTCAAAGCTTCAATCGTCTCTGGATGGTTAGCGTAACACTTGTCCTTTACGGCTCCCCACAAAAAAAGTCCAACGGACTTAAAACGCAGCTCCGAGGCGGCCAATTGACTTCAGAATTTCGGCTGATTATTCGATTTTCTAAAACGGTGCCAAAAGTTCGATTGTTACGTGCCGGATGGTCATGAGCCTTCAGTTCTTGGACCAATTGAATTTTGTAAGCCTTCATACCGAGATCTTTATGCAAAATTCTCATCAAAGAAGTGCGGGAAATGTTCAATTCCTGAGAGCGATGGCGAGTTGACGTTGATGGATGTTCACGAACATATTCGGCTACAAAAGCAATGTTTTCGGCTGTGCGCACTGTACGAGAACGGGAACGGGTTGTTTGGTCCATGAACGATCCAGTTTCACGAGCTCGCTTCACAAATTGATCCACAAACTGAGGCCAATCTTTTTTTTAAATTTTTTTTTTAATTTCTTACAGTTTCTTACACTTTGGATGTAAGTTCTCAATATTTCCCAATTTTGTTCAAGCGTATAGAGTCCCATTTCGTAAATGTCAAACTTTTAACTAAATTACGAACACAAATTGAATGAAATTTGGACTGCCATTCTCGAAATAAAGCGTAGTTCAAATTCCAAATCTTAAATGGTCCACCCTGTAAGACTAAGACTAAGACTAAGACCTCGGCCTCGATAGCCCAGCGGGTAGCGCGCTGGCTTCTCATACCGAGCGCCCCAGGTTCGATTCCTGGCTCGGGCTGGAAAAAACACTCATCTACTTCTATCGTTATCCACATGAAGGGAATGAGAATTACAAGAATCGCACAAGTGCGCTCTTGGCAGGCAATGGCAAAACCTCCAAGTGTGAACGAAAAACTGCCAATCGCCGTTCGGATTCGGCGTTAAACTGTAGGTCCCCTCCCAATTCCCTTTCCCCATCCGCTTGAAATGTGTGCTGTAACATATGTTGGAAAGACAGTGTTGCATACGCATTTCAAAACGGGTGAAGTATTAGATATTACTCTCATTTTCCTTCCCTATCCCCCATGGGAGTGCTTGGAAGCCTTCCTGCCCATCCTCAAGAAAAAAAAAAAAAAAAAAAGACTAAGACTAAGACTAAGACTAAGACTAAGACTAAGACTAAGACTAAGACTAAGACTAAGACTAAGACTAAGACTAAGACTAAGACTAAGACTAAGACTAAGACTAAGACTAAGACTAAGACTAAGACTAAGACTAAGACTAAGACTAAGACTAAGACTAAGACTAAGACTAAGACTAAGACTAAGACTAAGACTAAGACTAAGACTAAGACTAAGACTAAGACTAAGACTAAGACTAAGACTAAGACTAAGACTAAGACTAAGACTAAGACTAAGACTTAGACTAAGACTAAGACTAAGACTAAGACTAAGACTAAGACTAAGACTAAGACTAAGACTAAGACTAAGACTAAGACTAAGACTAAGACTAAGACTTAGACTAAGACTAAGACTAAGACTAAGACTAAGACTAAGACTAAGACTAAGACTAAGACTTAGACTTAGACTTAGACTTAGACTTAGACTTAGACTAAGACTAAGACTAAAACTAGACTAGACTAGACTAGACTTGAACTAGATCGAAGCTTTGTCATATAGATTTACAACTGGAACTTGCAGATTAGTACTGCAAAAATTAATTATAATTCCATTATAATTTTCACTCCCCTTTAAGTATCTAGTATCTCCGATCCAAACAACATCACCAACATGGCAAACCATTTTGAACGCGCAAGTAATTTTAATAAAGCCATTAGAAATGCAACGGTAGCCGAAGATGCTGCATCAGATAAAGCGGAAGAAGCGTTAAAGAGCAGCGGCAACAATGAATGGGGGCGCCAAGCGCAGCATGTCAAGCGGCGTGCGGCCTTCGGCAGTGGCCAGCAGCAAGTCTCTGCCACCAGCTGGTTAAGCCGGCGTCAAAGTAAACACACACACACACCCACACACGCACAACCACAGGCTGGCGCACAGCCGCAAAGCGAGCAGCGCCAGCGAGTGCAGCAAATGCGCATCGGCAGCAAAACGCAATTTAAATGGTGGAAAACAGTAATTTCCTGATTATCACTTTAGGGATAATTTAGCCGCTGGCGACAGCCACAAATTACAAACAATTCAGCGGCTGCTTGTGGCGCGTGCTGGCAACAAATTTACATACTGCAGTATCCAGATTTTCAGCTTGTTAAGGAAATGCACTTTTAAATTACAACAACAACAACGACAATAACAACAATCATAACATACTATAACCAACAAAAAAAAACGCGATCATTTCTTCTAAGCTAAAATGGAAAATTGGTTGTGTATTTGTCTTGTTGGTCGGGCCGCAGCGAATGTGGCGGCAGCGAACGCTGATTGCGGCCGAACGCGCCGCTTTTGCTGTGCCTGCAGGATGAGTGCGCCGGGTGCGGCATGCGCGCGCATTTTGTTTGCTCTCGGCTGCGTACGGCGCGCCGTACGTTCAATTGAAGGCGCGCACCCGTACGCGTCGTGTTGGCTGTCGAGTTGCGCGCGCATTAGACGAACGCGTCGCGTCTGCAATCATTTCGAATTTTCCGCATTCCGTTGGCAATTTTGTGGCGCGAAAATTGTTGAGGATTATGATTGGTGTCGGCGCCGTAGCCGGAAATTATAGCCGTAATCTGCTAAAGTAATTGCGGTGCTTATCGACATTTGGCGCGTCGCTACTGCTCGACTGAGTGACAGCAGTGTTGCACGAGAAGAACCCAAACACAGCAGACCAAAAACTGTGCGGATAATTTTTAATGACGAATTGAATTTGAACCACCAAAAATTTCTCAATCTTCTCAAAAAAAATTTGAAATTTTTCAGACAAAGAAATTTGAAAAAAAAATTTGCAGTATGGGAAGCTAGGGGTCAAGTTAGAGGGATTGAATGTGTCGGGGGAAAGAATGTTTCAGGAGTGGGAATGCTACCTTACAAAATTAAATCAGTCATTTTGGGATCAAGTTAGAGTGGTCTTTCAGACCTGGGTGTCCATTCTCTTTCAATTTGTCTCTCTAACATTACGAAATCCGTGGAACATTCAACTCAAGTCTTATCATTTTATTATTATTGTTATTAAAATGTAAGTAGGGAGTGTCTAGAGCGTCCTGCCTTGCGCATCCCCCTCTTGCAAAGTAACAAACGAGCCCTCTTCCTAACGACTGACATCGCCCAGTTAAAAGAGAGTATTTAAGCATCGAGATCCATACGTAAAATTAATAACTATTATTTTCTTACTCGAATGAATGACAATCAGTACGAATGAATTTAAACTACAAATTGTCCCTAAACCCATATTAGACATCCAACAATAAATACCACCGAATCCAGCAATCAAAGATCACCAAACCAAAAGCCAATTTTGTTGACAAAAAACCAACAAACAAGTTTCTCTCCTTTCTACCGATCACTCTCACGTTCTCTCGAGAGCAAAATGAGCAACAACTTTGTCAAATCGTCTCCTTCAGGCGCTCTGTCGAATATCGAATTTTCGTATTTCGATATTCAGCTGCATTTTGCTGCACTCGGCATCTTGCAACACACCACAGGGGCAATGTGGCAACATGCATCGTGGTGAGTTTTTTGGTGTCCCCTGTGAAGTGCACGTCATCCGAATTTTCTCCTGCCACAGCAGTTAGTTTTTTTATGTGCAAACCGCAAGGAGTTTCGAAATGATCTGTTTAGAGTTTTTTCTTTTCATTTTGGCCAAGTGATGAAATTCTCTGGCTCCACCTCTTTATAGGTCACATTATAAGACAACAGTTTCGTACGCATTTGAATTGAGTAAATATTTGAAATTAATTTTTTGAACGCTTTTACTTAAACTATTTTTATATTTAGTAGCGAGTAGTGGCGATTTACTCATTGATTAGAGTCAGAAAATAATATGCAATTTTTTAATGAAAAAATGTGAATAAAAGATAACACAGTACAACAATTTTAAACTTTATGTGTGCAACAGAGTAACGACCATATATTTCTGAAAGAGGACATCGTACTGATCATTTTTGCCGAACAAATTAATAGTCCAGCACGTCTGAGTTTTTTGTAATTTGCACATAAAGGTTGAAGGGTCCCTATAGACTTTTACACGGAAAGGATAAAAACGTGAAGAGCTAGAGCTTTGATGTCTAAGACAAAGTTGTTTGCATTAAAAGTGTGAATATTTTTTGTGTACACATGAACCCCCCTCCCCCTTTCCTTACCCCCTTTTTCATGTTTTTCGGAAAAATGTTTCATAAAAAGCTTGTGTTGAGTAGAATATTGAAAAAAATACTATATTGTCTTTTGGGAAAATATTCCTCATTAAAAAATAGGGGGGTCTTCAAACACCAAAACTTTCTCAAAACTTCCCCAAAAAAAATAAAAAGCCTTAAACACGAAACCTTAATTTAATACTTTTTTCATTAATTGCTTGCTCTGCTTGAGATGTTGCGAAAAACGTTGAATATTAAAAAACAAAATATTTTCCATTGAAAAATAGTTCAGGTGGTCTCCAAACAATTAAACCCTAAGAAGTCCTTTCTTAATGAAAGAAACAATTTTTATGATTTCAAAAAAGACTTTAATACGTTCGTATTGCAGTGTTGCCAGATCAGGAGATTTCCTCCTAGATTTAGGAGGTTCTTGGCCTTTGAGAAGAATTTTTAGGAGGAAGAATTGTTTAGGAGATTTATATTTATGTTAGGGGATTTTTCGGATCCTTAGTGGATTTTTGGGAGATTTGTGGATAACGAAGTATGATGTATTGGGAACACTGACACAAAACATATTTTGACAACTATTTTAATAGTCAAAGCAACCTATTGCGTTAAAAATTTGTAAGCTTACAAAATGTAAGCTCGTTCTATCTCGCTCTCACTTATTGCTGTCACCATGAAATCCCGCCAAAAATGGCACTTTAAGTCATTTTTATTTAAATCATTTGTTATATGTTTTGTTTTTGTTAAGTTTTTGTTGTTTAGCTGAAGATGAATAAAAAAGGCTACAATAAAAAAATATAGGTATGTATATATATTTATTTTTTATGAGAAGTTTAATTCCTTTAAATTTACGCAAGTTATAAAAAATAAATTTAAGAGATTTTTGTAACTTTTGAGAGCAAATTTCAGTATTTTTTAAGATTTAGGAGAAAGTCTTTTCAGGTATTTGGCAACACTAGGACGACGAGTCAACTTGGAACTGCAAACAGAAGCAAAAGTACTGCCGGTTTTGTACTTAAATATTACAAAAAAACTAGTGTCCGACCGAAACATCTTATTTGGGCCGAAACCGAAACCGAATTTCGGTTGTTTTTTTAATATTCGGCCGAAACCGAAACATTCTAGTTGAAATAAAAATCACCATATCAAGCATTTTTTTTCAACAAACGAATTTTACATTAAGTAAATAAACAATAAACAAACAAACAAACATAACTCAAATAAATTAATACTTATTATAAAAACAATTTATTTATTTTTTAAAAACATAAAAATGAAAAAATCACCCTTTCGTACCTTACTCGCTAATATTCAAAATTAAATAATTTAATATTATATGCTAAAAAAAAAGTTTATTTACATTGGTGGCATCTAAATTACTCCTCCTTTTACTATATATCTGCTACACAATAAAATGTAAAAAAATATTCCTGAAGGACGCGTCTGTAGTCAGACAGTCGAAAGTAGACTCACAGCCACTGCTCAAACTTCTGTAAAGGATTCAACCAATTTTCGGTATAAGACAAATTTTGTATACTCACTGACGTACGCATTTCTGACCGACTGGTCAAGAATGTCAAAAGTCACACAAATCCACTGTTCAACTGTTTCTTATCGTGGCTGATCGGCTGTCGCAACAGTCACAGAACGAGCCACACATTGGAACCGCGACAGCAGTAAGCAGCGGCCACTTTGGATCTCATTAAAAATGAAATATTATGTAAATTTTCGCCAACTTGTCTCGAGCCTGTCAACAAGATGCGTTTCAGCATTGCCGCATGGAACGGACGAGAAACGTGTTGCCGGCCGGCCGACCGATTGACTGGCCGAATAACAAGAAGCGTGCAACTGCCGAAAGCCAATGAGTATTCAAATGGACACTTGTTACAAGCCTTAAATCATATTTAAACCAGAAGACTGCGACGGCCACGTCAAGCAGCCGCTTAACAACATCCAACACAACAACAACAACAACAACAACCACAACAGTCATGAGTAAATATAGCCGAACATACGCAGATGATGTTCAGTTGACACGCAACGGCCGAGCGCCATGTTGAGCGCGAAAAACCACCAGACATTAGTTTGATTGCGAGTTTTAGGTGATATTTATAGCAAATTTGGCAAAAACCACAATGAGCAGAATTAATAATACCAACAAAAAAACCAACGCAAGTGAATAGATGGCCCGCAATGGGTAAATGCGCGTGAGGCGCCGACTATGTGGCAGCCACATTATGTTGACTTATGTCGGGCGCTGTGCAACAACGCGCCTGGGGCGCGCAATTATGCAGTAACCGGCTTATTTTCCCAGCACAAGTGCCGCATCGTGGCACCGAATTGGGAAAAGCCAACTGGACGAGTGCGGAGTCTGCCCATTCATGCCGCTGGCGTTTGGGCCCTGCCGAGAGCGCCACATGCAACTGGCTGCCCATGCAACGGAATTATTTATACTCGAATGTAACTTTTATACTTTTCCTTGCACTCTTGTTGTGCAAGTTTACTTGGCGGGTGGCAAGTCGACTCACAATCGCAATCAGCTTAACAAATGTCACCGATATGCTCGGCTTACTGGCGGCCGTGTTGCACTGTCGCCGCCAATGATGTTGACGACCCCGTTGTCGCTGACACGTCGTTGCTGCTGGCACTACACGGCGCAGTGTTGCCCCCTGTTCGCACTTAAATATGTCGCATCGTTGACATTTGCAACTTAATTAAAAGTGGCTGGCAAGCAATGTGACACACGCCACTTATGCGAACACACATCGCAACAACAGCACTCGCCCCAATGCCACTAAATATTGTATGCACAGTCGTGGCCGAATATATGAGATCACATTTAGTTGATGATTTCATTATTTTTGTATATATTTTTCATCATACTCAGCCACATATTTGGCCAAAAGATATGCTTGTCTTGTTTTTTTACTATTTGACCGTTCCTATTATTATCTGAACGTTCCTATTTATCTGACCACCAGTGTACATTTTGTTATAAGTAGAACATTATGCGGCAAACACACATCAAGTTGTACGGCTGATAATTTATGCGTACAAGAGAAGTGCATTTTTAAAACGTTCCTTAATTGCCGGCGATTAATACTCTCGTAATTATTTTATTCCATTTGTCTTTCCTAGATTATAATAAACACTTTTGAGGCGCAATGGAATCTAGCGATTTGTGCGCATTATTCAATTGTAAGCAATGCCATTTATGATGCAAGTCGAATTGCTTCAACTAAGCTGACTGAATTATTCATGCCAAAGAACATTTTGGGAGCCAACTTCTGCAAAGAAACTGAAAAATTTATATAATGATTTTAACTAATTTAAATGGTTTCCAAAAGATGCGGTGGAAATTTGTATCGATTGATAGACATTTGTGTATTAATTACACAGTGCAACAAATTCAAAAAAAATTTCGAGGGACAAGCTCAACATATCTCATTCGATAGAGGACCTCAGTAGGTGAAAAAGTACCAAGTGATTTTTTCCGGGATGTTCGAGTTTTTTTTTTAAATGCAGTTTAAAGATGGCGGCTTAGTGCCCCTTACTGAAACTTTTAAAACATCATATCTTTTGACTCAAATGTCAGAAAAAAATAATTTTTACGTCAAGTGAAAGCTAATGATATGAAGTCAACGAAACCATATCCTTTTTTTTTTAATTTTATAAAAAAGGACATAAAGGACATCAACTAAATTTTAATCCTTGAATATCCTGGAAATCGAGAGAGATCCTGGAATCGAAAAGAGCATTCAAAGATCTATACTGCACATTAATTTAATTTTAATTACTTGTACTGTTAAGCCACTACAGCGTTTCAAAAATTTTACACTGCTACGTTCATGTTTTTATGTTCAGAATATCTCGTAGCTGCTTACTAAAAACATTGAATGTAGCAAAGCACATTTTTTTAATCGTTGTAGAGTCTTAACTGTAAAAGTGATTTACATGAAATTTATACGCAGTATAGATGTTTGAATGCTTTTTTACCAGAAGTCACTTATATAAATTTAGCTCTAACGGTTTCCAGGATATTCTAGGATACAAATTTATTTGAGGTCCTTCATATTTCTTTACATAACATTTTTCAAAAAAGGATATTGTTTCTTCGACTTCATATTATTGGCTTTCATTTGACGTAAAAATTATCCCTTTCTGAAATTTGGGTCAAAAGATATGATGTTTTTAAAGTTTCAGTAAGGGGCACTAAGCCGCCATCTTTAAACTGCATTTAAAAAAAACTCGAACATCCCGGAAAAAATCCTTTGACACTTTTTCATCTACTAAGGTCCTCTATCGAATGAGACATGTTTGACCTTGTCCCTTTTTTTAGTGTTGCACTGTGTTATCTTAAATAAGTTCTTGAGAAGTACTACAATCTGACAAAATAAAAAATTAATAATTTTATATGTACCATCTAACTCAGTTCAAGATCTCTGGATACTCTTTGACAGATGCATGAAGCAACGTCTGAGGTATAGAAATTGCTTTTTCAGCCTTATGGCCACTATTGCAAACACCAAAATTTTTACCATAATATGTTCATATCAAGGACCGTACCGGTTATGGTTTTTTTTTTTTTTTAAGACTCGAACAAACGCGCAGGGGATGACCCCTATTAATGCGAGGCATTGCGTTGGTTCAGGAAGGATATAAAGGTTAGGAGATAGGGTTTTGAGAGAAGTGGTTGTGGAAAGTCAGATTTTAACTGTTATCTTTTAACTTTTATTTTTACCGACAAAAATAAAAGTTTTTTTGTGCCTTTTATTATATCAGGCAAAAATAACTGTTACTTTTGACTTTTATTTTATCGGTCAAAAATGACAGTTATTTTGAGACTTTTATTTTTTCGGTCAAATATATCAGGCAATTTGAATTTTTTCAAAGGCCCTTTGACCGACTAAAGGACTATTGATACCATTTTTTTTGTTTCAGCAGACCGCACATTCTGAGATATAAGACGTGTGCGACGAAAAAATGGTATCAATAGTTAGCCTTGAAAAAAATTCAAATTACCTGATATATTTGACCGAAAAAATAAAAGTCACAAAATAACTGTTATTTTTGACCGATAAAATAAAAGTCAAAAGTAACAGTTATTTTTGCCTGATATGATAAAAGGCACAATATAACAGTTAATTTTTAACTTTTATAGAAAAAGTCTAAAATTTAAAAGGCGTTTAATATTCGTGAAGCTGAGGCCATTGGGATCATAATGGTATATTTGAAAAAGTCCACCGGCAATTTTTTCGTTATGCCTTTTTGATTTGAAAATTGTAAAATAACAGTTATTTTCGGTCCCTGGTTCATATACCAAAACACATTCTGACATCTATTACTGATCCACTTCCATCTCGAGCACCCACTTCTAGTACTATTTAGCATAAGTTTACAATCAAAAAAACAAGCACAACAAGTACAGCAACACGTTTTTAAACAGTTTTTAGTGAAATTGTCAAATTTGACATTTGACAGCCGGCAGCGCGCAACTACACAAATATCCATTTGGCGCTTTTATTGCCGCAACAAACCATAATCGACATCCTCTGCTGCGGCTTCTTCCACACATCTGTCGGTTTGTGTGTCAAATGTCAAATAAAAACAACAACCACAGGCTGCGCCCAAAGAATGAAAAGAACTTTGACAGCGCAACAACACCATCAACCGACGCGACGTCCTATAACAGTATTTATTTTTCAATTATGCGCTCCGCTCAATCGAGCGCCCCCCGCAGCAATTTCGCGCCTGCAAGTCGCACATTGGGGCAAAGCTCGTAAAATCGACTTTGACACCAACGACACATTGCAACAACATCGTCAGCAGTTAAAGCGCAAACACTGACCGTAAAATTTCACCAACTGGCAGAAGTGAAAAAAGGAATTGCAAAAAGCATTTTGAAAGCAGCAGAAAGACAACGGACAGTCGAAAATATCCGCAAACGGAAAACGATTGATGAGCAGAGCAAGCCGGCAGGTGGCGCAGTGGATGTTCAGGTAATGTTTTCAATATAAATGTGTAAAAATGCATAAAAAGGAGAAGCAAGAGTTGAGTGAGGCATTTTGAAAAATCTGTAAGCATCTATTTTGGTTGTAAGCTGCACTTAACGGAGGATCAATAATTACTATAAGCAATTGTTTGATCTAATATGCTTTTGTTCTATTAAATTTAAATTGAAGGAAATCTCAGTTTTTTATTTTTTTATACCATACTAATCTAATTTTCAGGCATCATTTATGTTCCTTGCTGGTGTAATGTAATTCTTATGGGTTAGAACAAGGCCCTTTCGTACTTAACCCAATTAACTGGTATTTTATATGCTCAGGTATTGAATCAGATCCTTCTGCGATATCATCTTTCTGCTGGTGTATCTACAACGTCAAAACTCGCTTCTGACTCGCCTCAACTCTAGGGGATTCTGGGCCATAGAGAAATCACAGGCAACTGCAAGGCTAATAAAAGATTGAGTACCCAGATCAGTTTCGACCCCTCCTGTCTTACCTTTGGCGTCACCATTGCGTAGGACTATCCTAACTTTAAGCAGCGTTCTGTCGAAGAACCGAACGCCAACAGACTATGGACAAAAGAACACAGAAAAGAACACCAACTTCGGACTAAAGTGCCACATGAGCTCCTTTTTCTATAAAATAGAAAAGGAGGACTTTTCGTCAGAGTTTAGTTCTGTGATATCAGCAGACAAACTTGACCAACACTAAGCAAAAGGCAATCTACTAATTCGAGCTACTTGAGACAGGCCGGAATTCCATCAACACTATGGTTGTTGTAACACTTATTAATGGCCAGCAGTGTCGCACACAGGATTTCATATTGGAGGAGGGGTTTACTTGCAACTTTTGAACCGAATACCAGATGAGAGAGTGTGAGGCGCCACTGATGGCCAGACATGTTGACGGAATTGGATTACTATACCATAACTTCTGTCTTAGTTGTCGTACTGAAGATGGAATAAGCAATCTTACATTTCTTCTATCAGCGTCTGTCCCTGAAAAGACTAAAAATTCTAGACTCCCCGATCCTTACAATTTTCTTAATCTGTAACTTAGGGAGAAGGCAAAAGTTATAAATGATTTTTCGTGGTTATCAGTGGCGAGAGTGTTGCGCCATTCGAATCACAATAAGTAATTTCTTTGAGTTGAACCCTTTCGATACAAATTTTTCTGGTTAATGCTAAGCTTCAAAATTCTTCGACTTCGACTTCTGTGTGGCCATACCGACAACATTATATAATAATTTTTTTAATCGTTTTTACCGGACCCTGGTTTTAAAGTGGTCAGAGAGATCGTTGTGTCGATGGAAGAGAAATTTAAAATTGTTGACGTAGTAATTTAAAATTTTTCATTTAAATTTATTTATTTATTTATTTATTTTATTTATTGGTTGATTAAGGTTACACTACCTAAGAACATGGTTCTTTTATAAGTGCATCAACTAATATTAAATAACAGTTGCATCGAGCTTAAAAAGAAAAATACAAACTTAATACTTAAGGCTATTACAGAAAAAGTACAGTATATAGGAGTAATAAAAATGTAATTTTTTTATTATTATTATTATTTTAAAAAATGTATTTAAATTTGAGTTTTAAATAAAAAGCAAACATGACTTTTCTTAAAAAAATGAACATATAAAGTGACACAATTTAAAAACCTTTTTACTCTTTTCTTTTCAACTCAAACATTATGGTTTTTATTTTAAAATACTCTACACTAGAAAGACCGCAAGTTTTTCATATCTACAAAGACTATATATTATATCCGCTGATATCTCGAAAATTACAAATCGGATTTGGTTAATTGTAGTTGTAGAACCCTAATTGTAGAACTAATGTTAGAACCCGATAAAAAAATTAAAGTCATCAAAGTAAAAGTTGATAGAAATACTAAAGAAAATACAGATATTTAAAACTGAAAAACCGCCAAAATGACGGCAATTTTTTTTTAATATTTTTACTGGTGTTAATGAATAAATAAATAATTAAATAAATAAATAAATAAATAAAGTGGTCACACAGACAGAGAAACTTAATATTCTTGACGCAGTAATAAAAAAACTAATATTTCTTCATTTAAAATTATTCCAAAAATGTGTTTCAATGGCAGTTTAAAAAAAATTGAACATGGCTTTTCTTAAAAAAATTATCATATGAATTGACAGTATGCAAAAAACGTTTGTACTCCTTTCTTTTCAACTCAAATATTATATTTTTTATTTCAAAATACTATTAAGATTTCAAGTTGTTCGAAAATCAAGAAAATTGTTGACTCCTAAAACCATTCAGGTGTTCACAAAATGGTATATTGCCATATGGTAACAAAAAATCAAAAGAGTTATGTAAGCTTACACAAGAAAACTGTTACTCTATCCTAAACTAATTATTTGTTATCAAAAATCAGCAAAAGAAAGCAAAAAATTATTCAATGAGCTGAACTGTTTAGCAATTTTTTGATTGTGTATTTAGTATGTGTAAGTAACACATACTAAATACAGCACTTGTCCGAATAACCCAAATTAAGCAATTTTGCGGCATTTGGGTCGCTAAAGCAACTCCAGCGGCCAGTTTCTTCTGTTCGTTGGGGCCGTTGTGAGCGTTTTTCTTTATTGGGCCACATTACCATTGCAGGCCATTATCATAATTCTAACCATCCCTGCGGTTCACATGTTCGTTCGCACGCGAATGTGAAAAGCTTCAAGAAAACAGGCCAACAACATTCAGCGCGCAGCCACATCAGGCCGTCACCGGCCCGCTGCGTTGTGGCCCGGCCGGGCACGGCGTGCCAGGCAACTGCCATAGCCGTCATATTAGGCAAGACCCGGCATCCACATGACCAGTAAATTCGTCACTTTTCACTGCTGATCGGCGCGCGCCGCAGTTCGCCGTCCGCGCCCGGCTGCCGCTGTCAATGCTGCAGTTGGCGCAACGGCGCAACTGCCGCGCACTCATTCACTCAATGAACCGCAAAGCGAGCGCACATTGCATAAGATTTTTGCATACGTTGCACTTTTGCGGCGCACATGTGGCCCAGTGCGTCGCTCCACGCCACGCCACACCATGCCACGCCAGTTGCTCTATCCTTAGCATGTTTGATTAATGATTTGGGTGTTCCGCGATAGCACACAAATTACTATTCTGTTGCGACAGGCGCATGTCAGCCCGCTCAGCCGGAGTGGTCAAATATTTTGATGCTTGGATTGATGTTGTTGTTGCTGTTGCTGCAACCAGCTAATAGACGCCCGTTGTGCTCTTCCAGTTCGGCCGCTTGCAGTCGGACTTTGATGGAGTTAAGTGGAGTGCAGAGTATTTTAATATAAGACAAAGGCCCGCAATTTGCTGCGCCGGCATTTCGCGGCCGCAACAACTACGACGACGACGACGACGGCAATGATGATGCACGAAATTTATCGTGTAACGTGTGCATTAATAAAATAATTTCGACATTTTATTGATAAATTTATTGTTGCAGAAGCCGTTAGTTATTTGTGCTGCGCCGGAGTTGGTGAACGGTCGGTTGGCAGTGGTCGGTGCCGGTCACTTGCCAGCGCTGCACTTTCAATGTCACATCGACACAACGTACACTTAACGGACGTTCGGAATTTGGCTTTTTCGTAGCGTTCTCATGGATGTGAAAGTGGTTAACTTGGGCGGGACAGTGGCGTACACATGGAAAAATATGCATTTGAAATTGCATTGAGCAGAAAAGAATACAATTGAACATGAATCCGGTAACTGTTGTGCAACTACGTTTTTGAATCCTTTTTATATTCGACCAAATATTAACTTGAAATGATCACATAAAAGAATTTCAGCCTCCGAAATCACCCGCAACTGTCATATTGATTTGAGATATTTGTACCCAATAGTTTAAAAGGGATTAGGGATGAAATGCAGATCGCCTCCTCGCGGTGCATCCTGGGTCACGTTAAATGGTCTGCCTGATCCGGTCCTCTCCCTACAAGTATCGATTGGAACGAACTTAACCCCCGGTCCCCGGACCGTCTTTATCTCGTCTGGCTTTTTTTCGCTTCGGTTCGCTTTTCGTCTGATAGTCTTGGTAGATATTCTGTTACGTCAGAAGACTAGGATGACACTGGAAATATCTTTCACGCAAATGCCACGGTCGCCTCCATCCCGTTAAAACCCTGCAGACCTCGCGGTACGTTCAGTGCTCGTCATCGTAAAGTTGATGATCTCCTAGCTAACCCCATAAGGCTGCCAACCCTTTGCATGGCCTTCCTGCTTGCATAAATAAGCAGGGGATTATATATTGACTACGCAATCTGGCGATGATAGCGGCCGCGAGCGGGGACTCTTTTAACATGAAAAAGAGTACATCTTCCTCCAAACCCTTGTTGCTCTATCCGCAAGGGGAGCTAAAGAAACGTAGCACCTCCGATCGCTAGGCAATCCCAAGTTAAGGGTATCCCCCTTCCTCGGGTAGTTCTAACATTATTAGGCCTATTAGGCCGGGTAATAGGACAGAACCCTCCACGCCAGTGTCTGCTCAGAGTAAGGGAGGGGTTTTGGGTTTTGGCAAGCTAGCCAGTCCCGGCCAGCTCTGTTGCTTCTCGGAACGCTGCCTTCTCTTCAAGTGTTAACCCCAAAGACTACAAGACCAAAAGGTCAGCTTTCAGGATCCTGCTCAGGCTCCATAAAATCCCCCTGAGTGAGTTCTCCGTATGGGACAAAATTTCTCTGGACCGGGCCAGGCGCAACATCGACATCACCTGAAGCACTTCAGAATGCTTCTAAACGACAGAGACCAAAGGCGCAGCCGCAGCCATCGTCTCAGGCTATCAAGTAGCGGCCTCAGCGGCGAAGTTTGCTCGCAATTTAACCCATTAAAGCCGGGTACCAGTTCCGCCCATACGATTTTGATAAAATTTCATACACGATCTGGAATTGACCCAAAATGATCAGGAACAAATTTCAGCTTTCTATCTCTGCACGTTGCTGAGATATTCATTAGGTATTTTGTACCCATTACGCAGCAATGGTAGCTTTTTCCATACTTTTTAAAGTGATCAGCTAAACACGTGAACAAAAGATTTATTGTTTACAGGTGATTTAGGAGGCAGATTTTTGTGAGGTTCTAGGGCCACTACGTTTCGCCACATTTTCCACCTCCGGAAAATTCACAATTTTTGGAGTCTGGTAACTCTAGCTAGATGGCGCAATTTTAGGGTGACCTCCACTAGACTAAGGTAGTTCCATCTTTACCCCAAACATCCCTATCACTGATTTTGAGATATCTCTACCACGAACTTTTCCGTGATTTTTTAAAAAGTAAATTTTCATGGAGTCCCCAGGAGTAGGGATGCTGTCTGGTACCAGGGACGTATTACACGGCAATCTCTACACGACAGCCGTGGAGAAGTTGGGTGAGTTTCATCCAGAAGCTAATCTTCGGGTAATCCTACGGAAGGCGATAAGTACCTAGCAGGCACCTTCTGGGCCCAATAGCCTGGCCTCCGGCTGAGCCATCTGAACCTGCCACAATTGTCCGCTATCTCCGGATTAGATACTCGGAGCTGTCAACTCATGACTGTTAGGTTCCAAGAGTCAGCGAACTGCAAATAAATCTTTGTGAGGCCCTCATTATTCTTAATAAGGAATCCCTCAGACTTCTGGCTGCTTGTGGTGGAATCGTGAGCTATAGCTTCGACTCTGAGTGATGCTATTGTCAGTGGTTGCATTCTTTTGGATGTACCAAACATACATCGTCTCCCTAGCTGGTACAGCCATGTTCGAATTCAGCTGCCAAAAAATTTCACGGTGGTTAATGATGGTGCAAAGTCACTGTACACAGCGTTTGACTCCGACTTTTATTTACGATATAGGTACGACTTTCTCCATTTTTACAAAAACACTCACATCGACTCAGTCAAATTATTGTCAAATAAGAATTGCGCATCTAAAATGGCGGAAATTTTGATGAGTTCCTTTCAAAAGAGAAGCAAACAGGTTCCGTACCTTTTGTTTACAAGTGATGCTGTCTTCATGTTGAGGTCGGAAACTTTGCAGAAACTTCATTTGGAAACAGACCATTCCAATTCCTCTTCTTCTTCCGTGCTTTTATCCCATTTCACTTGGGGTCAGCTCTCCTAGTCCGTAATCTCCAGATTCTTCGATCTTGGCTCGTCTCGGTGTTTGAATTCGCACACTCCATTTGCAGCTATTTTTATTTTTCATTGACTAATCTTTTAAGTTCAAACTTAACAAAACTTGCTCACTAATGCAAACCTTTCATTACCAAAACTGAATACCCCCACTCCACTCAATGAAGGCGTAATCGCTTCAGAATCTGCTGTCATTCTAGCATTGCATTTCAATTGATCGAAATTGAAAGTTTGCGAAATTGGAAAACTCAATTCATAAAACATTTTACATTTTGGACTGAAGACAACAAAAAAAAACAAGCAAACAAAAAACACCATAATGCAAAAGCAAACAAACCAGCGCCGATAGTGCGGCTTTCGTAACAGTAAAGCAATTTATATCTGATGGCGAGATCTAAAAGCAACAACCGCTTAGCATAGTCGCGGTGCAATTATTTGAATTTTTCGGCCAACAGATTAATCGCGTTTGCGCTTTTGCGCGCTCGCAAGTCTGACTAGACTGAAGGCGGAAACTCGCGCTACGCGGTCGCGACACAACAATCGCAACAACAACTTCGAAGTTATCAAATTACAGAACAATTTGCCAGATACGCCGAGTACGAGGCGTACGCCGCACCACGCCGCCGTCTATCGCCGGCCAGATCGCAGCCTAATGGATTGCAGCGGCAATTGATGCGTTCACCTCCATGCAGTGCGCAGTGCTATGTGGCGGCGGTGGCGGCGACGGCGATGTTGTTGTTGTCGGTGGTGTTGAGGGGTCGGGCGCGGCTTGTGGCAAGTACGGGCAGGCTTTTAACTTTGGGGTCGGGGCCGTAAACATGCGCCAAGCAGATATCTTTGTTATAAATCTGAACGAAGTTAGCCTCCATGCTGGGTTTGTGTTAACTGCTGTTGTTGTGTTTGTTGTTGCTGCTTTCGCTGCGAGTCTGTGCCGTATTGGCACGCGTACCGCATGATCCAGCGCCGCGATATCCTTTCAGCCCGGCGCAATGTCTGTCTGTGCGACTGTCCGTTTGCCGGCCGCCAAACGAGCGAAACTCATTTTTTATGTGTTGATTTGCATGTAAGCGGGAAGTCATTTTTGCCACAATTCGTATTTGTTTTTATTTCGACTGTGTGTTCAACTATTTTCTTCAGTTGTTTCATTGCTGTTGTTGTTGTTGTTGTTGTTTTTCCTTGGGTTGTTTAGTTGGCACAACGACGGTCGGGTACCGCGCAGCAAAGTCTTTGAAGTTTTGCAAGCGTTAACCTAAAATTAGATCGGTCATTGATAACCGCAACTACGAGGCGGCGTCCGATGGCGCTGCGGCCGCGGCGCATGCGTGGCAATTAGCGCCGCAAACTGGAGCAAGTAGCCGCAACACGTGCGCTTGCAGATACCGCCGTATCTGGCATCATCGGCCGCTCCGCACCGCGCAAATGTAGGCCAAAATAATGGCGCTGTTTTGGGCGCTTTTCTGCTGTTTTGCCATTCTGCCGCCTGCTGCAACATTGGCCCCGATGATGCAATCCGCAGAAATCGGCCGCGGCGCAGTGTGGTGCGAGAGAGATTTGCTGTCTTGTCTTTTATCCGCTTACGGTGTCGGCTCTGCGGCTCTTATCTAATTTATTGGTATTTACGTTTGGCAAAACGCGCGCGTTGCCTTGTCTCGACTGCTGTTGCTGCCGTTGTTCTGACGTGCTGCATACGTTTTAAGTGCTGCTCTCTGATTTCCGTCCTCCCCAACATGTCCATCACTGGCGCGCCGCACACAAATGCCGCAAGGAAAACCAAGGGGGGCAAGGGGGCGAGTTATTAGCGTCCGACTATTAGAGGCGCATAAAAAAGGTCAGCCGTGTCGTGTGTTGTTAGTGGGCAAGTAACAAGCGTTATGGCATCAATAATGCCTGAGCAACGTTGCGGCTATTGCGGCACGGCGCATGTGATGAACAAACGCTGGGCGTCTAAATTCCACTATTTGCCGCAACTCTTTGAGTTTGAGTAGTGTCGAAAGTCTCTTAAATGTTGCCACAAGAAATTATTCTGGCATCAGTAAATTGCACTAATTTCCGCACAAATTCTGCTGTAAACCTTAATTTTCATACATAACTACACACAGTAACTAATTGTTGGTTCTCGTTGACTGATTCATTTGAAAATACAGATATGAAATATGCACTGGAAATTCATTTTAGAAAGCAAACTTTAGCTAATAACAGATTATTCAACGTTCTAAATTCTCTCTAAGAGAGTCAAACATGGGTTACGACGTTATGTGGGAAAATATTATTTAATAAACTTAGGTACAGTTGATTGGTTGGTTGGTTCAAGTGGCGATGTTCCATCATCCAATTAGCGCGTCTGAAATGTCCGTTTTGTCAGCGTTTTCCATCTCCTTCTTGATATGGTCGGGCAGTCGCAGAGGAAATGGTGGACGGTTTCCTTCTCGTCCGGATTTTCACAGCTGTGACAGTTGGTATTGTATGGAATCCTCATTTTTGCCGCATGCTCTCTAATGGGCCAGTGACCAGTGATGACTGCCACATCCCGGCCGCCCTTGTTCAGGAGCTCCGCGGTCTATTTCTTGTCGTATGTTGGCCAAAGTAATCTGCTGATTTTACAGGATTCCGTCCACTGCCATCTAGTGGTGGCTTTGGCGAAGAAGTCTTCGTTCCCGTCAATATTATTGTGCCCTGGCACCCATATCAGAGTAACTCTACACCGATGAGCTACTTAGCTCTATGAGGAGCTTCCTGCATTCCCGCACTAGTTTTGACGATAGTGGATACGCTACTAGTTTGATCGTGGATACGCTGTCGGAAAGTATGGTAATGTGACTTTTGTAGGATGTGTCCGTCAATGCCATCCTGCACGCTTCCCGAATAGCAAGCACCTCAGCCTGGAAAACGCTTGCTGTGTTGGGGAGACAGAAAGACACATTTAGTTTCAGATATTCGAAGAAGACTCCTGCTCCTACTCCTATCCAGGTTATTTAGGATGTTCCCTCTCTTCCATTCTAGACGGGAGGGGGTACGGATATCGTAATTTTTCCCAAAAGTAATGGTGGGAATCGCGTAATCCGTAGTTGTAGGCAGGCACCTTTGCCCTTGTGATAGTAGCAGTAGGTACAGTATTCCAAATCAAAATTATTTTATTGATCCCGGGGATTCTCACATAGACACTCTTATTAATAAATTTCCTGGCGACTTTGAGTAGGTCGCCACTTCTTTGCAATAAATTCCAAGGAGGGGAACGACGCGGATCCAAAGCAGCTGACCCGTAATCTATAGAGAGCAGCGCAGTGACACAACAAATGCTCCAGGGTACCCTTGGCATTGTCTTCATTACATCTCGCATAAGTGTCACTTGGTACCAAGCCAAGTTTGGCAGCATGAGACGTGAGTAACCCAACTAGTAGCTTGCTATCCTCTCTTCGGAGTGATAGTACAAACTCTGCATTTTTGTTATTATGTTTGCGAAGCATGATTTTCGCGTAAGATTTCCCGTAAGTTGCCGATCTCTCCCACATGGACGCTGCCTCGTAAAAAATTGTCTCTTCAATCGCCGTTTTGGCGAGGCCAACTGTGCATGAAGGTTGTATGTGGATAAGCTATGAAATGAAATAAACTAATGAACGTTTATGGAGCTTAAATATCGCAATGAGAATCCCAACAGTACAAAGTGCACCTTAGTTGGGTGCCTGGGCGTAAAGGTATAGAAAGGAAATTGCTTAGCAATACATCGATGCCACAGAGAAGGATGGTATAACACTGCCATCTTGCAACCTTCTTATGAGGAATGCATATCCAGACAGAGCAAACATTAGATGGCTTCGTGAACAAACATGTAACAGAGCGAGAGAGATCTGGCCTTGGACCGACCAGGGAACTGATCTTACTAGAACCAATCAATCATAACAGGACACAACCTCATTATTCTACAAACCAAAAGACTGGGTCTGCTGTTCAATAACTTCTGCAGAAGTTGCAGTAATGAAGACTGCAAGGAAATCGTTGAGCATCTCCTATGCAAATGTCCGATGCTTGCAAGAACGTTCTTCTGATTCTTGGTCCAGTGCATTCTGAGCTGCTGAGCGAACCTGAAGAATAAGCCCCCAAGCAACATTGGCCAATTCATCAGAGTCAGCGAGTGGCTTTCAACAATGAAATGTGTATAGGTGGAGTCCCTATGGGCCACATGACCCAAGTGATGATCAAGAAGCGCCACTTAACCCACCACATCGGTGAGTTTGTCATCATTGAAGGGACTTAAGAAGTGCCTGGACGAAATCTGCAAAAGCTGAACAGAGACTTACAACAACTAAAAGAGTTCACAATTCAGTGCCACGCAGCTGATGGCTTTGTACGCTGAAAATTCTCCGCTTAAATGTGCATTAATAAATTTGCATTTTACTCGATGTGCAACAATTGCAGCACCGCGTCGCAACGCACTCGGGCGCCATCGAAAGGGAGTAGGGAAGGGTAAGTGCTGGCTAGCTGAAACGCTGGTAAAAATAGACAGACGCCTCATTGTCACTGCACTCTGGACTGGCCAAGGACTGGCGGCCGGGTGTTCCAACATTTGCGGACAATACTTTTTTTGTCGCTGCTGTCAGAAATTTCCATTATAATGTTGTTGCCTTCGAACGACTTTGCTTATTATTTGTTGTTGTTGTTGTTGGTTGTGATCTCGTTTTTTGCTGACATTGGCTAACACAGCGCCTGCGATAAGCGCCCAGACAGACATAACCTCAATGTGTTGTACGCGCATTGGCTGCATCCCGGGCTGCAGCGTTTGTGCTGGGGCGCGCTTTGCTTGTTCGCAGCGTGTACCTTTGCTGGTTTTACAAGATGTTTCCTGTCTCCCAATCGTGCCGGCACCAATATCCGGCCGCATGCCACAGCGCGCAACACTTTCAATTCGATTCAATTCGGCTCGACGACGGCAGCGGCGTCGCGTAAAACGTCACGCATGCGCATAAATATTTTTATTACCGCACAGGGAATGCGCACCGTACGCCCGGCCGCGCCACTCGTGTGTGTGTGTGTGTGTGTGGTGCACTACAAAGTTGCCACAACGACAGGCCGAGTCATTAATTTAGACATTTGCGAATCGATTATATTAGAAGGCAACGTGTCGCTGGTGCCCTTGCGCACGTCGCAGCCGAAGCCGCATGCCGCCATTTAGTATGCACGTCGCATTGGCAGCATTCCAGCCATTCCACTGCCAAGGCCCGCTGGCCGTGTGCGCTCGACGCACGAATTTATTGACCATCATGTGATAAACAACAATTTGCAGCTGAATAAATTTTTCTATAAATTCGCCTCGCCGCATTAGGCGTCCACAGTGCACCGCTCGTCGCTTGGCCCCCATAATGGCCAACACTTTTATTAGCCAATGGCTTGTTTGGCCATGATAATTCGCCTTAAATCTGTTTAAATCTGTTGATTAGTGGCTCGTTTGCAAATCAGTATTTAATAAATTTCGTTCAGAGTTTGCTCCGAGCTGGTTGTGTTTGCCGAATTTATTCGTTCTGCTGCAGTAAATTCGGTTAAATTGTGCAAATGCCGTTATGGAACACAGCCGCCGCAGTGCAGTCTGTCGCTTTGTGTGGTTCTGACATCTGGAAATTGACAGCACTTTCATTGTGCATTCGTTAGTTGCCAACAAATTAAGAGCCACTTTTGATCGCCTTTGGGGCATCATTTAGGGCTGATTGTGTTAGAGGGGAGGAACTTCGCCCATACACTTCCCTTAGATGAGAGCTCTGATAAATTTATCAATACGACTTGGGGGCCTATTCATGACGCAATAGTTCACTACTTGGACGCAGTGTCTCGGGCAGGTGTCTTCCGAATCCCGAATCGAATCTAATCTGGGACATATTCGCCAGGTCCGCAAGGCAGCTGAAGTAGTGATGTTCCAAGAATCGATAGCGCGTTCTGGCCGAACAATCGCAGAGGAGGTGCACAACTGCGTCCTCGCAATCTTTGTTCCAGCAATTTCTGTAGAAATCATTATACGGTAAACCCAGTCTTTTGGCGTGTTGGTCTATGGGGCAGTGTCCAGTTATGATTCCTAAAGTTTCGTTAAACGCTGTCTATGAGATTACAAAATATTATTCTGCTTTGAACAGCTTCACACTTCAATTCATTAAATACTTAAGTCCAGCATTCCATTTAAGACACTTCAAGTTTCAACCAACCGCCAAATGTTTGATTACCTGATTTATGAAAAAAATTAGGGATGTGCTTCAGATCCGCATTTTTCCAACATCCAACATTTCTTGTATGTATATTTAATATTTAGTGTAGTGAGAATTTTTTAAATCTTTCGAATTCTTTATATTCAAAAGATTCCTCATATTCCTGCTTTTGGAATTTTCAAAACATTTTAGTGATGCCAATTTAATAAAATAACTAATCTTTTTAACACTAGAATGCCCAAAATAGTCATTTCGACTGCACGGAGGTCTTTTTTTGTAAATAACTTTTATTACATCGCTTTCTAAAAAAATATCTTACGTGACTTTAACTACTTTTTAAAGCTAAATGGAATAAATAAATTAAAAATATTGTAAAAAAAATTGTTTACCCCAATTTTGCAACATTTACCTTAAATGCCCAAAAGGAGTCACTTTGACTACCTATATAAAATTATCAGCAAATTTGACTGATAAATATACAAATATATATCTTCAATTGCGAAGTATGAAAATTTCAAATAATTGCAAATATTAAAAAAAATATCATAGTAGGTTGTGACAATTCCTAAGTTTTTCAATCCAAAATTCATTCACAAATTCCAAATTTCATTATATTTTATCCCATTTCTGTGTAAAGTACGCCATTATATTTAAATGAATTTACTTTGTGGACGAAATTAAAATGAAATATTATTTTAATTTAATCTCATGTGCATTTATTCATATTTGCTACTTAAAAAACCAATATAATAAAAAAGTGAGTAAAAAAATTTTATAGTAAAAATGATTACCTACATATGGGCATTTTAAGTAGATCAGATTTGTCGGGCATTCTAGTGTTAATGAGATTTTTCTTATGTATTGCTATGTTTCACCTTTTTTGAATAATAGTTGAAAACACTTGTCAGAAGATCATAGTCAGGTCAATTCGAAACGAAATCAAAACAAAACCAACATTTAACCGAAACCAAGAAAAAATTAGCAAATCAATAAAAAATCGGATCAAGTTCGGTGCAAGCTCTGTAATAAAGTTTATATACGAAAGGTCCGCGGAACCACCACGCTTCAGTAATCACTTGCAGTCTGTGCATTCCCTACAAACAATTTCTCGATATAAATTTTTAGCGACAAATTCTCGAAATAATCTCGATAAGCTTGAATTTTTTGCCTTGAAGATTTTGAATATTTTCAAGTCAAATGAAATATTTTTTGTCAAACGAAAAATTTTCATTACGTGAACGTGCGCGCATTTAAAACCGAGTTTACGTGTACTTATAATCGTTATTTAATTTGAATAATGGACTGGCCATGCGACATTACTGCAAAATATGCGTTTTATTTCAATTTTCAGAAAGAAAATAAGTTCTCGTTATAGTATCCAAAATGCTATTGAGAACAAGAAAAATTACGCTGTCGAAATGATATCGAAATTTTCAAAATTTTCGACATCGTTACGATATCTCGGATAAGATTATTTGAATATCGCAACGATATCGAGATTTTCGAAATTCTCGACATCGTTACGATAGTGTAATTTTTCTCGTTCTCGATATCATTTTAGACACTTTAGCAATATTTGAAAACGAGAAAAATTCTCGGTTTAACGATATCGTTCCTATATCGTTTGGTTTGCTGGGTTCTGATCAGTATTCCAAAATTAACATAAGTACAAATTTTAAAATATTTTTTTATTTGTCATATTTTTATTTGTCACATATCTGCCGCGGATGTTCCGCATTAAACATGATCCGCAAAATGACATCCGACCCATCCCTAAAACAAAAAAACACCAAGAATACTTGAATCGAATCAAGCCAAACAACCACAGCAACAACTTAACACTATAAAAAAATTTGGCATTAACTTTTACGATTTGTTAGTTTTCAGGAACACATAAAAGACAAAGGTTTTCTTCAATAAATGACTTAATGAAGAACATAAACACCATCGAGGAAATAACAATTACAACCAACAGAGGCAGGAAAACAGCGGCAGCAGTCAACAGTAGAAACTGTCTTATTTGCATGTTAAAAAATGCCATACAAAAAATAGAAAGCAAACAACTTACGAAAAAAACACTAAAAAGTGGTAAAAGTCGAAGGAAAACAACAACGCTTGCCATGGGGAAAATGAAATAAAATGTTTATGGGTTGGTCACAAATAATGTTGTCAATAAAGCGACGCGGTACGACCTTCCAATCAAGTCATCATACCACAACACAAACCGAAACTTCCAACTCCCCCAAAACAGACAGCAGACAGTTGCACACACACACACACCCACAGCCATGCATGCATTTATGTGTATTGACAGCGAAGCACCGTTAAATTGTGCAGCGCAATGGCAATGGACATGAATGTGGTTGGTGGCGGTGGCGGTTGTGTGGGGTCATTTGGGCACTTAAATCGAAAATGCCTTTAAATGGCTGCCTTTAATTTTGTGGGCCAACACTGCGCACGCGAACGAGTTGCGTATGCACTTCATTTTTACGGCTTTTTAACAAGTTGGAAAAACGAATAGAAACGAAATTTCTTTTCATGCTTCTTCATTTACGATTTAATAACTTTATTAATCGTTTTGCTGCAGGTTTTATGCGCCAACGAAAGCAGTTTAGTGCGCGCCGTAATCTCTCTAATGGCCAACATACGTGGCATGAGGCTAATTTTATGCTGGATCTCAAAAAACAATCGCACTCTTTGAAACGCTTTTACTATCCATATTCGATGCTCGAAAGTTCAATGTGAATTATGGTTTTTTATGGTTGCGAAATGGCATTGCAAATGATGGTAGAAAACTTTCACTTTCTGGCATTCCTGCACATCCAAAGCATCTGTCATTTGTTTTCAGATATTAAATTTTTATTCTCAAATATCAACTTGCGCCAATGTCAGAAAACCAGTCAATTGCGAACATGTCTGTGTACGTTTAGCCACTTCTGGTGCTTTCGTTCAACTTGTGGCTTCTACTTTGGCAAACAGTTTAGAGACAACATTTCCGCTTCGTCCATGGACCGCAACGTCCATCCGCATCTCGAGTGCTCTGTGCTGCGTTGCTTCTTCAGCTGTCTTGAGCAAATATCGCGCGACTGCCAATAAAAAATGTTAACTGACGTTTTTCGTTTACGAAAATGTCACAAACTCACAGCAGGACTCATGCCAATACAAGTGATTTAAATTCAATAAATCATTCACAGTCGCTCTGATTGCAGGCAGCGCCACTGACTGCCCGGTCCGTGTGCCGTAATGACAGCGGAGCCGCGCTACGGTTGCGGCACAGTGCGATTTTAAGTCATTTCATTTGCTTAAATCACGGCGACTGCAATTTTGCGCTTTTTAACTTTCTTGTTGTCTTGTAGCTGTTGTTATTCTTGTTGTTGTTGGTCTCTCTTGCAACAGTTTTCAATTTAATTATTTTCTTTGCTTGCCGGTTGCCACGACCGGCCGATGCCATTGTTGCCGCGCAGTTTGTTCCCTTTTGCAAAATTGCATTTCTCCCCACAACTCGCCGCGTGCAGCAACGTTTGCAATAAGTCGCTGGAAAGAGGACTCCTCGATGTCGAACAGCGGCCACTGTCCACCGTCGGGTGGCACTTTTGTTCGACTCTTGTCCCGGCGGCCTATAATTAAAATTGCAGAAAATTGCCAAATAGTTGAAAATTTTATTTGTTGTGGTTGCAAGCGACCAACGCACCCAGCCGTGGACCAACTCCCGCCACTGCGGACACGCCTTGTGTTGTGTTGTGTCTCTGTGTGTGTTTTTGCAGCGGTGAGTGGTCAAAGCCATTAAAATGATAGTTTCACCATTGCGACAATTTTATTGTTTAATTAAGTTGAAAATGCGCTCCGTGCCGCGTATCATATCAGTCGATTTTCTTAAGGCACCACCGGCCCCAGCGCAGTCGAGCAGCGTTGCGCGTGTCGGCGCTGAGGACCGCGGCTGCTACTTTAACAGCTTTTTATTAGTAAACGCCAAAGTACTGAAAATTACGGCAATTCAAATCAGCTGGCAACACCTTTGCGAAATGCACGCACTGATAAGACAGTCAGCCAGTCCCGGCTGCGGCGAGTGTCCAGCGTGCAAGTTGTCCTCCGTGGTTTGGTGTGATGATGTTATTGTGTGTCGTTGTTGTTGTGGTTGTTGTTTGCGGTGTGGCGCACTAATAAGCGCGATTATTTATATTTATTAACTTAACATGTTTACATTTTGTAAAATGAGAGTTTTAATGTGAACTTTATCGGAAATTCGCGTTTTTTTTTCTTCATTTGTCCTGTCGTTGCGCTTCCTTTTTTGTTTTTGCACTCGCGATAACTGAGCGTCGTCAGTTTGTTGTGCGGCAGCCTTAATGAGGTTCGACGCTCGGTTCGAGTGCTTCAGAATCCAAGTTAACTTAATGTATTTACATGATCATGTGGCTGCTATCGAGCGGCAATTCGCGCTTTTTCAAGCCAAGAACCAAACCGTCGTCGTTTTGTCTTATCGGCGCTTGGGCTAAAATTGTCCGACTCTGTGCCGAAGCGACCTGTTCGCGGCTGTCCTTCTTAAAAGATTACATGAACCTGTATGTTAAAGTGAAATCATATTCTGCAGCGACCGGCCGCGGTCGGTGCGGGGCGGCCAACGCTCGCACAAAGTGTCATTGGGATATCGCGCAACATTCTTTTCGTGGCAGTTGCGTTACGTTTCATGTTCGCCTCAGGGCTCGAGAAAAGTATCACATGACATATCGTGTGTGAAGTGTCAATTTAAATTTATTGATAACACCATGAAATGGAGCAGCATGTCGCCGCGTGCAGTGTTGACAGGAAATAAGGAAACGAACAAAAATACTATACAATAACAACAACAAATTAATTAGGTATTCGAATTTTGCATAGTTTTGTTTAGTAAAATAAAAAGTAACTTCTGAAATGCTTAAATGTATAGAGTTATACAAAAACAAATATGTATATATTTGTGGTCATATATGGAAGAGTAGCTTAAGTCGACATAAGAGAATTGAGTTATTGTTGATTTTGGAGCTTTATAAAAGTCTAGGCGCTTAAATGTATTTCATCCGATTTGAAAAATCTTGTCCTTTAACAATATTATGTGTGTTTACTTCTTACCTCAAGTCTTTTGAAAGAACCATGCATTGGTCAGAACAATTTATGTGTACACCTAATTCTGTTTTCACACGGTCTTTTTTTTACACGGTTTTGATTTAACACGGTTTGGAAATAAACAACTTTTAATTTTTTTACACGATTCCATTTAGCACGATTCAAAATTTTTTGGGCTTACATTTTTTTTGTCAAATTTAATTTTTGTAATATGTTCATATCACAACTTTAGGGAAATTCCCTTTTTGTGGATAAAGCAAATTTACTTGTCAGAGCAATTGAAATGTGTTAATATTTTGTGAACTATCAATGAAATTAGACGTGTATGGTAAAGAAATTTTTTATAGGCGATTTAGTTTTTCCAACGTTACTTTTTTTTATTTTAACGCATTACGATAAAAGGTAAGCCAAAAAATATTTTATATTCATTCAGTTATTTATATTTTTTTATTTTTGTTAAATATTTTATGTATCCTTGTTTTTCACTAATTTGAATAGGTTTTAGAGATAAGCAACCAATCACCTACTTTTGCATACGATCAATGTCTTTTTTTACACGGTTTTTCCCGGAACCAATCTACCGTGTAAAAACAGAATTAGGTGTACATGGTTTTCAAACTTCAATTTTCGACTTAAGCTACTCTTCTATATGGCCACAGATATATCTGTGGCATTTTGACAAAACAACTTATCTCGAGATAGTGCAATTTTCCAGTTTTTTAATCATAAAGATACAATTTCAAGACACTTCTTTGGGTGTAATCGGCTTGCTCTATGACATTTAGTTACAGAGATATGATGTATAGCATTTCAACTTTTCTCGAGTTTTGTATGAGATTTGCTTTGCACCTTGTCAGTACTTTCGCTCTCCTGAAAATTTTTAAAATTAGACTTAGGTTGTTGTGTCAAAATGCCACAGATGCCATGCCAGTGGCGCACATAGGATTCTATTTTGTAGCAGGGGGCGGAAGGAGGTTGCGTACAACTTTTGAGCCCAACATAAATAACTTGAAACCGTATTTTGCACCAGAATTTTTTTTCTTTTGGGGGAGGTTTGAACCCCAAAACCCTTCTGTGTGCGCCACTGATGCGCAAACACTATGCACATTCTTAAGTACATACAACCCTTTTGCCAACCAAGTATTAACAACACTATTTCTCGGAAGTTTTAGATGGCAAAATTATCTCTATTTTCAATTTTCCATTCATCAGATGATGTGATAGTCTATTTAACCGGAGAATATACATTATTTTAAAATCATCAGGATAACTCTGGATCAATTAGACTCTGTTTACTTTTGACCGCCTATAATTCTGCAACTATTGAACCTTAAACTTAAAACAAATTGTGATGTATACTTTGAACATTGTTTTAACAATTTATAAATATTATAATTTCGGTTTGGGCATTTCGGTTTGGGTAACTCCGCAATTGCAGGCAATGAACCGCGTTAAAACATTTCAAAATGTTTTATTTTGGCACAATCCAGTGATACGAACTGGGTTTACGTTGGCGAGCACAACTTCATAACAATAAGCAGCTCGGGAGAATCCCATTACGTTTACAATCACAGCAAACGATTAAAAGACCACGATTTGATGCGCCTGAAATGTCCGGACCTTCTATAGGGAAGGTGCCACTATCCAACTTGCGAAAGCTCTCACAAAATGTAAGGTTGACATCATTGGCGTTCAGGAAATGCGATGTACATGACAAGGTTATTCCTAGCAAGCAGACTGCGATATTTACTACAGTTTTCATGGGAAGAAGCGCGAGTTTGGCTGCGGAGTTTTGATCAGCAAGAGACTTTGCCACCACATCTCACGGTTAACTTTAATGAACGATCGGCTGGTCTCTATCCGCATCAAACCTAACAACTTAAGCATCAACCAAATTTGCGCGCACCCCGCGACGGAAAAGAAGGACAGATCGATCAAAGATGCCTTCTAGGCAAAGCTCGATGACGTCCACGACAGGTGCCCGGCCCATGACCTCAAAATTGCTCTTGGTGACTTTAATTCAAAAGTCGGGCGAAAAGGTATATATTGTTCCACAGTCAGGCAATTCAGCCTCCATGTGACCACTTTGAACAACGGTCTGAGGCTGATCGAGCATTGCATTTTCATTAAAAACGGGTATATGTCTTTTTTTAGGACATCACCTAATAAATTCAACATCAGATTTATTGTATCATATTTAGATTTATTACAGAATCGACATATAAGGAAAAGTTTTCATCTCTTGTTGTAGTGTCTTCCAAACAAGTTGTAGTGTAGATCACATTGAATTTTCGTGAAAAATAATAATATGTCTATTTTTAAGATATTATATGGTAACTTTAAATATTCGTTAGAACACACATAAAGAAAAGTTTACACCTCCTTGACTGTTGTAAATTCTTCCAAGCAAGTTGTCATCTCTTTCAAGTGAGCTCACTTAGGCCATGAAGCCCCACTGTGGTACCACAAAGCATAAAAACCGCTCACTCATTGAGCCAATTTGAGTTTCTCATGAAGCCTAGTCGACTGTAAATAGTCCTATCGCCTAGATCGGATTGTCGAAGAAAAAGTTCTCGATAAAGCAGGACAATTGCCTAGAAGGTGATGTGCATTTTCTTCTTCTTTCTCGCCCATAGCGCTAACGTAGCGTACGATACGTACGCGTACGTAACGTATAAGTACGACAGATAAGTAAAGAGGGGATAGAAAATTGAAGAGGCAGCTTGTAAGCACACCGCTTCAATTTATAGAAATTATAAATGTCAGGTAAATATCAGAATGTCAGATAAATGTCTGCATAGAATCGGTTCAAAACGGCGCAGTACGACCTAGATACGCACCCTTGCTATAGGCTTAGCTCGGAGAAAAATCATTAATCTATTCAGACATTTCAATATTTGCTTTATATGAATTTTTCAACTTGCAACCTAATTTATTGTAAAAAAAACAAAAATGTATTTTCAACACTTCCGTCGAGCACAAATTTCGTTACTCATCGAATACTAAAGTAGACAAAATCTGAAATTATATTTTTAGCTTTTCAAATTGAGTTGTCTCGTGCTCTTGGCTAAAGAAAGCCAAAGCACAGCTGTCCAAAGAGACTGACGATCTCCTCGACCTGTCACCTGTTGCTCATTAATAATTCTACAATGAGTTTACCGCCAGACAAGCCAAGTGTACAAAACAATTTAAAAGAACAAATACACAAACTATATAAATTTGTGATTTGGTTTTTCGTTGACGTTTGCATTGAGTATGATTTGTTTGAAGCATGAAAAAAAAACTTGAAAAAGAAACAAAAATATTGCAGCAGAAATATGTAGTTCAAAGAGTTGAAATAATAAAAAAACTGGCAAACATTTGGTGCTGAATCAGAACATCAAAAATTAGAACATCAAAATTTATTTTCTAACAACAAATGTTTGGTACATCAGTAGCATTCCAAACTATCTAAGGAAACACTTGCAAACGTAAAGGCTTGGACGAACTGAAATGGATCTCAGTTGTGAGCTGTTGGCAGATGTTTTCGATGGCTTTTATTGCAGCCTGGCACTTATTCAAAACTCGAGAGGGAGTTTTGTATTAAACCCAGTGGTATTATTTAACGAAGTTGTCATAATATATTTTTTTTATTAATAGAGAGAACTTCTTATAGTTTTATTGGATTATTTTATTTATTTTCTTTTTTATATTTTTTATATATTTTTAGACAAGTATTTTTTTAAAGATACTTAAACGATTTTTTCTCAGCATTTCAAACAAAAGAAGCAGTTTTTGAAATGAATGTTTTATGTTCAAGGCTTTTTATTTTTTTGCAGGATGTTTTGAGAATGTTTTGTTGTTTGAAGACCCCCACTTTTTTTTCAATTTGCCCAAGTGGCTTTATGGTGTTTTAAGTAATTTTTTTACGCAGTGCGAGTCTTTAATGACAAAATTTACAAAAACCACTTTGTCCTAAAAATTTTCCAAAAACTTAAAAAGGGGTGCGGGGTTCATGTTTATACAAAAACCACTTTGTGCTAAAAAATTTTCAAAAAACATGAAGAAGGGGAGTAAGGAAATGGAGTGGTGGAGGGTTCATGTTTATACAAAAACCACTTTGCCCTAAAAATTCTCCAAAAACATCAGAAAGGGGGTAAAGAAATGGAGTGGTGGAGGGTTCATGTTTATACAAAAACCACTTTGTCCTAAAAATTCTCCAAAAACATCAGAAAGGGGGTAAGGAAATGGAGTGGTGGAGGGTTCATGTTTATACAAAAACCAGTTGTCCTAAAAATTCTCCAAAGACATGAGAAAGGGGGTAAGGAAATGGAGTGGTGGAGAGTTCATGTTTATACAAAAACCACATTGTCCTAAAAATTCTCCAAAAACTTGAGAAAGGGGGTAAGGAAATGGGGTGAGGGGTTCATGTTCATACAAAAATTATTTTGTCCTAAAAATTTTCTAAAAAACATGAAAAGGGCGGGGTTAGAAAATGGTGGGGAGGGGTTCATGTTTATACAAAAACCACTTTGTTCTAAAAATTTTCCAAAAAACATAAAAATGGGGGGTAAGCAAAGGGGGTGGGGAGTTCATGTGCATAAAAAAATTATCACATTTTTATGGCAAACTACTTTTTCTTAGACATGGAAGCTAAATTTTTCATACTTTCCCTGTAAAAATCTACAGGGACCACCTTAACCTTTAACCTTTATGTGCAAATTAAAAAAAAAACTCGGGCAAAAATGATCTGTTCCAAGTCTTTCAGAAATATACAAAGGTTACTCTGTTGCAGAGATGTTGTTGCACAGTGTACTTTGAGCTTTTGTAAGCAGGGATCAAACTTGTTTGAGGTCTTTAGAATAGCTGGAAGTCTTAAGTCTCCAAATGGATGCCATTTCACAGGATAAAACTTCTTTTTATAGCTTTTCATGTATTTACTTTTAGTAAACTCACAACTTAAATTCAGAAAAATCTGTGTCAATAGTCACTTGTGTACTTCGCAATGGCGACGGTGTGAATCATGTGACGGCGGACTGATGGCCAGCGGCAATGCAATCGTATTAACAATAACAACATTCAATTAGCTATGAGGGGCGGCCAACAGCCAACTAAGCAGTGTGTCAGTTTGTCTGTCTGTGAGTCTATTGCGCCGCCAACTACCTTCACCGCATCATTGTCAAATCATAGTAATTTTCCGTTTAATGCCATTGAAACGCTTTCCCATCGTAAATCTTGAAGAATTTATGGCCACATTAAGTGAATGTTTGGTGGAGTGGCGGCATCGACTCCCTCTCAATGCGAGTCATTATCGAGGCGGCAATGGGCCACACCAGCGCCCGATCACAGCGCCAATTGTGATCGATCACCGAATTAATGGCCGCAATTGGCGCAGTAAAATCAGTGCACACACACACACACACACGCAGCCACACTAGAACGCATTTGCATTATTTGTGGCATTTGTGGCTGCGGCACGGCAAACACATAAATCGCAACTATGACAAACACCCCGACCGCGCATGAAGGCGGCATCTATCATTGGGCCGCCGTCGCAGCGCTCGAATGAGCTGCACACATTAGCGTGCAAGTGTCATGAAATCAATTTTGACCGAACGCGGCCGCCTGACATGACACACTAACACCGAGCCGCTGCCAAGGAAGATGACGTCGACATTGCCGCCGAGCGACTCTTAAGTGCAAAGCGGCAACGTGTGGCACATGTGGCACATTGTTTCGGCCACTTGGAGCGCGACTGACTGGTTGGTTGGTTGGTTGGTTGAATGTCAGGCAGTTTGGCTATTTGCGCTCAAGTCGGCGTCAACTCGAAATCAACACGATTGTTGCACTTGGCTAATGTGGCTTCGGGTTTGTGGGACTTTTTGCGAGGGACTGAATGTTAATGTCTTTGAACGTGTGCCGTTTTAGTTGCTGTCATTATTATTATTATGCGTTGTTGTTGTGGCGACTACAGCATGGCCCCATAATGAGCATAATCATTGCCATTTCACGTTTATTGGGCGATCACGAAAAGCCCATAAAATCTGAAGAGCTCCAAACGCGCGTCGATACTTAGTTGGGAAACTGAAATTCGGCTCGAGACAATTTTCGATGTTGCAAGTGGAGCAGCCAAGTATTGAAACTGTTGTTGTGAAATCGGCAGTCAACGTTCTCCACACTGTGAAACAATTTTTAACCACCAACTGGACCCACAAGGTTCATGGCATTGCCACACATTGGAATGGTTCTGGTCAGCGCTAACCGATTCATACAAAATATTTGCGCACTAAAAGACAAAAAACGGCCACTGCTTGCTGCAAGCGCTTCTTACATATAAAGAATCGATTTTATATTTTATTTTTTTGCAGACGATTTTTTAACGCCGCAAATTAACTGGACATTTCCTAATGTCCGCAAGCGGATAATAGCCGTCGGCCGGTTGTCGCTTAATAGGCCAACTTGTGGTGGCACGCAATTAAACGGACTCGCGTGGCTTCAGATAATTTTTAATGAAATTCATTAATTACATTTAATTGAAATGAATTGTTTGCAATGCGCCGAATAGCCGAACGCCAACTGCGGCCAGTCGACGATTGTCAAACGGCCGCGGCGAGCGCGTTAAATTAAATGAGGGTGGCGTTGCTTGTAAATGGACATCATTACCGGCGAAATCTGTGCTGCCAGATGCCGCTGCGCGCCGCACTGGGCCGCGCTTTTTGTTTTCAATTAACACTCGCTGCGCGAAAATCAATTCGGCAGCAGGTCCTGTGAGGAATGCATTTTCATGTTTGTCGCTCATAAATTACGCGTTGCAAAGCACTTGCGCTGCGTTTTGCAGTCGGCAGTCGGCAACTGGCAACTGCCACATGTGAACGCCGGCAAGTGTGCAGTGCAGTCCTGTTGCACGCATTTAAAACACATTTTCTGCAGCGAGTCATTTATCATTTCGTATAATTTATGGCAACTGGTCGCCGCTGGATGCATCTTCCGCCGCTGCCGCCGTCGTCGCTGCGATTGTGATTGCCGCTGCAAGTGGCGCAGGCAACGTTCGCGCGGGCCGTGGCCATTGCTGCGGCTGTGTGGCTTGATGAAAAATTGCTACCATCTACGCAAAACGTTATCAGCGCCATAATTAAATAACGCCGGGAGGTTCGCGAGCTATACAAACAAATAAACGGCGCGCAAGTGTCAACCGCATGTGCCGAACTGCGCAATAAGTGAATTATCCCGGCGAGTCGCCGCGCCATTCTTATGCCGCGAACGGGTTCCATACGTTTTCGCCGGCAACACTCGTCATGCCGGTCGCGCTGGCAGACAGTCCATAAAATAAGCGAGCAGCGTCCGTTCTTGACAACAAATCGAAAACCCGAAAAAATGCATCAACTGCAAAGAAACCACAACAAAATGCCAGCCAAGAGACGTCTGACCGAACCAGTTACCGCCATGTCAGCGTGTAACAATTAAACACATTCAGAATTTGTTGCAACCTGTATTGGGCGCCATTAGATATTCCACCAAAAAAGCGGCTTATCACAAATTTTGTAAACTCAAACTTCAACTTGTTGTTGTTGTTTGCCACACTGTCACAGAATCTCGCATAAATCTTTCAATGCTGCCCTACAAAGCTGACATAATTAGTTGGTTGTTTATGGTCCGATATCGATTTGGGATTTGATGCGTTCAAGAGTTCAAGCGAGTCTTTCGTGGTGGCGCACTAAAAAAGCAAAAAAAAAAAAAGAAATTAAAAATACTGGCTGGAAAACTAACTTAACAATTAACATTTATATATAATTATTTGCCAAAACGAGTTTAAAAAGAACTTTAGAAAGAGGTGTCGCTCTCATTTCACTTCCCCAAAGTAAATGAATACTTCGCATTGAATCAGTGGAAATATGTACGAATATTCAAATTGAATATCCAGTAAGCTTTACAACAACCTTTATATTTTGGCCTCTATATTGTCAGCCATCTTGGTTTGATCCCATTTCTGCGCATATTTCACTTTACTCTCTCACAAAACTCGATCTGAGCCTGCACTGGCATTCAAAATCCAAAAATTTACCCCTGAAAACTACCAAAAGCCCAAATATTTTAGAGAATGTTTTGATGTTTGGCCAAAAAACAGTTCGTGTTTTTTTCAGCCTGGCACACATCAAAATAAAAAAATTGTTTTCTAAATATTCACAACATGATCGAACAATAAACATGAACACAATGATGGAACTCGGAGAAGGTATTAGTCTGAGTTCCATCATTCTTAAACCCAAATCAGTTATGAAAGGTTTAAAAATTTCTTTCAAATTTTGTATTTCTTCACAATTTTTTTCATGAATTCGTTTAGTCAGGAAAGCTCTGTCATTCCATACAATTCGTACTTTCAAAGATGGTCCTTCCATCCATTAGTCTGAGTTCCTTCATTCGTAAACCAAAATTAGTTATGAAAGTTTTGGAGATTTGTTTCACATTTGTCGGCCTCGATAGCTCAGCGGGTAGCGCGCTGGCTTCTCATACCGAGCGCCCCGGGTTCGATTCCTGGCTTGGGCTGGAAAAAACACTCATCTACTTCTGTCGCTATCCACATGAAGGGAATGAGAATTACAAGAATCGCACAAGTGCGCTCTTGGCAGGCAATGGCAAAACCTCCAAGTGTGAAAGAAAAACTGCCCATCGCCGTTCGGATTCGGCGTTAAACTGTAGGTCCGCTCCCCTCCCCTCCCTTTCCCATCCGTTTGAAATGTGTGGTGTATCACATGTTGAAAAAAACAGTGTTGCATACGCATTTCAAACGGGTGGAATCTGTGGTATCACAACGGGCCCATTAAGAGGCCTAAGTGTGTCTCATACAGAGGCAGCCACCTCAACCTAACCTAACCTTCACATTACATTTTTATACATCCATCATCCCTAAAGATTTGTTTCAAATTTTGTATTTCTATATAATGTTTTACCACGAATCCGTTTAGTCAGTGAAGCTCTGTCATTCCATACAATTCGTATTTTCAAAGATTGTCCTTCCATCCATTAGTCTGAGTTCCGTCATTCGTAAACCAAAATTAGTTATGAAAGTTTTAAAGATTTGTTTCAATTTATATTTTTACACATCCATCATTCTTAAACCCAAATCAGTTATGAAAGTTTTAAAAATTTGTTTCCAATTTTTTATTTCTTTACAATGTTTCATCATTTATTCTGTTTAGTCAACAAAGCTCTGTCCTTCCATACAATTCGATTTTTCAAAGATTGTCTAGGTAAGCTGAGATAAATTTAATCAATTCAGGCTGATATACAGGTTGATCAGCTTAAAATCGAATTTCCATATTCGATTGCAACCGAACAAAATAATGTTTGAACAAAAACTATTTTAAAAAACTAAAGTTTGTACACTGGTTTTTATTTAAAAGTGACTTTTTTAAATATAGAAAATGTTGTGGTTTCAATAAAAAAATTTTTTTTTGAAAAAAACAGATTTTAAACATCAACACTCGGCTGTTTTACAAATCCTGTCAGAATTTTGGTTGGATGTTTTAAAAATCGTGTCACAATTTCTGAAAAAAGGCTCCCCAAGACAGGAAAGCATTTTTTAATTTTGTTATTTTGTCAAAAATAGCAAACTCAGCACTCACCTAGAATTTAAATTCATTTTACTGATACTTGGAGTTCCCTATTATTTGTCTTAAATCTCTTCAATCTCTGGAGAAATCTAAGTAGATTTTGTAGGACAAAAGCGCCAAGGTGATCACTTTTCAACACATCAGTGCCAAAAGCCTCAAACCTAGAGCCCTACCGAAGGTTATAATTTGGCCGAAGCCGAAGCTTATTAATCGGCTACAATACTAACATTCAGTAAAAGCCGAAGTCGGAGATGAAAAACTTAAGCTGTAAGTCCTAAAAGTATGCAATGTACAGCAAATCATTTTCGTTCAATATTGTTTTTGCTTTGCATTGCATACTTCTAGGCGTCATGATACTTTCTCGAACTATCGCAAAATAAATTGCACTGTGGATAAAAAAATATAAAAGTCAGGCGGGAATGGTGCTACCAGTCAGTTTAGGTATTGCCAAGCGAAAAGCCGATATGTATAAATGAAGTAAAATAGTTCAGTTGTGTTTTTTTTTGGCACAATCCAGTGATACGAACTGAGACTGCGTTGGGCAGCACAAACTGATTTGCATAATAAAGCACAACCATTTTGAAACAAACAGAAAATTGGCATACAGCTCTAAGCCTCTTCCATCCGTACACAAATTCAAACGCACAACACGAATGGTGGCAGGAAGCAGAGCCTTAGTCTTCTAATTGAGCTGTCGTGTCAATCGAAAAATTGTTTAAGGTCTGCGGAGATTCTTCTGTGAGAATGTCACTACCAAATGAGCTAATTGCGTTTTGAGTCTAATAAAAAAGCCAGGAGAATTAACACACTTTATTTCTGTTGAACAAACAACTTCATAATTTTGATTTTACATGGTAAGCTGTTGTTGCTTGTGTTCATAGTTTTATGATTTCTGGTCAAATCATTCTGCCTGGCAAAGTAATAAAGCCATCTGAGACATCTGAGTGCCTATTGGAATACAGGCAAAGACCTATCAGCAGTAGAATCCAGATTCTGTTCAATTTTTCTCGCTAGTGAAGGGAAGAAAAAATATACATGCAGGCGTTTTTAAAGTTTACATCAATTTTTTTTTAACCTTTTCGAACATTCTTATTGTGAATCGGCATACGAAAACCATGTAAGCTTACATTTTAGGTAGAGGATGTGTTCAGTAATTTCATGTAAATACCACGGGGAATATTTTTGCGGAACATTTTAACCCTCTAGCTCCTATTTTTATGGATCAATTTGACCCTTTTTTCCTAAAATGCCAGAAAAGTCCTTTGAAATAGGAGTTTTTAAGGAGAAATGTACCATGAAAATTTTCACTATAAAATTCTACTATAAATCCTGAATACACCAAAGCTCAACATTTAACTTGAACGCTAAAAATAAGTCAAAACAAATAAATCAAATAAGTAAAAAAAGTGCTTAACCCTTTCGACCCCGAATTTTACTCTGCCTCTCGATATTACTTTTTGGTATTTAAATCATGAAACATTTGCCTAAGAAATGTGCACATGGCATTTGAAGTCGCCACGCCTCTTTGTTAGAATTCTAGAGATAGTTTACTTTTAAACAATTTTAGCTTAAAACGCGTTAAATAAATTTTTTAACAATATTTTTTAATTACAGAAAAATTATTTATTATTTATGGAAAAACACAAAATTATCACTTTTTAATTTTATTTAACCATTATTATGGAAACAGGGTTTTGATCAAACGCACCCAATTCGTAGACTTCAATTAGAACACAAACTTTCCCTGATATCGCTGCGAATTATTGGAAATAATTTTGGGGATAACAGAAACATTTTTGTAATTTGATTTGAATTCACTTCTAAAAATATTAATTTGTTGGTGCCTACTTAAATTAAACCCATAAATCAATCGTAGCCTTTGCTATAAGATGACAAATATGTGAAGTTGCTCTCAGGCAACTTTGGGGTCGAAAGGGTAACACCCTAAAGCCCATTTTGTTTGTATGGGAAAAATTTAAAGTTGGGTTTTCACCAAAACTCAGCTAAACATTCAGGTTTTCAACTGAGATAAAAACGAATAAATAGCAGAAACGTCCCCTTAGACTCACTGAGGATAAACTGCTCTCTCAAGCTGCGACGGGCCAGTGATCAGTCCATGCTTTCATTTTGTTTATTTAAAATTTTTTTTAACTTGTTTAATTGTTCAACTTGTTTTATAGTCTGTTAGATATTGCATCAGTGGACGGAAATAAATAAATAACTAAATAAATAAATTAGAACATTTTTGCTTTCATTTGTAAATTATTAAAGTTTTGTTGTTGTTGCTGCTCTGGTCATGAAAATACCATTCGTATTCATTCAATATCCTATTTTACAATGTTTACACATTTCCCTAATCAAACCAATCAGATCTTATGTCGAAAGCAATCTTCATGCAAACTTTGGAAGCCATTGATAAAACTCTATCATGTGAGATATTTTACCCATTTTTCAGGTTGAATTTCATGACGTCTCCCGTTTCACAGCTCTTTTACACAATCAGCGCGCACTAAAAATCCAAAGCAGCGCCAGAAGCGATCGAAACAACGAAATTCAAGTCCGAACAGCTTGTCGACCTGATTTTCTGAGAGAGCCATTAACAGTTGGTCAATGGGCCATTGGCTGAAATATGGCCACCATTTACAAATTTCCCGCACGGCGAGCGACGCGGCAAAACACTATTGTGCCGGCAACAATTTGTTGTCAAACAATGTACGTCTAACTGCTCGAACGTTACGACAAATTAGCATAAGAATGTCCACAAGACGTCGTCGACAAGGCAGCAACAGCAACAAGGAAGGCAACGGGCGCACTTGCAGCAGCCACAGCAGCAGCGTTTAGGGCCTTTTAGGCGCAAAGCAGCGACTGGCAACGGCGACTGGCCACCGCTTGACGCTGTGCTTTTTACGGCCGCGACTACAAAACGCTTGATTACCAAAAGGAATCTAATTAGCGCACTGTGCGCTCGCTGGTCAGTAGCGCGCCGCGCCGAGCCGCAGCGTTGCATTAATAAAATTATTGCCCGATTCAGTGCGCTGCGCGCTCAACGCTAATGAACTCGACATGTCAACGGCATAATTATTCTCCAAAATATGTTAATATGCCGGAGCGCCGCATTGAAACTTCAACGAACCGAGCGCAGAAACCTCTTTTGGGTGGAAGACAGGGCCCAGTCGAAGTGCGCCCCGTCGTTGGGCGAATGAAATGTCCAATTCGAAAAGTGCCACACTGTTGCGCATGCGCGTAATTTAATTAACATTGCACTCGCGCTGGCATTGTGTTAATTCAATTATGTGCGTGTACGAGCTAATCCGGAGCCGTTCGGAAGAAAAACGATTTTCAACACTTGACCCCAGCCAATCAATAAATCAACAAATCATCAGCAAGCAACGCGCAACAAATCACTTGATTGCGCCCTCACCTACCTGCCCGAGTCGTCCCGATTTTCAGCATTTATGTGTTGTACTGGCCGCAAGTGCTGCGCAAGATCGATGATGTGTACGCGCTCCGGTGCGCAGACGCGTCGACTGCCACACACTCAGCAGGCCACAGTTTCAGCATTTGATATCGCTTTTCGGAGCAGTTTTCATTCTCATTCTTAGTGAAATTTTTATTTTATTTTTTTCATCTACATAGAACCCAAAGGATTTGAATGCATGCGCACAGTGGGTCTTGCGGCTCCCACAATCAATCATGCATGATTGAGTTTGTGAGTTTGGTGGGTTCGTCTACTTGTTGCCCGGTCAATAGTCAGCAATGATTCGATGCCATTTAAATGCGCTCAATGAGCACTGCGAGTTGTAAACTTCTGAAGTGCAACGCTTGAGAGAACAAATTATTTATTACAATAAATTTCTTGGTTTGCTTGCGCTTTGGACAAAATAGAGGGTGGATTGCTTTGAATAAGATTCCCACAATTAATCAGAGACTATAAACGTCGGTGGTCGTCGATGGTCGATTCACCGTGTTGGCATTATGCAACGGGGAATAGAAGTTGCTAAGCTTTTAGTATGCAGGAAATGGCCGCATTTTCTAATTTCAAAGGTGCTTTAGACCATAAATGCATAGGTCCGCCTCAAGGCGGGGTAACATAAATGTACATCAATTCAAATTAAGGTCCAATATAAATTCTCAAACGACAACTAAATGCAAAGACTTATTGTTGGTATTTAATACATAATTGGTTTCAAAGTGGTTTTCTGCTGGTGACCTGAGTTAAAAAAAATATGTTTATTAAACAAACTAGAAAATAATTCATGCTTTTGGCAGTCAAACCTTAACTCTTGTTGTTTATTTCGTCCACCTTTTGATCGAGCTCAAACTCTAGAAGTAAAATCTGTCAACAGACCTCTGACAAGCTCTACACGGTAGCAAAGAAACAGATCACAAATCCATAATATCTCTGACACACATACGATTTTTCTATTATTAGTATTAACAACCTTGAAAGAAATAGTTTCTTGGAATTTTTCGATGTCAAAATGCTTTGTTCGATTTACCTAATGATGTAATATTCCATTAAGCCTGGAGAATATATCTATTTTTTCAATCATCAGTAACACTCTGGATCAATTAACATAGATTCTGTTCACTTTTGACCGCCTATAAATAAAATTAAAATAAAAAAAAATTAAAATAAATTCTGTGATGTAATTTGAATATTGTTGTAACAATTTATAAATATTATAGTGTGACGATAATGCATTTCGATATGAATAACTACGCAATTGCGGGCAGTGAACCGTGTTAAAAATTTCAATGTGTTATATTTTGGCACAATCCAGTGATACGAACTACGTTTACGTTGGCGTGCAAAACTTAATTTCATAATAATAGGTAGCTCGGAATGATCCCACTATGTTAGCGATCACAGCAACCGATTCAAGAACCACAATTTGAGGATATGCACCTGGATGTCCAGACCCTCTATAGGAAAGGTGCCTCTATCCAACTAGTGAAAGCTCTCACAAAATGTAAGGCTGACATCACCGCCATCCAGGAAATGCGATGGACAGGACAAAGTTGCTCCAAGCGAGCAGACTGACACATCGAGTTTGGCTGGAAATTTGTGGTCAGCAAGAGACTTCGCCTCAACGCCTCTCGGTTCACTTCGGTGAACGAAGAGCTGGGCACTATCCGCATCAAACCTAACTACTTTAGCATCAGCCAAATTTCCACGTACACGCCGATGGAAGAGAATGACTATTCGACCAAAGATGCCTTCTAGGCGAATCTCGATGGCGTCCTCGGGAACTTCAATGCAAAGGTCGGATAGTTCAGCTTCCAATGTGACCACTTCGAATAACGATCTGAGGCTGTTCGATTTCGCCGCGGCACGATGGTCAGTAGCACCAGATTCCAGCACCTCGACATCCATAAGGCCACCGGGTTATCGCCCGATCAATTCACATTGGTGGAAGGCATGTTTCTAGCGTTCTAGATGTGCGCTCGTTCCAACGACCAAACATGGACTCGGACCACAACCTCGTTGCCGCCAAAGTACGTATTAGTGCGTACCAGAGGTCACCTATTAAAAAAAAAAAGGTCATATATAAATTTTTAATGAAGGGTCTTTTGAGAGTTTCAAACACCCAACCTAACTTCCATAATATCCCTAAAAACTAAGATGTAAAAATCAGAATTATTGAAAATCCAAACAAAAATCATCAATTCAAACAACTGTAAAATGAACTTGGAAGCTGTTTTCTTTTCAAGCACGTACACCAAATCAGTTCTTCAAATCACTTCTCTTGAATACTTGTTCGAAAGTCTTTTTAAAAACATTTCAATATGACTTAACTCGATTTGATAACAACACTTCCTTAAAAAGTAAAGCATCACAAACGCATTTAGGTGGAAAATACAATCGTCATTGTTGTAGCTGCGCATGTCGTACAGCATCAACAAAAACAATCCATCAAGTCAAAGTTGTTGTTGTTGTGGTTGTTTTCCGAACACGATCACTGACAACGCGATCGGCAAGTTGGTTCATAACACTTTTAATGGTCATTTTCTCTGTGTGTCTTTTTCTTCACCCTTTCGTCCCCAAAGTTGCCTGAGAGCAACTTCACCTATTTGTCATCTTATAGCAAAAGCTACGATTTTTAGAAGTGAATTCAAAGCAAATTACAAATATTTTACTGTTATTCCCAAAATAATTTCCAATAATTTACAGCGATATCAGGGAAAGTTTGTGTTCTAATTGAAGTCTACGAATTGGGTGCGTTTGATCAAAACCCTATTTATTTAAAAATGGTTAAATAAAATCAAAAAGTGATAATTTTGTATTTTTCCGTAAATATTAAATAATTTGTCTGTGATTACAAAATATTGATACAAAATTTATTTAACCCATTTTAAGCTAAAATTGTTCAAAAGTAAACTAGCTCTAGAACTCTAACAAAGAGGCTTGGCGACTTCAAATGTCGTGTGCACACTTTTTAGGCAAGTTTTTCATGATTTAAATACCAAAAAGTAATATCGAGACACAGGGTAAAATTCGGGTTTGAAAGGGTTAAAAGGTTTATAACTATAAGTTGAAGCAAGGTGGTGTGTTCTCTCAGCTCCTTTGATCAGTTTGGGATAATATAACATTTTTACATATTCTTATTCTTACTACAAATTATTATGATTAATTAGGCAAAATCATTTGTTATTTTTATTGGATATTTTTTATTTATTGCCTGATGCATCTGCTTGTAACAAGTACTAACTAAGATTTCATCTGCATGGAGCTTCCTTTCATCGGCGCTATGACTCTTGTTTTTGTCATCGTTTTACGACTTCCGCATTGAACTTTGCGTCCTGTAAAATGTTTCATCATTTGCCATTTCTAAAGATTTGCTTTACTGCCACCACTTACAGCATAAACAGACCTGCAACGACAGCAACAACAACAGCACAAGTAAGTGTGAAATACAAGTAACACGTTAAATGAAGTGTAACACTACCTGCCGCTTCTGGAATTGGCAACGGCGATGCCTTCAAGAAGGTAAACAACAAAATACGAAAAAATGAAACCATATTACAAAGGCATAAAAAATCAATTTCTCAATACAAGAGTGGAGGCAGCTTATCGGACGCTGGAATCGCAACGCTTTAGCGCGAAGTACGCACTCGCAATGCACGCGGCGCGATTGCATCGAATGGGGAGCACTCACACACAGACACACACACACACAAACGCACAAAAGGCACATAAACAAGCACACATGAGTGCCAAGCGTGTAACAAGCCGAACGGATGGACGCATCTCGTTCCGAATCGCGTTAAAAATCTGGTAGCTCAACTGTCAACGTTTGATGTACGGACCCTTTATCATTTTATCACATCTGCGAGCTGTTTGAGCTCGCACTTGCAGTGCGCAGCCGCGCAGCGTACAGAGCGGTGCGCGTTGTCGAACGAACGTGCGGCATCAGACCTAACAACATGTGAGCCATTGAGTTGGCCAAAACCACAATAACCGCACAACACGTTCCAAGTGATTCGCTCCACACCGGCGGCCATGCAACCCCAGGACCCCTTCCAGCCTCACGTTGCTGGTTTTATTAATTGTGGTCGCTTAGGTTTCTTTGCTACCACAACCACAGCTTGGCTGGACCGAATGTTATCTTAAAAACTGTGTTGTCGTCTTAATTATTGCGTTAATGAGTTTTCTGTTTGCGGTGTGCTCAGCTTTTGAGCAGCCCGTCTGTTGCGCATATCTCTGCCATCTTTCCATCTCGCCATCGATCGATCAGCGCCGCATCCATCCATCGAATCAACTCCGGCCAACTCCATCCATCTCTTCAGCCATTCACGCACCGATCGTTGGATTGATTGCGGCCTCCGATTGCCGCTTGCCGAGCGGCTCACGTGCTGGTCGGCGCGTTGTTGCGTCAGATAATCAAGATCGATAAAGCATATAGCGCGCAATGCTGCCGTATTATTAAATATCGTACCGAGATACGCATCTCATCTGCCAGCACACCAGATCCGCCAGCCATATAAATTATTGCACTGCCGTCATATTGTTTATTTTTGCTAATGAGTACGGAAAACTTGTAAGAATTTCAAAGTATGTAAAAATTCGTGTGATTGAATATAACGAACTGAGGAATTTTCCATTTCGTGTTACGTATTGAGATGGGAATGGTTTCGGTTAGGTTGGAGCGGTGGCATTAAGATTCCAAACTTCACATAAAATCTGAGTTCCATAGTCCTTTCACATAATCATGTTTGGAACTTATAGTATTTCAGTTCGGGGGACTGAGTCCATTGTTGTGGGGTTAGTTGCTTAATTTTTTCGTTATTTTGCTGCCATGTGGCAACTACTACTTTGCTACTTTATGGATGTCTAAACACACTATGGTTCCAGGAATACATATTTCTTTTGGTTCTTATAACAGTTTGAAGTTTTAGGAATAATACAAAATTAATAATCTTAATGTTTACTCTTAAAGAGGGTAAGTTTTTTGAATGTTATACAGCATTTAAGATTTGGAATTTGAACTACGCTTTATTTCGAGAATGGCAGTCCAAATGTCATTCAATTTGTGTTCGTAATTTAGTTAAAAGTTTGACATGAAATATTGAGAATTTTCTTCCAAAGTGGAGAGTCTTCAACCCATCGTCGAAAAATGATGAATAAGCAAAATTGTCGCATCTGGGGTTCAGAAAATCCACACGTCACCATTGAAAAGCCAATGCACCCACAAAGAGTTACGGTTTGGTGCGGGTTTTGGTCCGGCGCCATCATTGGGCCATTTTCTTGGAAAATGAACAAGGAGCCGCCGTTACAGTCAATGGCGAGCGTTACCGTGCCATGCTCAACGAATTTTTGTTTCAAAAAATTGAAGCGGATGACATGGATGACATTTGGTTTTAACAGGATGGCGCAACAAGCCACACAGCCAACGTAACAATCGAACTTTTGGGCACCGTTTTCAAAAATCGAATAATCAGCCGAAATTCTGAAGTCAATTGACCGCCTCGGAGCTGCGATTTAAGTCCGTTGGACTTTTTTGGGGGGAGCCGTAAAGGACAAGTGTTATGCTAACCATCCAGAGACGATTGAAGCTTTGAAACATGAAATCGGAGTTGCCATTCAGGAAATTCTACCCGGAACAATCGAAAAAGTACTTGAAAATTGGGTTGACCGAATGGCGTACTGTAAGGCCAGTAGTGGCAGTCATATGAACGATATCGTTTTTCATTCTTAAATAACAAAGTCCAAGCTTTGTAATAAAACAGGAATTTTAAAAAAATATTCATTAGTTTTTTTTATAACCGATTCAAATTCCATATCTTAAATGGTCCACCCTGTATCATTACATAATAAAGAAGAAGAAGCACAAAAAATAAGACGTTTTACTTCAATTCAGATACTTTTTTAAATAATTTTATCTGTAAATGAGGAAATAATCGATTTTTAATTATGCGTACAATATTTTATGTTTAAGAAAATATTACAGCCACAACGATATGGTTGCTGTCATATGACAACATTCTAAAAAACAGGGTCCGGTAAAATCATTAAAAAAAATTATTATGGAATGTTGTTGATATAACCACACAGAAGATTAAAGCAATAAATTTAAAATTCTAACTTTTCCCCAGTAAAAATCTGTAGCGAAAGGGTTAATGTGTTCCAATAAAAAAGCATGATTTAATTCAAAAATAAAACGCATATTTATTAAGCGAGTGATGATATCTTTATTGCATTTTAAAGTAATGGAATAAAATATACGGCAAATGATGTATGATCTTTTCATACTATAAATTTCGATATAATTTTGACAAAGATGTGGCCTCAGTAATTCTTTGCAGTTTATAGTTGTAAACCAAAAATTTCAAAAGACCTCAAAGAAAAAAATCGAGCCATCTTGGTGGCCAGTTGACATAAAAAAAAAAATTAATTAATTCGGTCTGGAAATCGTTGCTCCAATAAATCAAATTTGTTCACTATGTCAACGCGTTCTTCCTCAGTGTCGCGCTGTTTTTGAAGTGAAACTTCTTTACGCACGCTTGACTTGGGGAGTAAGCTGGCGAACGCGTTACGAAAAGTGTGATCGGGCGAGGCGAACGGGAGTTGAGTGGTTTACGCACGCTTGACTTGGGGAGTAAGCTGGCGAACGCGTGACGTAGGCGTTACGAAAAGTGTGATCGGGCGAGGCGAACGGGAGTTGAGTGGGGATATAAGCAAGAGACAGCAGTGCGCGCGCACATTTTCTTTCTTCTTCTTAGATATACGGAACGTATTTGGCTATGAGAGGAAGAGAGAAAGAACACACACATATATATATATATATAGAGATGGAGCGAAAGAAGTTTCACTTCAGTCGTGTGGTCATAAGCACACTCGTTTTTTTTTAATAATCGACAGTCGTAAACGACAGCTGTCAAATTTTATATCTGCCACTTGTACAGAAAAAGTTTCACATACATAAATTTAATATTGACACTTTTATTAAAAAACCATAAAGTTGCAATAAAATCATAAAGTTAGGAAATTTCGACTACAAGTTAAACCAAGTAAGAAGTGATAATCTACATTGTTCTCCTACTTAACGTTTCCCAAAAGTATTATTCTGCGTTTTACTTAATATGTTCTATGGTTTCTTTTTTATCAGGTTTTATACGAAGTTTGTAAGCTTCTCTGCCTACAAGACATTGCGCTATTGTTGTAACTATTAACACTCTTGAACACCTAAATGACACAATGAGCCGACAGCCAAAATGAAGAGCCCTCATTTTACTTCGATAGTGAAATTAAAGCCCCCTTCGCTATTTCATAGTTTCTTCTTTAGACTCAATGCCTACGATTTAAACTGAATCTCCACGCTTGAAACTCTGAACAATTGTCTGGCAGTTACACACATTTCTGCTTATAAAAAGTTGGTATACTTTGATACATCCGTAAAATCCTAGGTTTTATGTTATTCAATATTTTCCTGGATTGACCAAAGCTTTCTTGATGGGAACCTTACCTTAAAATTCATATCCAAATACCCATTGATGTTGTTTATATTTCTTAACGCCTAAGTGGATCGCTTAAACCTTTATTAAATGTAGTGATATATGAGATATCCAGCGCATCAGTTAGGTTAGGTTACGTTAAGCTGGTTGCCCAATATTGGTATCGCTTAGAGCCTGTTGGGTCTTCTTACTTGTACTTCGAAAAATCCCCAGAATATTTTAAAATTTTACCAAACTGATTTTTTTCATAAGAATCCATCAGTCCATAAATTACATAAAGAAATCTAAATCAATTACAAAATCTAGAAATCTAGAAATCTATTACATAAAGAAATCTATGGCTTAAAAAAACTCTAAGATGGCGAAAAACAATACCACAAGTTTTAACTCTTTCGCGACGGAGTTTTATCTCAAGAAAGGCTTGTTTTTTTTGAACTGTAAGGAAATTTGGGAAAAGGATTAAAAATATGTGTTTGGGATCCAAAAAAGTCCTTGATCCTTGATCGTTATCCTGGGAACTTATAATTTTCGGCAGATGAATAGACATGCAAAATCTGTCAAATATAAAAGTCACATTAATGCATGGAATAGTGGAAGCTAATTTTGTTATGCCCCTTTCACCGATCAGTGGGATTTGTAAATACGTTGAGCAGTACAAGGTTATGCGTGTTTCAATTTTAATAGGACATATTGTCCCAGTAGTCGCGAAAGGGTTAAAAAGTAGTTTATGTTATTATGTGATTTTAGAAAATTCAAGAGAATTCAGAGACTTCAAACAAATATTTGACTACACCTTTTCAGGTTCGATTTCAGAAAGTGTAAAAACAATTTCAGAAAGCGCAATTTCAGAAAAATAAATTCAATTTCAGAAACATAAATTCAATTTCAGAAAGCGTAAAAGCGATTTCAGAAAGCGAAAATTCAATTTCATAAACCGTAAAAGCAATTTCGGAAACCGTAAATTCAATTTCAGAAACATAAATTCAATTTCAGAAAGCGTAAATTCAATTTCAAAAACATAAATTCAATTTCAGAAACCGTAAAAGCAATTTCAGAAAGCGTAAATTCAATTTCAGAAAACTTAAATTCAATTTCGGAAAACGTAAATTCAATTATGAAAAATGCACTTTCCCCAATATTTGAATTACATACGAAACAAGGTGGGCCACAGGAGGTAGGTAGGGAAAACATACATGTTTTGGATCTCAGTCTGTAGATTCATACATCTAAATTTTATTTTATTTCAAAGTTCTAAACAAATTTACACAAAACCCTCCCCGAAAAAAAATCCTGCGTGCGCCACTGGATGGTCGTATATCTTTTTTCATTCAAAATAAATACCAAATATTCTGTAAATTTTAACCTCAGATGTCAGCAACATACATACCGAAGCAGTCAAATTGTAACAAATTTTCTTAAAAACGACTTGTGTTGTCGTTTTCCACTTCATTCCTCATTTAAGCAGCGAGTTTATTTTCGAAAATCATAAAAATATTTACGAAAACACGAACAAGAGCAACAAACATTACAAAGGGCACAATTTTTGAACAGAAGTCAAAACAAGAAGTCGTGATTGCACAACTCATAACTCACCGCATCTAAGTGCTGATGACACTACACACAACAGTCGAGTGCGCATCCTTCGAATGCGGCGGCAGCCACTCGACGTTGCCAATGCTGCACGCATTCAGCGCCGAGGCCGCAACGAGCGGCAGTGCACGTAATTTCGCGCAAAAAAGGCCGAAGGAGTCGAGGAGACGATCCACGCTGCAAACGGATGAATGAAGAGAAATGCGCATTTTCACACTTTTGCACACGTATTGTTTAATTAAAAACGACTGCACGTTTACGCGAGTCGCGGCCGCTGAGTGTTGTTGCTGTATCTGCTACGGAACGCTGCGGCGCGCGTTGCGCATCAACACACCGTAAAATCGTCATCGTCATAATCATCAGCAATGGCAGCAACAGGAGCAGCAGCAGCAGCAGCTATCCAACCAGCCAAGAACAACACCAACCATAGAAGCAACAGTAGCCGTGTTGTTTGTGCTGTGCAGTTGGAGGCGCACTTGCCGCGTCCAATGTTGTACAGTGGTCTGTAAGCGGGCAAAAATTGGAGCAATTTTTGGCGCTAAATTTAACAAAAGTTGCACAAATATTGTAATGAAGCAATTTAATTTTTATTTAATTAATTTAGAAACTTTTTTAATTTAATTAAATTAATACAAACTCCACGTTTTTTGTTCACTCTTTGTGTGGAAACAGAACACTGTGAGACGTTTTGTATTTCAAGTGGACCACTGCAAGCGGTTGTTGTTGTTTCTTCGGTTGTGTTCCCTATTGTTAGTATTGTTGTTGTTGTTGTGCTGCTGTGCGCTGTGATTGCGAGTGATTAAATTGCTCTAAAAAAGTGTACGAAATTATTTTCGCTTATAATTCGCGAATCATGTTGCATTGTTGTCACATTTGACCACATCTCGGCACCGCAATGCGCTGTGCGTTGCTGCCGTTGACTGCTGGCTGCCATTTGGCTTCCGTTGCGGCCGTCGGTGATTGTTGCCACCGCGTGATGTTGCACATTTATGCGATTATTTGTATTTGCTGTTTATATCCTTCTAGCTCGTGTCGCTGTCTGGTTGCTGTTGTTGCTGCTGCTGCTGCTGTTCACTTAACAATGACAATTGTGGGCCTGATTATTTTGACTTGATAACGAGCTGCGCCGACAACAAGCCATACCGAGCGACACAACAACACAACCACACACACACACACTCACTCACCTCATGCTCATTGCCGTCACAACAGCATCAACAACAACCAACACCAGCGCCAACAGTTACGAGTATTGTTGCTGTTGTGCTGTGCGTTGTTCTTGACACAGACGCTACAAAACGTCGCTGAAAAGCCGTCAAGTCATGGTGTGAGTCAGCCATAATCAATTTTGCATCCTTTGTGGCCAAACTCTGTAGTGGCAACGAAACGTGCTGTGATTGTTGTTGTCGTTTATTCGTTCGTTTGCTAGCGATTTGTTGCAATGCAAATTAACATTGTTGCTGCAATTATTTTCGGCTCGAAAGTGAAAATTGCTAAAATGCAGAGAGATGTGGCCGATCACAGCCGTGTTGCCTAATTACACTCGAGCAATTTGTGGAAGAGTGCCCGACGTGGCTATTGAACTGGGGGAACGAGTGTAGTTGGTAACGAAGAGATATATTTCTCGACTGACAACTCTTCCAGCAGTCTCCAGTGAAAGTGTGTTTTATTCGGGACCTTGAGAGCCGTAAAGCAGATGAAATAAAAGCTTTGAGACTTCAATAGTGAACTTCAAACTTGCTACCCTCAGAGGGATTTCATTGCCTATCAAACGAACAGTCAACGGAAGAATGTATGGTAAAGTTTTTACAGGAAGTAGCAGATGCACAGATAACCGATCTACACAACTTCCTCGCCAAGTCCAAATGGTTCAAGTTTGGATCTTCAGGGACAACAGATATAGGAAGGACACCGGTTTTTTTCCGAAAAATGAAGGGATTCACAATGGACCCAACAGGGGTCTAATGAGCCATCAGCCACTACTTTATGAGCCAGCAGTCGTTGTTTTCTGAACCAAATGAGGAATCACAATAGATCTCACAGATCGCAGTGTACAACATCATAATATCCAGTGGCGCACACAGGACTTCATTTGAAGGGCGGTTCTGTATACAACTTTTGAGCCCAATAGCAGTTTAGTTAAACCATATTTGCCAATATTTGCAAATATTTGGAAAGGGTTTGAACCCCTTAAACGCACCTTGCGTGCACCACTGCTAATATGTAATAGATTCTGATCGAGTGAAAATTCGCACTTACAATCCTCGATATAGTAAACTAAACACTGAATCACAATGATCGTTTTTCACTTCTTTACTTTGACAACGTTTATCACTTTCCAAGATGAACCAATGCATGGAGGATACGAAACATTGCATTGGTTGTAAAAGAATTAAAAAAATGTATGTGATGTGATGTGATGATGGGATGTGATGTGATTTGAAGTGTAGTGATGTGAGGGTGGACTCAACTCATTTGGACCATTGAACTGTGCCCAAAGAGAAAGGTTGAAAACAAAAAAGGTATAGAAGATGAGAATGAGAAAAAAATTGATATGATGCGATGTGATGTGTTATGTGATGTGACGTGATCTGATGTGATGTGATGTGATTTGATGTGATATGATGTGATTTGATGTGATGTGGTGTGATGTGATGTGATGTAAAGTGATGTGATGTGAAGTGATGTGATTTGAAGTCTAGTGATGTGAGGGTGGACTCAACCCATTTGGACCATTGAACTGTGCTTAAAGAAAAAGGTTGAAAATAAAAAAGTATAGAAGATGAGAATGAGAAAAAATTTGATATGATGTGATGTGATGTGTTATGTGATTTGATGTGATTTGATGTGTTTTGATGTAATGTGATGTGATGTAAAGTGATGTGAGGGTGGACTCAACCCATTTGGACCATTGAACTGTGCCCAAAGAGAAGGGTTGAAAATAAAAAAGGTATAGAAGATGAGAATTCGAGGTAGGGTTCCTCTCCAAACTTTCTAGTTACTTTGAGCTTTAAAAAGAGAGACGAGAAAGGGTCGTAATACGACAGGTGACGACAAAATGGTGTATCTGCAGCAATATTCCTCAGCTTTTATGACATCGTGCGACAAAAAACAATTTTGTCCAAAAGATTATATAGCATGAAACTAGAGGTCATTCATAATAACAAGGCAACTCAGTTTTTCATTTTCCGATCCGATTTTAACGACATGAACATTTCAAAGAATTTTTTTTTAAATACTGGGGTTATGCAATATTGAAGATATGGGTAACAAAAGCCTTTTCAGCAAATTTTCTATTTTAAACTTTTAGGATCACAACAAGGTCCTTTCAAATATGTATCCTTCGATATCATTGCATTATTTTAACGAACCCTTTTGAAAAAATATATGTTTTGGAACTCGATCTGTAAAATAATACTTCTATCGTTATTAGCTTAGAGTTTAAAAAATAAGTTTCCATCCATAAGCAAAAATTTAATACGGGGTACACATTAATGTTTTGTCTCTAAAATTAGATAGACAAATTTACAAAATTTATTACATATTTTGACCTGACAAAATTTTTTATCAAATTTTTCTTCAATCATTCATTTGATACAAAAAACTTCATCATTGCATTTCCGCAAATATTAGAAAAAATTTTAGACATTTGAAATGTGTATGTGCTTAAAATTTTAAAGCCCTTTTTAAAGGACATTGCATCAGAAAATTAAAAACCAAGTACGCCATGTTACTATGAATGACCTCTATTTCCACGCGTATATAAGCTTTTGTATGGGCCAAAAGTACTGTGGCACGATGTGATCTTTGTCTATTTAAAATAATTAATATTTCGACATTATAATAGAGAAAAAATCGGGTAGTTTTCCCATACAAAATTCTTAAAAATAGTCAAAAACATGTTTTCCTACAATTTGTTTGACTTCATGCCTTAAAAAGTTCCAGTAGTCTCTTTCCAATATTTATAAAGTGACGCAATCGGTTCAAAAACGTACACCAACTCCACTTTTTTTGTATTTTTTTGTTGAATTTTGCAAAGTGTCTGCCAGTGTGGCCATTTCGTCAGTTTTCGACTCCAAGAAAGGAAGCTTTCCTAGTTGTAAAAACGCCACATTCACATTTGCATGCAAAAGTAAAAAAGTCTCGCGTAAGGACAACAAATCACCACAAAGAGCATTTTTTGTTTGTTACTAACTATTCTCGCCATGCACTCGATTTTCTAAAGGTAAGGTCCCACGATTGCCGCAATGCGTAGAAATTTTACGCATTTTTAAAAAATTCAAATGCCAATCGTGTGAACTCGATTCGGTTTCGGCGCAAATGTCAAAAATATTCGATTTGTCTCCTGTTGCGCCGAACGAAATCGGTACTGTTGCGTCAATCGTGTGAACAATTGAAGCCAGACAAAAATATTAAAAATTGAGCCGAATTTTGTCGGCAACTCGAGCACCAACCATAGGGGCCGACAATTTTGTCGGTGCTTTGAAAATTTTTGAGAATTTATTTCAATTTTTTTTCAATTTTTTTTTTCGATTCGGGCAATCGTGTGACCTACCTTTGAAATCGTTCGGTGCGATATTTCTGTTCGCTAGGTTGAGCCGACAAAATTTGTCGCAATTGGGGCAATCGTGTGATCCAAATAAAAAACGTTTTGCTCAATTGACAATTCCTGCGTAGTCAATGCCCGACCAGATCGGGCTATGATCGGCGCATTTGCGGCAATCGTGGGACCTTAGCTTAAGAATCACTGACATCTTGGCCCCAGCGAACACCAGACACGCCAACAGCAACAGCAACGGCAACAGCGACGGCAACGGCAACAGTAACAATAACAGCAACAAATTTCAGCTTCCGGTGGTGCTAACAGCAAAACATTTACTTACATTTGCATGTAATATGCAAACTAACCGAGATAACTGTAAAGATAAAAAGCGCTTTGCTGTTAAGTGCCATAAACTACGAACAAATCCGGGGCCGGCTGCAGGGAGCACGTGAAGATGTCCAGCCGGATGACAATGTTAATGCGATTTATGAACTCGCGCCGAAAGGCAAAACAGCGCAGCGCACAGACCAAACTCGGACCGAGGTCCCGTCTTCAGAAATCATCGCACTCAATTACATGTCAGTGGTGCCGGAGCGATGCACGAAATGGAAAACGTGCGGTGTCCCGTGCAGCGTCGGCAGCGCGGGGGAACGGCCCAACTGCACAGAGTTCAAACGCTGATGGAGACCACAAGCGTGGCGCGTCCGTGTGTGTGGCATAAAGCCATCACTAACAAAGCGGAGCGAATTCGTTGCCAACAGTTCACCAACTCCGACTCCAACTCCAGCTCCACCACCACAACCAACAACAAACAACAGTCCGGAGGAGCGGAAAACTGATGGTCTCTTGATTTTTCGTTTATTTTACGCTGCTGCGTTTCCTGTCAACGCAATCATGGCACGTTGTTAAATGATCTTTGTTGCACGGCCTGTCTGGTCCGGTCGCCGCGCATAGACGCAATGCGGCACACAAGCGACGCACTTTCGTTGGCCGTTGCTGTCGTCGTCGCTTTCGTGGTCGTTGTCTGCTCCGTCGTGGACACTTTGAATGCAAAAGTGAAGTTTTCAAAATTGAAAAATGATGCCCTGAGCAAAAATGTTAAATGCTGTGTGCGGGAAATGTTGTGTGTTCGGTACAAAATGTACGCAAACTTTGTGCAAATAACATTTGAAAAATACGCTGACACTCGTTTGTCTTGGACTCTCTTTCCATACACAGCACAAATAATAGTAATGATTCAAAATTTAACCACACAACAAAACAAAAAAGAGTTGAACATATTTTTAGTGGGTCCTGAGCGATGTGTTTATACTCTACCAACTGGCTGGATTCAGTCTACAGCCAGGAAGAAGAATGGGAAATTGGCCAGTTGGCCTTGAACAATTTATGTTTTAAGACTTTAAGGGATTCAGCGCAACTTCCACTTGGAGCTTTGAGAAGCAGACAATTTCACAAAGAGCTGTAGCTGTTTATTAATATATATTCGATGTGGTTAAGTTAAGTAGGGAAGGACGTGTGCGGGACAAACCGCTCTTCCACTCGGAGACTGAAATGGCCCATTGTGAATCCAATCGTATTTTCCTCAGAAACTAACCAACAGTTTCAATACGACTCAAACCGGTTCGGCCTCTCGATGAAGGAAAGCACATCCTACATTTCGATGACGCACCAGCCAGGTCCGTCAGGAATCCTGACCTGCAGAGCCGGACAGTAGAACAGGAAGTGTTGTTTCATATCTACAATTTCATCATCTCCACAGCTTCTACAGACATCACTAGGCGAAAGGCGCCATTTGATGATCATGGACCCGATAGCGTAGCGTCCGGTGATAGTTCCTACGAGCTGCCAAATGGAAGATCGACTCTACTCGGATCGATAGAACAAATCGTGTATTCCTCAAGGAAAGGGAGGGCTCAGTGCCCGGCAGGTGCTCAATATCTTATTTCGATGAAGTTTTCGGTCACGTAATTGACTTGTGAGACCATGAGACAAGATTTAGTACACGATTTTTTTGGTTTCGATATTATGACATCTTTAATTTTGTATTATAAAATTTAATGAAAAGCAAACAAATTGGGAAGCTGAGCTCGGGATAAAAAGCTAATCAGCAATCAAGTTAATACATAGCATGTAAAAGTGATGGTTCACAGACAGTCTTAGCACAGTCGTAGAGATTTTGAAGGAACATTATCTATTTGGAAGTTATGCCAGTTTTCTTCACAGTTGAAACAATTGCAGCGATTGTCTAAACGAAGAGAAAGAGGAGACTATAATCCACCACCTCTGCTACTGGCTGGTTCTCTCTAGATGAAGGGGGAAAGCCCTCTACATCGATAACTTGAATGACCTTAGATCAACTCCCTAAGTTTCGAATGTTGGTTGATCTGAGGTTTTCATTTACGGATCAAATTGGCGTCCATAGACTCTCCCATCAATTACAGCGGACACATCATTCTTCTTTCTTGTGGTATCTTTTTTTTTCTTTGTGTGTCTTTTGCCAAGGTCCTGCATCCTCTTTAATCAAACCTATCCTAAGACCAAATGCCTACTACATCGTTTATCTTCTTAACCAATCAACATTTTGCCAAAGGTACTTACTTCTATCTTCTAATTGGGATTCACTATCAAAATAAAAGTTTTTAGAAAAACCCATGCTTTCTCACAGCCCACAGAGAAGACAAATGTAGGACCGATGATTGCTTGGTTGGTTGAGTGGTTGCTATCACAGCTAGGTAGCACAATTAGCACATAAAGTGCCATCTTGGTGCCACATTCTCATTTTGTGTTGGTATTGGTTGGTACAGTAGACACTCACAAATTCGAATCACTGTGTACAAGGGGTAGTTCGAATTTCCGAAATGTTCCGAAATTTCTGGGCGTTTTTAAATTAATCTGAAAAGTAAAAAAAATTAAACGACATCTTATAACTTGAATGTAATGCAATTCTTTTTTTCTTGACATACAAAAATTTAAACAATTTTATTCGCATACAAATATATTTTTCTTAGTTACTTAAAACTTGCATATAATCCATAAATCCACAGCTAAGCAATTCATTTGAACAACTTCATCAAGTTTTACTTTTAAGATTTTAATTTTAATGTCCAAAGTAAAAAAAAATTTGTTTACGCTTGTTCTACTTTTTAATACTTTTTTGTACTTTTCAATCGAAACTGAACAAAATGTTTACATACGTAATAATCATTCGCGAGCGTGCGGCCAAGCATTGCCAATTTGGTGATTCCCCTTTTTCATTTAATTTGTGTAAGCAAAACAAATACCAAAACTGGAAGGGAAAAAGAAAGAAATCGACAACGCTTGCAAATTCGAATCGCCAGTTCGAATTTTAGAGCATTCAATGCTGTAAAGTATGAGGTTCGAATTTCTAAAAGATTCGAATCTGTGAGAGTTCGAACTTGTGAGCGTCTACTGAATTTTAAGTCAACTTTGTGAGATCCAGGAAATGTAGAAGCTTTCTAATCTCCTGACGTGCTGAGGTCTTCTGGAAAGGGAGTCTGGGCGAGCATGTCCGTAGCCTGTTCCTAGCTAAGCTCGGGTATGCCCCCACACAGAAAGTGAGTCAAAGTCTTCCTCCGGTCCTCCTCCTACAACTGCGATCATGATTTTTAAAGGTTATTTGCAACTAGGCCGCATTTTCTCGCACCATCAAATGAGCCGTCAAAATCGCAGTGAGTTTTGCGATATTCTTATGAGTGTTCCAAGAAGTTACTTGTAACACCGTTACCCATTTCTTATTTGCTTAATACTTTTCGCCTTACACACTTATCGCTTATCTGAATTGCTTAATTTAGCTTCCATTATAAAATTAACGATTTCAATCAAATAAGCTCTTTAATACTCCCAGAATGCCCCAGAAGTTTGAAATATGTGACCGACTCTCATTCATTTTTCAGTTCAAAAAATTCTTACGAACACATTTATACACTATTGACTCAATTTTGCACACAAGTGTAGTTTAAAATGTCTGTCAGACCAGACAGAATTTATGGTATCTGAATTAACTAAATCATAAGTGGGATGCACAGAGTTCAGTTAGAAAGTTCGTTTGCATAGTGGAATCCAGTAGCTAATCTGTTTCTTATAATACCCAATATTCCCAAATTATTTGATCAAAGTGCAGTTTGGTTGTCTTAGCTTCTTTGGCAAACAAAAACACAGCCATTGGAACGTAACACAAATCGTTTGAAGAATCTGCTGTTAAAAAACCGGTATTCAAAGTATTCTTATGATAACTTCTAGGAGCTCATTCCAAATGGTATTCAAAGTCACGCAACCTTCCTTCCCAACAACTGTACTGCTCGGCTCCAGCCACATTAAAGCACAACGATTACACAGTGAGTAAAATACTGAATACTGAAAATATTGTCTTAAAGCGATAGCTTTCGGAGATTTTACGGAATTGATAAGTTATAATTGAAAAATTTTGAGGAAATCACAAAAGTCATTGCGAAGACAACTGTCCGACACTTGACACAACGTCAAAACAAATGTACAACGCACTTTGCTCAGTCCATTTGTGTGCGCGCTGCCAGGCAGCACAGCGCCGAACTCATTTGGGAGATTTGAATGCGGTGATTATGTCACAATTACCGAAACTGTCTGACGGCGCATGAGTGACTGAGTTCGTTCGTTTCTCTCGAGTTTGGTCCAAGGCGCGCTTGATTTGTTTGCCGCGCAGCAAATCAGATAAAACAAGTGCATTTGCATCAGATACGCGCCCCGAGCAGACAATGCGTCTAACATGTGAAAAGCGTCACGACCAGCCGCACAAATGCGACTGTTAAGAGCTACCATTTTCCACCATTCACAGCCAGTCAGCGACACAGTCAGAGTCCAGAGGAAATATGCAACGAATTTGTTGTGTTGAAAAATTGGAACAAAAGTACTGCTGTGCCTTACAAACGCGCATTCCCGCCGTTGCATTGCTGAGATGCATTTCGTTTCGTAGCGCTGAATGGAAGAAAGCCGAGTGAATGACAGCGACAAGGCTGCGCGGTCGGAAGTGCTGTGCATTCACAGGTTGGCCAACAAAAGCCAGACAGCATAAAAACACATAGTTAGAGTCAGAAATTATGACAGCGACCCGACTAGCCAGCGGATCTGACATTAATCCACGCATTCAAAGGGCGTGAGAATTTTTGGGGCAGTGCAAGAATTGGCTCTCGAGAAGCTGCGCATTGATGAAGAAATTCTTGGCCTATTGTTGGTCGCTCAAAAGCGGCATTAGGCGACAATGAACTTGGTTATGGAACAGCGGAAGAGAGAATGAATGTACGATGGCTTTATGCAGCGAATGTCAACAGGTTCGAGGTTATGCTCGTTTTTGTAAAGACAGCGAATCACTAAATATTTCAGCAGCTCATTTTTCATGTAAAATTTATTCATTTATTTAGATTCAACGTTGTTGGCAGTGGCTTCAGGTGGCATCGAGTAGAATACACAGCGAGTTCAAATGCATATTTCAGCGCCAAATTGTGTGTGTTTTGCCCACTTTCAACTCCTACTGGCTCGCCACAAATGAAGTAATTTTCCAAGATGCAAAAATGCAGCCTCGAGTGTTGTTTCGGAAATTTATAATTTCCTTTATGTACACGATAGAAACAAGGCTCTGCTTATGGTTTGGCAGTGCTGCGTTGCCCAAATCCACTTTTGGGAATAGGCAACATGTGTGCACACATGCTGCCAGCTTGACCTCACTGGCCAGTAATTTCCGCGGCAGCAACTATTCGATTTGATTGAGTTGGAAATGAGTTCGCAAAGTGCCCAAAGCGCTGTGGCGTAGTTAGAACGAAGACTAGCGATGCTTAAGCTGAGACTGGCGAAAAGCGGCAATGCATATAGCACACATGAGTCTCTTTAGCAAGCATAAAATTTATATTTCCATATGGATTTTATATCCAGGAAAGCAGTCTTTTGGCTGCAAAGTCATTGTGGAATACAAAAACTTGACTGAAATCAGTTTAAAAACCTTTGTTTGTCCTTTACTCGCTGAAAATACTTTAAAGTTAAAATGGAATGCAATTTTTTCAAAGCATCCAGTACGTTTGTTTCTTGAGTCTTTTTGTTTTTCGAGCTACTACAAGAAACGCTTTCTAAAATTTGCTTCCTAAAATGATTAGTCAGTCTAAAATCTTCTATCTATCCAACAGGTTTGTTACTTGAGTCTTTTGTTTTCAGAGATACCAAATACGTTAGTTTTTACAGAAATTTCTTATCGGCAAAAATACTCGCGTTGTGATAAATTTCTGCTTCTACAATAATTAAATAGTTTTCAATCTTAAATTCGCCACAGCTGAAATCTAAAATCCTATAACCACCTATCAAGTTCGTTGCTTGAGTCTTTTGTGTTTCAGAGACACAATTGCTTTACATAAACATCTTCGTTTTATGATCAGTTTTCAAACAGTCAAACGGCACCAAGTTCTTTATTGCACCCATCAGGTTCGTTGCTTAAGTCTTTTGTTCAAGAGAAAGAAATAAGCGCTGCACATGTACATGCTCCTGTTTTAGTCAGTTCGTGCTTTTCAGATAATCAAACGGCCCCAAATTCTCCAGTGCACACAACAGGTTCGTTACTTAAGTCTTTTGTTTCTACAGAAAACAAAACTAGCGTACATTGCAGAAATGTATATCTTTCGTTTTGTTCAGTTTGCGCTTCTAAAATAATTAAGTCTTAAATCTAAAAAACGCCACAGTTAAAAACTAAAATTCTCTAAGAACACAATTACTAAACATAAACATTCCCTCTCGTGGTCAATTTGTGCTTTCCAAGTAATCAATCGACCTCAAATTCTTTAATGCACCCAACATGTTTGTTGCTTGAGTCTTTTGTTTTTAAATACACTATTACTTTACATAAACATGCTCCTGTTAGAGTTGGTTTGTGCTTTCCAAATAATGAAACGGCCCCAAATTATCTAATAAACCCAACAAGTTCGTTGCTTGAGTCTTTTGTTATTAGAAAAACTACACAACGAGCACTTAAAATATCATTCAACATTCACCATCATTGCCATGCATAAAGTGCATTCGCTGTCTCGGCGACTTGTGCCACAAAAATAATAAAGCAATTTAAATATTTATGCTGCATCGCTTCGCCGCCGCCGCAGTGGCGAACTCTAATCATTGGAAGTGAATTAACATTAACATAAATTCGTTGGTTTGACAACAAGTGTGAGCCGCTGACAAATTGAATGCACTAATAAGACTACCTAAAGTTTCCCAACAGTTGCGATTAGATTAAAATTTTATTTTCCTCAGCCTTTATCGAGTTGTAAGCGGTCGACTAATGGCGACAATTTCTCTACAAGCTACGCGAACTTTGCCTCCGTTTGGTGCCATGAAAAATGGTCTATCAACTTATTGGCCCGCTAACGACAACGACGGACAACGAAATACTGTACTCTGGCTGGAAATAGTTTTAGCGTTTTAGCATCGAATTAATTCGATACCAAATTCCACCATTAGTGGCGTCAAACGCGACGGCAACGAACGTTGAACGCTTATCGGCGCCCAACCATTTGCCAAGTGAAAAATTCGTTGCCATAAGTGAGCAATTAAAACAGGCTACTTCAAACGAACCGCCACTTCTGGTCAGCTGGAAAGTATTTTACTGAAAATACACGTACACACAAAAGAATTTGAATTTTTATTTATTCAAAAGTGGAAAATGGGAGCGCAGCGCCAGAAACAATGGTTTGAAAAATTATCCACTTAATACCTGCACTAATTCGTCTAATTAAAACGCCTGAACTGGTTAGCGCTTACCAATTAATAAGACTACGCGGCTTATGCGTGGAAGTCCAACACAAACGCCCAACAAAATAATGCAATTCACTATGCAGACTTAAGCCATATGGGCGAGCCGCAGCATAGGTTACCAAAAACAAATTAAAACCCATTCAGCTGCAGCTGTTAAGAGAGAACATTGTTCGTTAGATTCAGATGAACTTTCGCTGCACGTCAATATTCCAAATTGATTTTACATATTAACATATTTTGGAAAAATTAAAAAGGGAACAATAACATTGTCTGAAATTGCAATTCGTTCAGTCTCGTAATTTGTTGGCTTTGCTTTGTGGCGTGAAGTTTTTGCATTAATTATTTACCGTATTAACATAATTGAATATTGAAAATTATGTGTATTTACGTGTCATTTCATTGACCAGAGGAAATCTCATAAATAGTGTGATAAGCCGTTGCGGCATATTTGCTTTGGTTTACAACTCCCCCGTCTAAAACCATAAAGTTTTGGATTGCTCTAAAAATTGTATTAAAATTACTTAAGCTAACGCAGAGATGAAGAGAAATTTGGAAAAGTCCAATAAGGTTTACATAAAATATGGAAATAACTATAAAAACACTATGAAGTATAGTGACAGATAGTGAGTCTCCAATTTTTAATATAACAATCTTAGCACAAACTACGGTCTATAAGATCAATGAAAGAAGTATAATAAGCCAAAATTTGGCACCATGGCAAGCAAAAGTCTGCCTTAAAATTATCACTTTATAGTGTAGACTTTAGCCTTCCAAAAATCTCAGATAGAAAAGCCCAACTAATTTGCATCCATTAAACTTTCCATTATGTCTAAAAAATGAAATAAATTATCCACAACTTAAGTTATTATTGTATTAATTATTAGATTTTTGTTGACCTAAACTTCAGCTCGTCTAGCCTTGGATTGCTTTGTATTTAATTTAGTGCTTTGCCTCATCTATTTTTTCATTATATGTGTTTATTCAAAACTCTCAAGTTATCAAAAAGGTGTTCAAAAGAACCTTTACTGTGTAAACAGAAATTGTGCAACAGTTTTGGAGAAAAGTGCGAAGCAAGAATGTTGTGTGAAAGTTCAGGAAAAAATGGGAACAGAAATATGAATAGTTGGCTTTAAGGTTGGTTGGTTTATTTATGGGAACGTTAATAGATAGACGATGGACGATGTTTTCCTTCTGTCGGCCAACACTGCACTTTAGACCAAAGAAAGTGATGGTGCTTGCTTACTGGAGATCTCTAAGATACCTTAGAGAAGAAGAAGAAGAAGTTTCTCAGACATACTTGCTCCCTCTTTGATTGTTTTAAAGGTAACCATGTATTAGGCTGCTCTATTGTTATTATTTATTTATTGTGAGTTTTATTGAAAATGGCAAAAAAAACAAAAATAACAAAGGCACATGAACAAAATTTCCAAACAAATATTTGTTTATGTTATTGAAAATTACTTTCGAATTTGTTCAGTGAGTGGAAATCATCACATTGGATAAATATTCTGGCAGATATTGAACATGAATACTAAAAAGATCACCCGGGTGGGTATAAGTAAAACGAAAGCTAAATCCAATTTCAAGAATTTCAATGAAGATTTTGGCTGATCTTTGATAAGTTACCGCTCAGTTTTGATGGAATCTGCGGTGATCGCGGAATTTTTGTATCAGTGACACAAACATACTTTTACTTCGGACGCAATAACTTTGCTTCCAGTGAACCAAATTTCATTAAATTCTCAATGCACTAAGTCACATATGGATGGCACCACCACAAAATGTCCTGTTTGAAAAGTGCAGTATACTTTGAAAATTATGTAATACTAAATTGGCGAAAAAATTTTTTTTTTAAAAACCCTACTGACCAAAGTTCTGGCTACGCCGTTGCCTGATACTGTAAAAATAAATCATGCGTTTTGGTTTCGTCGATTTCGTTTCAATAATTGTAATCTCAAATATGTACAATTCTCTGAACGTCCAATTTGTGGAAAATTTCGATGAAATCATGAAAATCATGTCATGTAAGTCCAAAAGCTAAACATTGCACAATAAATTGTTTGGAATCACTTGAATAATCACTAAAATACAAAAGGAAAGTCCATGTATGGGTGCCACACAAATTAATGCAAAAAATCCTTATTTCCATCTGTGAATCGATCTATTTCTGAAGCAGACGGAGACTGATGATAAAAAGTAGATCAATTACGACAACGTCAAAAGAAAACAGTCGCGGTTGAATTGTGGTAAGCCGGCGTAAACGGTAGCCGAACCAGAATAAACGGTCCGGAAGGTTTTGCTGTATTTGATGAGATTTTGAGGAAATCATCTACTATGAGTTGCTCCGCTAGAGCCAAACTCTTAATTCAGACCTGTGCTGTCAGCAACTGAACCATCTGAAGGCAGAAATTGCCCAGTAGCGGCCAGCGTTGGCCAATAGGAGAGGAATTGTGTAACATAGATAAATTTGAAATGATAAAATTTAAGATAGATATTACAATTAATTTAAAGATAAATATTCAATATCTTTTTTTTATAAAATTAACTAAACAACCGCAATTTATTTTGCTCTATAAATTCATGTGAAATTTGTCCCGTAATCGAGAAAAAACTTTCTAAATCTGAAACTCGAAATTTCAGCTAAAATTAAGCATTCGTTCTTAAATCTTTTTTAAAATTTGTTTTTCTCTTCTGATAAAATTTCTTGATTTTCGTTTCCAGTTTTCAATTATGAATTTCAAAATTTATTTTCCAGATGGAAAATATTTTATTCCACAAGACCCTCTTTACAACAGTTTACAATTATCAGTAGTTAGTGGCCAATAGCCATTAGCTCGATCTTAGAGTATCTTTAAGCCGATCATAATCCAGTTGGCTTTCTTTCTATTCGACGATAATTTAGATAAAACCACGAATAAATGAAGTAATAAAAAGCACAACAAAAACCCAATATTAATTAATATATTTCCAGTTGAAAAATAAACGACAAGAAAATCAATAAGCACCGGAAATTGGCGCGTGGATACGTTCGCGAACGCAAGTGGCACACCAGCAGTAACGCCAGCAACGGCTGGCACCGCCAAGCTGAAGACAAAAAATTAAGTTTAGTTTTAGTTGTTGTTGTTGTTATTATTATTATTCGTTTGGCTTTAACGAACGATTAATTTGAATTTCAAGAGATTGAAAATGGAAATAAAATGATTTTGATTTTTAATTTATGCGCCGTGATATTGTCTTAGCAGCCGGTCCAACGGCGAGTGAGAAATGCTGAAACGAAAACCAAAAAAAAATTGTGAAGCAGTCAACAGACGACGAAAGTCACCGTCGCCGTCATCGTCCACGTCAGTGTGCTGCAAAGTCGTGATTTACTCTTTCTGCTCCTTTTTTCATTTTATTTTATTTTAATTTTTCATTTTGTGCTTTAGCATCAATGCTGTTGTCGTTGTATTTCTATTTGAATTTTGAGCCGCCTGCAAGCGGCCGGAGCTGCGCTGTTTAGTGTCAAGACAAAATGCTCGCCGCGTTGACACTGTGACACCAGCAAAGCAGAAAGCGGCAAGAAGTCAACGACAGCCGTCGACGGGCCGCGCGCCAGCCACATAAATTGCTGCTGGCCACGTTTGAAGCCGCAGATCGTGCCCGAGCCGGGCCGCGCTCCAAGCAACGCGCAAATAATTCTACACACACACACACACACACACGCACACGAACTTATTTGTGTACATTCGAAGCGGCCGCACACTCACTCGACTACATTTTGTGAGCTCGAAACGTGTCAACAGCGCCGCAGCGGACACACACAAAAAATTCATTCATAAATTTCTGAATTAGCAAAAGTGTCGAATCGGACGGACGGCCAACGCAGCTCGATTTGACTTGACTGAACTGGACTTGGGTTGGCTTAGCATGAATGAATTTTAAAATCAATTTTATGATTTGTTTTTGTAAGCGAATTGATTGCGCGCTCGTTTCGAGACTTTCGAGACAAACGCCAGCGGCCGATTGCTGCTCGAACACAACGAAACGCTCTAAAGTTTTCCAAGTTTTTGAAAAGTTGCTATTCTCGCTCGTTGACTTTACAACATCCGGTGTGGTGCTGCGTTGTGCTTTATTGTTGTTTTTGTTGTTGTCGCACTTCTATTCATCATCAAGCTCAATGGCAATGACAGTGACAACAATAACAATTAAAGTCACTATAGTAACAATAACAAAAACAGCAATAATAATTTAATGTGTAATGTGTTGGGCGTTCAACAGTCGACTATAAAATTGCTGGCATCTGTCTTATTTTGTTGTTGTTGTTGTACGTTGTATTTAGCAAGTATAGAATTACCAGACGATTTGTTTGGATGTCCTCAATGCTAATCTCACACCATGTGGCATTGTTTGAGGCACCTCCTCTGCTTTGCCATAGTTAAGAGATTTCTTGGCTGGGCAATTTGTTGCAAATGTTTTGCTGACATTTTGCCTACATTTCGCACTGTTGACATGCTTTGAAATTTACAACACAGAGCTAAATGGCGACCACACAACTATGTCTTGTAAAAGGGGAAATGTTGCTTTTTGTTTGTGAAATCAATGGACCCTGAAGTTTAATACTTTAATTTTCGGGATTTGTATTTCCTCAGTTTGTAAGTTGATGAATTTGTCACAAGACACTTTGCAGTAGAAGTTGGCCAACAATGAGTGACGCGACATTTCAGTTAACTTGAGCTGTAATGTTTGTATGCCTAAAGTCAAATTAATTATTTTTTTGTTGTATTTGAATATTTATAGTCCACAGCACCAGAAACTGAACTCATGTTGACTTCAAAACAATGACAACATTTTCTCCAAACAAGACGTGTCAACGCCTTTCAACTAGTTTTCGCTTAAACGCGAACGCCAACAAAATCATTATTAACAATCGGCCATGGTTTATAACTTGTGGAATGTAGAAATTATTTTCTGGTCACACTTTTCACCTACTTAACATCTTCACTATGCCGCACATTGTTCTGCGCTGCCACTCGATTCTGACGCCGGTGAATTCAATGACAGTTAGTTTCATAGTTTCTTCTTTCTGCTTCTTATAGTTAGTTACGAGCAACTGGTGGCAGCAGCAGCACCATTCCAATATTCATTTCACGGTACCACAATCACACTCGATGCAACAATTAAAATGCTAATTGAATTTGAGCGCAAACGAATTTGTCGCCGCCGCCACTTTCATCTGTGCCGTCAGTGCACCACAACGTCAAACATGGCGTTGATAATGCTTGACTAATAAATTTTTTATATGAAATAAATACTTAAAGCAGAAGTGGTTTAAGTAAGTTATTTAGTAGCAGCTATGGAAAATTGCCGCGTGGCTTAATGCGATTATGTGACCGGTGACGACGACGGCGCACGCGGCAAACCCTTTTTCATATACAAATGAAGTTGTCAATCTTTACAACCCAATATTATTAAGAAATTAAGAAAATTGAATTTTCAACAAATTCGAAATTGATGTGTGTCGGAGTAGTTCGAGTGGCGGCAGCCGCGATGAAGGTGACAAGTCTCTCCAGCTGCTTGTTGGATTTTTTTGACGTGATTTGGTCAGCACGCTTTAAGAAGATTGAATTTTTATCAGAATTATTCAATGGTAATTAGTGCACATTTCCATATAAATTACCACTAATTTCAGGTAGTTTTCTCTGGCCATAAAGAAGCCGCAGAAAAGTTACGTTGAATTGAAATAAGCCGATAAAAGTGGCCGAAGTGAATATTTACATGAAAAAAACGTGAAGTTTTGATTTTATGTCATTGCTTCAGAATTTTGGATTTGATTATTATTAGAATAAATAAGAGCTCACAATTCTGTAAAATTTTTTTATTTTTTGAATTAATTTGAAGAATTTTTTAAAAAGAAATTAGAAAACAAAATTGTAAAAATGTTTATTATAAAAATTGCCTAATTTAACCCAAATATGACGAACTTACTAGATGTAGTACACTTGTTTGGAGGTGATGAGGTAACTGTGCCTTAAATTTGCTAACCGACGCACTGATTTGGGTTAAAGCATATTTGGGTTAAAAGACGAATTTTTTCAATTTTTGCTAAAGAATTTTTTAATAATAAATATATTTAATATAATAATTTAATTTAATAATTTGTTAATAATAAGTATATTTATATATAAAAATATTTAAATAATATAATAAAATAATTATTTGTATTCATATCGAAAACAAATTAAAACGTTGTAAATACTTTTTAATATTTTTTAATATATTTTTTTAATAATTAAAAAAAAAATTTATTTTGCTAAGAATTTGTTTATTTTTTGATTAGTTATTAGAAGAAATGCGAAGAACAACTTTTTAAGAAGTTTTTTTAAATAATTAGCAAAAATTTACTGCACAGATTTATTTAATTTGTTTTATCATATTGAACAAAAAATTATTTTTTAATTTTAAATAAATATTTTTTGTTGTTGTGTTTTCATGGGTTTAGTAATTATTTAGAAGAGAGAATTTTTCAAGATTTTTTTTAAACTAATTTTGTTTTGTTGAATTCGTTTTTTTTCAAAGTTTTTTTTTTAATTATATTGCGAACAAAAATTTGGGAAGATTCGTAAATACTTCCACTCGATATGAAAATTGCACATAAAAGCAAAAGTATTTGCCAAACTAATTTTGCGCCATTGATCACGAAACTGAAAATCAAAAAGAGAGAATTTTTAGTAGGTACAATTTAATAATGTAATCATTTATTGTTTCATAATGTTTCAAATAATATTTTTTCCAAAGTTTTATTAATTTTTTGAAAGAGAAGGAAGAATGTTTTAAGAAGTTTATAAATAAATAATGTTTGTAAACAATTAATTTTTATTATTTTATTTTTTTACCGATTTTTTTATTTTTTCATTGCTAATAAGAGAAATTAGAAGAAAAAGTTTTTAACAAATGTTTATATATTTAATGTAAATGTAAATATTAACTTAATTTAATGAATTATAACGTAAATATATTTAAGAAAAAATGTTAATAAACCCTTGTTTTAAGAATTTGATAATGCTTTACCAATTAAAAGAAATGAGAAAAAATAATTTTTTATGAAATTGTGTACAGTTTTTTTATTTGTACATCCAATAGCCTCAGACCCTTAATTAAATTAATGCATAAATTAGTAACAAATAAATAAATATTATTTTTAGTCGCTTTGAAAAAAAGGAATTTTCAGGAAGATTTTTAGATGTTTATAATTTTGATAAATTTTGCAATTAATTGTAAGAAAAAATGTTTTAAGCAGATTTTGAAATATTTTTTCTACTTTTTTGGGACGAACTATAAAACAATAAAATTTGCTCAGCAAACAAATCTGTTAGCATATTCGAAAGATTTAAGCAACAAACTTGCCTTCTTAGCAAAGTTTGTTTATGAATGTCACAACCACAAGATTTGTGTTTTGTATGCAATGCCACACAATGCCATTACATAGCCATTACATAGCCTTTCATTTAGAACGCTTTGATTTTAAGAAAAATTAAAATAAAAAGATTATTATTAAAAATATTTACGAGTTTTTTACAAAATATGTTTCTTGTATTCTTATTCGGAAAAGATTTTTCTGACCCATACAATGAAGAAAGCGTTTACTTTAAATCTGTTGGTATATTCTCGTCGCCATGTGCTCTGTAATACGAAAGACTTAAGCAGCAAACTTGCATTTGTAACAAAGTTTGTTTAACAATTTTACAACTTAAAAATGTGGGTTTTGTATTCTATAGCACATAAAAAACTTGCCAAAAAACATTCGTTCTTGTAATAATTAAAAAGAAAAAATTAGTAATTTTTACTTAGTTATTAAATTTTTTTAAACATTTTTTGTGGTTATATTAAGAAGAGCCCTGTCCGACTCATACAAAGCAAATCGTGGTTACCAAAAATGTATTGTATTCTCGCCGTAATCAGCTCAGTGAAACGATAGACTTAAGCAACATACGTGCTTTCAAGGTTTGTTTAGAAATTTAATCTCAAAATGTGTTTTTTGGATTCTATAACACATAAAAAATACAAATTATTACAAAGAAAAAATTTTATTTATTTCTACTTAATTTAAAAAACTAACTTCTTTTTAACATTTCTTCTTGTAGTTATCTTAAGAAGAGCCCTGTTCGAATCATTCAAACCAAATCGTCGTAACCCAAAATCTGTGGTATTCTCGTCGCAATCAACTCAGCGAAACGATAGACTTAAGCAACAAACTTGCTTTCATAGCAAATTTTGTTTACAAATTTCATCTCAAAATATGTTTTCTGCATGCAATAGCATATAAAAAAAATCAGCTTATTACCTCGATTCATCAACGGATCGTTTGGGGCTGCTAAATAATTTTGCGCAAACATCAAATTTTCACACACATTTCACACAAGCCCAGGCGTTGCTAATACAATGCAGCGCCGCTAAAAAATGACACTCCGCCACACTCGACAGCCACAACTGGAAGACAATGCGACTGCAGCGAAACGACGTGCAGCGGAAAAGTGCAAAATTTTATAGCTCGCAGGCACGTGTATGCAATTTTCATTCATACATTATTCATTCATAATGTTGCGCATGCGCTTGCCCTGTGCACTGCGGCTGCGAGTGGTCGGATGGATGGCTGTTTGGTGCTGGGGCAGTCCTTGTTGCGCCTGGCGCACCAAAGACAACCCGAATAAAAAGTGTAAAACTCGCAAAGCACACAAAAAACTTCATACATATTTATGCGCGAACGTTCTTGCCCGCTTCTTGGACCACAGCTGAGTGTGGGGCGAAAACAAAAACACACGGGAACGGCATCGTTGCTGCGAACGCACTGTTCAGCGCCATGTGGCGTGCGCTCGTTGAGCGCATTGTTTAAACGGCACAATAATGAACAATTTCCAGTCAATCGCCCGCAACATGCCAGCACACACAGGGCTCGAGTAATAATAGTGATGAAGAAATCTCACTTAATCCATGAAATTGAAAAATGAAATTACACGTTCGAGCATATTGATGGCGCATGCGTGGCGCAGCGTTGCGTGCGTGTGTGTGTGTGTGTGTGTGTTCAGGGTAGTGTTGTTTAGTATTTCGGACTAGGTCGAGAATTGAGTTGTACGAATTTATGGGTTTGAGCCGGCGCTGATCTCTCTTTTACATTTGTACTGTGTGTTGTTGCGCAAACTACACGGGTCGCTTGTAGGCTGATTTACTGCTCTACAAATCGGCGCTAGTCATTTGCCAAACTACAGTACAATTTCACATGCAATTGCGGTATTCATCATATGTGGCAGTTGGTCTGGTAAAAGAAAAAAGGTGGCTTTGGCGGTTGTAAAAAGCATTTATGACAGATTTGGTAGGTTGTGTACCTAATCCATTTTAAAACCATTTAGTACATTTTAAATGAAGTAAAGTGATTCCACAATGATTCGAATGAGTCAGTTTATGTCAAATAGTACTGAGTTTATATTTAAGATTTTCTTTGATCTATGTTTTTGGTCATCTGTGAACATATAATTCAAATATGTATTTAACACTCGAATGTCCGGTCAATCTAATCTGCCTTAAATGTCCTTATCAATTTGAATTACAATAAAAAATATGGCTCGAATGTTTAAATAAAATGTTTAGTTTTAATAAATACGAGTAAAAGTTATGGAAGATTTTCTTTCAGAATGACATGTAATAAGACACAAAAAGACTTCAGAAGAGTCATTTTGGCCCCTTTAGCAATTCTAGTGTTAAACTGGAAAGCGAAACACAAAAGTACATAAAGACATAAAGCAGAGAAACTGACAAATCCAGGGGCGGATTCAGAAAAATATTTCGGAGGGTTTTTAAAAGTAATTCTTTAATATTCATAAAATGTCAAAAAATTCCTTTTAATTTGTATGTAGTTTTAAAGTCGATCATAATATTTCGGGGGTTTCAACCCCCAAACCCCCGCCCCCCTGAATCCGCCACTGGGCAAATCCTTATGTCTTACGAATAAAATTTGTTTCTTCTCTCTTTTACACCAACACAACACTCAATATTATTCAATGTCAATTCTTTAATACAAAAAAAATATTAAAAATTATAGTTAGTGACCCTTTTAGATCTGGAGGAAAAAGTAGACTGAAAATGTTAAGATAACGCAAGACTTTTTGTAAAAAGAAATTTTTTCGAGATCTACTGACATAATTTGTATCCGTTCGTGTGGATAGAGAATAAAAATTGTCTCAAAATTGTGTAAGTTAGATTTGGTTAGGGCAGCAGACCGAGAGAGCTCAGTTAAGCCATAATAGGCCTTTTGTGAAACCAAAATTTTAACACTGAGAAGCCTTTGAAGTTCCTATTGTCAGGCAAAAACCATAAAGTTTCTCTGATGAGCAGTCTCTAAGTCAAAGTCTGTAGTCCAGGCAGTAACTCATCAACTGTGGGACACTTTGCTGCTCACCCATCGAACCTTAGGTACGTCAGTGGTCATTGAAGTGAAGTCTGAATCGTTGTACATGCCTGTCGTTAGTCCAGTGGCCAGTCAGGATCAGTAAGCCTCGTGGTTATGGAATCTTGTTTTGACTAGGAGACAGCCAATTTATGCAAATCTTATCTTACATTTCGACGCCCTTTTCGTCTTCAATTGTATGTAATTTTAAAGCCATTGCTGTAGTTCAAGTGTTGGCATGTGGAATCAAAAGCAGATAGTTGCGGATTACAATTGCAATTGCCAGGTTGATACGATTGGAACAAGATTGCTCAATTTTTTCTGCTGAAGAGGCTGATTTCTCCTTTTCAGGTCACATGCCTCCCGCATGGAGAATGAAGCTCCGGCGAAAAAGATCGACAACGAAGAGGGAGACAGTGCCTCCGGAGGAAGGACCAAGTTGAGGACATCCTTTAATTTCTTGGTGCTATCAATTGGAGAAGACGCGCGCAGGGCAAAGGCGCCTGGGGAAAACTTTTTGGAAGACCATAACCCCGTGACTGGTTGTTATGGCCAGTTGAGTAAGTAAGTACAGATACTTTGATATTTTTAATAAATATTTAAAAATTAAGATGCTCTTTGTGTTAGCCAGAAGAGCCCAGAAGTCCAAAGACGTTTGTAAAGTTATTTTTTGCACTGAAAATCAACAAAACTCGTTTGATATCTCCACATAGAACAAACGAGTCTACAGGAAGCTGGCGGCTACCCCTTCAAGAGCTGTCAAGTAAGTGAGCCACAGCTCATCGTGGCAATGCATACATCAGCCATCATGATTCCAAATTCTGCCCAACCAAACATCAGCGGTTTGAAAAAATATTTAAACAAGGAAAAATCTAAAGCAACCATTGCTGCGATTCACAGTTTCCTACTTGCTTTTGTTCTGCTTAAGTACCAAAACGTCTTGGCGTCTCTCTTGGCTCATTTGCATCTTGTTGACATAATAGCAGACCAAACGCGCCAACTGCAGCCCATACGGCACGGCCACAGTGCGCAGCCTATATTTAAGGTGGTAACTCAATTTATTTATTTAAATTCGCCACAGCCCAACTGCACATAACACATAACTATTGCTGCCGCATGAGGCGAAAAATATTCAAATTAAATCAAATATTCATGAAGCTGTTACAGATTACGGCGAACATTTGCAGCGCAGCGCTCGAGTGGCAACACGCAGACGCGGACGCAAATCCGGCCCGACTTGGAGACACAGGAATTTTATGATTTATTTGATATATGTTCGCACTTACAGAATAAGTGAAAAAAATAGAGTTCAGCTAGCCAGAGAATGGCTGTCGCACTCGGCTGGCGGTGCTGTCGTGTCTGGAGCTGGCAATGGAAATCTGTATGGTTGGCCCATTTGTGGTAAGTAAAAATTGCAACAAACATTTTGTGCTCGCCAGGAAGATAAATAGAATTGTTATGCAATTTTTTGTGCCAAAACGGAAATGACAATAAAAAAGATTTATGCACGCAAAATGGGTGAGGTTATGCCCGAAGTGCGATCGGAATGCGTGTGCATACCAAAAATGAAACTGACTCGCTGGAATATGTAAAAATTGCGCGTACTTACGCTGAGCAACTTGCAAAATGCAGCACCCACATTGTTAATAAATAATGCGAGCATTTGCAATCAAATAAATTTCAAATGTTGCTCATAGGTAACGATGCCAAGCAAAAATAACATTGCTTTCAGTACAGAATGCTTTAGAAAAAAATAAAATAAAAGACACAAAACATTTTTAAATATTAAAAATAATACCGAAGGGAAATGACTTGTAATAGGCGAAGGCTTTTATTTTTAATTAATTTCCGGTTGTATATGTCCAAAAATATTGGCCTGTATGGTTAATACGAAAAGTGTATGGAAGCTCTGCTTAAAAGTAGACAGACATTGCCCACTTTTTTAAAAAGTTTTTTTTTAATAAAAAAAAAATATAAAAAGTCGAAACACTATTGAGCTACTTAATTAGCTGGTTTTCGGACGAAAGAAGACACGAACAATTGGACGGTACTCCTGACGATTTTGATCTCAAACATAAGTAAGTACTGCATTGTTGCCAGATCAGGAGATTTCCTCCTAGATTTAGGAGATTGTTGGCCTTTTAGGAGAATTTTTAGGAGAAAGAACTGTTTAGGAAAAAGTTTAGGAAATTTTTATTTTATGTTAGGGGATTTTTCGGATCCTTAGTGGATTTTTGGGAGATTTTTGGATAACGAAGTATGATGCAACTATTTTTATAGTCAAAGCACCCTATTGTGTTAATTAGTTATTTAATTCATTTGTTATATGTTTTGTTTTTGTTAAGTTTTTGTTTTTAAGCCGAAGATGAATAAAAAAGGCTACAATAAAAAAATATATGTATATATTTTTATTTTTATAAAAAGTTTAATTCCTTTAAAATTACGCAAATTATAAAAAAAATGTAGGAGATTTTTTTAACTTTTGGGAGGAAAGTATTTTTTTAAGATTTAGGAGAAAGTCATTTCAGGTATCTGGCAACACTGACGTACTGTTCCTTTTCTATTAGCAAAGGACCCAATTTTTACCATTAGAACGCAATCATAAGTTCTCTCTGCTCTTTTCTATTCTATTCTAATCTATTCCATTCTATTCTAATCTTAATTACTTGCGTTCCTGGACTTCGACTGTAGTCCTGGACATAAACATAGAAAATGGTGAATTGATTCCATCTCTTTTACAAAATCATAACATCTATGAGTCATAACATCAGTGAGTACAAATAGATATGAGTCATCGTTGGAGCATTGTCCTAGTGCTGCCTACTCTTAGTATCCTTACTGCAGATTTTTTTAACTCTAAAACTTTTATTAATTCCTCACTCTTCCAACATCGTCACTGTGCAATAGAGAAGTTGTCATATCGAATTTATCGAAAAACATTAAGCTTGCTCTCGTCTAAAAGCCAAAGCTCTGTGTGGGTTCCGTGACCATTAACAAATTTGGGAAATCTTCACATTCTCGACGGACCAAATAATGTAACTTAACATTTGCAGACAAATCTGATCGAAAATATGCGCAAACTTGGTATTGAAGATTCGTTTTAGTTCTATCAAGACACCGTTTCAAAGCATAAGTTGTGTGATGTGCAAACTTGGTGCTGCTTTTCAACTGTACAAAAGTGCTGAAAATACCTGCTTAGTCTTCTGATTTGAATGTCAAAGAATATGAGTAGAGTTGTATTGTAGATATTTAGAGGAAACATTTTAAGACCACACAATTTCTTTAAAGGATCGACTGAAGGCGGCCATAATTGAAGAGTGGGTGAGTAAGTAGGCATCGTATTGTCTTCAATTGGGGAAATTAATGTCTACATTTTTGAGAGCAGTTATGGAACCAAAGATCCTGCTAACTAAGTACTAAATTAGATTTGTATTCAACATTGTTGCATTGTTTTCATATGAGTTTTCTATTGTTCAATTTTAAGTTTGAGGTTCATTTTCCACCTATTACTATATATTATTTTTTTTATGAATGCAAAAAAGAAAATATATTTCGGATTTTAGTGATTCTAGTTTTCTTGTTCATTGTTTTTTTGGAAAAAATAATTTAATAAATCTATGATAAGATTCAATATTTTGAATCGGTATTTTGTTGAGCGACTTGTTCCATTTGAGCTTTGAGCGGCTGTAGACAACAAGGAGTAGAAGTGATATCCAGTTTTGAACCATATATATTTTTTTTCATTTGAGCGATCGCGCAGGGGATGACCCCTATTAACCCTCAATGACCCACCCCTATTAAAATCACGTATCTACCCACCTTGAGTCCCCGGGACTCACAATTTTTGTTTACGAAATAACGCAAGACCTATTAAATTTTTATTGTTTTTTATTTTTTGTAAGCCACATTAAGACCTCTTGTTACAGATTTCGGTCCATATCTTTACATAACTCAAATAAAAATTCACCTTTTAATTGACAGAAAAAAAATACTCTAAAAAACATACACTAAACATTATATAAAAATAAAAGATATAAATAAATTAACAAAAACAATTCTTTTTACATAAATAACTTAAAAATGAAATAACTATTCAGAAAAAAACTTAAAGTAGTACTTCATTACATAAAATAAGGAAACGTGCAGCAGGTTGAATTTCATATGTTGTGCACATACCTGACATACCTTTTTGGTACAACTAAGGCAAATTGTTATTAGCAAAACTTCTCAGAGGGTTAACACTGTCAATTCGTGAACTTTTGGCAGCCATTTTGGCATCCTAAATTTAAATTAACACGATTTTAAAAAAATTTACAAGTACAATTTTTGTAACACAAAACACCACCCTGAGTTCCTGGGACTCACTCCGTGCCAAAACTCACCCTTGTAATTGTAGTGCGCTAACTTCAGATCGTCTTCGCGTTCAGCGCGACCCAGTACGAAGGTATACGAAAGCTGGACGCCGAAACATAAAAACACAACCTGTACCAACTTATTAAAGTTCGTAGTGAGCCCCCTGGACTCAGGGTGGGCGATTGAGGGTTGAGGGTTAATGCGAGGCATTGCGTTGGTTCGGGAAGGATATATAGGTTAGGACGATGTCATCTCTTTCACTGTTAAGTTCCCTTCATTCAGTAACGCACACAGGATTTCATTTGAAGTGGTTCCGTACACAACTTATACCTTTGAAACCATATTTTCCTCAAAAAATCTTTGTAATAAACAGATATTTGACGGGAAGTCAATGCCTTTAATATTGATTTGTTGCTGGTGCCTAGTAAAGAGAGACTTTGAGGCGCTATAAGTCAATCCTGTACTCATCATTTCTCCAAAGTAGATCACAAGGACGATATTATATAACAGTGTCTGCTTTGTTGATATCCAATTCTTAGCGCCTCATTGTCCAGTATCCTAACTGAAAGACTTTGTGCCACTCAATGGACATCAGTGAAGCAAAACGTATCTTTAGAATGATTGAATGCTCCACCTATGATTCCAAGTCTTCAAGTGTGCAACTTCACTGGCAACAAAGATAGTTAGTTATATTCGTGGCATGAACTGAACTGTCTTGTAGTACATTGGAGATCCCCCGCTCAAGTTTGTGTTTCCAAATCCAACCATACTTGCAATGTCAATAATAATTCCATTGATACTTTTCCAATCAAACAATACAAAACAAAATGGCATTAGTCCATTAAGTACTCATCAATTCTCCCAAGTACCTACATCAGAGAGATCCATTTCTGGTCCCCTCATTATCTATCATTTTGCTACTTCGTTCTCTTCAATAATTCGATGACCACAATCCTAGCAGATGGAGACTTTGTGGTGTTCAATGGTGATCAGTGATTCAAAACATATCTCCAGACTCTTCGATTCTATCATTTTGGGTTCTTAAGTCTAAGTCTCGTATCACACTGTCTTCTAGTACCTTGGAAATCTCCAACTCCACTTCGTCCCTTCCAATCCAACCATACACACACACACACACACACACTGTATGTCTGCAATATTGCGATATCAATAAAAATTCAATCGATACTTTTGCAGTCAAACAAATAAAATACGAGCAAAATTAGCATAAAGTCAATGGGAATGTTCGGGTCGCACTGCGCATAAATCACTGGGAAAGTGTTGGACAAAACAATAGGCCCGGCCAGATTCGAATTCAATAAGCGCGCATTGCGTGTTGAACATTTCACACAACAACAAAAAACACTTGTTTACACATGCTGACCTTCGCGCCGAACTGTCACCTCGACGGCGCACAGACAACAGCGAACACACACCGCGCCGCCAATTGAGATGTCATCTTTATGGGGAAAATGGAAATCGTAAGCGCATTGAATGGCCGATCGGTGTCTGTGTAATTGTTGGTGGTCACCGGGACCACCCCGGCAAGCGGCAACAAGCGCCGGCGGCAACAGTAAAAGTTCACGAAGAAATTTATACACACACACATGTACATAAATCCATGTGTATGTGAATGTGTTGCACATTGGCGTTGCTGTTTAACAAAATTCACCTAAGATTTCTTTTGCTGCAACATTTGCACGATGTCGCGTGCCATTTGCAACCCAAACGTCGAAGACGCTGCACATTTTTTACGATCGACAACGTCTGCTCGAATATTTTATTCGTTGCAATATCTCAATAAACCAAAACCGAAATGTGTCATGTGACATAAAATGCGGTCATAAAGTTCATATTTAGGTGTGTGAGGTACATAATTTAGCTGTCGTTGCTGGCTGGTTGGTTGGCTGTCGTTAGGCTTATTTGTTTGTATTGGTTGTTGTTGTCGCGCTGTTGTCGGTCATGTTGCTGCGACACAATGCATTGGTCACAGCTGTAAAACGAGGATATTGTTTCGGAGATATAACATTGTGGCACTTTGCAAGCGCGCGAATGAATTCGTCGTCTGGACAATTTCAATGCGCCGCAGTTGTGGGCCAATTGTGTGTGGTCCCGGCCTGCGACCGGTGGGATGACCGATAAGAAAGTTCAGACATTTCTATAATTGAAATTTCTTTAATTGAGATTTTGGCATAAAGATAAAAGAAAAAAATGTTTAACAATTTTTTCTCCTTACGCCACAAAGTGAATAATGGCGACAAGCTTTGTTTGATATTAGACAGTGAGGGATTTAAAATTAACCAAAAATAGATTATGAAATAAAAGGACAGTAAAAAGGTGCAGCACGCTTCCTTAACCCACGATTGACAACATTAATCCTTAGCGAATGGGTCTAGTATGGCTAAGGACCCAAGAGAAGTCTTTGCGTGTCCCACGGGCCAGAGAGTTCTATCCAGTTCTATCTTTCTGAGTCATAGTTATGATTCGTTGGACAATGAAGCTTCAGCTGAAAGGTTGTTCGATGCGTCAGCTGGAGATCGACAGTGAAAAGGGAGACACAGTCTTCGGTGGAAGGATCGAATTGAGGACGCCTTATCAACTCTTGGTGCAGCAGGCGTGAGAGATCTGCTGCGGCACACCGTAACCCGGTAACAAGTTGTTATGGCCAGTTAGGTTAAAGACGGGGAGTGAGCGGCATGCACTTCCATCCGGAGACGTCATTGGCTCCATTGTGCATCCCTTCATTCTTAAAAATGCCGGTGTATTCTTCATTCTCATTCTTAACCCTTATTCCCAGAAGTGAGCCTCACAGTCTCACTAAAGATTTTAAATGGTGATAAATCCAAAAGATTTTCGATTCCATTATTTTATGAATCCTCTAATGGAATGTTAGAATTATATTGCATTTATAAGTTTAACATTTTAGACAGTTTTTGTACTTTTTAAACAAATGTTTTCAGTAAATTAGCTCATAGTCTTACGTTGGGTTTACGTTACTTTTAAAATTCTGGGAATTAGGGTTACAAATACCAGTTAAGTGAATAAATAAGCAATGATTCCTAGACTTGCATGTCAGTGCCGAGACCACTTCCAGTACAGCCATTAACACATTTTATTCCTTTATGAAATATTACAATTAAAATTATGTTTATTGATGATTTTTCCAATGAAAAGTGCACAAATATCAAGTAAGCTTAAAACAAACTGGGCTTAGTCTGCTTTTTGATTTGCTTCTTTTAGTTTTAGAAAAACATTCTTATTTGCTTTCTATGCCTTGAATCATTGGCATTCACACAAAAGGAGACACTTGTCGTATGCTTCCAAGTTCCTTCAGTGGTTCAACTTCACATCAACTGTTGGCCGTGTCCTTTGAGAGCATTGTACATACATACATATTCGTTGTACCTAAACAAGTGTCATTGTCTTTCAAATTGAAATTAAGATCTGCTCGCGACTACAAAGCAAACACTGGCACTGGCACTCACAACAAAACCAATAATCAGCAGCAGGTCTTTGAAGTTTCATGAATGAAAATGGCGTCTAAAAATAGATTTATGCTGACAGATATTTGCAGTGATAGGTACTTTCGAATGGCTATTTGCTTATACATGTCGAAAAATGCTAATGAACCCACTCGTAGTGCTTCGGGAATCGCGTGCAGCGAGCAACGCTGAATGTCGGTCGACAGCTGAGCAAAAGCTTTGTTGATGATTGAGTGCGCAAACAGAAGCGATATTCATTCATTGCTCCATTCATTGACTTGGCAAAGTGCACTGTACATAGTAAAAGATTTTGCGTTGTTGTTGTTGTTGAAGTGGCGGGGAGGTGCGGTGACAGTTGCTCTTTGCTGCCACAGGACCTGGAAAAGTCAGCACTCACACACACATACGTGATTTAACTGTTTTTAGCAATAAGTGAGCAACTGAAAATAGCCTGAAAATCTCATATGGAACTCTAACTATGTGTGTAGATAGTTGTGCGAGTACTTTTGTGTACTTTTTTTAATCTGAATTAATGCTATGACGTCATTTGGAATTTATCATTTGGCATTTTCTTCACATGAATAGTGGTTTGGAAGATGTTTGCTTTTGTTTAGTTCTCTTCAGTTGATGGTTTCTAAGACTCAAAACAATGTTAAGTTAAGGAAAATTGCTCACCTGCACATCGAGAAAGAAAACACGTGTGCGGAATTATACACTTCGGTAGCTCCAGTTGAAAGAAGGATAATGTTTTTATGTAAGCAAATAGTTGCATTTCAACTATTAATTAATATTTCTATGAATTGGCGTGAAAGGGACTTAAATTTCTTTAGTCGATGATAGTTGGAAATGAAATTAAAAAAATAAAAAAAATGGGAAATTAAAAATAATGCAACAAAATTCGTTCAATTACACAACAACTGCCAGCTTACATAACCAATTCGGGTCGTTCACATACAGATCCTTTGGTTTCCACATAAAGTTCCTTAGAATAAGAATGAGAATGTGATTGTTTTTATATGTCTTGCTTTGGAACCCCATTCATACTCGAAAAATACGAGACTCAAAGTAGGTAAAAGGCAGTCTAAACATAGCAGGGCAGTAAAACGCAGAAGATACAAAGTAAAACCGGCAGTTTAATTTTGTTTTTCCATTATTTTTTCCCTTGTCACCCTCGTGGAGTTAAGGTCGGAATTTTTCCTGGGCTCGAAATGTTTAGAGAAAAAGACGAGTAGATAGTCAGGGGCATCCCAGACTTGCATTGGTTTCCACGACTCTGGTTTCCTTTTCAAAAGAGTCGCATCTAAAACCCACCCGAATTTATTTGTTTATTAATACATTTTTTCGAACATACATCAAACTCTGTCTTCAATATTTTAGAGGGTCTACTATAAAATTTTTTAATAAAAAATGTATCTCCAAACTTTCCAAGGAAGTATCAATTCCAACTTACTGTACCCCTCGTTGAAAGATTTGAACATAAATAAAGCTGTTATGTAACTTCAAATAAAACTATCATCCTTTCATATGCTGGCATTAAGAGCCATTTTCCAAGCCCCCTTAAAATGTCTTCAGCAGCATTAGTGCATTGCTAGTCTACACTTTTGAATATGTCTTTTCCTATCAAAAATCGTTGTGCTCAGAACAAAAAAACCTATTGAATGTGTTGCATATTAATTTTTGGTTACGCAGAAGGTGACAATCTTCATTGATCCTGGTGAAGATTCTTCAGCTGTCACAGTAATGAGAGCCTAAACGAGAAGGAAACCGTTTACCAATTACTCTACGTCTGTCCAACTTTAGCAAAAGTAGATGGAAGAGGCTACACAAACCAATAAGTCAGGAGATAACGAAGTGCACTCTAAGCTGGCTATGCGACTTCGTCAACCTCTCGCACTGGATACATGTAAGAGTCACCCTATCACAACTTTTGGTAATCCGACGTCGCCGACGCTCTAATTGTACATCGGAACATCGCCACTGATATAAACCAATCTTGGCAGATTTTTACCAACTAAAATCATCCCTATTGGAGAATTTGCCGAAACAGATCACATAGTAGTTAGGTATTTTTTTGCCTCCCTGAAGTTCGTGTCTAGTTATCCGAAGGTCTGCGCTAATCACTGATCTTCCCATGACTTTGTAACGACTATATCACGAGTTATCCTAAGTAGCTTTGTGTGACTTATGGTATATAGCTTGTTCTCTCTTACAAAATGTTGTCCCTGAATGCACATTACTTTATTCGTGAGAATGTGTGCGGATCTCTCATCATGTTCAAAACACAACTCTATCAATACAGTTAGCCGTCTAAGAGTTCTCTGGTCTATATTTTTTTTAATCTAAGCAAACGCAGAGGAGATGACCCCTATTAATTCCATTGGTTCAAGAAGGATACATAGGTTAGGAAATAAGGCTTCGACTGAAGTGGTTATGGACTCTTGTCTTGAACCCATCAAGATCATAGGTGCTGGAAAAATTAAAATACTAAGAACTCTTTCGACTTCGCTACCCAGTGGCAACCTTAAAGCTGTCCTGCACTCTCTACAGTTGGTCATCTATCACAATGAACTGAGGACACCGACTATCGGTCAGAGCCTCATTGCTTGAATTTCTTAATGCATTGCTAGGCTCGGGTCTACAAAGCTTGTCCTTTTTTTTATTTTTTAGTAAGACTATCTGCCAGCTCATTTTGCTCCGCACCAATATGGCCTTCTAGCCACATCAGAGTTACCCTCCTACTACGAACGAATTTAAACAATAAATAATTTCTTTAACCCATTAAAGCCGGGTGCCAGTTCCGCCCATACGATTTTGATAAAAATTCATGCACGACCTGGAATTGACCCAAAATGATCAGAAACAAAATTTCAGCTTTCTATCTCTGCACGTTGCTGAGATATTCATTGGGTATTTTTTACCCATTAGGTAGCAATGGTAGCTTTTTTCCATACTTTTTTAAGTGATCAGCTAAACACGTGAACAAATGTTGTATTGTTTACAGGTGAGTTAGGAGGCAGATTTTTGTGAAGTTCTAAGGCCACTACGTTTCGTCACATTTTCCACCTCCGGAAAATTAACAATTTTTGGAGTCTGTTAACTCTAGCTAGATGGCGGAATTTTAGGGTGACCTCCACTAGACTAAGGTAGTTCCATCTTTACCCCAACCATCCCTAGCAATGATTTTGAGATATCTCTACCACGAACTTTTCTGTGATTTTTTTAAAAAGTCAATTTTCATGGGTAAATTTTTACCCATTAGGCAGCAATGGGTTAACAGCCTGCGAACATAATAAAACACCAGAAATCAAAAACAAGTTATCATATTTTAATTAATTTAAACCGATTTATTTACAATCTTCATCTGAAGTAACTCAACAAATTTTAAGGCCATTTGACATTGGCAAACTAAATAAAATTACACTTCCCAGGAACTTCTTGTGGAATAGAGATAAAATGTATAATGCTGTGTGGTTTTAGGATCATCTAGTTTTCAGATCCTCTACTTCAATTTTAAGTCAAAATGAACAAATGAACACATCTTGAAATAATTGAAGTTTTATGCTCCGCTACACGTTTGCCAACTGTAGCAATGTTTTCAGGCGGAACGTACATTTTTATGCTGCACAAGTCTTACAGGATCAATCGCTATTTCAGTTACTTTGAATTTCGTCACTAAAATACGCACAGCTCTCAGGGATGATCGATTGAAAACAAAATTTCTGTAAAAATACTTAACAAATATACCCACAACTCTCAGGGTTTATCGATTTAACACTGAGGCCATTTTTCATTTCATCATTGAAGTATTTTATTGTAAATAACATTTATTGCATCGCTTTCTAAAAAAATATCTTACGTGACTTTTATTAATTTTTAAAGCTAAATGGAATAAATAAATTAAAACTATTGAAAAAAAATTTTTTACCCAATTTTGCAAAATTTACCTTAAATGCCCCAAAGAAGTCATTTTGACTACCTATAGAACATTTTCAGCACATCTTACTGATAAATAGACAAATATGCACCTTCAATTGCGAAATATGAAAATTTCAAATAATTGCAAACATTACAAAAAAATATCGTAACTAGTAGGCTGTGCCAATTCCCAAACTTTTCAATCCAAAATTCACTCACAAAATTCATTCACAAATTCCAAATTTCATTCCATTTTATCCCATTTATGTGTAAAGTACGCCATTATATTTAAATGAATTTACTTTGTAAACCATAAAAAAATAAAAACTAAATACTTATTTTATTTTAATCTCGTGTACACTTATTCATATTTGCTACTTAAAACCCAATAAAATAAAAAAGTCAGTAAACAGTATTGTAGTCAAAATTACTACATATGGGCATTTTAGGTAGGTCAGATTGTCGGGCATTCTAGTGTTAATTCTCTCTTGAGAATCAACATTTTCGTAAAAGTCATCAAAACTCTTCCCTAATAAGTATACCCACAGATCGCTGGGTTGGTTGCATAAAAACGCTCTTGGGAAGTGTGAGATGTTACCACGTGAGATTTAAATTTTTTTTTTTTAATAGTTCTAATCAAACTGTGGACTGTACCAACTGTCAGCTAAACATGTAAGTACATAGTTCTGTTTTCAATTCTCTTTCGGAATTAACTCATTAATGGCCTTATTTTGGTAATAAGTTGGCATCTACTGCAAGGTGTACATAACAAGAAATTGTTTTTTGTGTGCATTATTGCCAACTGCGTCGTAGTAATTACGACAATCGTAGTCGTGTGATGTTTCACTGTTATGCGTTTAGTTGTTCCCATTAACACAGCACCTACATACGTACGTCATTTCCATTGAACACACACACACATATGTATATACATATAGTATAATAATACATAAAATACACATTGTAGATATGTATTGTGTATATGTGTGTGAGCGTTACCTTTGTTGAGGCTCGCTCCGCCCACGTTGGATGTGCGAAAACTATGCCGCTTAAGTGCTTTTTTGAATGCACAGCTGCAGATTTTTGCAATTCAATTTGTAGTTAATCTCTTTTAGTGAGCCGAGTTGCCAGCGTTCGTGAAACAGCCAAACAACACACCAACAACAACAATAGACGTCGCAGTGTGAGGCGAAAATTTATCAATGAAGCCGCCCACGTGTGCCGCACACGGCTCCGAAGCAGCGCAACGTGGGTGCTGCAATTACTTCTGTATTATTGCCACATCGTATATCTGTATGTATGTGGGGAGCGGCGTGTGGGGAGCGGCGTGCCGCCGAAAAGCTCAGTGCCAAGTGTAGCTTTTGATTGGGCTTTTTCGGCGAATTGAACCTGTTGGCATTACAATGAGCCCCAACGGCGGTTATCATATCCGGAAAAACGATTTCCCCCGCATCAATAACAACAAAACAACAACAACAACAACAACATCGACAATTCACAATAACTGTGAATCGCTGTAAACAAAAATGTCAAAGGTCATGCCTGAGTATTCATTGGGAAAAGTTGCAAGCCACTTGGGAAAAAGTTGGAAAAATCAGTCATTTAAGTTCACTTAGCTCTGCTTTGCTCCCCTTTGGCTATTTTTATTTTAACGAACCGGCGGCGGTTATCAAATCCGGAAAAACGGTTATTCCCGCATCAACATCAACAACAACAACAACGTCGACAATTCACAAAAACTATGAATGGCTGTAACCGAAAATGTCAAAGGTCATGGCTGAGTATTCATTGTATTTCTGAGAAAATGTGTTTGTATTCATTTAACTCTGCAATGAATGAATTCACTTTGGCTATTTTGAATTCAGCTAAATCTCAGTAAAAATGTCTATTTTTATAGACAAAACGATTCCGTTGAAGGGCCAAACAATCGAGCCAACAATGATGATTATGTAACAATTGGGTTGTAAAATATGAAGGATGATGATTATGACTTATGATACAATGATGTCCGATGTCTTAGTAAAAAAGACGAAAGGAGTAGCGGAAAGAGACAGAAGCATGATGATCCAATCAACACCGGCAAAGTGGTTTCTACTTCTTTAGTAAGTGCCGGTTGCTATCGGTAACATGCCTCGTGAGTGACAATCGGCGAACATCCAGTAAGAACTATTTTACATTGCATATGTTACTTTTGGATGTTCCAAATGAATGTTCTAGACTAATTTAGCTTCAGAAGGGCTCAGTTAGCTTTGATTGTCCGAATTACTTCTGTTGCCTGTTGGCTTCCCAGCGATACCAGGTGGAGTTCCTTAGGCGTTTAAAGCTGATGAAGTACTGATATCAAGCTTAGGGACCTTATCCAATCCTGAAAAATACGGGGTTCTCAGACATGAAATGCGAGATATAGGTATAGCAGGACAGTAGCACAGAATGTGTTTCAAGGTTTCGATACGAGTAATTCAGTTATGTCCATCTTTTGCGATGAGCTGCAAGGGATCAACTAATCGAGTGGTGGTTTTCGAAGAACCAAAATCATATACCTAACAGAGTTCGGAGAGTTCATCGATTGAAATCTTGCTCGAGATTTTGTTCACTTTTATCATATCTAAGTTCGATTACGAGAATCTTCCTGTAGCCATCTGTGATGTTCGCACAAATCTGTCCAAGTCGAATGAACAAGCTTCCAGTTCCTGGGTTCACTAAAAAAATTGCCATTTTCTGCCGAAAGGGAATCAACCAGAAATGTTTGTTATACATATATCTGGCAATGATGTGGGAATTGAACATGGAGTCGTGCATTGCACTAATCAAAACTAAAGTATAAAACTGTGACAAGTTTTTGATTCAGAACAACAACAATAAAACCTACATACGAAGAGTAGAGTTTTCTTTTAATTTGAGCAAAGGCGCAGGAAATGACCCCTATTAATGCGAAGCATTGCGTTGGTTCAGGGAAGATATATAGGTTAGGAGATAAAGTGTGCTGTGCCTGATGAAATGCTGATAGGGACGAGCCAAGGTCATACAAATCTAAACACGTCCCAGTTGACACAGTAATCGAAAAACGTTAGGGGAACAACTTTGGTTCTTGTGGTTCTTTTCTTAGAAATCATACTTCAACCATAATGGCCGTTTGATGTGTTAGAAAGTATCTGAGGTGTCTACCATCTGGCCAGTCCTGACGAGAGGGGACGATTAAAGGGGTTTTACCAGGGCTTTCCGGCGAGCTGGAATTGATTGCTTTGTATATGTTTTCTCTTGAAAGGAGCCTGGAAGCATCGGAACGTACAGATTTCTGTCCAGGGCCCTGCATCAGGCATTTGTAATTTCCTGCCTTCGTATTGATGGTAAGTTTTAAGCCCTGTGCATGTGCATGTCCTGCCTTCTCCAGAACGAGATTGCGCACGCTGGGTTCAGATGTTATGAGAATGGACGAATCTCACACTGTGTGATCTCCTGAAATTCATTAATAAGTCCGGGAAATTTGCACAGGAGAATACATAACCCTTCCTTTCTCTCGCCTCTATTAGCCTTTTTCCTGTGCCTTAAGTACAATGGGCTATAAAGACTGAGTGCTTGAGGTAATGACCTCCCTAAGGTTATTTCCTCGGCTCCCCCTCACATCCATACATCCATCCATCCAAGCCCAATGAGTTATGATGACACTGGCGCATACAGGATTTCATTTTGGTATGGGGAAAGGGTTTCATACACAACTTTATTGCCCAATACCATTTGAAACCATATTTTCCATCAACAATTTTTGTAGGAACCCGATTTTTTTGGAGACCTGAACCTCCAAAACCTCCACCTTGCGTGCGCCACTCTGTGATAATATCATATTTCTTTCCAATACATCTGACAAGCGACACCCACACGTTTCAGAAGGTATCGTAAAACTTCGCTTGGATGGCATAGCCGCTCGAACGGGTTAAGTGTCCAGCATGATTTCAAAGTCAAAATTCTGCACAGGGTGGTTCATTCCATGCGACCCCATTAATAGGAACTACTCCCTCGCAACATGCCTTAGGGCCTTTGCAGCACAAGGATCTTTAGAAGACAGCATAGGAGTCGAACGTTCTGACAACAGCACAGCGATGCAGATATAAACTTCGATATTGTATTTGAGGTGACTTGTTTAACGCTCTCGGTGCAGCAGTTGCAATGGCGCAACGATTGCAAGTATCGGAGCGAGCATCAAAGCAGATGGAGGCATTACAGAAAAAGCGCTGCTCAATTGTCACCGGTGCGGAGCACAGGCAACGAGTGGGCTGCAAAATCTCAGCGCGATCCGAATAAAAACACGCAAAACGAAAAGAACGCTGCGCTGCACGGCCCACACAACCCCGAGCATTTACCTAAGGCACGCGGCAATGCCCAATAAAATGTGAACAGCCGAATGTACGGGGGCTGACTGACGCTCACAACTAACGCCCCTGGAAGTGTGCGGCGCGGATCGCTTAGGTCGAGTTAGAAGACAGCAGCAGCAGCGACAGCGTCGACGACGACAGCCGCGTGCAATTCACCGGAGCACTCACACACATACACACAAAAGAAAAGCAGTTGAAAATTTGCGGGGGAAATGTAACGCAATGAAGTGAAGTTAAGTGAAGTGGATTGGCTCGGACTGGATGGCGGATCGCGTCAAGACCGAGAAAGACAAACACCTCGGCAGACATTTGCCTACACACGAGCGCACAACACGGCCTGCGACAAAAACAAAGCGCGCGCGCACACGCGCACATGCGGTATGGTACTTGCCGCTGTGTGGGTATGCGCACAGCTGGGGCGATGATCAGCCCACGATCGAAAAGCCATGTACATAGATATGTATGTAGGGGCCCACATGCGCCAGAGCTGAAAAACGCCGAAACCGTGAATGGGACAGAGCTTGTGAATTGGCGCGCTGAGTATCGCGTGCAACTTTGCAACGGAGAGAGTGATCGTCCGCGGCGAGCAGCCGGCGTCAGTGTTGGTGTTGGTGTTGGAAAAAGCGCGATCGGGCAATCGCACCGATCAAGCGAGCGTGTAAAATTGAAAATTTGAATCTGGCGCGGTTGTTATTCGCTCGCGCATTGTGCTCAAACGGACGACGCGATTCTAGCTGCGATCCGGTCACGGACGCACGCATTCGGCCAGAAGTGATTGCGCGAAAACTTGCGCCAGTGATCTTGCAGGCGCTACGTGGCACACTAAGGAAATAGCCAGTAGTCGCGCCCGACAGACACGACCCGGCGATACGCGAATTAGAGCGAGACAAAGACAGTGCGTTGACGGGCCGCAGTGATAAACGCTAATCGAGTGACAAACAAAACCAAATCAAAAAAATTAAACTGCATCGAAATACTAAAACAATTGTTGCGCATTGCAGTGATTTGCGGCCAACGAGTCTGTGCGTGAATACTTGGCGTCCGGTCGTATTTTGCAAAAGTCGCGAATCGACGTGGCCATCTCTTCTAAGGCAATAAAAATCAAATTGCGTGTTTCGAATCGGAGCGCAGTGATCTTGAAATACGGCGCACTGTCCGCCGTCGGCTTTTCTTTGGCCGAGACGCGCATCAGCGTCAGCGTTCGCATTCGCTGGGGCTTAGAAGTGCGCGATCGGTATCGTGGCAGCGCCTCGCATTGCACTGCGTTATCGGCCGACAGCATCGCGACTTGTTTAACAGACCAGAAGGCAGGCAGGCGCGTTTAATTCGCGCGTGCGCACTACCGACGACAAGCGCGGCCCCAGCGCCTGGCCGACACACGTAATTGCGGTAGTCGACTACACGTGTCCGTCCCGGCCGATATTGGCCGCCTATCGTGTTACGCCGATCTTGTGCCGCTCTCTGATGCGCGCATGGGGCGGTAATTAATTATGTTCACAATTCAACTTACATCGTTGACACGCTGACACTGGTCTCTCGCAACCGAAAGCGACTCCTTTGGAAATCTAGATCGTGCATTGTGAATTGTGCATTGTACACTGATTGAGTTCACTTTGAAGAGGTCTGGTTCACGGCGCAGAGGAGAATGCTTTGGTTGAACTTAATGACGCTCTGACTGCTGGATATTTTGGTGAGCAGAAAATAACTTTATTATTTGTTTAATAAACAAAAATAGTCAACATGTGCCAACGCTATACTGAAATCTCCTTCAACACATGTGAAAAGTTCACTTAGGTTGTCGGAGTCCTTAAATAGAAGTAAGAAGCAAGTGGCGAAGTTATTTGCTGTGGTTTGAAGTACATTCACTACTTTTGTGTGCCAAGTCCTTAATTCGTCACATGGCTTGTCAAGAAGTACAATTTATTTAGTATGATTATGAGTCTTGCTTAACCTTGGGGGTTGGGTTGGGTTGGAGTGGCAGCCTCCTGCGTGAAAAGCTTACTTAAGCACAGAGAACCAAGAAGATTCCGTTATGAACCTGGCTATATCCCTGATATTCAGAGGCGATAGTTCGGTAGACAGTTAGATAGGACGGCAGCCGCCGTAGCTCAGCTGGCTAGTGCGTTGGGCCGTGAGTCAAATGCGACGCTCGAACCCAGGTTCAATACTGCGTGCACCGAAAAAAAATAAAAACAACAATTTTTCTTTCGGCGGCTGTCCTCTCAGCAGGAAATGGCAAACCTCTGAGAGTAAAATTGCCTATGAAAAAGCTCCCAACTCGCCGTTCGGAATCGTCATAAAACTGTAGTTCCCTTCCAATCTTGTACAAATTCGCACGCACAACACGGGTGGTTGCGGGAAGCTAGGCCCTAGTCTCGCGTAAGCGGGCTGTCGTGCCAGTCAATTATTATTATTATTGTTATTAGTTCGGTTAGACTTGTAAAGAAAGTTGAGTCTAGAGACTTAAGTCTTCTTTTGTCTAATGAAGGACACTGACACAACAGGTGGAGAACGGTCTCCTCCTCCTCCTCGGACCCGCATCCTCGACAGTATTCGTTAGATTGCAGCCCCAGTTTCTCCGCATGCTTACCCATAAGACAGTGACCCGTGAGCACCGATACTTATTGAGTGACGGCTAAGGCTAAGCAGCTGGTTGGTCCGTTTCATGTTATAGGAAGGCCAGGTTAGTCGAGGGATTCGACATTTCTGTTCCTCAGACCACAAATCGTTAGCTACTTTTTGGTAGAATTGTTTGAGTATAAATTTAATCGATGCAATAGGAGCTCCCACTGGGAGGAAGAACGAAACCTCTTTCTGCCTGAAAGACACTACAATGGTCAGGCAGACGGAAGAAGAGACGAAGCCCCAGTTGGCTACAGAAGATCCCGCAGCCAACCTTGTTCGCCAATTTGGAGCCGTCAGTGTAGATATTGATAGAGTTGCCGGAGGATAGCTCTCTACCTTACCTTGCTTAACCTTATAAACCGTCAATTTGGAATTTTATATTACTATAATTTTTATTATTTATCAATTATATAGTATATGAGTACTTGTAGTATATTAAAAAAATTAAGTATTTTTGCAACCATTTCGATTAAAAAAACCCAGTTTTCTCCTCGTACACTTCGCTTGGGAGCATAGGGCCTTATCGAAACAAATGCCTTATATTGGTTATGTAAATCGACTGAAATTCTGCCAGAGTGGGTGGCTACTAGCCTATCGCTAGTAGACCTCAAAGATCTGCTATGTGAAAGTTTATTACTTGGTTGTGTAGAGCGTTTTCTGTACCGCTGCTAGTTAGGAGGTGTTATTAGAAAACGCAGCGGTTAGTGTCCTTGATGAGCTTATTTTGAACGATCGATGCGCTACGTCGTATATCCCTGACTCTCCCTGTGATGTTGTTGTTTTGCCTAGTACGGCTGGATATGAAAATTTGCTGCGAGATGCTCATGTAAGAGCTGATTGGAGTCGAAAGGATCGAAGTTTGTCTAAAGGTAAATGGTTTGTCTGAGTCTGAGAGAAGAATAAATTAGAAATTATGGAAAGTACGGTACCAAGACCAGCAAGAATCGAACCCACGACCTCTGGCACAGTAGCCCAGTGCACTTCGGGTTGGGCTACGGAAGCGGTTGTGTAGCAGGATAGCTTCTCAAAAGATGGAAACTCTCATAAGTGTAAATTTAAGTGCAGTTTTAAGGTTAATGCAGTTTTCATTCGTGGCTTGAATGATGTTTTCATTCTTCATTTCTCCCCACCTCTCCAGGTGAAAGGACGTTATACTTGGTTATGTTGGTTGAGGTCACATTAGACCGCACAGATCATCGGCGAGTACACTCGAAGACCCTTTATGAGAACCATTATGATACCAATCAGTGGTGCACACAGGATTGCTTTTGTTTTCAACTTTTAAAGTCGATCCCATTGGAAACCATATTTTGCACCAGCAATTTTTTTATTGGAGGGTTTGAACTCCAAAGCCTCTTCCTTTGTGCGCCACTGATACCAACAAAATGTAGCGAGCTCCTTTGTTCAGTCCACTGGAGATAGAAACCACACTGAGCTCCGAATTATTTTGTTGATCTGATGAATGATCTACCATAACGAGAAATTTAACTCAAAACTGCATGAATTTTTGTTTTTAATACAAGTTACCCAAAGGAACACACTTTGAAAACATGTCAACATATTAAATGCTTTGGATTTAGTTGTCGTTTCAGAAAATGATATCAGGGTTTAATTTGAAGATATTTAGTACGTAAATGTTACATTTGAATTAAATTGTTGCATGCATTTGAGGGTTAAGGTATTCGGAACGTCTCTTTTAAGTGCTGAGAAGTTATTGTTGATTCATTATTCTCTTCAACTTTACAAACTTCGACCCAGTCCCAGTGAGACACTCCTCGTAGCCATAGAACCAGTAACACAATACCTCGTTAAAACCCCAACGTGAAGTATTCTTTTATCTCGCCTCCGAAGATCTTTAGCCCTCTTTTGGTTGGAGATCTTACAATCATGTCGCTCACTCCATCCATTAATAATGCATAGCCGTTTTTTTTCTAGATCGGTGCAATATTTATAAAGCCGTGAATGAATAAAAGACATCAGATATCGTTGTGCTTATTCGTGTCCTTTGCGTGCCAGTTCAGTCGATCTTTCGTAGTTCCATATGGCTCACTAGCCACAGTGACATCCAACACAGTTTGACGTTATGATCTTCAATTTGACAATGCGGGTATTGAGTCCTTGATCGCTGTCTAGCCGTATGACTTTGGGATAAGTCGAGCCCATAGCGTAATAAACGAGTGGTAGCGAAATTGACGTTTGTCCTTTCAAATGTGAAACTTTCGCTTAGGTCATAGCGCGTGTGACAATTATCAAAGTCTGACCGATGACATTTTAAAAGGAGCCTCTTTGTCTGATCTACCGGATCTGCGAGAATGTAAAAGATCTCGGCTTGGAACACACTTCCCTGGCTAAGAAGCTCTAACAACTCAATTAGTTATCCTTGTAGATGCATTATACTTCTACAAAGGAAAATCAAAACCCTTAGTTAGGTGCCTAGAATAAAGACTAAGTTTTGGTTGAGACTCTGATTTTGTATCTTTTTTTAAATCATTTAGCTTTTTCCATCTTTTTGTTTAGACCAATTTTGAATCTTTCTAAAAATAGCAATTCACACTGCTAAAATCAACCTGTGTCTAAGTCTCCATTCATTCGCTGTGATTCTGACCCCAGTAAAAAACGAGTTGACTTCTCGTTCTATGAATTTCACACGAAATGTCAACATTTTTAGCCATAATAAAAAAATCTAAGAAATCTAAAAATGCATCAGGTAATTCGGCGAAATCATTGCACTCAGACTCCCATCAAATCAACCGAAAATAACCCAATTTTGTAAATATGAATTTTTAATTGAGCGCAAAAGGACCACGCAACCATTGGCCGCAGGCAAAGGAAAGGTCAGAAATTAAGCTGCCCGAAAAGCTTTGCGAAAAGACACACTACATAGAAATATTGCAGCATAACAATACATTTTATTCAAGTGAAAATTTTGAATGTGCTCGGAGCTTGAATAACAGAATTTTGTTTTCGCGCCCGAAGCTTTCGATGGCAAAGCTCGAAATTTTCCGCTTTGCTCTGGGACGGGCAGCTTTTCATTGAGAAAACCGCTTGACTGGTGCTTCATTCATTGCGCTGCGATGTGTTTGCTCCGATTTCCAAGTATTCGCATCTTCTATACTGCGCACTCGTGGGTTTCTCTTGCGTTGCCGCTCTTTGACTGTGCCGCTCTTGCGCGCGTCTGTTTGTTTGCCTATCGCGCCGTGTATCTTTTCTGCGCGGCTTATTTCTATTTTTGTTTTGGTAGCGAAGCAACAGTTTTCCGCCGGGAGCCGGCCCTTGCTGCGCCGCCGCCCCCCACGTCCGGCCGCCTTGTCATAGTAACGCACCTACGCGCGCGCCTTGAACGTGAAAAGAGCAAAGTGCCTTTGGAATGATGGCGACCGAGCCGTGCAGGACCAACGACTCGCTTTCGGTTGTTTTGGTCTGCAGTTATTTCGTGGTGCAAACGTATGTGTGTGTAGAGATATCTGTTGGCATTTTAGTGGGTGCGAGCGAATTCGCAGCGCAACAACAATTCAAAAATAAAAACAATCACATGAAGGAAAATCATTAGAAATCGACATTACTTAAAGCACTGTAGGTTTTAGGGGGGTGGGGGGGCGAATTGCTGCTGCGTACGACTCCACTGTTGAGTGGGCGGCAAGTCAGCTGCTGCCGCGCCAGTGCCTCATCCCGCTCTATGCGTCTGCCGCCGGCTGCGACGTACATGGATGCTATGAATGAAAAGGTACACAGCCATTTATCCTTTGGGCAAAGCATACAAAGACAGCAACAAATCGGTCAAATGCCACCCACAACAAAGAGGACAACAGAAAGCGGACATCAGCAAATGTTCATATTTCAAAATTCGGCTGCCTATTTTTAAGTGCTATCAGCTGCGGAGTTTATTTGCTCCTCCGCCTCCTCTTTTCTCTTGTCTGTTATTAATTTTTTCGCTCAGGTATGTGGGAATTTGGCAAGAATTGCGCTGACCCCTGACCTTTGCCCATTGTTGTTGTGGGCGATATCCATGCCTCGCTGGCCCAGTTCCCCGAAAAGATTGCAATTGTTTTCATATTCGAAATTGTATAATTATTACGTAGGTGGGCCTAGAGTACGTTTTAATTACCGTAAAATTGACATTTAAAGTTCGAGTTTTGAATGCGGCACGTTTTTGACTTCGTGCATGCTTGTTGCATGCATTGTTTACTTGTCGACTTTGTTGTGCCATGCGGAAGATGCTCCACGCAATTCGCTCGCAGCCAGCGTGAAGTTCAAGGCCAAAAGTCGCCCGCGGGCATGTAATTTCACTGTACATATTTGGTATGATTTGAGATCAACATTTTGTGTTGACATTTCCGCACAGCAATGCGAAAAAAACATCAATTCAGGCTACGGTGAGTGCGTCGGGCGCCACGAGTTCGCCCAAAACAGCATCAAAGTTTTCAAAAATTATGATCCTTGCATCACTTAAGTACAATGAAATCAATTCACTGCCGTCTAGCTGGCATTCAAGTGGGGATGGTTGTTTTAACATTTTGCTATTTTGTTGACATTTGCCAACATGCAATTTTGCGCGCGTTTTAACTTTCAAGGTTCCAGGAATCAAATTCCTTGTTGGCCTTTAGAATAGTCTAAAGTTTCAATAATATTTTAATGATATTTATTTATTATTATTCTTGTTATTAATAATTCCACAATTTCTTTTAACCTTTCGCTGATTCGATCAGATTTTTATGAAAAAATATTTGTCTAATTATATCCCATTTGAAGGGGTTTCACCATATTTTGAGTCAATAAACCTCTTAAATCATGTTTCCCCCCATACAAACTCTTAACCCATCGTTGACACCATCAGATTTTGATCTTCGAAAAAATTAAAAGCACCTGTCCGTTTATTTATCATTTGCAGCACTTTCACCAAGTTGTAAGTAAGAGAAACCCAATCAATCATGTTTCTCTATGCAAACTTTGAACCCATACCTGACCATTTAGATTTTGATATTCAAAAAGAAATTAAAAACATATGTCAGGTGTTTTTACCAAATTTGTGGCCCATCAAAACATGTCTTTACACAGTTTCTCCATATAAACATTTAACCCGTCGTTGACTCCGTCAGTTTTTTATTTTCGAAAAAATAAAAGACACTTATCGAATTATTTCTCTAAGAGAACTTTCACCAAGATTGAAGTCAAAAGGCGTAAAAACTCATCTTTCTTCATACAAACTTTTAACCCTTGGTGCACCCCTTTATGTTTTGATTTGGAAAAAAATTAGAACACGTGTCAAATTATTTTTAATTTCATAATTAAAAATCAAAATTAATTTAAAAATCAAAAAATTAATTTAATGTTTTTCCGTAGTCTTCCCGTATTTTTTTTTATTATTTTTAATTTTCGAAAAATTCAAAAATACGTGTCGCATTTTTTTTGATTTCGAGTATTTTCACCAAGTTTAAAATCAACAGGCCTATTGATTTACGTTTCTTCATACAACACACTAACTAGTGTCCGACCGAAACATCTTTTTTGGGCCGAAACCGAACCCGAAACCGAATTTCGGTTTTTTTTAATATTCGGCCGAAACCGAAACATTCTAGTTGAAATAAAAATCACCATATCAAGCATTTTTTCCAACAAACGAATTTTACATTAAGTAAATAAAGAACAAACAAACAAACATAACATAAATAAATAAATACTTAAAAATAAAAACAATTTATTCATTTTTAAAAACATAAACATGAAAAAATCACTCTTTCGTACCTTACTCGCTAATATTCAAAATTAAATAATTTAATATTATATGCTTAAAAAAAAGTTTATTTACTTTGGTGGCATTCAAGTTACTCCTCCTTTCACTATATATCTGCTACACAATAAAATGTAAAACAATATTCTACAAAGTTTCGGTTTCGGCCGTTCGGCCATTTTTTGGCCGAAACTGAAACCGAAACCACTTATTTGGGCCGAAACCGAAACCGAATATTCGGTCGGACACTAACACTAACCCATGTTTAGACCCCAAATTTCAGAAATTATCGTCTTAGCGAAAGTTTATTTTCTTAAATGTGCCCACAGTTCAAATTTCATGTTTGTAGCTTTAACGATTTGGGCTGGGCGATGATGAATCAGTCAGTCAATCAGTCAGTCAGTCAAGGCAAAAAAAGGAATTCGCACTATGTGGCTCAACGAGATTTAGCCAAGACGCATAATTCGTGAAAATTTAGTTCAACCGGCCGTCTAGTTTAGTGTCGTGTGACCAAAAAAAACCGACATTCATTTTCTGCCACCCTAACCTAATCTATCTGAAATTGGGGTAATGGAGGCTATGTGCCAGGTGTCCCAGGAAATATTCTATTCTCCAAAAACTGTGTTATTTTTCAGCATATTCTCTAATTTTTGTATGCCCTCCAATTAAAACGATTTTTCTATACCATCGAAAAATGGTGACCTCTTTATTTGAACCAAATCTCTTGCAACCAAGTCATTTCGAATTTTTTGAGACAGAAAATATTCACAGATGAATATAGCTGTTGAATATGATGTATGTGGGAGTAATTTGTAACCTACTTCAAACAATTTTGCCATTGCAACTGCAAGCCTGTGCGCCAGTGGTGGAAGCTAACTTTTTCCTCACCAAATGCGGTCCTGATTGCTTCAAGTCAGTTCATGTCCTCTCGATCCAACAGGCCTGCAGAATACTGCAACTCGGGTTTCAGATCCCAACAACGACGTAATACACATTGGTTGTCGTATCTGTCATAGGATCTATATCCTAATTGTCAATAAAGACAAGGACGCTCTATTCGCCTCAACCCGTGACATCTGACCATAGTCAGAAAAGACTCGGCACTCAGAAGCGGGACACAAACGTTTGGAAATTCTGTAGAACAAGTGCAACAATCAAATGAAAAGCCCCTTAAAGTCACAGGGGTTCCATATTCAAAGTACAAATCCCATAACAAGAAAGTTCAGTTCAGGTAGATAGAAGAAGATCAAATAGATTGTTCAGATAGCTCCAAATTTCAGATCAATTCTCCTAAAAGGGGTTACTGTCCCTGCTGCTCCCGCTTCCCCTGGTTCTTGAAGTTGCTTAGGTTCTAAGCAAAATTTTTACAACTTGCTATCTTCACCCTAAATGAGGATTAAGAAGCTTTTAGTATAGAACACAAATGGATATTTAAAATACAACTAGTTAGTCAAATCAATGAGCCTTCAATTTTTAACCAAACAGGAGGACACAGTGTTGCCAGATCAGGAGATGTCCTCCTATATTTAGGAGATTCTTGGCCATTTAGGAGAATTTTTAGGAGGAAGAATTGTTTAAGAGAAAGTTTAGGAGATTTATATTTTATGTTAGGGAATTTTTCGGATCCTTAGTGGATTTTTGGATAACGAAGTATGATGTATTGAGAACACTGGCACAAAAACATATTTTGGCAACTGTTTTAATAGTCAAAGCAGCCTATTGTGTTAAAAATTTGTAAGCTTACAAAATGTAAGCTCGTTCTATCTCGTTTTCGCTTATTGCTGTCACAATGAAATCCCGACAAAAATGGCACTTTTTATTTAATTCATTTATTATATGTTTTGTTTTTGTTAAGTTTTTGTTGTTAATTTGAAATTGAATTAAAAAAGGCTGCATTAAAAAAATTATATGCCTATATTTTTATTTTTTATGAGAAGTTTAATTCTTTTAAAGTGACGCAAATTATAAAAAAAATTTTAGGAAATTTTTTTTACTTTTTGAAGGAAATTTCAGTATTTTTTTAAGATTTAGGATAAAGTCATTTCAGGTATCTGGCAACACTGGGAGGACATGACCTCCTTTGACTATCATATCGTAATCCTGTACAAACAATCCTCAAATTGATAGCAGTTAAACTATCATTTAAAATTAATTTAAACCAATTAAAAAATTTAATGCATTTATACAAAAAATATATTTTTTTCAAATCATACTCGGTTCGGCAGTGATTAATTAGACATCAATGTTTAATTGCACTCCCACCATTCATGGAAGCATCCATTCAAACTGCGCACAAATTGGCTCGTAAGTCAAAAATGCTCAAGAATGGTGCCATTCATTAAGGCAATCCACCGCAACTGTTGCGCTTAAATGTTAAAATGCGCTCCCGACTCGCTCCAGACGGTCGCCAAAAACTCGCGTGGTGCCGAAATGCGGCGGCAGATAGTCCGAAGTTGCAACCCCCTGTGCGAGAGCGGCAACAGGTAGAACACGACATAAAAGGAAAACCTTAAAAGTACAGCAACAACAAACAAAGTAGCAGCGATAGCAAGAAGCATCGCAGCAAAATCCAAGACGAATGACAGCGAAAGCTTGCAAGGCGAAAGCGTAGCAAGCGCGCACCAAGTGTGGGCGACCCGGTTGTCTAGCAGAGAATCCGAGGGTTGATACCGACTCGCACCCGCACCAGCAGCACGTCATTATCGTCAGCAGCAGCAATATCATCAATAACAACAACAACAACAACAATACACATACATCATTATCGTCAGCGCCAATATCAGCAGACACGACCCGCGTTATCAACGCCAACTGACAGCGCCGCCAACGATGTTGTCGTCACAGCGAAGTTTGCCGCGAGAGTGCTCGCTTCACGCTTACACCTACGACAGCCCTTCCACACACACACACACACACACAGACACAAACAATCGCTCCGCAGCGACCACCCACAGCCCACACCGCACGCGCTCGCGCCCTTTGCGACTGGGTTTGCATACGAGGCGCCGCTCGCCGCAGCTGCGTCGCTCCTACACACACACACGCACACACACACATACACTCATACAGCCGAAAGCAGCTTTTCCGCGCACGCTTTTCCTTTGCTCGCTTTTCCGTGAAAAGTTGTTCGCCTCCCATTCATGCCGTGTGCGCTCCGTCGTCGTGGCGGCTTTTCGTTTCGCTTCGCTTTCGTTTGAATTTCCTTTGGCGCAATTCGGACGCGGAGCGCAATTCTTGCGCTCATTTTCAGTTTCAGTTTTTCAATTTCACTTTTACCGGCTGGCGGCTAGTAGCAGCTCGGCGGCTCGACGGCTCGACAGCTTGTCGCCTCGGTAGCGTTTTGGCTAGAAGTTTTACATTTATTTCGTTTTGTGTCGCGCCAGCGGAAGTGACTGCGGTCCGCATTTTAGCGGCAAAACGCTGCCAGACTTTTCGTTCGATTTCTGCACTCCGCCAGTTTCGGGTTTTTGCACGCGCGCCGCCTCTAAAATCGCGCACAGCCAGACAATTTCAACGAATTCGCGCGACAATCAGCCGTGTGTGTCGTCGCCACCACTTCGAAACGCTGCATTTTGACAATTTGCTGCGCCCAAACGAAGCGCAACAACGCCTAACGTCAGCCGCCAACCACCGCCAATCGCCGTCGGAATAACGCGCGCGCGATTTCCATTTGCCGCCGGCCGCCGTTAGCTATTTTTCGAAAATTCTTTTAGTCAATTTACACAATTTTACTAGTAAAAATTTATACGGCGAGCAACAAGTGAATTCATCTAAATAAATATATATATTAATATATAAATTTATATGTATACATACGCACAAATATACACATGAATAAGTATATAAATATATAAATATAAGTGAGAATTGTCCATTTGATGTGTCTTTGTTGTGGCTAAAGTGTCTTTAAAACAAAATTATATAAAAAAAAAATATATATATAGAAAAAATTAAATATTTATGCCTGACATACAGACGTACACAAAAAATATCAAGAAAAGTGTTTTAAAATAGAACATTTTATCGAATACTCGCCTATACATGTCTATGCTCAAGAATTATTGAAGAAGTGTTTTAAAGGAAAAAAAATGTACTTGCGAAAGATATAAAAATATAGCGACGACTAATAAAGGTGATTATTGCTAATTTATGAGCTGACAAACAAATTTAAACTGGGGATGTGCAGTGCCATTTCGAGTTTAATCGATTGTTGATTTTAATAGAAAAGTCTACTTGAATTAAAAATCGATATTTTTGACTTTTATGAACAAATGTCGACTCTTTGTTATGGAATTTCACTTAGACAGAATAATTGAATATTGAATTTTTGCATAAATTTTAATGTGAAATATAAAAATACTAACCAAACTACGCAAAATAGTGCTGAGCAGTAATGGATACTAGAAGCAAATATTCGAGAGAGTTAATTCAACTCTTAATTTAACTTTTAATTCAAAAGAGTTAATTCAATGCTTTATGTCCCTTTTCAACCTTTGAAAGACTTTTTGCTGCTTGAACATTTTTGTGGATTGAGATATTAAACTGGGGAATATCGATTTAAAGATGTTTACAGTGAAAATATAACAAATTCCAATTTCATCTCGATAGCTACTTCTGGCAGAGCTATGGATACATTTGGACTTTGCTTTATAGAAAGCTTCAACTGGTTTGTTTATCCGAGGAATCGAACCCAGTTTTCGCATTACGAGGCATTGCAATGAGCCAAGTGGAATCGGACTCCTTTTCGGGCCTTGTGCAACCCTAGTTAGAACACTTTGATAGCGCCTTGAATTGGAAAACCAAAAAATATTCCCTTTCTTCTTTGGGATATTTTAAAATTCAAAACCAACGCTTAACCTTTCGACCTAATACTGGGATCCACAAAGTACTCACCCAATCCATAGTAAAATCCAACCATGTCCCAGACTGTAAGTTGCTGAGGTTGGTGACCTAACCACCTCTTGGATAGCCGGTCACGCGGGCATTCTCGGGAATGACACAGCTGATGAGCTGCTCACCTATGGACTCACAGCCCATGCTTGTGGCACCGCCTTTAAGTGCAAAGCAAAGACAAATAAGGAATAATAAAGGCTGTCCTGTGGTCAGCGGACATTAGGTGGCGTAATCTCTCCAACTGCAAAGTGGCTCGACAGATTTGGCCACACCAAGTCGCCTGCTGCTAAATTCTTGTGGGAATGTCTCTTGGCCAACAACCATGATCACAGATCACTGGCCAATTGGGGAGGGGGATCGCCTACAATTCTTTTTGCAAAAGCTGCAGTGAAGAAAACGAGTGTGAGGCTGCCCTTCCTTAGCATTGAAAATACTAAATTCCTTAGGAAACAGTCCAATTAGTTCTGTAACTGATCTGTCTGTCTGTCTGTCGATCAAGCCCTATCTGGACGATAGAGGTTGGCTCTAAGCTTAGTATTCTCTCCCATGTAGGGAAGATTTATTTGAGAAAGCAACAACAAAACGGTACACTGGTGCTAATTGAGCCAGTTCAGTGAACTCGCATTCGTCGCTACCTACCTACCCACATACCTGGGAACCATCCAATGGACTCCAATAACACTTTATATGAAATTATTATTTATTTCATTTATTATAGAAGTCAGTCTACAGCAGATTACAAACTAAGCTAAAATTAAAAAGGAACTCCAAATAGATAACAAAAAAGGCATTCAAAAAATGTTTCAAGTAAAATTTTAGAAGTTGAGAGATCTACGCTTTAATATCCAGATATCTTGTTAAATTCTAAAAATGTTCTCACCAAAGAAGCATTCAAGGCGTAATCTACAGGAACAAATGACGAACAAGTTATAATAACTTAGAACCCCAAAAAGGAACGTTGAAGTCAATTAGGCTCCCAATAAAGTTAGAAGGACAAGAAGGTCCTTAAAACATATTTAAAAAAAAACTATTACAAATTTTCAAAGATATTCAAGAATGAAGTTTTAAAAGGACGGTTTCAATAGCTAATCGTCCTTGCGCATCAAAACATTTTTTGTGTTTAATTCTAAGACATTCATTTGATACCAGTGGCGTAACACAGGATTTAATTATGGGGGGGAGGATTGTGTACAACTTCTGAGCTCAATTCCATTTGAAACCCCGCTGCGTGCGCTACTATTTGATTTCCATATTAATATTCTACATTGCGCACAATTTTTTTTTAATAATTTTTTTAAATATTCATGTACTTGAAATTTCCTTTTTTAAAAAAATCCTGAATGCACGGTGTAAAATAAGCATAAAATAGAAGTGAGGATGGAAGGTAAAAAGTTCCTTGAATTATTGGTTAGTTATTGTCAATATCAACATTTATTTAGGCGCTTCGGCTCTGTCCACAAATTATTCTCTAATGGACCCTAAATACAAATATTGCTGGTGCAAAATAAGGTTTCAAATGGAATTGTGCATAAAACTCCCTTCAAAAATGAAATCCTGTTTGCGCCACTGCTTTCCTGGAATAGGAAAAAATTAAGCTGCTCACTTTTTAGTCAAATATAAGGACTGTATAGAAAATTATAAATACACCAAAAACTTGTTTCATACCAGTGCATGATAAAAGTTAACTTTATTTTTTGTTTTTATGAATGACATTTCATATTGTTTTTATGTAAAATGGGAAAAATTATTTAGTGGGAAGAATTCACTACATTTTGTATGCTTTTTTGGAGGTCCTTCTGAACCTTATTTTTTTGGCAATCTTTAATAAATTTGTAAACGAAATTAGCCGTCTTTTAGGTCTTTTTTTAAGCTTCCTCTTTGTCAACGCCTAGAATTTCTCTCTCGCGTATTTTTAATGAATTTGGAGGATTCATGTTATTCTAAAAAAAATGTTTGTTCTTCTCCTCATATCAAATTGATAGTGCTTTAGCGTAGTGGCAAAAAGCTAATTCAGATAAAAAATTTTCTATTGCTTGCCAAATAAGAATATTCCTGTCAAATTGTTCGCAAAAAATTGATTCGTTAGCTTTTGAAATTTCACTGCTTCTCGGAATTGTGTAGTATGAAGTGTATTTAAATTAAAATTAATTTTTTTGGTCCTGCTTTCTTTTGGCTACTCTTGTTTTCTATATGTTTCCAGCTGAGTTCTCTTCTTGGCACGTTGAACCGTTGCTGTCGTTGCTGCTTTTACCAATTTTCTGTACGACATTGCTTTGGTTGTTGCCTATTTGGACAAAATTACCTCACGACGTTTTGCAGAATGTCCTCTCATTTTTTGGCGCGATAATAAACTGCACATGATTTTTCATGAAAATAACTTTTTAAATCTCTAGAATGTAAAAAACAGTATTTCTAAGGCACCAGTAGGTATACGAATTTTAAAGTGTATTTATAATATTCGATACAGTCCTTATTTTCTAAAGCCCATAATCATAGCTTCAGTTTTCAGTAAAATGACTTATCACTCATGTCCTGCCAGCTTCGATAGTCCAGCGGGGAGCGCACTTGCTTTTCATGCTGGACGCCCTAGGTTCGATTCCTAGCTCTGGCTGGTGAAACACTCGTCTACTTCTATCGCCATCCATATGAAGCAGACGGGAATAACAAGAATCGCACAAATGCGCTCTTGGCAGGCTTTGCCAAAACCTCCAATTGTGAAAGGAAAATTGCCAAAACCGTTGTTCGGACTCGGCGTTAAACTGTACGTCTGTGGTTATGCGTCACAACGTCAACAATACCTAATGTACGATATTTTTAACTTTAAGCTGACATTTTCACAACCTTTGTAACTCTCACGCGAATTTTTCAATATACTCGAAACCAATGATTGAAATAAAGGCAATAAAAAGATTAAAAAATTGGTTAATAAATGGAATATGTTGGACATTCAAGGAATATCGAACTGTACTTATATACAACAAATTTTCAAACCAGTTGGTTGAATTGACATTTAACGTGCAGTTCGGTCGTGGGGTTTATGTATTTCACCTAATGACGAGTATTGAAGGAATGCCACTTTGCATACGTGTGCATTATATTTATTATAGTTTGAGCTTGTGAGCACCCAGTGGCACACACAAAAGGAGGTTTTGGGGGTTCAAACTCCCCAAATACAAAAACTACTGGCGCAAAATATGCTTTCAAATGGTATTGCCCTCAAAAGTTGTACGCAAAGACTCCTCAAAATTAAATCCTGTGTGCGCCACTGTGAGCACCTTAAGAAACTTTACAACAAGATGGTCTAACAGACCCATAAATATTAGAGATATTGGGTTAAAGTATTCTTGAAAATATTTTTCGTACAATTTTAATTTACGGAGTAAACGACAAGAGAAATCTTATATGTTGATTTACACTAACATTTCCATTCAGTGTTTTGAATTTATTTTATTTTTTTTCTCCAATTTGAACATTTCAATCAATTGTCATTTTATTTTATTTTATTTTATTTTATTTTATTTTATTTTATTTCAAGTTATTTTATTTTATTTCGATTTATTTCATTTTGTTTCAATTTATTTTATTTCATTTTATTTTATTTCCAATTATTTTATTTGATCGTATTTAATTTAATTTTATTTTATTTTATTTTATTTCATTTTATTTTACTTTTTTATTTTATTTCATTTCATTCTATTTTATTTTATTTTTTATTATTTTATTTTGTTTTGTTTTGTTTTGTTTTGTTTTGTTTTATTTTATTTTATTTTATTTTATTTTATTTATTTTATTTTATTTTATTTTATTTTCATTATTAATTATTAGAAAAATAACAATAAATTGTTTATTCTACTTATAAAGCTATAAAGCTACCAGGACTTTCAGCTTTCAATCTATTTTCAAAAACAAAAAAATTCAAGTGGGAACAGATTGCACTTTGGTCTTTGTCACGAATCAATAGTTGCATTGGAACTGGTTTTTAGAGTTCCTAAAAAAGCTCGAAACGTTGTAAATTGCATAGAATTAGGTTAGCATAAATTTACTAAATTGTTCCACTATGTATTTACTTACTAATTATTCCATTTTGATCAGAGTTTTGCTCTAATCAAAACAATCCATGAATAATTGATAATAAAGTTCATTTTCATTGTTGGTTTCAGATAATCAAATCAGCATTTGTGGAATGACTGTTCATGTTTACAACAAGCCACCTCCTCTTCAAGACTGATTTTGTGATCTAGTGTAGAGCGAAACGAAAATTGTTCATAGTCATTACAAATGCCAGCGCGCAGCCGAAGCAGACAACATATCCTTATGTATTGAAGTATAGAATTCATCAAACACCCAAACCCAAACCCACGCACCCACACACACACACACACACAGATACAAATGGAGTGCAGATTTTCCGACGCTATCGTTTTGTTTTCCGTTTCGTTTTCGTTTTGTTTGCGTGCGCATCATTTTCGTTGCAAGTTTCTTTCGTTTTCGTTTCCTTTGTTTGTGTTCAATTGCACGCGTAAAAATGTTGTTAGCAATGCGTCGTGAAAGTGAACACCATTCAACAGCTCCAGCATCAGCATCAGTACCAGTCCCAGCCGCCGCCGCCGCAGCAGCAGCAGCTGCCGCCACCGCCCCGTCGAACGGCCCAGCGCCGTCGAGCAGCAGCTCCGCACATCAACTGTCAGCCGCTGGCCTCAGTGTTGTCACCAGCGCCGCCACTGCCGCCGCCCAGCAGGACTCGTTGAACACGCCCACCACGCCTCTGCTGAACTTGGGCCGCAGTCCGCTGCAGTTTCCGCCGCCACCACCGCCGCCGGTGCCCGTGCAAGCCGGTCCCCAGTTTGGCTTCTACTCGCCGAACACGGGTGCCGCCACCTACCTGCATCACTACTCGCATCCGTCGGCAACACAGTCCACAGTTGCGACTAGCGGCAGCGCCACCGGCGCAGGCTCATCGCTGCGCTCGACCACAGCACCGTCCACCGAACTCGATGAATACGTCGACATTCTGCAGGTGCAGCAACTGTTACTGGACTCATCGGCGTCGGCGAATCAGCAGGCCATCGCTTCAAATGCCAGCAACAGTGCAACGGCCACTGCCAGTCAGCAGCAAAGTCTCCCGAAGCCCAGGCCGCGTCTGAATCTGCAAAAGGCCTCAGAGTACGCTGCACAAGTGCAAGGTGAGATTAGATTAGATTTTTCAACCTATAAATGAATTAGAATGCCAGCAGACGACATGTGTTTTCAACTAGAATTTATTTACAATCGAGCTGGTGTTCTCCACTTTAATAAGTAAATCAAATTAGTTAACTCTGCTAGGTTTAACAGGAAGTTTGACCACAGACGCTGAAACCGATTCGTCTGTCGTCTTTTGTCAATAAAAGAATTACGATAGGAATGCTGAAAGCGCCACAACTGGATGCTATTCAAATCCAAATAATTATTTTTTTTAAACGACCCAACGCTCAGGGGATACTTCTATAAATGCGAGGTATTGCGATGGTTCAGGAAGGATATATAGGCTAGGAAAAAGGATGTTGGGTGAAGAATTTATGGACTCTTGCCTTGAATCCATCAAGATCATAAATGCTGATTCAGCCAATTTTAACAAATTCTATGTGACTATGGAACAGTGAACATAAAAAGAAGTATGCCCTTTTAATATATGGCCAATTCCCAGCAATCTTTTCTCCACAAATCCGCAGAATCTGGCTGGATACTGACTGGGTACTTTCTCCGACCCATCTTTCATACCAGGCTTACTAAAATACTGCATAAATTTTTAGACCCATTCCGTTCTTATACAAAGTCACACGGATGATATGGATAGCACATTACCATAGCTATAACGATTTCAACAGAACACTGTCTTTTCGGACCGCATGCTTATAGACTAGATTCTGACAGTTGAAGACATCCTCAACAAAAAGTGGGGCCATAAACTGAAAATCACCTTTTCGCCTACTGTCTGACTTTCTCTAGAGACTGAACTTAGGTGAAGTTGCTCTAGTTTTTCCCCTACTTCAATGACTTGAATGACATCAAATCAGTCAATATTATAGAATTGCTAAAGTTCAGTCAGAAATCAAACAGGCTTGCAGTAAGTCGATACATGTAGGGCTTCTTGTGGTATCACATCGGGCCTTACTAGGTCTTTCGGAGGATATCTTTGCCCTGACAGCCACTTTTGCCTAATGTAACCTGACTGAATCTATTTCATGAAATCGTGAATCTGTGTTTAATAACTAGTCAAGTTTCTACGGTGGTTCGAACCCTAACAAATTCAACATCAAATAAAGAAAACTTTCCTTTCGGTAACTGCCTTCTCAGCAGACCAAATCTCAGTTAACTACCTTTAGAAAAACTCCCAAGCTTCTTGTCTTCGAGGGTTCGCATCCTTCCTGAAGCAACGCCATTGGGAAGGAAGGTAGGTAGGTGTGACTATCCGAAGGAGAAGGACACTAAGGCCATGAAGGCCCATTGTGATACCACTTGTAGTCGAACATAAGACCGCTCACTTATTGAACGAGTTAGTGCTTCTTACGAAGCTTAGTAGACAGGAAATGGTTTTATCGGCGAAATCGCTCAGACTGTCGAGGAAAAAATTGCCTTAGTAGTCCATATTTCTTCTGGATAAAACAGAACAAGTGCATTATTATTATTATTATTGCGGGGGAATGTGCACCGCGACCTAAAAGATCTATTGTGCCCCCTTCTTGGCCTTCACAGTTCATCCGTGAGTCCAGTATCCAAAAGGAATCTTAGTATATTTCCTAAGCCTTTGGAAACCCAGTCCGATCCTGGTATAATAAAGCCACCCAGGTGCTTCTTCCGTGTGTGCATTAGTGCAGGGCATATGCCTAGTATTTGTATTACAGTTTCATTGTCCTGCAAACAGAACCTACAGAGTTCGTTCACCCTGATACCTAGTTTGGTTAGATGATAGTTCAATCTACAATGCCCTGTCAATATACCTGTGATAATCCTTAGATTATTCTGTGAGAGACTCATACATTCCTCGAACCTTTTCTTGTTATAAGATCCAATAACTATCTTGGAATGTTCAAGGCCTGGTTGATTTTCCCAGTATTGATTCCGGATGGTTATCTCGTCTTTCCTGGAAAGGATGGATAGTGCTCCTTTGCCTAGACCACAGAAGGGTTCTGGGCCGACGAAAGGGGTAGACGCTCCCCTTCTTGCAAGTTTGTCGGCCTGGTCGTTCCCATCAATATCGGCGTGACCCGGAACCCAGAGGACCCACACCTGATTGTGACGGCCAAGTTCGTTCAGCTTCTCAAGGCATTCCGAAACCAGTTTCGAGGATACCTGGTAGGATCTTAATGCCTTGATTGCCGCTTGGCTGTCTGACAGGATCGCGATCTTCCGGTTCCGGTATTTCCTCACCAGATTGAAGTGAGCGCACCTTTCAATGGCGTCTATTTCCGCCTGGAAAATGGTGGTCTGCTTTCCTGTAGGTTCCGAGTATCTAATCCCCGGTCCATTCACCCCGATTCCGGTACCTTCCACCGTTAGGGAGCCATCTGTGTACCAGGAAATCATATACTGCTCTATTAGATATGTCTCTGATATACCTACCCAGCTTATTTTATTACTAAATTATGTTTTAAATCTCTTGTGCATAGAAGCAGGACAAGTTCATAGAAGGTGAAGGGCATTTTCCTCCTCTTCCTCGTCCATGCAGCTACGACAGAAGTCTTTCGAAAACAGCCTAAACCTTCGTGGTGCCAATTAAACAGTGGTACGTTAGAACACCAATCATGGTTTTTATCTGGGTTCTCTTTAGTGAGAGAAGTTTTCTGTTCTTGGTCTCATATTAAAAAACAATTCTGCCGACACTTTCTCACTATATTCAATAATATTAAGAACTCCATTGTTCACAGTCCGCTTAGGCCATAGGTTAGGTTAAGGTGACTGTCTGGGCATGGGACTGGGTCTGTCTTACTGCATGTCAAAGAGCCTAATCAAGCCAATTTGAATTGTCTTTGATGGTGATTGAACTGAGTTCATTCATGCTGTCGAAAAAGGGAGAGACTAGGGGTTTCCATCTTCGTCTAGAGAGAGCCGGCCGCTTAGGCTATTCTGATAACACACAATCGAGCTAAAGTCCGCTTAGTCATTAAACCAACTTAAGCTCCTCACAAAGCCTAGTAGACTTTGAATAATCCTATCGGCTGGATTCCTTAGATTGTCAAAGAAAAAGTTGCCCAGGTGAGTGTTCCTTCTTCTAGATAATGCGAGATAAGTACAGAGACTCTTATATACCTTTTTTTCATGTCGAATTTTTATGAGCCACATATAATTTTTATGAGCCACATATGGTTCTCAATAGGAATGCATTTAATTTTTTTTTTTTGGAACATTCGAAATATATCAGGAACTCACTCTAAAACCTGACTTTTTAAGAATTAATGACAAGCTTAGCAATAAGGATTTTGCCCATTAAAAAATCCTATTACAATGTATAAATGTAATGTAAGAAATGTATTCAAAGTTCTCTGCTTATCTCCAGTCATCATTATTTCAATAACATCAATTCTTTATTTGTTTTACAGCGGAGTCTCCGTCCTCGCGTCGCATGCTCCTCGATTATCCCAGCCCATATTTGTACGGTCAACACTATCACACGTCGCCCAGTGAGGATCTCGTTGCCCTCTGGTTCGGCAGCAATGGATCAGGTGAGTGCCAACTGCAGCGGCGCCAAGCTGTGTCGAAATAGTGTCGACCTCAAGTGCAAAATTGCCTTGGCCACTTGCAAAACCGATTAGAATTGGAGACATTGAAGCGAAGCTGACTGCCACAAGCGCCGTCTAGACGCCAATCAAAGCCGTACTTGCATATGCATAATAAATAAATAAATTAGCGTTTCAGTTGTCGAGTGACAAACACTGAAGGAAGGAACACAAATCGCGCAAAATTGATATAACACACACAAACACACCAACACACACACAGAGACGTATGAAATGCATTCGCCATAATTGAACCAGCTCGTTCGCGGCGTCAGACATTGCCCTAAGCTAGTCTGTGTGTGTGTATGTGTGTGTGTAGACCAATACATATGCAATGCATATCTGTGTAAATGTATATAAAATGCAGTTATGGCTGGTTCTTGTGGCATATTTTACAATTTAATGCACACGCTGACGACGTTGAACGTCGCGAACGTCGACGCGATTAAATGCACAAAATGCGACGATTAATTAATAATTATGGCAACTCAAGTGTGAACATTTATCATTGCGAGCGCCAAAAACTGAAAGGTGAATTAATATTTGCAACTGCGGCTGAACACGTGGCCGCCGCGGTCCGCCGCTTGACGCACTCGCGCACTCATTTCGAGCGTTGCCAAGTGGGCAAAATTGTCTCCAAAAACGTGTCATTTTGCATTGCATAATTTGATGGCGCGTCATATCGCGGCGCGCACAGCCCAACTGGCCCGTCAGCGCGGCGGCCAGTCAGCCGCAGCGTAGCGACCAGCCCGCAGACCGAAAAAAGCACTTGCACCAAGTCTGCGTATCGCTGGCCATAAATCGCTCAAAATATGTTCGCTCAATTGCCCGAAATAATTTCAAACTACTTTGGCTTATTTTGTTGTTGCAATCGAAAATAAAAAAAAATTAAGAAAATTCAAATGGACGTAATTTTCAAAAGTGAAAATTATTGTGAATTGGCGGCGAGCCTTAAAATTTGTTCCGTAATGTGTGAATTATATTACAGCTTTGCGAATCTGACAAGACAAGACGAATGGAAAAAGGAATTTGAAAATATGTTTTGTTAATTTCTGAGTTTAATTTGTTTCAACAAAAATAAGAGTAATTATGTTGATGGTTTAATGGGCTGTAAGATCAGCAACAGTTTGCTGATCTCTTCAGTGCTTCATTTTTGTAACAAACGACAATACTACAAACAATTTTTACATTTTTTAAGAACTTATAAAGAAACTAACTAATTTACAATTACCCAACTTTAAAAATGTTATTTAACCACAAAACAGTTCTTGAAGTTTCAGCATAGTTTCACTGATGGTTTCATTGATCTTACAGCCCATTCAAAACATCAACATGGAAACAGCATAAATTTCATTACATAGAAACCAAACAGGGCCCCGCGGCTTTGAGCGCAAGTTTGAAGTCAATGGGGACAATAAACCAAGCTTTTCATAACCCTTCCTGTAAGATTTTTATTAACGAATACTTATCTAATTATTACTCATTTGAAGTGCTTTCACCACAATTGAAATCAATTGGCGCATTTAGTCATGTCTCCCCTATATAAACTTTTAACCCATCGTTCACCCCGTCAGATTTTGTATTTTCGAAAAAAGAACATTTCAAATTATTTCTCACTAAGAGTACTTTCACTTTAATTTATGTATTTCACAGTTTCTCCATTTAAACTGTTAACCCGTCGTAGACCCCGTCAAAATGAAAACCACCTATCGAATTATTTCAGGTTTTAGTGCTTTCACTAAGTTTCAAGTCAAAAGCCCAAAAAAAATCATATTTCTTCATACAAACTTTTAACCCTTGCGCACTTGAAGTTCTGATTTTCAAAAAAATATCACGTGTGTAATTATTTATGATTTTAAGTATTTTCACCAACTTTGATGTCACTAGGCGCACCGGGTCATGGTTTTTTCGTAGTCTTCCCGTATATGCACCTTAACCCATTGTTGCCCCCGTTAAATTTTGATTTATGAAAAATTATAAAATACGTGTCGAATTATTTCTTATTTGAATTGTTTTCAGCAAATTTGAAATCAATAGGCCCATTAATGCGGGAGTGTAAAAAATCCCAAATCCTCACGTGAGTCCTTTGTGGAGCTAAAATAACTTATTTAACTTGCCATAACAACCCGTGACGGCCTGCGGCAAAAGTTCAGTGGGTCACACCAGTTGGTCCTTCCACCGAAAACATGGTCTTTCCTTTCGCTGTAGACTTCCAACAGCCTCGTCGAACATCTTTTTCCCCAAAGCTTCATTGTCCACACGGGAGACATGGCCAAGCCAGCGTAGATAGATGGATAGATTTAAAATGTGTAGTTGCACTGGGACCAGAGATGACCTATTGTGCCGCCTTCAACATTTAGAGAACATCCCTCACGGTAACTCACGGTTGCCGAGGTGTTTGATATTCTCTTCTGCAAGCCCAGTACTGACACACTGCATCGCAGTGCAATATGATGTACTCAGGAGTCTCCTCTGCTGTTCCACAGAGTCTATTTCTATGCATATGTTTTCTCAGTGTACAGTGCCCGGTTGAAAGCCGGTTACCTGTCTAAGCCTAAGACATTCTTCAATCTGGAGTTATAACCCTTAACACAGATTTTCGATTGCCTAAGACCCGAGGCCGTAGACCAGTGTTCCGAATTCCTTTATTTTTCCTCAAGTATTAAGGACTTTGCTAGTGTATTCTTCCCATCCCAATGAAGGGCTCCGCTCTAAGGGGGACCACGACTGCCGCAGTTCTAGCAAGGCTATCCGCATATCTGTCATTCATACCGCTATCATTTTCGTATATTCCTCTGTGTCTGGCACCCAGAAAATTTTGACCTGGTGGTGTATGCCCAGTTTGTTCAATGCCTCTATGCATTCCAGCACAAATCCTGAGGTTATCCACCGGAATAACTTTTTACAATAATTTTGTTTGTAATTTTTTGCCAGACGCAGTTTTTAGTGTTTCAATATTTCTTTTAGACCCGAAATATTGCGCAAATAATTTTGAGTAATTTTTCTAACTTAGGGGCTCTTCAACAGAGTTTGAGTCTCTTCAATTCTTTCTTAACTCTTTCTATCTCCAACCAGATAATAAGAATTAAATCTATGGTTATATGGAAGAGTAGCTTGAGACGATAATAAAAGTTTGAAAACTAGGTGCATATTGAATTTTATGACTAATGTATTGTTGATTCAAAACACGTAAAAACAGGATTTTTCAAAACGGATGAAATGCATTTAAGCGACTTGACTTCTATTAAAGAAAATTAAGGTATCATTTTCATATTTTATATTAATTTCATTTTCATATTCCTTGCTCCCAAAGCAATAACTAAATTTTCTCTTATGTCGACTTAAGCTAAATACTCTCTACTCTTCCATATGACCACTAATATTTAAATTAAAATAATTATTAAATAAATAAATGATATCTTATAACTATTCGATTTCCAATTTGTTTTGCATTACCCATACTGACATCCAACCAAATCCAAACACCACGAACCAAATCGAGTTCAGGCCTAATTGCCCGTTTTGCCTTCGAAAGAAACGAATTCCTTCCTTTCTCATAAGTCCTCCGGTCCTGTAGATATGTAAAGAGTTGATGTATGTACTTAGACGCGTATACACACACACACAAACCTTCGACTTGGCTGGCTGTCAGCGCGTTGCTGGCTCGTTTATCTAACCAACTTTTCCGGCAATTACCAGCGCCATGGGTGATCTCAACCAGCTGACGGCGGCGGCTTCACACTTGACATTGCTACCACTGAATTTGTTGCGCCAAACATGGCCCATAGGCTACGAGTATTGGCTATTGACAAAAGGAAAAAACGTTAAAGCGCAGTTGAAAAGTGGGGTCTGCAGCGGCGACCTCGTTCTGCGACGCAGCCGGCGGATATTGTTGACACGGAGACCACCGCAGAAATTTCATTGCTGCCGGCGACATTAATGCCAGCGTTAGTAGTGCTTAATTAAGGTGATTGGCTGGCGCGTCGATGGCTGCGCGGCTGCCCCACAGTGCCAGATCGCACTTGGCCCGGCTTGACGGCCGCTGACGGTGTTGCTGCTGCTGCTGCTGTTGGTTTTTTGCTGCTGATGATGGCGTTGATTTTATTGTTCGGGCAATTGAGTGGCACAGCAATGAATGCACAACAGCACAACAACATTGGCCGGCGATCACGATTACTTTTGCAAATGAATTGTGATCGCAGGCGACAGCCCTACAAAGCCAAATAAACGAACGAGTGCGAACAGCAAAGGTGCACTGCTTGCAAATAAGTAATTGCTAGTCCACTAAATTGGTTTGTAATTTGAGGGTGCCGGCTGCGGTGCGGTGCCACATTCGATGCCGTTTCGGCGAATGGTTGCAACATGCCGCAAGTTGGCGCTGTTTAAGCTGTGCAAGTTTGATTTTATTAATGTGAGCGCTTTATCACAAATCTATGCATGCGTTGGTGTGCAATTAAAATTGCACATCGGAAATTATGAGCGAAAAAACGCCAAAATACGTCAAGTCATCGAGTGCTGTCGCTCGTCTGTGCGTTGCTTTAGCGACTAATTAAAATGACATCAATAAAGTTGCCATTAAATAATGGCGCTGTAAAATCTTAAATTAAGCACGACGGCCAAACCCCTGGCCGGGCGCATTCTCGACATTGAAGCCGCTTCCGGCCCATTAGGGTCACACGCAGTCGCTGCACTGATCATTGCCATATTTTTACAACTGCTCTGTCAGTTGGGGTCATTTCCTGACTAATTACTGAGACATTAGCTGGCGAAAAAACAAATCACAAATCAACAACAGCAAAAACTCTGTGAACAAAAGCAAAAGTCAGATTTTGCTTTTAATGTTGTTGGTTTTTGTTTTTGTCAGACAAGTACAAGTAAAAGCAAAGTGTGTGCGTGTGTGTGTGGTTTAATTTAGTGCACTGCAGCGATCTGCAGTCGTTAATTAATGAATTGTGACATTGCTTGCCGGGCTTCCAGCCCTTCAAGTTGTACTCAGAACTTTTGTTCGCCGACAATGCGAATTGAAGATTCAATATTTTATAGCGTCAGTTGAAAGTTTGAAGAGCTGATTGATAGTTCTGCCTGATGGTTTTTGAGCAAAGTAGAGAAGTAAAGAAATAAGTAGTTTAAACATAATTTAAATTTCAACCCACGGCAAGATTGAATTTTGCAAGATGACACCTGAGGTTTTTGTGACCTGGCATTGAAGCAGTCAGCCATCTTTAGCTGATCTCCTCTAAACTATTTAAAAACTTATCCCAATTCGCTGACTACAAATATCGTATTTATTTATTTAAATACTATTTTTTATTATTACTCAATAATTTCGAGCTAAAACTTAGACAGTTTCTTTTCATTATCCTTTTTTGTAAGAGTTAAGCCAAACGACACGTATATTTTCATTGTGCTTGATGACAAAAACAATACATTAAGATAGGTTAGGTTAAGATGGCTGTCTCTATATGAGACCAGACATGGGGGTTTTGTGCTAAAATTCCACTACCACTACCACTACGAGGTCTGCGGGACATTTGCCACTACCACTAAATAAATTTATTGATTGCTGAATTTTGTTCCACTAATCTCTGATCTTTATTTAGTGACAGTGATAAAAAGTACCACTAAAAAAACAGTGGAAGAAATTTGCACTACAGTGGTAAAAAGTACCACTAAAAAAAATAGTGGAAGAAATTTGCACTACCACTAAATAAAGATCAGTGATTAGTGGGAAAAGATTCAGCTATCACTAAATTTATTTAGTGGTAGTGAAAAGCATAGTGCACTATGAATTCAAACCCCCCATGTCTGTATGAGACACACTTATACCTTACTCAGACAGCCAGCTAAATTGCACAATTTAAACATTTTTCTCAATTGATCTCTAAATTAAACTCAATTTGTCATACAAAAATCTCAATTTAGCTCATTGCAATTAGCGCAAAATTTACCATAAATTGAGTTCGATTTGCCCAGCAATCCTGTGTCGTGCATTTATCGATAAAAAAATCATTCACAATTGACGGAACTAAAACAAAAATGAGAAACTTACAGCAGCGAAAGACGTTTGTTAACAATTGTTGGCTTTGAAATTTCGTTTAAAAATTGTGTGCATCAGTAGAGATGTTGAATATATAATACCTACTAAATATATAATAAATTCTTTTAAGAACATTTTTTATACATAAATAGAAAAAAATCGTTCCTCCGTAAAAACGAAAACATGTTCGATAACAGCTTAATTAAAATATAAGCTAAATTGAGGTGTGTGAACGAAGAACTAAATTGCCTCAACCTGTTTGGCTCTCTAAAAAGGACATTAGGCCTCTATATTGCCCGTTGTGATACCAAAATTCTGCCCGTTTGAAATGTGTTCGCAACACTGTTTTTTCAACAGGAAACTGAAATTCACAATAACCGCTGATTCCATTAAAACTGTGTGCAAATTCATCAAAGATCAGTCAAAATCTTTACTGAAATTCTTGAAAATGGATTCAAGCATATCAATAACATAAATTTATTGCATTTTAATTGAACAATTGGGTATTGAAAAGTGTGTGCTGACTTCAAGTTGACTGACGCCATCCCATCGATCGGCATTTGTGACTAATTTTTTTACTAAAAATTGCCATCAATCATTCCTCGTATTTGCCTGATTTGGCATAGTGCGAATTTCAGCTTTTCGAAAAAAATTTATTTTCCAATGAAAAAAGCCATCCAAAAGGCTTGTACAGACATACTGAAGGACATCTCGGCCCACGATCTAAAACACTCATTGAACTTGCTTTCAGACCGTGGAAATCAAGTATTGCGTCCGAAGAAAACTATTTTGAATTAATCCAATTTGGGTTGCTCAAAAAAATGTGTTTTTATAATTTTTTAATTTGCTTAAAGTTGAAAAGACCTTTTTACTAAGTGATAGTGATTGAAATAGTTGATTAATGATATGGGAAGTTTTGACACCCAAAACACCGCCTTAGGTAGGCCACTGAAAAAGGGCTACTAATACTTTATTCCATTAAATCAAAGGGAATATTGCAAGTGTAAATCTTTTAAATTCAGACAATTGCCTAGAAAATTTAAACCAATAAGTGTATTCATCTTTCTAAAAGTACAGATGCGAGAAATAGATGAGCCACTTAGAACACAGCCAAGAAATCTACAATCCTTCTAATAGGAAACAGAGATCTCGAAAAAATTGCGAAAGCAATTAAAAGATTACAATACTCTTGTGTCATTCAGATGTGAGTAACCGTCTTAACCCTTTGTTGACCTCGCCAGATATACATTTTCAAATAAAAGAAAAAAAAAACACGTGTCAAATTATTTTTAATTTTAAGTGTTTTCACCAATTTTAAAGTCATTAGGCCCATTGGTTCATGGTTTTTTCGTAGTCATCTCGTATACGAACCTTAACCCATTGTTGACATTGTTAAATTTTTACTTTCGAAGAAATGAAAAATACGAAATGATATCACATTTCTTCATACAACACTTTAATCCGTGTTTTGCTCTTTTAGACCCCAAATTTCAAAAACTCCCGTCCTAGCGAAGGTTCATTTTTCAAGATGTACCTACAGTTTTAATTTCATATTTGTAGCTTTAGCGGTTTGGGCTCGGCAATGATGAATCAGTTAGTCAGTCAATCAGTCAGTCAGGACAAACAATTATATGTCATGCATGTTATAGATTCAACTAATCTAGAAGCACTCACAACGGGATTGACCCTTTCCACCTCAAAGTTGAGACCAACTATACCTATTTGTCATCTTATAGCAAAAGCTACGATTTTTAGAATTCAAAGCAAATGAATTCAAAGCAAATTACAAATATTTTACTGTTATCCCCAAAATAATTTCCAATAATTTGCAGCGATATCAGGGAAAGTTTGTGTTCTAATTGAAGTCTACGAATTGGGCGCGTTTGATCAAAACCCTGTTTTTTTAATAATGGTTAAATAAAATCAAAAAGTGATAATTTTGTATTTTTTTTTAATATTAGATAGTTTTTCTGTAATTAAAAAAATATTAATACAAAATTTCTTTAACCCGTTTTAAGCTAAAATTGTTCAAAAGTAAACTAGCTCTAGAACTCTAACAAAGAGGCGTGGCGACTTGAAATGTCGTGTGCACACTTCTTAGGCAAACGCTTCATGATTTAAATACCAAAAAGTAATATCGAGACACGGTAAAATTCGAAAGGGTTAAGCAACGTTTTAAGTGCATCTTGATTACTGGTGAGTGCATTGTTTCATATATTCGAGGCCCAAACCAAAACAAAATAAAAATAACTACTTTTTCCGGTTATTCTCTCATCCAGAGGACAGGAAATGCCTGAGCGTACATACTGTGATTTCCGTATGCAGAATGCGGTCTTAGGCGCCGAAGGACTGTCGTGGCACTCTGCAATATATATTCTTGACCCACATGCGCGCTTGTCGTCTGTGCCTTGACAACATAATAAATCGCTTAACTACAAAATTACTATTCAACTATCATTCTATGCCAGTGATGCACACGGCTTTTCCCCCAGTTTCGAATATTGAATGGTCGGGTTTTTGCTTCATACCGGCGGTCGCGGTGGGCACATAAAATGGTGGAAAACACTCGCATAAAACAACACCACAGACATATAGAACATAAATATATATAAAATGCACTGCACACACACGCTCCATATTTCGGCCTATCACCTCATCGCTCACGTTCGACCGCCCAGCCAGCCGGCCAGTCAGTCAGTCTGCAGTCAGCGCTGTAGTCATTGTCAAAATAATCAGCAAATAACATCGTTATTGCGCAGCACCGATCGCGCCATGGCGTTTCTTCAATCTCGATCGATCTGGCCGCATGTGTGCGATCCCTACGCGCGGCAATTCGCAGTGCGGCCGTTGCCTCGGCCGCTGCCATGGGCCGCCTAAGCTGCGCTTCGAACGAGCGAAAAAACGTTGCAAGCAATAAACTATTATCGCTCCAAGTTGGCACATTGTTGCTGATGGTCGCCGCGCGTTCATCCCCTCTCCGCTAACGACCAACGAGCTGCACGAATTCGTCTGCATTTAGTCGATTCGTTTGTTGTTTATTTTGTTGTATGTAGTTCTGGCTTTGTGCTATCACCGTTGTTGTTGTTGTTATTATTGTTGTTGTACAGTATGTGTTCTTGTCCGGTTGACAATTGTTGTCGCCTGTTGGCCGCAGCACTGTTTGGCAACACTTTAAGTATTTTTAATGCGTTTGTCATTTGACAGCGAACACAATTCGCCAACACAACGTCGCAACGACGCGTCGTTGTTGGCCGGCGTTCGCGCATTGGTGTTGCCCATATCTGAGCCTCGGCTGGCGTGCGTACTGCACGTTGCGCGATATCGCACTTACACGCATTGTTATTGAAAGGTGATAAACGAATTGTTGCCGCTTGCCAAAATGACAGCCAAGGGCGACGAACGTCTGAGCGCAGCGCCAAGCACACAGAGCGGCGTCTGAGACGCGGCCGACAGTCTGCACGGCGAGCGCGAAAGTTATGAGCATAAAAGTTGACCGCAGTTGACCAAACCAATTTTTTTTAAACGATTTTGATACTGATTAACCCCTTTAGAGTCTGAAAGGACGGTTTTCGTTTATATTTTCAGTTTCCCTAAACTCGCTGGTTGTTTGCTGTCTCTCAGTCTCAGAGTCTGTCCACAAGGCGAGAATAAAAATATATTTACATATTTCAAATATGGCAACGCTCGGTGTTCCTCCTTTAACCTGTAAGCTTCGTTCTCATAGAAGCTCTATACAACAAACTAATCTTAGATGGACTGATGGACAACGTTTTAAGGAACTTGTCTCACTAAATAGGTACCTCCACCCTTCTTCCGGGTGGAATTTGCGGTAGCACAAAAGAGGACTAAGCAGTGTTGCCACCACCGAAAAATATTTTCTACCAAATTAACCTGAAAAACGTATCTATACAATGGTTCAGATGAAATTAAGATTTTATTTTGAAATTATTTCTGAAGTAAAACATCACATTAAGGACCAATATTTCAGTGCGAGTTTAACTCAGTCAAACTTGAATGAAGCTTAAACTCAGTTTAAGCGCCAAACCTTGCACCTCTCGACTTTTACGGCTGCTTCTGCATGAACGAAGCTTTAGATTATAATATTTTAGAGCTCATTGGTCCTTATAAAAAGTATCCTACAAGATGGTCAGTCAATAATCGCATTGCATTAGAAAAGAAACGAAAGAGACGACCAATGTGCGATATGTGAACAGCAAATTTTGAATTTTTTGATTGAAATAATTTTTTTCGTTTCTTGACCGCAAGGAATTTATTTACGAATGACAATCAAAACAAAGAACAATAATTATAGCAATAAAAAAATTGCCAGGACTGCCACACTAAAATAACAAAAATTCTTTCCAGTTAAACTAGCACTGAAAAACTGATTTGTCGTTTCAAGCAAACTACATTTGAACTGGGTTTTAACTCGCACTGAAAAATTGGCCCTAAGGGGTAGAAGTGTTAAACTTGTCTATTCATAAACATTAAATTTAAGTTCTCAACACAATTGTTACCGTAAACACGACAAAAACACAGATTCAAGAAAACCATGAAAATATATTTCCAGTGCTTTTGAAGAAACACTCGGCTTTTCGCTTAAAATCTACCAAATTGCAATTGCAAATTGCAATCAATTCTACCAATCTACCAAACAAGAAAATTTGCAACAAATCTACGAAGTTTGGTAGATTTCTACCACAGCGGCAACACCGGGCCTAACTGTGTCTCTTACAGAAGTACCAGATCAGAACCATGATTGGCGTTCTGACAGGAAACTGTCTAATTGGCACACACGCTAAAAAGCTGAGGTTGTTTTCAAACGACTTCTGACTGTTGTTCTATGCCTGGGAAACTTCTTGTTCGACAGTCAAGGGAATCTGGCCAACAAGACTATTCACATTCGACTAGGCTCCATGAGAAGCTCAAACTGGTTCAATGAGCAAGCGGCCATATGCTCGACTGTTTGTGATATCACAGTGGGCCTTCCGTGGGGCCGCCACTACTACATACCTCTCTACCTTAATTCATATAAAAGAAACGAGGAATTACTTACATACGTACTTACTTAACACTAGAAATACCATTGTGGTAATTTTGCCGGTGTTTTATTCTTAATCTGCATTTTCTTTAGTATTTCTATCAACTTTTACTTTGATGACATTTATTTTTTATCGGGTTTTACAATTAGTTCTACAATTAGGATTCTACAATTACAATTAGCCAAATCCGATGTGTACCTTTCGAGATACCAGCGGATATAATAGTTATGTATGTAGTCTTTGTAGGTATGGAAAACTTGAGGTCTTTCTAGTGTTAACTAGTCATAACAACCCATTACCGTCATCGGATTATGCCGAAAAAGTTCTCTTCAGGCGCCACTGCTTTCTTCAGTTGGTCACACCAACAGATGATAGGGCGTCCCCAACTTGGTTCTTCCACCGTAGGCACGGCCTCTCTCTTCGCCGTCAACCTCCAACTACCGAATCGATCATCTTTTTCGCCAACCACATCGAGTATTAGTCATTGATTGACTCCAGCAATGTAATAAAGAACAAAAAACGTTTATAGTAACGTTTGTAGAACTAATTTTTCTTTCGCAATTAATATACCCTGTTAACATGTGCAACAAAAAATCCCCCATCAAAAACTATATTTTCATACATTACTACAGTGAAATATTAAACGAAAACAAGAATTTTGCATCGTCAGTGCGCGCCAGAATGTCGCCGAAATTCCAACGCGAAAGCTAAATGCAACACGTGCCCGGTGGTTTGGCGCTAAGTGACGTTCGGCCGCACAGATCGCGCAATCATGGCCATTGGGGTTGAGTTTCTCGCGCGAACGAATCAATGCAGTCGCATACTTCATCTAAGTGCGGTTTGATAATCACTTTTGAATATTTACAAATGTCTATTTTGGGGGGCGGAATTCGAAAAATGCCTGGATGCGCGCGCATTACATGACAAATGACTCGGCTGCAGCAATAAATTTCGCCGCGCGGACAGACGGGCATGCATTGTGCCTGTCTCAGCTGTATGCGAATAGTATTTATCGCAGGCCAGCGCGTTGTCGGCGAAATGCATCTTTTGCCACTTATTTTGCTAATTTCGAAGCGGCGCCGCGCGCGCCGTTCATCTCAGTGCCAGTGCAGTTGCACAGTTTCGGCGGCTATTTTTACACATCGGCTGCGGCGTCAGTGACAGTGTGGCGCGTCCCAATGAGTTGGCGTTTTAATTACGTATTGTGGAGTGGCGCGCGGGCGAGCGGACCGGCCCATCATTGCCATGGCGCGAAAACGCATAATGGTGCAGCACCGATTGCAATTTTCTTCTTTTTTGCGTCTTGGTTGTTTGTCGCTGCCAACTGCCAAAATGTAGGTGAATCCAATTGTGTGCACTGTGATTTGCGCTCAACACTCAATGCGATTTCATGCTCGTGGACGACGCAGCGCCATTGCAGCGGCAACAGGTGGCCAACTTGTAATTCACTTGCAGCTCAATGCGTGTAGTTCAATCAATGGTTTTTATTTTTGGTCTTCCTAGAAGCAATTTTACGTGTCTTAATCAGAGACCTAAAATAATTATTATCCGTATTTTTGGGAATGAAAAAATTGCCCTAATTTAAGAAATTTCTATAATTATTGCTTTATAAAAATTATTCCCAATAAGAAATTGTTTACGTCGCCTATAACTATTATCACGTAATAAATATTTTTGAGTTGCATAATAACTCTTATAAGTTACAAGTATATTTTTCGTTGTCCATAATTATTATTTTGGGATTTTTGTTTTTTACATTGTTTCATAACTTTTATTAATGACTTTTTTAATTTACGTTACCGATTACTATTATTTGGTACTTTTTTGGCGTTGCTTCATAACTTTTATTTATGATTTTTTTTTTTTTTCATTTACGTTGCCGATAACTATTGGGTGTACAACTTTGCTTCCGCCGTTTTTTTCCAAAATTAAAAGCTTTATTGCGAAAAAGTGCTTACAGATGTATTATTCAAAGTATTGTCCGTCGCTAGCGACAACTTTCTCCCATCTTTCCGGCAATTTTCGGATCCCGGCTCGAAAAAAGGAGTCCTCTTTTGACGCTATCCATGAAGCAATCCATTTTTCCAATTCTTCGAAGGATTGAAAATGTTGATCTGCCAGGCCGTGTGCCATCGAACGGAATAGGTGGAAGTCAGAAGGGGCGACATCTGGGGAATACGGCGGGTGGGGCAAGACTTCCCATTTCAGCGTTTCCAGGTACTTTTTGACCAATTTTGCGACGTGAGGCCGAGCATTGTCGTGTTGGAGGATGACTTTGTCATGTCGCTCTTGATATTGTGGCCGCTTTTCTTTTAGCGCGCGATGTGATGGTTTCACCCGGTTTTAAGAGCTCGTAGTAAATCACACCGAGCTGATCCCGCAAATGGCGAGAATTGGGCACATAAACGGACATTTTCGAGCGTGAATAATACGAAAACAAGAACAACTGTCACTGAAACGGCGATGACAATTCGTTAGGCACTGTCCACACTCACTTTAAAGGCATTACCATCTATGTATTTCAACCAGCCTCAGCCGGTACAGCCACCTATCGGAAAACGGCGGAAGCAAAGTTGTACACCCAATATTATTTTGGAAACAAAATTTTTTACGTTGAATTACTACATTTAAAAAAAAAAAAAAGTCGGTAACGTAAATAAAAAAAAAATCATAAATAAAAGTTATGAAGCAACGTAAAAAAAATTTTCTCAAAATAATAGTTATCGGTAACGTAAATAAAAAAAGTCATAAATAAAAGTTATGATACAACGTAAACAAAAAAATTCAAAAATAATAATTATCCAGAATGAAAAAAATATTTATTTCTCAAAACAGTTATTATGCAACGTAGAAATTAATTGTCGCAAATAATAATTATAATCAACAAATAAAATTAATGTTGCATTGTAATAGTTACATTGCAATTAATTTCTTAAAAAACTTATAATAGTTAAGTCCCTGGTCTTAATTTTTATGTGGCTTATTGAAATTTTTGGTTGCTGTCTTGAGTGTTGAGGTTAGTTTAGAATTGCAAAAAACCTAATAAACTTTAGTACTATTTCGATTTTAAACACATCGGCATTCGCATTAGAAGTCCACATCTGCATCCGTTTGCTAAATATTTTCATAATATGTAAAATACTGAAAATATTTTGAGTATAAAGCTGACATTCGCTTCACATTGGATTCCCAAATCAGCTGCAGTTTTCAATATCCGCCGCCAACTCCTTATGAAAACTTTGCAAGCGCATTCATCACATAACATTTGATTCATTGCTCTTAAAAACCGCTAAAATTTCGTTTTCATTTTCACTCACGGTTACTCAATGCCGGAAGTGATTAATGTATACCAAACTGACTCGAGTTGGCTATTTGAAGAAGATATCGTCAAGCTGTCGCACTCTAAATCGAACGATTCATGATCAATAAATAAGCGGCGAGTGTAGGCAGTGGTCGGCACTTAATTATCCACAAAGCGTGCCACAAATGTGGTCATGCACAATAAAATATAAAAAAAAAAAAAAAACTTACAACAACAATTAGCTCCACAAACCGATTATAAACCTGCACCATAAACCAAAATACATAAATAAATTAATGCCAACCAAGCAAAGCAAAAAAAACACAACAACAAAAATCATTAACACCAAGTGTCAAAAATTGGGAGACAAAAAGACACGTTGCGGGTCACAGTGGCGCCGTCGAAAACCTACGCAAAGTCGAAATCAAGAAAATATATTTTTATAAGCCAACAAAAAACAAACATGAAAGACGGAGTTTTGCATTTATGTGAGTTAATCAATGAGACTAACGCGCGATTATTGCATCATTGGATTTAAAAATACACAACGCACTCATATTTCTATCTATCACACACACACACACACACAAATTTATATATGGTTTTTATTGAACTGCCTGCAGTACGACCGAGCCGACCTGACTTCTTGCCAATCGCACGCGGCCTACTCTCTTTGCGGTCTTGTGGTTTTTGTATGAGTTTTTACACGTTTTTAACACTTTTGCTGGTGGTAGCACTATAGTAATAACAACAACAACGGCTGACCACATCAACGTTTTATTTAGTCGCATTGAAAGTGGAAGCCATCGAGCGCCAGGCCCGCTGCCGCCCACACACACACACACAAATGACGAAAACAAAGAGCACACAACAAACCGCAAAGTTCGTACAGTCCAACTTCAGGTGAATTCGGGTACTTTTTCGTAGAAAAACCGCAGCCATTCAATGAATGCTGGACCAATGCTGGTGGCTGCGCTGGGTGGGTGTCTTGGCTAGTGGTCGAATTTGCATAAAGCATTAAACAAATTCGTTATAGCCACAGAAAATTGTGTTGCTGATCTTGTGGCCCGATCGTGTCGTCATTGAAACATAACCAAAACAACAACAACAACAACAACGACAGTGCCAACAAACCGCAACTTGTAGCGCATTTGTTGATTTCATTCATAAATTTGTGAATTGACTGTATGTGTGCGAATGTGTTGTTGTTGTTATTGACGATTTATGAATGCAATGTTTTTATACCAAAAAAAAGTTTACTACACTTCATAAAGCGCCCAATTATTTCATTCGGCCAGTCGGTCATTCATTCATTCATTAAGTCATTCAGTCATACGGCGTTTCATTCATTGAGCGACTCCGAATGCGACTCGAACCAAGATTGAAAAGGCCAACAACTACCGTTTACTAAATTTAATTTGACTCTGCCGCTTGATGTTGTACTATATTATTGTTGTTGTTGTTGTTAGCACACACCTACTGCTTTTTAGCAGCCGCTGCTAGTCGCTTGCAGCGAGCTTGTACGATCCGCCAGATCGCAACAGCTGATATGGCTCGCTCAGACGCGTGCCTCACCGCATGTTTTTCGCCGTATATTTTTGTTGTTGTTGTTGTTTTAGCTAAATTTCACGTTGGCGTTGGCTGTGCAGCGATTTTGTTGTTGCTCGTTGCGGCTTGATTTGGTTTATGCATCAGAATATAATTTGATTTCTATTATGGCCCATAACCCAAGCAGCACTCAATGCTGTAACGGCTGCAAAGTCGTTACAGACACACACACACACTTCTCGCGCGCTTGCGTCATAACCTCAAATAGCGTCCGTACGAAATGCGAAATCACACCACGGAGCAAATAACTCCGCAGTAACCACTCGAAATTGCTTCATAATGTCAGCGTACAAGTGAAAGCGCAATAATTGAATAATTTTACGTAATAAATTTCACATAAAAATATATTTTATTTTATGCCAACGTTTGACAGATTGACAGAAACAAAAGTAAAAACAAGTAAATGAGCCAATGCCAAAAACTTCCAATCGAAAAAAGGATTCCATAAGAACAAAGAGCAAATCTGATCAATCAACAGCTAGTAAAGTGCGGGTTTGGGGTTGAACCACCTCCCCCCCCCCGAAATATTAGGATCGACTTTCAAAATACATACAAATTAAAAGGCATTTTATAAATTTTAAAGAATTACTTTTTGAAACCTCCCCCCCCCGAAATATTTTTCTGAATCCCCTCTGGTCTCAATACATAATACGGACGCGATACATATATGTATCAGTCATCCGCTTAAGCTTTCTACAGTTTTATAGGTCAGCAATATTCCTGCCAAATTTCAATATCGTAACTTCACATCCCTAAAAGTGACGCAATATTTCGTTTTCTGCATTCAAATTAAATTTGCAACAACAACAAACATCGTAGCACAATGCTGTCATTATCCGCAAGTTTCTCATAATGAAGATCGTAATGATCATAATGAAGACCCCTCTCAAATCATCGAGTTCATCTGATCTAGCTGCGTCTTTTTTTTGGTCGACTCAGAAAATAATACAAAAATCAATAATACAAATATCGAAAACTACTCTGATGGACCTACAGAACATAGAGTACCATACAAGTTTTGGAAACTGAATTGCTGGCATAAATGTGTCGCAGTCTAATGAGGATCACTTCAAAGAAGACAACATCGATTTTGAAGAATAAACTTGTATTTCTATTTACATATGTGAGTGAATTTCGAAAACTTTGTGATCAAAGCATTGATGAATATGAAATTAATCAGGTTAGGTTAGGTTAAAGAAGGGGAGACCCGGAGACCCCATTGTGTCCATTGTGAATTCCTTCATTCTTAAAAATACCAGTGTCCTTTTCTATCTGTTGGGATTCCTGTAGATTCAAACGGAATCTTTTAGGAACCATTTGGTCTTGGCGAGGAAATTGTGTACAGAAATTGTGTACGGATTAAGTTCACAGTAAAATAGAAGGGAATTGAAAAGCAAATGAGCAACAAGTCGGAGTGTCAAGCTTATGACGCTTTACCTACACTGTCGTATTAGAAATCCCATCCTTCCTCAGAAAAATCAGAGTAAGATGGCAGGAGTGAAGAAAGTATTTGTAAAATAATGAAGCGGCTATGGTCTAGTTGACACTCTTATAGATTAACGTGTTGAATCTGCTTAGTGTTGCCAGATACTTGAAATGAATATCTCTTAAATCTTAAAAAATACTGAAAGTTTCCCACCAAAAGTTAAAAAAATCTCGTAAAATTTTTTTTATAATTGCGTCATTTTAAACTTCTCATAAAAAATATATTTTTATAATTTTTTTACTGCAGCCTTTTTTAATCATCTTTAGCTTAACAACGAAAACTTAACAAAAACAAAACATATAACATATTAATTAAAGAAAAAGTGCCATTTTTGGCGGAATTCAATTGTGACAGCAATAAGTGAGAACGAGATAGAACGAGCTTACATTTTGTAAGCTTACAAATTTGACTATTAAAATAGTTGCCAAAATATGTTTTGTTGCCAGTGTTCCCAATACATCATACTTCGTTATCCAAAAATTTCCCAAAAATCCACTAAGGATCCGAAAAATCCCCTAACATGAAATATAAATCTCCTAAACTTTCTCTTAAAAAATTTTCGTCCTAAAAATTCTAAAACGCCAAGAATCTCCTAAATCAGGAGGAAATCTCCTGATCTGGCAACACTGAATCTGCTGTAGTTTTATCCAGCTAACTGGCTGGCTTGAGGATGATAAGTGTCCTCTTCATTGTGCAACTCTCTTCAGTCAAAGTGGGAAAGAATCGCAAGGTTTGAATGACCTCAGTTCGGTCAACGTGTGGAATGTGTTGAATTTCTTCAAACTATCTGGCTTGAGGATGACTGTCACTGCTATTGTTTGTCCCCTGACGGAAATAAAAACGCTACAGTACCGCCTTCTCGAAATTTGGATGACCTCAATGGGCAACATGAGGAATCTGCTTTAGTTCTTCAAGCTAGGACTAGAAAGTGACTCCATTCTTCATGGGTGAATCCCTTCAACAAAAAGTGAACGTGTTTATCTACCAAATCACCAGTTCCAAAAATGAAAACATTGTTTCATGGCCCCATTTGGAAAGCGCGGAACTATTAAACAATCTCTTCTTCCATACAGACACCAACAAGTCAAACAATCTCGAACAATTCTCATGTGAATGCAAGCAATTCATTGGTTCATTCAACCTTCAAGTAATCGGATCGTGCCTCAAAATAGTCAAATAGAAAGAAATCTTGTAGCTACACACTACTTGACACCAAATAAGGGCGAAAGCTTAGAGACGCATAAGTCCAAAAGCCATTACGGTAAAGTTGGAAGCTCGAAATTCATGCACACACACACATACACATACATGGGGAAGAAAGAATCTCTGCATTGTATATAGCGCAAGTATTAGTTGTGTACATATGTACAACTATGGGCCACCTACCTGACTGTGTCGACAGCCAATCAAAAGTTGCGTCAAAGCGATGGCAGACCAACCGTTTGGCGCCAAACGCCTAGTACGGCTTTGGGCAAAAGATGTGTGCTGCGAAAACATTCAAGTCGACAGACTCGAACAGCCAAACAGGCAGACAGACAGTAAATAGAAAAACATTCGAGTTGCTATGTAAAATCTTGACATCAAATGCGCAAAAACCAAAAACAACAATCAAATCACAATGAAATTCAAACGCATGCGATGGGTGATGGGCGAGCGGGACGACGGCGGCAACCGCCATTAAGCGGTTCAACATGCAGTCAACAATTCTAAAAAAGGTCAGCGGTGAGTGGGCTCGCGCGACGCCTCCTCACGAAAGCCAAAGCAGCCAACAGCGCAGACAAACACCCAAACAGTAGGTAACAACAACAACAACGCGACTGTAAAAATTCATAATAAAATCGTATCTATGTATGTAGTAATAACAAAAATTCAATATAGAAACAACAGCAGCAACAACAACAAAAACATATTCAAGATAAATTGCGACACGTTTGCAGCGCCGTTTGAAGGCTTTTTGTACGTGTATTTTTTTGTTGTTGTTGTATGTAAAATTTTTGCTTTGTTTTACAGAAATCATCGCACACTCACGAAAATGCGTGCAAAGGCAAAATTATATACAAAATCATTTGTTGCCATATTTAGCAAGAAATCTGCTGGTTTACATTGAATATTTGTATGTATGTATGTATGTATGTCCACCAGGAAACCAACCAACAAAATTAACAAAACGAAATAATTCAACAAACACAACAACACAACAACAACAACAATCGCCACTCTCTAACGCCCTGCCGCATGAGCAAAACAAAACAAAATGGCCGTCGTGACGGTGAATGCATGATGGCTGGGCCGACTGACTGATGAACGACGAGTGAAGCTTTGGCACTTCTGTTGGCCAAGTGACACTAAACTGAGTCGTGCCTGACATTTCGTTTCGTTTCATTTCAAAAACATTTCAAACGTCAACGCTGACATTTCAGGCCGTTGCGACCATATAAAGTTTTGTTCTTGTTGTTAAAGTGCTGTTGTTATTGCTGCCTTTTACCATTATCACCATTGCGGTTGTTGTTGTTGTTGTTGTGCATGATTATTTCCACCAAGTGTGGCATTGTTGTGATTTGTTCGAACGAATCGTGGCTGCTGGTGAAAGAGCCGCAACTCTTGGCCACTTTCGCGTCTAAACAACAAGTACCGGCCGTCACTCTGCTGGCCAGTTGCTCGTCATGCCGCCGCCGCAGCGCACTTATTAAGATTTCTCTTTAACGCGCACTCAGCCATTGTTAGATTTTATCGCTTCAACTGTGCGGAGGCCAAAACGCAACTGTTGTTTTTTTCTATTTCGTTATATTTTCGGTGTCATTGGCGCATTGAAATTGTCAAAATTTTATTTTATTATTTTTCCATTTTCATGTAACTGTCTCTATTTGACATTTTAACACCTACTTAGGGCTTATTGTTGAGATTTTAACAGCAAACCACAAATGCTTTGTTCCCAATTCCAGGCACAATGTGCAACGTTGAAGAGATCAATCAGAGTGCCAAAGAGAGATACAGGAAAAGTTTTAGGAAAGAATTGTCTACGGCAGTGATAGCATTGAAGTTACTTGAAATTTCGACAACAAAATTTAGCAAAATCCAAAAGCGGCTTCTTTTGTTGCTCATTTCAAAGACGAGGGACCAACTTAGCAAATTTTTGGGCATTTCAAGACCGTCGTTCAAAATCATTGACACTCTCAAAGTAGTCTCTTTTTAATTATGTTTTATTATTTAAATTAATAATTTTACACATTTATCTTCGATTTCATAATTTACTTCCATCTTCCTTCAACGCTTCTGATCGACTGCCCGCAGTACAAATTTTTTTCAGACTTGGCAAAATAATAAAATATTGTATTGAAATATCTTTGGCTATAGTATGCGAGTATGTAGTATCCAAAGAAATCGACTCAGCTCGTCTGCTATCAATCGTTGTAGTATGCTGGCGTCTTGGTCAACTTTGGTCTATCCAAGGACATCGATCGATCGATTCTCAACACTCTCACTCATTCGCACTCAACTGGTCTGCTAACAATTGTTGTGTTTTGCTGTGTTATTCGTCAAATTTTGCCTTCACCACCGACGCATTGACCATTGTTGCCAGATTAGAACATTTCCTTCTAGATTTCGAAGAACCTCGAAGAAATTTTAGAAAGAAGAATTGTTTAGAAGGAAGTTTAAGAGATTTTAATTTTAATTTTTAGATTTTTTCCGGGTCTGTTATTTTATTCATCGCCTTTGGCCTTCACCAGCCACACATTGAACAGTTTCGACAGATTTCAAATTTCAAAAAATCCTTGCCTCTTGGGAGGAATTTTAAAAGAAAGAATTGTTTATAAAAAATATTTTAATTTTGTTTGTGTATTTTTCGTTTTGTGTTTTTTCACGTGTTATGTTCGTGAACTTTGGCCTTTGTCAACGATTTATTTAGCAGTGTAGTCAGATTAGACGATTTCTTTCCAGATTAATAAGAATCTCAGCATTTTGGGAAGAATTTTATAAGAAAGAATTGTTTAGGAGAAAGTTGAGGATGTGTTAATTTGTTTCTTTGTGAATATTTCGGGTCTTTGTGTACACTTTCTAAGCTATTTACTTGTTTTTTTTTCTGATAATCTTTTTGTATTGAGTTGTTTTTAGAAAATCCTTTACAAAATAAGATTCACTTGGGAAGTTAAATCTAAACTGACAGAAATAGATATGTTAGTCTTTTTTTTTAATATTCTGACAGCCTTTGCCACTAGTTGTCTTTTAGTTGTAATATGTATAATCTCTATACATATAATTGTTTGTCCTGACTGACTGAATGACTGATTTACATCGCCCATGAACATGAAATCTGAACATCAAACATCTTGAAAATTGAACCTCCAATAAGGGGGATTTTTTTAAATTCGGGTTCTAAAAGGGCAAATATGGGTTAAAGTGTTGTATGAAGCCGCCGTGGCTCAGTTGGTTAGTGCGTTGGACCGCGAGTCGAAGGCAGCGACCCAGGTTCAAATACTGCCTGTAATAACACCTAAAAAAAATAACGGGAAAACTCGTTTTCTCTTTCGGTGGCTGTCCTCTCAGCTGGAAATGGTAAACCTCAGAGAGTAAAAATTGCTTATGAAAGAGCTCGAACCTGCCGTTCGGAACCGGCATAAAACTGTAGGTCCCTTCCACCCGCGTACAAATTCACACGCACAACACGGGTGGTTGCGGGAAGCTAGGCCCTAGTCTCGCGTAAGCGGGCTGTCGTGCCAGTCAATTATTATTATTTTTAAAAAATGTTGTATGAAGAAACGCGATTTAATTGGCCTATTAATTTCAAATTTGGTAAAAACGCTTCAAACAAAAAATAATTCAACACGTATTTTTTTCGAAAATCAAAATTTAACGAGGTCAACAATGGGTTAAGGATTGTTAACGGGAAAACTATGAAAAAACCATGTACCGATGGTCCTATTGGCATCAAAGTTGGTGAGAACACTTGAAATCAAAAATAATTTGACCCGTTTTTTTTAGGGTTAAAAGTTTGTATGAAGAAACATGATTTTTTACGTCTTTTGACTTCAAACTTGGTAAATAATTCCATACATGTTTTTTATTATTTCGAAAATCAAAATCTGACGGAGTCAACGACGGGTTAACAGTTTATATGGAGAAACTGTAAAAAACATGAATTAATAGGCCTATTGACTTCAAACTTGGTAAAAGTACTTCAAATGTGAAATAATTTGACACGGGTTTTTCATCTTTTCGAAAATCAAAATCTAACGTTTGTATGACGAAACATAATTTGTTACACCTTTTGACTTCAAACTTAATGAAAGCACTTAACATGCGAAATAACTCGATACGTGTTTTTTACTTTTTTGATAATCAAAATCTGACGGGGTGAACGATGGGTTGAGAGTTTGTATGGAGAAACAAACAAAGGTTTATTGGCCCCATTGACTTCTGATTTGCGTGCAAAGCCTCGGGGCGCTGCTAGTAAATAAATAAATATTCTGAACCACTTTTGGAAATAAAATGGTTCGGTTTTTGGTTTGATTTTCGGTGGGTTTTCGAACCCAACACCATTTAATCAAAATTGCAAATAACACATTGCTTAGTTTTCCAGTACCTATTTGTTGGATAACAAAAACACTATATATATATCCTCAATGTTCAATCCTTAGAATCCTTTGTTTGAAATTCATATATTTGAAATTTGAATTGAAATATTTTTTCATTCCTGAAATAAACTTCGTCCTGTGAACATCACAAGTTTGGTTCAAGTATCATAAGGTTACGCTCAAGGATTTTCAGGTTCTTTAGTGGATTTTCATGTAAATATCGCAATAACATCAATTTGAATGACATCACAAATGATGACATTTTTTGTGAGCAACTAAGTTTACAAATGCTAATTTGATAGCGAATCGTTTAATTAACTCAAGCGTTAGTTTTAGCTTTTTATTGAGATTCTATGATTCTAGAACTGAGGTACTAAATAAGTACTGAGAATGAAATTTGAACATTTGAGAAGCACTTTAGACATCCATCACATCTCGCAAACAAATCTAGAAGCAAATCCTTTAAGCTAAATGCGGAACCACGCCTCCTAACGAAATACCTAAAGATAGAATCGGTGAAATTAACATAACATGAGAAATGTGGTTTTAGTTAGGGTTAAGGCCCACACATGTGGCTTTAAGTAAAAAAACATTTCGAGTTTATGTCAAAAGTTAATTTTTATTGGTTCGAAGTAGTACCGGAGAAATTAACCTGACATGAAAGGAGTGGTTTTAGTTAGGGTTTAAGTCCCACACAATTGGCTTTAAATAAAAAAACAAAAAAACCTCGCGTTGATCTCAAAAATCAATTTGCATTGCTAAAGAATGTTTATTGGCAGTAACTTAGAACTGCCTTTCAGAGGTTTTCAAAGTACTGGACTTAAAAATTCAATTAAAGCCAATTTGGGTCAAAATTGAAAATATAAATTCCATTGCCGTCTAGTGTCGCTTTATTGAAAAATAAATTTAATGTTGACAATTAAAATTAGGACAATATTTAAACATTTCTAACATTGGAATTCGAATTGTTTTAGTCGCTTTGGCCCAATTTCTGTGCAACACACAACAATTCTGCTACAATCAAATGTGATTTTCACTCTTCATTCCTCCAACAAGAATTTGTCTTTCCCCACATTCCGTTGTCATAGTATAGACGAGTGGTTCTCAAACTTTTTGCAGCGCATTTTTCGAATTTATCAAATGTGTACCAACTTTGCTCCACCATAGGAGCCCCACGTTTCATTGCATGTGCAATGTACTTAGATCAAATTTGTGCCGTTTTTGGATGCCTCACGTTCCACTGATGTGATGCGCACATCAGAGGTTGAGAATCGCTGCAATGGACCACCGGTTGAATTGAGTTGTGCACGGCGCCAAGACAGACGTGTGAAATTATTGAAATCATGGCACAAATTGAACTCATGTTTCTTCCAAACGAACGGCTCTGACGTGCCTTCTTCCGAAGCGAAATGAAAATTCGAGATTCTGCATCTAATGAATTTCCCGGCGGAAAATTTATGCGTGTGTTTCAACTTAATAGGGGGGCAACGAACGGGGGACGGAAAAGCGAAAACACTTTGGGGACATAATTTAGTGCGGCAGAGAACGATGCCAAGTTCTCGGCTCTAGTCCCGAGCAAATCTTAACGTTGTTTTCATTTTCTGCTTTGCTTATTTTTTTGTCCATTTCGTTTGGTGATCTTTGTGAGATCTATTTTTCATTTCGTTTCGGGAAAAGTCTCACATTTGACGCCATTCGCATTAGCAATTGAAATGTTTGATTTGAGTCGATTCGACAAAATGAAGCGGAACGTTCCAATGCGCGCATTGGCGACGATCATCGCTGGCCGATGATTTACTGCCGACGACATGTTCGAACCGAAATGGACGCAAGTGTGTTATGTTTTTTTTTTTTGTTGTTCTTTCCGCTTCTCGTGCATGTTTCGGCTTCGCTGACGAAAATGCCTCCACAGCAGAGCAAATAAATAATATTGAAATTTGTTCGCTTTTTTCGTGCGCTCGATTAGCTTAGAATTCCCATTTCCAAGTGCCGAGCGACGCGCATCCGAAGCGATTATTTCCCATTCAGCCATTCGGGCGGCCGTCTATCAATCACTGAAAACTATTTATTTATTAATGCTCATTGTTGTTGTATGTTGGCTGAAATTTGCTGCAGCTTATCGCTTGCAGTCTTGCTGCGATTTTGTAAACCCGGTCGGAAATGTTTGTCCGCCTCCGCACAACCAGCCGCTTCCACCTCCTTCACCCGACCGGCCGTAAACGACGCTCGGCGCATTGAGTGGCCGCCTTGTCAGCCCTGGTTTTGTTTGTGTTTGTCTGACATCTAATTCCGGCTTAAGCAGTGCCCACAAAAAAAAAAGCTGCGCACATAAATTCTACGAAGATACTAAAAGCTTCGTGTGTGCTCGCTCTGGCCGAATAAAGTCAACATTTATTGGAAAAACTGTTTTCTTCGAATCTATAAATTTGAATTGTGTAGAAAATTAAGGTCAAATATAAATTCTAACAAAAAAAATACATAACTAAAAAAACTTTTTCATTGACTAAAAATAAGTGGAAAAATATTAAGCAAAAAACCAACAGTTACAACTGTAAATTTCCATCAAGTGAACAAAGTGCAGTTGCAGTGCGCAACTCCGCTACGCGTTTCGCACTTGGCGGCAAATAAATGAATGACCGTCGCGCCGCACGACACACTTTGTGCTCTTGGCGTCCGCCGACACAAATTGCACGAAATGCAAATTGAAAATAGTCAAAAGACAAAAACTAAATCATAACATTGCGCCAGTGGCTGCACAGCGGGCAGGCCGAGCGAGTTGAATGGTTGAAGTGCAGCTCGAAAAGTTGCCGAACAGGCAGCGACAGTAAATGGCGAGCGGTAGTCAAAAAATGCAACGAAGATCGATGTGCGGTGGCAGAATGACAATAGCGCCAAATCGAGCAGCACAACAGCACCGCGAAAAATTGGCTCAATTGAAATGCGTTTTACCCAGTAAAACATTTCCGTGAGGATCAATGCAAAGGTTAAAGCGAACTGGGGGTGCAAACTTGTGGTAGGAAAGAGAGAGAATTAAAATTGAAGTGTGTTTATGTTGCCATACTTTTCCTTTCTAATTTACTAGTGTCCGACCGAATGTGGATTTTTGGCCGAAGCAGAATATTCGGCATAGCTAAAATATTTGGCGAACCCGAATACCAATAAAAGATATTTTCTTTATTCATTTATTTGTTTCAATTAAGAATTAATAAAATAATATATAAGTATATACATATCTTTTAGTAAACAAAAACCAAAAACAGTCTGAGAGTTCACTTTCTAACAATAACAAAAACCTTTACAATTCAATTGACATAATTAACTGATTAGAGATAATTTTTATTAATCGCAATTTTGATGTCCGAAATATCGATAAAACCCCATATTTGATAACATACAGTCGTGTCTGGGTATAGTGCACCCCCTATATAGTGAACACCTCGATATAGTGAACACCCAAGTTTTGACATCGAGCCTCTAAATATAGAAACAAATTTTCAAGCAAAAAACAAAAAGTGTATTTTGAGCAAATAAACGAGTTTTTGACCAAAAATGTTAACCTTGATATAGTGAACAACCTCAATACAGTGAACAGGCCTTGCAATAATTAGTTCACTATATCCAGACACCACTGTACTTCGAAACAGAGCAAATTAACTTGCATTACAGAGCGAAAACCTTTGGCTAAAGTATTCGGCTATTTTGGCCGAAACCAAAGAAAGAAACAGAAGATTTAAAATTGGCCGAATACCGAAGCCGAAGACGAATATTCGAACGGACCCTATAATTTACAATGAAACGATGAAAAGTTATAAGTATTTAAATCAATAAAAATTTTGATTTAAATGAAAAACCTTATGAAGGAATTAAGTTGAGTGCAGCACTCATTTCAGGTGGGCAGTTTTTTTTTTTCAAACACCAATTGACATCATTTTCATTCCAAAATATCTACTCTTGAGAATCAGATGCTGGCCAGACGTTCAAAAAAAGATGGTTAAAAGAATGGAAAGACAAATGGATAGACAGATGGTTGGAAAGATGGGTGAACTTAGAAGAAGACTTTCAGCCGTTTGAAAACAAAAACATTGTTTAACTAAAAAGATGTACGATCAAACAGAGTGATGGGTGGTTGAACGGAATTACAGATGAGCGAAAGAAAGAATGAAGCGGCGGATCGATAGACGCATGGAGGAAAAAATAACTGGAAAGAAGAAAGAAGACGGAAGAATAGATGAAAATCAGAACTAATAGTTGGACGAAAAGACAAACGAATAAACGAACTGATAAATGCATGAACGCGTGTATGAACGTTTGGTGAGCCGTTCGAACGGATAGTTAACCAGACATATAGATGAATGGACAGTGGAAAGGATAAACGGAAAGTTCAGATTAACGAAAGGGAGGGAAGAGCACTGAAAAGAATAAAAAATGAAAGCCTTAAGGACTGGTTGTCCAACCATTCGTTTTCTATGCTCTTCTCTTCCATCCGTTCGTCTGAACGTTCCTTCAATTGGTGCCATTCTAGGGGTGCCCATTAAAAATTATCGGCATTGGAACGATCATATTTTTGGCGTAACGAAAGAATCAGCCAAGTGTCTCGGCTTTCTAAGGCACTGCAGCTGCATAATTTACACCACCTAATATTTATATTCGACCAAAAATGGAGTTTAACCTGCACTTCCGGTCGGTGCCTTCTAAAACCTATTTGGAGCACCGTGGCCGCATTTAATAATGTCCGATTAATAAGTTTAGGTCCTTAGTAGGGCATCCAATTCTATTGACTCCTTGGAGCATTGTCGAAACGTGGCATGTGTGGCCTAATTTTACAGATAACTTTTCAGTAACTGTTCAGAGGAGATGAGCAATTTGATGCCATCACTCCGGGTATGCGCCCTTACAATCCACGTTAAAACGATGTTCCAGCGCACTACGCATTACAGAGAGAGTTCTTTTCTGGCACATACTACGCGATTTTGGAATGACCCTCCTGCAGAGATTTTCTCCAGCACATATGATTTTGATAGGTTCAAGACAAGAGTTCATAACTTCTTCACTCAAAACCCTGTCCCCTAACCTCTAGAACCAAGGCAATGCTTCGTATAAATAGGGATATCCCTGTGCGTTGGTTCGTATATTAAAAAAATGGTGCAACTGCACGTAAAGGAATGGTTAACCGAAAGTACAAATGAAGGACGGAATTTATAATGGACGAGAAGACGGATAGATGGACGAACAAAAAGATAAGCGGAAAATGCGAATAAATGAACAGAAGCGAGCGTGGACGGATGAGAGGACAGAAGTACGAAAGAATCAGTAAAAGAAAAGACGGTCTGACGGACGCAAACACTTGACGCAAATTATAAATGGATCAATAGACGGATGAAAGAAAGGATGAACAGACGAACGGAATTCTAGACGAAATGTCAGAGGACAAAATGGATGGTCACATGAAAGGTCGCACCAATAGAAAGACGAATGTACGGACGGATTGGCGGAAGGTCGGAAAGCATTAAAGATGATGAGATGAAAGAAAGGATGAACGAACGTAAGGGCAAATGAACAGGCGGAAGAAGGGAAAGATGGATGTACAGAAAACAGGACATACGGATGAGCAAATGAAGGAAAGAATGGCGAGACAAAAGGAAGGATAGACAGATGAAGGAAAGAATGGTTACGCAGACAGACGGCAAGACTGACTGAAAGAAATGAAAGACGAACACAAAGATAGAAGGAAAGAAGGACGGAGGAAAAAACTCATGTAAGAAAGGACGAATGAAGTAAAGTTTGAACTGACGAATGAGTTTTACTCAGACCCTGAAATTGCCACAGGTCCAATAGTTCGTTTACTGGGTTTTGGTTGCCAGTTTCATAGCAACAGCGTTGTTGTTGCTCAAATTTTACTTTATAATAACTTTTATTGTTGTAGTTGTTGCTGTTGTTATTTTTGTTGCTCGCTAAAAAGATAAACAAAAATAAACGGAAAACGCATTGCAGCTGAAGAAACGCGCTACGGACTGCAACGTGCGGCTGTGTACGTAAGCCAAGTTAATGAATGGGAGCGCCCGTCAATTTTCGCCAAGTATCAAAACTTGGCGTTGTTTTTTTGGTTGAGTGGAGCAGTTTGCGCAGCTTTTATGCTGTTAGCTGGCTTTCAAAGTGGCTTCAACGGCAACTCCACCGGACGACCTCACCTCGCGCAGCTGTCGCGGCCACCGTCACCACGGCATCATTGCCACCGCTGCGGGCTCACCTACCAGCAACAATAATAATAATAACAACAACAACAGCAACAACAAGAGCAGCAAAATTATGGACTGCACTTGGGCGCGTGGGCAGACTCATTCATAATTTTTGTCGTTTTCGTTGAATTTTTATTCAATTTCGGTTGCAGTTGTTGCTGGCTGTTGGTTTCGCTTTGGCTTGGCTTAAATTGTACAAATACAATAATTACAGTATATATGTATGTATGTGTGAGTGTGTTTGTTTGCAAATGAGTCAAATAACGGTGCATAACAATCAGATGCCACTGCCAAATTATCTCCTTACAGTTAACTTCAAAAGGATTTGTGCCAATTTTGATTTTTTAAATTTTATTTTTTATTTTGAACTTTTAATCTGTTTTGTTCCACTGTATATCGCTTAAGCGACTACACGCGCAAACACCTAACACAACAACAACAACAATAACAGCAAGAAAAGCTAGCCGCCAGCAGCCAATTTCAATATTTGTCGCCAAGCATTGAACCCGTCGCAGTAGCAGCGGTCGCGGCCGCAGTCGCACTCCAAGTCGCAGTCGCAGTCGCTAACCGCCGCCAAGTCGCTTAATGCCAAAACGAGACTTCCGAGGAAGTTGCACGCTTGCGACATTTAGTCATTTAGTCAAGCTTCCAATAGACCAGAGCGCGTTGCCAAAATCAAGCAAAAGACAAACAACAACAAAAACAGCAGCAACAACAGCCGCCAGCCAAAGCAGCCATAGCCAAAACGCGTTAAGCCAAAACTTGAAAGAACTGTAAAATGCGGGGGCCGTGGCCCAAGTGGCGCAGCGCTAGTTACTTTGCCACCCGTCGCCCGCCCAAATGTGGCCGACTGCACGGCTGCCTGACTGCCTGACTGCACATGTGATCACCCTGCATAATTGCATTTGTGTCGTGTGTGTGATTATGGCCGCACGCTGGCAGCCGCGTGCTCCATGTGCCAAATTCGCTTTTGCTCTTACTGTCGTATTTCGTTGTATGTGTGTGTGTGTTGTTGTTGTTGTTGTTGTTTGCGTAGTTTTACTGCTGTCATTATTCATTGATGAGATTTTTCAGTTTACTGCATGAAATTAGCTGCGGATATACGACGATAGAAAATGAGATTTTCGAAGGCGACAGCGAGTCGAAACTACGCGTTCAACATATACTTTCTGACTATATAACCGGTAACGGAATATGAAAATATTGGCTCAAAAACACGATAAGTGGTAGCTATAGAAGATATAGACAAAAGCATATATGTGTCATTCTTTTACAAACCGAACAACTTTTTTGACCCCATAATTTATATTCATCCCAAAATTTTTTTTTCACTTCTGGGCATAAAATTAACCGACACGTATATCAGAATTTATTCGAAAAAAATTTTTTTTCTTTATATAATTATTTAAAATTTTGAAAGTTACGCGTATTTTGCTAGATTCAAACATGTTTAAAATTCAATATCTCCGGTTCGGCTTATCTTATCGACACAATTTCAAAACCGTTTTTTAGCTTATTGTATGCACTTTAGAGGAATATATTTTAAAATTTTTTTTATTTTTAATAAAAAAAGTATATTAACAATTTGATTGTTTAAACAATTTTTTGACGATGTTCCCCAAAATCAATTTGATTGAAAAAAATTATGCTATTTTCGCAATGTTATTACCTACAAAACGCATATTTCAAAAAAGTGGAGACTTAATTAGATCATAAGATAGAACAAAATTTCCACCGCAAGTCAAGCGCGCGCGACTTGATGGGACTCGTCACGCTTGACTTGCGGTGGAAATTTTTTTCTATCTTATGATCTAATTAAGTCTCCACTTTTTTGAAATATGCGTTTTGTAGGTAATAACATTGCGAAATAGCAGTATTTTTTTCAATCAAATTGATTTTGGGGAACATCATCAAAAAATTGTTTAAACAATCAAATTGTTAATATACTTTTTTTATTAAAATAAAAAAAATTTTAAAACATATTCCTCTAAAGTGCATACAATAAGCTAAAAAACGGTTTTGAAATTGTGTCGATAAGATAAGCCGAACCGGAGATATTGAATTTTAAACATGTTAGAATCTAGCAAAATACGCGTAACTTTCAAAATTTTAAATAATTATATAAAGAAAAAAAAATTTTTTTCGAATAAATTCTGATATACGTGTCGGTTAATTTTATGCCCAGAAGTGAAAAAAAAAATTTTGGGACGAATATAAATTATGGGGTCAAAAAAGTTGTTCGGTTTGTAAAAGAATGACCCATATGTGGGAGACAGACAGGCATCGACATAGACTTAAAGAGAAATAGACACATAGACATATAGAGCCATAGACATGTAGACATATGGAGATATAGACGTATAGACAAATAGACACATAGACATAGACATATAGACATATAGATATATAGACATATAGGCATATAGAACATATAGAACATATAGACATTAAGACATATAGACATTTAGACGTATATGCATTAAGACATATAGACATAAAGACACGTAAAAAGACATAAAGACATAGACATAGACATAGACATAGACATAGACATAGACATAGACATAGACATAGACATAGACATAGACATAGACATAGACATAGACATAGACATAGACATAGACATAGACATAGACATAGACATAGACATAGACATAGACATAGACATAGACATAGACATAGACATAGACATAGACATAGACATAGACATAGACATAGACATAGACATAGACATAGACATAGACATAGACATAGACATAGACATAGACATAGACATAGACATAGACATAGACATAGACATAGACATAGACATAGACATAGACATAGACATAGACATAGACATAGACATAGACATAGACATAGACATAGACATAGACATAGACATAGACATAGACATAGACATAGACATAGACATAGACATAGACATAGACATAGACATAGACATAGACATAGACATAGACATAGACATAGACATAGACATAGACATAGACATAGACATAGACATAGACATAGACATAGACATAGACATAGACATAGACATAGACATAGACATAGACATAGACATAGACATAGACATAGACATAGACATAGACATAGACATAGACATAGACATAGACATAGACATAGACATAGACATAGACATAGACATAGACATAGACATAGACATAGACATAGACATAGACATAGACATAGACATAGACATAGACATAGACATAGACATAGACATAGACATAGACATAGACATAGACATAGACATAGACATAGACATAGACATAGACATAGACATAGACATAGACATAGACATAGACATCGACATCGACATAGACATAGACATAGACATAGACATAGACATAGACATAGACATAGACATAGACATAGACATAGACATAGACATGGACATGGACATGGACATAGACATAGACATAGACATAGACATAGACATAGACATAGACATAGACATAGACATAGACATAGACATAGACATAGACATAGACATAGACATAGACATAGACATAGACATAGACATAGACATAGACATAGACATAGACATAGACATAGACATAGACATAGGCATAGGCATAGACATAGGCATAGACATAGACATAGACATAGACATAGACCTGCAATTGGGATCAAATGATCACAACATCTCGCTGAAATATGTTGCAGAGAATGATTTACGATTTCGTGTGAAAATTTGAAATGTAAAAGTGGCAAAATAGAAGAATATTTCATTTCTTATTGATGGTGGACTTGTCTCCCTTTAGGATCCCATTTGAAAACTATTATTATGTCCATCCATGCGCATAAGACACCAAAGACGAGTGAGCGGTTGAAGCGCTTTCATCTGTCTTTTCATGTCATAAGCATTGAAGATATTTTCGAGTCTCTGCCGCAGCAAAGACCATTTTTCTAGGCCTCCGTCTTTCTACTCACAGCGATCGTCAAGTCTTTGTAACTTTTTCTTTGTAGGTCGTTGTCTCTTTCTACTCACACCTATCTTCAGGTCTTTGTTAACACAAGAGTGCTCGACCAATCCAACCTTCCTTAAATGTCCAAAGGAAATTATATTTCAAAATATGAGTAGCAATTTTTTTTTAACAATATTTCATAATTTGTTATTTAATTTGGCTCTAAAATCACAAAAGTTTTTCCTTCAGGAAACGATAAAATAAATTAATAAAAAACCTTAATGCAGTCATTTTGACTCGCTTGGACAGTGAAGTCTAAAATACACAAAGTGACATCTGACTTTGGTCCTGCAAGTACTTAGACTTCCACTATCGATGGTTGTTTTGACACTATCGATAGTATTCATTTTTTCCAGAATATTTTATGCTGGCAGTGCTGCCATAATTATTCCGCTATGATATTCAAATATGTGGGTACAAGTAGAAACTAAGTACTTGACCAATTGATCTGAAATTTAGACACAATGTCTGATATGTCCAGGAGAGGGGTTCCGCATATTATTTGTGTATGGACAAAAGGGCATTGCCCATACAACTCAAATCTATCATATTGAAAACGTCGGATTTATAAGTCGGACAGCATTAAAATTTGGTACAACATCGTTACATGGATCTGTTATTCCGCTGGTTAAATCTCATAGCTCTGTTTTTGTAAGTCTTAGATGAATGAAAATCGGTGCGAATTCTGGACTGGAAAAATGTGGTAGGCATTGAATACAGGGGGAATACTACAATTTTTATTATGAAATACTTTCGAAACTACAAGTTCCTAGCATTTAAACATGTTAATTGCTTAGGTATTGGAAAAGGGGCGTGGTACTCTTCAAACAACTCAAAATTTTAATATCAAACAAAAGGCATACGTAACAAAATAGTGGTCTTGGTAAAAGCTTTCAACATAAATATTTTTCAGTACAACTGCCGGATGTAGGTTGTCCTCGAATAAGAAAAATTCTTTTCGTTGATTTTTCATTTTTTTCCATCACTATTATCAACTACTGAAAATAATTGCAACCAAAAACTCATACAATTTATAACAACTCAATAAACAATCTTTGATTGGCTGTGATTTGTTGGACTGGGCTTTAAACGACCTTTTTCGTGTAGTTAACAAAGCTTTGCCAACAATTCTTTCTCAAACCTTGATCTACATAAACCAATAGCAAGAAATGTACAGTTGTGTTGCGTGCACTAGACACACACACACACACATAAGGAGTTATTGCGTTTTTTATTATGATTTCAAACAAAAGTATTGGCCATCTTTTTTGCATCACTCACAACTTACTCGCTGGTTTGAAAACACACACATACACACAGTCTTACACTCATTCACAAACACACATAATTACAACTGCATACTTTCATAAGATGCGTTTCGTTTATGGTTTTCGGATGCAGCAATTTTAGATTTTTTTACAGCTTGTCGCTTTTTTGCGCTGTTATTTTAAAGTGCCGCATAAAGTACACCTGCAAACGATCTATAAATAAGTTTTGCAATCTGGCGAAAAATTATGTCAATGAAAATATGAATTTAAGAAAATTGCAGTGGGTTTTGCGAGATTTATTTATACATTAAACATAAATTATGTCCATTTGTATTCTTATTCTCTAAGTCCATAGTTATCCAGAGTTATCAGAAGGTAAGTTATGGTTATGGTTGTATTTGTTGAACAACGAAGAGGCAAAGTGGAGAATGCAAAGCTGCCCACTTGAATGAGTGGTTGATTGTCCTTTAGAGACTCGAAAACTACTTAAGCAATTGATCCGAAAATAATAGGAATTAGGAAGGTTGCTGCTATGTTCGAATTTAGGGTTTGTTTTCAAATTGAGGCTTTTGTCTTTCGAAAACAGCGGCCATATTCAACCAATACCGAATCGCAGTCACTCAAAACATATATTTAACCAATGCCAAAGTCTATAAGGACTATTAAAAAATAATACAAAGCATTCTTTATTTATCAATAGAAAACTTATTAGTTTAATATTTCCTATACTGAAGGATCAGGACTGGTGAACGCAACACTTTAATTTCGTTGTTCATTGTCCAGAGATTTTTTGACAATTCATATGAAATAGTTTTGCAACTCGCAGCGTCGAGTTGTCGTCGTTGCCGGATAATTGCCGACGATGGCGCAGCAACGCTGTCATCTGCGATCGTCGCTCTCACTGTCCATTAGACGAAAATAACATTTAACCCAAATTTCGCTAATTAAGTGTCATCTGGCGGGCGAAATGTTTTGCATTTGCTGCGATGCACGATTTGCTGTGCGTTTGTTTCTTTTCAATTGCGGCGTTGCATTTGTTCTTCTCGTTGTTGTTGTTGTTATTATTGTTGTTTTACTTTACAACGCTTTACTTGACGCGGCAGCGTGACGACGTGACACAATTTGTAAATTTCAATTACACTTTTGTCGTCTCTGCCCACTTGGCAATTTTTTCTGCGCTGCAGCAATTTTGTGTACATGTATGTGTGTGTGTGTGTTTGTGCGGCTTTTTGGCGGGTGCTGGCCGAAGCTATTAAGATTTCATGCAGCGCAACGTTAAAAAGTCTCATTCATTGATTATGAATGGGCGCAGTGACGTTGATGTTGTCGCTGTCGTTGGATTTGTTTTTGTTTTTAAACATTTGCCAAGTGTGTCGCACGCATTTGGGTGGTAACTGTGTGTGTGTGTGTGTGTGTCATGCAAAGCCACAGGCACTGGGGCATGGCAAATTGCAAATTCAATAACAACAACAACACTAACACACCAACAACAACAACACCAACAGCAGCCACTTGAAAAAGTGTCGATAAGACAAAAACAAATCCTATGACTGCAAATTCCATTCACCAAAAATCTATTAAAACAACAACAACAATACACCTATCGTTACCCAAAGCTGGCAACAACAACGATCGGCAGCCGTTTGGCTTTGGTGCATTTTTATGAATGAAAACATTTTTCGACTGCAGCCAAAACCCACAACAACAATAAAAACAACTGCAACGGTGACGACAATATCTACAGCAAACGGCAGCCACGCCAACAACAACAACAACAATCAGCCGCCAACAAATTAAACAGCAAAATGCAATAAATTGTTAAATTTTATTATACAAGTTGCTATACAGGGTGCTACCTACGCACTTTTTGCAGTTGCCATTTGGCTGGTGGTGGTGCTGCCGCTGCCTGGTTGTTATTATCTGGCTGCGTTTGTTGTTGTTATTGTGTTATTGTTGTTGTAACTGCTGCAACCAGTGCAAACGACAACCACGCAAAAAAGATACACGCAGCGCGACACACGTACTGGCAGATAGTTTGGCGCGATACTGCGTTGAGGCGACGGACTGACTCACTCACTCACTGACTGACTGACTTACAACGGCAGCACACGGCCAACCGCTTCGGCTACCGCTGGGCTGGCTGCCGCTTTTCTGCGCTGCTGCTTGTTATTACTTGTTTTTTGTTTCTATTTATGTTGTTAGTGTTGTTGTCGTTAGCCCAACAGCTTTTAATACGATTTTGAATTTCAAATCCACCATTTGCAGCCAGCCTTTCCATCTTCGTCGTCTTCGTTGCCACAGCCAAACGCCAACATGATTTTCGAATCCATTGTAGAAATCACAAACAAGCAAACAACAAAGCAACAACAACAACAATATTCATTGATGCTTGCGTTGTTCGCTGTTAGCGGCGCTGGTGCTGTTGCTGTTGCTGTAGTCATTGTTTAGCCTGCACCGCCATTACTGCGCCATTGTTCCTGTCAACTGTCAAAGCAGTTAATCAGCGCGCCGCATTGCCTGCCCGATAGTTCAATCGCAGAACGTTGCGCGCCCCGCGACCCCACGTTGCTGGCAACATCATTAGGCAATTGCAAACATTCGCTGCCCCGCCCCCTGCCCCTCTCGAATTGCCACCATACCCGCACTTTGCAGTTCATTCATACGATTTCTTTGTAGGAATAATTACAACTTTGCCCCTCGCCAGGCCGCGTCCAACATCGACCATGTTAACAATTAATTTGTGCTGTGCGAGCAGACTTTGTGGGCGTTCGATTCGAAATCGAATCGAACCAAACCGGGCTCGCTCGTTACGGCAAAGAGGTGTGATGAATGATTGTAAGCGCGCGTAATCGCCGCTTAAACTGCCGCTCAGGCGGCCGCCGTACAGCCACGCTGTCGAAAGCACATTCAGAATGTAAATTACTGTGCAAGTACGCAAATGGAAGCATAAATTATTCAAGTTAAATTGTAATAATTGCCACAAACACTCATTTGTACATAGAATTTCATTATAAAACCACAACTCGAATGGCAATTCCAATCAAGCGAGATTGTTATAGATCGCAGAACGCGATTAGAGACCAATAAAAGCTTAAAGTGGCAAAAAACATTGCTTACAATACGATTTATAGTGTGCGACAGATACTAACATTTCGACCGATGTCCACACCAATGTCAATCATGAGGATCGGCCTATTCTAGTCAAGTCCAACTTTGGTTTCTGTTGCATGTAAAATGTGTCTCTATTAAACAATTCGTTCAAGTTCTTCTTTAGAGTAATAAAGCTTTCAAATAACTATTCAAGGAATATTTTTCAAAGCCATTTTAAGCCAAAGCAAAGGATTTGTTTGTATTTTGGATGGTCTGAACTATCTTAGAAGTGATACAAGAATGGCCAAGAGATGATCTCTGAACTCCCTTTCCAACTGATGGCAACAACCTCGAAGAAGTGATGAATTTTCTGCTCGACAGTCATCGCTTCATAATAAATTTAATGGAATGTGCTCTCGGTTAGTTTTGCATGAAACAAAAGCAGTTTTTTATGTATAGTATTTCCTCACCTGGAAGGTCTTTCCATCACCTTTTCAACAATAACTTGGATTGTTCAAATTATTGTTGGCGGTCAGTACATTTACATTTTTGTCAAGTCTCAGTAATTCTCACTCATTTCATTTCACACAATTTGGTGACTATTTTTGCATGAAATGCATCAAAAATGATGGGAAAATGTAAATTTTGTCAAGTCTCAATTACAAGTCGTGTTGATTCTGACCATAAAAAAGTTATATTTTCAACTTAAGAAAGATTGTTCGACAGGTTAAAATCTCTTACGAATGTATTAAAAGATTTTGGTAAATATTTCCAGCATGAATTATGCTGCCACATGTCTTCTATCAAAAGAGGTTTATATCAACAATCTTTCTTTAACCCTTATTCTCATACCCGGGTACCCGGGTGCCCACTGCGATGTATTTTCGTGAAAAAAACTGACAAATAATGAAAATTTTTTTTTTACCTTCCGGATCCTCGTTATTTAGGTGAAAAGCGAACAAATCATATATTAAAAAAATTTTGTTTTCAATTTTTTTTATTTTTATTTTTTTTTTATTTTTTATTTTTTTATTATTTTATTTTTTCTCAAATACTCAACAACAATGTATATTTTAGAAAAAAAATTTTATAAACACTTTTTAATTAACAAAATATTGAAAACTTAAAAATTTCATGAAATGGGTACCCGGGTACCCCGGGTACCCCGGGGGTAAGTTTGGGTATGAGAATAAGGGTTAAAAAACAGTTTCGAAAGATGATCTTTTTAAGCAAACTCAATGGCGTCCAGTGTGGTTCCACATTGAAGCGAAGAATTACAACAATTGACGAGACTTTAGTTCACAACTCTAAGATACAAGTAAATAAAAAGTTATCAAAATGATGAACAAAAGGCAGAACGGATCTTTAAAAAGTCAAACTTTTGCTTTTATTTATTATTTTCTTCTTTGTTGTTCTTCTTTTAGTACATCACAAAATAATGTTGGAAAGACAGATGTTCAATAGACATGATTTATCTATGACTGACATGATTTATCTATGACTGAAGCAGAAAACATTGTGCACAGATTACATGTGGCCATCGATGCTGTTGGAAGGGGCGTGAAACTCATCAGAGACTATAATGACGACTTGTGACATAGAAAACTATTTTTGCTCCAAGCTGCCCGCGCAAGGAGTACCTGTACCGGCTGAATGAAAAATTCACAATTTATCACAAAAATCAAAAAATTTATTTTTAACACTCAATTACCATTGCAATTATATTCGAAATGGAGAGCTTAATGGGGTTTCAACAATACATTTTGATTATTGCTTTGTAGAACCCGAAAAGTTGACAACTTCACAACTCCGATTGTATGGAAGACGCCTTCTGGTGGTGAATTTCTGAACCTTAAATAATTTTGCATTTTTTGCACTCAAGAATGTTGCCGATCGCTGAGTAACTCATTCAAATCGGTTCAGTAGTTTCCGAGATACGATGTTGCCTCGCTTACTTTTTTACATTTACAAGTTTACATTTACAATTCCATAGAAAATGGACAGTTTTGTATGGCAGCCCCCTTAAGACTTGGAGATAGCGGGTAGGTATGTTTGGAAGAATTATTTGGAAGTAAAAATAAATGAGTGTCTGTCTTACATTTGACATACCCTGGGCCAACCTGGGAGCAGTGGGAGCCCATTTTGTAAAAACGACCATTTTGTATGGGAGCCCCATTAAGGGTTGGAGATAGGGTATAAATATGTTTAAAAAAATTGTTCAGTAAAGAAAACTAGTGGGAGTCAGTCATAGATGTTAACCCTCTAAGAGCAACTTCTGAACAGTTGTGGAGCAATTTGTCGAATTTCCCAGCTTTTTTGTGAACTTTGGCCTCCATGCGACGCTATTTAATCCCACTGTAGCCCCACAATCTTTTGACTCATGTACTTTTTCACCAAACCGCAAAAAATGAGAGGTTCTTCAGCATCGAAAACCCATTACTAAGAATCCCCATACAACTCTAAATCATGTCTAATCTTCAATAATGAATACTAGTTGACCATATTAAAGCGATTTTATGAGAAAATTCATTAGAAATAGACAGTTTTATAATAGAAAAAACTATGGGCATGCTTACTTAACTTGCTATAACAACCCGAACTGCTGTAAAAGTTCTCTATAGGCGCCTCTGATCGTCGTGTTCAACTTGGTCCTTCCTCCGGAGACATGGTCTCATTCTTCGATGTCAACCTCCAACTACTGCATCGAACACCTTTTCTTCCGTAGCTTCATAGTCCATACGGAAGACATGGGCAAGCCAGAACAATTCATGGAGCTTTGCAAAAAATGATTGAATTAAAAAACGAGAAAGACTAACGATCAGTGACTCCATTTATCAGATTTGGTCTTCTTGTTAATTCTTTATGGGACCTAAATTGGCGTTCCGGACTAGCTGTTTCTATTCAGTTGATTTATTGGAACGCATTAATTAAAATATCTGAATGGGTCAATACCTGACGTGATTGCATCTTCAAAAAAGTATATAAGAACCGAGTCGCGCATAGATCGTTTTCAGGATACTTTAAGGAGTCAATAGAGTTAGATGCTCTACTTTACCAAAAAGCTTTATTGCACGATTTTGAATTCAATCAAGAAGCTCCAAATGACTTTTTGAACCCTCAGTGCACAACTGTGAGTTGAACTTAATTTATGCTCGAAGAAAGTTGATGTAAACAATGCGGAGATATGAGGGAAGACTTCAGCTCCTTCCTTCAATTTGGCTTTATAACTTTCTTTCAGATTGCCGCATAATTTACTCTACCTATATGGGACCATTTCAACATCAGAATTTCAATTAATTAATTTATCCAATACAAGGCCACAGAATTGTTGTGGCTCTACTTATACTCCTAAGTGGATCAAATAAGGAGAATAAATACCCAACTAACTATACTATTAATGCCAGGAGCTGAAGGCCAAACACCTTAAATAAATCTTTCGTGGACTGAAAAAAACATTGGGATTCATATAACAAAGATGCATATTGTCTAATCGGATTGAATACTCGGAAAAGTGCAGGTCCTACAAAGAATACAACTCGTAAAACTTCACATTATCGAAACTCTTCTGAACTGGTTTGTGTCTGCGTTAGTTATGAAAGCTGAGAAAGAGCTCAGAGTGGACGTACGTTTCTTTGTGTTATTTTATAACGCTGATGTGTTACACACAGTGGCGCACATAGGGGGTTCGGGGGTTGAATACCCCAAATACAAAAATTGCTAGTGCAAAATATGGCTTCAAATGGATTTGGGCTCAATATTTGTACGCAAGACCCCCCAAAATGAAATCCTGTGTGCGTCACTGGTTTCACATACTATATAGCTCTCATACATGTTATATTTGTATGATAAACAATCGTCTTCTTCTTTTTCCGTGCTTTTATCCCATTTCACTTTGGGTCAGCTCTCCTAGTCCGTATTTTCCAGATTCTTCGATCTTGGCTCGTTTCGGTGTTTAAATTCGCACACTTCATGTCGATAAACAATATTAGCTGAACATTTTTGAAAATAACGTACGAATTCCAACTCAAATCTTCCGGTCTTAACCGTTCTCCATTTTCTACAAACCTTAATTTTTGTGTTGTACAAACTTTGGTGACAACGTTAGAAAGTTTAGTTGCACTTCTGTCTTGTGAGTAGTTATCGCGCTGACAAATGACCTTCTCGAGGCAACTAATCGACCAAATCAGAGATTAAATTACATTATCAGCATCTTCAATTATCGTCGCCATTGAGCGGCTGGCATTGATGGACGTAGTAAAAATTTGTCAATGAAGTAGTAAAACATTCAACGCCAACGATCGACGACTGACGACCGTCGCGCGACAGACAATTTCGTAATGAATTGGGCAAACTGCTGCATGGCAACGGCAACGGCAACGCCTACGGCGACATCTGCGTCGTCGTCGTCGCCAGCAAAGTTGCCCAACAACAGCTGCGCGACCGAAAAGCGTCGAAATGCGCTTTTCGTAATAAAGAAATTAGTTCCGACGGAACTGCAGCAAACCGGAAAATGCCAACATTTATTAACTGCGCCGCGCTTTTGTGCGACACAGGAAGGCGCACGCTAACAAATCGACTGTCAAATATTTGGCTTTTTCCCTCCTCTAACACCACATGGCCGCATTGTCGCGGCCGCAGTTGTTCGTCCATTCATTACGGCCGACGCGCGCATGAATGGAAAAGCCACAAGCTCGACTTTCGGCGAATAGTCGGTCGCGCGTCCCACAGCTGCCGCCGTTTATTGCGGCACGCGATATCATATTTCATGATTTGATGCATTTAATATTTCAACGGTTTATTGTTGGCACCTTTGTGCGCAGTCGACGATAAAAGCCTCGTTGCTTACGACGCGGTAATAGGCGCGCGCAACATTTTGTCAACTGGTAAACTTTAAAGTTTTTATGCGCTCGACGGGACGCATGTTGCCGGCCTTTGTGGGGCGAAAAGTGCGAGATTTTCGTTGCTCGTTCTTCGATTGTGAAATTGAGCTTTTTATTTGACATTTCCTACTTCTACGCGCATAAAAATTAATAACAAACGCCGTGTAACATTGAATGCATCGACGCTGCAATGACGCACAACTGAGGTGTGAGAAATTGAAGATGGGAAAAAGCCGAATTCTTTTACTTCTTACGAGTTTTCTCCATTCTCGAGCATTCAGACCGGAAGTGTTCTGTGTTCTGTTTGACAATAGATCAGCATTGTTAATGCGTGAAATTGTGCATAGAAAGTTTTTTCATGTCATTATTTTGTTTCTTTTCATTAGTTTCTTCGTTGGTTTCGGCAAAGTGAAGTTGCTCGAAGCTACTAATTTCCAAGAGATGAAGGGATTGTTTATAGAACATTATATCTCAAGTCTTTAGTCTATCGCTAGTCTCTCTGGTGTCTCTGATATCTTATCAAAACTGTTAACATGTGCTGAGAATTCACACGCCTCACTAATTCCAACTAATCTTACCTCACGAGTTCTTAAATTTCCTTCTCAAATCAAAGCATCCTTTTGCACCATGTCTATCCACAGACAATTGCAATTTCATAGAGATTTAATATTATACAATTTATCGTCCCTTAAAGAATACTAACCTCTTCAAGAATACCAATAAAAACTGCTTTACATAATACAAATTCTATTTGTACTTTACTCTTTTGTTACACACAATTTTGTGAAACACAAACACACAGTTTGGTTTCACAAACCTGCCATACAATATTTTGGATTTGAAATTAAAAATGACTACGATAAAATTGTTTAAGTAAAACAGTAAACAAAATATTCTTTCTATCTGAAAAATACTACCTATTTCAGTTCCTTATTTCAGTTCCTTATTTCCCAAGAAATAAGCATAAGATACTTTTGTCTCTTTCTGAGACCAATGGATGTAAAAAAAAGAAAAATTAGCAGCAAGTACCACCAAATTTGACTTTGGTCATTACTCCAGAAATAAATGTTCATGACCAGAATCAATAAATTAAGAATACTTGATCCAGCTGACTGATTATTATCACAAATTGTTACCATAGTTTCAATGATTCGCGAAGGAATCAGTGGAACTGAATGCTCTACATCACTTCTTTATGTTAGAATTTCCATAAGCTTTGGATACAGCACCTTCTTGATGTCCTATTTCTGCCTCAATAAGGGTCAAAAATTTGGACAATGTCACCAAACAATGTAAAAAACCTTTACAAAATCTTCGGCTCTGTCTCAACAATAGCTAATTAGTACATTATTTATAGTGGTTATTACATAGTCTTAGGGTGTCAAACTTGCTACATGCAACCCTGCACTGCGTTATTGTAATACGTTCTATCTCTAACATTTTCTTCTTCTGAAGGACTTTTATCTGGACCTTGAATATTCCTACCAACGATATCAGCCGATGGCCAAAACTGCTTGTGTTGCTACTGAAATATTTGTGTAGTAATTTATTGCTGTACAAATAATATAAAAATTTAAAAAAAATAAAAATTAATGATCCCACCACCGAAATAAATTGAATGTTAAAAATTTATTAACTAAACCTTTTTACTTTCAGAACATAGGACCTTTTGTTCAAATAGCAAATCATCACATGAATGTCCGAAAATGTATACAGAAAACTTATAAGTGCTCATATAGAAATTTTCCAGGCAAACCTTCAAAGTAGAAACATTCGGCAAGTTCGGATCGTGCAAAAAAAAAAGATAATTTCACTCAAAATTTTGTATATGACCCCATTGGCAGACAAATGGACGTGGCTGTATTAGTTTCTCAAGAGTTCCTTATCTCAAATCAGGGACATGTTGTCTATCGCAGATGTCTGCCACTTTTGACGCTTTCTAGACGATAGACGTAATTTAACAAGAAAATTCTTCTTAAAGACGAATTCCGGCACAGAATGAAAGCCTTGTCAGCCATATGTCGTTGTTTTGTTCAATAAGCACCAGCAAAAAGAGGACTCACTTATAGAAAGTATATGTACACAGGCAGAGCTTGTTTAAGGCTAAAAACACCTATAAACTTCATTTTTAGCCATTTAAAGATGCTTTACAAATGTGCAACAGTCGGTAGATAGAAACATCTAAAACATTCATCAGTATTGTGTTTCTTTAAAAGATATAACATGTTATGGCTACATGAACAAATATAGAACATATCTAATAAAATTGGGATCACCAGAACAGATCCAATGATTTGACCCAACTGAAAAAAACTTCCATACGTATGGCTGTCGTAATCATAGCTTTGCACTGCCTTATTGGTCAAGAGACTGGAACTGTTGTACAAATGAGAATGTAGAGCATGTCCCCTACAAATGTCCAGTGAGAAAACGAATACGAATACTGACCTGGAGTAGGGTGGCACTTTCTACTACGATTCTTAAGTGCCACCAATTCTCGTATTCTCGGGAATCGAATAGGAGAATATCTCTGTATTAAACACAGATGCCTAAGTGGTGCCTACCTATCTACTTCTGTTAAAGATTGCTTCCTTAACCTTCGCCTTACCAATGATTTTTGTATACGTCGTTTACCAATACCCACCCGCGTGATCAAAGGCACTTTCGCCACCATTTTGATTAAAATTCACAATAAAAAAATGTAGTTTCCGTGCCTCAGTATGTGTTCAATAAACCCTATGGAAAGAAATCTTCTAAGTTTTTCCATAGTCGCAAAATAAATCGTTAAAGTTAGGTCTTTTATCGACCGCTAGGTTGGGATGAAGAACAAGCATTGTTAGACGAAGATAACGGAGCAATGAGGATTATTTGCCTAATGAGGCAAATGATGTGAAAGTAAGGGTGAACGACGAAAGTGGATCGAAAATGAGTCGGTCGACGATGATTTGGAATCTTTCTCTGGTAGTCCGTTTTGAAAAAAACTCCTAACTGTAACGATTTATTTTGCGACTATGGAAAAACTTAGAAGATTTCTTTTTTATTTTGCGACTATGGAAAAACTTAGAAGATTTCTTTTCAGAAAGCTAATTGAAAGCATACTCAGGTACGGGAAAAAATTGTATTGTGAGTTTTATTCAAAATGGTGGTGGAGGTATTGGTATGACACGAACACAAAATGAAATTCAAAAAAATTTTCAAAATTCAAAATTCAAATTTAAACATAAAAAACTTTCCAAACAAAATACTTGTTTATTTTATTGACTACTTTAGAATTTGTTCAGTGAATCGAAATCATAACTAGATCGGACCAATATTCCAGCAGATATTAAACAATAAATATCAAAAGATCACCCGGGTGGGTATAAGTAAAGCGAAGGTTAAACATTGCTATAGAAATAAAGAAATTGAATTACCTACTCAGTCAGTTTAGTCAAACAAATCGCAAAATTCATTCCGAGCTCAGCAAAAAAGCTTGTTAGAGAACTTTAGACATCCGACGAGACACATTGGCCCACAGAAAACCTTATAAGCAATTCCTGCCTGTTAAATAAATAATTCGGCTCCTCCTCCACGAAAATAATGTATAATCATGTTAAACCAACAATCCACAATTTATGAACCAGTTAGCGTTGACTGCAATTATTTACATAAAAAAAGAGATACATCGCAAAAATACTACACACCCCCGCAAGTGCGTCACACACTTGAAGCAACATTCCGGCAGCCAGCGCGTCCACATCTCCCGCACACGTTGACGACCCGCAGTGCCCAAAACGACGCCCATGTGGAATCGCGTGTGCAGCGGCGTGAATCGCATAAATGCCACAAAATATTCGCCAGTGCACCCACTTTCAGTGTGTGCGTCGCGTGTCTCGCACAGCCGCCACAACCACCTACCGCCACCGTCCACTGTAAACAAACGCCTTTGCGACAGATCACTGACCTTTCATTTTGTCTGTATGTTTTGCTGCGCTCTAAAAAAGACTAACAACAACAATGATAAAGCGGCGCTGCCCAAAATTCTGACCGACTGCCCTACTGACGCGGCGCTGAGAAAAGCCGTTAAACGCGCCAAAGGAAATGAGATGCGATGAGGAAAAACACAGCGCCACGCTACAAAAGACGGAGGAGGCGTTGGAGAAGGCGTGTTGTTGTGCCCCCCCACACACACAAACCAAGAGCGACGGCCACTAAGTGCACACACGATCAGCGCGCAGCGGTGGCAACAACCTGATCGGCAGCGGATCGACAGCAAGTGGCGTTTAACTAAACCGCCACAAATGCGGGGGTTGTTCTTGTCGTTGCTGCCGCCTTCAAACGCTTCGACGCGCTGCGACGCTGCGATGCTGCTGCTCAGTGAAAATGTGCCGGCGTCCGAGCGATGGACAGAGCGCTGAACGCTGAACGCGCGTGCCATTAGCTAGTTGCTCTTGTTACTATTGTTGTTGTTGTTGCTGTCTCATCTAAGCATGACCCACCCACCTTTTAGAAAAGAAGTGTCTCGTCCGCCTTCAATGCGCGGCCAGTCGCGCCAAAGCAGAAACTGCCAACAGACAGCAACAAAAACGTAAATACTACATATATTTCCGCACAACGTGGCGACGACGAAATGTTTGCAATTTAGTGACAAGTTCAGGGTCAGCTGGTCACTGATCTATGGAGTCCGCACACGCGCACCGAACGCGCACAGATCGCGACGCGTCGCGCCTCTGCGGCGTTTCCGTTTCCGTGGGTGCAATACGCGTGGCCGCGCGTGGCGCTGCTTACTTAGTTGCGATGTATTGAAATTGTTGCTTTGCACGTCTGCGTCTGCGTCTGCCGCTCGCTTCTGTTTCACGCCTCGCATACGGCTCGCGTTTTTTTTCGCGCAACGCTGTGTGTTTGCTTTACTTTTCGCATTTGTTTGTTTGTTTGCTCTGCTTGTTGTTGTTGTTGCGATCATTTGCAATCACTATCAGGTTCGATTTTTGCCTGGGCGTCCGGCAAGTCGAAAGTGCTTTTTTGTTGCTCGACGCATTCTCGTGTGGAGGCTGACTGCCTCAATCGGCGCGCGTTGTACGCTGCACGCGCGCGCGCACACCTTTGCCAACGTTATTACCGAGAATTGTTATCGATTATATTGGCGTAAATTAAAACGTCTTTACTGTTGGCGTCTGGTCTGATTTAAAACGGCCGGCCGGCCGGGAGCTTGCGCGCTTTTGGTGTGTGCGCGGCGCCAATGCCGACACCCAACGCCCAACGCACTTTTTCGCTGATTTCGTTTTTATTTTTATCTTTTTTTGTTTTGTTTTTTTTGTTGCATATTTCTGGCCTTTGCGTGTTGTTGTTCTATTTATTTGAACACTTAATGAGTGGTCGTTAGTCGTGTGCCTTGAATGCTTCAAGCACGCACACACACATACAAACACATAAATAGGCACAGACGTGCATGTAATGCGGCACGTTGGCGATGCACATTTCATTACATGAATTTTTAGAGCAATCCAGTGACATCGAATAGTGTTTCGATATTTTTCAATACGCTGGTTTGGTTCAGTTCGATTTGGTTTTGTTAGGTTAGGCTTCGTTGGGTTCATTGGGTTCGACGGTTAAGTAAACTTTATCGAAGTTGGGTTGGGCTCTATTTGGCTGTCTGAATCAGAAAGATCTTTAATGCGATTCATTGAACAGTTTGAGGGTATAAACGGTTCACGATTTAAAACTGAAATTCTCCATCTATGGGGCGTTCCTTTATGAAAAGACACAGATGGCCTAGAGGGAATAGGACCAAATTTGAGTGAAGTTTGAGCCTTAACCCTTTCCGGTCAATTTCTACATTTATTGAGATAAAAATTGTTCTTTCAAAATATTGACTCTCATTGAACATTTTAGCAATAAAATACAAAAAACTTTCAAAACAATTATTTCGGTTGGGAATTATAGCTCATTCAATTTTGTACGATATATCGTACAATGGTCCGCAAAGGAGTAAAAATTCATGCATTTTTTGTTTCGGTTTTTTAAGTTTTATGAACAATTCATTGATTTTTTTGATAGAAGACATAAATTATAACAACAAAAAATTAAAACGTGATTTCATTTTGATCGAAAGTTATATAAATTATATATATAAACAATTGATTCACATTTATTCGGCCTTATATAACCTAAAAAAAATAACGGGAAAACTCGTTTTCTCTTTCGGTGGCTGTCCTCTCAGCTGGAAATGGCAAACCTCTGAGAGTAAAAATTGCTTATGAAAGAGCTCCCAACCTGCCGTTCGGAACCGGCATAAAACTACAGGTCCCTTCCACCCGCGTACAAATTCACACGCACAACACGGGTGGTTGCGGGAAGCTAGGCCTTAGTCTCGCGTAAGCGGGCTGTCGTGCCAGTCAATTATTATTATTAATTACACTGTGCAAGTCCAAAATTTAGACATGGGGGGACCTACTGGGTGAGTTTCCTATAGGTATACTGAGTTGAGATCCACCAGCCGTTTGGTAAGATTGGCTCTAGTTTATGAGAAATCCGACTTTGAAGTTTGCTCATGTTAGTCCAGTTTGTCGCTTAAGTAAGTCCTAAATCGTTTCGAATATCGCATTACTGTCTTCGGCAAGTTTGTAGATATTTTAACGACCAACAAATTTGCTTAAGACACCAATCCAAAAAAAGTACATTTAAACTGTGTAATTGCGATATGTGCATTTTTTTGCGCAGCGCTACGTGGCGTATGAGTGTCATTTAATTATAATTAACACTCATATAATCAGTATCCCATTAGCAGTTATCGTAGGTCCTGTATTCAGAGGAATTACAGCAACAACTTTTCCTCTGGCAAATTGAATTGACATGATTACTTTCGTTTCTGACTTATGTTGCCTGACTTTCACGGGTGGATTAAGACCTTCTGGCCTTCAAACCAACAACGGTTGCTTTGTTTCTGGGTCTTACTTGAACCGAACATGATCGGTCAAAGATTTTGAGCGATCTTCGCGGGATTTGTCACCGCAGAAAAATGTTCGATCTGGAATTTACAAAATTCCTTCACGACGATCGCTCAATGCTTTCTCATTAAATATTTCCACAACTTGAACCACACTTGAAATCTATGGAATGGCAAAACGAATCTCCAGCTACGATGGCAATGGAATTTGCTTCGATTATTCGTTATTTAGTTATCTTGTTTCCATTTCGACTGTTTACTGTTAAACTTCAAAAGAAACATGGCTAGCATTTTTTTTGTCAAAACTTTACGCCCTTTGCCAACTTTTGCTAGTCCCTCCTTATAGCGAAATCAGCAACAATCACTTCTAATTAAAATTAAAATGAAAACTTTGAAGGTTCACTTGGCCAAAGCCCTCCGGCTCATCAACTTATATTGCAGACACTTGAACTAACTTTTTGCTTTGACTAGTTTTTGGCAATTTATTGTTTCACATAATTTGCATTTGACGAACTTACGTCCAATCAGAAGCTAAATAAATTTTGTATCCACGCCCCATCGGGAATGCTGCTTCCTGATAGGCCACTTCGCAAACGTTTTTTTGTGTTTGCATAACTGAAAACGATTTACACGCACCACTTGCAGTGCGATTCGCCGCAAAATTGAAGACAGTTCGGTGGGCGTAACGACTCGAGACTAATCATTAATCGCCTAGCAACGCAGCAACTAAGATCGAAATGCGATTGGCACCACTGCGCTGTTGGCTGATTGGGCGAAGAATGGAAATCGCATGAAAGGAAAATCGCAGCAGCTGCGATGGCGCCGGTGTGCAAAATTTATGCAAAAAAAACACAACAAATCAGCAGCAGCCAGCGAAAATCGCTTTGTTTTATTACGTGAAGTAGTGTAATGGAAAAGGTGAAAATATAATCTTTGGCGTAGGAATTCACAGAGAAAGGGAAACTAAGGAAAGGGACGACCGATCGAAAGCAATGCAAAAAAATTAGCATAAGCAAAAAATGTTTCAGGTCGCAAGTCATGCAAAGTTTCAACAAAGCCAAAATTTATATAAAAAAACTGAAAAATCTAAAAAAAAATTTAAAAAAATATATATTAACATAACTAGTGTCCGACCGAAACCACTTTTTTGGGCCGAAACCGAAACCGAATATTCGGTTTATTTTTAATATTCGGCCGAAACCGAAACTTTCTAGTTAAAATAAAAATCACCATATCAAGCATTTTTTTTCAACAAACGAATTTTACATTAAGTAAATAAAGAACAAACAAACATGGCATAAATAAATAAATACTTATTAATAAAAACAATTTATTCATTTTTTAAAAATGTAAACACGAAGAAATCACCCTTTCGTACCTTACTCGCTAATATTCAAAATTAAATAATTTAATATTATATTCTAAAAAAGAAGTTTTTTTACATTGCTGGCAACTAAATTACTTCTCCTTTCACTATATATCTGCTACACAATAAAATGTAAAAAATATACTAGAAAGTTTCGGTTTCGGCTATTCGGCCATTTTTTGACCGAAACTGAAACCGAAACCACTTATTTGAGCCGAAACCGAAACCGAATATTCGGTCGGACACTAAACATAACCAACAAATTTGTAGAGTTGTAAGTCACGTAAAGTTTCAAACAGCCAAAATCGAAATCGAAAAAAGGTTATATTTAAAAAAATTTGTGTTTGATAAAGTAAAAGTTTTTGTTAAAATTATCTTTTTTTTAATTTTTAGTTAATCAGTTTTTAGAACAATTAAAAATTGACAAAAAATTAATTGTAAACAAAATCAGTTCAATTTGGATTTTTCCCAAAAATAACCTAGAACCAAAAACTGAAAAAGTTTGCATTTATTTTTAAATTCATAAATTTCTTAATTTTATACTTTTTAATTGATTTAATTTAACTTTTTTAACTTTTTTTAACTAATAAAATAAATTTCTATATAAACTCGTTAAATTTTTAGTTTATCAGTTCTTAGAACAATTAAAAGTTTACGAGAAATTAATTGAAAACAAAATCAGTTCAATTTGGATTTTTCTCAAAATTTACCTGGAACTAAAAACGGAAAAAGTTTTTAGTTATTTTTAAATTAATTTTAATTAACTCATTGTTTTACTAATTATTTTTAATTAATAAAGTAAAATTCTCAATAAATTCATTAAATTTTTTTTTTTAAATAACTCATTGTTTTACTAATTATTTGTAATTAATAAAGTAAAATTCTCAATAAATTCATTAAATTATTTATCAGTTTATTTTATCAAAGTTGACAGGAAATTGTTTGAAAACAAAATCAGTTCAATTTGGATTTTTCCCAAAAATAACCTAGAACCAAAAACTGAAACATTTTTTGTTTATTCAAAGTTCCAAAAGACAAATTTCGTTCATGAAAAACTGGTTAAAAAAGAATTGAAGCCAATAGTTTATTTAATAGTGTTTAATAGTGTTTTTCAACTAATTAAAGAAAAACTCATTCAAAGTTAAAAGAAGCAATTTATTACTAAAAGACAAAATTTGCCAACATTTTACTTTCTGGAAAATGAAACTTCTTCTTCTTTGTAAATGCCATTCAAAATTTTGAAAGAGCAAAATTTGACCATAAAAAGTTGGGTAAAACAGATAATTAAAAAAAATTCATTTACTACAAAATTTGTTTTTAGAGAACACAAAATTGTTGAAAAACATTTTTAGTCATTCAAAGCTGTAAAAGATCGAAATTTGTCCATAAAAAGTTCATTAAAAAGTTTTAATACTCAAATGCATAGAATCGCCTTAAGGTTAAATTAGTTTAGGTTATGTTAGTTTAAAAAAGGTGATTGTGCGGCAAGCACTTCCACTCGGAGACCCATTGGGTCCATTCTGAATCCGTCCATTCTTGAATCCAGTATCCTTCCCTATCTGTTGGGTTCCCTGTAGATCCAGACGGAGCCTTTTGGGAACCACTTGGTCACCTTAAGGTTAATGAAGGTAACATATATGCACATATTTTCAAATTAAAGGCGGATATAATTTTTTGAAACGACAAATAAATCCAAAGACTTGTTGCTATTGCCTAATTTAAATTGTTTTCAAAGTGTTCTTCCGATAGCAACTTGTTTGAAAAAACTATGTTTATAAAACTAACATGAAAATAGTTCATGCATTTGAGGATCAAGACGGAAATATTTGTTTGGAAAAACCAAAATTGTTTACAGATTTTTAGAGTTATTTGTCACAGTTCCAAGAAAACAACATTCCATGGTGAGAGGCGAAATAAAAAACATAATTTTAATTTAAAATACCGGAACTTTAAGAAAAGTTCTAAAACTGTTGGCGAACGACTTTTATTATTACAGGTTAGTTAAGGCCCCGAGTGCAAGTGTTCCAGGTTTACCCTGAAACACTTAATTTGTATTTTAAACTCGACCAAAAAGGGTCTTAAGAAAATCTAAAAAAGTTTGTGAAATCGTTCTGTAAAATTCGTAGTAAAAAACTTAAACTTGGTTAAACTTTTGCCGAAACATTGCAATGGATGAATCAAATTTATGGTGATGGTTGTTTATTCTGTGGCAAAGTTCATGAGTCCTGTGAGGAATTCAAAAATGATCGTGATGACATAAATGATGACTGACATGTTGGCCAACCGATATCTGTGCTCCCATTAAAACTGTACGGGAATTCATTAAAGATCAGACAAAATCTTCATTGAAGTTCTTGAAGTTGAATTCAAGCATTTTAACAACACCACACAACAGCGTTTTAACTGAACAATTGGGTATTGAAAGTGTGCACGATTTGTTCTGCACTTGCAACCGATTTTTTTACTACAAATGGCATTTTAACCATCAACTAATCGCCTGATTTAACATTGTACAACTTTATCTTTTCGAATACATACATTTCTCAATAACATGAAAGAATTTCGAGGACTTAGAAGGCATTTAAAAGACTTGGCCGACGATCCATGCAAATTGCTGTATTGTGTCCGAAGAGGAAAATTTTGAACAAAATAACTCACGAAATAATTATTTCTGAAAAGCACATTGCATTAAATATTTTCGCAAATGATTTCTAAAAATGGTTTTCTCTAAAAATTCAACACATTTGGAAAATATTAAAATGTAAAGCTGATAGCAAAAAAAAAATCATGCAAGTGACAATATTCCATAGCCGCCCGAACTTGTGCGCGTACACAACGGCCAACAACAAAAACAGCTTCAACGAGAGTACAAAAAAAATGAAATGAGGAAAAATGTCAAAAGTGTGCGAGTATTTCAATACCCACCACAAGAAATACAACATGGCAGTCGACAAATTTACGACATAATAATTTACATTTATCTTCGCTGACTGTTGCAAAAAGACAGCAACTGCAGGCGGCAGGCTGCAGCGCCCAGTCGATTCAATAATACGAAAAAATTAATTTAGTCAAAGACAAAAAAACAAGCAAAAAAACATTACAACTGAAACTTGCTCCACACACACACACACACAACGCATACTAACACAAACAAACATTCATACAAAGATTTGTGTGTGTGTGTGTGTTTGTGAGGTATGCGACAATCGCAAGTAAACTTTTTGTAAAAAACAAACTCGAGCGACAGTGTCGAGGAATTGAAAAAAGTGATATATTCAAAAAAAATAAAAGCTGCGCCATGTTTATAAGATTCCCCCGATATGGACAGGCGGCGACTATGGGCCGCTGCACCGGCTGCATCCGTGCCTGCCGTGCCACGCCACACACACACACACACACACACACGTACACTGCAAACCTGTCAATGCAGCGCCAGCGTGAAAAGTCCATAAAACCGAAAATACTCGCCAAGCACAAACAAACAGACAGACAGCAATAACCACAACAAGAACAACAAATGTATGGCACATTCGCGTTCAACTCGCCATGCATACAATTCGATTCGATTTTTATTAATTTTTCGCAGTTATCAGCGCGTATGCTGGCAACTTTTAATTTTTAATAATCTGGCCATTACAATCGCAGCACTTTTAATTTTTAACGCCTCTTTACGCGACTGCGAGGTGGCTGCCGGCTGCTGGCGAGACAAGTTGCCAGTCGGTGCGCTCTGGCGCCTTGCATTGCACACACACACACACACATGCATACATTGCACGTATGCACATTTAAATAAGTTTGCATGCACCACGAGTGCCACACTGCAAGTGCGGCGTTTAGCAATTCAAAAGTCTCAATTTATGTACTGCAAAATGCGAACAAGCTCGATGCTTTTCTAAATAAACATCACCACAGACCGAGGCTTCAGCTAATGACAATTGATCATTACATCACTCGACACTGACACTGACAAGAGTGTAACACCCAACGACTTGTTGGATTCCTAATGGTTTATACGACAACTTTGGCAGAGATTGCCAGGTCAATGCTTGCTAAAAATTTACGAATATCGGAGTCAACAAGTTGTGGGATTTGGATGTTTGCATCTTTTGTTCATTAAACTTCGCATTTTTCGTTTTGGTAGAGCGATGTTTCCTTACCCTTCAATCAGAAACTAGAGATTTTATTTAAAGCTAGATCCATGCTCAACTTGTGGTACTTAAGTCTACAGTGAGAACTTGATATACAATTACGGACCATAGAATAGAATCACTCGTAGTATTAATGGTCCATGCTAAAAACACATACTCCATAGTTGTAAAAAAGGTGAATTACACTTTGTATTTATTGTTTGGTTCAAGTACTACCAGGTGTATAAGCTTAAATCCGCTGTTTGCTCATAGGTGACGTTAGTGAGCGTATTACCAAATACCATGGAAATGTCTTAGCATTTTAGTATGAGTTCGACATCTGTTCACATCATTTAGTGTACATCATAAGCGATTTCATACAACAACATACATTTTTCTTTGTGTAATCATGTCTAGTTTTGTGCCAAAAAAGAGCATATGCGGGAATCTCTGCTTTTCTGTTTCAATTTAAATAAATCAGCTGCCGAATCACATCGAATGCTTGTGGAAGCCTATGGTGACAGTGCTTTATCGGAAACAACTTGCAGAGACTGGTTTTGTCGGTTCAAAGACGGCCGTTTTGACTTGAGTGACAAGGAGCGTGAAAATCGGCCCAGAAAGGTTGAGGACCATGAATTACAGGCTCTTTTGGACGAAGACGATACCCAATCGCAAAAAATGCTTGCAGAGCAGTTAGGTGTCACTCAACCAGCCATTTCCATCCGTCTACGTGCCATGGGAAAGGTTCAAAGAATTGGAAAATGGGTACCCCATGAATTGAACGATAGACAGATGGAGCGAAATCGGTCCGAAATTACCTGGAAACACTCAACTGGGAGGTGTTACCCTATCCCGCTTATTCACCAGACCTGGCTCCTTCCGACTATCACCTGTTTTCGTCGATGGGCCACGCACTCGCCGAACAGCATTTCGATTCTTACGAAGACGTTCGAAAATGGCTAGACGAATGGTTTGCCTCGAAAGATAAGGAATTGCCCGAGAGATGGACAAAATGTATAGCTAGCGAGGGCAAGTACTTTGAATAAAATTCTTTTTTGCTTTATACACAAAACAAATGTGTTTTTATAACCAAAAAACAGCGGAATTAAGCTTATACACCTGGTACAAGTAACAAAGAAAATAATGGAGAGAAACAGTTCATTAATATGTATATTTAAAAATTCATTGAAAATAAAACCCTTGTATTTCGACCGACAAAAAAATATAATCATAACTCAAAGATGTCAGACATTTTTTTTTTTAATAATAAAGAGTACCATTACAGTTAGTATTTGGTTGCATAACCCTTATTTGCCAATACGGCAGCACATCTCATAGAATTCGAATTTGTAATTGACTCCTGGGGTTGTTTATAAGTTTTTTAGCGCTTTTAAGATTAAAGTCTCGCATTTCGTACAGAAAAAATTCATGTTTGGTGTGGTTTGCATACTGACGCTACCATCATTCCGCACTTCTTTCCAAATGATACTGGAGTTATCGCCTAAATTGATCGATTTATTAAAAACAGTCAAAAAGTTATAACTTGATTTAGAACCGCTGTAAGATTTAGCAATGCTCGATAAGTTCTTGTGAGACTTATTTAAGTTATTGTACATCAGGCCAGGGATCCGTTTCACCAATAAAATATAACAAAATTAAACCGATCGTTGGTAACGACAGATTCCGATTTTGGAAAAAAATTAAAAGCACACCAAGTTTGAAGTTAAAAACCCATTAAATCGTTTATCCGTACTAGCTTTTAACCCATCATTGACCCGTCAGATTGTGATTTAAAAAAAATTTAAAACACGTACATTATTATTGATTTCAAGTGCTTTCATCAATTTCGTCAGTCAATGATGTGTTTTCATAGTTTCTCTATATTAACATTTAACTCATCGTTGATTCCGTCAGATTTTCATTTTTGAAAAAATTGGAAAAACTTGACTCATTATTATAAATTTTAGTCAATTTTAAAGTCAGTTGGTCCATCGGTTTATGTTTTTTTCGTAGTTATTTCGTATAAGAACCTTAACCCACGTTGACTCCGTCAGATTTTGATTTTTGAAAAAATTAGAAAAACTTGACTCATTATTTTTGATTTTCAGTCCATTTTAAAAGCCCATTAAATCACGTGTTTTCACGGTTTCTCTATACTAACTTTTAAGCCATCATTGACCCGTCAGATTTTGATTTTTGAAAAAATGGAAAATACGATTCTAATTATTTTTGATTTTCAGTCAATTTTGACGTCAGTAGTTCCATCGGTTTATGTTTTTTTTTCATAGTCTTCTCGCATACGAACCTTAACTCATTATTGACCCTCTTAAATTTTAATTTTCGAAAAATTGCAAAACTGTCAACTTAGTTTTGATTTTCAGTCAACTTTGAAGTCAGTAGGTCCATCTGTTCATGTTTTTTTCGTATTTTCTTGTATATGAACCTTAACCTATCTTTGATTCCATCATATTTTGATTTAAAAAAAAATTAGAAAAACTTGACTCATTATTTTAGATTTTTAGCCAATTTTGAAGTCAGTAGGTCTATGTTCGGTTCATGTTTTTTTTCGTAGTCTTCTCGCATACGAATCTCGTCGCCTCAGAAAACGAATGTCGTATGTTCCATTGAGCCTGGTAGACATACGACATTTGTTTTCTCAGGCGACGATCTTATAACCTATTTAGACAGCCAGCTAAATTGCGAAATTTGGACATTTTCCCAATTTGTCCTCATTTAGCTCAGAATTGAGTTCAATTTGTCTTACAAAAATGTAAATTTAGCGAATTGCAATTAGCGCTAAATTTACCACAATTTGAGTTCGATTTTCCATGCAATGATGTGTCGTACCGTTATCGATAAACAAAGTCATTCACAATAGACCAAACCAAAACAAAAATGAGAAACTTACAGCAGCGAAAGACGTTTGTTAACAATTGTTGGCTTTGAAATTTCGTTTACAAATTGTGTGCATCAGTAGGAATTTTGAATAAATACAGTCGAACTTCCCTATAATGAATTCGCACGGGACCAGAAAAGAGAAGATCTTTTATTAGATTATATAGAAACTTCATTGTATAGAAATTATGATTTTTTTCATCTTTTATTTAAAATAATGAGGTATTTTAGTTTGGATTGTACCCTTCCACTTTTCTTCCTCCACAAAGCCCTCTTATACATTTAGAGACTTAAAAACATTAATCGGTACATTGCTCTTCATCTCCACAAAGGTTCGAAGTACATCAAGAGAAGCAGAAATTCGTCCCAATGTAGGTAACATCGCATCCGCCAATTCTTCTTCACTGGCCATTTCTTCTTGTTAGTGATGTGACTTTCTTCTTCTTATTCTGTTGTTATTTTTAACTTCTGGGGTTCCCCTAAATATGTTTTACTGTTTTTCGGTATTTAGTGTTGTTAATATGCGTAACAGAAAAAGCTTGGAAAAATTCATTATATGGAGACAAAAAACGAATGAAAGCGAAGTTTTTAACTAAAAAATGTATTCATTGTAGAGAAATATTCACTCTATGGAAATTCATTATAAGGAGATCAAAACGCACTTGATAGAACGATAAAGCTCTGTCTTTGAAATTAATTCATTATACGGATAACTTCATTATATAGAAGTTCACTATAGGGAAGTTCGACTGTATTACTAAATGTTCAATAAATGTTGTTAAGAACGTATTTTATACATAAACAGAAAAAACTTTCTTCCGTCAAAACCAAAACATGTTCGATAACATTCTAGATAGCAGCTAAATTGAGCTGAGAAAATATCAGAAACAGCTGAAATATTTAGTATTTAGTTATTTAATGGTATCCAATAAAATGTTGAATCAATTTAATCATTTTGCGTTTCTTTTAAGTTGTCACCTTATTAAAAACACTAAAGAAACAATTATAAACTTCCATTGAAAATCATGAAATAATTCTTGGTTTTTGTATTTTTCTATTTTTATTTCCAGGTAAGAAAAACAAGACAATTTCTACCAATTACTAAAAGCAAAAGAACGCAACACAGAGCGAATGCTTCCTCAACAAATTTAAACTTGATACTTTTTTAAAACTGTTTTTGCTGCGATGCGAACCCGGTTTTGGCAGCAAAGCAGAAAAGTACACTTTCTAAGGTAAACTCTTAATTGAATATATTAATTGTATACATTTTGTATCAAATGGTTTCATTATAATTTTCGTTTATTTGGTATACAATATAAAATATTCTAGCCGTGGGTAGAATATCTCTCAGGGAAACAAATATTTACAACTCACACATAAAAACATCAAACCTCTCTTATCACCGGCATGAATGAATCTCAGTTGAGTTGTCGTCAAAGCTCCTCGTCTCTCGAGCGTCACAATATTCTCTTAAGCGACCATCAAGCGAAGAGCGCAAATACACTGCAAAAAACGGAGCCGCAGCTGCAAAGCGCCGGTCTACTACACATTTACTACGGCTACCCACAATTGGCTACTTGGGGCATTGTACCACCCCGCCGCTGCTTACGTAGATTTTCATTCATGAATTGCGTGCGCGATTTTATGAATGAAAGTCGCGTTGCACGGCGACAGCGTGAGCGGGGCAGCGAGCATGCGTGCTGCACGCTGTGGCGTCCCAAAGGGCGAGCGGATGCGTGACGAAAGCAAGCGAGTAGCGACCCATTCCGGCCTTGGTTACTCCCGCAAAGCCACCGAAAATACACAAACACAACAGGTGAAATTTTCGCTGATAGCACACAGCGGCGATAAGTGCGAGTACGCGTCGCCGCTTGTGTACGCACCGGCTGCTCGTGTCATACGTTGGCACACAGCAACTCTTACTCCACGCGTTGGTGTGTGCGTTGCTCAACTTTCGGTGGGGCTGCGTTGCCACCAGCTCGCCCCAGTTGCTCGTCCGATGACGTCCTTAGCCATGGCAATGACGACGCTCTTGTTGTCAATGCACGCGCGATGCCGCTTTTGGTTGTTGTGTTGGTCGTCGACTGATGCGGTGCGCTCAGCTGCGCCCGGCTGCCTCCTGCTTTCCGCGCGCAGCCACCGTAAGTGGCTTCTTTGTCTTATTGTATGGCGTTCAGCAGTTGCAGCACCACGCAGGCAATTAATGAGCGTCGTTTTTGATGTCTCTAATGCACTGCGAACGGGGCGACGCAACGTCATTTGCGCCTTGTTGGCTTCTGCGCTGCTTTAAAGGCAACTTAAACTGTCTGAATAGGAAACGTTTGCCTCTTGCGCCTTCAGCTAAGTCGACGCCAACGCACTGGAGTTTCCCGGAAGCACCCAGCACCCTGGGAAGCCATTTCGGGGAATTTGATTGTGGCATGAAAACGAAGCGACCCGCGCGCCTTTCGGCCCCATTCACGCGGCACCGACGCCAAATGTCAAGTGTCAAATATTCGGCATTTGTATAGATGCCAACGGCGTTTCATTCAATATTCTACACTACTAAGTGAAGAGTTTTCTTTGAGGCCCTTCGTGGGTGAAAAATTCAAAAGCTCAAAATTAGCTGAACTTTAGCATTTGAGACTAATTTACACATTCACAAAATATTTCATGTGATGTGTCGAGAAGTATTTATTCGCCCATAAAATTTAATACAATTAATAACAGTTTATGAATCTAAGCAGATTACATTTTACACAGGGAGTTTTTGGGGTTCAAACCTCCCGCAAACACACAAATTGCTGGTACAAAATATGGTTTCGAATGGTATTCGGCTCAAAAAATGTACGCAAACCCCCAAATAAAATTCTGTGTGCGCCACTGCCATGTGTGATATACGATTTTGTCATATTTAATATAAGAATGGTAAGATGGAAGAGTCTTGTGGAGGCCCTTTGCTCCAGAGAGGAGTCAACAAGGAAAAAAATATATGCAGTTTGTCAAGTAAATGTTTGCAAACTTAAAAAAGGTAGAAACATTATTTTGAAAAGCTTATAAATATAACAGAAATTACAATATTTTGAAATCTTTTTAAGATATAGATTAATAGTAATGTCTATTTGATACGCGAAAACAGTGTAAAAAATCAAAAAAGGAAATGAAGCTATACTTCAAACTGTCAAAAAATTCGTCTTCTTCAAAACCAAGATTGCATTGAAAATTTGGCGCCGTACAGTTCCGAACAGTTTCATGAGATACATTAGTTCCGCATTCTATTTTTATATCCAAAGCCATTTCCCTTATTGAGATACGGGGTTTTCACGAACTTTTCGGACGATTTTTCTTTCTTCTCTGTCAGACAGTTTTCTGGGTCGTCCAGGAGATACTTTCAAATCAACTCGCCCTTCAATACGCGAATCAAATAGACATTACTTTGATGTTATATGAGAGTAAAATATTCAATTAATCTATATTTTTCAAATAATTTCAAAACATTGCAATTTCTGTTATATTATAAGCTTTCGTCATTTTCTACCTTCTTTAAATTTGCAAACATTTACTTGACAAACTGTATATAAGAATGGACCAAATTTGTGACCAGCCCATGAGTCATCGACCGGAACAATTGACGGTAGGAATGTCTGGAAAATACGGCGGATGGGGTAGAACATTCCATTGAAGCGCCTTGAAAGTTTCCTTCAGAGACCTAAAATAATTATTATCCATATTTTTGGGAATAAAAAAAATTGCCCTAATTTAAGAAATTTCTATAATTATTGCTTTATAAAAATTATTCCCAATAAGAAATTTTTTACGTCGCCTATAACTATTATCATGTAATAAATATTTTTGAGTTGCATAATAACTCTTATAAGTTTCAAGTATATTTTTCGTTGTCCATGATTTTTATTTTGGGATTTTTGTTTTTTACATTGCTTCATAACTTTTATTAATGACTTTTTTAATTTACGTTACCGATAACTATTATTTTGATACTTTTTTTTGCGTTGCTTTTATTTATGATTTTTTTTCATTTACGTTGCCGATAACTACACTGTACAACAGCATTTCTGCAACAGAGTAACGACCATATATTTCTGAAAGAAGACGTCATACTGATCATTTTTGCCGAACAAAGTAATAGTCCAGCACGTCTGAGTTTTTTGTAATTTGCACATAAAAGTTAAAGAGTCCCTATAGAATTTTACACGGAAAGTATAAAAACTTGAAGAGCTAGAGCTTTGATGTCTAAGACAAAGTTGTTTGCATTAAAAGTGTGAATCTTTTTTGTGTACACATGTACCCCCCTTCCCCTTTCCTTACCCCCTTTTTCATGTTTTTCGGAAAAAATTTCATAAAAAGCTTGTATAGAGTAAAATATTGAAAAAACACCATATTGTCTTTTGGGAAAATATTCCCCATTAAAAAATAGAGGGGTCTTCAAACACCAAAACTTTCTCAAAACTTCCCCCAAAAAAAATAAAAAGCCTTAAACACGAAACCTTCATTTAATACTTTTTTCATAAATTGAGAAAAATTTTGAATATTAAAAAAATAAATATTTTCCATTGAAAAATAGTTCAGGTGGTCTCCAAACAAGAAATCCCCTCTTAATAAAATAAACAATTTTTATGACTGTACTCTGTTGCACACAAAAAGTTTAAAATTGTTGTACTGTGCTATTATTTGAAAAAACAAAGTTTTTACGTTATCACATTTTGGATATGAATTGATTTTTAATTGTTTTAAATTGTTAAACGCAAATTAACTGCAGAAACCTAAATTCCACCAACAACTAAACAATTGAAAATCAATTCATATTCAAAATGTGGTAGGACAACGTTAAAGAAACATTTCGTTCATAAAAGTTATGAAGCAACGTAGAAAAAATTTTCTTTCAAATAATAGTTGTCGGTAACGTAAATAAAAAAGTCATAAATTAAAGTTATAAAGCAACGTAAACATAAAAAATCCCAAAATAATAATTATCAAGAACGAAAAAAAATTGTTTCTCATAATAGTTATTACGCAACATAAAAATTAACTGTCGCAAATAATAATTATAATCAACAAATAAAATTTACGTTGCATTGTAATAGTTATATTGCAAGTATTTTATTAAAAAACTTATAATAGTTAAATCCCTGGTTTCCTTGGCGACTTTACAACGCTTCTCGAAAATTATGTTTTGTTGGCACCAACGTTGACAAACACACAGAAAGTATGTTGTTTACACTTCAGCGAAATGACACATACAAATTTTTAGAGGGAAAATATGTCGCTGTAACATGAATACAGTTACAAAATGCTCCTATGTGATTTAATGCCAGTTAAGCCATCTTTTGAAGGTCCCTCACAACTTGTTTGTGCCCCAAAATGTTCTCTTTAATCAAGAATATTTTCACTTTCAGTCTTGAAAAAATCACTTGATCTCGTTTTCTGTACTAAATTTTAACCGAATAACAGCTCCACTCAAGGTCCATTGTCTTGTTTTTGTTTAAAATAGCACGCGTGGCACAGACATTTATACTAAACTAACACTGCCCGCATTCGACTGGCTGATGGATGCGGGTTCTGTAAAGACTTCAACCTCTTGCGAAAAAAACAAACACTAACACACACACAGACCGCCGCGTTAATTGTGAAAATCCCTAGTGAGATGTCGACGCGCAAATATGCCCATTAGCATCTGAATATTAACTATGGCAACGGCAACTAAAACAAATATTTCAGAAGGCATTTCGGTTTTGTCACATTGGGGTATTAAAAACTCGCGCTACAGCCGCGACACACACTTGGCGCGTCAACGAAATGTACTAAAATTAAATTAAAAAACACAAACATCAGGAAATTGCTGCTAGGAAAAACATTAAAACGAAGAAACGATAACACAGCACAACAACAGTTTTCATATTTTCAGAGACAAAGAAAATACGCTGCAAGCGCTGCGAAAATGTGCGACGAAGAAACCAAACCGAACGAAACGAAATGGAAGAGAAGACGCAGCACTTTGAAAAAAATATTTTGTCAATTCTAATAATAAAAATTGTTGACCGATTTAGCTGGATTAACATAACGACGATGCGGTGTCATAAATTGCTCAACACAGGGTGTTCGGGCCATAAATTTCGCTATTAACATTTGCATCATGCAGCAACTACATTGGATACATACTTGCACATATACTATATATACTATATATATATGTATATATGATTTGGCCGACTTGCACACTTTGTGTTGAATCAAAGGAAAATGTTGCACTGTGCGACATGAAAGAGCACAAAACTTTACCTGCGACGTGAGTGATGTCTGTCAGTGTTCATGTGCACATCAATCGGATTTGATGACTCCAGAAAGTGTTTTACATTCGAGCAGAGCATTAAAGTGGGGTTAGATTAAATCAGGTTGGCAGATGACTTAGCTCAGTCAGTCATTGCGGCACATTGGAGACACGCAACTTTATCATAAACGTGAGTGAACCATGTATAAATTTTTAAGAATTTCACGTTGGCTCTTGGACCGTTGGAATCAATTAAGTGAGGGTGATTTTGTTAATATTTCTTCGAAACTTTTTTACTAATGCATTTCCACATAAATTGCGAGGTTGAGGGATAAGCGAAAAGAAAACATTTTCAAACGCGTTTCTTCTACAAAAAGACCTAAAGTTCACTAGAGACTTCATTTATAGGTCGGTCTATGTAGAGTTTTCCAACAGAGACTAATCGATGTTGACAGGCAATATGGGCCACTATATTGTTTTGTCTAAATAATAAAACTTTAGCTTTTTCAAAATGTTTGTCCGTTAGTCAAATGTTGCAGACTCGATAAACCTTGAAAGTTGAGTCTCAAACGTTTGAGGGACAAATTCTAGACAGCCGGCGCGGTAAACAATCACCCGATACTCTTAAGTCAAAGGAACGTCAGACCACCTGAGACCATTTTCGATATCCGTGAAAGTGTGCGGGAGAACCAGAAGCAGTCAATGCCTCGCCATGCACAGGAACTCCGCCTTTAGCAGACTTTAACTTGGCAAATTTTGCATCGAGACTTGGGCCCACAACATCCAACTGACCCAGGAACTCGAACTTAATTGACCATAGACAGAGTAGTTTCTTAGCTGACTGGGCTTCGAAGCGTTTGGAAAAGGACACCAGTTGTGGTCGAAAAGTTGTCTTTAGCAACGAGGCGCATATTTAGATGAATGAGAATTTTAACAAGCAAAATTGTTTTACATGAGATGACCTTCTTTAAAAGTTACTGTTTAGTACAGCCGGTGACGTCATTGGTTCGTAGTTCTTCGAAAGCGACGTTGGTGAGGCAATCAACGTTAACTGTGAAGGCTTGCAGATCGATGAAAATCAATAACTTTTGGCCCAAATTGAACGATATGGATGTGGACAACATATGGTTCCAGCAGTATGGAGCTATGTGCCAAACAGCCTATGTCAGCTATGCAAAGGTGACGTACATTGCTCCCCAAGATGATGCAACTTGACCTCGCTTGACTTTGTCTTGTGGCCTCATTCGATCGATGCCCTCAAAGTCAACATAAACCATGGCCATTGCCCAAATTTAGCTGGATCTATGTTTAAACTCCTTGCAGAGTCATTAAAATTTGGATCTCTCGGATCGGTGCCAAGGTGCGAAGCCACGGTGGACATTTGAACTATGTCATGTTCTATACTTGACCCTTTCGCTACAGGTTTTTACTGGGGAAAGTTTCTATTTTAGACTTATCGATTTAATATTAACATCCCATACAAATTTTTTTTGTTACCGAAACCTCTTTTTTAGAATGTTGTCATATTACAGCAACGCTATCGTTCTGGCTGTAATAATTACTTGAACATACAATTTTTTTATGCATAACTAAAAATCCGATATTCCTTCATTTACTTCAGCTAAAATTATCGTAAAAATGTATCTGAATTGAAGTAAAAAGTCAAATTAAAAATGTCTCTTATTTTTTTCTGCTTCTTCTTTTAAAAAATTTAAAATTTTAAAAATGTATACCTATGAATTGAAATTAAAAGTCAAATTAAAAATGTCTCTTATTTTTGTCTGCTTCTTCTTTCTTTATTATGCAAAGATATAACATTCAAAAAACTTGTATATTTATATTTAAATATTACGTTTATTAATTTTGTATTATTCCTAAAACTTCAAACTATGTATTCTAAGGACCAACAAAAAAATGTATTCTTGAAACCATAGAAAGTTCAGTCGTAGCATGTTGCCGTATGGCACCAAAACAGCGAAAGAGTCAATGAATTTCGTTAGTTCGTCAAGCACAGCTTTTTTTATTCCATTTCCACCTGATTGGAAAATCTTGTAAAATAACCTATCAAGCCCTCAAATACTGTAAGAATGGATGTTTGGCTTACTTACTTACTTAACCCTTTCGCTACAGGTTTTTACTGGGGAAAGTTAAAATTTTAAATTTTACGTCTTAAGCTAAGGTCCCACGATTGCCGCAAATGCGCCGATCATAGCCCGATCTGGTCGGGCATTGACTACGCAGGAATTGTCAATTGAGCAAAACGTTTTTTATTTGGATCACACGATTGCCCCAATTGCGACAAATTTTGTCGGCTCAACCTAGCGAACAGAAATATCGCACCGAACGATTTCAAAGGTAGGTCACACGATTGCCCGAATCGAAAAAAAAAATTGAAAAAAAATTGAAAAAATTGAAATAAATTCTCAAAAATTTTCAAAGCACCGACAAAATTGTCGGCCCCTATGGTTGGTGCTCGAGTTGCCGACAAAATTCGGCTCAATTTTTAATATTTTTGTCTGGCTTCAATTGTTCACACGATTGACGCAACAGTACCGATTTCGTTCGGCGCAACAGGAGACAAATCGAATATTTTTGACATTTGCGCCGAATGAATTTTTGAATTTTTTTAAAAATGCGTAAAATTTCTACGCATTGCGGCAATCGTGGGACCTTACCTTTAGGCTTCTATGTGGTTCTATTAGCAATATTTCATAAGAAATCTTTTAATTTGTATACTCGGACCCTGTATTTTAGAGTGTTTTTCTATGAGAGCAACCACATCGTTATGGTTGTAATAATTACTTAAACATTAAACTTTTTACGCATAACGAAAATTTGAATATTTCTTCATTTACTTTAGCCAAATTAAAAAAAAAAAGTATCTAAATTTAAAGAAAACGTCAAATTAAAAAGTTCTCTAATTTTTTCTGCTTCTTCTTCCTTTACTATGTCAAGATATACCATTAAAAAAACGTGTATACTTCTCTCCTTTTAACTTAAATATTCAGTTTATTAATTTCGTATTTTTCCTAAAACTTCAAACTATTCTAAAGACCAACAAAAAAATGTATTCTTGCAACCATAGAGAATGCAGACGTCCACAAAGTAGCATGTTGCCATATGGCAACAAAATAGCGAAAGGGTTAACTGGCCACAACAACCCAATGTGAATGAGTGGTCTAAATGGCAATAATACAGATGTCTATACTAGGCAGTGGCTTCTGACTAGTTCAGCCCCTCAGTAAAGGTCTAGAAACTGCATATGTGAAATCTGCAGCTTCAACCTCAACGGTGGTAATTGACATTATTACTTCTGTCACTTCACTACTCCAACACAAACAACTCAAAAACGTTGACCAAATTTTAGTGTAATTACAACCACACAACGAGTTTATTACGACCTAAGTAAGCTCTATCAAGCTTCCAACTCTTAACTAAGACCTCATCAGATCGGAAACTAGATAATTAAAATCCGTTAGTCTTCTATTAAGCAATGCTTGAATTAAACATTTGCACACCGCAAAACCGCAACCAAAAGCCAAACTTCCTGTGCAGTTTCGGCACTAAGCATTAAAATTATAAATTCATCAGGGGAAGAATCGAAACAATTAACTACCAATTTGCATATCAAGCTCCGAAACAGTCCAACTAATTAGAGGATTTTATTATAAATATCAGCGCCGAGCATATCGCAAAGTGCTACCAGAGTTTAGCAGACGCCCGCCTGTCATTCGACCAACAGAAGAAATATTGGCCCACGCTTCGATGCTTTTGTTTCACCTAAGCGCTAAAAACGCAACAACAAAAAACACTCCGTCAACCAACAGACGGACACACATAAAATTGGAGTCTTTAAAGCGGCATAAATTTGCCTTGCCGACGTTTCAAAAACAGCCAAATCAAATGTGATAAATTCAAATAAATTTGTTTATTCGTGGTTAGCCAAAACAAGTTAAGTAAACGGATTTTATTGCTTTTCTGAAGTTGAGGTTGTTGTTGTGTTGGCTGCCATTGTTGCCTTTTGACAAATGTTCAGTGCTTGTTGCTGCGGCTGCGGCTGTCGTTGTCCGAAAACAGGTCAAGTGGCAAAATTTCTTTCTGCCCGTAGAAGGAAATGTTTACCGCCGAAAACCAAAATTGGTCAGCGTCTACTTGGATATCCAGCAAAAATGGCCCATCGAAGTCAGACTCTTTACGCAGAAAGCACCGTCAGCGGTCGGACACACTCACCGCGTTTACCATAAATGGCCAGCAATGTGCCGCTCGCCGATCGCATTGTGACAGTTAACAGTTTTATTTCGGCGCTGGCCGCTTAGTCATCTCCCGCTCAGCTCAGCTCAACAACGCTGAGATATCTAACTATTTTTAACAAATTTCTTCATTTATACTTATTTATTGCCTACTGTTGCTGTTATGGCTGTTGTTGTTGTGTGCTAATGTGCAATTTCGTTCCAGTGTACAGTCGTCGTCAGCTGCGAGTGAACTTAGTCCATATTGGGCAGGTGCCAGAACCGCTTGCAATTTTGTTTTTATTAATTTCTATGGAATTGAATTACTGCCTTGGAGTCGAAGCTGACATTTGATGTGCAATCAAATATTAATTTTTGTATAGTTAATAAATCAAATTAGCATAGTAAGAGGTCACTCAATAAAACGTCTTTTAGTCCATCGCATCGTCTAGAATCTAGATGCGTACATGTCTGCATCTAGATTCAGTTTTCTCTAGTGGTTATGTTTTTTAAGATTGATTAAATTTATGTTCAATACAGCAAAACTATAAAGTTGCTAGAAAGGTGCTGAAGGGATTAGAATAAATAGAGATAGGGATGAAAATAAAGAAGCAATTGGCGATGATAGGGAAAGAAAAGAAATCAGTGGAAGAGGATGCAACCGAGACCAAAATTAAAGTGAACGAAGGGATGGAATTTAACATAGATATATTATTTTTACATACCTAGATATATATAGACAGATAAAAATAAAAATAGGAATGGGAAGAGAGATAAAGATAGAAATAGAGAAATAGAGATGGAAATAAAGAACGAATGGATAATAAGTCAGCGGTATACGAGTACATATACGAAGACAAAGATAAAAGTAGAGATACGAATGGCAAGAGAGATATAGATAAAGATAAAGACGGAGATAGACATAGAAATTGTGATAGGTTCAGATGGAAATAAGAAAGGATTTTGTGAAGGGGATGGGAATGGAAATGAAAATACATTGACATAGATAAAGTAAGTAGTGATGAAGATCGATATATAGATAGAGACACTTACTGGAAATGTAAATAATTAATGTTAGTGATAGATAGAGAGATAAAGATGTAAATACATTTAAAAGCAAAGATTGGAGAGAGATACGGATACAGGCAAATTTAGGATTAGAGACTGAAAGCAAGATAGATATAGAAATGGAGAGAGAGAATAGAAATAGAAAGAGAATGAGAAAATGGAAAAGAGGTAGTAGTCTGTGTGCAAGTTGCCATTGCGAGAGGGACGTAGGGCAGGAGAGAGAATATAGGAGTAAGAGTAGAAATGGGAGAAGAAGTAGGAAAAATTGATGGAAATGGATGAGTAGGAAATATACATATTAGAGAAGACATAGAAGTAAAAGTTGAAGTTGAAGTAGAATTTGGAGCAGAAGTAGAAGTAGAAGCAGAAGTAGAAGTAGAAGAAGAAGTAGAAGTAGAAGTAGAAGTAGAAGTAGAAGTAGAAGTAGAAGTAGAAGTAGAAGTAGAAGTAGAAGTAGAAGTAGAAGTAGAAGTAGAAGTAGAAGTAGAAGTCGAATTAGGAGAAAAAGTTGAAGCGGAAATAGAAATAGAAGTAGAAGCAGAAATATGGAAGGTAACAGGAATAGAAGCGAGAATAGAGATAGAAGTAGAAATATGAAAGGTAACAGGAAGAGAAGCGAGAATGAGGACAAAAAATATAGTAGGAGATAGAGGAGTAGAAGAAGTAAAAGAAGTAAAAGGAATATAATTAGGAATAAAAGTTGGAGCATAATAAAAGTAGGAGGAATGAATGTGGAAGTAGGACATGTTTCGCAGTAAAAGTAGAAGAGTTGAGGGAGTAAAAGATTAAAAGTAGCAACAGGAAAAGGAGTAAGAGCGAAAATAGTATGAGGAACTAAAGAAATTGAAAGATTAGTAGAAATAGGAAGAGTTGAGATAACAATAGATACCTATTCCTCCTAATTCTTCTAATCCTCCAATTTGAGACTTTGTGTACTTTGTCTTTGTTTCCGCAGAATCCAATAGTCCCCATTATATTTTAAGCTTGTGTTCGAATCAGATTTGAAATCGTTTGTGCTAATAAATTGGAAATCGGCAACTCAATCATATTTCGTATAAAATCGGGTAGATTTGAAACGATTTAAAAAAAAAACCCGAAAATTTGGAATCTTGTATTTTATTGAATATTTCTTATCTATTCTATTAATTAATTATTTGAATGCTTGTTTTAAATTCATCTTAAAAATTCATACAACTCAAAATTCCAAGTATCACTGCAAGAGTTCAAAAAATGTGTTTTTGATTTTTTTTTAAATATTGTGCCAAAGGAGTCGATCAAAAAACGAAAAGTTCTTAAAGTGTTTAAGATTTTCTTTATTACTGCAAATTTTTTCGAATTTGGCTCATCTTAAAACATTTATAGAAATGCTTCCAATTTCAACTCAGGACTCACCTGAGATCGTCTTAGACTTTAGCAGTTTTAACGTTCACTTTTCATTCAAAATCTCTTTCAACATTATAAAATTGGCATCTATGTATTATTTGTGTATTTAATTTGCATTGCTTACAAGCGATTCTGATTTGTATTATCTCTAGCTGCCTGTTGTTGTGGCCGATAAGGGCGGCGAATTAAGTTGATCTACGTCATTGAACTATTGGCGTCAGCGGCACAACACTCGATTTGTATGTGGCACAATGAAATCAGCAACAATAGCAACAATGAGAACACTTAAACGCAACAACCACAGTAGTAATGACAGTCACAAATACGCAAAGCATTTAATTTGGGTACAATAAATATCGAAATTGTGTGCATATGGCAACGACGCACAGTGTAACGATTTCATATAACCGACGGCCAAAAACAGTTAACGTTGTCCAATCTCAATGAAACTTAGTGAGAAAGAAGAAGACATTTTTAAAAAATCTTTAAATTAGGATCACTACCACGCCCACCTCCCATACAAATATAAAAATATTTTGAGAATACTTTGCTTAATATTAGTGATAGAATTATTAAATTTGGCAGTTGAGCTTATATCAATGTAAAAGTTGGCACAAAAAATGGGCGGCCTGTCACGCCTACTTTCGAATATATGAAGAGCTTTCGAAAAAAATGCATTACAAAGAAAAGTTGGACAAATTAAATAATGACCTATCATAATAAATATCATAAAGCTAAGTATATATAATCTGAACATAATAAAACAGTAATTAAAACTCAAAATAGATGAACATGTTTCATTAATAAAAATTTTAAATGTCAAACGTCAAACGCAGACCAAATTTATCGCTTGAAGATTAAGCGAAGAAAATATTAACTCAAACCACTTTTATGTTTTAGGAATAAGAAAAATTTAAGGTGTGAATTGTGAGGCAAAATATTAAGTACCAAGCAGGGAATACAAACAATAAAAATTGCCATTAAGCGATACAAATGGCTGTGCGGACAATAGAAATGCGTGCATAGTTAGTGTTGAAATGTATATCAAAATTGATTTTTCGATCCTACCAGGGCACTGTTGGGCACAAATCCAAAATTCCCGAGCATTTAAGAAAAAGTTAAAAATATATAAATATTTGGTCTGGATTTGTGGCAGGCAATTTGTCAGTGCGGCAATTATTCCACTTAGTTCCGTAGTAATGGTGTCAATGAATGCAGATTTACACCTAAATTAATATTGAAAAGAGAGGCTACGACCACTAAAATGACGACATAGAACTGAAAAATTTATTGGTAACAACTGTTACAAAGTAAAAACATAAATTTTGTTCCAAAGGACAGTAACCCCCCAAATTGATCAGAGCTCCTGCAGGTTCACCAGAATTTAGCCAATGACTAAAAAATAAAAATTTTAATTTTTTCACTATCTCATACTATAAGTCAAAATAAAACAAATTAATAAGTAATAATTAATAATTAATTATAATTATAATAAAACAAAACATTTTAAAATTTAGAAAAATTAATTTTCACATTGTGCAACTTTTTATGTATAATAAATATAAAATAAATAAATAAAAATAAATATAGATAATAATAATAATAAAAATAATAATAATAATAATAAAATAAATTAAAATAAATAAATAAAAAGAAATATAAATAATAATAATAATAAAATAAATTAAAATAAATAAAGAAAAATAAATAAAAATAAAAAATGTATCTAGTTAGCGGAGTAGCAACTAATTTTGCTTTTATTAGAAAGTACATATTGACTTGTTGTTGTTGTTAATAAAAATTGGGCAAATGTTTTTTGATGTATTTTTTTACACTTTTTTTACACGTACTTTAAAGAAACGGTGCTCAGAAGCGAAACAAACAGTGCTGTGAGGTTGTACTAAGTAATTCCCAGTAAAATTCTAAGTACTGAGTACATAAAAAATGCACTTTGTTCTACAAGCAAATCTTTCCTCCATTACGTTCAATTTTAATGGCCTGAAGTGTCTACAACAATTCAAGTATTAAGAAAAAATTTTGGATTTGTTTTAAAAGGATTTTTAACTATGTGTAAACAAATCTTTCCACACTTTGAACATCGATTTCACGTATTTTTTGGACGCACTCGTTACACTGTGCGAGGTGTCAATCGTATTGTGGGCACTATTGGGCGTGATAACGACACACACACACACACACACAGACAGAAGCACACACATATTGACATGAACAAAATCTATTGATATGGTGAAATGTTGACGTATCCAACGTCAATTGTGCAAAGTGTTTGTGCTCTTAATTTATTGTACAATTCGATGGCAGACAGAATGGCGTCATTAGGGCTTTTGCTTATTAGCTGCTCCGTTGCCGCCTCTTCTCGGCCCCCCCACCAAACAACTTTGCTCCTACGTATTTAGTATAGCGGCTCATCTATCTTAACACTGAGTGGGAACCAACTGTGCATTATTCTATATAAATTTTGTATATATATGTATATACAAAAATAAATAAAATTTTTTACACGTGTATATATCTATGTGTGCTTTGTCTATTTGTGCGTATTTATTTAATATATTAACACCAACACAGTACAGCAATTTGCACTAATTTCTAACTTATTGCTAAGACCCACAGCTGAGCAAATTCCTACACACACACACACACACATACGAGTTTATGGAAGGACAATGACGTCTTTATTAAAAATAGCAATTTGTTTACTTTCGATGCTGCCAAACACACAAACACACACACACACATTCCGCCATCTCACTTTTTGCATTGCTTTGGGACTTTTTCAAAGACTGTTTATTTATTTTTTTTTTTGTTTTTGCATGAAAAGCCCAGCAAAGAGCAAACACAACACAAAAACAACTACGACACAGAGAGTATTAGAAATGAAAACTGGCTCCTTCGGACACACGTCACACATCTTACGTATTCGCGTATCTACGCTCATTAAATTTGGTTCGTACGCAGCGACGCAGCGCAGCCCGCTGCCAGCCATCGCTATGGCAATAATTATTTTTAACGTTTCGCGCAATCGCCGCCTTGAACTATAAACAATTGGATTTTCGCCTTTGTATTCGGTTCCATTCTGTCATTATTATAATTTTTCTTTATTGTAAACTTGTTTCCTTTTTCCTCGTTTTTGCCGCAATGAAATTAGACGCGCTGCAGTGACGCGGTCCACCACCAGCCAACGTTGTGTGGCGGGAAATTCTTCTGCAGAAATGCCAAACGTTTGCTGGTTTCGCTCTTGTTTACTTCTTACTCTGCTTTTTTTCTCTGCTTTGCCTACCGTTGCGTTTGGCTTAATTTAGTTCCAGCAAATTTACAAGAAATCATCCAGTACATTAAAATACACAAACAAGCGCCGAAAATAGCTGAACGCGCCGCGCTGTTCGACTCGGACCGACGTCACTGTTTTGAATTTAGCAAAAGGTGAATAATACTTTAATTGTGCTTTAATGAGTTGCACGCACTGTACAAGTTTCATCGGTGGTGCGAGCGCCACCGCTGTCCATGAATCTGAATGGTCTGCTCCCGGCAATTATTAACCAATAAAATCTTGATTGGCTCTAATGAGCGATTTTCATTATTATTGTCGATCGCTCGGCACTTAACTATTTTGATTACATATGTAGTGAGTGTCGAAAGTCAAAAATACCCATGAGATAACTCGTTGAAATGTAATGAGTAATGAAACACAATGGAAACGCAGCGTTGTGGTCAAACAGGCCAAATAAACCAACATCCTTTATGGCCCAAACACATTCAAGACGGCAGAGACACGGCCACACGATTTCAAAATGGTGTTGACTTTGACCATCGACGTGTGGTCAGCTACGTGATTACAATAAAAACGGCAGCAACGTCATCACAATCATATTTTTGAGCTATTAAATACAAATTTTAAATTGCTTTCGCACTCCATGTTTCCACTTTATCGTTGTGCAATCAATTTAAAACAGGGACCGAAAATAACTGTTATTTTACAATTTTCAAATCAAAAAGGCATAACGAAAAAATTTTCGGCGGACTTTTTCAAATATACCATTATGATCGTAATGGCCTCGGCTTCACGAATATTAAATGCCTTCTAAATTTTAGAGTTTTACTGTTATTTTGTGCCTTTTATTATTTCAGGCAAAAATAACTGTTACTTTTGACTTTTATTTTATCGGTCAAAAATAACAGTTATTTAATGACTTTTATTTTTTCGGTCAAATATATCAGCCAATTTGAATTTTTTCAAAGGCCGTTTGACCGACTAAAAAAAACTATTGACACCATTTTTTTCGTCGCACAAGTCTTATAGCTCAGAATGTGCGGTGTGCTGAGACGAAAGTAACAGTTATTTTTGCCTGATATGATAGAAGGCGCAAAATAACTTTTATTTTTACCGGTAAAAATAAAAGTTAAAAGATAACAGTTAAAATCTGACTTTTTTGATAAAACCCATAACCGGTACGGTCCCTGATTTAAAACAAATGCCAATATGTTAGAGTTTTTAGAACTCGTAAATTTTAACTGAAAAACTAACAAATTTGTAAGAAAAATTCTATTAAAAATATCTGTTTTGAAGCAGTGATGCCAATTGCTTTGGTTTTGTCGCCAAAGAAATCGAGAATAGTTCTATGTTTGGCTACAGCGACAACTGTGTTTGGTGTTCGTGTAGTCGATCTGTCGTCAAAATAATCGTTCGTATGAACGTTTTGATTATATATTTTGACAGATGCAGTCGTCTCGCTGCTGTCGTCTATGTGTTCGGGGCATTAGGTTGTAAGCAGAGTTGTGAGACGGTGGGTAGAAGTGGCTGCTTTATGGGGCATTCCCATCTTTCGGACTCTGATCCATTTATTTACGTCTGTGAATAGTTCTACAGGGTAGACCTCCTGGATTATCGAAAAAACACTTACACGAATGAGTCCTCCAGAAGGAAATACGATATATGCATAAAAGATCAAGTTCATTTTTTTACGTTTATTATTCAAACAAGATACACCAAAAACCTTTCCAAAATGTTGCTTTCGAAAACATGAAAGTAGTGAGTTCTAAGCAAAACGTTAAACAGATGTAATTTAAAAATTATTCTTAATTTTTGTTTATTTTTATTTTAAACAAATGATGATTATTTTCAAGTTTTATTTTTTGCCTACAAAATAAAAAATTGATATATATAGATATATATATATATATATAGATATATATATATATAGATATATGATATATAAGATGATAGATATATTAGATATATAAGATGCGAACTGTTTACATATATTTGCAGGTTAATTTTGATACCCCGAACACATTGACGACTGCAGTGACACTCATGATTGTGGTGTCCTTGCTGCTGCTTTCATTGTAATCAAATAGTTGACTGCACGACAACAGTTGAAGCCGACGCCATATTGTATTCGTGCAGTCCTGTTGCTGCCGTCTTGAATGTGTTCGGGCCCTAATACTTAATCTAATGTTCATAAATTTGTCCTTCATAACTCCGTCTCGTAACCGTTGCATCTTTTCAAAACCAATGCATTGTGCTCGCCTTAATGGGGCGTGTCACAGATCTATGTACTTGAAAACCATTTTGCATCATTTGTGAATCACTTCAACTCACTGAGCTCTTGATAAGCCCATAACAAGTCCACATTATGTCCAATTATGAGAATCATTTGCATTATTAACTTCTTCTCAATCAGTCGAGGTTCTTGACTTGAACCACTGCAACCTTAAATTTTTCACTGCACAAAGGGCGTTTCTTTCATTTTGTAGAACCCAACAATCTGGTGTCTGGTGTCAGTATAATTTGGCCTTCAAAGCGAAGTTTCGGTTTTCCTTGTCTTCTCGTCCTCTGAATGCAGTGGATTCAAAGACTAGTTTAGCTGAAGCACTATTTTTCATTCGCTCGACATATGAAGAACCAATAATCTGTACTACTATCAACTACACTAAAACTGAACCAATGGTGGATTAGGACAGAGTTCGTGTTTAATAATAATCGGATCTGTAGATACTGTCAACAATTGATCCAATGAACATTTGCAATGGATCCATCAAAATCATGATTGCGATTGTGATTTGCTATGAAGTCAAAAATCGATCGAAATTTTGATGTGATCGTGTTGTGCAAATACAAACGCTCACATGTGGCACTTATGACAGCAACCGTATTTTTCTGGCTTATTCCATTTCTAGATTCCTTCGTTACGAAAATACTCCTCGGGATCGAAATAAAAGCGTTTTTAAGCAAACCAATCTTTAGAGTACATCATCGTCCACAACAATAAACATTAAATCATCTTCAAAAGCTAAATTTCGTTATGCCACAACGTCGTTGCCAGAGTGGTGCAACCAAAAACGTAATTTAATACTTTGAAATTTTTTTAGCAAACTATTCTTTCACATAGTTATAAAAAAGCTATTTAATAATTTCAAAAATTTATTTAGCAAACTATTCTGTCACATAGTTTTATTGCCTTCATAACTTGAGTAAATAATTGAACATCCATCCAACAGCTTCATACCCAATATTTGTCGCAACGATTTTTTCTTACACAAAATTTGTTTTGAAAATTATTGCAGTATCTAATAATAAAAACTAGAATGAACCTCGCTGACACTATCGACTTTCGCACTCGCATACACATACACATGTCAGTATGTGTGAGTGTTGGTTGGCTTTTACTGCCATTTACCATGCGGCGCTATAAAGTCATAAACACTCCAAGTTGATGTCGTGTCCCTCTGCGAATGGGGAAAATGAAAAGGAAAACGTGCCGATACTTAATTAAAGCATTTTATTTGGCCGCGCCATTAGTTCATTTTTTTCAGTTCAGTTATGAAAATCAAATGCAACACATGCACAGACGTGCGTGCGCGCAAATGTGTCGACACATGAGGCCATTTTCCTGTAAATCAATAAAAATCCAATATTCCTGACTCACTAAAAGAAAACTTATTCGAAATAGCCGGCAACAACGTGCAAACGCGGCGCGTGTGTGCAACATTTCAGCGATGCGAAGATTGCATCAGCTGCGTTCTGCGACGTAATGTGTGTGCTGTATGTGTATTGGTGTGTGTGTGTTGCGTTGGTGTGTTCAATTTCGGTTCAAATACAAATGCACGCGTGTCTGCAACACGCGTACGAACATTAAAAGACATTAAAATTTTTATAGTTTAAAAAGTGGCAACGAAACGAAAATTGATGGCAACACTCAAAGAAATCACAGCTAATTTGTTAGGCCCCGTGTCGCTGGCGCTGGCGCTGGCGCAGTCGACGGTCCAGCCAGCCGCGCGATGAGCTGTTGTTGCTCTTGCTGATGTTGCTGCTGCTGCTGCTGATGACGTTGTTGCCATTGCCTGTTTGTGTTGCTGATACTGACGCTGTCGCTGACGTTAACGTTGACGTCGCCAAAGATAATGACGGCCTGTCCGTCCGTCACGCTGTTCGTGCGGCGCAGGCAAATGAGTGCGCGCGCCGGCCGCCACAAATTGACACTTGGGAGCGAACACCAGCGACAAACAGCAACAACAATTCTGACACAAAAACAACAAATAACAGCAGCAACAAAACATCAAAAAAAAACTAAATAATACACACAAATAAAATTAGCGCGCAGCAACAACAACAACGCCAAATGACAACATTAAAGTGGAAAAGTGTCAGGCGGAAGTGTGTCATGGATTTTTCAAAAATAGTCGCAGCCATCAACAACAAAAACACATCAAAACAATAAGAACAACACACACAACACAGCAATGGCACAACGGCCAAAAACAAGCGAATCGCTTTTTTCCGTTGGTTCTTCGTTTTTCAATGAATGAAAAGCAAAACGAGGAAGTTGCACAAGTCTCGACGGCCTGCAATTAATTTTCATGATTAAAGAAAAACCAACAACAGCAGAGCAGCAGATTTTCAGCTGCCATACGCAGTTAGGTCCCTAAAATTCTCGCTGTCACTTATCGCCGAATGGCAACATTAATCGTCCATGTGATTGGGTTCGTTTTCCGCCATCGCCAAAGTCAGTGAGTTGACTTTATTTTTGTTGGGTTGTTAGCTTGAAAGTGTTTTCTAGGAAATGTTGCTATTGCATAGTCCAAATTGGTTGGCGCCAATTCAAAAGTTGTTATACATGTTTTCAGAATTTTTTTCTATAACAGCGAAAATGCTTATGAATGTCCTTTACAGATTTCGAGTTTAAGGTTTTATTTTATTTTATTTTAATTTATTTTGTTTTGTTTTATTGTATTGTATTTTATTTTATTTTATTTTATTTTTTATTTTGTTTCATTTTATTTTTTTTGTTTTATTTTAATTTATTTTATTTTATTTTATTTTTTTCTTTTACTGCATTTTATTTTAGTTTGTTCTATTTCATTTCATTTCATTTCATTTCATTTTATTTTATTTTTTATTTTGTTTCATTTTATTTTTTTTATTTTATTTTAATTTATTTTATTTTATTTTTTTTTCTTTTACTGCATTTTATTTTAGTTTGTTCTATTTTATTTCATTTTATTTTATTTTATTTTATTTTATTTTATTTTATTTTATTTTATTTTATTTTATTTTATTTTATTTTATTATATTTTATTATATTTTATTTTATTTTATTTTATTTTATTTTATGTTATTTTGTTTTATTTTATTTTATTTTATTTTATTTTATTTTATTTTATTTCGATTTTAAATAAATGTTTAAAATTATTAGAAAATGAAAAGATAAAAGCATAAATTTTGTGGAATTCACTTTCAATGAAGCCAAAGAGATTTTTGTCTTCAACAAACACACAAACTAAAAACTACTTGCAACATTTCCGCACTCATTTTTTTACTGTAATAAAGGCAAGAAAAGACTTTCTGAATCGTGGATCTATACCGTTTATCGAATGATTCGTTCGCAAGAACAAAAATCGGGTTTATCGAACATTTTTCGACGCTACTTTGGCCAAAATATCTGGTTTCCTTTCAGGGTTCAGCGAACTGAAATTAATTCAGAGAACACTTTTGTTTTTCGGAGCATTTTTCGTATAAACTAGTCAGTAGTCTACAAGTCTAGTAATCTACACAAAAATTGCCAGTTCTTTTTTACATCGTTTTTCAATTATTAGCAGAGTGGCTGCTGTTTAGATTTAAAATCAATAAAGAAGGATTATCAAAGGACCCTGTATTATTAAGACGCGCTCATGAAATGGTCTCAGCTAATGTTGCCTGTAGGCGCTGCAAGACTTATAGTGACCTACAGTGAAATTCTAACCCTCTAGAACCAAGTTTTGTAGGACATTTTAGTACCAATTTTGAATAAGTACGAAATTAACACTTAAACACATCTTTTGTTTTTATTTATTTCTGTCGTTCAAGTTAAATTTTGAGCTCTGGTACATTCAGAAACCTTAAGGTAGTAGAATTTTATGGCAAATAGTTTTGTAGTACTTACATTTTGTTCTTAAAAAGTCCTGTTTCAAAGGAAAATTTTGGCATTTTAGAAAAAAGGGTCCAATTGATCCACAAAGGTGGCAGCTAGAGGGTTAAAATATTTCACAAAAATGTGCCCCATAGTATTTTACATAAAATTGCCGAACATATTATATACATACCTAAAATGTAAGATTACATGGTTTTTGTATGCCAATTCACAATAAGAATATGCAAAAGGAGGGAAACTTAAAAAAAATTCACACGTAAACTTTCAAACTCTAACGTAAACTTTATGTCGATACACGTATATTTTTGTTTGACCCCTTTTAACAGAATCCGTTGTCAGAACCTTACTATTAAAAAAAATATGATTTTGTTGTTCAGTGTTATTCGAAACGGAGTGAAATGAAAAGTTTCTGAATAAAGCTAAAATTACAGTTTTCAGTTTACATTTCATCAAAATTTAACACAAAACCCCTACTTGCATATGCAATAACTTTTAAACACTACTTTTGAACTCAATACCATTTAAAATTACATATATCTGCGACTCGCAATTTGAGAGTTTTGGACCCTAAACCCTTTTTGCGTGCGCCACTTAGTATAGAGTTTCGTAATAAAAGTGCACGAATTAATTTTTGAAGTATTTTTTCTGTGCAAGTGGCAGCTCTAAAAGTTGACAGCTGGTGTCAAAGGAGAGAAGAACGCGTTATCATTTTAAAACAATCGATTTATTGAAGCAACTATATTCAGACCGATTAATTTCCCGAAATTCCAATGTCAACTGGGGATCCTGAACGTGTGATTTCTGTCTTTGAGATTTTGTAAAATCCCTATTCTATGGAAACCAAAAACACTAAAAATTTCTCACCTCAAGGTCGAGAACCAAAGCGTCCTCGATATGATGAAACCACATCTTTGCCAAAAAGCCATCGAAAATCTAAGAAAATGGAGAGAAGGACATGTGAACTGAGCTTTAGGCACCTTTTGCCTCCATCCGTAAAAGAGTAAAAATTGATTAAAAAATGATATGACAGTTCTGCTTAAAACTATCACTGAAGTTCCAAAGTTCATTCCAATATTTTGACTCATTTATTGGTACAAATCAGTCAATTGATAGATGAGCGGACGTATAGATGAAATCCGAAACCCTTTCTTCTGATGATTCTAATTCCAATAAGGTGAAAATATTTACGTCGTCATGTACCTAAACCATATCGACTACATCTCCTTCTGGCCTTGAAAACTCCTAGTCAAAGTATCCACCAAAGACGCCGATAGAAAATCCAGACCCAGAGATGCTGAGTGCTTTCTACTAAGTTAATTCTCCTATGACGAACAGAAAAAAATATCAAACTAAAAAATCCAATCTCCTGAAAACCCCTCCGACTTCCACCTCTCCTCCGGGCAAAGCTTATTCTTACATATTTACATTCTCTGGCAGCGCAGAGCAGTGAAAAATTGCGATTTTAGCGGCGCTTAGCTGAAACTCGCTGAGAGTTTGTTTAGCAAACAGCAAATAACTTGTTGCCCTCCCAGGCGACAATCAGCGCAGCACTTTTGGTCCATTTAAGAAATGGTCACAGCGACAGTTGCAGTTGTCCCTCACACACACAAATAAATGCATTTTGTGTGTTTGTGCGTTTAACGCTCTGCATTCGGGCTGCATTTATAAACGCTTCATAATTCTTGAAATGTAACAAGTTGACAGCGTCAGAATTTGCATATTGCACCGCATTGCTTGGGCGCGCGACATAAATCCCTTCAACTGCGGCATGTTGCACTGTTGCGCCGTTCCACTGTGGCATTGTTGGCCTGTGTACGAATGTGCATTTATTGACTTTGTTGCTGTCTAGGCTGTTGCTTGCTTGAGTCCTCACAGTGTCGAGCGAGTAAAAGTGAAAAGCAATGGAAAACTTAAGGTCGCTTCTTGTGCCGTTGCAGAAATTTAAAATGACAACATAATTCGCCAGTATATCATAATCAAAATACGCCCACGATGCGCATAACGCGAATGCAATTACACTTCGAGAACGAGCGAACATGAACATATCTTCCACCAAACACACACACACATACTTGAGTGCCTTATGCATATATTTGCGAATGCTTGTCTGTATGGCTGAATGTCTGTGCCGCATTACAGCCTAAGCGGAAATAAATGGCACTTTTCCACGGTTTCATGGCACATATGACAGTATTTTTGGTCAGGTGGCATCGCTTACACATCTCAAAGTTGCAGTTACAGACAGCATTGAAAGACCATTTCATAGTCACAGGACAGAAATTTAGAATGAGGAGGTCGTTAATTGTTCAAATTGTGCCACCAAAGATAGTAAAATATGTTGGGTACAAATAGTGTTTCGTTCCACTGTAGGGCTGCCATATGTCACGGTTTTGCGGATAAGTCCTGGTTCAGAACAATTGATCGCCGTGTTTCGAAACACTTCTGCAGTGAGTAGTTAGTGGGTATTATCCAACAGTCCTTTAGCACCAATTTCAATGAATAAACCCTTTAAATTTCTTAATAGTCTTTAGTGGATCCCGTAGTTCCGCCTTTGCCGCGTTCAGGGGCGGATTCAGAAAAATATTTGGGGGGGTTTTAAAAAAGTAATTCTTTAATATTCATGAAATGCCTTTTAATTTGAATATAATTTTAAAGTCGACCCCAATATTTCGAGGGGTGTTTAACCCCAAAACCCCCCTGAATCCGCCACTGGCCGCAATGATCAAGACAATAGACCACAAAAAGCAGCAACAACATTCTTGTAGAGTCGAGCAGTAACTGAATAAGTGTTCTATAGTCTCCTTCTCCTCATCTGCACCAGAGCCCAGGTTGCCACTCGATCAAAATTTGGCCTACCATATTTTTCGAGAAAAATTACTAAAATCTAGAAAATATAGCAATATGAAAAAAAAAGAAATTTCGGTCGTTCTGTTCCTCCTGTTACAAAGCTTTGTTGTCTTCGGTCAAAAATGTAAAAAAAAACATGAACGAAATGAACGAAGTTCATGTCCTTTGTTACACATCGATGTGTGATAGATTTTCCGCCATTGGAGTAACTACCAAAATGGGTTTAACATGCCACCTCACGACAACATAATGCACAGACTTCCCTTGCAAAAAGTCATCAAACATGAAATCGAATAAAAGTAACCAAGTAACCAACCACAAACAAATTAACCAATTTTGGTGAAAATTAACCAACTATGGCAACTGTGACCACAGCTTCTAAACGAAAGCAGCCATTTTCTATGTTTGTGTTCTCTAATGACTTCAGTGACTCGCAAATAAGACACCTAATGCCTTCTTAATTGGATAATATCGACTGAAACGCTTCTCACTTTCTACAAATTTTGTTTTGCCATTTCTTTCAGCATAGACTTTTTAGCAAAATTTTAACGCAAAACTCATCGAACTTGTCGGCGCCGCATGGTGCCGCCTTTTTCAAATTCTTAAACGATTCCGATGTCTATAAATAGACGCCCAAAAGAATTTCTAAACAAGCTAAAATAAACTTTACCAAATATCGCCACATCGACTTGCACTAAAAATACAACCGAATTTTCACATAATTTTCCAAATTTAACTCGCGTGCCTCATGCGCTACAATGGCAACAGCAACAACAACAACAACAACAATAACAGCATCAAAACACACGATCGCCGCTCGGTGAATATTGTAAACACGCGCAACGCTTCGCGTGGCAACGCTTCGCGTGGCAACGCCAACGTCAGCAGCTGCCGACTGGCAGCTCATTGCAGCGCCCCGCCGCGCCCACAAACCCCTTTTACATTCCCGGCCAGTTGGTCGGTCGTGTGGCGCGTCCACCTTGTCTAAATTTAACACGCCGCCTAATCATCTGTCACGGCCCATCATAAATGCCGATCGCCGCTCGGCCGCCGCAATCGTCAGCGGTCAACACTGCCAACACCGCAGCGGCGGCAACCGCACGCTGCCACCCAAATTAGCCGCACGTCGTCATCTTGTCGGGCGACGCTGCTCGCGACATGTGATCGACGCAGCCGGCGGAACGCGCATCTTTTATGGGCAATTTGAGCGCCACGCTAGATGGCGCTCCGTGCCGCAGCACCCAAACGAATATCGGGGCAGCCAAAAAGCTTTGGCGCAAAACAACACCAACCGCAAGTACGAGTACACAAAGTCAATAATTCGCCGGCATTGCGTCAAAGAGATTTTAGCGTTCCGCGTGCCGTCAGCGAGCGGTGACGAGAATAGCATAAAACATCATCACGCGAACGAGCAGCGTTTCGCGTTCCCATTCGCGTTTAGCTCATGTAAACAAAAGTGCAGCCGCTGGCCCCGCGAAAATTATCCACAAAAATTCCGGGCCAAGACCACAAATTGTTTGACGATTAATCAACCCGGACGGCCAGTGATTTTGAACTTCGCGCGAATGCACGCAGCTCGCGCGCGATTAGACAAGATTCTATTTATTTGGACATTCGGCCAAGGTGGACTGAACGTCGCTGGTGTTCGTTGAACTGGTGAGTGCTGCGTCGGTGGTGTGAATCGAAAGGTACCAATGGGATGGTGTTGCAAAATGACCCATTTTTGAGTCTCCAATCAATGCAATATGGCGTTGATTGTGGATTGGAGAAAATTGGGTGAAAAAATGGTTTTGCTGGAAGTATTTATTGATACTTAGGTAAGGCTAAGTTGAGGTTATGTTAGGTAAGATTAGATTAAGTTAGGGTGCCTGCTCCCAAAGTTAGACTCGGCTCGTTGTGTTATCACAGAAAGAGGAGTGGAAAGAATGGCTAATGAAACTCTCCTGTAAAGCGGGCCGTGCTGCTAATATCGGTGGTTGAAAAACTTGCCAGGTCCACCAGAAAAGAGGCTTCAAGCTGACTAGTTTACCTCCGGGCCAGGTCACCTCAATGGCACATTAGATATGAAACGCGTTCTTCATCTCTGTCGAGCCACAATTGCAGTAATGCTTATTAAAAGGTAGACCCAGTCACTGGGCGCGCCTACTCACAGTCCAATGACCAATTAGGACAGCTGCTGTTAATGCTTTGTTGAATTTTTTAAATTAACTTTTTTATTTTGTAATATTCTAGTTTTATCGATGGTCTGTTAAAATTAATTTTTTGTTTTCCTGGATTATAAATAAATAAATAAATTGCTAGATTAGATTAGAGTAGGCTGAGCTAGGTTGAGTTAGATTGAGTTGCTGCCCACTTAGGTCTGTAAGGCCCATTGCAATGCCAGGTAGAAGGCGGCTGGACTACGTTTATCTCTCGCGTAGAGTCTACGCGAACCCATTGGAATGATTAATAAAGGTCAAGGTCACCAAAGATGCAGTCCAAAAGTAGTCTGGCAGCGAGCGCAGGGCAGCTGCACTGAAAATGTTAGACAATTTTTTATTCTACCCATCTCTGTAACGATTACAAAATTCGTTTGAAACTACGTCAAGTTTTCTACCATGGCCACCTATAAAGTAATGTCCTGTTACAAATCTTTGTAGGGTATTTTCAAAGAATGGTTTATTGCTTAGAGCGATCTAAATTTAGTTGGATCAAGTTTGCTTCGCAATGTTTTATGTATTTTATTTCATTTCATTTCATTTCATTTCATTTCATTTCATTTTATTTTATTTTATTTTATTTTATTTTATTTTATTTTATTTTATTTTATTTTATATTATTTTATTTTATTTTATTTTATTTTATTTTATTTTATTTTATTTTATTTTATTTTATTTTATTTTATTTTATTTTATTTTATTTTATTTTATTTTATTTTATTTTATTTTATTTTATTTCATTTCATTTCATTTCATTTCATTTCATTTCATTTCATTTCATTTCATTTCATTTCATTTCATTTCATTTCATTTCATTTCATTTCATTTCATTTCATTTGATTTGATTTGATTTGATTTGATTTGATTTGATTTGATTTGATTTGATTTGATTTGATTTGATTTGATTTGATTTGATTTGATTTGATTTGATTTGATTTGATTTGATTTGATTTGATTTGATTTGATTTGATTTGATTTGATTTGATTTGATTTGATTTGATTTGATTTGATTTGATTTGATTTGATTTGATTTGATTTGATTTGATTTGATTTGATTTGATTTGATTTGATTTGATTTGATTTGATTTGATTTGATTTGATTTGATTTGATTTGATTTGATTTGATTTGATTTGATTTGATTTGATTTGATTTGATTTGATTTGATTTGATTTGATTTGATTTGATTTGATTTGATTTGATTTGATTTGATTTGATTTGATTTGATTTGATTTGATTTGATTTGATTTGATTTGATTTGATTTGATTTGATTTGATTTGATTTGATTTGATTTGATTTGATTTGATTTGATTTGATTTGATTTGATTTGATTTGATTTGATTTGATTTGATTTGATTTGATTTGATTTGATTTGATTTGATTTGATTTGATTTGATTTGATTTGATTTGATTTGATTTGATTTGATTTGATTTGATTTGATTTGATTTGATTTGATTTGATTTGATTTGATTTGATTTGATTTGATTTGATTTGATTTGATTTGATTTGATTTGATTTGATTTGATTTGATTTGATTTGATTTGATTTGATTTGATTTGATTTGATTTGATTTGATTTGATTTGATTTGATTTGATTTGATTTGATTTGATTTGATTTGATTTGATTTGATTTGATTTGATTTGATTTGATTTGATTTGATTTGATTTGATTTGATTTGATTTGATTTGATTTGATTTGATTTGATTTGATTTGATTTGATTTGATTTGATTTGATTTGATTTGATTTGATTTGATTTGATTTGATTTGATTTGATTTGATTTGATTTGATTTGATTTGATTTGATTTGATTTGATTTGATTTGATTTGATTTGATTTGATTTGATTTGATTTGATTTGATTTGATTTGATTTGATTTGATTTGATTTGATTTGATTTGATTTGATTTGATTTGATTTGATTTGATTTGATTTGATTTGATTTGATTTGATTTGATTTGATTTGATTTGATTTGATTTGATTTGATTTGATTTGATTTGATTTGATTTGATTTGATTTGATTTGATTTGATTTGATTTGATTTGATTTGATTTGATTTGATTTGATTTGATTTGATTTGATTTGATTTGATTTGATTTGATTTGATTTGATTTGATTTGATTTGATTTGATTTGATTTGATTTGATTTGATTTGATTTGATTTGATTTGATTTGATTTGATTTGATTTGATTTGATTTGATTTGATTTGATTTGATTTGATTTGATTTGATTTGATTTGATTTGATTTGATTTGATTTGATTTGATTTGATTTGATTTGATTTGATTTGATTTGATTTGATTTGATTTGATTTGATTTGATTTGATTTGATTTGATTTGATTTGATTTGATTTGATTTGATTTGATTTGATTTGATTTGATTTGATTTGATTTGATTTGATTTGATTTGATTTGATTTGATTTGATTTGATTTGATTTGATTTGATTTGATTTGATTTGATTTGATTTGATTTGATTTGATTTGATTTGATTTGATTTTATTTTATTTCCCACGGCCTCTCTCCCCCCCACATACCGCGCGAGGTGGGGTCCATTACAATTGAATATGGCGGCAGTAAGCGAACCGCAAGCCACTTCAGCACTATTGTGTTTGTTTTCTGTTAGTAATTTATCACAGATATGGATTAGTTATTTACTTGTTAATCGATAAGTTGTTACGTAGTTATGTAGTTATTTACAGTTATTTACATTAATTTTTATTGTTGCATGAAATTTTTTGTGATTTGTACTGTTTTTAAAATTATTACTTTTTGGATTATTGTATGTAGTGTTGGATCAAGGTCTAAGCTTGTTAGATATTTACTGAAGTTTGTTGTAGTTATGCCTGTGGCTGAAATAATTAAGGGAACAACTGTTACTGATTTTTGTTCCCAGAGCTCTTTTAGTTCTATTGCAAGTGGTATGTATTTGTGAATTTTGTTTTGTTCTTTTGTTGTTATGTTTGTGTCTGTTGGTATAGCTATGTCTATGAGGTAGGTATTTGTTGTTGTTTTGTTTGTAAATGTTATATCGGGTCTATTGGCATAAACGGTTCTGCATGTTGGTAGTGTATAGTCCCAGTATAGTTTGTATTGCTCGTTTTCTATTATTTTTAGTGGGTTGTATTTGTAGAAATTGACGCTTGTTGGTATTATTTTATTTTATTTTACTTTATTTTATTTTATTTTATTTTATTTTATTTTATTTTATTTTATTTTAGTTTATTTTATTTTATTTAAAATTTTTTTTTTGAATACAATACAAATGTTTATGGGCTAAGTTGAACACATTTTCATGTTAATGCAATTTTGAGAAATCATAAGCTCAACTATTTATAAAAGAGATTCAACGAATTCATGAAGCAATTATTTGGAAATGAAAAATCAATCTAACATATTTGGAGTTTTTATTAAACTCAATAAGGGCTCTGTTTCCAATACTACACTCTGGCCATCTCTTTACTGGATTATTTTGCATAGGGGTGCAGGTCAGTGGCGCACAAAGGATTTCATTTGGGAGAGGCTTGCCTACAACTTTTGAGCTCGTTTCTATTTGAAACCATATTTTGCACCAGCAATTTTTGTAAGTTTTGGGGTTTGAACCCCAAAACTCCCTCTTTTTTTTTGTAATTTTTATGGAAAAATAAAAAAATAAGAATTATTTTTTATTTATATTTTAAAAATCCAATGATGAAACAATGATTTTTGATTTTTTCATATTAGTCCACAAATAACAGTTTTATTTCGATTTTTATTTTAAATATAAATAAAAATTAGTAAGTAAAGTAAGTAGTATAAATCAGTAAATTATTTATAAAAGTCATCAATAAAAATCAGCCAGTGACTTTTATTTTTTAAGTCATCAATAAAAATGATTCAGTGACATTTATTTATAAAAGTCATCAATAAAAATCAGTCAGTCACTTTTATTTTTTAAGTCATCAATAAAAATCATTCAATGACTTTAATTTTTAAGTCATCAATAAAATCAGTAAGTGACTTTTATTTATAAAAGCTATTATTGGGATCTGATCTTTTTCCATAAAGGGTCTTTTACACTGCATATTTTTATAAAGCATACAAGTTTCATCCCCTGTAACTATGCAATTAAAAAATTGTTGTTATTGCAGTCTACGCAGGTGAGAACATCAGATTTGCATTCGCAAGTTTCTTATGTCAACTAAGTTCATTTATGTCAACTAATGCTTAAGTCATTGGCCCAGTTATGACACTGAAGCCTGAGTGCTTTAAGTTTGTTTCTCGAATCTACTTCACATCGGTCTATCTTTCTAAATAGCGTTTTAATGCCCGGTGAATAGTAGACTGAATCTATTAAAGTTGTTCACTAAATAAATCAACGATTACCGTTTTGTTCCACTAGTTTACTGAGTTTGTGATCAAATTTTTGTGTGCACTCAAATGCTGGTTCGTGCTGAAGAATATAATTTCCCTTTTGAAAAGGTTGGAACCATATTTGACTTAACTTGGGCTTATTTCTTCTATGAAGAATTGTTAACTTCATTAATTTCGGTCAAAACAATTATAACCAACAGTAAGGTGGATTGTAGATTGTAGTGGTTCTCATAATAACTCTTTTACATTATCAGATCTGCAACTTTCGATTTCACCCAAACTTAATATTTTTTGTTAAAGACTCAGCCAATTTTTTTCTCCTTCGAACATTTTGTCCTATTCTGAAATCGTTTCTTTTATACTCCACCAAAGTCCCTCTCTGAAGTCTCTCTCTTTGGGTCTCTGAAGTCTTCTAACTCTGAAGCCATCCACCATTCAATCATTTGATAATCAATTTCAATCTGATTGCAATACTAATTTCCCAATGTGTTTTGATCACAGCATTCAGGTACAATTCGGCTTTAGAATTCGAGCAGAGCTAAACCGAAATAAGCAAAGTTTTGTTTAGTTTTGTTTTGTTTTTCATTCCTACGAATTATAAATCAATTGCTTTTGTCAATTTACTGTAAGTAAATTTTGATTTTATTATATCACAAATAAGTTTTCCAAGAGAAAAAACAAAAATCATCTGCAATGATGTGCAAATGACAAAATGCTGATTTTCACAACATCAAAACAATCGAACGACAATGCAACAATTCAAATAAATTCGAAAAGATGTCATTGGAATTGAGGTTTGCCGCGTACCTACGCACAGCAGCGACTAAAGCAAAGACAGTGTGGGCACTCAAGGCACACGCATTACGAAAATCTGAAACAGAAACTGAAAATTTCAAGCGTGGGGAAACCGAACGATAAGACACAACAACAATTGACACACGGCACGCGCCGCAAAGCAACGCGCTTCAACTAACTAAAAAAAAAAAAAACAATCACACAATCACCTGGCACAACGTTGCGATGCTGGAGTGGCGTACAGATAAAGACACACGTAGTCAAGCGGCAGTTATGTAGTCAGACAGACAAAGAGACAAAGGGACAGACAGACAGATAGTCAGTTGGCGGTATGAACGAGCGCTGTAAATGGAGAAATCCGCTTGCCTTAAATGGGGAAAATGCGACCCAGCGCCAATAAATCAATCGCGTCGTTAATGTGCATCGAGTATATATATGTGTGTATGTGTGTGTGTGTGAGTGTGTGTAAGTGACTGCGTATGTCTGTGTTTGTTAGCACGAATCGCTGTGGGCCGGGGTTGCAATTAAAATGAAGTGACTTTTAATTTTGTTAAAAACAAGAATAGCAACAACAACAAATGGCCACAACGCGACAAGTGTTAAAAACACAAACACAAACAACAAAACAGCTGTTCATTGGTGTTGGTGATCGAGGCGCAGTGCGATGTGGCGAGGTGAATTGGCGCAGCTCGCAAGCCAGTGTGGTGACTTGACGCTCTGGACTGAAGTCGAGTGGAGCGATGGCGCAACGGTGGGCAGCTGGGCGAAACGGGACGCCAGGGCAGTGTCTATAAATATGAACAACAAACAAATAAAACAATAAAACCGAAACGAAACGGCAGAAAGTACAAGAAGACGGCGAGAAAGAGACGCCGCTAGCGGCAAATGTGGACTTTGTCTGACAGCGAAACTCCACCTCTTGAAAGCGACAGCAGCTCATTAAAAATGCGATTTCATTTTGATTTCTCACTTCTTTATATCTATGTACAAAAGTATATACATATATATATGGATATATTTATTATACAATGAGCCACAGTAGGCCTCACTATTTGTTATTGTTACTGTTGTTATTACATTCACGTCTCCCCAAATTTGCAGCTTTCCCCAAACACATTGTTCAGCGCATTTTCAAATTATGAGTTGCTGCATTCAAACAACAACACCAACAACAACCACAACAATATTCGCCATCAACAGGCGCACAATACACTTTTATGATCTCGTTGTTGCTGTTGTTGCGTGCATGTGTGCGTGTGTAGGTTGTCAAGTTGTTTGTTGTTATTGTTGCTTTTGTTTTCCAATGCCTCCACCAATGGAGGTCGCCCGCAGCCGCAACCGCAGTCGTGCCCTGCTCCACTCTGTCGCCCCAGCAGTCGCGTGTAAATCGGTTGTTGTGATTGTCATTTTATATTCAGCATAATTTACTACCGGAAAAGACAAATTACGCAAGTTTGCATTATCGTTTTGGTTTTCAACTCAACTCTGCGCTTTCGTCTTCGGGTCTTTCGCGGCCGTCAAGTGGGCGTTTAACTTAATTTCAATAATAATTCAATTGTCTTCGACTCGATTTGATTTCGTTGTATTTTTTTCTAACAATTTGACAGAATTTATCTCCCATTTAGAGCACTTTATTTCGAATCAACAAAGCGGCGCACAATTACGAAACTGTTGCTATACATTTTTCATACACAAATCGATTTGATTTTTGAACGCTTAGCCCACACACATTAAGTTGCAATATTGATTTGTGTTCAGTTTAGTTGAGCATTTTTTTTAACTTTAAACTGCTTTGCATTTGAATTGTTGTGGCGCACTGCCATTAATTGAGACAACCAAATTGTTCGCCGCTAAGCTTAGTCAAAGTTCAAAAACTTGTTGCCTAACTTAGGTGCATGTAAGCGTTCAAGTTCGCTTCCGTCAAGCTGCACTTACAACTTTGCATTGCAATTAGTTTTCATCATTTGTAATTTATTAATTTGTTGATGCACTCGAATGAGTTGAAAATTGATTGAAACGCTAATAGCTACAGTTTGAAAGTCATTGAATTTCATTACAGAAGCTGCAAACGTTTTTTTCAAACGTTTTACTTGTTTTTGCTCTTTGGTTAGTCCCACTTAACATTTAACATTTAAATGTAAATCTATCTAATCTAATCTTATGAACCTCAGGCATCACTTTTTGTGATCTCCTTTTGCACATTAACTGAGATTAAAATGTCTATACGGTTTACACATTCTCATAATTTCGATTCATCAACCCGCTGGCTTTAAAATGTTTGGTGTTGTTACAATAAAAAACTTTTTAAAGTTAATATGGCGTTCAAACTGACTCATTTAAACTAGTTTAAGTGAAAAGAGCTTTTTGTTGAACACGACCGTCCACACTGCTCAATGAGGTTTAATTTGAGCTGCTTCCAAGATACCAAACTATCAATTCAGATAGTTACAGTCAACAACTAATTCAACTGGAGGAAGCAACTGAGGAAAGACGACCCAAAATGGTTAATTGAAAAACAATCATGTTCCATCAAGTTAATCCAAGACCTCACACATCTTTGGTGACTTGTAGAAAGTTATTGGAGCCTGGTTGGGAGTTGATGTCATATCCACAACATATCCCTGATCTTGCAACATCAGATCATAATTTATGCCAAAGTTTGCAAGACACTTTGAATGGTAAAACTTTTGCTAAAGATGATGGCTTGAAATCGCACTTGGTTCAGTTTTTTGCTAATAAGGATCAGAAATTCAATGAACGTGAAACCATAGAGTTGCAAATTGGTTGCCAAATAAGGTTACAATTTATTTCGACGTTTGCATATCACTTTGAATGGTAGAACTTTTACTAATGATGATTACCTGAATTGGGCAGTTTTTTGCTAATAATGATTAAAAGTTCAACATGGGTGAAATCATGGAGTCTTGCGAAGTTTGCATATCACTTTGAATGGTAGAACTTTTTCTAATGATGATTACCTAAATTGGACAGTTTTTTGCTAATAAGGTTTAAAAGTTCAACATGGGTGAAATCATAGAGTCTTGCGAAGTTTGCAAATCTCTTTGAATAGTAGAACTTTTACTAATGATGATTAGCTAAAATTGGACTTGATAAACTTTTTCCTAATAAGGATCAGAAGTTTAATGAGCGCAGAATCATTGACTTGCCAGAAGGTTGACAGAAGGTCATTGCACTTATTGGAAAATATATCATTGATTCAAGTTTTTTCGTTGTATAAGGAAAATTAAGTTTTATTTCGAACTACAAAACCGAAATGACATTCTTGCAAATCCAATAATTGAAGAACTGATGATTTAAGTTGCAGATGGTGCTGCAAACTTCTGAAAAGATGAAAATGTTATGAAAACAAGTAAGAAAAGTAAGGTGACGAAAAGCTACCCATTTTGTATTTCGCTCCGGCAAATCCCCGAACAACGAGTGGTCTTTGGTCAGTAAGAATCAATAAGAATTTCCACCAGTTTATATGGAGATTTGCCAACTTCTGCGCTAAAAGAAAGGAGAAAAAGGTAGATGAGTAATAATTTCTTAATAATTAGCAGCGGGTTTCTGATCGTTTCCCACGACTCCATAGCGCATTAAATTGATGGAAAATTGCACTTTTTCTTTTGTTTAACACTTGAATGCCCAAACGAATCACAATGACTCCGTTGAGGTTTTTTTTTGTTATTTTATTGCATTTCTCTCTTTTTTCGAAATAAACTCTTTGTGTCTTTTACTACTTTTAAAAGCCAAATTTAAAATTTTTAATATTTTCATAATAAAATTGTTACGTCTATTTTGTACTATGATTCCATATAGACATTTAAAAAAGGTTGACTTGGCCGGTCTAGAATCATAAAACAATCCGCCTTCTTAGTCATCATCAAACTATTGCAGGCTCAGTCTCAAAATTATAATCAAATCCATCTTTTACTATCAAGTCCATCTTCATTAAACATTTCAAATTTAACTCCGTTTAAATAAATTTATTGTAACTCATCTCTATTTAAATATTAGCTACACCTTGATCTGATAAATATTCTCATTAAAAATATAAAAAATTATTATTCTAATAAAATATTCTAATAACGACGGTATACAAACTGAAAAACAAAATTAAGTGAGGTCGATGGTGGATTATCGATTGCAGAACAAGTTTTTCTGAATACACTAAAATTTCGTCAAATGTTTTAGGTTGCAAGAACATAACTACTACAGTAGTACTGACTCACACTTTTTTCCGTTTCACTATAAATTTGGCATGGATTCTAAATAAAAAAAATTGCCCCTTACATTTACCACAGGAAAACAAATCGTTAATGCTTCTTGGACACTTCCAGCATAAACCTTTATTCTGCACTTTGGAACGCGCATTTGTACTCTTTAACTGATGTCGAACAGTTGGCATTGACATAATCGTTGAATAACGGTACCTTTCTGATAGCAGTAAATAGTTCTAATAGTAAAATCGCATTACTTATGGAATGACCTATTGTTTTGAATTTCTTTCAAAACATCATCCAACACTTAAATCGTTTTCTAAATACTTTTTAATGCAGTAATTCAAGTACTTGAACCATCATAAGCGAAACTGTGCATAATCGTCGAATTAAATATTTAACAAATTGTTGCAAAAAATTGCACAAAATTGGCATAGGAACACAGAATAGCGCACATATTGATACTTTATATATAGCAAAGTGCTGCAGAGATCGGCCGGCGCGCAAGTATCGAAAGTTTGTGGCACGCGCCAGCGATTACGTCGGACGTCAGCCAAATTGCTTTCAAAACTTTTCGAACGCTAAAAGTTTGGGTGGAATGGCGACCATACAACGCGCCATCGTCACAATTAAACATACATACACAAATACATACATACATACATTAGTACATATATACAAAAGGCGATGCACTCGCGTCTACTCTATATTTCTAGCATATTTTAATAATTAATTTTGACATAATTTGTCATAAATAAGCCGCCAGTTGAGAGCAATTTGAATTTCTCAGCAAAAACAAACACACACACACACATATGCACATGCGGACAGTTTACGGGATGTATTTAGATAAATTTGTGTTTCAAGACATTAGCATCGCGTACAATTTGCCGCATTCGCTATGAATTCGGGGCCAAGAATAAATGCACACGAAATATTTGTGGAATCTGTGATTTGGTTGGTGCTGTTTTTGTCGCTGTTGTTGTTGTTGTTGTTGTAGCGAGCAGCGCGTCATGTATAAATTCGCGCGTCCATTGCTTACGTTCAGCAGCAAAAGCAGCAGCAGCAACTATTGAATTCTTTTGTTGTTTACTGTGTGGAAGCGCAGAGCGAAATTTTTAAATTCAATTACATTCAATGCGCTGTGCCGCTCGATCGCTTTCGCCGCGCGGCCGAAAATAGCTGCGCGCACAATTTTCATTTTAATTTGGTATTTTTATGCGTTTACTCATCAGCGCAACCAATGGCCCAACAAAAACAAACGCAAATACAAACACAAACACAAACGAAGACGAAGACGAAGGTGAAGGTGATGGTGAAGGTGAGCTGCAAGCGGGCGACGCACCTTCACTAATGGCCAGATTTATGTATAATTAGCCGCACGCTACCGCCACCTGTGGCTAACGGTTTTACATAAATTTGCGCTCATGGGAAAACGATTGCACTATGCTACCGAAATAGTCGCTTCGAGGCGCTCAGCCTATGTCGGCCGCCCGCCGGCTGACCGGCCACCTTCACCGGCGCCCATCCACACAACGTTCCAGCCGCCGACTGCCCAATGACGTCGGCAATTGTGTGCGTGTGTATGGAAATGGCTCGGCGAAATACGCTCAGCCGCTCGGCCGCTCCAGGTGTGCGCGTCTGCTACTCGGCCTAGTGGTCGCTCACTTCCGATAATCTCAAAATAGTGCAATTGTAGCGCAGCGCAAAAAAAAAATTGGCGTAAACAAATTGCTTTTAAATTTAGCTTCATGTCTATTTTTGTCGCCCAACAACCATTGAACTTGCCCACCTTTAACACGTCAAAACAAAAACAAATACAACACCGCTGTGCGTATAAACAAAACGCAAGTTTTGCTGTTGGCGCGCATTTTCAAAAATAAACTCACCTAATGAACATCTCCGGATCAAGCGGCCAGTGGCTGCACGAATGCTCGAACAAATAAACCCAAACTGAGCATAAAACTTGAACTACACACAAGTTGGCCGCATTGGCAACACTGACAGATTCAGTAATTAAAACAGTAAAGAGTGGAAATTGTGTAATTATTGTCGATGTTCGGGCTGTTGACTTTAAAAAGTCCTTGACAATGCTGGAATTAGTTGCCAGTTATTTTGGTTCTGAAATAAATAGGAATTATTTTGGGCGAAAAATTCTCTCAAACATGTATTTTCAAATGTCGCTGCTTCAACTGACAGCGTAAAAGTTTTCATTCAGTTTCCTATGAGTTGCCAATGTAAACTTTTTCTTGTTGGTAAATGGTTCTTAATGCTTGAATAAAGTAATAAGAAGTCATTCTAAGTATAGAAAATTATTTCTCCCTACGCAAAGTCTTCCAAACACTTATAAACTCTATTAAATTCTTATGTTCTTCTTCTTATTAAATTCTTATGTTCGTTCTCCAATTTTCTATGCTCTCAGAACCTATTTTTCAACCTAAAACCAACACTTGCAACCCCCAAATGTTGGTCTAAACATAAAAAATATAAATATGCATACAACTTGGTAAGTTACATACAACTTAGTTACGGGACTTGATACATTTTGGATAGAAAAATTAATTATTCAATCAACAAGTAATAAATAATTTCCAAAACCAAATTGAAATGGCAAATTTGACTCTGGCACAATTTACGCCTAAATGTGCCAAGAGAAGGGCCATGTTTTTATTAAAAGTATAAAATAGACGAAACATAATCAACTCTTGTAGGCGTCTGGAGAAAAATCTTGCAAAAACCTGTACATGGTAAAGGGAGAATTAAATCAGTAAAAAAAAAGTTCATATCAACAATAATATGAATGAAAGAAAATATTAATTTAAAATTCTTCTTCTTCTTCTTCTTCTTGTTTCGAAGAAAATTGTAGTTTAAAAAATAATAGATAATTCTTTAAACTATGGCTTCGGATAGAAGAAGCTCTACAATAAATGTGGTCAAGTTCAAAGTGAAAACTGTTTCCAGAGGAACATTTCTTATGTATTTAATACATGAACCAACGATAAAATAGTTAAACTCATTAGATATTAAACTGGATAAATGTTTGTAAAAAAGGCACTTAACGAAATACTCTCAAAGCGTAGCACAGTCGACAGCGTCGTTTGTGACAGTAAATGAGCCCATTTCATGAGCTAAATGCGCTGTCGTCCTCTTTCATGTTTGATCTGTCTGTCTCTAAAGCCGTGTTCACCCCCTTCCTCAACTTCAAAATGCCTGTTTAAGCTTTAGTTGTATATTCACCTCTGTTAAGAAGTCTGTAAGATTTACTTACAAAAGCCAAAAATAAATAAAATAACAATAAAATACGGCACAAGCGTCGCCTTGCTAAGTGCCCTGGGCTCTCATCCCAGAAGTCGTGATTTCCATTTAAAAATTGTCCACAAACTTTTCCTTCTTATTATTTCCCATCCCATCAACATTGCCCAGTCCAATCCATTACCTTGTGACAAGTTTCTATGCTTCACACTGCAATCAGTTGTGATAAGCAGCACGCAACACCTTTTATAATCAATAGTCGTTCAATCACAACAACAACACAATGCGCCAGTAGGGACTGATGGGAAATGACGCAGCGCTTATCGAAGTCATCAACCCTCTGATAGCAACTCTCATCTGTTAGCAACGAATACGCAGAAGGAGTAAATTAGTAAAAACAAAAAAATGACTCTCACCATACTTAAGTGCCGCTTCTCTGCTAGACGATTAATAGCCAATAGATGGACAACCCTAGCACCTATGACTGCTAGCAATCGGTTAGTTGCCCCACCTGACTAAATTCAACAGCTCAACAACTTTCAAGCGGGGAGAATAAGGAGAAATAAACAGTCAGTATGCCACCCATTTTTTTTATATATGTATATGTGTAGATATAAATATATATGTATGAATATAAATAAATAAAAAATAAAAATATTGCCATTTCTATGCATTCAGTCGTAACCACTTGTTGCTACACCAACAACAACACCAACTAGTGCCCAATTCCCAGTAAATCCAAGACATTTCTGGTTGCATGGGCTTCTATACTTTTCACAATGCCAAAAATTACCATATTTTTATATCAGTTATCTTCCTATTAAACTGAACTACTTAAACTGCCGTCAATTAATGCCGCAAGTTGCTAAACTTCCTGTTTAACAACGTTGCTTCTATGACAAAAAATATTACCCAATTTTGTCTCAGTTGTCGTCCAATTAAACAAAACTACTCACACTCGACTCAATTGATTCCGCATAGCAAAGGTGTTAATTTGTTCCCAAAGTTCATTGCTTCCCCCATCTTCTAGAACAATCAGCTACATTAACGACTAAACAACTCGTTTAGACAAAATTGTGCACACCTTCAACCGGGCACCTGTCATACCATTTAAGGCAAAATCAGCACCGGGGATGCTGTTCGCAAAAATAAACGCAAACAAATGTTGCCAAAAGAGACGCGATGATTCAGCTCATCAAGCCATCAGCAATCGGCCAGCCAGCCGGTGTTTTGGCCAGCTCACACGTACGCTACGCGAAAATTGCCAATAAATTTTCATTGATGACGTACATTAGACGCGCGCGGCCGCACAACAAACCGAGATAAAAAGCCAAATGTAAACAGGAGCCCTGTCGACGTACGTCCGAACGTGGCGCGGACCGAAGCGAAGCGTTTGTGCAGCTGGGCCTACCTGCAGAACTGTGCGGGAGCGCATGAAATTAGAGATCAATTGGAGAACTGACAACGGCCGAAAATTCTCACCACGCCAGCAGCGGCGAGAGCGACAAGCTGAACACACTCGCCAAGTGAGCAGCCAGCAAACAGCGCTGAGTGTTGCACGCGTGTGTGTGTGTGTGTGTGTGTGACGTTGTGTGCAGCAACAAACTGTTGATTGGCTGAAGTGCGCTTGCGCCGGCCCAACATGCACGAAAATGGCTGCAAAACAGGGAGGTAACCCACACCACGATTGGCGGCGCTCGCCATCGAAATTCCCCACGCTGGGGCGCGCGAGCGCGCATACACACACCGGCGCGTTGCTTTCGAACTTCGAAAAGCGGCCGGCTGGGGAACTGTGCGGCCGCTCTCCGTGAGCGCGCCGGCCACATTCCGGCACACGGGCGGCATTTGCGCGCGTATCTACGTAAGCAGCGCCCGATGGGTGTACGCCAGGCAGCCGGTGGATACACACGCGCGCCGACCGGTGCCGCTGTCGCTGCCGCCAGCGCCGACAAGTTCAATTTCATTCATAAAAACCAAATGTGTGCTCTTCGCGTGCTTCAGTTGTGTTCGAACGAGCGCGTCGGTTAGTTCTCCAACTGCTCCAAGCAGCCCAAAGCCAATAGCCAGCACATCCAAAGCACACAGCTATTAATAAGAAGAAGAAGAAGAGCAGCAGCAGCCAACTAAAATATTGCAGCATAAAAGTGAAAAACGAATTGTTGAAAAGAATTGTGAAAAGCGACAACGCGCACCAAGTTTCGAACTGAACGCAACGAAAGCGTCCGAGACGCGCCCACAGCGGAGACCAACAATAAAGACGCGTGCAAATTTGTAAACGAATTCAAATAAAATATTTTGTGACAAAGTCGAGTGAAACAGAACGCCAAAAGCAGCTAAAGTCCAAAACGGCTTTCAGAAAATTCTTTCTGATCAACTTGAACTGATGGCAGAGTGTTTGAGCTGAAGTTTGCCAAATAGAAAAATTGAAAAAGTTAAATTAGTAAATTATTCAATCGCGCCAGTGCGTGCAAGAACCCAATAACAAATTAGCAACTTGCAAATCAACAAAAGGAAAAAGTGTGCCAAACTGAAATCAATTCGATTCATTGAGTCGAATCGGTGCCGAATTGTGTATCGAGTGCGCTGTGAAAAGTGAAAGGACTTGTTGGTATAACAACTTTGCGCACAGTGGCACCCATCCCGACGCCTTCGCACTCGCCCACCCACAGCCCGCTCGCGCCGGCAACGCCAACCACGCCGACAGTGCCGAAAACTGATGAATGAATGGCTGCATGCACGAATGAATGAATGGATTCTCCAATCCAGCGACGTTCGCTTTTGTAGTGGTGACGTATGCTCCCAATCGTCGCACTTTGTCATTGTTTCTGTTTCTGTGCGCTTTATCGGGATACTTGCACACACACACACATAGGTGCCCAGTTTGTGATCGTATAGAGCGCGTTAGTTTTATCGATTTTTGCATAGGCCAACCAACACACACACACACATATATACAGTCCGACAGTAATTCGTTGCTGCCAAATGAGCGCCGCAATCGCTGCCGGCTGCCGCAACATTGTGAAAGTTCGCATTCACTTTCGTGCGTTACGAGTGCAAAACCAAAAATTCAATTGAAAGAAAAGTGAAATCCATTAAACTGCAACTGCAGCTTGCAATAAAGCAACAACAACAAAAAGTCCTCAAAAGGATAAACACTTGGCAGCGTTTGAACGAACGCGCACGCACGGAGCACACCAGCTGTGTAGGTGCTGCTCCCCTCGGCGAACTCGCATCGCCCACTAGACCGTCGAATTCTTCTGCACGTGCCATTATAATCCAGGTGAGTGGAGAGTGACTTCAAAAGTGTGCTCAGGCAATCAATGTTTCCACCCGCCGCCACACACACACGCACACCCATACACCTTAACAATATTCGCGCATTTATTGGATCATTTGCTGTGTGTTTGGTTAATGGAAAATTTAAGTAAACAATTTTGAAAATGTGAAATAAATTTTTTAAAAACTGTTATTAATGGAGACACCTGCGAGAGAATTGTAGAGATTGTAGAGACGGAGAAAGGACTATAAGTCTCATTTATATATGATTTTTAAAATATATAATTAAACATTTTTATTTATTTTTTTCTGCTAATATTTGGTTACTAAAATATTAAAATATGTGCCAAAAACTTAAAAAATGTAAAAACAATCAAGAGTAAACACCTATGGAGACTAGAGTACAAAAGATCCTGATTAATTCTGATAATTTAAACTATCGGTTTTTTTTTGTTGCTGTAAATTTTCGGTTAAAGCATAGTTAACATAAACTTGAATTAAACTTAAAAAATAATACAATAAAATCAGAGTGTATGAAAAAATCCTACAAAATCTATTAGTAGACACCTGTGACGGAGTAGAGAACAAAACTTCCTGAAAAAACTTTACTTAATGCACATATAGTTAAATATTTATATAAATAAAACTGTTTTTCGTTGCTGTAAATTTTTGGGATAGGGAAAAGTTAAAAAGTTAATCTTGAAACGAACTTAAGAAATAATAAAATAAAACCACAGCGTATGAAAAATCCTTAATAATTTATTAACAATCAAATGTAGACACCTGTTAGAAAATAGAGAACAACACTTTCTGAAAATACTTTACTTAATGCATATATAAATATTTGAATAAATAAAATAAATAAAACTTTGTGTTTTTTCTCTAATATTTGGTTAATGAAAAATTCAAAAAAAGGTACAAAGGTACAATAATAAAATAAAATTCGAGTATATGAAAAAACGCTTAAAAATCATAAGCAATCAAGTCTAGACACCTGTGAGTGTGAAGAGAACAAATGTTTCTCAAAAATGTTACTAAATCCACAAATAAATATTTATAGGTAATCAAAACTTTGTGCTTTTTTTTTTGCTGTTAATATTTGGTTAGGAAAAAGTTGACATAAACTTAAAATAAACATAAAAAATAGTACAATAAAACCAGAGTATATAAAAAAATGTCTGAGAAGTTTATGAGCAATTAAATGTAGACACCTGTGAAAGACTATGGAACCAAACTTTTTAAAAAACATTACAAAGTAATTAAAAATGTGCATATATTAAAACTTTGCATGTTTTGCTATCAATATTCGGTTAATGAACTTAAAAATATAATAACAAATTTTAAAGAAAGAATTCAAAAAAAATAAAACTTAAAGTTGAAATGTTTTATTTTTCATTTACTTGTATAATTTCTCAATAATTTTTCAATGTCACAACTCATTACAAAAACAAAAATTTTGGCATCATTTTCTATTACATTTTATATTTTTATATTCATTGTTATGAGCCATTTCTTGATTTTCATTTTTCAATTGGCAATGAAAATTAAAAAAAACAACAATAAAAAACAAATAAAAAAATGTCAAAGCGGAAATCAACAATAAAAACAAAATACACAGCAATATTAAAAAATAATTCAGAAACCAAAACACTAAAAACAACAAATAACCAATAAAAAAACACAACAAATTGCAAAAATTAAATACAAAACTTGCTTATGTACAAACACTTAAATATATAATATTGAAAACATATATTTCAGTGGCTATGGCCAATGCAAAACAACGGCGTTCTACCATAAATATTTTTACTGTCAAATTAAAACAATAACAACAGAAAGAACATTTCATTTAAAAATAAACACGTTGCTAAAATGCTTGAAAATACAACAGAACACTCAACTGAAATATTCAGTTTGAATAAAGGGACACAATTGGCCCGATTAATACATAATTTTTTAAACAGTAATTTTTTTTTTAAATAATTATAGAATAATTTTTTGTAAAGAAACGATTTGGTAGATATATAGAGGTATATATTTTTATTCGGTAGATATATTTATATATTTTTTATTTAGGTTTAAAAATTTTGTTTACTAGAGAAGACAAATATTTGTTTCATGTATTTTCGCGCGCTGATTTCAAATTCATTGTTCGTATTGTGCCATCAGGTTGGATTTCTTAGGTTTCTCACAGCTGAAATGCACTTTTTTAAAAACTACTTGTGTGGTAAAACACTACAAAAACAAAGAGTATTGTAGTCTAAGCAACCTAATTGAGTGTAATTAAAATAAACTTGCAGTTTTTGGAAATTATTTTCCGAACCGAAGCACTGACTTCAGGATATACTGCCGCCTTTTCTGCCTACGGGACAGTCACGCTACCGAACATAATTACTAGAAAAAAATATTGTTCCACACGTCAGTAGAACACACCAGTACAACATAATCTATATGATATGCCACAAGTTGATCCAACTCATGTCAACTTTCACCTTTACACATAAAACTTGACCTTATAAAAAAATTCGTTCGTCCTAGACCGGGATGGATCGGGTTTTCAATATCTAGTAAAACTGCTTCCCAGAATTGTCTTTGCCTAAATCAAAAAAGGTATGTTTGTTGAACCAGATATAAGAAAATGGACGAATGACTTTATAACTTTATAACTTTACTTTGGCACTCATTCAAAACCCTTGTGCGAAACTTCTAGATATGGTAGATAATATGTAAGATATGGCAAATCTTTTGAAAAAATATTACAAAATGGGTATCCAAATGTCCTTAAAAAACCATGTTCTGCATTCTTACCTGGATTTCTACCCTGAAAGCTGAGCCAAAACTAGACAGGAGCAAGAAGAAAGAATTTGAAAAATTTAAGAAAGAACTTCGACCACAAGTACGATGTGGCAAATCTTTTGCTCAATTAGTATAAAATGGGTATCCGAATGTCCTTAAAAAAATCCTGTTCTACATTCTCACCTATGTTTTTTGCTGGGGTAAAATTAGAAAGGAGCACGAGGAAAAAATTTACCATAGTTTCGTTGGTCAATTTTAAGTGAAACGGACCCAGAAAAATATAGACGACAGTTTTCAACTGCAGTCCACTTTTAAACTTTTCATTTGTTGCTAATAGAGCGATGATGAATTTTTGAAAATATAAGATGAAGCAATAAAAAATCTATTCTTAAGGCTTCATTTGGTTCATTCTGGTTGCCATTTTAAAGATAATTCCATTATGCCTCTCTCATAGAAACCCTCGTTCCTATTAGAAAAAAAAAGTAGATTTTCACAAGTTTCTCCTGAGGCAAATTTTTCACCAGCACAAACATTCGCCATAGACGGAAACAGGTGGTAAAGACTTGGTGCCAGGTTTGGACTACAAGGTGGATGCATAAGAACATCCTAACCAATCTCCCGGAACTTTTGGCAAATGACTATCGAAATGTGTGGTCTAGAGTTGTTCTGAACACAATTCTTCTCCTATTGGCCAAAGCTAAGAGGCTTCCTTTACACAGTCCAATTGTTGGCAGCACTGGTCCGAATGAGAAGTTTGGCCCTAGTGAAGCAGCTCATAAAAGATGATTTCCAGCCAGTTCCATTAAACACACAGCAGAACCTTCTTGAACGTCAATGCTGGCTTGGCTCATCGGGATTCGACCACAACTTTTCTCTTTCTCTTTTCACTTTTCATCGCCAGTCACCATTGCATTCAAAAATGGATTAATTTTGTTGCATTGCAGCAGCGATTCGCAGATGGAAAATCGTTTCATGAAGTTTTTTTGCGGCGACTCGCACCCATTGCACCCATTTTGTATCCACCCTTATTCAAGTAATTCCAAAGGGTTATTGGTGCAAGCTTAACGTTTCTGGACACTCGGACAGTGCTTCCATGACGGTTAGACCCGACGATTTCCATGGCTGTTTCACATTTTCAACAGTTGGCCTTCCAGAGTGTGGTGCCTCTTTGTCATTCCAATTGTCGAAACGGACTGTGCGAAATCAAAATAGAACTCTATTCTTTCTCTCTCTATTCCATCTCTCTAACTCTATTCACAAAAGCTGAAAATATGGCGTATTCTCTCTTTGCTGGTGTCACGCGTACAAACAAAACAGAGTCAAGTTATTATAAAATACTCTCTGTGAAGTCTTTAAGTATCAAATCTTGTAACTTTTAAATATTAATGTAAACACATGTAAATATTAAATTTAATTGTATTGAGCTCCATTGTCATCGACATTAGTTTTTACGAAAATTTATTCATAGCACTTAAGCACTCAAAATGACGCTCATTCCTCCGTGTTACGGCGACAGTGGCCAATAAATAGTTAGAATTGCAATTTGTATTTAATGACAGCCTTATAAAAATATTAAAAATTATTTGCACATTAACATAAACACCTTTCACATGCAAATTTAAATTCTAATTTTAATTTTATTTTCCCTCGGTGAAGCAAAGTTTTAAGAATTTATTGCAGCTACAATAATTTTTTTCTATCAGCGAAGCTACAAAGTGGCGCAAATGCAGTCATAATGTGGCCAAAAGCTACGACGACCGGCAATTTTGTTTTGCGTACAAAATCAAACCTAGACAAAAATGTGTCAAGTGTTGGGTTTTTAGCAGCGCGCTCATGCCTGAAATTAATAATCGCACAGAATGGCTTTATTTCTGGCAAGAAGAAGCAGCATTTAAATGAACCTCAAATGTGTGTGTGCAATTGAAGAAATTCATCATAAAAATCTAACAAAAACCAAAGCACGGCAGACGCTGCAAATTCATTTAACGCCCAATAAACATTTCGGTGCGACGCGGCGACAACCTGCAGGCGCGCAATGCTGGCGGCGCGCCATTAAACTGGCTGCAAATTCGCTGCAAAATCACTTCCTCGCCAATTAGTGCTGAAATGTGGACATGGCAAACGGCAACGGCAACAACAACAACAATGGCGATTTTTGCACGAATTTGCCGGCGCAAAAACCGAAACGCTGTTTACAATTTAATGGTTTATAAAAATTGTTGCCGAAAGTGCAACATTGTTGCAGCGATCTGTTGGGCGGAGAGAGGCGTATGAGCGGAGAGGGCGGGGGGATTGAAATTATGTGCAAATATGCGCCGTTAAATGTTTATAGTTTATGGCAGCTGGCAGTTGGCAGACGGCAGTTTTTCCCAGCGCACTCGCACTCGCATTCGCACCGAAGCGTCGCCAGTTCCCATGATCGAGTCGCGTCGCATCGCATCGCGTCGCGCCAGCTGACCGACCGACGAGGCTTGGCATCTGTTCCCAGCGCGCTGTTTGATTTTCCATTTAGCAAATTAATTATGACACAATTACCGTCGCAGCTGCCGCGTACGCAGCGCTTTAAAGTTCGCCGATGTTTACACTACGACTTTGACACGTACAACAACAAAATGTTAAGAGCACAATACACAAACAATAACAACATAACAACAACAGTGCGGATCTCATCAAGTGGCGCGCAGTGGGCGGCAGCGGCGCGAAGAGCTTAGCGCCGCTACATGTTTTCACACTTGTAGCCATCAATAGGAAAATGTATCTGCGACCCGAAAACTTTTGACACTTTGTGAATACGCAGCGTTCGCTGTGCGCTACTCTCGGTGGCTTTAAGTAGCATTCAAATGTTTTTGCTGCTACTTCATTTAGAAAAATACATCACTAGTCGAACGCAGCGCAGTTATTTGCATATCCACGCAAACTGCAACCGACGCAGATGTTTGTTTTATTTAATTGTGAACGCATCGTTTTGAGAAAACCAAAAAAAAAGTTGAAACAAAAATGCACAAAAGTCCCAAAGCCACAGGACGCTGCAGCAGAAAAACTGCAAAGCTGGTGCTGCCTCATGTGTCAGATACATTCAATGCACATGCAACAGTCGAGAACCAATAAGAACCAAAGCTCAAACGCTACAATTGCCCGTTTTAATAGTTGGTTTCGTTAAGAAATGTTTTATAAGAATTACGGTTTCTCTGTGCTGAATTGTGTTGACTGCTCTTTTTTATTTACATTATTTTAATTACATTCATTTTCAATAAACAGAAATGCATTAGATATCACAATTAACTGGTCACTATTTAGATTAAAGCTTTAACACTAGAATGCCTTAGGAAGCTAAAGTGACTTCATTGAGGTTTTTTGTTAAAACTTTTATGAATTTGCTTTCTGAAAGAAAATCTTGCTTGACTTTTACTTATTACCAACAAACAACCCTTTTTTCACAAATGTTTGAGGTACGTCACTGTAATTTATAACTGAATTTTCTTTGTAAATACCGTCAAAATAAACATGAAATATATTTTCTAATTGTAATTCCATGTATAACTATTCATATTCGCCATTTAAAAATCAATAAAATAAAAAACAATATGGAAATCAAAATGTTTCCACCTCATCAATGTAACTAAGGTTTGAGTTAAATGGCATTCTAGTGTTAAGTATTGCCGCATGCTAACCGCAATAACGTACATACACACATACACACTGAACTTCAATACTTTATATATTTAAATTTCGTTTCAAAATGCTATTAGTCACTTTTTTCTAATGCAATTGCAACAAGCTTTACATGTTTATCTACAATAATTAAAATAGAAATGAGCTAAAAACAAATATTACAAAACCACATGGAACTCAACTCTTGCAATGAGTTATAATGTCAGATTTAGCTTTGAACTCTCCGCATTCAGTCATTTATAAATATAAATATTTTCCCTGTTCAGTGGTGGGTTTGGGAGTTCAACTCCAGTTCCTCAAACACAAAAATGTCTGGTACAAAATATGGTTTCGTATGGTAATCGGCTCAAAAGTTGTACACAAACCCCCTGAAATGAAATCCTGTGCGAGCCACTGTCCCTGTTCTACCATTTACTCTCTCACTTGAACTTGTAGAGGTCCAATAATTTAGTAGAATCTGTTCTTTCACTATTCGTTCGATATATGTATGTATGATGTGGTAACAGCCCCTTGAGAGCTCTTAGGGTTTGGACTATATGACTTTGTCTTTATAAAGCTTACAAATTCACTCTCTGTCTCCATTCGCAATTCTCACAGTAAGAGCTGGAAATTCTTCTTGCAAAATATTTCCTCCCAAAAATATCAAAAATTCTCATACACAAAAAATTATCAATATTTGTGTTTTTGAGCCGAAAACAAATCACTATCTCTATATTTTAGCTGAAAAAAATCGTTATCTGTATGGACCCTTCAGTGATTATCTACTTTTTATATTAGATTGTTGGCTCTTTTCGATACTCTGAGTCTCTCAGCTAATAGTCATTTTTTGTATAAGATTTTTGGCTCTTCTGAATATTTTCAAAGCAATATTAATTATTTTATGTGCTTTGGAATAAATTTATTTGTCATCAAAAACTCATAAAAGCTGTGAAGCGCTCAAGAAATTATTTCAGTGCCCAGTCATCAGCATCAGTCCAGTGATGCCAACCGTAGGAAAAAGAGGCTACATGTAGGGAAATTCAGCCTTAAATTTGCGATGTAGGGGAAAAAAGGACAGATTTTTAATATTTACTTAACCCTTTCGCTATTTTGTTGCCATATGGCAACATGCTAATTTGTGGACGTCTGCATCCTCTATGGTTGGAAGAATACATTTTTTTGTTGGTCTTTAGAAAAGTTTGAAGTTTTAGGAAAAATACGAAATTAATAAACTGAATATTTAAGTTTAAAGAAGAGAAGTATACACGTTTTTTAATGGTATATCTTGACATAGTAAAGGAAGAAGAAGCAGAAAAAATTAGAGAACTTTTTAATTTGACGTTGAATGAAGAATTTCAAATTTTCGTTATGCGTAAAAAGTTTTATGTTTAAGTAATTATTACAGCCACAACGATGTGGTTGCTCTCATAGAAAAACACTCTAAAATACAGGGTCCGAGTATAAAAATTAAAAAATTTCTTATGGAATGTTGCTAATATAACCACATAGAAGCCTAAGACGTAAAATTTAAAATTTTATCTTTCCCCATTAAAAACCTGTAGCGAAGGGGTTAAACGTAGAGAATTTCAAAAATCTGAAATTTGTCTCTTTATTTTTAAAAAATTTTATTTTTCTGTTCGCATATAATTTCTTTTTGTGATTAATGCGTTCAAATCTTTTCAATGTGGCAATCTTGGCAAGTAAATTCTTCATATATGCTTGAACACACCCACTGGCTAGCAAGGCTTTTCATGTCTTTTGTCTGTGCTTGAACAAACACATTTGTCAGTATATTTGCTTAATTTCAAATTTGCCGCGTTTTCGTGTACATTTTTCAATTTATTTTATTTATTAATCCGATTCTGAATTAAGGAGAGAAAATCGTAAGTTGCTTCAAAAGTTATACTCTTTTAATTTTCAATACTTAAAATTGTTTATAGAACAATGAGCAATTCTTCCGATTCATCTTCTTTTTTGGGAACGGGTTCTACGAAGCGAGCAAAAGTTAAGTATCGAAAGTAAAAAATTTAACGAGAGCTGGCTGGAAATGGAAGAATTCAGGGAATGGCTTGAAAAAAAGTGTGCAGCTTGCGACGTTTGATTTCAATGTTTGAAAATATATGTAGGGAAACATGTAGGAAAATTTACATTTGCGTAAGGAAAAATAGGGATTTTCTTGAGATGCGGTGGGATTTTTTCAAAAATTTGTTGGCATCACTGCATCAGTCAGACATTGGGCACCACCAACTACAATTTTTCACCGCATTCAATACAATAATATTGCACAATATATATTTGCCCTTTCCTCGCCCTGAATCCGTTGAAAGCAATTTACTTTTGTCGTTTTTTACCTCAAGGTTGACACTATCGCCGCCAAAGTGTGGACAACGCATTGAAAATCAAAAACAAATCCAAACACTAACCCATATTTATTGTCTGGAATATTGTTCATAATTTTAATTTTTTTTTTGCATACTTCAGTTGGTTATTTTACGAAAATTAAGCAGCCTTAATGGCGAATTGCAAAGAAAACGTAAAAATCAAGAACGAAAAACAACAATTGCACAAATGTACATTTTAATGCGGAAAAAATGCTCAATAATAATAACAACAATAGCAAAAACAACTACAACAACAGCAGCAGCAATAAAAGCACATAACAGCCGCATTGTTGGACCTTTTCGGAGCCGTTAAGTAGCCAATATGCAAAAAGGTGCGCGGCATTTTTTTTAATCCCATTCAGACGAACGAAAAAACAACACTAGCCTCGCAACAGCAACAACAATAACAACAACAATGAAAAATAAACAAACATAAAATTGTTCGAGTATTTTTTGGACTCGCCTCAACAGCAACGACGGACACACCAACTGGCCAAAACATAAAAACGACACAAAAACCTACAACAAAAAACAACACAACTACAACAAAAACGAAGAGAAAAAAAGCGGAGATAAAACCCAAAAGCGACAACAGGCGGAAAAAACGCACGCAACAGCAACAGCAACAGCGGCTTATAGCGCGTCGGGCAGCGGACACAACGCGCAGCCGCAGACCGGTGGAAGTGGCAGCGCAAATAGTACCAGCCAGCCGAAACCGGTTGAATGCTTAATTAAAATAATACTGCCACATAACGTTATATTATTAAGCATTATGACTGCCCCCGGTGCCCGCTCGCCAATTTCCCACATGCGCCCGACGCCCGACGCACGCCCGCGCCCAGCGCCAGCGAGCTCGCAACGGACGAGCGTCAAGTGCGCGCAACGCTTTTCAGCGCTGCCAATAAACTAAATGCAAAATTATACAAAATCGAAATACTGTAACAACATCCGAGTGGAGCGTCGACTGATGGATCGCCGCTTAGAACGGCCAACGCCGATGAGCCGACTGCCGCAGCGCCACAACGCGCTCGCCTTCTCTATGGCTGCGCGTCGCTGGCAACGAAATCCATATCGAAAGGCAAGAAATCGACAAAGAAAATACAAAACAAAACACAACAACAACTACAACAAAGACAAAAACAGTCTACACGTTCTGCAGCATCACTTTAGAGGAGTGTCAATTGCGTTTAACGGCCAACTGTGGGGCCGGCTTTAGTCGCCGTTGTCAGCGTCGGCAGCAGCCCGCAACTTGGCTGCGATGCCGCGTTCGATTCGATTCGATTCGATTTGTTGCGCTGCAGCGTTGTTTGTTTGTGTGTGTGTGTGTGTGTTGCTGTGATTCATAATGTGTGTGTTTTTTGGATTTTTTCCCTTATTGTTGTTGTTGTGATTTTGTTTCTTTACCTTCAGATATTATCGATCAAGCTTTGCTGGTTTAGTAAGAAATATGAATGAATTATTTTATTCGGAATCTGTAGCTGAGGCGTCATTTTTTGTTTTTGGCATTATTCTGCGGTGTTGTTGTTGTTGTTATTGGTTTTGTATGCCATAAAACAACTTGAAACAACTTGACGTTTCCTCGGTCCATTTATAAGTAGACAATTTTTATTTGTTTTTTATGCGTTGTGTCTTTTGATAGATGTGCGTGGAATGTCTTATCAAAATATTATATTCACATTTTGGGCTTCTTGGGAAAATTAATCAAATCCGAAATCGAGCAGAAGAGACAATGAAATTGTGGTGTTGGTGTTAGCGCCAAAAATGTTGTATCGATTTTCACAACAGTGAGCAGTGATAGGAAGATGTTGAACAAGTTTTCAAAAAACACAAAAACAAAAATACAAAAAGGTGAATTGGGATGTAGAAAATATAGCAAAAAAGTTGAGAGCAAACTTATGAACCCTTAACCCTTTCCGACATGAAAATAAACCCGTTCTGTATGAATTGTATGGGCTGTAGTCCAATATATTAGACATTGTGACTGAAAGGGTTAACCTTTGCTTTAGTAATGCCCATCCAGATGACTTTTTCGTTATATCTGCCGAGTTGTGGAATTGTCCAACCACATTTTTTGCAAGCTTAATCAACTCTGACATATATTAAATTTACAAAATATGAAAAAGATATTAAATAATATAATTAATAAAATAAATATATAATAAATGTAAAAGAAATATAATAAATATAAATAAATAAATATATAAATATAATAAATAAATAATAATAAAGTGTTAGATCTATTGCAATGCTTTAATGGTTCATAAGACGAAGGCGATTTCATCAATAGAACCTCTGCCTATCAATCGAATGCCTTCAATTCTGATTTAGCCCTAAACATGACCGCCTTTATAGCACATTGTCACACAGAATCAACTCTTCTTTATTTTTTATCATTCTCTATGGGCCTATTCGGCAAAGTTTTCTATCAGACTCTATGGGTCAAACAGGAAAAGCTTTGGTAAGATGAAAGTTAGAGTTAAACTGAAAGTAAAACTTCTCCGCTCACAATGAACAAGAAAATTAAATCTATGCAACTTTAGGGCGAATGATCCAGTCCACTTCAATGCAAAAGACCTAAATTTTTGAGTAATACTGTTTACAAAGCAAAGCCGTTTCCCTCCAATCTTAATCATAATCGCTTGAGCAGCTTATTTCTTTCAAAGCAAATCAGATAGAACTGCTCATAGGATTTATAGTCAATCATATAAAAAAACTGGGTGTTTAAAGTGCCTCTCATGATTTCTGCAGAAGCTTCATAGAAGAGAAGGGCATTGTAAGCGTCCAACACCTGCCTTCCAACATCTGAAAGACCACTTCTTCGACACCCTGGCTGACCTAGCAAGAACGGCAGTATTCAACTTACTTATGTAGCTTTATGAAGAACTCCAACTAGTTCGCCTAAAACTATAAAACTGAGCCCACTCAACCATTCTCACCCGACATCGCAATGGGTCTTATTACCTAACTACGGTTGATAGATCGTTTGACGGTTGAACCAATATATTAATGTAAAAATTTCATTAAGATATCGGTCAATCTAGTACGAAACATGCCACGAATCTTACACACAAAAAGCCTTTTTAGACATCAAGTAAACTTGCTGACTGATCGCCACGCTGGCAGCTAATCGTATCTATTTTTATTTTTTAACAAGTAGTAAAACATCAAAACTTTATAGTCAATGTGAGAATTTAACAATCGAAAACTGAATCTGAATCTCATAATGAAAAAGTAATAATTTTAGAGTCTGAATATTGGCCCACACAATCGACGAGGTTGTCTACACTGTTTTCTTTATTCCATTGAGACCGTTTTTGCACCTGTTTTTTATTACGTTAGATTAGATCTGTAAAAATTTGTTATACACTGCGACCTGTTAGGTCTATAGTGATCTCCTATCTCATTTATAAAACATAACCCTACATATTGTACCTCAACTATTCACCCAAATTAGTCGACTTTCTATGCAAAAATGTCTCTAAATTTTTGGAATTTCCTTTCAATGTCTCAACAGTCCATCAGCTGTGAGCTTCCAATCAGTTCAAAATCAAATTTCAACCTATGCAATCACACTTGAATTTCACTTTTGTGCCAAAAGCACAAAAGTACGCACACTTCATCAAAATAAAAGCCAACAACAACAACAACATTTTTTTTAACAGTAGTTATTTTAGCGCATAGATGCTGTCATTGAGTGCACTCGTCATGCAAATCGACAATTCTGTGTTTTAGTCGCACAAAAAACCACAACAACAAAGCAATAAGGCAGAAAAATGCGAAAGAGTACAATGACGAAAAAAAATACGGTCATAAGCGCAACAACAACAACAACGACAATAATACATATGTATGCTGCCAAAAGGCAAATTGGCGAACGGTCGTAGCCACAAAACCAGCCGCCAGCACAGCGCGCAATAACCGCCACCAGCAGTGACAACAACAACAATAACCATACCAATGGCAATAGCTATAGCAACAACAAAAGCAATAACAACTGAAGATGACGCCACAATTGAGACAAAGTGGTTTTTAATAAAGTTGAGTTATCACTACTTCAACTGACCGACTGTGACAACGCACACACACACATACACACACACACACCGGCGGCCACGGTGCTGCTGCTGCTGCGGTTGATGCCATAGCCGATGCTGGTGGCTGGTGGCTGGTATCTGATGCTGGTGTTGGTGGTTGCTAGTGGCGGCGTGCCGCTCAACAATGTGGCCGTAAAATCATTGACAAATTTTACACTACACACTTCAGAATATGCCACATGCAGGCCAGCAACAACGCCGCACACACCAACGCACAGTGGTGTGGCTCAACGATTTTCCAATTTCGGTTGTGAAGGTTTATGGAGTTGTTCTGAAACAACAAATGTTGCGATCTGCTCTCTTGGGAAATAAGTTATGAGGTCCAGAAGTCAATGCGAAAACCTGGTGACTTGTACTAGAGGCGACTGAGGTGTATTTCAATGTGACTACTAAAGTTGACTCGGAAGACCTAAAAGAACAGCTATGACTATGAATAATATAAATGAGATAACTCTGATACCACCGATATCTGTCTTACACAGCGAGGTATTCAGTAAAGCAAAAGACTTCTTTGGAAGCGAATGTATTACCTGCTTACTGAGACTATAAGTTTCAAAGAGGAAAAAAAGATATATGCAGTATCTGCATCGTCTATTCACTATAACACTTCACACTTCATATAACCGATATAACACTTTATTGCCTGATCCTTCAAGTAAAACGACTTTGTTCCTTGGATTCAAGATTCTTGTCGAACTTACCCGACACAAAGGAAGGGAATTACAGACTTTGTCCAGCTTCTTCAAAGACACTAAGTGGTTTTAACCTGGTAATCAAAGCGAAATCTTCCTCATGCAAGGATTCCTAAAGCATCGGAATGGCTCACTAAATTAGATGAGATTTATAAAAGAATGTTATGCACTACAACCTGTTAGGTCTAATCTGATCTCTTAATGGTTCATAAGACAGGTTCTCATCTGTTAAAGCTCTGTAAGACCCATTTATAAACTTTCTTCTTCTCCCTAATGCAAAGAAGGTTTCAAGGGAAGAGTTTGAGGTGGTTTGAGCCATGAGATCAGAAGAATATCTCCTTAAGAGGGAATCATAAATAATAGACCGAAATAGTCTCCAAATGGAAGTGAGCAACCTTTCTAATATTTTTTCCTAATATTCATTCTAACCTACTTAAGTGACAAGTAGTGAATTTAGCACATTCAGACCCGCTTAAAAGTTTTTCGTTTAAAACCCATCAGTAAACTTTTGCTCAGATCTGAAAGAGTTAACTTGAGCTCAGACCTGAAAGAGTTAAAGTAAGATTCTCAAATGTTTTCATAACGCCAAAAGTGCTAAACACTCAACCTTGTAACGCGGCTGTACGCACGCATTGCCTGTCAAGAGGTGAGAGTCGCTTGGGTATTCACACTACACACCAACTGTGACACTCACACACACACACAGACATATTTTCCGTTCATACATCTCCATACTGCACATTCGTACAGTTTCATTCATTAGTGGCGACTCGTCGACTCAGTCTACAACAATTTTGTATTTTATTTATTTTTTGCTGCTTGTTAGTTGATTTTTTGTGTACGTTAAGTAAAATTCAATTAAATACGAAATTAAATTAGTGACATAAGCGCACGAATACGCGCCAACAGCGGACGCCAAGTGACAGCGTACAGCGCACTGAATTCACTGGGAGATCTTCGCTGCCGATTTTGAAGATCAGCGTTCGCGTCTACATGCGACTGGAGAAGCAATGTCGACATATGTAAATAATGGCAAATGAATGTCGCTGACAATCGTACAAACGTCATTACGCATTGCACAAATTGTTAATTGTCACTAATACACACAAAAACATACAAATTAACTATTGACAAATAATTAAAATGTATTCGCTATCAGCTAATTTGTGCGAAATTCGGGGCGCGTTGTCATTTAACAGCTGAACCCTCCGCCCCTCACCGCCGTGACAGTGTTGTGCGGCCGAAAGTGGGTCAGCGTCGATATGGTGGAAAAGCATTATGGGAACCAGCCACTTTCCGAGCGGCAAATGAGGCTTCTCGATGCGGTGCTTAAGTGCTTAATCGATTTCAATTTAATTGCTTTCGTAGCGCTTCTCGACTTGTACCGTTAAGGCATCGTTAACGCACTGTCGCTCGCGCTCAGCCGATCTGTCAGACCGGTGCGTGTGGGTGCTAATGGCTGTCATTGTCTGCAATTGTCAATTGTCAACAAATTGAATTGTTGTTGCTTTAGAATGTCCGAGCGCGCAGACGTGTACGCAACGAATGTTATAAATTGTAATTAACATCAATAAATGTTGCAGTTACAACGGCTGCGGCGCATAAGTAATGAATTTGCTGTCATTGCGATTCAATTAAAGCGTAAAAGATTTCTGACATTTAGCATGCAAAGAGAAAGGGGCAACGTCTGCCCGAGCTGGCTAGAAAGAGAAACAGAACGCAGTGTTTGTTTGATGTTTGTTGGCCATAAAATGTCACATGTTATGTGACATTTCAAGTACTTGTCTTGAGAATTTGAGTTGAGTGCGAAGTGGGACGCTCAATCATATTTGACATATTGTGGGCAGATTATTTAAATAGCGGAAAATGCTAGTGGAATCGCAAACGTGTTGTGCAGATCTCTCAGATGAGAGAAACAGTTCTTTTAATCCGCTGTAATTATTTGAATCAGTTTAGTTGTCATGACAATGGACCTCAGAAGGCTTCGAATCTACTTGTTGGACAATCGACAAGTAATAAGCTCGTCCTACCTATTCAAGTTGTAGTTCTAACGGTACTAAAAACCCAGTCAAAAATTTGAGTAATTGCTGAAATTTTGCAAACCAAAATAACAAAAAGCGTAAAAGGCCTGGAAGCAAATAGAAATGAGAGACTGAAAACTTAACTCAGCCTCGTTTAACACTGGAAAGTCCACAAGTTTTTTATACCTACAAAGACTGCATATCATATCCACTGATATTTTAAAAAGTACACATCGGATTTGGCTAATTTTTTACAAAATAAATTTTTCAAACACATAAAATGTTTCACGATAAAAAAATAAAAGTCACCAAAGCAAAATTTGATAGTAATACTAAAGAAAATATAGGTATTTAAAAATGAATAACCCGTCAAAATGACCGGAATGGCCTTTCTAGTGTTAGGACATTAAAATCACTGCAAAATATCGCACTTGATGGAATTTTTTTAAATAAATTTAAACATGAAAACTTAGACCTACTCGAAAATCGTTTAATTCATGAAAATCATTGCAAAATATCAATCACACTGAGTAAAGGTTTTTGAAAGCAATTCTTCTAACTTTAAGTCTAATGATGAAAGCTCACTCAATACAATCATAAACTCTTTAACTTGAATGCTCAAAAGATACAAATGCCTCGGAGCGCATATCTTGAAGAAGATCCAACTACTACCTCAACTTGATGCATCCAATATTCATAAATTTAAATATAAAATAAATTCAGATAAAATCGTCCTTTTTCCATGAACCATAGGAGGTGCTATAGATCCACAAGATCGCTACATTTTTCTATATCTTCTGTTAATTTAAGTTTCAATATAACAGCCGAAACAAAATGATGCAGCATTTGGCAAATTAGGAATGAATTATGAATTATCAAAGAACGCTAAAAATCACTAAAAAATATACACATTATTATTCAGAATATTATAAAACATTATATAGATTTACATTATAAAGATCATTTATATCAATATTGATGAAAATTTCTCTATGTCTCTCTATGTTTTTAGAAACTTGTATGATGCATCAAATGCATCACATTCCTCTTCAATCATTTCTCTCTTTTTCAAATCTTGTCATCTTTCGTACTCATGAATGTCGTAATTTTGTTTAATTGCAGGTGGCGTAGCCCCTGGAACCCCATCAGCGGCCATGATCATGGAAGGGCTTGAAACCCTAGTGGCGCCATCGCATCACGCATTCCTACTCACCGAATCCGCTGCCGCCGCACACTTCAATGTGCTGAGCTTCGACACGTGCCTCTTCAAGACGACAGCGCAGACTAGTCCCTCGACAGCGGCGACCTCAGCGGCCACATATCTCACCACGCCGTCCAGCTTTGGCGGCGGCCATTTGGGCGCACAGACACTGCTCCACTACAATCTCTCATCACAGTCGAACAACAATCATCTCGGTTGCGGTGTCCATCACAACAACAATAACAACAACAATACAGCCACAGCGACCAGCAGCAGCAGCAACAACAGCATCACCAATTCGGCACTCAGTGCCGCCATATCGCGCGCGAATATTGCACGCTCGGTGGCAGCCACGCCCACACAGCAAACGGCCGCCAGCGTCAGTGCAGCGTCCGCATTAGCGGCAAACGTTGCCGCCGCCGCCGCACTGAGTGCGGCCAGCAGCAGCAACAGCAGCAGCAGCGCAATCGTTGCGTCCAGCGGCCGCAATTCGGCGTCGCATTTGAGTTTGCTGAACACCACGCAACACAGTCCGGGCGCCGGCGCCAGCAGTGCGACTGGCAGCGCCAGCGGCAGCGACGCCGTCAGCGCCGAACAGTCGCGGCACCAGCAGCTGGACGCCCAGTGCGCGGATGCGCAGTCGGGCGATCTCAATACGCCCGTCACCACCTCCAACGATATTCCATCATTTTTCGGACCCTCAACGGTTGTTGAGCCGCCACCAATAACAGGTACGAAGCACATAATCTATAAAAATAAATTTTTCAGAAAATTTTGTTGAAATGTGGAGTGTTTAATTTATGGGCCGCCCAAACCCGAATTCAGCTAAGGCAACGAAATGTTGGCATAACTTGAAGCTGATTTGCATTCAACGGCCATTCGAATCAATTTGTATCAGTTCGAAAAATGCTTGTACACAATTTGAAACTCAAACAGAATTACCATATTTTTTGATTTATTTAATTGCTGGTACACGAAAAAATCGTTATCAGCGTTGGCAAAGTGCGAACAGATCAACAGAGCATAGCTTTCAATAGGTGATGCGAAATGTTTATGGTCAGAGAAGAAGAATTTCTCAATTAAAAAATATAAAACTGTTATCGAATATCAGTTCAAGTCATGATCGGCGACCAAAAGCGGTCAAAATTCAAATCAGTTGAATGAAAATATTGAAATACGAGAAGTTTGAATAAAATGCAAAGTGTTTTAAGCATCTCGTCTGCACCACTTTTGGCATAAAGAATAAAGTTGAAGATTGGTACAGGGTCTTTCAGCAGCACCAGCGACATAAGAAACGCCACCCGCTTCAACCATCGCCTGCAACTAACATCGGCCACACACCAAACGAAACCAAACCTCAGAAAAAAACTCGTTTTCGCTGATTTACAATCACAACGCCAGCCAACTCATGTTTGGTAAATCAACCATAAAAAAAACGGAATTCGTATTTTCCAACTTGTGTCTCTGCTTTGTACTTTGGACACACGAAAAAAAGACACTTTTGACTGTCGAGTGTCGTTTTAAGGGCACTTGAGCTCTTGTAACGACGTGTTGTTTTTTTATTTTCCTCAAATTTGTTCACTTTTCGTAAAATGCCCGCGCTCAACAACAGCTCGAATGTGCTCAAATTAAAAAAAAATTGAAATAAATATTTTTTTTATTTTATTATATAAAAATAATTTTGTGCCAAAATCCAAATTGAGCAAAATGAATTCATAGCATTTACAGTATTTTTGTGTCAGCCGCGTGGCGAGTTGCATGTTTTTGCATATTTATTTTTTTCTTGGTTGTTGTTGTTGTTTTTGTGTTTTATTTTCATTTTATTTGATTTTATTTCATTTCTTAAATGAAATTAATTCAAAATTTATGTACCGGTAGAAGGGAGACATTTGCGTGAATTTGCATTAATTTATTCACAGCTGTCGTAAATAAATATTAAAAATTCAAATTTAGATCGTAAAAATTTTCGTAACATTTGATTTATTTATTGGAATTTCAATGCATTTTTTAAAAAGGATATTGACTGATCTTCTTATGCATAACTCAAAAAGCAATGGTTTTAGCATTGAAAAGACGTACATTCTTCGCTGTTTTAAACGTAAACATTTAATTGTTATTTCGAAAAGACTTTAAACTAATCGGAAAACCAAAAACATTTTATTGCCGGAGTTGATTTGCTGTCATATGGCAACAAAATAGCAAAAGGGTTTAGCTCTTAAAGGCTCATAAGCTCGTTTTGACACCACATTGAAATGGCGCCACGCCCCTGTTTACACCTCTGTGAACCACGAGGATTGCAATATGAAAATCAACAGTGGCGTACACCTGATTTCATTTTTGGGAAGGGCTTTCATACGCAACTTTGGATCCCAACATCAGTTGAAGCTATTTGAATATTTGGAAGGATTTGAACACCCAAAACCCCTTTTGTGTGCGTCACTGAAGATTATAATTAATGTCCCTGATGTCCAGATTTGAAAACTCATTATGGATGATGTATTGTAGAACTGGGACTAAAGATATTTTATGATTTCCAAGCCAGAGACGGACATTGGTAAATTAATTGCAGAATCGCGTACTCTTCTTCGAAATACCACAACCACAACAGAAATTGTTCGTTCAACTTTCAGACTATTTGTCCATTAGTCAGTGTTCTATTAGAGCTCAAAGCAGAGTGTTTGTTGATGGAGTTCAGGGTTAAGTTGAGTAGGCGTCGCAATCGACTCCTATTAAGTGATGGCCTGATTTGTTTGAGGAAATTATAGTTTTTTCTTCCACCCAGATATTGTTTGCTTCTTCAATATAGCACTGCTTAAAGATGTATTTAACTCACACAAGTAGGACACCACGTTATGAGGCTAAGATCATAAATCACAAACTTCTTAGGCTCTCAATGATTTTAAGGGAATTCACTATACGACTTGATCTGAAAATGTTTCTGGCCTAAGAAAGATACATGACATTTTTTCTTCAAATTTATTTTTTTATTGATTTAATTATTATTTTTCTATATAGTCTTCTGTAAGTCTACACAGTTCTCCCATTGATGCTTACATCAAATCAATCAATCAATCAAACCCGTTCAAACTGAGCATTGGAAATGTTCATTCAAGCATGTTTTTGATCCACTGAGAGCAAACGCGAGAATCTTGATTTAATATGTGACAAACATGTTCTTTGAACATGTTCCTAGTCTCTGCTATCTGTATCACTTTAAATCCACAGTTGTCTGGCACCATTTGGTCAGCTTGGGCGATGTTATTGGCAGTGGTTGAAGTTTATGGACGTCCGGATCGCTTATTGTCTCCCAAGCTGGTACGAAATCGAGTAAATTCAGCATGTTGATGAAGAGTTCCTGTACACAGCGTCCAACCCGCCTTAAGTTTTTATAGATTTATTGACTTTCAAAAACAAATATTTAATGACGATTTTCACTCGATTTTTTTATCAAAACCACGCACTTTGACTGACTTAAACCATTGTCATACGAAAAGTGCCGCATCCAAAACGGCTAAAATTTTTATGAGCAGCTTTCAAAAAAGGCGCAAATGAGATCGGATACTTTTCAGACCACCCTCGTAATAAACAAACACAAGACATGAAATGAAAACATGGCCTAATTACTTTCCAATGGACAGCCAAGTCACGCCTCTATTTTATCCCCATTAGAGTCGCTTTCTTGGTGGTCTTTTAATATTAACAATGTGCTTGAATCGGAAACTTTTTAAGCTAAAAAAACAGGGACCTGGTTGGTAAAACTCCTTCGAGTACGCTGAATCCAACTGTGCTAGTCACTTTCCAAAGTTAGATCGCCTTTTTCGAGAAATCTTTAATTGAAGTTTGAAGGTTTTCTGGCCCCAAGAGGAAAAAAAATCGTAAATCGATTGGAAACTTCTCTATTTGCAAAAATATATTAGAAAAATTACATTTGATAAAAATCAAATCACTTGAATTCAGTTTAAATAATCAAAATGCAAGTCTCGTATTCGATCACAGTTCATTGCAAATATCACTTTGGGTGGTGATCACCAATATTCAACCCTATTAAATGTAATCTTATTTTAACATAAAGAAAATTTTATAAATACTTGCAATTCACATGCAAGAAAAACGATCGCCTTCGAAGTAAACTTGCGAGTAAAATGCAAGTCACGTGAACGAAAACGCGCACTGTCGCTGGCGCTGCATAATCGTCTGATAGTGTGGCTAATGTCGGCTTATCAGTGCCACAAAACCAAACAAAACTAATTTCGCAATAAAACCGAAATGAGAAAAAGTAACGCGATGCCGCCGTTGCAAGTCGCCGGAGAGCAGCGTTAATTAATCGTGTCGCATATATTAAACATTTCCGTTCAGTGTCAATGTTTCTTGGCGTTTTATCGCCGGCGCACTTGCAGCGGCCCCAGGCGCTCGACACGGCTCTACTTTGTACAACTGAAGAAATTATAATTGCACGACACAGACACAGACACAGACATGCACACAACACTATTTGTCAGCGAAACGCACACATTTGCGCAAACTTTTTTCTAATTGAATTAAGGAACGTTGCGTTTGTTTTGTTTGGTTTTTCTTTTTTGTTTGGGTAGGAAAAAGTAACAAGAAACAATTGAATTTAATTGATGCAGTAATTTGAGGGAGGAAATATTTCATAAAAACAAAAACACCAACAAAAAACTGATAGATAGCTGCCCGCTGCGTTGGAGAAATGCAAGAAGAAACGATTTTGATGAGATTTGTACGCGGACGTAATTGATGGACCGATGCGACAGTGTGCGGATTAATTAAATTAGAGCGTGGAACCGGTGCGTGGACTGAGCACTGAGTGTCCGAGCGCTGAGTGTAAATGATTCTCAATGCTGGAATATAAAACACTCTGCACTTTGTGCCTCAAACTTGAGGTCAAACCTTAGGAAGACACTTTGCTTCACAGTCCATCGAATATCGATAACTTACCGATTCTTGAAAATCGTTTGAGAATATTTTGTTTCTTCTATTATGGATCCATTGGATTTGCACTTGAAAGTCGTTTCTCTTTAATACCCAAAAAGGCATGAAAAGTAAATGGAAAATGAAAATTGGACGCTGGTATTTTCAGGACACGCGAGAAACAAAAATAAAATTAGTTGAAATGGTTTGATCTAATTGAATTCGAATTGAATTGAAAAATGTGGACAGTGGATAGTTTAAATAACTGACTTTCTCTTACAGTGGCGCACCAGCAATTTTTTTATTTAAACGCCTACCCACCTCCATGGGGTTAGAATTAAAGTAAAGTAATTATTAAGGTACAGAAAAAAGTCAAACATGCACATAAACCAACAAAGATGAAAGAAAAGGTTTTCCAAAATTTTTTAAAAATCTACGTGCCTGTGTATTACCACCTTTGGACTGAATTGCTAAAAGATTGTTAAATATTTTCGCGCTGCAATGTTGAAAAGAAAATCACTACGATTATGGTTCCCGGATTGTTTCCATCTTTTAGTTCACATCTCATTGATCTCTAATATGTCACAATGGGCTGAAAGTCAAAACAATATAATTATTGTTCTAAATAATGACCTGACATGTATTGTTTTTTTCTAATGACGAATTAACCTAGAAGTCAAAGTCAAAGTTCACATCTCATTGATCTCTAATATGTCATAATGGGCAAAAAGAAAAAAAATAATAATTATTATTCTTAATAATGACCTGACTGGCATTGATTTATAATAACGAATCAACGTAGAAACCGAAGCTTTCTGCATTCAACAGCTCATAGAACTAATTTGCTCTATTTTGCACGGATTAGTTCAGCAGATTTTAAGATTGTAAAGATCTCCGATCTCTGAAAGATACTACAGAGGTCCGGCAGTATGAATGACCTTTGGGTTTGTAGTACGTATGGGTAGAGACCAGTTCCTGTGCCTTCATTCAACTTAGAACCGTTCTCCTCATTATACCTTGTGGGGAGTCCCTAGTTCTCCCTTGTGGGACCTGAAGTTAGTGTAGAAATTCAGGTGTAGAATCACATAGTCCGTCAGATAGCCTTGCAAATGAGCTTAGAACCGCATAATGTCTATAGGCCCTACAAGTGGGTCTTTCTCAGTCTTAAAGCGCCTTAACACTAACAAGATCGGAATTTTTCCATACCTACAAAAACTACATATATCCACTCATATCTCGAAAAGTACACATCGGTTTTGGCTAATTACAAGTAGTAATTGTAAAACTATTTGTAGAACCCGATAAAAAAACTAAAGAAAATACAGATATTCATAAATGAAAAACCGTCAAAATTACCGCAATGGCCTTTCTAGAGTTAAGCGACAAAGCCCTTGATGAACTACTCAGAGGCTGAGAGTCCGACTGGCTGTCAACAAAAATTTCCATTCCAGCATTAACAACGAAGCTTTTCTAACTGAACAGTTTTCAAGCTTTTTAGTTTTTTAGTGCTTCAAACTTGTTTTCTAATTATTTGTTTGTTGCGGTTTTCCAAAATCATTATCGGCCCTGCGGCGCATCACTTGGCAACAGCTCGTCGCATGTCTACAGTCCAAATAACGCATTGCAAAGGCTTTCTCAATTAATTGCTCAATATTTCAAAGTTATAATTTTCATACTATATTCTGATAATGTAAGCAAAATACAAAGACATTAAAAACTTTTCATCATAAATTTTATTTGGGGAAAATAAGCAAATAAAAATTGTTTTTATTAGCTTCCAACAAATAAAAGTGGCTGTCGCCATAAATTTTACAAAACATTTAATTTCACAAACGCACAACAACAACAACACCAACAGCAACAAAAATGAAAAGCAAAACAAATCAAAGTACAAAAAACACATAGAAAAAGCAGCACAACCAAACCCACGCAACGGGACATTTTTTTTTTGTTTTGTCATTTTATTCTTTTTTTGTTTTATTATTTTTTTTCAAGTTATGCTACCAAATAAACTGAGCCAAAAATATATTTTCGATGCAACAAAAAAAATACAACAATACAATAATAATCAAAATGATTATACGACAAGACAAGCCAAGACGGAGTCCAACTCGCTTGCAGTCGACACTTTTCAGCGCGCAGCTTTCATTATCTGAACGCATGCAACTGCGGCCGTGGCGCAATTTCGCAACTATTTTCTGGCATTATTGTTCCATTTTTTTGTATTTGTATTTGTAGTTTTATAAATATTTGTATTGCTTTGACAATGATAAAGACGCCTTTAATCGTCCAAAGTTGGCAAGCAAAATGTGCATAATTCATGTCGCGTTTGACTGGAGAACATTGAGAGCCGCTCGACGCCGCTGCACACACACACTTCGACGAGTACTGCAAATATATACAAAAATAGTCGAATCCCAAGTGGCCGGACATAATAAGCTGCTTGAATACTGCTGGGGCCATAAAGCAGCAGCAATACGCCATAACTTACCGAACAGCAAAAAGTGTGATGGGGCCGAGGAGGAAGTTGGAGTTGCTGCTGTGCCTGGTTTATTAGCATGGCTGGCAATGACAACTATGCGCTGGCACTGATTGCAGACTGGACTCTAAGGAAAATGGAGCAATTTCCAATTTGAGAGAGGAAGCAACAAATCACTTGGCTGCATACTTATTTAGAGATTTCGAAACTCTGACAATAGTTCGAAGATGCCTCAAACTTCTGCTACTTCCCAGTCATTTTCACTTCGGTCACCATCATTCCTGACCCCTTTTTTACTCTAACTTTATTGGTCCGAAAGTTATTAAAAAAAGGCGGAAGCTGCAATTCTAATGAAGTACAAAAATTCTAATTTATTTGAGTATCAGTATTTTAAATAATAAAAAGATACAAAATCAATAAAGCGAGAATAATGAAATTTTGACACGCGATCAAGGAGATTTTGGGTTTTAACATAATTACTTTTCAAGAAAATTCTATATAAATTTTCAAGGATATAAAGGATTAAAATTTTAAAGGACCTTTTTCATATAATTTTTTTACAAATAGATAAAAGATCAATTTTATTTAAATTCTTGAGCCTTTCCTCTTTCATTTGATATACATATCGCCATATTCTAACGATATTCTAACTTTTATTTTTTTTTTATTTTTTATCTTCTTCAAAATTTTGAAGTCCTTTTAAAAGGACAAAAGATGTAGAAATGAAAAACTGAGTACGTAGTATTACTATGTTTGGTGTCTAGTTTCACGCCCATATATATTTTTTGCGGTGTGAAAAATTTTTTTAATTTTTATCGCACGGTGTTGTACACAGTTCCTCATGAATTCTTGAAATTCTTCGGCATACATAAAGCCGCACAGAACCCTGCAGCCAATATTCGCTTTAAGTGCGATAATAAAAGTGTACACTCTATAAATAACCGCAACAGTTGCGTCGTAAAGTGTTCGGCGGACGCGGCGCATAAAAGTCGCATTGCCATAAACGTCAACGCGCGCACGACCGGCCACTATGAAGCGAATTCCGAATTGTTACGCAATTGTGCGGCACATCTTCCGATAAGTATTAACATTGACATTCGCAAACGTCACTTGTCAGTGCAACACTTTCGCGATAAACGTTCGGCGCTGCGGTCGTTCGTCGAATGGTTATGGCGGCAGTCACAAAGCGCCACAGCAGTGCCGCCGAACAGCGGCCAGTGCGCCGCCAACTGGAAGAAGATTGATGTCGAATCACATTAAAAGCGCATTGCAACTCAATCAATGCAATCGCCGAGCGCTGGGCGCGCATATGCAGCCGGTCCAGCTCAGTTGAGCCGCAGCCGGGACCCACCGGGCGTGCGATTGTAACGAAACGAACAACAACAACAATAACAATACAAACGTGCATGTGTACAACAACAACAACAAGAAAAACAACAGCCAAGTACAAAAGAAATGAATTCGCGCTGAGGAATCAGCAAAAAACAACAACAACAACAACAGTAGCTATGGTAAAGTGTCCACTGTTGGTGTTCGGAATGTAATTAGTCTTCTTGCGCGCCAAAGTCACACTTTTTTGCGGCGTCTCCACAGCTTGATTAACCCGCCGCCCAACTCGGCTCTGATGTTGAGCTCCGTTGCGCGCTCCGGTTGTGACAATCTTGCGCCGGCCAACTGGGCCGACCTCCCGTGATGATTTCTGCGGAATTAAGCAGCAGCTGCCTTTTGGCTTTTTCTGCTGCTGCTGTTGCATCTCTTCTTCTTCTTCTTTTTATTCTTCCAGCACAATAAATGTATCGAATTTTTTGCGCGCAACTGTGGCTGCTGCGCGATTTTGTCATTGTAAGTTTGTCGTCGTGACGCGGCCGACGGCAAGTTGAAAATTCGCAGAAATTCTCTGCCAACCGTTTTCGAAATCGCATTTCATGCGCAGCTAGCAAGTAGCGAAAATTGATTGAAGTCAACGATTCGGTGGTGGTGTGTAATGTGATATTATTTGTTTTTGTATTTATTTTTTGTTTTATTGGACTGAGCAGTAGTCAGTGTAATTACTCATAATTGACGGACATTTAAGTCGATTGTGATTTGTATTATGTGTAAAAAACCGTTTGAGTTCGGACTGATGTCAGGAAAAGTTGTTGACTATACACGAAATAAGTTGAAATATATTCTCAAAACTTTCTTTAGTTATAACACATTTTTTCTGTTTCCTTGCGTTTTACATACAGTTTTTGCAGAAATCGGTCCGAAGGGTGTAAAACACCCTCTTATATTTTTTATCTTGTCTTAGGATGCAATTGTCAGGAGACTGAAAGTAGTTACATTAATTTTTAAAAATAAATTCTCATAATTAATTACACTGCACAACAAAATTAAATTTTTTTTAAAATAACAAGGTTCTGACAACGGATTCTGGTAGAGGGGACCAAAAAAAAATATACGTGTATCGGCGTTTTGAAAGTTTACATCTGAATTTTTTTTAGGGGGGTCAAAGTTTCCCCCCTTTTGCACATTCTTATGGTGAATCGGCATACGAAAACCATGTAACCTAACATTTTAGGTATATGATGGGTTCAGCAATTTGATGTAAAATACTACGAAGAATATTTTTGTGGAGCATTTTAACCCTGTAGCTACTATTTTTATGGGTCAATTTGACCCTTTTTTTCTTAAATGCCAAAAATGTCCTGTAAAACAGGACTTTTTAAGGAAAAAATTTACCACAAAAATATTCGCCATAAAATTCGACTATAGGTCTCTGAATACATCAAAGCTCAGAAATTAACTTCAACGCCAGAATTAAGCCAAAACTGAAAATGTGTTTAAGTGTTTATTTCGTACTTAATCAAAATTGAAATTCACACTTCTTGCAACGCATGAAAACAAGCACAATAACAACAACAACAAAATCTCCTAAAATATAATCAATAACTCTATAATATATAAAAAAAATATAATATAATCAATAACTCGTCTAATTGCAATTGTTTTCGTCTTTTTTAGGTTCCATCGAATCCGAGGATCTGTCCCTCGAACCGCAGACAGTATCCAGCCCGGTGCTGTGCAGCCCGCTCAAGGAGGAGCGCAGCACTCCGCCCGCCTTGACGATCGTTAAGGAAGAAACAAGTAATAATAGTTGTACCATGTACCCAACACATCTAAGTCAGAGTCAGACAACTACAACAACAACTAGCACAACATTATGCAATAATACAAATACAACAACACAAAGCAATACACATCACCACCACCAACAACAACTGCAACAACAACAACAACAGCAGGCACATCATCATCATCATCAGCAACACGCCGGCCAACACTCACCACATCAGTATCAACAGCAACAACAGCAGCAGCAGCAGCAACAGCAACATCACATGCAACAAAACCAAATATCACATCACAATGCACTACACCAACAACAACAACAACAGCAACAACACCAACACCTGCAACACCAACAACAGCAACACAATCACCATCATCACCAACACGCGCACCATCAGCAGCAGCAGCAGCAGCAGCAACAACAGCAACAACAACCACAACACCAACACTATTCGCACCAACACCAACAACAGCATGCGCAACACCAACAACAACAACAACAACAGCATGCAAATAGCAATAGTAGTGGCAAAATACTATATCGAGGCATTTTCACCACCACAGGTAACACGACGATGAGCGGCCTGAACTCGGCCGCCGCAGCGGCAGCAGCAGCCGCCGCCGCCTCACAGCAGCAGCAACAGCAGGCGCAGCAAATCAGCTCGCCGCAAATGGGCGTGTTGCCCGGCCAGATGTCGCCGCCATCGGCCGGCTTGGGCAACAGCTGGGGCCTGCCCAGCCCCGACAAGACGCTCTTCCAGCCGCCCATGTTCAGCCTGCTCGGCCCCGGCCCGCAGAACGCCGCGCAGGCCCACTACGCGCCGCAGCAGGCCGTCGCGCCGCCCTCGTCCACGCCGTCGCCCTCACACCACATGCACTCGGTCGCCTACGATGACGGCCGCGCCGCGCAGCACGTCGAACTGCTCGGCCTCAACATGGACTGCTCGCCCATCATACTCAAGCAGCCGCCGCCCAGCTACAGCAGCGCCAGCAGCTTCACCAGCCTGGCCGACATGCAGCAGGCGCAGGCGCAGGCCAACCACGACCTGCAGCAGTACCGCCAGCACATGTCCGTCGCCACGCCCAAGTACCAGTGGCTCGACTCGCCCGCCGAGTACGGCGGCGCGCAGCAGTCGCTCGTCGTGCCCGGCCCCTCGTCCGCTTCGTCCAGCGCCGCGGCCGTCGTCGGTGGCCTCATTCCAAAGCAGGAGGCCTACACGGACGTGACGCCGCCCGCGCCGCATCACATGCAGCCGCCGGCGTCGAGCGGCAGCCAGTCGGCCTACTCGGTCGTCCAGCTAGCCGAGTACAGCCCGTCGACAAGCAAAGGCCACGAAATCCTGTCGCAGGTGTACCAGCAGAGCGCAATGCCGCTCAAGCTGGTGCCAGTCAAGCCGCGCAAGTACCCAAACCGGCCGAGCAAGACGCCCGTGCACGAACGACCCTACGCCTGCCCCGTCGAAAACTGCGACCGACGCTTCTCGCGCTCCGACGAGCTGACGCGCCACATCCGCATACACACCGGCCAGAAGCCATTCCAGTGCCGCATCTGCATGCGCTCCTTCAGCCGCTCCGACCACCTCACCACGCACATACGCACGCACACCGGCGAGAAGCCGTTCTCGTGCGACATCTGCGGCCGCAAGTTTGCGCGCTCCGACGAGAAGAAGCGCCACGCCAAGGTGCACCTCAAGCAGCGCATCAAGAAGGAGTCGAAGCTCAGCCAGCAGCAGCAACAGGTAGCCGCAGCGGCGGCGGCTGCGGCCGCGGCACAGCAGCAACAGCACCACCACCACGCCCACCACATGCTGCACTCCGGCGAAATTCCCATTGTGACAACGAGCGCCACCAGTTTGTAGGTCGAAAGTAACTCATCGTCGAATGATTCCGTCGCGCGCACATCGTACACGTCGCTGTCGCCGCTACCGTCGCCCTCGCCGCTGCCACTGCCGCAGCCGCCGCCGGTAATGGTGCACGACTGGCACGCGGAGCTGTCGTCGCCGTTCTCGCCCACCACGCCGCTGGACACCATGCCCACGGCGGAACTGTCGTTGCGGCGCACTCGCGAGCCAAAGACTGCATTTCCCTTCGCCATGGAAGTGGACGAGTCGCAGACGGCGGCGGCCGCGGAAAACAAAGCCAATGTGCAGATAGAAATGGAACAGCCCGAAGAGGAGCAGGACAACAGCTACGAGCATGAAGAGTTCGATGCAGCAACAAAAATTCCAGCCGAATTCCAACTGAAGCGGCAGTCGAACAGCGAGCCGGAGAGTGGCCATCGTACGGCCGAGGTGGCCACCAATACAACGCTGCCCAGGCAGCTGCTGGCCAAGCCGACAGCGCTGCCAAGCGCCGAACCGAGAACGAGCGGCGAGACAAAGAACTGCAGCAGCAACAACAACAACAACAACATACCGGTGGCCATATTGCGCGGCATGAATTCGCAGGGCCTGAGCACCAACAGTCAGGATATGGTAATTCTATTTCTAACGCAATAAGCGACAGGAAGCGCACACATGATTTTTGACAGTTGGCAGCTGACATGTGACAGATGACAGTTGACAGACGACAGATGACAGTTGACCGTTGACAGTTATAGCTATACAACTAAAAACGTAAGTAGTTGTTGTGTTCAATAGCACAGCATCGATATGCTTTTCGAAATCGCAACCTGCGCTGCGCCCCGGGTTCGAGTCCACACGTGCGGCCATTAGCAGCAACGACGCCGCAATAATTTATGCCTACATTTAGCAGCTTTATTAGCTATTTACATATTCAAAATTGGCTGGAACAAGCGTTCGTGCGTCCGTCCGTCTGTCTGTCCGTCGCTGCGGTCAACCGATAATTCTGCGCGCAAATCCACTGCGCTCTTTCTGGCACACACGCAACAAAAGGCGGCAGTAAGCGCGCAAAATATGAAATACGAGTGACTATGGCGCGCGTAAATGTCAGTCGGTCGCACTCACGCCGACTTGTAGACCTTCGCGAAAGCGTCACTTACAGCTGTAAGCAGGCGCGGTGCGTTCGTTTACGATCGCAGACACTCGATTGAGGCCACAGGGAATTTTGTCGCACATTTCGACGTTTATTGTCACAGCCAGACAGTCAGATCGGGCGACAGCCAGACAAACGAATCAAGCCAGATTGCCAGACCGATCAGCAGATCAGCAACGCGTCGAAACTGGTTTGTGGTCGCTATTGGCCGGCGTTCGCCATTGTTGACAATTTCGTTATTGTTGTTGCGCTGTCAAAAGTGCGAATGTCTGTTGCGACACATAAATTATCATTAGGTTTGTGGCGCGCTTGTTGCTGTAATGGGCGGTAATTCGTTAAAAGTCGCAGCGCCCAGGATGCGGTGCCGATCGATGCAAATGCGAAAAGCATATTTCATATTCGAATTTCGAAATATTTTTCCAAATTTTTCGACCTTATATCGAACGAAAATTGTAGTCAACGCGCCGCAGTCAGCTGTCAATCACCAACGAAACAATCAGTATTGAGCTCTATTTATGTAAAACCTCTGCACAAATGCTTCCAAAAACACAATCAAAATTGTACTCCGTAACTTGGCCGCCGCGCCTGCGCTCTCCACTCCTCTCACTCCCTCTCTCTCCCTCTCATTACATATACGAACATGTTGAACGCATCCATTGCGCAGGAAACATTCGATGATGTTTTCGACAAAAGGGCCCCAAAACTGGTCCCAAATTGTAACTAGCTATGTCAAATTTGCAACAACAACAACAAAAAATTAATAAAAAAAATATTATAAAAATCGAAGAAAGCCACAAAAGCACACCAGAGGTTGTCGAGAAAACAAAAAAATATATATAAAATTTGTGTTATCTCAGCGTTGAGACATGAAAATCGCTGATTCGGCGCTGTTGTAAGGCTTCACAAACAAGACATTTATGATTACTACAAACTACAATAGTTTAGCTGTTAAATATCAACAAACAAAACAATTTTAGTTTTAAACTAACTGGACAACCAACTAAATTAACAACAACAACAACAGACAATTGAACTAATCAATTTCCACTAATGAAGTGTAAAGCAAACAAGCTAAAAGTTTGACAAAAAATCACTAATCACTCACTAAAACCATAAGCAACAACAAATGAAATTAAAATAACAGTTGAAAGACTCACATAGAAACGAAAACAAAAAACATTAAAGACGGTTTTGGACCCGAGTCTGAAAGTGTTTTTACCGGCTTGCTTGATTGATTCTAGTTTTCAAAATTGTGGATATAAACATTTTTCGTTTTTTAAACGAATTCAGCGCATCTTAAAACGTTAAATAACATTCGATTGACTCGAATAGAGTTTTCGCAATAATTATTGAATATCTTCACATTTTTTAATTGTAATCGAATTCAGCACAAGGAGAACATTGAGAAACGTTTGATTAAACTAGTTTTCGGAATTCCCATTCAAACTGACAAACAAAAATCCAAGTTGAACTTACGCTACTTTTTCAAATAATCAATTAAAAGGTTTTTTTTAATTTCGCATTCAAATTCAACGCACCGAAATGATTGGAAAACGTTTGGTTTACTCTAATTTTTAAAAAACTTTATTCAAAAATGTTTTTTCTATTCCCCATTCGAATTCAGCGCATTAAAAAAATATTAAAACCGTTTACTTGACTCGCTTTTTAAAAATAGTCGATTAAAAAATATTTATTTTATTTCGCATTCACATTCAGTGCACGAAAAATTTTTAGGACGTTTGGTTGACTCCAATTTAAAAACAAAAATTATAAAAAAAAATTATTTTTCTATTCCCCATTCGAATTCAGCACACCAAAGATTTTGAAAATAATCAATTAAAAAATATTTCTTTTATTTCGCATTCAAATTCAGCGTACCAAAAATTATTAGTAAACATTTGGTTGACTCTTATTTAAAAAACTAATTCAAAACTTTTTTTTATTCTCCATTCGAATTCAGCGCATTGAAAACATTTATTTAACTCTATTTTTTCAAGTAATTGATTTTAAAATGTCGTTGCTTATCGCTCATTTAAATTCAGCGCATCAAAAACATTAAAAAAACGTTTAATTGATTCTAATTTTTGAAATAAATCAATTTGAACTCAGCATCCACAGAATTTTTCGATTTAGTAAAGTTCTGTGTTCTAATTCCATTTTTATGAATATTTTTTTACAAAAAATATGTTTTTCGCTTCGAATTCAGCACAGCGAAAAAAAACTTTTAATTGATTGTCGTTTTTCAAAATAATCGGTTCAATTAAAATTCAACGCATGGCAAAATTTGAAGAAATCTTGATCCAAACCACCTTTCGGAATTATTCGTCTAAAAACACAGATAAGAAACATTTTTACTGTTTTTCTCAAATTCAACGTACCGAAAAATTTTAAGGCTCTTTTTTCAAAATGCTTATAAGAAAATATTTTGCATTCTCCTTTAAAATTCTGCGCCCGAAAAAACAATAAAAAACTGTGATTAGTTTAACTTTTCTAAGCTCTCAACATTAAATGTTTCTAGGCTTTTTGTGTTTCACGTTTCGAATTTCGAAACTACACATTAATTGATTTCAATTTTCGAAGTTCGCGACATAAAACGTCTCTCTGATTTTCTCTATTTGCTATTTCAAATTCAGCGCCGAAAGACATTAACGTTAAACACTTTTATCTGCTCGGGTCCCAAAGTTGACCGCAAATTTGTTCACCAGTGAACTCAGCAACACACCCGAAAGCGACAAACAACACTCTTGAGCTTGACAACGTATATAACTTATATTAACTTATATCTCTAATACTGTGATCTCATTTGTAATAAATAATTTTTAATTTTGAACTTCAACTAAACGAAACTACAAGTTTAACAAACAACAAACAAATAATAAGCAAACAAAAAAAACACTAAATGCAAAAAACAAACAAAAACAAACTAAACTAAAAACTAAACGCAAACTAAAGCCTCAAACATAACTAGCTGCAATTATTTTATGTTTTTATTTAATACAACAATAAACAATGATTTGTTGTTAAGCGCTTTTACATTGACTCTTAATTGAAGACCAGAAACTTAATTTTAACACACACGCACACATACATACACACGCACAACTAACAAAATGCACTAACTTATTGCGTAGTCGAAGGAGGAAACTGTTTGTTCAGTTGTTGCATCGCATCGGCTACTTAGTTGTATGGTAGTATTGACATTATGTATTTTACCGTTATCACTTAAGGCGCCAAAAACCCCAACTAACCACTTAGAAACCTAAGTTCTAGTTAGCTAAGCCTAAACCTAAGCTCGAGCCAAGCCGCCCCGATTTGTGTAAACAGATTATCGCATATCGAAGCCAACCAACCAACCAACAAACAAACAAAATCATTAAGAACAGAAAAATGATTATGAAGAAGAAGTTGTGAAATTATTATTGTAATTAGGCAGTTAAGCGTGAAAATGTTGCATGCCCCCACGCACACTCGGACGCCCAGAGTTCGCGCGTATGGGTCGGTGTGCGGTTATGTAAATTATGTATGTATTTTGTTGCAATCAGCTGCAGCCATGTAATGATTTATATATATTATATATAGATATAAATTTTTTTTTATTTTTTGTCGTCCTTTTATCACTTAAGTGAGCGTCTTGCTTGTTGTTTTCCAGTGTCACCAGCCTAATTCCTTATTTGATTTAATCAATGCGTTGCGTATAATTTTGTGTTAAACAACAAAAACAAAACAAAACAACAAAAGAACATCTACAAACTACATACATACGTATGTAGAAATCATGTGTTTTCCAGAAGCTATGCTAATTTTTATTTGATATTTGTTATTTATCGCCTAAGTTGTCAACGAATTGTTTCACATTTGAGTTTTTATATTAGTTTCTTATTATTTTTTTAATTTACATACAAAACTTTTATACAGAAATATTGAAATAAAAAATATTTATTACAAAATATACACATAACATTTGCTAAAAAATTTACATTTTCGTTTTTTCATTTCGTCGATTCGTTTTTGTTTTTTTCTTCAGACGTTTCACATTTGTTTGCGACTGAGTGCTGCCAACCTATCGAGGGAAAAGATCAAAATTTTTTTTAGCAATCGAATGACAGTTTTTCAAAGTACACATACTGAACTCTAAAATGGTGCTAAATTTCTAAATTACAAAAAAAACTTTGGTATTTAATTACACAGCAACAAGACGAGGTGTCGTCGCTGGGGTCGAGGTCTTTGCTGAGGTTTGCGAAAAATATTTGTGTTCCAATGGATGACTACTACAACTTGTGAACGGATTCCTGTCCGGTATTGCTAAGGAACCAATAGAGGTTTATTTGGGGCTGTCAGTCAGCAGTCAGCCAGTTACATCTGTTTGTTTTGTTTAACTGGCCATGACAACCAGTTACCGGGTTACGGTCTGCCGCAAGAGTTCTTTCCAGGCCACAGACCTGATTTGCGAGCGCCTTCTCCAGTTGGTCACACTAAGAGGTGATAGGGTGTCTTTAACTTGGTCCTTCCACCGGAGACAAGACCTCTTTCTTCGTCGTCGACCGCATCGAACACCTTTTTTGCCGGAGCTTCATTGTCCGTACGCGTTAAATGTCTGTTTCGTCCATGTCTTTGAACAGCTCCATCAGCTCCTTGTTCATTCGTATTCGTTAGTCGTCGCCATTACGAACAGGGCCGAAGATTTTACGAAGCAGCAAGTTATAACTGCCTTCCTAATTACTCGAGAGATTTTTTTTTCGATGCTCAGTTTATAGTATTGACCAGTTTTTAGATGTTTGGCAGAGCGACATACAACTATTTCTTCACACATAAATCACACACCCATCTTCACACACAATCTTCACACCTGAAGTCATTAACTTCATGTTGACACAATGTTTTGTCGCCCTCAATACCGAGCGCCAGCCTCGAGAGTCCAACAGGTAGCGCACTGGTTTCTCATGCCAGAGGCTCTAGGTTCCATTCCAAGTTCGAGCTAAGACCTAAGTATGTCTCACTCAGAGACAGCTGTCGCTGCCTATCTACCAATACCAAGTAACATAATTCCTCTTCTTTAAAAAAAGTACCCATTTTCCTAGCAATTTCTACTTTGAATAGGCCAAAGTGCTCAGAAGTCTTTTCAACTATTCGTTTTGTTTTATGACTTTGGTCTTCCACCTGAGCTACTAACATCCTTTTCACTCCGCCCTCCAACTGATATCGATTCAAAGACACTGGGAACTGAAGTATTTCCCTCCACTTGGACCATATGCCACAACATTGCAGCTGCTCTTCTGATGTCCATGTCGCAAAAGTGCCTACGCGGCACATAATTCCATTTAATACGAACTTCCTGACTTAGGAAGGGCAAAAGTACCCAATTAGAAGTAGCTGCTCCGAGTGGAGTTCACCTGGGCCATTGTAATAAAACCCAAAAAATCTCAATCATAACCTAACCGAAATAAAAATGCATGGTTATATCTTAGCTTGTTGGCTTTTACCTTATTTTTAGAATGTCTTTCAAGATTTTTAATGAACACAGAGAAGAAAGCGCGGCAAACATTGTTTGAGGGTAGATATGCAGAATCTGTGTAGTAGAATTCCGGTTCATTGACACCAATTCAGAAGGTAACAGATCCAACTGCTGGGATCAGCTGCTGGGATCCAACTGAGAGGGATTATATACAGTGTGAAATCGATTTTCGATTCTTCTTTCAATTACACAAAAAAAGGTCTATGTTTCGTCTCAAATTTCTGAAACTCGTCCCGTATTTCCCTGAGTTGATTGAGGTCCCTAAGCGCGAAATCAAAGCACTGCACAGATTCACTAGTAACACACGCATCCTAAGAGATCATTACTTAATAACCTTTTAACGCCTAAGGAACTCCATCCGGTACCGAGAGGCACCCAACTGGGCTTAGCTTAACCTCATCTAACCTTTGCAAAAAATACAAAAATCTAATGAAGACTCGAGCGTAAAGGTCCCTTTTTTACTTCCATGGAAAAAGTTGTCCGAAAGCAGTTAGCAGGTTCAAACAAAAAGAAGCATTCTAGGGCTTAGAGCATCGAATTAACTTTTTTAAAATCCAAGTACGCTACCACTGGTGCCCCACAATATTCTTGGGTTTACTTAGAATTTTTCGATGGCAAAATATGGATTTTCCCTTTGCAAAAGTTATATCGCTTTTGCCAACCAAATTTTCAAATTTGAATTACACATTTCTATCTCTAAGCCAGCTCAGGGTTACTCCGGATTAGAAGGGAAAAATAAACTATTATCCATTCACTTTGAACCTTTCCTGGTCGCTATAGGAAAAATATTTGCGATTTCACAATACCAACTATCTAGTCTATACAACGACACCAAAGGTCTCATCACCAGTTCAGAATGGTTTGAGATTGAGTTATAGTTTTGGGGATTCAAAGCCCCCTAAATATCTGCTTTTTAAAAACATTTTTGATGGCAAATATGGTTTAAAAGGGTTCGAAATGGGTTCGAAAGATGTGTACGGAACTCTTCCCCGAAAATGAGATTTTGTGAGGATCACTGTCTGCCTAACATCACTCAGTTGATTTCAATTTAGCTTTTTACTAAGAAGATCAGCTCAGACGATCCACTGCGTGAAAACAGTTTCTTCAGAACTTCCAACTTTTGAGTTAAAGCACACTTATTACATTTTCCATTAAGTTGTAAATATGTCTCCAAAAATTTCTTGCAATTACAACGAAATCGAGAAAATCTGAAAATCGATAGTCTCCCAAAATTAAATTTCAATTTTAATTTAGATTCATAAAAATCGTATGTACATGCTATAATATATATTATTCATTCTTTTTATCAAAGCTATAATTTTCTTACTAAGTTATGAGTTTCTCAAATTTTTTATGAATAATTCTTTGTTTTAATTAAATATTTTATATGTATGTTTTCCCTGTTTCAAAGTTAGCATTTATTGGCAGTTGTTATTGATAAACAAGAATGCAAAAATGGTTTCCGACAGAGCTCTGAGCTGGTCCTTTTGTGGCCCAACACGAGTAGACATAAGAAACATAGATAGTTGTAAGGCACAGTTGGTGCTCAAGTCAAGGTGTAGTTAAGGTAGGCTTAGGTTTTCGTGCTTGGTAACTTTATTTCGATTGAGAAATAAAAGCCTTAAAGAGTATAACGAATTCTGTATTTGGGACAGTTAGCAGTTAGTGACAAACCGAAAACGAAACGCTGGTTTTTGCATTTTGCTAACTTTCAGAGTCATTGAGTACATTTAATACATGTGTACGAATACGTGTGTGTGCGTGTCAACTTGTTAAAAGTGTGTGTTTTTCGCAAAAAAATTACATTTACAAAAAAAATATATGATGATAATTTTTTTGCATAGCCGCTACAAACAAATCACAAATTAGCTGTGTAAGTCAGAAAAAATTATTCAAGAGAATTTTTCAAATAAAGAAACAAAAATAAAAAACATAAAATATTGTTGAAGTACAAAGCAACAATTTATAAATTTATCAAATTGAATTGAAGAAAGTGCTTGAAGTAAGATAGAGTAGAAGGAGAGGAAACTATTAAAAAAAAACAGTAAAGAAGTTAGAGATAGAAGTGAAGTGAGAGTAAAATGAAGTGAATGAATGAAAAGTAAATAAGAAGTTAAGGTTGAAATTCAAGTTGAGTATAAAGAAGTCGAGTTTAAAATGAAATCGAATGATAGAGAAGTAAATAAGAAGTTAAAGCTAAGGAAGTCGAGGTAAAAGTGAATGTCAAACATGGAGCTGAAAGCTTTTCATATAAAATTATTGTTCACTCAGTGATTCATCTTTCTTAGCTGAGAATACTGGACGTCCAGAGAAAAATTGTTTTCTATTTGTTGGTGATTCAATAATTCGATTAATTCAGCATGTGAACTTACATTCAATTTTCAAACCACTGAGAGGTGACGATTCGAAAAAAAACTACAAAACTGTTCATTTGATAGCAAAACAAAAGTTTTCCAAAAAACGAATAGAAGTGAATTATGCAAAGAAGTGAAGTGAGAGTGAAATGAAGTGAAGTGAGAAAGTATGTAGTTTGCTTTGCAGAAGTTGAGGTTAAAGTGAATACAAAACGACAGAATAAAAGTTTTTCATAGACAATTATTGTACAATCAGTAAAGTAACTTTTAAAGAAGTTGAGGTTGAAATGAAGACAATTATTTTACAGTCAATGAAGAAACTTTTTATTCAATTCTCTAACCACCACTGAGTGAAAATTTGAAAAATAGCGCAAAAACTGTCTGCTTACACAACAAAAGCTCTTCGATCTCCAACTAAAGAATGTAAAACAAACCATCTGAGAACGCCGGATGTCCAAAGAAAAGTTGTTCTCATTTGTTAGTGATTCCATAATTCGAATCACTCACTGTAAGACTTTTCATTCAATTTTCTAACGATCGGCAACGATTTGAAAAAGACCACAAAAATGTGTATTTCCTTCGCTCTTCGATCTCCAACTAAGGAGCGAAAGGGGGACATGGAATCTTTACCGCTTCCCATAAAAGGTTCCCATAGAGCCTTAGAGTGCCAGTCACCTCCTACCGCTAAGGGAGACGTAAGCAAACTACTCCATAATCCTGTTCGATAAGTTAGAAACTTTCTCTTTCTGTAGTACATGGGACCCTTCGGACAGCAGTGGCGAATCCAGGCGACTGGATTCTTATCCTTTCAAAAATTTTAATTCTGCAGATCAACAAGAAACTGTAAACTAAACTGTTGGTTCCGCCGAAAACCGGAAGTCAAGACTGAAGTTTGTCAATACAGTGTTTCCATTCGAGGAAAAAATGGTCCCATGAGTTATTTTGCTAACAGATTTCGCCATAAACAGAAAGACAAGACTGAAGCTTGTCAACACTGTGTTTCCATTCGAAGATAAAGTGATCCCAAGTGTTCATTTTGCCGAAAGAATTCGCCAAGAACTAGAAGTCAAGACTGAAGCTTGGCAACACTGTCTTTCCGGTCGTGGGGAAAGTAATCCCAGAAGTTATTTTTCTGAAAGATTTCGCATAAAACCGGAAGTCAAGACTAAATCTGTTCAACACTGCCTTTTCATTCGAAGAAAAAGTGATCTCATGAGTTATTTTGCTAACAGATTTCGCCAAAAACTGAAAGTCAAGAATAAAGCTTGTCAACACCGTGTTTCCATTCGAGGAAAAAGTGATCCCAAGTGTTATTTTGCTGAGAGATTTCGTTAAAAACTGGAAGTCAAGAATAAATTTGTCAACACTGTCTTTCCGGTCGAAGGAGACGTGATCCCAAATGATATCTGTCTGAAAGATTTCGCCAAAAAATGAAAGTCAAGAATGAAGCTTGTCAACACTGTCTTTCCTGTCGTAGAATAAGTGATCCCAAAAGTTATTTGTCTGAAAGATTTCGCCAAAAAATGAAAGACAAGAATGAAGCTTGGCAACACTGTCTTTCCGGTCGTAGGAGAAGCCATCCCAAAAGATATTTTGCTGAAATATTCCGCCAAAAATGAAAGACAAGACTGAAGTTTGTCAATACAGAGTTTCCATTCGAGGAAAAAATTGTCCCAAAAATTATTTTTCTGAAAGATTCCGCCAAAAACTGAAAGTCAAGAATGAATCTTATCAATACTGCGTTTCCATTCGAAGAAATATGTAGTGATCCCAAAAGTTAATTTGCTGATAGACTTCTCCAAAAACTAGAAGTCAAGACTGAATCTTGTAAGCACTGTGTTTCCGGTCGTGGGAGAAGTGATCCCAAAAGTTTATTACTGAAAGTTCGTTACAATTTTCCCACAGCTGAAGACTCTTGCCATCCCAATGTTACATCACAACGATCTGTGCTTTTGTGCTTAAATGAGGTTAAATGAGGTTTTTCAGGGCGTCACTCCCACCCATTCTAACCTAAATTAGAGACTCTCACAACACTTTTAAATTACACGAATACTTCTGATGACGTGCTCGATTAAGTTCTCGTACCGCTGCATCTCGAGCCATTCAAGTCAATTTGATAAATTTATGATGGAAACTGTTGTAGACATAAATGAGTATCGATTGTATTCGATTAAATGTTCAAGTCGAAACGAACTTGTAAAATAGTGTAAACGCAAATGAACACAATAAATTGCCTAGCTACAATACTTATACATAAGTGCATACATACATACAAACATACAAACCAAAAACGTACATACTGATCAAATTAAGCAAAATATCCTTATGATGTGTGTTTTACCGCAAACTATATCAACAGGTTCGACATGGCCTTTAGTAAAAAAATTTAATTAAAATTTAATTGAAAAATAATAAATAAAAAACCAAAATTTCAAAAATTGAAAATAAACATTAGAAATACTTTCAAAGATCTAAAGGAGAACATAATGTGCCATTACAACAACATTATATTTATTGTAAACGAAAAACATTGACAAATGGTTGGGGTTCATGAGTATTAGACGAGCTTTTGAAATACATTTTGTTGAGTAGATTAGTCGACGAATTATTGCGGAGACTAGGCAAATTTCAAAGAAACAAACAACTAAATAAATTGAAATCTACACAAAGAATAAAGAAACCAAAAAAACTATTTACACAACAAAAAATGTTTATTGCGCGCAGAACTTTGTGCGGCGCCTTCGTGTGCTTTGAAATATGCAAAGAAACCAAGTGACGAGGACATATTGAAGGAAATCTGTATGATGTTGTGATTTTTTCATCCGTGCATGTTTACTGCATTTTATGCTAATACAAAAAACAAAAACCAAAACAATTTCAATTGAAGCTAAGGACAACACTGGCAACATGACAAAATGCAAAAACGCTGAATTATGGACAGTTTTTCTTCCATACAACCGAATAAAATGTACAATATTGCGATTAGAGACAGCAACAATTGCATTATTCAACTATATAGTTAGTTGTTCAAATGGTAGTTATACAAAAATAAATTACAGCAACAAAAAAAAACTAAAAAACATAACAAAAACAATTGAAACGAATCATAAACATCGTTGTACCAATGACGGAGTGAGAAAATGTTTCAATGTTTTTTTGCGCCCAAACATTTAAACACACACACACACACACAAACACACAAACACATACTATATACATATATGATATATAGCGTATTTTGTTGGTATTTAAACAAAATACAATTCAAAAAGTCGCCGAAAAACCTAAACGTAATTATTGAATAAGCCAAAGTTTGAACATTTATTTAATATTTTAAATGTAGTTAGTCATAATTTAAATGTATACAAGAAATGTCATTGTAATTATGTATTTTATGCCAATAATCAATGGACGATTTTAATGTTATTCCAACTTCGTTTTCGTTGAATGTCTCAATTAACTGAATTGAATTACATTTTCGCTGTTTTAAGTGTTAAATATGTCAGCGATTGAAAGCTTGAAAAATAAAATTAAAATAGATTCCAAAAATAAAAATCTACTTTAACTAATAATAAACCACAAACAAGAGAAAGAAGAAAAAGAGTAAGAAGAAGAAAAAGAAGAAGACTATAAAGAATAACGAGAAAAAAACGCATCAAGCGCCATCACACATAAATCGAACTCAAAAAGACTCAAATGTTAGTAAGTGAATAAATATAAACTTACAAAAGACAACTCGCACCGAAAGTCCACTTTCGACACACACACACACCCACACAGCCACCTAATCATCGATGTTCAGTCACGACTTGTCACTGCTTGCAACTTTGCGCACTCGGATTTCTCGCCCATTCGAACAAGACTGTCTTTGAGTTTCGTCTAGGAAACTTTCAAGTAAACTACGAAGAAATGTGTACTTGCAGCATTTGTTGTTGATTTGTTTTCGTATGCGCCAACGTACATACATACATACAAACCAAATGTATATAAGTATCTATGTATTAGCGTAACGAAATGTCTTCGTAACGAATTTAGCACTGAAACGAATTAATCTATAACAACTATGCACGTGTGTGTGTGTGTGTGCGTGTGTGTGTGAGCCAAGCGCTCGCAAATCGCTGCAAGCCATACAAATGTGTTCTCACCTATTCCACGGCGTTATGGATCATGCATTGGCATTACACACACACACACACACACTCACACAAACACACATTGTATGCACAAATCCTTTTATTATGGCAAACATGCAGCCAATGCCGTACATACATACATAACTTCGAAACGCATATTGCTTTAACGAATATGCATTGTCGACATACATACAATACATACATACGTACATACAAACATATGTATATTTTTTTCTTATACACACAAATTAGTATATATTATATATGTATATCATCTACATACTTGCGTACGCATACATATTTATAATGTTTTTCGACTATTTATTACTAGTACCTAATTTAAGTATATAACATAACATAACATAAATTAATTAACTGAGAAACTATCATCAGTATTCCGTAAACTTTATATTTCAAACTTTAAAAATGAAATAAAAGCAGCAAGAGAAATGGCAAACAACTTACAAGCAAACCGTATTTCATTCGGACAAAAGTATAAAAGTGTTGTACTAAAGTGGATGGTTTTTTTCAGTCAAGGAATTGTCAGCAATCAGATATGCGAAAATGCTTCTACAAATCTAAACAAAACATTGAAACAGTGAGTTATTTAGTTAAAGTATTAAAATACAATAATGTAGAGTTTCTCACTAAGAGTGTTTGAACTTTAACGACGAATGACATCCTTATTACTATTTCTGAATAAATAATTAAAATTACCTCTGCGGCTTCGTTGGCAGTACTCGTTGGTAGAGGTCCAACTAATCTTGCAAAGTGTCTCAACAACAAAAATTTTTCAACACAAACGAGTCGTTTAGATCAGACGGACAGTTTACCAGTTGATCGGCCAGACCACTCGGAAACCCATTGCGATACCTGGCTTTGTTTTCAATGGCGGCCAAAGCCATCTTTCGAATGTATCTAGTGATGTCCTCCCAATCATCAAACGTTCTGTCGCCATACAAACTTAGACAGTCTCAAAAACCCCTCTAAGTATGCTAAATTTCGCTTTGTTAAGTCGCTGAAGACAAAGCGGTCTTTTGGTTTAGATTTAATCAGGACTTGCTTGAGATCCTGCAGTCAAGCTGAGCAATGCATTAATTGTTTTCATGCCTTACTGCCAAGATCGAAGCAAACTTCCAGTCCCCTGATACCAGATACCAGTCTCCTTGTTCACGTCTGCCGCTTTCGTCCTCGTTCGTTCCATTTTATCAGCTCTTTTGTAATTTAATACTGTTACGAAAATTCAGTCCGCTGGCCAATGCAGCTGTATTTCGTTTCACTGGATTGTGTCCCAAAATAAAACAGTTTGAATTCCTTAACCCAGTTCACCGCTAGTAGTCACTTTATTTACAATTTACACTTCAATAGCTTCTTGCACTTCATTAAATCACTCCGCGTGGTACAGTCGCTGGTCAAAATCAGGGTGACTGCTGCGGTGTAGCCGGCGCCCTTTTCTACCTGCCTGACTGTAGCGCTACGCTGGCTTGGCCCTGTCTACCGTATGGACGATGAAGCGCCGGCGAAAAAGGTGTTCGATGCGATAGTTGGAGGTCGACGGCAAAGAAGGAGGCCGTGTCTCTGGTGGAAGGACCAATTTGAGGAGACCCTTATCTTTTCTTGGTATGACTAACTGGAGAAGTAGCGCGCAAAGTAGAGGCGCCTGGAGAGAGCTTTTGCGACAGGCCGAAACCCGGTAACGGGTTGTTACGGTCAGTTAAGTAAGTAAGACCATAGCGCGACTTGTTCTCGAACATTCCAACATCGCCTCGAATCGTCTCCGTCGAAAGTACCATATCCCCTAAAAGTAGGCAATGCAACACAATGTTAGAGCGAGATGCGTGATCGTTACTCTGCTGCGCAATTGCGTGTTACTCTGAGCGAAATGCACTATCGCCACAATACATATAGCACCCAACCAGTAAATAACCTAACCTAAACATACCTTAGCGACCCGGCACCCAACAGAGATTGAAGATGTGCTCTTTGCAGAGACTGGCGGCAGTCTGTAATGCATTTTGCTTTGACGAGATAAGAACCCAGTACCCAGATTGCCGTCTGACTCTCTACATACAAATATAATCACATTCGTTGGAGACAAGTCAGTAAAACGTTAGTTTCGACTTGAAATATACTACTTCGATCAACTCGTTCAGTGATAACGTATTAGACACCCGAACCTATCTCGCAGTTCATTTTTCATGTTTCAGTGAAGATCGGGATTTCGCCATTGACGTTGACTCCCCAGAAGGGCCTTGAATGCGAATCATTGCTTTGGTTCTGAAAGAATGCAGGTATTAAGGGTTGGAATTCAGTAGAATCAACTTGTAAACACTTGACTTGAGACTACGAAAGTGTACTACGGGCCAGATTTTAACCTCCACTCGGAAGAGGTCTCATGTTTGAGCAGCTTGCTCGGGGAATTCCCGGAGTGATTCCACCTCCGTTGAGCAGATACCAAAGAAATGTCTGCAAAATGGAGCCATTAATGCCTCCTTTCGACGATGCTCCTAGAAGTCAATAAAGCTGAGTGTCGTACTGTCCCCAATAAGCTTTTTAGCACGTAGGTGCGATTTAAACTCCATTTTTCGTAAAGGTGGTTTAAATTATGCGAGGAGGGAAGATATTTTGACACTTAAGTAAGCAACTTGCTGCTTCTTTTGACATGTCCAAAATATGATTGTCCCAACAAAGAAATATGATTGTTCCAATAAAGAAATATGATTGTTTGAACGCAAGCTACTAATACCAACAACATTGGACGTGACGTACCAAGTGAGATGTCTCTGCTATCGAAAGGTAATTTAACCGTAAATTAGAGCAGAACAACAGGTAGGAGTCGTGTCTCCTGTATGGTCTCAGGTAATCGCTAGCAACTATATACTTTTAGAGTAGTCGAGAAGTACATCAATTTCGTAATGTTGGTAGCCTGGAAATCAAGCGAAGGGTATTTCTTGCCAACAGGTGCAATGAAAGAAAAGAAAATAAAGTAAGTAGCCTCCCTTGGCTAAGTCTTTCTATCCGGTTTTTTTAAGATATTAAAAATTTAATAAGTATATTTCACACGATATACCTAAAATTTTAGAAGCACAGTGCAGCAATAGCAATTTCTAAACATTACTGAAGATCCCATTTCAAGAGCGTAATTCATTAATGCAAGTAATGCTCAAACATCGAGTAGCCAACTATTAGAGTTAATAAACAAATCCGGAAAAACCAAATCGCTGAAATCGTTACACATACCACAAACATTGGTGTGATGCGGCGAGTCTCGATCGGCATTCACCAATAAATTCGCAACATTTAATGGCGTTGGTCCCCGCGCCGCGACGCCGTTTCGCCGACTGCTGCCACACTCCATTGCGGTGCCGCAAACAATTATAATTAGCAGCCGTTGGATTTGCCAGCAGCTCAAAGCAATGTTCATCAGGTTTTATCCGTCGCCGTCGAGCTGCCTAATGCCGCCGCAACGTAGCGACGATCCGCAGAAATGGCAACTCTCACTCGCAGCAGCCCGTTCAACGGGCTGCCGTGCGCCGTGCGCCACCGATCGCCGATTGCCGGCCGTCGTATGCAAATACTGCAGCGAAGCGGAATGCAATAAAATCGCAAATAATAACAACAAACGCTGAAATAATAAAATGTTTCATGTGTACATTCGAGAGCATCACCTTCACCGGGCCGCCGTGCCGATCACCAGCTTGGCCAGCCACTTGTTGCCCGCGCTTGCGTCCGTCCCGCCACAGCCACAGCCACAACAACGACGACGACACACAGCGGCACAATGCGAACGCCAAGCAGTCACCTGCAGCACAAAATTATGAATGCAATTCACTCGTAAAAAAAAGTTTACGTTTTGTCGGTGGTTGGAAATCAGGAAGCAAATATTCTTGAACTCCTTCGGCTACGCGGCGCGTCTCGATACAGCCGCTGCGCGTGCGTACGTACGTGCAACTGTGGCGCTGCGTTGTTGTTTTTGTAATGTTATGACATGCGAAAACAAAGTTATTTGGCTCAAACCGGCCATTTGGCGTTTTGATTTGACACTGCGAAATATTGCACGAGTTGCTGCTCGCTGCACCTTCAGCGGCCTCGGTAGCGGCTGCCGTTGTCAGCATCATTGCCTGCCGTAGATGATCCCATAACGTGGCTGCAGCCAATGCAACGAGCCGTTGCTTGCCCAGAGAACTGTCACCTTAACCCATTAAAACCTGACCCCAGAAAGGCTTGTGCGATTTCCATAAAATTTTACACAATCTTATTAAATGACCTAATCAAGAAAAAAAATCAAGCAAAACATTCATATCATGTTTTTTTTTTTGTCATGTTTTTCGCAAACATTACACAAATAAACAAAATCAAACATTTGCGGAAAATAAAATGTGCCAATAAAATATCCGCTGCTTGGATTTTGACATTTTCACGCGTTGCGTTGTATGAAAATTGGCAGTGTTTAGGCCCAACGTTGCATTCGCGCAACACAAAACGTAAAGCATATTTTTTGTTTAAAAAATAAAAAAAAAAATGTTCAAAACTTATTTTTAAATAGTTTAGCATTGCAAAATGCAGCCCACTAAGGGATTTTGATAGGTTTGAAGAATAAGTATTTTTGATTGAATTTCAAAAATTCCCCAAAAAAAACCTTTGACTTTGGATCGAAAAAAACGTATGAATATTTAAATAATTTTGAAATTCGAGTATGGCAGAATCTAAAACGATCAATTCTAATCCAATTCTACCCATTTTCAAGTCTTTTGTCTTTATGAATTACTTAATATAGCGAAATTCCCAAACGTTGCGCAAACGCAACGCTCAGGGCTTAATGGGTTAAGTGCTTCCGTGTGACACATTCGAGTGCGCAGATGACAGCCGATAACGAACTACGTTGCAATCGAGTTGGAATTGATTAGACGATAGGAACATACATATTTACTTTCTCGTACATACATACGTGTGCTGAAGTTTTCCATCGTACGAATGAGAAAATTAAATTAAATTGAGTTTTACATGTTTCATATTTCCAAAAAGCGTAATTTTTGGTTCAATTTCAACAGATTCACTCAGTGTTGCCGCTGGAAAATTTTAAAAAGTCGCAAAAAAGTGCCACAGCCGAAAAAAAAGTGTCATCAAGTGATTCAATTTTTTTTATACAATGTATATATGTATATACTTTCATTATTTTATCTTTCGAAACTCATTATTTTTAATAAATTTCTAAAGGACATAATTTTCTGTGAAAAAGAAAACTGTTTTCCTCTTAAATTAATTGATGAGGGATATATTAAAAAGTCCCAATATGCATATTTTGTATTTATTATGAAAATATTTGCATTTCAAAGCATATGCGTGATATACTTACTTATCCATTGGGAGCCATCAAAATTAATTTAGCACAAATAACTTAGGCAATGCCACAAACAAGCAGTGTTAATTCAGATTAATTTTGTACATTTTTGCGGGAAAACTCTAACATAATAAATGCCTAATGGGTAAAATTTTACCCATGAAAATTGATTTTTTAAAAAAATCACAAAAAAGTCAATGTTTGAGATCTCTCAAAACCATTGATAGGGATAGTTAGGGTAAAGATGGAACTACCTTAACCTAGAGAAGGTCACCCTAAAATTTCGCCATCTAGCTAGAGTTACCAGTCTCCAAAAATCGTGAATTTTCCGGAGGTAGTGGCCTTAGAACTTCACAAAAATTTGCCTCCTAACTCACCTGTAAAAAATACAACTTTTGTTCACGTGTTTAGCTGATCACTTCACAAAGTATGGAAAAAAAGCTACCATTGCTACCTAATGGGTAAAAAATACCCAATGAATATCTCAGCAACGTGTAGAGATAGAAAGCTGAAATTTTGTTTCTGATCATTTTGGGTCACTTCTAGGTCGTGTATTTTATCAAAATCGTATGGGCGGAACTGGTACCCGGCAGCAATGGGTTAAATGTTGCCAGAGGTGTAATTTTTAAGTACTTAAGTGTTACCTTTGAAAAGTGAATACTAAAAGGAAGGCATATTTTGAGTATTTTTAAACACGCAAAAATAAGTAAAATTAACTTTACGAAAAAATTTTCAAAATGTACATATAAACTTTTTGATTAAAAAATAAGGGGCAAAAGTCGCATGATTTTGAAGAAAAGTGACAAAATAAGCCTATTTTTAAAAATTCGGTGTCAGGTGGCATCGGTCTCCAAAAAGGGTCAATTTGACACTTTAGTCGCACAACGGCAACACTGGATTCACTCATCAAACTTGTAGTTTGAATACGCAGTCAGTGATTTAAACTAAAAATCAAGTGCTGTGAACCTATTCTGCACCGAAACTGATTTGAACGAGCCATCAAGCGTTTTGACCGATTTTAAGGCCAAAACCAATACAAATGCCATCGGTCAACCATCCAACTATTCCTCAGGTCTGACTTCTTGCAACTGTTTTATGTTCTGATTTGAGACCCCATTCTAATTCAATTGAAGCTATAACACAAAACTCGTTGAAGCAACTGAAGACCGCTGGAGATTCGTTACCGGAACCTTAAATGATTTATAAAAAGTGTCCAAATGACTAAGACAAACGACTGGCAAATGTGTGTCCATTAAATGAAAACTACTAACTATGGGCACAACAAAGCAAATATAGACCAATCAATAAAACTTGTGCGCTTTATTGAAAAACTCCCAGCAATGTATTTGACATACTGAATGCATACACAGCTGTTGTCACAGTTTGGACTTTCGGACCACCTATTGTCCCACTCAGTTGCAGCAAACTCGCAGAATACTCTGTTGCATTGACAGCTCAAAATCTATAGTAGTTGCCGCCCGGCCGCCCGCTCGCGACACTAAAAATGCGCCTCGCCTCGGTATCAGTGGCGACTTAATCAGCCGCATACCGCATACTGCAGCATTCGTTCATTTCGTCGGTTGATGCTAATGCCGCCCGACTAAAAATCCCTACAGTCTATGTGGCTACAACAACAACAATAAAACCGCGCATGCAAACGACACCGAAACCGAAACTGATCCACTTTGTTGGCGGCAACGAGCGCGAAAAAGCTCCTGTTGACCGAATGCGCTGCAGCACTTACGATGAAATATGGTGCAACCGATACTGTGTCGCCTGACCAGCAGCCAGCTGTCCTGCACGTTTTGTTGCTGTTGTTGTTGTTGTTGCTGTAACGATTGCCGTGCACGTGGAATTTTATGTCATCCATTTGTGTCGCACTGCGCCGTTGCAACGAGCCGTGTGTGTGTGTGTGTGTGCCTAATGGATCGGCAACGGACCGAGGAGCCGCAGCGCAAATGGCCACAAACGGCGCTGTCGCACGCGGACGGCGCGCAATGATGAATTATTTCTGATTAGAATATGTTGCAATGCCGGAGGGCAGCCAGCAACCAGTCGCAGCCACTCTGCACAGCTGCAGCGACCGCGGCAGCGAACGCTATCAAAGCGCAGCGCATGCCGTGGATCAGCCGATTGGCGGCTCGAGGGGGCCGAGGGGGTGAATGATTGGCGGCAAAGGTAACCAACCAACCGCTTGTTGGAGGCTTTTTCAATGTCACCGTTTCGATGATGGAAAACTTTCGCTGCTGCCACAACCAGTGGCAGTGGTGGCCCTACACATGCACATTGCAGCAGCTGCGTGAGTGAGTGTGTGTGTATGCGGTTATGTCCGGGCTGCCACTGCAGCACACGCAGTTTTCACGCAATCAGCGGCTTTCAATTAGTCAAATGTCATTAGACCCGATAATGATTTTATTAATAGGTTTCCACGTAGCGGCCATTTCTCTTAGCTGCGCTACGTCTCCGAATGAGCTTTTCAATTGACGTTGACCTATGGCCAGGAGCAACAGTGGCGGCATTTACAAGGGAAACGCCATCAAAAAGGAAGAAAAAATGTGAAAAGAAAAATTTTAAAAAAGAAGAATTTAAAAAATATAAAATAGGTAGGAAATGTCAGCCAAATATTTCGCTGAAAGAGATGAAAAACAGGATAATAGAATGAAAATAACAAAATAAATTTGAAAAAATTAACAAATTACAAATGTTTTGTGACAAATTTTGTTCTTCTCCCTTAAAAAATTTCTAGCAACCTTTTTCTAACCACCGAGCTATGGCAGCCACGAATTCTTCAATTATTTTCTGCTTACGTTTACGAATATACTCGCGAGTAGCAGAATGGCCATCACTGCTCAAAGAGAAACTCCAACAACTATGAGGACAAATGTGGAAGAATGTTAGGTAGGTTGTAGGTTGTAGTGGCTACCTCTGTATCAGACACACTTAGGTCTCTATATGGGCCCATTGTGATACCACAAATTTTAGCCGTTTGAAATGTGTATGCAACACTGTTAACTTATGAAGAAGAATGTTAACTTATCTTAAAAATTGACAGCCCCTGAACCTATGACACCTGATAATTGCAGGAGAGCATTAAACAATCATAAAAATTACCGAGTGATGCGTCCGTGTCGCTGCTACTCGCGAGTAGCAGAATGGTCATCACTGTTCTACACCGATAGCCCAGTGAGGAACTGTGGAGCAAAAATAGACAAGTAACTGCAAACATCAGACTGTTGAAAGAACCTTCTCCATTAGCTCAGTGGTTGCTGTGATCAGGAGAAGACACGCTGAAAGACGAGTTGTCACACAATTACTTCTATCATTTCGAAAAGGGAAAAAGACCACGACAAGACTAAGATCCAGAAGGTTTTTGTTGTGCTCACGGGAATCCATGCTGAAGGACTAGTCCAGTGTTACCAGAAATCGAATTCAGTCGCAGTTGTCCTTCCGAAGAGCAAAAAAAAAACGATCGCCAACTTTATGTGTCAATATATCTGGCCCAGAGAAAACCAAGATTCTAATGGTCTTCGTTTTACATAACCATCTTCATCATCATCATTATCATTCTGGGCACAACAATCCGGGTCGGGTCTTCGTCCGATGTAAAAATTACCTCCAGTTCTCGCTATGTCGTGCTTGGAATGTTCACGACTTTATGCTTTTAGCATCACATCGTTATATGTGGACACCCAGATATTTGAAATGACTACTTCAAAGTCGTAGTTTTCTATTGCTTTTCAATCAGTTTAACCGAACTTTCAACTCTTAAAATAAGGGAGATGGCGAGGTTCATATCGGAATACCTGTGGTTCCTAAAGCCTCTGAAGGGAAGTCGCAGCATTCCACAAATGAGTCATCTCTTTGTGTTGAAACAACCTTTTTCAGAAGACTACCTGTCCAACCTAACCTTAAAAGGCTTTTCAGATCTCTGCAATGTATTCTAAGTTTTCATCTGCAGCAAAAGAAAAAGCTGCAGAGACAGAGACTTAACTCTTAAATGCATGGGGCAATTATTTTCGAATCAATCTAGAGCAAGCACAAACATGATTTAAATTGATTCAACAGATGTACGAAGGATTTAGGATTGTACCATATATGGTACGCCATGCATTTAAGGGTTAAGCAAATCACTCGGACTCCTTTGTAATGTGTAGTTTTAGCATTAAAGCAGTTAAGTTTCATGGACAGTATTTTTTTTTTCAACTTCCGAATGACTTGTTGGAAACTTAGTTGACAGACAGTAATCACTTCGGGCATAATTTGAAATTTTTTGGCATAGTTTAATTTTGTTGTGCATTCGTCTCCTTTAACTGGAGACTGCTAGGATGCTGCAAAAATTTGTTAAAATCAAAGTTCGTACAGTATTTTCCTATTTACGTTAACACTAGAAAGGCAATTGCCGTCATTTTGACGGTTTTTCATTTTTAAATATCTGTATTTTCTTTTGTATTTCTATCAACTTTTGCTTTGAAGACTTTTATTTATCGGGTTCTACAACTAGTTCTACAATTAGGGTTCTACCATTACAATTAACCAAATCAGATATGTACTTTTCGAGATATCAACTTGCGGTCTTTCTAGTGTTACAATGGACTATGTACTGCACCGAATGATCTGACACATAATTATTGACGAACTTTCATACTTACTTCTCATTTGAATGATGAAAGCCATTCAAAGTATAAATTATTGTAATTAAGTTTCAAATAGTAATATCATAGTTCACCATACAAACCTTAAGCTATTGTTCAATCCGTCAATCGAGCCCCGACAGTCAAGTTGGTAGCGTGCTGGCTTTCAACACCAGAGTCTCTGGGTTCGATTCCTAGTTTGGGCTGGTTGAACACTTGTGTTGAATTATTTTTCATTTCAAGTGGTTCAATAAAATTTGGTGAGTTTGGCATATATGTAAATGCATGTTTTTTTACAATTTCTCCATTCAATTTCTTATCCTATTTTTAACCCTCTCAAATTCTGATTTTTAAATAAATGGAAACCATGTGTGTAATTCGTTTTTTATTTCAAGTGTTTTCCCCAAATTTGATGTAAATTTCATAGTTCTTCCGTACATAAAACTCAACCCATTGTTGACCCTGTCAGAGTTGGACTTTCGAAAAACTGCAAAATACATGTCGAAGTATTTTTGATTTGAAGTATTTCCAACAAATTTTAAATCAATTGGACCATTAAAAAAATGTGATTCTCCTTGTAGCATCGTAACCTATGCTTTGTTCTTTTGTACGCAAAATTTTTAAGAATCCCTTCTCATAAAAGGTTTGTTTTTTCAACTAAACCTACAGTACAAATTTCATATTTTCCGTTGCTAGCACTGCTCAATTTTTGTTAGTTTATAATATATAATAATTGTAATTTTTATATACGCTTTTATAAATAAATAAATAAAATAAAAAAATTTCATATTTAAAGCTTCAGCAGTTCGGGCTCGGCAATTATGAATCATATAGATGGAATATGCCGAAATTTTATTTAAACGCTTTGTCAGACTCTCACGAATTTTGCAATATGTAATCCTTTTCTTTTAATTTTTTAACATTTCGTACAGCAAATCATTTGATTTGTTACCTTGTTTTTAACACGTCGAATGTCCGCTGTGTGACAACTAGACCTGTCACTGTGACATTTGTCATTCGCACACCCGCAACGTGTTAATTGCCATTAAAAAATGCTAAGCCGCTGACCAGGTTAGCAGTTAAATGTGTTCTCGTCTTCTACTTCTTCTTCTTCGCCTCGTTCTTCTTCTGTCACTTTCCACCGAATCCACACACTAACCCCCTTTTTTGCGCATGCGCAGCGCGTCTTTACCGCAGGCGATATCCTGCCGCCGAGCGTCGACATCTTCGACACGCCATTTTATCAATCACGTATGATCGGTATCGCAGCGACTGCTGTCTGTCGATGGTGGTCGTCGTCGTCGTCGTTGCTGTGTTGCTGCCAATATTGCTTTGCATTCAGCGCACTTTCAGTTCTACCGTTTCCACGCTGCGGCCGTTTATTTTTTCAAAGAATCTACGCAGCGGTTGACTTTTCATTCCACTTTGCCTTTCACGGCCAGCGACAGGAATCTCCTTTTTCTTTCGTACGTTTGCTGAGTTTACTGTTGTTGGTTTTTGGCATTTCGAACGCTTGTCCATGTTGCTGTTGTTGGTGTTTGGTTGGGATGCATCACGGCTGCTTCACTTGTAGTTGGCTTGGCTCGTGCACTCGTTAATTTTGATTTATGCGCTCAATTTATGAAATATTGTTGGCAATGCGAAGAACAACGCGAGCGCGCAAGCCACATCGGGCAGCACGCTGCGGTGCCCAGCCATTTCGTGCCGATGGCAGGCGGCCGCAAGCGCCTCCGAGTGCCTCACATTGAGCGGCAGCGTCGAATGCAAAATACCGGAACAGTTGTTGGTCAAACACAGAGAGACAGACAGACAGGCAGACAGACGGACAGCGAATGGCGGCCGAACGGGCGCGCGTTGTTGGGCAAATGCAAAGTCACATCATCGTCACCGCATGCGGCGGCAAATGCTGCACGCCAAAAGCGGCGCAAGCGTGCAAAAAAAACCTTTCTACGCCACACTTCGAAAATCGAAAGCTGCCAGCCGAACTGCACTCAAATGTCCAGCGTCGGCCGTCATGTCGATCGCTGCGTCTGCGCCTCTGTCTTTCTTCCTTTTCAGTTTTGCCACAACGCCATAAAATTTCTAATCTATTTCACCAACATTAACAACAACAACAATCACAACACTAACCACAACAGCAACGACTGCAGTATCAACAGCAAAGACAGCAACCAGTTTCGCATAGCCTCTTCCCCTTTCTCCGCCATATCGATATTTGCCGCTAAATCGCCGCTGCTGTTGACTACTTACTTGGTGCAGGGAGTGCAGTAAGATTTGAATTTATTATAATTACATATTTTCATATGTCGATGGCGCTACTAGCGGGAATTTTTAATTGCTTCGACCGACTTCCCATGCGCCGCGCCCTGCCGCTGCTGCACATTTTGCATTTAATGTCGCAAACAACGCGTATCGAACTAATGTTTTATTTAAATTAATAACTTAATTGAATGTCTTGCTTTGAATGAAATATTCATGTTTTGTTGTTGTTTTATTCATACACGATAAGCGTTTTTTTTCGAGTCTCAACATCAGAAATACACAAATACCATGTTTGAGCGAGAGAAATTAATTTTAATATCAAATTATTATTATTATTAATGCATTAAAATATCAAATTTTTAAGGTTTATTTAGATGAATCAAAAACAAGTAGGCGTTTCTTTGTACTAATTTTTTATCAGAAAAGGAAACTTTTTGCTATTATTTAAAATTCACTATAAACAAAAGTAGCTCCAAACTAAAATTTTCTTTTCCATTCTTGCACGAAATAATCTTTTAGAATCTTGTTGCAAGTTTGTTACATGTGAAGTTATAAGTTAAAACCACTTTAAGTCAAATATTCACCATTGACACATATAGTTTACTGCCAATGATTTGCCAAAAAGTGTTTCTCAACTTTTTTACAATTACAATTTTTGAGTTATTATGAATTGTTTTTTTCGGAGAATATTTTCAGGGGAACGGGATTGACTGTAGAAGAGAGATCTGGTACGTAGGGAGAGTGTTGTAAAACTTCCTACCACAAGTCGCTAAGTCGTTTCCACCATATTTTAAGAGACATTCATTTGAATGTTGTTGTGAAGACTAATACCGACTGCTTTCACAAATGCCGATTCAAATTTCACCAAGTTTTAAATGCCTAATGCCCAGTTTTGTACATCAGGTATCACCATTAGAAAATCCATACAACGCATTCCTACTTTTGATGCTAAAAAAAAACGATTACAGCACTAAGAAAGTGCGACTAGTCGTTGATAATAATGATAAATTAGAATTAACAAGACTATTATAAATAGAAAATATTTTTGTTGTATGAGGTTGAAACAAATTTTCTTCAACACCAGCTATGGCAAACTATTTCCATCAAATACCTAAAGAACGAAAATCAAAACCATTCAACGCATTCTCTACACTTGATAGACACCACGCATTCAAAGATTACCTTCTGGCCTCAAAATATCTGCAAACAGTTGTCAAAGAATGTTAACTTAAGCACTCAATGGACTCAACTCAAAAGTATATCCGTACGTCAATGACGCTTCGCTCATACTCAACACATCGTTGCCAATATGCCCTCCTGCTTCTGGAAAACGCTGGACAGTGACATATGTAATGCTCTGTTGTGTCCGCGTCCTCGAGACAGGATTTGCATGTAGAGTCCTCGATGATTCGCATGTTAGCCATAAGTTGGCCACATGCGTCGTGTCCTGTGATCGCTTCGATCATGAGTCACAATTCCTTTCTCTCCAATCGTAGAAGAAAGTCCGCTCTCTCTTTACTCGGTGCTTTCACAAAACACTTTGCGTTTCTGCAGGATTCCAATCCAGTATATTTCCTCATATGAACTCCGCTCGCATGGGTCTTGATCCTTTTTAGGACGTCTGCAGCGCTGACGCCTATTGGTGGCTCTGCTCCCAGATTGGCCGATCGTTGGCTGATCGGTTACTTCGTTACCAAGAACACCAGAGTGTCCTGGAACCCATATAAGAATCAGCTGATTGTGTCTTGCGACACTTCTCGCTTACGATTTTTAAGTAATTTAAAGGGTTTTCTATGGCCTTTAGTGCAACATGGCTGTCACTGCAGACCCTTATGCCTTTTTCCCCGCGTTTTTGTTCAATGATCCAGCAGGCCACAATCAGCATGACATAGACCTGCGTTTGGAAGACCGTAGCTATCTCTCCTATGGTGTACGAGTACATGGTATCTTCATCCAGCTACCAACCGGCTCCAGTTCCTTAACAGGTCTTGGAGCCATCTGTGTGGAATTGCTCCATTGTTCCCTTCCAGAATATATCACGGCATAGTTCCTTCAGAAATGGATATAAGCCACCAAAGTGTCCGTCGGCATCAAGAACAGTTGACGTTGGTCTGTCAACCTGTGCCCCACATCCAAGTTGTCGTGCCAAGCTCCATTTGAGTTGAGTCGGCATATGTAACAACTCAATGAGATAATCGTCCTTGGATGCTAACTAAAACAACACAACGAAAACCCAATCAAAATCGTTTATGGCCTAAAGCAATAGAAACTAAAATTAAGGCAAGGTACGAGAAATTATTTATTTATTTATTACAGATCTAGTATAATGTTAAATTGCATTAAAAATCCTAACATCAAATAACAAAGTTGAAATTCAGAGATCTGTTGAATTCTGCAATTATTGCGACGTGTTTCATTCCGATGCAAGTTCACCATACACTGACGAGTGCATTCTTGAGATAAAGTGGAGTCCTTGACATCGGAGGACCACACTTTCATTGGCTTATTGCCCAGACTTTGTACAGTTACCATGCCAGACCTGAATTTGCTTTCGCAACGGTACTCAGTTGGTCGTTTTTCAGAACATTCTCAGGTCTGTCGCTTTGTAGATTTTTGAGCAACAAATAATTGATTTCATAATTGCATTGAATTGATACTGAAGGCTGAAGGTTTAAACTAAAGTTGAATCATATCCTTTCTTTATTAAGGCGACCGTATGGACGATTAAATAGCTCACCCATTGCCTGATATCTGACTCGTTACGATAATCAACATTTGTGTATGACAAATACGGAAATTTGAGTCTTCGAAGACAAAATCTTCCCTGACTTTTACCATATTTTAAAATTAAGTTAAACTAAAAATTAAAATAATAGCGGAGTTCACTCTTCATAGCATTTAAGCTGCAAAGTTGTAGCAATTTTTGAATTTTCGGAATGTTTTCGAAAGCAATTGTAGCGACAGATTGCTGCGACACCTAAAATGCTATGAAGAGTGAACTCCACTATTGTTTAAAACAAATTTCACCCCCGGCTTTGTAACATGATTCCATAAGAGGTAAGAAAAATGAATGGGCCAGAGCATTCTAGTGTTAAGTATATAATTCATATACGATTTGAATTAAACACATTGATTGATCACCAAAACAAGCTGAATTTTCCAACTCTTCTTTGAACTTGAGTGATGGGAAAATTAGAAATGCATATGTAGCAATTTAATAACAACCCAAGGTGCCAGGTGAAATTTGTTGTTTTGAAAAATCTGAGCTTTGCAACAATACAAACAAATTTCACGTGCGATCTTTACACTATCCCGGAAATATAAAAAAGATAACAAACTTTTCACGCAATCTATATGCCTTCTCCAAGTCAGTGATTACCATTCTACTTCTCGCGAGTAGTAGAAATGTAATCACTTCTCTAGACGGTCGCCATTGAAGAGACCCACTTCGTTTTTAGTCTTGACGTATTGGACATATTGACTTAAACTTCTCACTTAAGCAGACAATTCCAAGTATTGTGTGCATTTATTTAGTTGTCATTTAACGTAAAAAAATAAGCGCAAATATAAGTTTTAGTGCCGCTCACCCCTCACAAACCGATTGCAGATTATGATGCGTTTGCACTAAGTGCTCACGGCTAACATTCCACTAACTGCAACAAGATTGCGTCTGACAATGACTGATCGATGGCGCCGCAACGCGAACACCACAAACCGATTTCGGCCGCAATTTCAATTCCGAAATCGACATTTGCATTTTAAATTGAAGCTGAAATCATACTTTAATGGCCGAACGGCGCTGGCGGTGCGTGCGCGAACCGGTCAACGGCACGTCATGCCGGAAAAATTTCGTTAATTTCGAATGTAATTGAAACTCAAATTTAGTTGTCTCCTAAATGACTGCTAACTAGAAGCAAAATACAGGAATGTTGCATGCAATCGTGCGGCACAGCGTTGCACAGAAATACGAGTACGAGCACTTGCGACCGGGTATTAATTAAACTAGTTGCAGAAGGCACACATTCGAGTGTGTGCTACATACATACATACAAACATATGTACAGGTAGAGTGTCTTGCCGAGTGTCGACAAATGTAGAAACCTCTATTAGGAGTGTCGCACTGGTAGGACACTATTAACATAATTAACATTATCGTTGCCGGGATAGGAGTCGGCCGAACGTCCGCAGACGGACAGGCCGAATGGGGAAAGCAGCAGCCACCGGCAGACAGATGAGCCGGCGAGCGGACCAGCGAACGGACGCTTGAAGGATGGATGAGTGGACGGCCGAATGGTTGCAACGTGTGCAACCGGAGGTGTTGAAGCTGTCGTCGTCGTCCGGCAGCGGTCGGCCAACTGCTGAGATGGACAAGTCGAATGTGCGGAATGTGGTGCTAGCTGCCAGCTGCGTGGAAATGTTGGGCATGCAATCACTGTTGGCCTGTGGCATGCCTTCAAGTGTTAATGAGTTGCCGTTAGTGATTTATTTTCGAAATAAATTGAATTGCTCTGTTTGCGACATGCGCCAAAAGCACAGCGCCCGCCATGCAATATTGTTGTTGTTGTTGTTGCTGTAGGTAGTACACGTCTGCGTGGCTGTGACGCGTCGCACATTTGCAACATGCAACACATATAAGTAAGTATTGTCATCAGCTCATGGCGACCGATACCAGCTGGCTGCTGGTATTTGCGATGTTATTTCGGTGTTGTTGTTTATTGAACGTTGTTGTTGTTGTTGTTGATTCTGCATACAACTGTTGCCACAGTTTTGTTGATGAATTGTTGTCGTTGCAACAACGTTACGTCGATATGTCCATTTGGCACAAGAAGCTTGACAATCATTTAAATTTGAACAATTATTTTTAGCTTGCCGAACAAAGAGTGGAATGAAAGGCTCAGAGATGATGCGGCAAGAGAGGGTATTGAACTTGCAACAAAAAACATTTAGCACTCCTCCAACATCTGGAGACTTCAAAGCTTGTTTTCTTGTGAAAGAATTTGTGGCCTTCTTCAGACATCTGTGGACAAGAAATGCCGTTTGATAAACCTTAATTCTATGACGCAGTGCCTATAACACCGTGCGACAAAAATTAAAAAAAATATAAAAAATACTTATATAGAATTTTCTTGAAAAGTTAGTATGTTAAAACCCAAAATCTCCTTGATCACGTGTCAAAATTGCATTACTCTAACTTTATTGGTTCGAAAGATATTTAAAAAAGGCGGAAGCTGCAATTCTAATGAAGTACAAAAATTCTAATTTATTTGAGTATCAGTATTTTAAATAATAAAAAGATACAAAATCAATGAAGCGAGAATAATGAAATTTTGACACGTGATCAAGGAGACTTTCGGTTTTAACATACTTACTTTTCAAGAAAATTCTATATAAATTTTCAAGTATATAAAGGATTAAAATTTTCAAAGGACCATTTTCATATCCTTTTTTTACAAATAGATAAAAAATCCATTTTATGTCAATTCTTGGGTCTTTCGTCTTTTATTTGATATACATATCGCCATATTCTAACGAGCTTAAGTATTTTTTATATTTTATTTTATTTTTTATCCCATTCAAAATTTTGAAATCCTTTTAAAAGGACAAAGGATGTAGAAATGAACAACTGAGTACGCAGTATTACTATATTTGGTCTCTAGTCTCACACACATATGGAATTTTCCCGGTGGGAAAAATGCTGTCGCACGGTGTAATAAGCTATCTGATTGAAGTAAGACTCATATATTGTTTTCCTTGTTTTCGTGATAGATCTTGTCTTCTTCTGAATCTTGTTTTCTTCATATATGTATAGCGGTAACCAAAGCTTCTGCTACGGCCACTTAAAATGGCAAGCCTCATGCAGTAAGAAGCAGAAGCTGCAATGATTAAGAGAACATAGAACTCTTCCTATGTCACTTACTGCCTGTTCAAGCCAAGTTTTTCGACAAATATCAGATCTGCTGAGCTCCATCAAAAAGTCACATTTTTGTCACAAATATGAACAGACTAAGAGTGGGTCCCTTAAGATCCCAACTAAAAGTACCTCAACCTAACCTAAACTCAACCTAACCCAACCTACTACTTACTTCATGTATAAGTAAGTATATGTATGTATATAATTGGCACAAGAGTCCTATTACAAGACCAAGGCCAATTTTACGCAATCTTCTATATTATGTGTGCAAATTTCTATACGAATAAATGAGATCTACAGTATTTTTATGGCGATTCTATACAGCAAGTGTGGAGATTTTTCATAGGCAATAATTTAATTCTTGGCTGAGTAGCCACTAAAAGAAATTTTTTTCTTTTTTTCTTACTGAACTGAAAACTCCGTTATCTCGAATTAAAAAATTCCATTCTATCAGTTCCGCTTCCAAGCAAAAAAACACGAGACCGGGTAAAGGCCTTCCCGGACCCACCCCTTATCTTCAGGACTGATCTTTCCTTAAGTATTTGGAATTGGCAAATCTAACACTAATCAAACACGCTCTGTCGGGTACCAAAACCAAATCAGTCAACGAACACTTTCACTCTTACGCTCCGCACGAATATGTTTTAACCCGAACAACTCCGAAAATTTCCCAATTCCCATCTTGAAATAACACGAAATACTTTTGTTTTTACAGAAAACCCTACATTATATATTATCGTAAAAACTATTTTTAAAATGATATTTTGTTGATATTTCTTATGGAATCTTCATCGATGACTTATGGCAAATCTAACTAACACGCTATGGACAACTGAATTCACTGATCTAATGAATTTGGAAATTACTTTCAACAAGGCAGAACTTTCATTCCTTAATCTTCCTTAATAAATCTTAACCTTCCTTCCTTCCTTTTCTTCCTTAATAAATCTTAACCTGGTGTAGGTTAGGTTAAGTTGAAGCGACTGCTTTCTCCTGAACGTTAAAGCACAAAGTACATAATAGTTCGGATGGTGCGATTTTCCCATTTCCAACATGAACCCCACTATCTCTTTAATATGTCAATTCAATGATGAATAAGAAGCCTAAATAGAACAATTGTTATGTCTTTCAGTGACAACAATTAAAAAAAATTACATGCAAATGCTCTGAAGACTGAACTAGGCACGAATCGTTTTAGTAAGTTTTAGTTTAGTTTTTTAACCTTACATCAGTGTAAATGGTCCCTGTCCCCTTATTTCCATGGCACATATTTTCAGAAACATGATCTATATGTAAACTAACGGTAGCTCAGCTGATTAGTGCATTGAACTATAAGCCAGCGAGTCATGGGTTCGAGTCCAAACTCTGCAAAAATCAAGTAAAGACAACTTTTTTTTCGAAAGTGGGAGAACCCAAACGAAAATGTTTGACCTTCTGAGAGCAAATTTAATCGCGTATTGAAAGCCTTCAACCTTAATTTCCGGCTTAATTGATTATGATATTTCTTACCTAACGCCAGTGTTAAAGGTCCTTGTGCACTTTTTTTAATCGGATGCAGAAATAACATTGTGTTTAAGTGAATAAACTAACCGTGACTCAGTTGGTTAGTGTATTGAACTGTAAGCGAGAAAGTCATGGTCCAAAAAAATCTGCAAAAATGAAGTAAATAAAACTCTTTACGACAGTGGGAGAACCCCAACGGAAAATGTTGACCTTCTGAGGGCAAAATTTATTACATCCAAGCTGATGTTGGCACCCTCAATGTCCCGTCTTAATTAATTAATATTTGTAACCTAACACCTAAAGGTCCTTGTACACTTTTATCCATTGGACATAAGAATAATAATGTATTTATATAAACTTTTATTGTACTAAGATTCAAAAGGCCTTGGCTTGAGGCCCCGACTCAGTTAACATTAAGTAAAGCAAACATTTTTGTAAGGATTACCTATCCTTTCAATTAGAAATCTTTAACCTCTGCGCGTGAAAGTACATGGAAAGCTTTTGCTACAAACCACTGAGTCACATGCAATGTTTACATTCGTAGTTTCATTTATCGCTCAATAAAGCCCCAAAATCAGCATCGGAAGCCAACTCAGCAGCACATTTTGTTCAGTTGCATTGTCAAAAGCGTAATTCAATTGAAAATTGAGTGACGGCGAAGCCACCGTTTCAGCTTCCAAAAATGTTCAACAGTTAGAGTGGCATCGTTTCAATTAAGCGCGCGTTTGCACATACAAACACACAAAAAGTATTTACCATCAATTCGATCGTGTGGCAGCATTGCGCCGCTCGAATTCCAGTTAATGCAGCCACAATTAAAAATTGCCACTGCCGCAAATGGGAATCGGCCAAGAAAACGGCTGTGTGCCCGAAGGCTGCGCTGGCCGACAGAGTTTCACATGCGGCGAACGACACGGCACTTGTTCGCTCGTCTCGTTATTTGTAGAGGCGATCATGAATATTAAAAGAAAACTGCCCATTCATGGGGTGCGCCGAGTGGCAGGAGGAGTGCGGACACGGACTCGGCCGGGTATGTAAATGCGACTTTGTTTACTGTGCGCCACATTTCTACACATGTCAAGCTGTCAAAAGATTTATAACAGCCCCCGAGACTGAGGCGGAACAGCGCCAGCGCCAACGCCACAACCAAATCAAAACCAAACACAGCTAACTGCATTCACTAACTGCATTTATTTGAAAATTTAATTAACTGGGGATTTTTCATTTCGAATGTAAAATTACACAGACACATTCACACATACAGGCGGAGGTATTGAAATGAATAATTTAGGATAGACGCTGCTGGTGGCAACCGTGTAACAAATAAACCCAAACTTAACAAAATTACTCAACAGCCTAACTAACGACAACAACAATAACATGCATTTTATTTAATTTTGTGCTGTTCGGTTTATGCGGTTCGGTTTATTTATATTTTGTTAAGGCAATCAGAAATATTTATTAGAAACACCAAAACCATGCGAAGACACTGTTTAGTGATGTTTACAAAATTCTAAAATGCAAAACAAACAGTAATTAAAAGCGCCGAACAGCAGGACGAGGGAGCGCAGAATGGGCGGCACATTGTTTTTCTAATTTTTTTACTGTATATTTTCAAATTGGTGTTGAACACCGAACGTTTTGGTGGGACACTTGTTCGGCCGGTCACAGCCCATCGAAGAACACCGAGGAAAATAAACAAATAAACAGACAGCCTTCGTCGAGCTCATTAACAGACGATTAACAGCGTTTAAATTACGTTTTGAAAGCGGCACCGCAGCTGCAACAGCGCCGGCAACATTGCCACTGCAATCGCCAACACCACTGCCATCGTCGGCGATTACCGCAGCGCCACCACTCACTCGCCCGGCCAGCGTTGCATAGTAATTACGAAAATACTATAAAGGCATTAAAAGCTTGTTTATTAACTCCACGGTCTCTCCCGAAATTTGATGCATTATTAATTTTCGTTGCAAGCGACGAATGAGCGGAACACATCGGTAGCCTCACACTGTGACGCGTTACGCCTTCCATTTCGAATCGCCCCAACCGGCCTCATGCCATTTCGAACAATGTCGACTGCTTGTTGGTTTGTTAATTTTGTCTCCCTGCCTTCACAATTAACTCATCGCTTGGCTGACGGCAAGCCTGACCGGCCGACTAACCGCGCTCCAGTATAGCGCGAACGACTGCCGCCAAAGTAAAAGACGCAACGCCCCGAACGAGGAGAAAAGCTGTCAATTAGCGGTTTTATGTTGGCGCATGTGACATTTTATTCTTTTTTATTTGCTGTTACTCAGCTCAGCATGTCGCTAACTAACTATAAATGTTGCATACTATCACCACCTTTGTTTCTTCTGAATTTTCGACGCGACTTTTCCCCGCAGCCGCAAGAATGCACGAAATCACTTTCGGCCTGGGTGACAGCGCGCGCTGACCACGTGTGCCTCCCTCCTTCCTCTCGTCCCGTTCGAGCGCATTTCGTTTGAATCTTTGCATATCATCGAACAAGTGACAGGCGTCCTAATCATATTTTCAGCGCGTTACCCGCTGCACATTAGCCGAGGCATTGACAATTAAGCGACGCTTAATCATTTCTGATTATCATTGCATCGCCATCGAGCGATGGTGCGTGCTGTTTTTATTGTCAACTTCAAAGTTGCGCCGACGTCTTTCAATCGCCGGTTAGTTGGTGATTTTTCACCGGAAAGGGCGTTATGTGAAATGCGCTGCGTGCATTATGGCGCATAATTACTCGTATTGCCGCTGCCACAAGTGGCAACTGCGGCATTTCGGTGGCTTTTTCTCTTGCAAGTGGCCTCAATTTATCGAGAGAAAATACAGGAACAGAAAGAATTTCTTTCTACAATCAGCCAAATCGAATTCACTGTGGTGGAACTTGAGTGCAGCTAAGCTACTTCAACCTAGCCTCACTTTTGAAATCGGCATTTCTCTTGCGAATTGATTCAGTTTATCAAAAATATGAAGAAAGTGAATGAGTTTCTCTCCATGATCAGTCAAATAGAATTCACTGTGTTGAAATTCCAAAAGAAGTCCAGCTTTTTAAAACTAACCTTATTTTATAAATCAACATTTCACTTGCGAATGAATTCGAAATTATCGAAAAAACTAAAGAAATTGAATGAGTTTCTCTCCATGATCAGTCAAATAGAATTCCCTGTGTTGAAATTATAAATGTAGTTCAGCTATTTAAACCTAACCAGGCCCGTAGAGAGGAAAACCGGGCCCGGGGACTAGTAATGACGGGCCCCTGTAAGTAATTTTTGAAATTTTGTAATAGAAGTCAGGATGATGATCCACAAAGTTTATATGTTTTTATAACTTTTTGCTGTTGGAATGAGCAGTTATCACAAAAGCAAATTCGATTTAGAAAAAAATTTATTCAATAATTATTCAATACTCATTTACATAAATACATCTATTGATTATGTATAAATTCTAAGTAATTATAACTTTGATCTACTTTAAGCACGCTTTTCGGGCTTTCGCTGAAGCGAAAGTTTCTATAATACGACGGAAATCAGATTTTTGGGCCAAATCGTATTCCAAGCAAAGTATCACAAGTCCTGAGATGCGTGTTTGCGAAGAACACGATCTTTGGAAATTTTTGATTCTCGCCAATACACTAAAAGAGCGCTCAGCGCTCGCAACAGTTACTGGCAGGGTACAGAAAATTCTGAGCGCAACACAAACATTTGGAAATATCGCATTTAAATGTTTCTCATAAATTTCATTTAAAAGTGACAGTGGGCTTAGATCACTTTTGAAATTTGCTGAATGAATAGGTCTGTTTGGCCAGATTTCCAGTAAAAATTATCCAGTAAAAAATATCAGGAGAGTAAGCGAGCTTACGCTCCCAAAAATGAAACTATCCAAAAATGTGAACAAACAGCAATTTGTAAGAATTTGCAAGTTTTAACTCTTGGTTACACCACTGGGACTTGGCCCACTCACAATACTCAGTAAAACGGGTGTAAACAGGAGGGTTAAAGAACGAAACAGCTGATCTAAAAGTTTCATTTGAGGTTTGAAGCGGTAGGGAAAATTGAGTTCAAATAGAAATTTAATGCAAAAGGCAAATGGTTCGTTGGGCTCAATCTACGATTCTTCCCTTTCAGCTGCAGCAAGTAAAACTGAGCAAGACGGTTGTTGGTCAGCAGACTCGCGAACGCACAATTTCTTTGCCGGTTGCATTTTCCTCCCAATGTTTACAAAATTTATTTTCTTTGCAGTCGATCATATGGCAGCCAGTCATATGTTTTTCTTGTTCTTCTTCTTACTGGCAAAAAGTTACTGGACAAAATTTCTCCAGTAAAAACTTGCAAGTTCTCACGAAATGAACTGTCACTTTACGCTCTCAGTTTCTCTCTCGTTACTGGAGATTTGGCGTGAACAAACAGGATCCAGTAAAAATTTGTACAAATTTGTACAAATTCGTACAAATTATTCTCTGCCAAACAGACCTAATATGTTTTAAATGTGTCATTTCGTTCGGCAATTCGTCCGAAACATCAGATGGATATTTCTGTACAAAATTAGCCGCTTTATCTTGGACCTTGTCTTCAATCAACTCTGGAAATTGCCACAAGAAATTAAAGGTATCGTTCTGACTTAATGTGACTGACTGAAACTGCGCGATTGCAGCGCCACCTCAGAACAAGTTTAGTGGCTTGTCGATGAGGCAGGAGCGTCTTTAGTCTTAATACACTTATATAGGCGTCTCTTCCGCGGGCCCTTCCAGGGAGGATTTTGCGATCGTTAAGTTTTTATGGGTTGATCGGTTGGGCGTTTTAGATCGGATTTGATAATGATCGGGTTTTCCGAAACTGTTTTACTCACAGTTACTTGAAAGATTATTGAATGAATGAGAATTTTTTATTTCAAGAATCGGGCAATTTTGTGTCAAATTTTTTCTTGATCAACTCGAAATATTTTTTCATTCAAAAAATTTTTTTTTCTAATATTGCCGGAAAATCCGGGCCCCCTTGGAAACTCCGGGCCCGGGGACGATGTCCCCTTTGTCCCCCCCCTCTCGACAGCCCTGAACCTAACCTCACTTTATAAATCAACCTTTATAACTCAACATTTCACTTATGAATGAATTCAGTTTTAAACTAAAGAAATTTAAAGAATCCCTAACTATGATCAGAAAATATAATGCACTATGTGGAAATTCCAAATGGAGTTTAGCTTTTTAAACCTAACCTTACTTTATAACTCAACATTTCACTTGCGAATGAGTTCAGTTTATCGAAAAAAAAGTAAAAAAATTAAAGAATCCCTTTTTATGATCAGAAAATATAAATCACTATATTGAAATTCTAAATAAAGTTTGGCTATTTACACCTAACCTTACTTTAGGGATCAGTTTATCTTTTGCAAGTGAGCTCAAATCATTTGAAAATTGTGTAAGTCGGAATTTCTTGATGTTGTTGGCTTACAAGTACTTGCGAGGAATCTAAATAAAGCTTAACTAAACTAAAACCTAACCTATCTAGTAACCGAATTATTGATTAATATATCTGCTGCAAGTGATTATAATTTATTTATTTTCTTTTAAATTAAAAATGCAGGAAATTCGTTCTGTTATGAACTTAAGGGGGTCAATACGTGTAAACGGTATATTTTTGGAATCGCGCATACGCCGGGAAAATTTAATGCAACGTACAATTTTTTTTTCATTCTTTTATTAAAAGGTAGCAGTGCAAGAAACAAATTTTTTTTTTTGGCGTGCTCAAAATGGCGGCGGTGGTGGAGGTCCAACGTTGGGCCCAAATTCTAGAAGAAGTTGTGCCGCCGCCCCAAAAATCATCTGAAAAAATATTGCTATTAGTTATTATGAGAAAATATATGTACCTTCTAAAGTAACTAACAAAAAAAAATATTTTCTCGAAAATACAAAAATACGCTCCAACCGAAAAAAATTACCTTTTTTTCTTAATTTCCCGAAAATGGCACCGCGGATTTCGCCAAAAACAATGACATTTTTAGTTACTTTAGAAGTTCTATGTTTCAAAAAGTTGCTGCCCAAATTTTAGATCAGTGGGACTAAAACTTGCCGAGATATTCTACTTCCATAATCAAAAACCAGTGTTTCGGTAATTCGGTTTAAACTTCGAGCGTTCGGCTTCATGCGGAACGAATTGACCATCAATAAAGCGCTGCTGCAGGGGAACGGGTCATCAGAATTAAAAACCACTTGAGGGGGATATTTTTAAGACCCCCGGGAGTCTATTTCACAAAAAACAAAAATTTTGAAAAGTTTGTAAATTTACACGTATGTATTGACCCCCTTAAAGCAGATTTTCAATTTTGCTATATATAAAAACTAAATAATGCTCAGAATTACCAAATAAAGCTCTGCCACTTTAACCTAAACTTTACTTTGTAAATTGCATGGGGCTTAAGTGCAAAAGATAAAACTAAACTAAGACATCGTCGACGAAAAGATTATTCGAATTAGAGAACTTTTGAGCTTGAAAAACCATGTCAAATCCAATTTTATACTTTGCCAAGAAGTCTTCGGTACTCGAATTATTTTGTTAGTCTTTAATGATCAAACTATGGTCTCATTGTTCCAATGTTGAGCGCAATTTCAAATTTGTGTTTATGGTTTTCTGTATCCAAACAAAATTTTAAATTTGTATCCAAACGATTGTCAAGCCTTTTGATATGAGACCATGTTTTTTAATGTCCGTAACTCTATTAAGACGGATCTGTTCACTATAGTTTCACAGCTTATAGTTTACCAAGTATAAGAAATGAGGTGAAAATTTTCATTAATATTAAATAACCCGATTCCATTAGCTATTCCGAGTCTTATCGCCTAAAATCACCTACTGTGGATGAATTTACGGAAGCGGATCTATGCTATTGGGTGTATTTTCAGCATCCTTATTATATATTTGACCATCTAGAAATCTGCCCAAATCATTGAGTTCTTACAGTAGTTGATTTGTGAATGATGGTCCACAAACCGTTCGCTTTTATAAATTAATGCCCCTTACACCCGATGGTTGTAGCTATATTAAACAAGGCTTCCTCAACAAAATTCAGCCATGCCATGAGTCCCTTCATTGTTACCAGTAGAATTTGTCATTTGAAAGCTGTTCAATATTGTTCCTGAGCTTGCTACTCAATGCAATCTTAAAACATCCCTGGATTGTCTCGAGTTGGTAATCCCATTCCAACTTTAGGGATTTCTTGTAGTTACGTAAATCTTCATGCCTTCTAAACAGCTTAAGTGGTATAAAAAGTTAAGGTTGCCATGAAGTAGTAATTCATTTCTTGAGCTGGTCTCACAGAAGTCTACTTCCGTTCTCTTGTTATTGAAATCATCTTTGAGCTCATTTAATTTTGTTCTGGACACAAGCTCAAAGTAAAGGAGACTGTAAAGTTTCTGGATACTTTCAAACACAAGTTTAGTGGTTAGGTTGAGCATTAATTTTTTCAGCGTTTTAAGAATTGTCTTATACGACATCTGGCCATCACGTGGGTGATCCAGTGCTGAAGTCAAAGCCAGCATTTCTACTCGGTATATCGATACACATTCTCCTAGATGGAGAATGTTTATTAGACCTTTTCGGATTCAGTCCTTTTGAATAAATCCGGGTTTCTGCGGTTCATCAGAGATTCATTCGTTAAAGTGCAAATGTCTTTTTTCAAACTCCTTGTGAAGGAGTCTATCTGCAATTAGTATTCTATGGAACTAATCGGTCAAGTTTGGACCACAAATTTGTCTACTTTAGCTGAATATTGGTTTGCTGGATTTTGAGTTGATAATTTTTAGATGAAAGTTGAAAGAGAAAAAAACACTGACACAGCAGATGAAAACAGATTCTCTGAATCGCATCGTGACCCTGACTAAACTTTTTGTATGGCAAAGCTAATCTTCCAGTATGTTTTCTGATAGGTGAAACCTTCCTACAGTTATACTCCGATTCCGAGTGGGAAACCCTTTCATAGACAGTTTCAGGGACTCGTCAGAAAGAAATTTGGGTTTTCCTATACTGTGGCATTGCCTACAAGTTAAGTATTTGAGTATTTAGTACCAATAAATATGTACTACAGAAACTCTTCTACCCTTCTATCGCAGTTTTCAATGCTCCCTTCTTCCCTCCACATCGCCCATAAAATAACCACTGTGAACTTTGTCCGGTGGCAAAACTTCAAAATTAAATCTCAATTTTCTTTCTTACGCTTCACGTTAGACCCAACTAAGACAACAGCGAACTGCATGTTGCCGCCGCAGTGCCGGCAAATTGCACGTTGCAACTAATTTAAGGTAAATTATTAAAATTCTTGTCACCGGAGCAGCGAACAGCGCAAAACGTTGTCGAAGCAGCGAATTTACATGCCAAAATAATTGAACAGCAATTTTCCATTCCGCCACAAATTGCTGACCAGAATCTTTAGCGTTAACTGCTAATCCGAAAAGCTAACCGGAGGAGAAGTGTGCACGCACGCGCAGTGTTGTTGCAAATTGACAAAGCGAAAAGGACAACACTCAACACAACGACGAACGCTACGAGCAACAAGTGTGCTGCAACAACGGCCACCACGAAGCGTTGCCCGGCCACAGCAGCCACCAACTGTAACGGCAACGGCAACGACCACAACAACGGCCCAGGCAGCAACGACTCGGACCGTGGCTGCGGATTTGGCTACTTGGGGCGCTTTCGTGCACATGTGTCTGTGTCCGAATCCAGTTCAATGCTAGAATCAAATGGCTAAATTGATTTTGCATTTTTGCCGGACTTAAATTTAAATCGGTTTAGCACTTTTACGCTTGAGGACATTGCGGCCGAGATTAGCTGCTCGCTGCGCATGTGCAGCACGAACACAAACACACACATACACACGCACACATGGACAAGCGCCCGTTGCTGTTGTTTTTACGGTGGTGGCTCATCAGTGGCGGACACGGCAATGCGGCTTGTCGAACAAGCCAACATACGCGTCGTATGCGAGACGTGGCGCAGAAGTCAGAGAAAACCATTTCTCTCGAGCGTGTATGGGCAAACGGCGTTTTAGGATATGCAAATAGCTGCACCAACACACAGCCATGCACGTGTGCATGTGTGTTGGCCAAGGTGTATGCTCAGCGGCATGTTGCAATGTTAATTGAACCAGCCATTAATTAATCCCAACACACCACCACTAGACGCGCAGTTGTTGCGAAGGGCTGCATGCACAAAATCAACTACGGCCGTGCAAAAGTACTAAAGTACGAAAAATTACTAACAACAGTTTATACAAATAGTTGGTAATACGACTATCAATGGCGATTCTAATGTAGAAAAGGAGCAGATAAATGGAATATAAATAGATAAATAAAGTATAAACAATATGAATCCAGTAGCTCATGTTGTATGGGAAATTTGGAGAATGATCTGACGCTGCTCTAAAGAAAAACTAAAACTAAAACCAAAGTTCATCTTTGTAAACTTTTCACCACCTCACGACCAAATTTTATCAGAGTCATAATCGTGATTAGTCTATCCTCAACTTTTTCACACAATCATGCACCTTCCTTACTCCTTCATAGTTCTGAGTACATACAAATATGTGATTTGGTGTTTTATTATCGTTTCATACGAGAAATCGGGCACTCACAGTCGGCGATTTGAAGTGTTTTGTGCAAGAAAAGGAGGGGAACGATCTGCACAGAAATAATCAATCAATAATTCAGACTAATCCTACCCATTGAATGCAGATCGATTGGCGAATTTCGACTTTGATACCTCATTTGTTTGTCAAGTCTGAGTCGTTTATTTCGAAACCATTTTTTTCACATTGGGAGGACAGATTACTTAACGTTGCATACATCCAATGTCCAATCCATTCCTCCAGTCGAAGGGTGCGAACCAGTTTCATTGATGTGCGACTTACAGTTCCAAAGTTACGTGGATAATTTGAGTCATAAAAAACTACCACGCCCCTTGTCCAACGCCCACAAAATTTTACCAGTGGAACACATCTATGTGACGACGGTATACAAAATTTGGGTTGTATGGGCGGTGCCATGCCTCTCGTCCAATACCAATCCCATTCCCCCTCTCAAAGGACACGTCTAAAGCGTAAGCCAAATGTCATTGATGTGTGACCTGTAGTTCCAAAGTTTCAAAAACATTTGGGTCACTTGAAAAGCGTCACGCCCCTTGTCCAACGCTCACCTGTTGGGTCGCATCCACACTATGTGCTTTACCGAGATTTAGTCAAAACGAACATTCGAAAGAAGACGAAAGATTCAGCTCAATCCGCCGTCTAGTTGTTGAGTTTTAGTGTCGTGCGACCAACAAAGAAACAAACAAACAGACGTGCATTTTTATATGTACAAATACATATGTATATATAGATTCTCTATAGGAGTACGAGGATATTATTTTACATAAACTTTTTTGTTAATTAATATAATAGAATAAGCTTTGTTTTGTCGAAACATGGAGTCATTTGTCTGCCTGTAGCACAGCAAGGAAAACATAGCCAAAGTACGACCTGAACAGGATGGAACAACAGCTGGGGAAACACCGCAAGACTCACTGCGGTTCTTAACGGTAATTTGCCAGTGGGGAAGAGAGTCGAGGAGAGAGAGAGAGAAAGTCATATTTGTGGGGAGTAAAACCAAAGAGAAACATTCACCCACTTGCTGTGTACATGCTCGGGTTTAGTAAGAAGCAGGCTACGCTCGCTCGGGACTCCCTTCCCCGAAGACCACAGTATAATTTCCAGCCTGGGAATCAGGAAGCTTCTACACTTTCTGTAATTCACAAAGAGGATTTAAAATACCAGCCAATAATAACACAAAATGAGGATGTGACAACAAAACGTGCCATTGTGAGAACAATTATTTTTCCAAGTCATAGAGTTTCATTGCAGTGGGATGCATATTCGCACTCAGATCAGACTCGAATTATTTACAAAACCAGTTTAGGCTTCTAACGAAATAAACTGTGTATATTCCTATCGTCTGAATCTCCTAGATTATTGAAAAAAAGTTACTTAAGTGCGTTCTTCTTCTTTAGATTGAAATACCCTCCTCAGAAATGTCTGAGCAGAGGCCTTCAAAAAAATTCCCATAACTGCCTGCATTAATCGCTCGATATTTGAACAATTTCAGATTCATTGTTGCAGCTGGAATCAGCTCACAAAACTTGCTCATTGGTTTGACGCATCTATGCAGGAAATTCTGTAGAGACGCTAAATCTCATAGCCAAGTCAACTAGGTGACTGAGGCATTTCTACAGAAAATACAATCACCGAATTTCATCTTCTATAATGCAATTCTTTGGCCAGCTTTATGGCATGATGAAACCTCAAGGCATCCTTTGGAAATTACTCTTTAAAAAAATTAGTCAACATAGTCCTGTAAGGATCTGCTATGGACAGGCAGCCAGATTAGAATGCGAAGGAAGTGTGCAGTAAAGGCCGCACTGTAAAGTTCAGGCTTACAAAAGGCCCTTAACCCTTTCGCTACAGGTTTTTACTGGGGAAAGTTAAAATTTTAAATTTTACGTCTTAGGCTTCTATGCGGTTATATTAGCAACATTCAATAAGAAATTTTTTAATTTTTATATTCGGACCCTGTGTTTTAGACTGTTTTCTATGAGAGCAACCACATCGTTGTGGCTGTAATAATTACTTAAACATAAAACTTTTTACGCATAACGAAAATTTGAATATTTCTTAATTTACTTCAGCCAAAATTACAAAAAAAGTCTCTAAATTAAAAGAAAACGTCAAATTAAACAGTTATCTAATTTTTTCTGCTTCTTCTTCCTTTACTATGTCAAGATATACCATTAAAAAACGTGTATACTTCTCTTCTTTAAACTTAAATATTCAGTTTATTAATTTCGTATTTTTCCTAAAACTTCAAACTATTCTAAAGACCAAAAAAAATGTATTCTTGCAACCATAGAGGATGCAGACGTCCACAAAGTAGCATGTTGCCATATGGCAAAAAAAAAAAGCGAAAGGGTTAAGAATTCGAAGGCCCTTAAGAGGCGAAGGAGTATCGAGTAGACAGCAAAGAATGAATTTTAGTACCTACAGAATTTTGATATTTCCGATATTTCCTTCATTTTGATTTTTGAATCATTTCATTATCATTGTTGTTAATAGTTTTCCTCACATTGGAAATGAAAAATCTATTCCAATTTACATTCTTCAATATGTGCAAAAAAACAAAAAAAAGCGAACATAAATTTATGGACACCCTCCCCCAAAAAACACTGCACAGTTGGCCACATTGAGGTTAGGTGAATTTTTATTGATTTACAATTAACAGCGAATTTTACGGTTCCACAGCGCTGCCTGGCCGAAAGACCAACGTTTCCGCAACCGACACGCCCCAAATTAACTTTACAATTTACACCGCAACACATACAACAAATAAAAGCTGACACACAGCGACAGGTTTCGCTGGCAGTCGCAGCCACCACCGAGACAACAACAATGTCGCCGAGGCCTGTTGACGTTGTCGCTGTTGAGCGGCGGCGCAAGAAATCCTGTTCATCGATCGTTGAAAAATTGCAAATGAATTTCTCAGTCATTTGCCGGGGCGCGTTTAGTGCTTCTGGTATTAAGTGACGTTGACGCAGGCGCTGCCACTGCTGCTTCGCTGCAGCCTAAACAACAGTGACTAGTTAGAACAAAAAAGCCAACGAAAAACAATCGCAGCACAGCATCAGCGACATGAATCAGCCGAGCGCTTCCCAGCCGGCCGGCCGGCCCAGCAGCGCCTCGAACACCGAACCAACACTGTGCTGCGCCGACTGAGTGTTTGTTGTTGTTGCGCTGTCAACCACCCAACACGTTTCTGCCACCTTTCGCCGACGCTGCTGTTGTTTTTGCTGTTGGCTTTTATTGCTTCTGTTGCTGCTGCTGCTGGCTGCCACCAGCACTGACGCTGACAGTGACTGTTGTTGCTGCTGCATTGTTGTTTTTGTTAAGACTTAAATATCACTCGGCATACACGGCTGGCGGTAATTACAGCGCGCCACGCTCGCTGTTCGACGGCGTGGCACGGATATGAGTTAGTGCTACCACAAACGCACCGAGCATGCGGCCTGCTCTCCGAAATCGGCGTTTATAACTATTTATTTTCCCTTTAACGATTTCTGCGCTGGGCGTTGTTGCGTAAAGCGCCATAATACCACGCAATGAGTTATCATTTACCACCTCTCCATTTGCTGCCACCGCACACAACGCCGCACGCACACACACACACACTCACACGCGTGTGTACCGATCGCCGCATTTGGTGGGGCGAGGTGTCGCAGGGCTCTGTCTCAGGGCCGGTTCTCTGGAACATAATGCATAACGGCGTATTGGAGGTACAACGGCCCCCGGGAGCGAGCATCGTGGGGTATGCAGACGATGTGGCGGTAGTTGCAGCAGCAAAGACTCTAGCAAACTTAACGAAAGTCTGCAACGCAACAATTAAAACGTGACTACACGGCGCTGGGCTACAATTAGCCGACCATATAACGGAAGCGGTTCTGACTACAAGCAGAAAGAAAGTTGAAACCATATCGATCCGAGTTGGTGAATCCAGTCCGCACATTAAACACCTGGGCGTGCTGTTAGATTGCAGACTAAGTTGCAAAGAGCACTTGCGAAATGCCGGCGAAAGGACTAGACGAACCAGCGGAGCGATTGCAAGGTTAATGTCCAACATTGGCGACCCAAGGCAAGAAAGAAGAAGTAAGTGCTGTCTATTGTAAGCGCGTCAATTTGCCTGTATGCAGCACCGATTTGGGCAGAAGCAACCAGGACTCGTTCCTATATTAAAGGGCTGAAATCCGCGCATAGACTTAGTTCACTGAGAACATGCTGCGCGTTTCGAAAAGTGTCAGAAGAAAGACCTACTAGAAGGGCAAAAATGCTCCAGACACGCGTGCACCAGTTGTGAAGGCGAGAAGGCGGAGAAGCACTGCAGATCGGCGGGACATATGGGATGCGTTACCAAAATGGTCGATGGACATGGCGTTTGATCCCACGCATAGACACTTGGAACACACTGCAAAGTAAATTTCTCTCTGACTCAAATGCTGTCAGGACTGCTGTTGTTTCCGAGACAGATTTGACAGACTCAAGCGACGACTAAGCGGCAAGGCTTACAACGACCTCCTGACATAATACCTAGCGGTGGTCCCAAAAGGGAAAACTCGTCCAGACGAGAGGAGGGTTTAGCTGTTTAAAGTGCCGCACTGACCTGAGGCTTTTGATGCTTCCCTATTCCTTCTATTAACTGACGAGCAGAAAGTGAACTTCGGCAGTGGAAATAGTCGGTTGTGTTGCCTTCATGTCGAGCATTTAATGTTTTAAGATGACAGCAGCGAGACGCTCCCCAAACATTTCAACAGGTGGGCACCCAAAGACTATTGAGAAGGATTCATTTTCGAGGCGGCACTGTTGAAGTAACAGACTGGCAACAGTCGTTCAGTAAATTATTCACCGATATCTACCGGATCGCTTTAGGGCGGTTCACTATTTTTAGAGGACGTTGAGACGGCCCCGCGTTCGCTCGTATCAGGTTTGAGACATTTGGCACTGATGTGCTAAGAAGTGACTACCTTGGCTCCTTGGCACCCCAGGATCTATCGAGATTTCTCCGGAGGTCGGGTAGATTTAAAACACATTAACAGGGAACAACAAGTCGTAGTACAATGGACGTACAATTGTTTAAGTGCTGCGCTTGCTAGATCGTTCCGACAAGGGGGGAAAACAATGTTTTGAAAGGAAACACAAAAAAACATTTAAAAAAGAAGAGAAGTAGAAGCAGTGCTTCGCGAAAGCAACGCTCCAGCAAACTGAGATCCAGAGCTTCTAGGAACCTTCCTAGGGTATCTGCAAACCTGAATGCAACTGGTCACTGGAGACTGATCTTGTCTCGTGACCAGCGTACCGCCTGCCGGCCTCGATAGTCCAGCGGGTAGCGCGCTGGCTTCTTATACCGAGGCCCTAGGTTCGATCCCTAGCTCGAGCTGGTGAAACGCTCATCTACTTCCTTCGCTATCCACATGAAGCAAATGAGAATTACAAGAATCGCACAAGTGCCCTCTTGGCAGGCAATGGCAAAACCTCCAAGTGTGAAAGAAAAACTGCCAACCGCCGTTCGGATTCGGGGTTAAACCGCAGGTCCTCTTCCCGCCATTTCCCCATCCACTTGAAATGTGTGCTGTAACATATGTTGGAAAAAACAGTGTTGCATACACATTTCAAAACGGGTGAAATATGAGATATCACTCTCCTCTCCTCTCCTCTCCTTCCCTATCCCCATTGGTATAGTACAATGGTCCAAAATGGAAGGCTTGTGTCTTCCTGCCCACCCTCACATTACATCACAACACATCACATCAAGGGCGCAGTTGAGTATTTCGTAGAATTGACCCAATTCTGGCTTGAAGGTCGCCCACCGAAGTGGACCCGTTACTTAATTGAGGAGGAAGGAGGGAGGCGCAAGCCAGGGCACAAAGGTCAGACTTTTACCTATGTGTTCGCGTTTCTGGACGCTTCCTACAGTCTAATATATATTAACAATAAAAAGTAGAAGCAGTGGAACACCCAGGATCTCATTTTGGGAAGGTTCGGCATACAACTTTTGAGTAAAATATCATTTGAAACCATATTTTCCACCCCAAATTTTCGTAACAAAAAAGATAGAAAAGCTTTAACGAAAGAATTAAGTTATCCCTGAACTACCTGCGAAAATTTCAATGGGAAAACTTTGCAATTCACTTCTGTTCGGCTCAGTTTGGTTCAGTTCCCGTTTGCGAAACACTGCACAGCGATCTCTGCGCCGGTGATGGGACGCTTTGTCGGTTAGTCGCTGCTCAAATGACCATATTCAAACATTGAAATCGTACTCGACACAGAAATTGCAAAGTCTCGAATGAAAGAGCAAAGTGCGAGGGGGAAATGTTAAGCGCGAAGCGATCGCCTAATGATCGGTTTTAGACGATGAATTATTGTTGCATCGATGCAAGCATATTTTTCATGCATGAATTTGCGCATAATCGATTGCCACACTCTTCAGCACCGGGTCGGTGTGGAAGCGCGCAAACGGCCATTCAGCCAGTCAGCCGGCGAGTCGAGCAACCGGCTGACGGCGCGCTCGTCATGCGGCGAATGTTTACTCTGTTCCACAGTGGCAAATTGACTAACCGCGTATGTGGCGCGGCGCACAGCACTGCACACCACCAGCCATGGCCATCGTCAATTTGAGCATCTACCCGCCACGCTGCCTGTGCTGCTGCCGGCTGCCGGCTGTGCGTCCGTCTGCTCCTGCTCAATTTGTCTCCGCGGCGGCCGGCCTGTCTGCCGTGCATCTGCGCAGCCGTCAGTTATGAAATTATAGCCGCATACCATATTTTAGCTCAATAAGCGCTACCGGGTAATCACTCGCGCTCGGCTCACTCATCTGCAAATGGGCAAATCTTCTTCTGATGTTATAAATTATCAATGGCACTCATCTGCATATCGAAATGACGGTTGTTGTTATTGTTGGTTGCATTTGCTGCAAAGTGAAAGAACCAACGATCGATGGAAATGGACTGCGCGGAATTTGTGTCGTTTTCCGTTCCATGGCAGCGACTTTTGCCTAATTGCCAACGCACTTCAAGGTGCCGGCCAATTGGATTGTTGTCGCTGATTGCATGATCGAACATTTGAACATTCGAACAGCCCAGCAAGCAAGCCGCGCCTTGTGCCGCTGAAGGTAATCGTAGCATAGTTGTTGCGCTTTGGGTTCCTTCTCTCTTATTATGCGATGAACGCCCTGCGCGTCATCTGGTAATTGCTGCTCTTTAGGCTAACCAGCGACCATTTCGACACCTTTACACGCCCATAATGAGACAAATCTCCTGCCCCCTACAAAGTGTTACTGCAGCGTGTGTCGGCTCTTTGATTAGCGGCTCATTAGTCGTTCTTAAACGCCCCGTTTCGGGCATTTTTTTGTACACATTTTCAACTCGGTAGCTGATTCTGCGCACATTAACTCATCTCGTTTCGACTCACTTGTCAAGCAGGGACCATAATTACCTGCACGCACAAAAACAATTTGACTCTTCGCTCAACATTAACAACCGATTTAGTGTTGCTTGCGATCGGACGTTGGAACAGCTTCATTAGAGTTTCAGATTTCAGGCATTGCACTGAGACTAATTAAGTAGAAACGAAAAGCATTACTTCCGTACAAATGCGTAAAATAAGGAAAGACTTTTTTGAATACTTATGTATTAGTATTTGAAACAGAGGCAGATTCAGAAAAATATTTTTGGGGGTTTCAAAAAAAAATTCTATAATATTCATAAATGTTTATGTATATGCCTTTTTATTTGTATGTTGTTTTAAAGTCGCCCCCTAATATTTCCGGAGGGTTTCAACCCCCAAAACCACCCCTGAATCCGCCACTGATTTGAAATATGTTTCGGAAATATAATGAATACTATTTTTGTGTCCTGACGTTATCGTCTTAACCTTCCGTCTTCACACCTGTTTTTTATGACCTCACAGTGGGGTTCAGCCTACCCCAAGTTAACTCCAATAAATCGAATTTGACTATCTACAATTAAAAAAAATATTTATAAACACTTTTAACTTAATTTACATAAAACGGAATAAATCCGTTATAAAGTGTTGTTGGGGTCCAGTGGATCCCACTGTGAAGACGAATGGTTTAAAGTGTCAAAACTCAGATTTTCACTGCTATTCTATATTATTGGAGATTCAAATAAGTTTGGAGGGATTTACAAACGGCTTACAAAAGGCTTAGGCGAATGGCTTGGAAGATACCGCCACCACAGTTGCCGCTCGAACAAAATTTTATTAACCACATTTTATTAACCAAACTTTGCTAGAAAAGTAACAAAAATGAAATTAAAAAGAAATGCAACATATGAAAAGGAAAACGAAGTTTTGACAGTCGTTCTTCCTTTCCTCATGTGAAAAAGTTTTGCTTCTTTCGGACAAAACATCCAAGCAAACAAAAAAAAACATACTGATAAAAGTTATCATAAAACCCAACGACTCAATCACACGACGATATGTGATGCATCCATTGATCCCCCAAGAACAAAAATAACCAAATCGAAAAGAATTAAAAGATTAACCAAATTTCAAGAAATTAAAAAAAAAATAACAAAAATAACAAAAATTAAAATAAATAAATTTTGAACAAACATAACCAAAGTGACAACCATGACCGCCACAGCTTTAACCTAAAAAGCACCTCGCTTCTTCTTTCTTTCCCTTCTATCCCCCACATACTGCTTCTTTTATTATTTATTTATTTATTTATTTAATTATTGATTTATTTTTTATTTATTTATTTATTTACTTCTTTATTTCTTTATTATGTACATATTTATTAATAGAAAAAAATTATTTATTTATTTATTTTTTATTTATTTATTTCTATATTTATTCGTTTATTTATTTATTTATTTATTTACTTATTTATTTATTTATTTATTTATTTTTTATTAATTAAATTATTTATTTATTTATTAATTAATTAATTTATTCATTTATTTATTTATTTATTTATTTATTTTATTTATTTATTTATTTATTTATTTATTTTTTATTTATTTATTTATTTATTTATTTATTTATTTATTTATTTATTTATTTATTTATTTATTTATTTATTTATTTATTTATTTATTCATTTATTTATACATAATAAGTTTTGAGGGACTTGCAAAAGATGACATATCTAGCATTCAAGCTCATAGGACCATCTTTAACCCTCAATCACCCACCCCTATTAAAATCACGTATCTACCCACCCTGAGTCCCCGGGACTCACAATTTTTGTTTACGAAATAACGCAACACCTATTAAATTTTTATGATTTTTTATTTTGTTGTAGGCCAGATGTCATTCCATATCTTTACATAACTCAAATAAAAGTTCACCTTTTAATTGATAGAAAAAAAAATACTCTAAAAAACATACTTTAAACATTTTATAAAAATAAAAGATATAAATAAATTAACAAAAACAATTCTTTTTACATAAATAGCTTAAAACCAAATAACTATTCAGAAAACAAACTTGAAGCAATACTTCATTATATAAAATAAGAAAACGTGCAGCAGGTTGAATTTCATATGTTGTGCACATACCTCACATACCTTTTTAGCACAACTAAGGCAAATTCTAGTAGCAAAACTTCTCAAAGGGTTAACACTCTCAATTCTTGAACTTTTGGCAGCTATTTTGGCATCCTAAATTTAAATTAACACGATTTTAAAAAAATTTACAAGTACAATTTTTGTAACACAAAACACCACCGTGAGTCCCTGGGACTCACTCCGTACCAAAACTCAGCCTTGTGATTGTAGTGCGCTAACTTCCGATCGTCTTCGCGTTCAGCGCAACCCTGTACGAAGGTATACGAAAGCTGGCCGCCGAAACATAAAAACACAACCTGTACCAACTTATTAAACTTCGTAGTGAGTCCCCTGGACTCAGGGTGGGCGATTGAGGGTTAACTATATTCATGTGAAATAGTCATTATTTCTTTTTAGAAATTAGTAGATGTCATTTCTCCGAAGTGTAAACAACAAAAAACAATTTGCTGCATTAGTCATCAAGGAAATTTTGAAGGAGTTAAATGGTGTGTCCTGCCCTAACCGCCGTATGCACCAGACATGGCTTCGATTCTTGAATCTCTTTAAAAGACGTAAACCTTTATGCCAACAAAACCCAATTTGTTGCAGAAGTCGTCAAAGAAATTTTGAAGGAGTCAAAGAGGATGTCCTACCCTAACCGTCGTATTCACCAGACATTGCTTCCTCCGATTATCACTTATTCCGGTCGATGACTCATCTCCTGACCGAGCATCACTTCATTTATTACGAAGAAGCCAAAAATTGCGTCGATTCTTGAATCGCTCCAAGAGACGAAAAATATTTTCAGGTCGGAATTTATTTATTTTTTTATTTATTTATTTCAGTCTACTGATACAAGATCTTACAGACTACAGAATAAGTTGAACAATTAAACAAGCTGAAGAGTTAAGCGGTTGAAAGTATTGAATCAAAAACAAACTCTTTAATTTAAATTATTTGGATAATTTTATAAATTTTTATCATAACCGTAGTCACTCTGCCAAAAATCTTAAACATCTGTCGACACACTAAGACTCACTTTTAAAAGATGAAACAAATTCTCTTCGAACGACACCAAAAACCTAAACGACATCATTGACAACTTCTGCATCAGCAACAGAAATTATTACTTCCGGCTTCTTCCTTATTTGAATATAAACAACACACTACACACTACCTTCGTTATATTATCTGAATAAGAAATTCCTATACTCGAACATCACTTTTGACACTTGCAATTATGTGAGAAACTGAAACATGAGCCGGACCACGATTGGCCATGATTTGTTCTAACGCCCTAACCTGACACTGACGATTTTGAATCGCTTTTCGTGCAGTGCAGCAAATCACTTTGAAAGCCCAGACCGGACAAAACCGATCTTGATCAAATGCCGATGGCATCGTCTCACTGCACCGTCGAACATTTTATGACACCATGGATGCATCGCGCGCAGGGCAGCAATCAAGACTGGGTTTTTATGGCCACGAAATGGGAGCAATCCACGTGCAATAAATGGGGCGACGGCCACTCAGCCGAAAGCTTCTTGACAGCTTCTTGGAGACAGCACGAGGCCGAGCAAGAAGAAACACGAAATGTCTTAATTACATTAGCGCAGATGCGCACATTTGATATGCAGCCGTGATTGCCGATCGGAATCGACAAATTGCACTCGCCGCAGCAGCGTTTCGAACACTTTGCTCCGGGTTCGTTAGAATGTCAGCGACGAATGTCGTTAAATGACAGAAAATGTCAGTTGTGCAGCGCTTTCCCGCGTTTACGTAATGGATCCCATTAACTCCTCAAACGCATTCATTGCATTTCTGTCTCGGCCCGAACGGGAAAATCGAACCCCAATAAACACATAAAACTCTGGTTGATTTCGAGTTTTTATTGTTTCTGATTTGACCCACTATGAGGCAGCCGGCAGCCAACCGAGCACGACTACCGTCTTGAAAATTCCCAACGCAGCGCAGTGTGGATATCGGCATTAATGGATATGGCAGCAAATCGCAAAGTTCGAAATTAATTGTCGGTAATCTTGAAATCGGTTTTCTAGTTACTTTTTTATGCGCCAAAGATGAAAAAATTAAAAATCAATTTGCCCCGACGATAAAAATTAAATTTGAATTAATTTCGTGCGGCTTATCTTTATGGCTATGCAAAATAATCTGCATAGATCGATCAGATCGTGCAGCGATGGAAAGCCATTTTCCGGTTGTTGTCGGTGACAAACTGCCACAGTTTAACGCGCAAAGCGTTTGGTGCGTCTAAAGTTCGGCAGTTGAAAGTTGTTCACATTTTAATGGGCAAAATTTTATGGCAATATTTGTCATTTTTTTTAATTGCTTTTTTTTGAAATTGACTTAATGAAGTAAATGCTAAAGACAGCATAGTGTGTCTGTAGATAACGTTGAATATTTTATGGTTGAAAAAGAGAATAAAAGGAGTCCGCGAGAGGTTAAAAGCTATGGAGCAATATTTTAATATATTTTCAGTAAAAGTTTATGTTTAATTTTGAAAACAAAAAATTAGAAACGTTTATAATTACCAATATAGATAAAATGCCACCTCAATCAAAAAGTTATTGGGAGTTGCTCACAAAATTAAAAATTCAATCTTATTGTTTAAAATTAATGTTGTCTCCTTCATCTCCTACAAACTTATGGCAGTGCTTGATTCATATCTCAAAACTTTTGTGGAACACGATTACCGACATGTCCATCCGAACAGACTTCGTTTTTTGTATTATCTTTTCTCGACTAAAAGCGTCACGCGTTGGTGATTCTGGGAACTTTTTGATCAAGGCTGCATATGTATATATGAATACTATACGACCCGACCCCCCCAACAAAAAAAAAAAATTTTAAGTACAAAATATGGTTTCGAATGGTATTCGGCTCCCCCAAATTGAAATCCTGTGTGCGCCACTGTATCATTATCATCATTATACAATACATACATACATAAAATTGTTTGCTCTGACTGATTGACTAACTGATTCATCATCGCCAAGCCTTAACCGCTAAAACTACAACCATGAAAGTTGATCTTAGGTTAACCTCCGCTAAAATTATATTTTTTGGGTTAAGATGGTGAGAAATGTGATTTAATAGGCCTATTGATTTGAAATTTGGTGAAAATACTTCACCTCCAAAATAATTAAATATGCATTTTTCAATTTGTCGAAAATCAAAATTTAATGGAATCAACCATGGATTAAGATTCGTATACGAAAAAAACCTGGACCGATGGGCCTATTGACTTCAAAATTGGTGACAACACTTGAAATCAAAAATAATGACTACTTTTTTTTCTACTTTTTTTGAAAATCGAAATCTAACGAGGTAAGCCAAGGGTTAAAAATTTGTATGGGGAAACATGATTTAATTCGGTTTTCAAATTCAGACTTGATAAAAGTACTTCAAACTAGAAATAATTTGAAAGGTGTTTCTTATACATAAATTTTTTAAACTAAATTCTAACGGGGAAAGAAACATGATTTAATAGGGTTTTCGAATTCAAACTTGGTGAAAATGCTTCAAATTATAAATAAACCGACACGTGTTTTTCACTTTTTCGAAATTTGAAATCTGACGGGGTCAACGTTGGGTTAAGAATTTTTATGGAGAAACATGATTTAATTAGTCTATTGACTTCAAATACGGTGAAAGCTCTTCAAATGAGAAATAATTATACAAGTATATGTTTGATAAAAATCTGACGGGGTCCACAAAGGGTTAAAAAATTTTTTAATGTGAAAAAATCCTCGATTCTTGTCCAACAAACTTTCATTTAACCATAAATATTTATTTTGTGATCCTCAAGGCACTCAGTTTTCACTTAATGCAACACATATTTGTCAGAATTTCTAGAAAACACTTGGTTCCTATAGACTGTTTTTACTCTTCGGCCTTCTGCTCATTCCTCGAATATAACTTTTTGGCTTCAATCAAGTTAAAACGAATACACCGGTGCGTCTATTTTAGAACTGAGAGCAAAAAGTAATCACATGTTTACAGATCTGATGAGTTGTAAGGTAGTTGATCCATGGTATTTGCTGTGTTTTTGATGACACATTATGGTCCTGTGAAATCTATGAAGTATTTCTCCAGAACCTTGGTTTGGTGTGAGGTTTTATGAACTTTTGATTCACAACTTTTCGCGTTGCATTCTAAGTATAAAAGTGGCAAAAACCCGGCATCCCAGTTCAAAGATGTGGAGATTAAACTTTGGTGGATATTTAAAATTTTCTTCTTATGTCACATTGATTGATTCAAGTCAAGTGCCTTAAAATTCTTCCTACAAAATTCAGCATACTAACCTTCACATACTTTAATAATTTTCTGGGCGCTGGATCTTTAAAACCAAACTGGTAGTATCCGGGACACTAATGTAACTTTACTTGTCCTACAAAATTCCAAATCTGAATTCGTTCAAAGAATTTAACCTCAAACTTTTACTACCACTAGACCATTTACAGCTGAGTTTCAAACCCCCAGTTGAATAAAATTTGGGTCCGTTATGAAATTCCAGTAACCCACTGCGTAATCCTTCATAAAAGTTTACAATATTCGACACCTCAACCAAATTAAAATTTTTATTGATATTCACTCCAGCAGCGACGAGCCCAACAAAAGGAAACCTAAACGCCAGCCACGAGAGGCACGAAGGCCGGACGGAAGGATTCTAAAAAGGCATCTTTACAACTAAATGCTGTCAATAATATTGGAAAGAAGGCAGAAATGTCGCATTAACGCAATACGAAACGGGGATGTTAGCAAACACAATAAACCGAATGAAAACAACTCACTAAGAATGTTTAAAGGCTTTGCGCTCGGAGCGAGCTGTCCGTCTTGGCAGTGGAACGCCACGGATGACCTTTGGGCGCTGCACACTGAATGAGCGTAAAATTGTGTCCCAGGTAGAACGAGAACGGCCGCGTGCCCCACAACACGAAAGTGAACCATAAACAACTCAAACATGCGCGAGACCTGCCGCCGAAACGCTTCGGCCGCTGCACAACATGTCGGTTTTTATGTCATTCCCGATGCTGCGCTCGGAGCCGGCACTAAAGCGCTGCGCCGGGCGCAGAGGAGCAGCGACAAGATAAGCGCGTGAAAAATTAATGAACATTATCAAATGGTGTTATAATTTAAGGTCTTTTAAAAGGTTTCCAGATTGCGCTGTTGGCCGTTGTTGGAAGTTGTTGATGCTGGCGGCGCGATCGGATTCTGCGCGACACATGTTCCAGCATTCCTGGCGATCGGCAGATGAATTAAATACGCATTAAAGGGTGTCGCTGAGTGCGCAGACATTCAGCGCAGTTTATGGCACAGAACCACTGCAACAAATCTGGCTAAAAATCTCGTTGGCCAATGGTTTTAGCAATTTTCTTAATTGATAAATTTTATTGAGAAATAATGACCAAATAAAAATGGTTATTTTCTATTTTTAAGTATTTTCTTGTACTGCAAATCTTTATATTTTTGATAAATGGAAGTGAATCTGTGCCCAGAATTATTGCACAATGAATGGCACTCAACACAATATTTACTAAAGTTTACAAACTTAAATAAATAAAAAAAACTAAATAAATATTTAATTTAAATAAAAAAAATTATTTATATTTGATTTAATTTATTTAATTATTTAAATAAGTATAAAAATTAAAATATTTAATTCAAGATGAAATACTTAACAATCGGCGAATTGAAAGGAAATCATTAAAACACTTTTTACACAAACTGAAAATATCAAAACTTAAATTTTTCAATTTAACATATCAAAAAAATTATAAGGGAGAGGGCTGGGTTTTGAACCGGGTTTTGTTTTTTGGCTCTAACTTTTCACAGAATAAAGATATCAAAAAATCGAAGATACCGTTGGAAAGGTGAACATAAAACGCAACTTTGTTATGAAGACAGATAACCGTTTTTATTAAAATTTAACTCTCTACGTCCAATTTTCTAAGGACGTGATTTTTCGCTTTTCCAAAAAGTGGCTGGGTTGTGAACCATCTGGCAAATCCCACTTAAAGTCGGAAAATACGAACTTAATAATTAATAATCCCATAATTTTCATTATTCTCGCTTCATTGATTTTGTATCTTTTTATTATTTAAAATACTGATCCTCAAATAAATTTGAATTTTTGTACTTCATTAGAATTGCAGCTTCCTCCTTTTTTTAAATAACTTTCGAACCAATAAAGTTAGAGTAATGAAATTTTGACACGTGATCAAGGAGATTTTGGGTTTGAACATACTTACTTTTTAAGAAAATTCATTATAAATTTTCAAGGATATAAAGGATTAAGATTTTCAAAGGACCTTTTTCATATCCTGTTTTTACAAATAGATGAAAGATCAATTTTATTTAAATTCTTGAGCCTTTCCTCTTTCATTTGATATACATATCGCCATATTCTAACGAGGTTAAGTATTTTTTATATTTATTTAATTTTTTATCCCCTTAAAAATTTTGAAGTCCTTTTAAAAGGACAAAGGATGTAGAAATGAAAAACGGAGTACGCAGTATTACTATATTTGGTCTCTAGTGTCACGCACATATGGATTTTTCCCGGTGTGAAAAATGCTGTCGCACGGTGTTATTAATTGTTCTGGTCCAAAGACCATTTTATCCACCCCAATTTTGTACTCTTCAATGCCACAATGCGTGCTGTGCTGTGGTATATTTTCTTATTTTTGGTTTTATACTCCAAATCAAAGTATGCTTCTATTTGAAAAGTTACTATCAAATTTAACTATTCACATCGGAATGATATCATCATAACATGAAATCATAACTTCTAATTTAGGTTATATTCCAGTTCAATAAAGTACCCTTATATGCCACTTTACGAGTGGAAAGATTAACTATTTATTTCTTTTTTTATTACATTCTGTACAAGTCGCCATAGTCCCTGTTTGACATATCATTAAAATCAATAAAAAGGACCCAAAAACTTGTAATCTTTTCCAAGTTCAAGTACGGGATGTCTGCCTCTTCAGTCATTGAGGTGGAAGTCGAACTACAGGATGTGGTAACGAATCAGTGGTCTATAACCAAGGCAGCTGCTTGGTGTGGAAGTAAGTTGGGTAATCTTCTTTAGACTAAGGATTGCGCCTTCATTCAAAGCCATACTTGCTTGATTTGGATATGCCTAGCTTGAAAATCAGGTCACTCTCAAAATGATCTCATACAATGCTGTTCCCATTTGAAGATCTATATTAGACAACAGAACTAGGAAGATAAAATTCCAGCATTGCCGACGAGCTGATATTCTTATTGGACAAATCCCCCAAGGACATTGTATCTTAGCCTCTAAGGCTAGAGTTTTCGGATCTCTGAATCAATGGGAACCCCAACACAAGAGCAACTCCTGGATCACAGTGACTTGGTGACTGACCACTCCTTCTAAATTTTAATTCTGTGCCACAGAGGAAACATACATTAAACATAAAAAGATGCAAAGGTGTACTGATCGACCCCCGCAGAAGCAATTGAAGCTGAAGCTGAAGGACGCCGAAACTGCCTACGGTTTAACGCCGAATCCGAACGGCGGTTTTTAGCAATTTTCCTTTAATGTTTTGAAATTGCCTGCCAAGAGCGCACTTGAGAGGTTGTTGTAATTCTCATTTGCCTCATGTGGATAGCGATAGAAGTAGACGAGTGTTTCACAGCCCGAGTTAGGAATCGAACCTTGGGTCTCTGGTATGAGAAGCCAACCCGCTGGATTGTCGAGGCAGACTAACTGGCAATCTTGAAATAATTAAATGATCTCGAATCTGGAACTCGATCAAAAGCTAAACTTTGAGTCAAAACTGTAGTACGCATTCTTACTCTCTTTTGGAACAAACGATGTCGTTCATATCGAGGGGCGGCAAGTTGGCCAGGTCAACCAGAAAATGGCCCCCAAGGTGAAAGAATCTCCTCTAGTGATAGAAGAATAGCCTCCAGTGGCACACAAGGTGTAAAATATCATTTTCTTCATCACCTCTACTAAACGAAAATTTTGTAAGCTACAAAAGTCCCCTGCGCCAAGGCATCAGAGTAAGCAGAAACTATAAAGTCAGAGCCAGTACTGGACACTGGCGAACCATCTTCTTCTTCATTCTCCAAGATTTGGTAGTCTCTACAGAAAAAGTTTGGACAGCTATAAAAGCCTTTGCCAGAAACTGCTGCCAACTTTAAACAAAATTTAATTTTGAATGAAAATAGTTTTCATCACATTGTATTCATTAACCTCCTTGCTGCATATACCAAAAATTAATACCAATAAAGATTAATCTTAATTCTTTAACACATTCCACCATAGTGGTCTCACATTTCTAGTCATAAACACCAACAATACCTAAAATTAAAACTTCCTCTCTTTGATAAGCAGAAATTCCTTAATTACATCAAATTCCGAAACCACCAACAAAGTCGGAAATGCCAAAGCCAACCACAACAACAATTACCACAAAACGAATGCGTTTCGAAAGCTAGAAAAAAGCTGGTGAAAGAGGTAACATTAACATTTAAATTGTGGTAAGAAAAATGATAACGCGTCGAAAATGGAGCACTTACTGACAACCTGAACGAGTCACAACAAAACATTCCGTTATCATACCACCGTCTGGGGGGTCCCAGCGTTCGAGCATGGGGGCCCGATGAAAAGTGGCAGCGCACCAGCATCCAAAATAGCCACATGTAGTCCAATTCGAATTGGTAGGCAAGAACAACGACAACAACAAACAACAACAACAAGTGTGGCCAAACAAACATATTTGTGAACAAATAAACAAACGAACAGACGGACAAATGGACGGGTGGACCAGCTTACAAGCGCATCGACATGGGAGCCAACACACACAAACACGCACACAAATATGCTGGCGAACGTACGCCGACAGACGTCAAAATGCGCCAATTTAACTGTCAAAGCGTGGCAGCGAATGCCAACGGATTTATGTTGTTGAAAATCATAAGAGACGAATAGAATGTTTGCTATTTTATAGGCGACCAGCTGCTGCCACTTACCGCAGGCAGCTTTGATTAACTATCAACGCCTGCCGGCCACTAAAACGCAGCGACTCCGAACGATGCGCCCAACAACGACAATGGCGCCTCGAATCGTCGCCATCGGTGGTGGCCAGCCAGCATCGGTCGAGTCCATTAAAACGCAATAATTTATGGGTGCATGGAGCGCGCGCGCCGTCCGCTGCCGCCAACAACGACATAACACAACGGCAGAGCGCCCCGAGAACTTTTAATCAACCTGCCACAATGACACGAAAACGTTTTACGTTTAACCTTTAACAAGTGCTTGTGTCGGCCCTTGGCCCAATGCCTGGCGACCCGATCGCGATGCCGCCGGAGCACTGCCCGCCTATCGCTGAACAATCTGGCGTTTACAGCGAAAGCCGCACACAACACCCAAACAATTCATTAAACGATCCAAACATTCGAGTGTTTACAAATTTATTAACAACGCCGCTAACAAACGATCGAGTGATCGATCTGTCAAACGACAACGGGCGACAATGTCATTGAAATGATTTTAGTTTGTCATTTGACAAATGGCTTTTCGTTGGCGCTTTTATTGTTTCGAACAATGTCAAAGCACTCAGAGCTCAAGTCGCAGCTTAATTGCTGGAAAGTAGAAATTCAAATGTGAAATCATGACTGCCATTTCTGGGCATTAATACATAGTTCAACACTTGCATATGTAAAGCAATAAAAACCAAAAGGTAATGTTTTTTTCTATTCTTCAATTTTCAAGATCGCATCGAAGGCCGCTTAACCGCTTCAGACCAATGGGTGCGCCCAACTTAGTGAGTGCTTTAAACCTTTTGCTCGCATGTATGGACATTTTTACAAAATATTTAAAATATAATTTCGTATAGCTCTTGATATTTTTTTAACAAACATACATAAGTATTATATATCTACCTACCTGTGTTCAAGAATATATAATATAATACATATGTATAATCAATCGTTAGCTTTATGACGGTAGCCTTAATTGAGGAGGTCCATAACAAAACGCAATAATTCCACTTTTTAAGTTATTCGTTTTTTGACTGAATACAATTCTACATATTAAAATCTATCTAACGATTGTTATAAAACATAGTAAAGGTCAATAATTTCACTGTAATTTAAAACCAAAAATAATGGTTCAGACCAAACTGAAACATTTCCATATGTATGCAATAATTAACTTCGAGATATTAGTGAAAAGTCAATGATATAAATTAATTTTGTTATTATGGTAACTCTACAATAAAATTTAATTTTATTGTTATGGTAACTCTACAATAACTGTAAAACGGTAAGAATTTTATTACACCTAAATAAATACTACAATACTAGAATAAATATTATATATCGGACCAAAACGCAACATTTCCAAATTTGTTTTCTAAATAACTTAAAAATTAATTGCCAAATAAATAAATTTATTTATGATTTGTATAAAACTATTATGCAACAACAACTATTTTTCAAAAAATATATATCCTACTGACTTTGATTAAATTTATTCGTTCATCCAAAAAAATGTTCTGGTGGAATTATTGCATTTTGTTATGGACCTCCTCAATTCATCAACAGCCCATTCTAGTCGGATTTTTGTTGGTCATGTTTTTATTTTTCGCCTTAATTGTCTTTTAAAAACTTTAAATGATAATTACGCCATCCAAAAGTGTTTTATGTATTTTATATATAATGTACCTGTTTTTTTAATTGTTGATGCTTCAAAGACTGTTTGTTTTTACTTGAAAAATTTGGCCACAGAAATTATTCAGGCAACTATTAGAAGTTAGCGACTCTGGAGTGTCGAGTAGCAAACATGCACTAAGGAAGCAAATTTCCTGTGTGTCTTTGTGTAGAATTTAATTGGACTTAAAATACTTTCTTTACTTTTCTATCACCTATTCAAGTCTTCAAGTTTTTTTTTCTCTAAACAAACAAAGACCAATCACAACAGGATTCAAAGGACGCCCAAATTATTGTGACGATAATGCAGCTCGCTCGTGTAGCGACAACACTGAACGGGCATTTGACGGCAGCAGCATTGCATACTTCTAGGAGCCATGTTCATTTTGCGGGAATTTTCGCAAAAACGATTCGAAGCAATGCTGCAATGTTCGAGAACGAGTTGTGCTCCGGGCTAACAAGTATAATTTGAGTTAGTTCCAGCCAGTTCAGTAAATCAGCGGTCTAACACGGATACGATAAGTGAAGTGAAAATAAAATGACTTGCGAATCAGTAAAAGAAAGTAAAGTGACTTTGGAAAATTGTAAATAAAGTGACTTCGATGGTGAACTATGTACGTTAAAGAATTTCAACGTGTTTTATTTTGGTACAATCGAATGATACGAACTACGCCTGCATTAGCCAATAAAACTAATTTTAATAACAATATTCTTAATGACATCGTTTAACCTGTACGCCTTTTCGACTTTTTGGACAATTTTTGGTTGAGTTTGTAATACCAATTACGAGTTTCAGGCTCAACTGAACAAGCCGTGAAAAAGTTACAGAAACTGTTGCTCAAAGATCGCCTGTTGAAAATTTAAAGCCTGAAACAGTTTCAAATAAAAGTAGGGGAACATCAAAGACTGGTTTTCTACACTAAAGCTTTCAATTTTAGCTGCAGTTAACTGTGTGTTTAAAGTTAAAGTTTTTAGTACTGCATTCCTGAAAGCTGTAGAGAAAATATATCCTTACGTATTTGTTATTTACAAGCATTTTAACCATTTTTGTCGAATGTGCATCGATTTGCTCTGGTTTCATGTAGAATATAGTTGACATGCGCCCCTTTTCAAAATTTTGCTACAAACCAGTGACATAGCTGCAAGCTGGAAACAAATCCCCTAAAAAAGTGGGACTCCTAAAAAGCCACCCGTCCTCCTTTCATCTACTCCCTCGGACATTCACCTAAAGCATCCACCACTTGAATTTCCCTTCACAAAATGTGAAGACATGTTAATTGACACTTATTGGTCAATTAGTTACAAAATGAATAAAAAATTATGTAAATTTCGTTTCAAACTTACACAATTTATAGTAGAACTGCGGAGAAATTAATGGTTCCTTACTCCCTTCAACAATATAGTGCACAATTTTTGGGGGTTTGAAGGTGGAAGGAATTTATCCGTTTCTTTGCGAGTCTGAAGTATAAATGACAAGTAAAAAAATTATTTACTGGGAACGGAAAAGTCACTGGGTTGGTTCCAAAAATAATGAAAACAACAAATTATTATACAAAATATTTATAAAAAATTTGTCTAAAACTACTTTTTTATTTTCAATAAGTAAAAATTTCTTGTGTTGTGAACAGTTGAGATTTTATTTTTTTAATCTTATTTTTAATTTTTCAACATTATCCCATTTTCTTCTTCTTTATACCTTTCAAAAACTAGGAACTATCAAAACCGTGCAAAATATATTAGTTGCTGTGATGACATCGGAATTCGATACAATTTTCACTGTATATCCAGTTGGAATTTTTTTTTTGGATTCAAGCACAAGTACATATTGATAAATTTGGCGAATATTCTGAGTATGGCTGAATTTCACAACGTTTTTAGAACAATTTTGAAGTTACATTTGCTGATGAATGATCTGATTCATTATTGTGGTTGAGCACATATTTTCTTTTCCAAAATGTCTCCGGCGGCCAATTCCCCAGCAAGATAACAAAAAGGGATTTTAGTCGATAAGAATTTACTATTCCAATTTGATCCATTTCGTATCCTTGATTCATTAACGAATCATAGAAATTAGTAATATTTGCAGTTTTTTTATTACGATAAACCTGTGTAATATCAAGTTTATGTTTTTTTTATATTATACTTAGATCTATTGGCTTTCTAATGAAATACGTGTTTGCCATGCCACGCAATCCCTATCAAAAATGGGCGGGCATTTGAAAAAAATCTCACATTTTGGCTTTTTTTCTTGCATTTTTTTTAGTACTAAAAATTAATAGACTTGTGCAAGGCGCAACCACAATGATTGGAAAGGTAAAACTTATTAATTTTTTAGTACAATAAATTAAATTAGATCTGTTGAGGAAAATCAAATTTTAATCGGCAATTACGGACAAATGCCATTCCATGCCTTTTTACTTAATTCGTCTCCTCTTACAAAAATTATAATTATTAAAAAAATTTAAAAAAATAAAACCTTTTCCAAAATATCGGTACGAAATGGGTTAAACGGCATAAGCGATATCGTTGAAAATGTCCAACTCCAGCAAAATAAAATTTAGTAGGGAACATGTGAGAAATAAATAATGACAATCTTAGGTTCATACAAACACTTCTATCAACAATTGTTGTAGAAATAATTGTTTCTACATTACATTCGAATTTTCCTTCTTATTTCTGCGGGAAATCGATGTGGTGTGGTTTTAACTGACATTTGACCATTCTGTCTTTGGGCATTTTTGCAGTGCCTATCGATAACTATTAGTGTTATCGAATCGAGACAAAGCGCAATTGGTTGTTGGAATCAATCACAGGTTCACGTTGTATTTGTTTCATTATTGCTTTGTTGCTTTTCGTAAATGGTTTCGAAAGCGTCGCTTCTAAACGTTGGTTGTCGATAATTTTAAGAGATGCTTACACTAATTACTAAAAATTAATTAAAAACCTTTGCCATTAATGAGTGCACGCAATCACAGTGTGTGACAAATGCAGAGCGCTCGAAATTGCTCACTAAAGCTCGCTGCTCGCTGCCTGATCCGAATGTGGCGCCATTTTTTTTGCGCAGCATGCGCCAGCATCGGCAGTCACAACGCAGCGCGCTAGTGCCGATTTGAGCAATCGTACGCGCTCAGATTGTCTTCGATTTACACCTGCTGTCTCACGCATGTCGCGTACACCAATGGACATTTTTCGTTCAACCTGTCTGCCGGCGCTGTTCGGGGAAAATCGACGCCGCCAAAAGCGCAGAAAAATGCGGCGACACAGCGGACACTGCAGGCGACAGCAACATGGCCAACAATTTGACTACCAACATTTCGCTGGCTGTCTCTGCGGCGGTGCCGCTGTTGCGCGCATGGCTTATCGGCGACGATCGACTGCGCGTCGATCCGCTATCGGTGACATTTTGCCTAATGACGGTGAGAAAAGTTTTGACGTTTTCCACGGACCACCGGCTGCGGCTGTGCACAGACGGCCGCGTAGCGCTGCTAAAGTGTGATACGGAATTCGTTTGGACCGCCGGTTTGGACTGCTTTTCGCTGCGACTTCTGTATTTTGTCATCAAAATATTGTACAATATTTTCGAATTTTTTCATTAAGCAAAGTTCATTTATTAGCTGTCACCGATTTTTATCAAATTTAATTATAATTCTTTGCTCCGCCAAGGGTGTTTTTATTATTTTTTGTTTCACTTTACTTTGCATAACTCTGCTGGTAATTTATATGAACTTATTTAATATAATCAATAAATATCTCATTGATCATGCCAAGATTTTATCAAAAAACCATTGATAAAAATATTTCAATTGCTAATGACCTAAACCTGTGAAATTTGTGGTAAGTTGATTGAGGTTGCCTCACATTTGCATTTGCTCCCGGAGCTTCTGGCGGATCACTTTAAGTCAAAGCTGACCGCTACTGGGCGGATTGCTTGCTACAAACGGTCCAGTTGTTGATAGCATAGATTCGAATTAAGAGTTTTTCCATTGAGATGCTTCGCTGCCAGTCCCACCAAACACACAGCAAAATCTTCTTGACCGTCATTGCGTGCTTGGTCACTGTTTGCGCCGACTAACCGCGATTCGAAAACAACCGTTTTTACTTGGAGTTGTCGTAAATGATTCACTTTTCATGAGCAATCACTGTTTGATTCCGAAATGGTTCGATTATGTTGCGTTGCAGGTGCGATTTGCAAATGGAAATTCGGTCCATGAGGGTTTTTGCCTTAAGGGGCCCGAACACTGTAAACTGCGATTTTTCATATGTTTTTTATTTTATTTATTAAAAAAAAACGGACGTTCCGATTTACATGAAACTTTACACATATGTTAATAAATGTCTAGATTATCGAAAAAAAATTTTTTTTTTTTTTTTGGCGGCCATGTTTGTATTCTGTAGCTGATCCAAAATGTCGTCTTTTTAAAATGACCCTTGTCGCGTTGACAGCAAATCAGCATAACGGAGCCTCCTAGAGCAAAAAACAAAAAAGATTCTTGAAATATACATTACTGGCTACTGTTTGACGTAGGGGATTTTAAAAATATTGATTAGAAAAAAAATGGCGGCTGTTTGAAGAAAAAGTTTTTTTTTTCGCGTAAAATTTTGCACTAAATTATTTATAAAAAAAACAGTTTGGCATATATCGAAAAACGGCTACGTCGAGCAGAAGCGACACTATTCCCGAATAGAATGCAATTTGAATCAGGTCGATCGGATAAAAACTTTTTCAGTTATGCTGTCAACGCGACAAGGGTCATTTTAAAAAGACGACATTTTGGATCAGCTACAGAATACAAACATGGCCGCAAAAAAAAAAAAAAAAATTTTTTTCGATAATCTAGACATTTATTAACATATGTGTAAAGTTTCATGTAAATCGGAACGTCCGTTTTTTTTTTAATAAATAAAATAAAAAACATATGAAAAATCGCAGTTTACAGTGTTCGGGCCCCTTAATTCGTGCAGCGCCCATACGGGAAGTTTTTTTTTGATCCAGTCTTACTCAATTGACTTCAATTGGTTTCTGGGTATCGAAACAGTGATTTCATGACGTTCAGGCTCAACGATTTTCATAATTTTAACAAAACTTTCAATAATTGGCCTTCGCAGAACATCGCTCACATCAAAATTACCGAAACAAAACTGACAAAACCAAAAGCATGAAGACCATAAATTCTATTCACGTTATCGTCCGACAGGTTTGCGTTCACCTATATTAAAAAAAACTAAAATATTTTCTTCTCTTTTGTTCTCTCTTTGCTGGTGTCTAAACTAAGTCAAACAATCACAAAACTCTCTGATAAGAGTTTGTTTAGTACAAAATCGTATCTTTCTAACGCCATCTAACTATCCCCACCACATTTGTACAACGCAAGATACAGATTACTAAATTCATCTATCGGAAAAAATATTGAATTTCTTTTTACAACACCTTATATAAATTATTGAACTGTTTAGTATCTCAGAAGTTCATTTAGTTCCCAAAGAATTTATTCAAATTGCTCAACTCAACAGATCATTATAATATTTGTTTTATGTTTTTGGGTCTAACTTTCATTCGGCACTTTACTGAATTCTTCAAAAATTAATATTAAGAAATTTGTTTTGTGAATGGCTCATATATTGAATGTGAATATTTAATTTCAATGTCAATATTTAATTTCCCGCTAATCGTTTATATGAAAATTATGGCTCGACAATAGCCACAATAAGCGTCAATGTCAATAACATTATTCATTATAAGTTTAGCCATCACGATCACTGTACAAATGATAAAAACAGCAACATATGACTTTTTTTATTTGTTTTTGTTGTGATTTTTTCAATAACATGACAAAACACAGCATGAGCCAATCCTTCTTTTATTTCCGGTCGCTCATGTCAAAACATATATCGTGAAGCTGAAGCGGCTTCATTGAGTCGAACTACTGCTGCTGCTTTCTCACAAGGAAAAGCTACACGGAAAAAATGCTTACTTGAAATTCTTAAATTACACAGATTAAAGCATTAAACTTAGGTAAAAATTGCATATACGCATTAAGTTAAATTTTGTGATTTAACGTTTATTTAGTAATTTTAGTTTTTAACTATGAAATTCCGTAGAATTAAGAGTTTTAGAATTAAGAATTTTGAGTCTAATGTATCATATATGTGTATTTTTAATCAATAAAATCAATTTCACTCAACTACCAAAGAGTTTTGCAAATTCTTAAGAAGTTCGCCAACCGGCCAACTTATCTGCCAGCTCAAAAGTTGCCAGGTCACATGCGTAGATTCACATACAAACATACATACATATGTACTATATATGTGTGTTCATGTCTCTGCGTCCATATGGCGAATTGTTATTGGCACCGCTAAAAGACAGCCAACTGGTAAAAAAAGTCCAATGCAAACATAACAAAAATAAGGCAAGAACAAGCAAAAAGCAAGGCTACAAAAAAAATCCGGCAAGTCATCTCAGCTGGTGGCTTTAAGGCGCGTGCTAAACCATTCATGTGGCTTATAAAGGCACAAAATGCAACAACATCAAAACAACAAACAGCAAACACAAAACAAAAATATCAACGCCATAAACACACACACACATACATACAACGAGAGACAGACAGGCCGGCCGACATGCGGACGGACAGTCGTTGCGGGTGCGCACAGTCACCTGAGCGTGGAAATGGAAATTGCTGCAATGGGACGTCGAGGATGCGGACAAAGATTGTCTCATGGTGTTGTGCGTTTTGTTGTTGTTGTTGTTACTGCTGACGGTGATGGGATGTGGTCCATCGAGCGGTAATCGCAGTCGCAGCAGCCACCAACATGCTGCACATTACGGCAATTGAACCTTTTGTGTACGTCACAAGCACTCACACACACACACACACACACACACACTCAATACGCGACTGCGCATGCGCACATTCGACGACGCTGTTCCGCATCATTCTGCGCATAGAGTAACATTTTCAAGTCATCGATGGTGATTTGTTTGTGGCTTTATGGGTTCGTTGTGGTCTTCTACCTCGTCTCACGTCCGTCCCTCCAGCCCTTTTCGCCACGTCTGCCCTCACAACTTTTTCTCTCTTACTGTCTGTGTTGTTGAATTTTATGTTGTTGTAAGTGAGATTTCGAATCGCCGACACTACATAGAAGCTGAAGCCGAGTATGAAGCAGCACAACAACAATCACGAGGGGGAACAAAATTAAACTTCTTGTCGTATTAATAATTTTTTGGGATGGGCATATCCGATTTTTTTCCACTCGCTCCTTCGTCTTGCGGATTCGATTGTTTGTTTGTTTTTTCGTGTTTTCTGCTTTTGTTCTTCTTGTTGTGTTGCTGTGCTTTTGACTTGGCTGTATGTAGATTATTACTATGAATCTGACATGGCCCAGTGCCGACGCAGTTTTTATCTTATGGGCACAACCACCCAGATGGGATGCGGATACGCGTCGCTCCGGCACAGACGAGTGGCCGGGTCTATCCATCGATCTGGCACTCTGGCTGCACGCGCGCTTACTTGTTCGATTGTGATTTTCGGTTTGATTGATTGGATTAGGTTTTTATGTTATTAATTTCCAGCTATGCTCACATGTTTGTGTGTGTGTGTGTGTGTGTGTGTGTGCGTTTGATTGGTTCGATTGCTCTTAGCTCCATTCATGGTGCAGAGCTCGGCTTGTTTCCTCTATTGGCATCCATTCATTCATTCATTTCGTCATTTGAATGCCATGTTTGTCAGCCTTTTGGCACGCTTCTAGCTTTTTATATTAATTCAATTTTATATCAATTCAATTCTGAAACGCAGGTACGCAGACTCGAGCCGATATGTGGAACAGGCCACTTACATGTGTTCATGAATGGATCAGAGATCAATGTGCGATGTGAAGAAAACGAATGGAACAACAAGTACTAAAAAAGTGTGCTATGCATTGTTGCTCACTTGATGCCAGAAAATGTACAAAATATAAAAAGTATTTTGGAGTTCAACAACAAGTCCCACAACTAGTCATGTAGACATGTTCAAGTGCACGATTCTTTGATTCCACGACTCCGAAATCCCTCGTTTTATAAGGTTTGAGACGTTAAAGTATGAGTCAAAGAATTGAGCCACAAAAACGTTCATAAATATTTCAAAGTTCGAAAGAGTTTAAGAAAAACCATAAATTACCACATAACTGCTTCGAAGTTGTTCTTAAGGAATTAAAATGTAGAACCGGCCTTCAAGATGGACTCCAGACAAAATATGGGGTTTTTTTGAAATTCGCTTATCTGCTGCTTTTGTTGTGCCCAGAGAAGTCCAATATGTGACTGAGCCTCATTTGTTTTCCTTTTCAAAACTTTTTACCATGTCTTTTGCTTAACCCTTTACCCTTAATCACGAAAATGTTACACATTCAATTGTATTAAATTTTTTTCTTTTTTAATTTGTTACACTGTAACGGGAAAAGGATTGGCGAACGACATTCGTTCGAGTGTCGAAAGACTTAAATCCAAAATTGCTTGTAAATTAAAAATTAACGCTACACTGTTTTTAAAGTTAGTTGATTAAGGGTTAAGAAAGCTTCCATACAACATTCTCAATTTTTATGAATTGAACTATACCGAAGCTTCCAGGTTGTCAAATGTAAGGCTATCATTTGTTGTTTTTGCTTTTGAAAATTTCTCTCAAACTAAGAAAGACCGCAAGTTTTCCATACCTACAAAGTCTTCATATCATATCCGATGATATATCGAAAAGTGCACATCATATTTGGCTAATTTTTAACAAAATAAATTTTTAAAAATGTATAAAATTATTCACGATAACAAAATAAAAGTCACCAAAACAAAAGTTGATACAAATACTAAAGAAAATATAGTTATTTAAAAATTAAAAACCGTCAAAATGGCCGCAATAGCCTCTCTAGTGTTAAAGGAGCTACCATATAAAATTTACCATGAGCGTTCCCAGCAACAAATTTAAGGAGATTTGTCCCCTCATCTCATGTGACCGCATTTCAAAATTCAAAATTTAGAATTCGAATAGAATAGAATAGAATATAGATTTCTATACATATTTAAATGGAATATAGAATTTCGAATTTCAGAGGGAAAATTCCCTCCCCTGTCCATATCTGTGTACGCCCATGAAATTGACCATTTATATGGATGATGCGCTCCGCAATATTTCGAAAACTACTTAACCTATTTCAATGAATCGTTCACTGTTGTACAACATTCTTCAGAACAAAAAATACAAAATTAATCAATGTTTCAAAACGCACCGCCAAAGAGCACTTGTGATACAGACAAGTTATGAAGGTAGAAATTTTGACATTTCTACTAAAAAAATTCCTCATATAAATTGTTAAAATAACTTTAATTTCGTCTTCTTGTTAATTTCTCCTTCTTGTTAATTTCTTTTTCTTATTCACTATCTGAAAATTTTAAATTGAATGAAGTTCTCTCTATTTAATGGTTTATTGAAGCGTCCATCATAAATTGTAACCCTCTAACAACAATTTATGCACAGCTGTGATGTAATTTATCGATTTTTTTTGTCCAATTTTGATCTTTCTACTTACTTCAGCTCATATATTTTCGAACTAACCTCACAAAATAACAGAATGCGGTGCATACAAAACCCGACTACGAGTATTAAAGGATCTAACACTAAATTGTTGAACACATTCGTTGAACAATGTTACCAGCTTAGAAAATCTCTTTCCTAGATTTTGGGCGAATATGGCGAATATTTAGGGGAATGTTTATTTGTTTAGGAGAGAGTTTTTCTTGATTCAGGTGGAATAGAATATAGGGAGCATAGGTCCTCAACAATAGGTCCTCAAATGGTATTTGTCACGTCAATCAACTGAAATTCTACCAAAGTTAGTGATTCGCCTGTCTTTAGCAGAAGAATGTCAACTACAATATATTTTAATTTTGATTTTTCGGATCTTTAGGGTATTGTTGGGAGTTTTTAAACCCACATTCCAAATTATGAAATTTTTTATATATGTTTTGACAATTTACAAACTTGAAACTAAAATCATTTAGTCATAAGTGGAACTGAAGCTTTTAATGGTGAAAGCTAAATTGTTAATTTTATGCAACAAATCAATAAATGTGAACGTTAAAAAAAACAATTTATATGAAATTCAGTCGAAAGTCGTTCAAAATATTTTGAAACCCTGTCGCTGCGTGCCCACAAAAGCGACATGCATTCGCCACGTCTGACTAATGAAACATCGTTAGCCTAGGCGTATACGGAGACGCAGGCCACGCAGGCCGCACACGCAGCACAACTCAACGCAGTTTAGTTTTTTTGTAAATAACGCAGTACCGTATAACGGCGTATACAGCGACATAGCCGCGTGCGGCGGAGGACGTGCCTGCGCACAACTGCGTCGCGTTGTAGTTGAAATACAGTTTCCTACGCGCAGCCGACACGTTAGCTTGCAAAAATTGAAGAACTAATTGAAAAAGTGCGTGAACAGCCGATATTACACCCATATTATATTATATAGGTTCTATTTCAAAGTCTAATTCAGACAAATAACTCGTATTGCTGGGTTTATGGAATGAATACGGAACACGTGTGCTGGTTTTACGAGATTCGTATACGCAGTTCACATTTTTTCTGCCTCACAAAGTTTAATTTTCGCTGCGCTGTCTTGTGCTGTTTTGCGCGGCCTGCGTCTCCGTATACGCCTAGGCTTAATGACTGAACACAGTTTTTCGAGGCAGCTTATTGCTGCATAGATCAAACTTCTCAACTTGTTGTGCCGTTTTTTCGTCAACCACAACTACAAGAACCACAACTGCACAACATTTCTTCATTAATTTTAGCAATTTTCAAAACCAAAATCGGTTATTCTTTGGGATTTGTCACAACTGACACGCTACGAAATTAGTTTTCTCTCCTTTATGCAGCAAAAGGCAAGAGCCACTGATGTCAAGTCTGGCCTTGTGACATTTGCAATTTATGTTGCCATGTTCGATGACATGGTTTGCGCCAAAGCCCAGCGCCCAATGCGCTCTTGTCCTGCTCCAGTTGTATGTTTGGCACGTTCACGAAGCGAATACAAAGCTTGTCGAAAACTAAGCGCTACATCGATTGACCATTGCAAACTCTCATTTGCATTTACACAATGCAACTGCAAAGAAAATTGTGCAAAGTTGTTAATTTATGGTGTACCGAAAAAATTAAGTGTGACACGCTTGAACTTAGAAATCAAACTTGGTTTGAAATGAGGAATTTTTGAGTATAAAATTAATAAAGTCAGCTTTGTCAGCAGACAAGAAGTAAACATGAAACAACAATTTCAAGTTTCAAATTGTGGCATAGTGCCACAATAAGTTTAGAACACCTGCTGTGACATTGTAGGTACTTTTTTAAATATAAAATGTATTACCTCATTATTTTGGCTATTGTATGCAAATTTCCAACATCTCCAGTGGTTGTCAACAGTTTTTTATTAAAAAATTTGTCATTCGTTTTTAAACAATGCAAACAGTCACGGAAATTATGTCATTTTTTTTTAGCTATTCATTCAAACTGTTGCTTGTAATCATTTATTTATTGTAAACTTCGACAATAATAAATTTTCAAACTTTGATAAATAAATCTTCAAAAAACTGTAACAAGTATTTCCAAGCAAAATGGATGCATTAAAGGAACCAAATTTTATAAATATCTCGCACCGTTTAAGGTAAACAACCAAACATTATGCTCAGTCAGAATCGCTTGACCAAATGCAGTTGAAGGATTTGTCCAGTAACCAGGATGAAATTTTTCTCTTCTTCGGTTCTTGCTAAGACAGTTTAATTTTACAAACAGCAAAATCAATCGTTCAACAGCGACAGCTTTAGAAACCCTTGTCCAGTTTTTGAAGAAAAGTTGACAATAGCATCCATATTCTTACGATCAATTTCTCTTAATTATAACCAACTGGATTGGAAAAAGTATCAATAAATTTTCAAAACAATTCAAGTCAACTTCTTTTTCTGTCTTTTTCAAAATTCAAACCTAAAAGGGTTCATGAAAAGATTTCATTCAATATTATAAAGAATACTTCTCTATTCGTATAAATAGAAGTAGTAGTTCTTCTTAAAAATTATTCGGTGAACAAAAGTGATTGCAAAATGAATCAGCAACATTCCATCAACTTTTTTTGTAAGACAGATTTGATCCACAATAAGCAAAACCAGAGCAAGAAGAGAAGAAGAAGAATTTGTCCTACAAAGCGAAGCCCTTCATATTTTGAAATCATAACAGGACAAGCGGTGTAATAATTCTGCAGAAGCTGCAGAGACAAAGAAGCCTGCAGCAGACGCTATCAAGAATTCTTATCTATTCTATTGAACCACAAATTAGTTTTAATCATAGATTAGATTGGATCTGGGATTCGGACAACACCTGCCCGAGACACTGCGTCCAAGTAATGAACTATTGTGTCATGACCCTCTACGTTACTGGAGGAGTTCGTGTCCTCCAATGTTTTCTAGGAACTCCTTTAGTTTCCTTAGATTCATTTCAGACAAATCTCTCGTCTGTATTATCTCCTTCCCTAATATTCGCTTTCTTGCGTGTATTAGGGCAGGGCATTCGGTTATGATATGTTCAGAAGTCTCTTCCTCTTCCATACAAAATCTGCATAGCTCACTGTCCGTTAGTCCCAGACGCGCCCTATGCATATTTAGTAGACAGTGCCCACTTAGCATCCCCGTCATGACCCTGAGCTCCTTTCTGCTTAGGTCAATTAGGTACTTAGATTTCCTTTCCGAGTAAGCTGGAAAGAAAAGCTTGGAGCATCGTTGCCCCATTGTGTTCGACCATTTGTGGTTTGCTCGATTAATGAATTCCTGTTTAACACAATGTCTGTAATGGGACTTTCTAACACCTATGATTGGTTCAGGTCCATAGGGCCGATTAGCCGCCCCATCCTTTGCCAATCTGTCCGCTTCCTCATTGCCATCGTGCCCACAGTGCGCAGGGATCCAGTGTACTATCACTTGGTTTTCCCTTGAGAGATCCTGGAGAACATTCGCTGTGTCCCAGACCAGTTTGGAGTCAAATGTCATCGAGCTCAGGGCCTTGATTGCCGCCTGGCTGTCTGACATTATGATTATCCTTTTCCTTCTAACGTTGAGCGTTAGTAATTTCCTGGCACACACATTTATGGCAAAGACCTCAGCCTGAAAGATCGAGGCTTTATCCCCAAGACTTACAGAAGACTGGAAACCGGAGCTAAAGATTCCTGCCCCAGTTCCTTCTTCCGTCTTGGACCCATCGGTGTACCAGACAATGTCATCACACGTGAGACTGATCTTTTTATCAGCCCAGTCCTACCTGTGAGGTATGTACGTTGCGTAGCTTTTTCTGAAGAGGTGCTTCTGAGGCATCTGGTCCAGAGGCATCCAAAAGCCTCCATCCCACCTCCTGTCCCTCAGCAGAGGTCGGTGGCCGATTGCCTGTGCATCCCTTGGTATGAATCCATTATGCATCAGCCTGTGTATGCTATTGGTTGCTGCCATTTGCACATTCAGTTCCAGCGGTAGCATTCCCAATATAACATTGAGAGCTGCAGTTGGAGTAGTTCTGAGACATCCTGTTATGCAGGTATTCGCTAGTCTTAGTCTTTTAATCATAGAAGGCGACTAAAAGCAAAAACCGTGGGATAACACAATGTGGAGCACTTGGGCGAAGTGATGTCTTCGAGAAGTTCATTTTGATACAATGCTTCTCGGGGTGACAGTTCAATCAGATTGGAATATGTAAATGTGTGGGCCTAAGGGTCTGAGCACTGCATATCCAACCATATTTAATATACTTCAAAGCCATTTAAGACGATTTTAAGAAGCCGGTAGTGCATAAAATGCGTTTAAAGTGAATAAAAATTTAAAGACCATCATATTTTTAATTAAAATTGAGAAAACTAACATTTGTAATTAATTAATTATTATTTTATTTTGCTAAATAATGGCTAAATAATTTCATGAGATGACTTGAGAAGAGAACAATGGTAGTCGAACATTGGCTAAGCAGGTTTATTCTTCTTGTGGCCATAAAGCGGCACTGAAACTAAAGATAAACATTATTTATAAGTATTTAAATATTATGCTTAAATTATTAAAAATAAAAATTAATTAATAATTTAATAATAAATATAATTAGTTAAATTAAAATTTTCAATGATTTGTAGTTATTTTTTTTTTTATTTTTCATGGAGATATTATTATTTCAAGCCTATCCACCAACAACTACAACAACAACAAATACTGCATAACGGCAATTCCAATCAGCCGTGTCGCGACCATAAAAATCGTGTACGCTCATTCAAGCGCACATGTACGATTTGAACGCCGCCAAGTGTCAACCGAACACAAACCTCTAAGTAATGTGGCAACATTTAGCAACTTAAAATGTTGTTCGTTCAACAGCGATTACTCGACTAACGATCCTTAGTAATGGTTGGCGCAATAATTTCTGCTTAATTCCGCGCTAATCCTTTCAACTGGTTTCACTCTAATTGCGCTAAATGCGCCGCCGAACGGCATCGCACTTAAACGAAACGTACACTAGAATTAAGATAATTACCCCCAGGGATTATGTTAAGTTCATTAATAATGTCGCCAATCGGGTATTGGATCAGCTATGCATGTATGAATGTATGTTTGTATGTATTTCCAGTTATGCTAAAAGAGTTGTCGCTAGCTGTGATTTACACAATGAGGTGTTAAATTTCACAATGTGTGTCTAAGCTGTTTAGCCTGAAACTTACGCATAAAAATAAAGAATTAGAGAACAATTTGGGGTAATTGGGGGGAACCAGAAAGTGGTAGACAAGCCCAGCTTTAATTTGAATTGAAAGTATCGAAGAATATTTTGAAAAATAATGCAGTTGCTAGCAGACGACCGAAAAATCACACCAACTTACGGTTCAGAAATGAACTCCAAATAATAAAGTCACCAAATGAAAGCAAATAGGTTACTAATTTTATCGTGTCTTGAACGTGTGACCCGCTAAATCATAGAAAAAACAAAGGTAGGTAGGTATGACTGGTTGGCCACGAATGGCCACACATAGATCCTTATTGGGTACTTAGTGATGCCAGATGGAGATCCCTTTATGGGTTGTAGAAGTGATCCCTGAGAATACGAGTGCTTTTGGCAAACTTCGTCGCCACTTCCTCTAGTCCAGCCGAACTTTTGTGCCTCTAAGATTACCAAACGTTGTCTTAAAATGGCGGGACAGAAGTAGAGCACATGTTCTAATGTCTCCTGAAATTCGTCTTCCCCGCACATTCTGCAACTTTCCCTATCCTTCAAACCCATCCTATGCGCATGAACTGCTATTAGGCAATCGAGATAGTCCAATCAATTTTTCAATTTCAATAATTTTTGCATTACTTTTGCAGTTTGAGAAGTGTTTAAGTTCCTCCACATAGCCCTTTCTATTCATGCTATTCTCTAAGTCTTTGTAGAAAAAGAAGTCAGAAGAAACACAAATGAATCGATAAATATTTTCAAAAATCTTGAACCATTGAATCTTTATTGAAGATCCTTAGAAGAAGAAGATGAAGATCCACTTATTTAGCCGGTCATAACAATCCGTTATCGTATTACGGCTCCAATACTTCTCACTAAAAGTTTCGGTATTGCAAACGTCTTCTCCGTCGCTTCATAAAAGTTGTTACCAAAAATATTCATGATCCGTTTCGATCGTTAACACTTAACCTGCCTGAGTAGCACTTTCTTTCTTATGAAAATGACCAGCAATGGATCAACTTGAACGAAATTTAGTATAACTATCCTGCTTTATGATTCAAATTAAAGAACAATAAAGACCAAAGTTTGAAAACAAAGAATTGAAAACATTATTCAATGAAGGGACAAACGGATTTTACAGAATCATTAAGAGCTGAACATGTAAAAATCATTGCGCACACCCAAACACCATGTAAAACTAGTCAAAATCTTCTTGAAAAGACTCTTGGAAGAACTTAACAGACGTTCCATTTTGTTCCAATTACCACACGTTTCGATCTTTGTCACTTCGCCTTAACTCCAATTTCTATAAAGATTACCACAAATGGGTCGATTCTCGGATAGTTTAGATTAGATTCGAATAAAAGTAGAGGAATTAACTACAGCGGGCCACTAAGCGTGAGCGCTTAACCCTTTCGCTATTTTGTTGCCATATGGCAACATGCAACTTTGTGGACGTCTGCATCCTCTATGGTTGCAAGAATACATTTTTTGTTGGTCTTTAGAATAGTTTGAAGTAAGTAAATTAATAAACTGAATATTTAAGTTTAAAGAAAAGAAGTATACACGTTTTTGTAATGGTATATCTTGACATAGTAAAGGAAGAAGCAGTAAAAATTTGAGAACTTTTAAATTTTACGTTTTCTTTCAATTTAGATACTTTTTTTTTTTAATTTTGGCTGAAGTAAATGAAGAAATATTCAAATTTTCGTTATGCGTAAAAAGTTGTATGTTTAAGTTATTATTACAGCCACAACGATGTGGTTCCTCTCATAGAAAAACACTCTAAAATACAGGGTCCGAGTATAAAAATTAAAAAATTTCTGATGGAATGTTGCTAAAATAACCACATAGAAGCCTAAGACGTGTAATTTAAAATTTTAACTTTCCCCAGTAAAAACCTGTAGCGAAAGGTTAATTTTCTCGGCTGTGCACTGTGACTTTTATTGATTTATTGTTAGAAAACGTTTCCTAATTAAACGTAGGAGTTTTCGTTGAATTAGCTGGGGCTGGACCAAGTATTGGCTCCTGCTGTGAGATGCAACAACGCAGTGGAGGATAATGTGCTTCGCTTCTCCATTGAACTTGTAAGTTGTGCCTTTTGACTGAATCCAAAAAAAAAACCTGCATGGAACTCGGTTACTTGACGCAAGTATTTATTATTTATTATTTATTTATTATTTATTTATTATTTATTATTATTTATTTATTTATTTATTTTATTTAGCTCCATCTTGAGTTGAAATCCTCAAGAAATATCTTTGAATACTTTGGTACCTCAGTCAGTCCAGTATTGTGAATTTCTGGCTCTTTCCTTCTGCCTTAAAAACTGCCATATTGTGTATCTGCTCAACTCTATAAATGATTTCGGCCCAGTAAGCGCATCTGTCAAATCTAAAAAGTCGTGTTGTTAGAAAAGATACCAAAAAAGTGGATTCCAACGCTGACCAAAAATCGAATTACATATTTTTCATTCATTTTCAGAAATTTAAGCCTCACTGGGTTTGATGTATCTACACACTTTAAACACGGAGTCCCAATCCTATGACTCAAAAGAAGACATTATAAATGTTTTACATTACATTTGATTGGCCATTACAACGTCAGTTGCTTGATTTGGGTTCATTTTCAAACCAAACTTTTTCATTCATATCAATTCGGTAGCATTGGATTAAGTCTGAGAGAAATCAGTTTGGTCTGCGCACGTTTTCACTTAATTCCAAGTCGAATACTAATGTAGCGACATTGACTGTTCGATTTACGGTTCGAGTTTGCAATAAATTTTGGTAGCGTAACGAATTTGCTCCATTAAAAACAAACAAATTGTGATACAATATTTTGATATATTCTCCACATTCATTGTCTTTGTTTGCCTCTGGCCTATGCGCCGACTTCAAAAGCCACTTGTCGGCTTCTGAAGAATATGCAATGCAGTTGTAGGCTTTTCGAAAACAAAAAAGAGAAAAACCAAACTAATTAACCGCAATTAGAAAACGCTGTTGGGACGCTTGTGTGCGGTTTGGTGGCATAAATTAATTGCTCGGGCGATTCGATTGTGCGTCTGCGCGCAACAGCTGCCGAAAAAGCCGAGCCGTTCGAGCGAGTTTCTCCAGCACGAAATGACAATTTTTCCAAATTAAAGCAACCGAACTGGAAAATGAGCGAGCAGACATCGAAGCGCGTTTGCGTGCACAAACAAGGAGCTAAAGACCATAAGAAAAATAGATCGGCCGGTGCGTTGCGGTCGCGGCACATTTCTGCTGCCTTGTGTTGTTGTTGCGGTTAATTGCCGGCCATAACATAGAACGGTGGTCAATAAAATTAATTGTCAAATCAATAATGGTGACCAATAATTATAACAATGGGTGGTTTTCACCCAATTTTAGGCGCACCGAAGGCCTGCGCGGCGGCAGCGACGGGTGACGAAAAGGGGAACACTCGTCGGCATTCCACGACACATTGACGTCGCTGTGTGGCCAATAGAATTTATGTTTCAATCAGCGAATGTACTAAATAAAACTGCGGCATTGCCAGCGACACGGCAACACGATCGCGAACAAATGCGCGCGCGGCGGCCGTCGCAGTGCTGTTGAGAAATGATGCAAGCCGCACAAATAAATAAATGACAAATTTGTTGAAATGTAACAGTTTCGTCTGGACGATATATAAAACGATTAAGTAGCGCGGAGCGAGTGGCGCGCCGGCCAGCCGTCCAGTCGGCGCGCGCGGACAACGGCGCAGCCTTTGCCGCACGACTGGAATCCGTTTGTGTGGTATTGAGAAATGGCTGTGTTGAAATTGGTGCGTACTGGTGTGCTTCCAGCGTCTGCTTCTCTTCTGGTTTGTCCGACGCTGGTAGTTGGTTTGGTGCGTGCACTGGCCACATTGTCGTCGTCGCCAACCGCAATGGGACATTTACAAATTGCTTATGCAAATGACAAAAGCTGGCCGTGCGCGCAAGTGCACTGCGTCTGCATACAAACTGCGCTCGCGGTGTGTGGCGCGCTTTTGATATTTGTCCCCCAACACAGAGTTGTACGAATTGTTGCGTCTCGCTTAGCTTTCTTAATTCACCCTGCTGCGACTAATAGTTAGTGAGCGTTGGTTTGAATATGTTTTGCAGGTCTGATGCTGAGGTTGAGGTTATGCTTTAATTGTATTGATACTCTGCTAATCAGTGCAATGGATAACAAATTAGAAAGTACTTGGCAAAATTTGGCCACATAAATAAAATTCCTGTAAGCAATGGAAAATAAATTCGAGAAAAATGGTAGCCCCAATGCTCCAATTCATTATTTAATTCAATTCTTTTTGCTTCAAGGTCGCTCATAATTTGTATGAAGCATGCAAACTTGTTGCCCACTTTCGCCTTTAACACTAGAAAGACCATTGCGGTCATTTTCGTTTTTTTTAAATATCTGTATTTTCATTAGTAACTATTTCTATCAACTTTTGCTTTGGTGACTTTTATTTTTTTAACCGTGAAAAATTTTATATATTTTAAAAATTTATTTTGTGAAAAATTAGCCAAATCCGATGTGTACTTTTGGAGATATCAGCGGATATGATATGTCGTCTTTGTACAGGGTGGACCATTTAAGATTTGGAATTTGAATCGGTTATAAAAAAAAACTAATGAATATTTTTTGAAAATTCCTGTTTTATTACAAAGCTTGGACTTTGTTATTTAAGAATGAAAATCTATGTCGTTCATATGACTGCCACTACTGGCCTTATAGTACGCCATTCGGTCAACCCAATTTTCAAGTACTTTTTCGATTGTTGGCAACTCCGATTTCATGTTTCAAAGCTTCAATCGTCTCTGGATGGTTAGCATAACACTTGTCCTTTACGGCTCCCCACAAAAAAAGTCCAACGAACTTAAATCGCAGCTCCGAGGCGGCCAATTGACTTCAGAATTTCGGCTAATTATTCGATTTTCGAAAACGGTGCCCAAAAGTTCGATTGTTACGTTGGCTGTGTGGCTTGTTGCGCCATCCTGTTGAAACCAAATGTCGTCCATGTCATCCGCTTCAATTTTTGGAAACAAAAATTCGTTGAGCATGGCACGGTAACGCTCGCCATTGACTGTAACGGCGGCTCCTTATTCATTTTCAAAGAAAAATAGCCCAATGATGCCACTGGACCAAAACCCGCACCAAACCGTAACTCATTGTGGGTCCATTGACTTCTCAATGGTGACGTGTGGATTTTCCGAGCCCCAGATGCGACAATTTTGCTTATTCACATAGCATCCGTGGTGAAAATGGGCCTCATCCAAAAAGACAATTTTTCGACGATGCACAGTGATTCGTTCCATAGACACAATTCAAAAAATTTATAGTCTCAGAATTTAACGATTTTGATGTCATTTGAAAGGTAAAACTCCAACTAAGAAAACCAAAAAATCTGTGCAAAAAATTAATTAGTGTGTGTGCAAAGCGGCTCAAAGTTGAAGCTTTTTTCACAAAAAATTGTAAACACATATTTTCTGTTTTTTAGTCTATTGAGTAAAAAAAATTGTAAAAATACATGGTTAGCAAGAATTTGCTAAAACTTTCAATATGGATTAAGAAATGATGTCGCCACTTTCGTGTTTAATGTTTTCTCAAAATTTACAAAGCTGAGGCTTTCACATCACTTTTAATTCAAAATATTTTTCTAAATTAAAAATCTGAAAATTGGCAAAACTTAGAGGAAAATTTCTAAAAAGTATGTGAAAGTATGTTCCTGGATTTTTTTTTTATTTTAAGAAGCATTCTTTCTTTGTCGGATAATGTAATGACATCCTCCGATATCTTCCGATCTCAGAAAATAATTCAATTTTAATCCCTAAAAGTATGCAATCAGCATGAAAAATTGAGAAAACTGCAAAAAAGCAAAACATACGTCTATTATTATCGTTTTTTTTGCAAAACTAAAGGGTCCTAAGACACTTTCTGTTACTCTTTGCAATTATCAATGTTGACGTTACCGATTAAATGTAAAATCTGAAAAATCGTTGCTATAGCTCACCAAAAATGACGAAAATTGCAATTTTAAGCCTCAGACATTGCCAAACTACAACAGTTTAAGAAAAACAAAATTGAGATTTCAATTCAGCAGACCATGATTAACTAGTATACCATAACTTATAACTTTTATGAAGATCGGACCACTCCTTCTAATTTTGTCCCGCGGTTGTATGGAGTCGAATCACTGTGCGATGGGTCGAAGACTCTCCACTTTGGAAGAAAGTTCTCAATATTTCCCAATTTTGTTTAAGCGTATAGCGTCCCATTTCGTAAATGTCAAACTTATAACTAAATTACGAACACAAATTGAATGAAATTTGGACTGCCATTCTCGAAATAAAGCGTAGTTCAAATTCCAAATCTTAAATGGTCCACCCTGTAGGTATAGAAAATCTTAAACTCTCTTCACACAAATGATTGGACCCATAACCTCAACTTCGAAGCTCACACCTGTTTCATACACATTTACATATCTATTTGTAAATAAATATCTACTCGCATATATCATAAGTATTCATATGAATCAATGAATATATTCAATAATTGAAACCGTCTAATACGAAAAAGCCGAATGAGTAATTTGCAGCACAACAAATTTATTTCAATTGATTAACATTTTTCCAGGGAAATCTTCACGAAAATCTCTGTTCGTGCATTTTGAATTGTCACTCATACACGCTGCTGTGTGCATGAAGGTGAGCTACCGAAAATTATCACCAACTAGCCAACAACAAGAACAACAATAAACAACAACAAACATAAGTAGTAAGCTGGAAGCGCCTTGGCCGCTTGAAGAGATGACAATGTTGCGACAAAAGGTTGTTTGTTTGTGTTTGTGTTCGTGTGACTGAGGCCAGCCATGACTGACGATTATGTTGGAACACGATTGGCGGCCATGGAAAACGGCAGGCGGTGGCACTTATGCCAACAACAACAACAAATATGTAGCAGTAAGCTTTTCATGAAAATTATTTACGCTCCTTTCCAGCGTCGCAAATATGCTTTTCACAATCTGGTCGGGTCTCGGCTGCTGGCCTTTGACTTGTCATTCATTGCCAGCGCCAGTGAGTGAGGCGACGAATGCAGTCGCGGCGCGATGTTATCAACAACGCCTCTGTCTGTCTGTCTGTCTATCTGTCTCTCTTTACATCTACATACGAGTATATGTGTGTGCTTGTGTGTTTACAGGCAGCGTGCGCATGCGCGCCAAGTCATCTCAAGAATGAAAATCATTTGAAGCTCAGCTTGGCTACTGCTGCCGCCGGAATTTCAATGCATGCCATTTTGTAGTGCAACCACTTAACTCGTCTTGTCTAGAGTGCAGCGCAGCAACGAAAGCATTCGCTGGCTGCAATATTATTTTGCATGCCTGCCTGCTGTGCGCACACAATGCGGCGGTAGCTGTGCGCGGCGTTTAAAAAACCGTTGCCCGGTAAGTGCCATCTAAGCGGCTACTACTACACACAATGAAAACTATTCGTCGGAAACATAAGACGAAACTTTTCCAAAGTAAAGTTAAGCACCTAACCAATGTTCGTATAGTCCGGCCATCTTTAGATGCACTCTGCATCTCGGAGTAGAGATTCTGAAACTGATTCGTGCGTTGGATCACCCTAAATGAGGATTAGGTGTCGAATAAATTCTATGAGGATGACTTGTCGGAGGTGTCGAATAAAATCTATAAGGATGACTTTATTCGACACCGAGTCGAGTCGACAATAATCTCTAAGCTGGTTTTTGAAGGACCGCCATTGGTAACAGTGTAACTAACTCTGATGGGCGGAAAGAAGACATGTCGGTATGCTGAGCTGACAGATGGTCAGAAGACTTTTGTGGATCCAAGCCAAGAATATTTTTGACAGTATGGTGATTCAGTGCATTGGGTCATCTCAGTCTACTGCCAGCAGTCTGAGGCATCCTTCAAGACGTCAATGGAAGAGTTTTTAGTCTTGATTGAAAGGCTCCCAGATGGCTGACTGCATTAACCCTTTCGCTACAGGTTTTTACTGGGGAAAGTTAAAATGTTAAATTTTACGTCGTAGGCTTCTATGTGGTTATATTAGCAATATTCCATAAGAAATTTTTTAATTTTTATACTCGGACCCTGTATTTTAGAGTGTTATTCTATGAGAGCAACCACATCGTTGTGACTGTAATAATTACTTAAACATAAAACTTTTTACTCATAACGAAAATTTGAATATTTCTTCATTTACTTCAGCCAAAATTAAAAAAAAAAATTATCTAAATTGAAAGAAAACGTAAAATTAAAAAGTTCTCTAATTTTTCCTGCTTCTTCTTCCTTTACTATGTCAAGATATACCATTAAAAAAACATGTATACTTCTCTTCCTTAAACTTAAATATTCAGTTTATTAATTTCGTATTTTTCCTAAAACTTCAAACTATTCTAAAGACCAACAAAAAAATTTATTCTTGCAACCATAGAGGATGCAGACGTCCACAAAGTAGCATGTTGCCATATGGCAACAAAATAGCGAAAGGGTTAACAACAAAGCAGGCTAAGTTCAGAGAACAGCTGACACTGTTAACACTTGTCAAACGAATTATCTTTAGACTGTGACTGTGAAATAAAAACAACTGAATCAAGTCTTTCAGTGTCCTGTCAAACGTCTCCAAATCGCATCCTGTGTCAGATCCAAGTTGAAAAGTGTGTCTTATAGTTGGTCAAATATTTTCGCTTGAGCGCATGTGGCGTTTACGTGAAACTCTTTAAGTCAAAAAGTGTCTGCTAGCAAATTGAAAGCACGAGCTCACTGAATGCCGCTTTTGTTGTTGCGGTAACGTTGATTGCAGCATTTTGCAAGTGTCTACACGCTCCACCATTTGTGCTATTAAAGATATGAAAGCCGTTGGGCCATGGTGAATTCAATTAGTAAAAAATTTTACCAACACAATATTTAAGAAAACGATTTTGATTGCACTAGTTCGAGTTTTCGATTAACATGTCTTAGGCTCATACCAATCCATAAAAAGTGAAAAGCAAAAAACTTTACTTTGACGCCAATGTTTTGCCAGCAATTCGTTTACTGGATTTGTGGTAATACCTGGGTCAACTTTCAAGTGTTTGGCCCAGAGTTTTTCTAGTGTTTTAATCTTGTTGCACGTTCCCGCAGAGTTCAGCAAATTGCTGACAAAACGTCGCAATAAAGAAAAGTTCCTGCTTTTCACCTGTGACTCTTTCTCTCATATAATAAAAATTAAGAACCCTGTGATATCATCAAAATCATCAAATTTACTCCGAGTGGGGAAAAATTCTAAACCAGGTTGTAAGTTTCCACACAAGAAGATACAAAGCAATTTTACAATTTGGAAAAAGGTTCTGTTTCTCATTGTAGACGGCAAAATTAGAAAATACCTACATTTATGCGAGTTTGTTGTATAAAATCTAAGCCCTCACAATGTCAAAACACCACTGAAAATGAATTTTTCTGTACAAAAAGTCTACAAATTGTCTGCACATATTTTTGTATATTGGTTTGTTGCCAACCACACTTCGAAGATGTCTGTCAACATTTTATGGTTTACCTTTGTTATTGCAATTTATGCGAATACACACACAACTACACGGAAAGAAAATGTTCATGAATTTTTGTGAAATTATGAAAATTATTTTTAAAGATATTTACAATTGAACAATTTACAGAATTAAATGATTACCTAACAATTGAATTACTATTTCCATGCAGCTTAACTTTAATTGGAATTTACTCAAGCAAAAAATTTTGTTCAGTTTAAATAAGCGTTAAACAAATTCTCAAATTCATACAACAAAACTGTCGTGAAGAGTGAGGTTCCTAATTATTGTGTTTCCAAAATGAACCAAGCAATATCTCTAATACGCAATGACGATAGTTCAGTCAAATTGGATGAGAAGAATGTACCAATATTCCTAGGCTTAAGATGTACGTTGACAAAACAGACACAACACAGTTTAATCCTCTTCCTCAGAGCTTCAGCTGCAACAAAAATCGTTAAACGACAAATTCAGTGTCTCAGTACTTCTTCTAAAAAATATGGCTCTGAGTACATATGATTTTCTGATTTTCTTCTGAAGTTCTATTATAACTAATATTGAGTTGTTGAATGGTCTGTCACAAGTCAATGGTGATCTATAATACAAGGTGTGTTCCAAAGTAAACAGGACTTTTTAAATAGACTTTTCCACCTACATGTGACTTAGTAGAAAGGTACATCCTTTTCCGTTCCGTTTATTGTCAAAATTTCATTATATTTAGTTCACTGGAAGCGGAATTATTGCGTCCAAAGTGACAGTAAGTATGTTTGAGTCAACGGTAAAAAAATGGGAATCGAACTAAGAGCCAATATAAAGTTTTGTTAAAATTTAAGCTTGTTAAAATTTCAGTTGGTAAACCAAGTTTCTGGTGATGATTTTTAATTTAATTGGTATAAGAAATTTAGAAAAGGTCTTGGGACATAAATGATGACCAACATGTTAGCCAACCGAAATCTACGATCCCATTAAAACTGTGCGAGAATTCATCCAAGATCAGCGAAAACTTTCATTGAAATTCCTGAAATTAGATTTAAGCACCTCAAGCACATCAATTTATTGCGTTTTAACTGAACATTTGGCTACCAAAAACTATGGGCACACTTTGTTCTGCCAGACAGTCAACTTGACACACAATCTCATCGATCAGCATTTGTGACTGATTTTTTTACTAAAAATTCAATTTTAACCATCAACCACTGCCAGCATTCGCTTGATTCGGCAACCTGCGAGATTTATCTTTACTAAAAATTGTATTAGCCGATGAAAGGAAAGCGTTTTGGGCGCCTAAAAGATATCCAAGAGGCTTGTACCTTCATCCTTAAGGACATCCAGACCAACTATCTTAGACAGTCATTGTACACGTTTTTAGATCGTTCAAATTACTGTATTGAGTTCGACTGGTGACTATTTTGAATAAAATAAATGGGTTTTGCCAAAAAACTATGTTGTTATAATTTTTAAATACTTCTTTGTTTGTATACTTTTTTGTAAAGCGTTCTGCATTTTTTAAACTCTAATTTTTGAAATAACTCAAAATCTCACTGATTCTTACCTTAACCCTTTCGCTATTTTGTTGCCATATGGCAACATGCTACTTTGTGGACGTCTGCATCCTCTATGGTTGCAAGAATACATTTTCTTGTTCGTCTTTAGAATAGTTTGAAGTTTTAGGGAAAATACGAAATTAATAAACTGAATATTTAAGTTTAAAGAAGAGAAGTATACACGTTTTTTTAATTGTATATCTTGACATAGTAAAGGAAGAAGAAGCAGGAAAAATTAGAGAACTTTTTAATTTTACGTTTTCTTTCAATTTAGATACTTTTTTTTTAAATTTTGGCTGAAGTAAATGAAGAAATATTCAAATTTTCGTTATGCGTAAAAAGTTTTATGTTTAAGTAATTATTACAGCCACAACGATGTGGTTGCTCTCATAGAAAAACACTCTAAAATACAGGGTCCGAGTATAAAAATTAAATAATTTCTTATGGAATGTTGCTAATAAGTATAACCACATAGAAGCCTAAGACGTAAAATTTAAAATTTTAACTTTCCCCAGTAAAAACCTGTAGCGAAAGGGTTAAAGAACTTAAACTGAGGGAACTCATTGAGTAAATAAAATCGATGTCTAACAAAAATCCAAAAAAATAAAAAATTCGTGTTGTATTCTTCTTCAATTGATACAAAAACTTGCTTAAAAAACAAAGTGTTTGCTCTACAAAGTGTTAAGCAAACGTTTTCCTTAATATATGTTTAATGTTTTTAACTTGAATTATCAATGAATAACAATTTGTTTTAAATCCAACAACGGTTTTTGAAATTTCTGCGCATCAATTTTCACATCTCAAATTCCGCAAATTGTATGAAGGCACCAAAGTACCTTCGTCAAAGGTTAAACAATTTTCGTATTAATAGAAAGGTCAATAATATGATATAAAAGCTGATTTTTCCCAGTGCATATAACAAACGCAACAACAACAAACATGAAGAAGAGACGAAACGCAAATTCGTTGCGGTTCGTCATCAACATTAACAGCAACAGCTGCCGTCATTGTGTTGCTACTGTTTTCACTACTGTGTTGCCGGTTGGCTCTTGATGTTGCTGGCATTGGTTGGGCAGCGACGGTGATGGCAATGATGGCGAAGTGGAGGCGCAGCGCGGCGGCAGCGGCTGCCGTCAAGTGCGTTTCAACAGCGAAATTTTCAACTGAAATTCGCTGCTGAAGAGACAAAGTACACTTAAAATAAAATGTTGCGGTGACAACAAAAGTCCACTCCAAGAAAACGCTGCCATTTGCCATTTGCCGTTCGCCATTACCGCCCGTCCGTCCGCCCGTACGTTCGCCCGTTTGTCGGTCCATTGGCGGCGCGTCCAACTCGCTGCTGGCTGTTGGTTGTTTGGAGCTTGAGCGCGCTTCATGTCTTCAATTAAGCTCACTTGGTTGCGCCGCCGACCGCAAATCGCGCGCGCCTCACACTCACCGCATACGCGACTGTGGCTGCGGCCGCGGCTGCGCATGCGCACGCGCATTGAAAAGTGTTGCGGCTTAAATTGCAGATTATCTCTGCCATGCTTTGCAAATATTTTTGTTGCCTCGAATTGATAATGCCGGCCGCAGTTTATGTTCGTCTTTTTAGTTTTATTACCCTTTCCTTGTTGCTTTCATTGTTGTTGTTGTTTGGCTGTTGTTCTTGTTATTGTGGTTTTAACTATTTGTGCGCGTTGCTGCTCTCATTCTAAATTCTGCACTTATGACTTTTGGTTTGCATTCGGCCACCGCCGCCGCCGCCGCCACCACTGCTGCTTCTTCTTCTTGCTTCTCTCCTTGTTTGCGTCTTTTGCAAAATGCCTTCTCATTAAAGCGGCCACGGCGGTCACTTTAAGCCACTTCAAGTCGTGTCTGTCTGCAGCTTGTGACTCTGGCTGTGGCTGTGGCTGTTGCAGCCGTAAAAGAAATCCATTCGTCATAAAAGTAAATGAGTTGTGTGCAATTTCTTTTGTAAACGTACGCGTACGTCTGGCGAGTTCGGTGAGTGTGCGTCGTTCGTTTGTGCACGTGTGCGTCTAACCCATTTGCTGCGAGCGACTGGCATTAGATAAACATTTTTTTCCTACGTCTTGACTGATTCGGCGCGTTGTCTCCTGTTGTCTCGTACGCAAACGAATTTCTCGATAGCTTCCAGTGGCAAATTACCATAGCCATGTTAGGAGACATTCGAAATGCCACCACATACAGGGTGTGGTGCAACAAATTTCTGCTACGAAGGAACATGAAAATGGCCAACGCTGTTCAGTGGTTAGTGCATTGAATCACAAGACAGAAGGGCCGCTGGTTGAAGATGGAAGATGATTCCATTATGTTTTTCTTAACTCCCATCCCTGTTGGAGAATTGGTTTTTACAAGCTTCTCAATTTTTCACCAACACAATCGTTCGACAGGAACAAGAAGTAATCACTTGGAGCCAGGTCTGGACCATAAGGTGGATGCACAAGAAGCTCCCAACCAATCTTCCGGAGCTATTGGCGAGTTACTATCGATGTGTGTGGCCTGGTGTTGTCCTGATAGACCGCAACTCCTCTCCCAATGGCCAAAGCTGGCTGCTTTGAAGTCTGAAGGGCTACCGACTCAGATGTAAGATGCATGTCCCAACCAAAATCCATACCGAACAGTTTATCCGAATGCAATGGAGACTCTTGATACTGCTGTGGATTATTCTCTCCCCATATGCGACCAACTTGCTTTTTCACAAAACCATTTGACCAAACCTGCGCAAAAAGTGTTGCTTATAGAACACAATTTCTAGAATAAATTTTAAAGATTTTAAAGCGTAATTGAATGTTTAAGCGGCCCATGAAAATGGTGGCTCATGTCAAAATATAGAGTCAGAGCGTCCATATGGAAACGATTATTTTAACGACTACACGAACACAGTTGTCGCTGTGAACTCTCTATTAGGCGAGAAAACCATAGTAATTGGCATCACTGCTTCAAAACAGGTATATCCGCCAGGTTCCAGAAACCGAGTGAAAGTGAAATTGGAAGTGAATTTGAAACCGAGTGAAAATATAGTTGGTGTTCCAGAAACCGAGTGATTTCAATTCCACATGTTCATTTTCAACTCGTTATAATTTTCTTCTCGCTGAATTTCCTGTCAGCTGATTGTTTTCGAGAAAAAAAAAGCAAAAACAGTAATTTGTTCCGTTTTTAAAAATGAGTGCATTAATTGCATTTGCTGTGACTATTTGTATCGAATTTTTCTTACTTTTTTTGAACAATTAGAAACTTTTTAGCATTACAGGTACAATTATTACACATTGACATTTGTTTGAAATTGATTGTATAATGGTAAAATGGATATAGACGAATGCATGATTGATGATATTTAAGAACTAAAAATTATGATTGTGATGACGTTGCTGCCGCTCTCAATGTAGTCACATAGTAGACTACACGAAGACGGTCGAAGTTTTGAAGTCGTGTGGTCGTGTCGCTGCCGTCTTGAGTGCGTTCTGGCCATAAGAGAGAATACAAACATTAAAGAAAAACTTTCAAGCTTGGTTGCATGGTGTTGAGATTTTAAAATGGTGACTATGAGACAACATAAATGTTAAAGAATAATAGCGTTGCCACCTGAATCGGTACAGCAAATAGCTGCCAAAGTTGAGACAGATGTAGTTATTGAAAGCTCTTCTAAGTACAATAGTCGCAATTTCTGAGTGCTACACTTAGAAGGCCGTCGATTTGCCTGCGCACCATTACATCACATCGCCATCACATTATCCATCAATAAGAAAACATTCAGAGTCCTTACTTCAAACTTTTTACTAAGTCGTGAGTCCCAATCTGTCTCTGCAATTTATTTTTGCTGTATTAGTAGCCCAACTGATTCCGAGATCCTCCGATAGAAGGCACTTGCAATTTCTTATACCGATACACCGATACACCATTCTAAACATTCCAAACTAACTATTTAATTATACAAATCTTAAAAGACTCCTCAGACAAATATTTCCTTGTTATGCCGACTACAACTCGTCCACAACGCTCTTTTTACTTGCCACAAGTAATTGACATTTTTATTAGAGCATTTCGCCAGTACCCAGCAAGTTGTCTGCACTGAATCTGATATTTAATTCTTATCGTGCGGGCTGTCTGGTTTCCTAGGTGCAAACATGTTGCTTAACACTGCGGTTGTCCACATTGAAATTTTGCACAACCACACCGCCACCACTGGCTGGGCTCCTGTTTGACACCTGAACATGACGTTCGCCGGCAATGGACTCGTGTCGGTCTGCTGCATTCAGCGCTGCTGCTGCGATTGCTATTCGTGCAATTGTTGCAATTGCATTTATTACAAGCGAAAATTGTCGATATTGTGTTGTATTTGCGGCAATTTCGGCTTTATTGGCACATGCGGCTCTCTAATTACGGTATTTGTGTGCGGCTGGATGCTCGAGGGAATAGCCACCTCCCCCCGTTTGATTTAGGAGGCGGTGGCACATGCGTCAAATTATTGTTTGCACCATTTATGATTTTATGCGGGTAAAACAGGTAACAAAGCCAGGTGCTTTAGGGCGAATTCGCAATACAGAATGAAAAAAGATGTAGAAAACAAATCGTTTATATTTAACTTATGTTACTAAATGTTACATGTAGCTGAATGAATTTTGTTATGGGATCAAGATATAAAATTGGCTGAAAAGCCAGAAAAGCGGTCAAGAAATAAAGATACGAAAGACAAGATAACGAGATGTAAAAGTAATTTCAATATTTTTAACATATTTATTTATTTTATTTTATTCATATACTATATCTTGCAGAATTTTGATCTGCAAATGACTAGAAAAATAAATGAGGGCTATGAACATCGACGCTCTTGTTTTACCCTTAAAAGTCTACGTGGAACTTATTGAAGAAGTGAGTGAGTTGACGTACCTCTGAAGCCTAAAAACATCAGATTGAGGAGCAAAAACATTACATTGACTCAAGGATTAAAAACGCAAGGTTTGCATTTGTAAGCCTCAAATGTTTTTGATATTTAAAACAGCTGACTGGATTCACAAAAATACGAATTTCTAACTTCAATGTCAAATAAATTTTGTTCTATAAAACGTGACTGATGAGAGAGCTGATTGCAGTCACTGTCATGTTGTATGGAGATTATGGATTATGGCCATAGGGTCTCTAATGTTGAACCTGCCCACTTAGAGTTCAGGGAGAGTAGTTGAAGGTGAATTGGACAAGCCAGAGTATTTTAATAGCAGAATGGCTTTAGAGTGGAACCCTCAAGAATCAAGCAGACGTGGACGGCCTAAGGACTCTTGCCGTTATTTCTAGTAGATGACAGCACCTTATCCTGGAAGCAGCTGAAGGCAAAAGCGAAAAATCGGCAACAATGGAAAGTCCCTAGCCGTCTAAGGAAGGGCAAAGTGTCCCCTGGCCAGTTTTAATTGTTATATTGTTTTAATACTAGTATTAATATACCATAGGTAGCCATTTAAAGAGTTTTAATTCATAATATCATCGTTAGTCCCCGATCTGTCAGAATTAATAAAGTAAATAAAGGCAAAAGTTAATAACATTCTAAGTAGTTCTCTAATTTAGATGAGATTGAGACATATTATAGATATTACTTAGACGAATTATCAGAAAAATCGGTGGAACTCAAAATACCTTTTTAAAAATTTTTTCAAAATACTTATTTGTATTAATTTTTTTATATTTTAAGTTAGAATTTTGGTACAATCAACAACTTTTTTATATATTTATTCATATAATGTTTAAAAACATATATTTTTTCCACATTTTTTTTCGCCTGCGTGACACCTAAAAAAAATAAAATGTAATGTTTTCATATTTTTTTAGGTTATGTGTGCGATACAATTACCAAAGTTTGTTTATATATTTCTCATAATATTTTGTCCACATTTGCTCCGATCACATAACCTAGAAAAACAATTTTTTATTTAATTTAAAATTTTTTTAGCTATCACGCAGGTGGAAAAAAATACAGCAAAAATATATATTTTAAAGCCCTATCATATAAATAGAAAAGAATTGGTGATTGTACGGCAAACATAACCTAAAAAAATAAAAAAATCTATAAAATATAAAATGAATAAAAAAATATTAATAATATTAGAATGTTTTTTTTTAATATTTTTTATTATATTAAATATTAAAATGTATTTTTATTAAATATTTTTTAGGTATCACACAGGTGGAATAAGTCCTTCCTTAACCGGCTAGGCCTTTTTCAATGTGGCATTAGAAGTGTTGGATTAGAAATTGAAAATAAAATATTAAAAGTTCTTTGAAGTGACAGCATTTAAACAATTGTATACTTTTTTGATTGAAACTTAAACATTCAGTTCCTATATTTAATTTTGCTCTTAAGACTTTAAAGGCTTTAAAGACTTTTCTTTTTCAAAGACTAAAAAGAAATTTGATTACAGAAAGCAAAAACAAAAACAAACAAAATGGCAAAAGAGTTAAAACGAAGATTCGGTGTGCCTTGTCTTTTCAATTTTGCGAGCTACGAATCCAAGTTCAGTTGAACTGGGGCGCTATTTTACATTCAAAATGTCCAAACCAGTCAAGTTTGCGTTTTTGCATTTCAGACCATATCCACGTCTTTGTGAAACTTGTATAACTCGTGGTTTAATTTCCATGAGGCACAACCGAACTCCACGTAATGATTTCCCCAACAAAAGAACAAAGAATTAGCTTTGCTACGTTTCGAATTCGTTCATAACAATTGGCAGGATTAGTGTCTTGTACAGAACAAATTTGGTCATTCAAGAAAGAAGTTTCTATTTCAACCAACAGAAATTCCCTTAGTTATGTAAAATGTTTCGCAAAATTTCCAGAACACACTGCAAAGCATCGCATGACACTTGAGAGACATTCTACTGTTGGATGCGGAAAATCGTCATTTCGCATTATGCCGGCAATTTCATTGCAGCAGCAGCAATATTGTGCGGATATCACTTTTCCTTCTTCTTGTATGCGCATTTGTCGACACGCCGCACGTGACGTCAGCAGACGGAAATCGAAAGCAGCAGCACAGGCCGCAAGGCACAACTCAAATGCAAAAACAGTCAAAAGGAAATAACTTGCCGCTCAACGCATATGTATGTGCGTGTGTAGGTGTGTGTGTGTGTGTGTCGTAATTTTATTGCACGATAACATGGCATGCATGACGTCAGCATGCAGCAGCAGCAGTGGCAGAGCGTCAGTGGGAAAATCCCAAAGCTGTGCACGCCAGTGAGGGCGAGACGGCGGAAGCGTGGCCAACAGGCGGCGTTGTCGCTTGGCCAATGTGGCGGGTATGGGGTGTGAGGCATGAGCAACAGTTTTCAGCACGCCAGCCCCCAGCGCCCCTCTCGAGCCCTCGTCTCGTCCATGGCCAGCACGGCCAGCGGTTCCAGCTGCGAACTTAACAATTTGCAAGTCAATGACGATAATAATCATGGTCAAGGCGCGCATGTGCCGGCTGCAGGACAAATCGATAAATTACGGGGTAACGTCGAGTCAAGAGCAAGGTGAGGTCTCGGCAGCCGTGGCCGTGGCGAAAGTGAAATACAGCAACCAGCAGCAGCGCTCGCTGGCCGGCCGCCGAAAGCACCGAAGCTTGCGAAAGCTTCAGCGCCACAGTCTAACAGGTGCTGTACGAAAAACGCCCGTCGATAGGCAATGAAAAGCGGAAAATTTCGTGATGGTCATGGAAATTCCGATGCGGACACCCGTTATTTGGTGTGTTGAAAGCTTTGGTTTTCAAGAGCTTGTCCTTGCCAACGTAGTTATTTCATTCATAATAATGTGCCAACTGAAGATAACACGCACGTGCACACACACAAATACACGTATACACACATACACACGTCAGTGATTAAATTACGTACACGTCTTCAATGCTGCGTTGAAACAAATACGCTGGATAATTGTCGCTGTTTCTGGGAAAATGTGATCAAAACTTTTCTTCAACGCTCTTCGTCAGTCACAAAGCGCACATTAGGGAATAATTAAAATAATTACTCAAGTAATAAACTGGTGGGACATTTTAATGAATTATTCGCTTGAACGTTGAGCCGCAGTGTCTGTGCGCATTTGTATACATTTTTCTATTTTTTGTAGTATTTACAATATTAAACAATAAAAATTAAACATTTAACTTTTTGTACATACATTCAGCAAATTGTATTTGGTTGGTGCTGCTGTTTATATTTAATAAAACTTTTCTTAAATAATTAAAAATAATTAAATAATTGCCATAAAAATCATACATTCAAAGGTAAAATGAATTTGATTTCTAGAGTCCGACGATTCATCGGCATCGGCTAGTATCGGCCAATAAAATAGGTATCGGCTAGTATCGGCCAATAAAATAGGTATCGGCATCGGCCTTTTTTGGCCGATGCCACATCAGCCATTTTTGGTCGATGGTATATCGGCCTATTTTCGTGCTTTAACTTTTTTTATTTATTTTTTTATTTTTTTGAAGCTCAATCGCACTATGTTTCTTTTATACTTGTTGAAATATTGTGATATAACAAAAACTGAATCCTTATGTTTTGTATTTCAATTAGAAAATTTGTATTTTAAAAAAATTTTCATTCTTCAATAAATTTCACATCCTACAACATCAACCAACAACAATATGAACCAGTATCTGAAAATACGTTACTGAAAAGGGGTATAAGAATCTCTATTCTGATTTTTTAGTAACATATTTTCAGATATTGTTTAATATAAATGTTTCCTAGAAATGTTTTTTATAAAAATTAGGTATTCTTAAAAACACAGATTTTCTCGAAATGTCTATGCATTTCGTCTCTTAATGTGGATATCAGAAGAAGGGGCATTTAATTTTTCAATCTTGTCCTTCTTTTTTAATTGGAAGCATTATTAAGCATTAGCATTAAAATAAAAGGCCTGTTAACTTTTATTTTTTCCAAATTTTGTTTTATGATTTCTTTCCACCTTACCTGTACATCGGATCACCTTGCTCCAACGCAATTTCAGAGTACAAATTTTAATATAAGAAACGTAATTTTAAGTTGAAGATAAAACTGAATTTGTTTGTGTTTTTGATTGAATTCATTCGTGTTATTTTTTTTATGGAATCGGAATCGGCATCGGCCGATTCTCGCTCTTTCGGCCAATTAATCGGCATCGGCCAGTTCACGCTCTTCCGACCGATTAATCGGCATCGGCCAAGCAATTTGGTATCGGTCGGACTCTATTGATTTCTTTATTTTGAGTTTTTGAATTTCTGATAAGGAACCGCCGCATTGTCCGAACTTGGTGAGACTTTGCAGAGCAACGTTGAAAAACACCCAAAGCTGCGTCAAAATTGAAAGTGACCATTCGATACTGTTCGAGGCCTCAGACAAGAGGACCTCCTGTCATGAGACCTCTTCAACTTCACAATGGAGAGCGTTTTGTGCAATCTTTATCAAGAGTGTTCAGTTCTTCGACTACGCTGATAACATTGACGTCATCGGGCATAATAAGCCAGATGTCACTGTTATCTTTGCGACAATCGAAATTCCTAGATCAGATTCTGCCAAAATGGGTCTGGTGGTAAATGAGGGCAAGACGAAGTTAATGCTGCTTAGGGTCTTACGTCGAGACCGACAGCAAGTCAGTTTGAAGTTTTCAAAGAATTTTTCTACCTTGGCAACGCCATAAACAGCAATAATGATGTCAGCCTGGCCATAGAGCGAAGGGTTACTCTTGTCAATAGGTACTATGTTACTATGGTCTCGGTAGGCAACTAAGTAGCAGAGACCTCTCTCGACCGACAAAACTTGCACTCTATAGGACGCTTATTATTCCCGTGTTCCTTTATGACGCCGAAGCACAGACACTCGCGAAACGACATAGCGGCCCATGAGAAGTTTGAGAAAGGTACTTCGCAAAATCTTCAGCCCCGTTTGTATTGGCAACAACTATCGAATACAAACAAACAACAAGCTGTATGAACTGTTTAAAGATATGGACATAGCGCAGCGAATCGACATCCAGCTGCTGTTAAGGACAATAAAGTTCCAGGGGGAAAGATATTCGACGCGCTAGTTGAAGGTCGACGACGAAGAGAGGTCCATGTCTTTGGTGAAAGGACCAAGTTGTTTACACCCTATCATTTCTTGGTGTGACCAACTGCAGAAGGCGCACACAAAGCAGGCGGCGGGCTGGATGGTAAGTTGAGTAAGTAAGTAATTCATGCGTAGCTGGCAACTTTGTTTATTTGACTCAATAACCCATAACCACAATATTATACAATACAATATTATTATAACTACAATATTACAATATAAGTAGGTGGGAAATATTTCCATAGTCCAACATTCAGCAGCAGCAGATTGATCGATAAAAGTTGTATACTTACTTATCACTGCTTATCATATGATTCGATGTAATACTTATGTATATAAGAACACTCGTTACATAAGTACACTCGTGTATCTTTAAACTTTGCATGTATTTAGTAGAATGAAACAAGGAAGAAAGATGAAAGGAATGGCTGGACATTTTTGGAAAGAACAGCACCATAGTTTTCTGTGTTAATTACTTAAAATGTGTTAATTACTTAAAATTATTTATTAAGGTATCATGGCACGTTAGAAAGAGGAACTTTTAATGATTTACAAAATTATTTATTTTTCAATAAAATATATTGAAGGTTTAAGGAACACAAAAAAATTTTGTTTTTTTTTTTTGTTGAGCATTTTGTCTTTTATATAGATGGAGCTGAAGTCGCGTAGAAAAAAACACATCCTCCATTGCGGACACTTAATCTCCGAATCGGCTAATCTGAAGCACAAAAACAAAAAATTAAGCTTTCGGACACAGGAATTCACCAGAAAAATAAAAAAACGCTAAAAATAAAAGGATAGGAGCTGAAAACATTTTTTTTAAATCGGTCGAGCCAATTCGGAGATTAAGTGTCCGCAATGGAGGATGTGTTTTTTTTTTACGCGACTTAAAAATGCCTCTTTCTAACGTGCCATGATACCTTAAATGTTGCATTTTTAAATTACACAATGCAAAACGAATAAAATTTTTCATAACCCCTTTTTATTTTTATAAATAAAAACCTTCAATAATGTGTCTGAATAAAAGTTAAAAATAAAAATTTGATATTTGATATACTACACCGTGCGACAGCATTTTTCACACCGGGAAAAATCCATATGTGCGTGAAACTAGAGACCAAATATAGTAATACTGCGTACTCAGTTTTTCATTTCTACATCCTTTGTCCTTTTAAAAGGACTTCAAAATTTTTAAAGGGATAAAAAATTAAAAAAATATGAAAAATACTTAACCTCGTTCGAATATGGCGATATGTATATCAAATGAAAGAGGAAAGGCTCAAGAATTTAAATAAAATTAATTTTTTATCTATTTGTAAAAAAATAATATGAAAAAGGTGTTTTCAAACTTTTAATCCTTTATATCCTTGAAAATTTATATAGAATTTTCTTGAAAAGTAAGTATGTTAAAACCCAAAATCTCCTTGATCACGTGTCAAAATGTCTTTACTCTAACTTTATTGGTTTGAAAGTTATTTAAAAAAAGGCGGAAGCTGCAATTCTAATGAAGTACAAAAATTCTAATTTATTTGAGTATCAGTATTTTAAATAATAAAAAGATACAAAATCAATAAAGCGAGAATAATTAAATTTTGGCACGTGATCAAGGAGATTTTGGGTTTTAACATAATTACTTTTCAAGAAAAATCTATATCAATTTTCAAGGATATAAAGGATTAAAATTTTCAGAGGACCTTTTTCATATTCTTTTTTTACAAATAGATAAAAAATCAATTTTATTTAAATTCTTGAGCCCTTCCTCTTTCATTTGATATACATATCGCCATATTCGAACGAGGTTAAGTATTTTTTTATTTTTTTTTTATTTTTTATCCCCTTCAAAATTTTGAAGTCCTTTTAAAAGGACAAAGGATGTAGAAATGAAAAACTGATTACTATATTTGGTCTCTAGTTTCACGCACATATGGATTTTTTCCGGTGTGAAAATTTTTTTTATTTTTGTTGCACGGTGCTATATAGTAATTCGAAAAACGTGTATACTTCTCTGCTTAAATATTGCGTTTTTATTTCAAAATACTTTTAAGGCATCAAACTATTATAAAGACAAAAAAGAAATTTTATTCCTGTAACCATAGACGGTGTTCAGGTGTTCACAAAGTGGCATGTGGCCATATGGCAAGTAAGGAAAGAGTTAAATTAAGTATTATATTTTATTTATTTTTTATTATTTTTTATTTCTTTATTTTATATTATAATGTTTTAAAAACTAAAAACTAAAAAATTATCCCAAAATTGTATTACATAGATGCAAAAATTATTGGACACCCTAAAGGGGCTTTCAACTCTAGCCAACAGGGAGATAGCGATGCTCATTCTGATATTTGGAATTCTCGAGATATCCAACTGCACCATTCCAATGTGGTAGCACATCGATATTATTTTTAACTGAAATGATTTTTTCTAGGAGAATTCCAACACTTCAACCCAAATTAACTTTCTTAGAATTGCAAGTTCGAATATGTTGAATACATGTAAACTTTTTTAGGAAAATTCAATCACTTCAACTGAATACAAAATTCCTTAGAATTGCCTTTTCATTGCAATGAAATATTCCTAAAAACGTTTACTTACATACTTCACTGTAACCAACAATTCAGTCATGTTTTCCACACATAAAAAACATTAACTTTGAGTTTTCAGCACAACTATTTGTAGCATTGATTAATTGCTGTCAATCCCCTAACTATTCCGCTCTGACGTCAGACTGTCATTCCGTCGTTTGCAGTCCTAGTTTTTTGTTTTCGCTCTTCCACAACTTATGGTTTGGCATTGATGAGTTTGCCGGCAACACGCAACGTTTATGTGTGCAATGTCAGCCGGCAGATAAAATTAGGATCGAAATCGGGAGCGCGTCGTTGGGCAGCGATAAGCGCGCGTGGCTGCTAATTATTGCAAAGTCATGGTACGGGTACGGGTTATCGTTGTCATAATTTCCATGATAATAGGCCAAATAAACGTCAGCGGCAGAGTAGCGCCAACAACAACAACAACAACAACAGCAAAAAAACAAGAGCCACAGCTTTTGCTGTTGCTGTCGGTAGCAACAGTTGTTTGCGTGTATTCGGTTAATATTTGCGCTTGTTTTCTTCGCTGTCATTTACGTAAGCAAATGCTGCAACAACAACAACGTAACAAACACTGACAATTGGTGGAAAGCTATCGCTTTTCGGCTTATTAAGTCAACATTGAATTCAATTTCATTGTTGTCCTGTCGGCCAGCTGCTTTTGGGCATTGTGCATTGCTCGGAGCTGTTTTTGCTCGAAAGTCGAGCTTTCTAATTTTAACTGAGCGCCAGCAAAGATTTGGTGGGTGTGTGTGTGCGTGTGAGTTTGCCAGTGTGCGTGTTGGTGTGACTGCACGTTAATTGCTTGGAGCACGTTTTTTCGTTGCTATTTTTAGTCTCGCAACTTTTATAAATAAATCAATGTGTATCTAAAGATATATTCAATGCATATGGTTCGGTATTTATATCTTCACAAACATACACACACACACACACACACACATATATAGGGCACAGTAATCTTGTTGCTATTGCTTTGGATTCTTCAATTTCTTTTCATTTTCTTTCGCGTCCCTTCGCTTCCTTTTCTACGGTTCGGCGCTTTTTTCTATTTATAGTTTTGTTATTTTGCGACTTTATTTTTATCACTGCTCCATCGTCCAGCCGCCTTATTTGCCAGTCACATTATGCACAGCGCCCGGAGTGGAAGCGCAGCAGTGTTGCGATTTTGCTTCGGGACGTTCGCTTTGTGTTAACAAAAGGACAGTTTGAAGAAGCGTTTGCGCTGCGCAGACGAGCAATTTTCTGTTGCTGCTGCAAATAGCAATGGGTAAGCATCAACATCAATATTGCATAAGCAGCGCGTAAAATGGATTGGAACTGGTGCGATTGAAATGGAACATTGACAACACAAATAAGCGGCTGGGGATGTGGGTGTGAGAATTTCTAAAAACGGACTGAAGCTTCTTCACAACAACTTTTAACAAACGTTTTTTGCTTTTATCAACTTCAAACAAATTTTGCATTCACTGCATGTAAGCTGGTAGTGTAGGATGGAATATGAAAAATATTCCAAATTGACTCTGAAAGCCAAAGCAGTTTGGGCTGAAAATGTGTTGGAAAATTGCATCAAACATATGAAGAAGAGCCAAGTCGAACATTTTACAGGTAACGTCAAAGTTGGTAGGTACTTTGTAAAAAAATAAAAGAATTCATAGCTTTATACAAAAATATTGTTATTTCTGTTGATTTAAAATGACACAACTTGTTAAAGAAACCAACATTCAAAAGAAAGCAACTCTTGGTTCATTTTTTTCACATCCATGAAAGAAGTATTTCAGTCTGGCAACACTTGTTAACCCTTTCGTTATTTTGTTGCCATATGGCAACATGCTACTTTGTAGACGTCTGCATCCTCTATGGTTGGAAGAATACATTTTTTTGTTGGTCTTTAGAATACGAGTAGTTTAAAGTTTTAGGAAAAATACGAAATTAATAAACTGAATATTTAAGAATACATTTTTTTGTTGGTCTTTAGAATACTCGTAGTTTAAAGTTTTAGGAAAAATACGAAATTAATAAACTGAATATTTAAGTTTAAAGAAGAGAAGTATACACTTTTTTTAATGGTATATTTTGACATAGTAAAGGAAGAAGAAGCAGACAAAATTAGGGAACTTTTTAATTTGACGTTTTCTTTCAATTTAGATACTTCTTTTTTTAATTTTCTTTCAATTTAGATACTTCTCTTTTTTAATTTTGGCTGAAGTAAATGAAGAAATATTCAAATTTTCGTTATGCGTAAAAAGTTTTATGTTTAAGTAATTATTACAGCCACAACGATGTGGTTGCTCTCATAGAAAAACACTCTAAAATACAGGGTCCGAGTATAAACATTAAAAAATTTCTTATGGAATGTTGCTAATATAACCACATAGAAGCCTAAGATGTAAAATTTAAAATTTTAACTTTCCCCAGTAAAAACCTGTAGCGAAAGGATTAAAGAGTTAAAGTGGCCAGTTCAGCAGTCAACATCATCAGTCATCATTTCAACAATCACTTTCGAAGCTATCAGTTCCAGAGTCATTGTTCGATTCGTCAATACTTGTCAATTTCGGAAAAAATCAATTAGACCCTCTTTACTTTTGATCATCTATAATTCCAAAAGTTCAATTCAGTTCTGGAGTGTACTTTGAACATTATATTAACAATTTATAAATATTTTGGATACCTTATTTTCGCGCTGTATGGCTGTAAAAAGAAAACAAATATACGGCTATACGGTGCACCAGCGACGCCTGTAAAGGGAAGCGCACAAAAGCAGCGCACCAAACCGATCTTAGCAAAGTCCCCAACCGTCCTGCTGTCACCGCTTTTACACAACAACTAGCGCTATGAGCGCTTCTGGTGAAGAATTACCGGAACCGGAAAATTGCCATCCTTTCTGACAGCCAAGCGGCTATCAAGGCTCTTAGATTCTACCAGGTGTCCTCGAAACTGGTATTGGAGTGCCTTGAGTAGCTGAATGAACTTGGCCGTTACAAGAAGGTCTTTGTACTTTGGGTTCCGGGCCACACCGGCATTGAAGGGAACGAACGGGCTGACGAGCTAGCAAGGAAGGGAGCTTCCACACCATTTGTCGGCCCTGAACCTTTTTGTGGGTTGGGAAAAGGAGCCTCCTCCATCCTACTGAGAAAGGACGAGATAACCAGAAAGAATCAATACTGGGAAAATCAACCAGGTCTAGAGCATTCGAAGCTGGTTATCGGATCCTGTAATAGAAAACGTTTCGAGGAGTGTATGACCTTGTCAAAAAATAATCTTAGGATTATCACGGGAATGCTTACAGGGCATTGTAGATTGAACTATCATCTAACGAAACTAGGAATCCGTGAAAACGGGTATTGCAGGTTCTGCTTGCAGGAAAACGAGACTGCAATACATATACTAGGAAAATGCCCTGTACTCATGCATAAGAGAAAGAAGCACCTGGGAGACCATATCATATCGGGTGCAGACTGGGTATCCAGAGGTTTAGGAAACATACTAAAATTCCTTTTGGATACTGGACTCACTGACATTCTTTGAGGTCTAAGAAGGGGGTACAATACGAGTAGATCTACTAGGTCGCAGTGCATTATCCCCATCAATAATAATAATAGCGCTATGAGCGGTAGCTCACAACATCGGAGGCGGACTTAGGACTACCTGTGGCAGGCCAATCTCCTACCCTGGCAGAAAAACACAACCGTTTAATGTAACCAACACCAGGCAATTTCTTATGGACACCCTATGCTCTCGAGAGGAGTGAACAAGGAAAATAAAATTTCGCTTAAAGTAGGAGTATGGGTTCATGTGGTAACACAATGGGCCACATGACCTAAGTGATGCCCTCGAGGCGACCACTTAACCTATCCAGGACTATGGGTCTACATGAACCAATGTGTTCTCCAAAGGTTAACTGGCCCTACAACCATAGATCGAAGTCGAAAAGAGTGCGTCAGCTGCCTCTGTCCTGTGCTTGTTGGCGCCTATTGGAGATCCCGAGCGCTTATAACTTCTGCGACACTTGGTGTATAAACAAGAACTTAAAAAGGAATTTACAATAGGTTTCTAGGACCACCAAGAGTAATACCCTTCCCAACCTAAACTTTTCTTTAGAAGTTACATCAATTTGAAGCAGTTCTTTATCAATATTTTTGCTATCATAAATAATTTAATAACATCCCTAAAATGATATTAAAAAGGAATCAAGACTACTGTAATAATATGTTGCTGTAATATCTAAAACTACTTTGAGTGATTTCTTTCACAAAACTTTACAACATGTTTTCTCGAAACCTCGTTCTGCGCAACTTTCATACAATTGATTAAAGTTTGATTTTTTAATTAATTGTCTCGAGTGAGTTGGAAACTGATTAACAAATTAAATTTTCTAAACACATAAATTTCGATCGTCCATTGATTTTTGTTTTCAAACTGATGTCCTTTAGTGAAAAGATCAATGTTTTTCAATAATTTTGTGTACCGCTTCGTAAAATTAATTTAAATTATGAAAAAAGTTTTGTTCTAGCGCAAATCAGACCAGTGAAATGGTTGAAAGTACGTCTTCTGACTCTTCCACCAGGGCGTATGAGTGATTTTATTTTGAAAAATAATGCATGCTTGATTAGTTTTCTTTTACATTTCGCATTGCTTGCTTCGCCAACTTACACAACATGGCTGGAACTATGAATAATATTAACACATTACATAATACATACACAATACAACAAAAACAACAACAGCAGCTCAAAAAACAAGCCAACAAAGGCCAAAAGTACTATAATGCTTAGCACCAGCAACAACAAAGACAAACAAATTATATGCAACAGCGGAAAATCCCGCAGATGCGGAAGCAACTATACTCTACAAACAACAGCAACAACACTCGCATATGCTACACAAACAACAGGACATCGAGCCGACGCCCAGAAGTATGCACTGCGGCACCACCGAATGGGGCCAGGCCGAATTATATGCGCGGCATTAGTGGCCGGCAAAAATCGATTTGTCCAACGCGACGCACAGCAATAATGTGACCATAATTTGTTGGCGCAGAGCAAACGCCATTTGGCACATGTAGAGCGCACAGTGGGCAAACACCCTGGCCACACGCCAGCAGCGAAACTGCACTCGGGCCCCACGCGCACGCGGCACCGGCAGCGCCAGCGACAGCGACAGCGACAGCGACCTTGAATGATTGGGGAACGGCGTTCGGGCCTCAAGGCTGGTTATGTTGCCAACATGGGACCGCACGTTGTCGTTTCATTGATGGGAACGAGCGGCGCGCTGCCATTCATGAAATGCCAAGCGGCGAGCGCGCGCGTGTGTGTGTGTGTGGGGTGAGGGGCCAAGCATGCGCAGTGTAGCCGCTGCAAGGCGGGGCATTTTCGAAAATCGAATACGGTGGCTGCAAAGCGAAGAGCAACGCAGCGCTCCAGCTGTGCCCAGCCGCCCCTAACCCTCTCAAGGTCAATGCGAGATTTTCATTCATAAAACCAAAAACTCAACCCGACGAAAAACGAGCAGCGAGAAGTTCACGCGCGCGAACGTAAAACGCTGCATGCACGCGCGCACCCAGGGGTGAAGCGGCGCAGTTTGGGCGGCCTGGCGGGCGCGCGGTGTACTGGAAGTGTGCAGCCGGGCGCTGGCGTTCGCGGAAATGCTTCGTTCGTGTGCGGCTGTGTGTGTGCGTTCATTCATGAAACGCAAAATGTAATTTTCAGCCCATGACGTGAGTCCTTATGCACGCACTGTAACCTGTTTGTATAAGTACACACATAGGTGTGTGCGTGCGGCTGTGTCGCTGTCACGTTAAAGCCCATTCATGGCACAAGGATTACAAATTTTACGATTTACGGTGCACAAACCAGAAAACACAAGTTAAGTGAGGCAATAAATGGATGAATGAAGGTTCGGCTGGCTGGACGGTTGTTTGTTTGGTTGGCTAGCCGGAAAAATGAATAGATGGATGGTTGGATGACACAGGACGCGTCATACGTAATGCCAACAACGATTTGATACAATATCCTGCTGCGGCTGCCAATACCAACTCGCGCTACATACGCGGCCAGATCAACTTTCAATTCCGGCGAATTCTACGCCGAATTTTACGAGCAGCCCACGCAACTCACCGGCTGCACACCGCTGTCCTGTCCTGGCTGTGCGTGCGCTCGATTTTTTTTTTTGTTATTTTTCGGCACATTGGCTGCCTCGTTTCTGTGCGGCTGGCAGAATGTTTGTTTTGGCTTTGCCTGCGTCCCGCACGCTTGGCGGTCGTCACATTGTCATGTGGCGTCTTCACTGTCGCTTTTCATTGTATAATTAACTACATATGTATGGTACATAATTCTATATGAGCTATATACAATATGTACATATATGTGTATATCTGTCGCCTTGACGTCGCGTCCTCTGCGCTGCTTTTGTCTTACTTTGCATTTGCTTCGTCAATGAAGCGTCGCACTGCGACAATGGCCCACATTTGAGGCGCAGCAGTCTATTGCTGTCGCTGCCGCTGTTATTGTTGTTGTTGTTGCTCTCAATTCCGCCCACTGGATGATTCCGCCGCCATTCGCTCGCGGCCACAAATGCTTTTAAGCATGAATTAAGTGATTTTCTTGAGTTCTGCTGGTTGCTGTTGTTGTAATTGTTTTTTATTTTTATTTGTTTTGATTTTATTTCCGGGTTATTAGCTTTGTTTTATATCATCTCGTTGATGCCTCACCTTGCGGCCGTTAGGTGCAGTTTGCTTAGCTATTAAAGTCTTTGCTCGATTGTCATTTTGCGCAGAGGTTCGCGTGGGTGGAGCTCACCTTCGTTTCGTTGCGGCCGCATACAATTAACTTTTCGCATTTATTGCATTATGTTTTAAATTGCATTTTACGCTTACAGTATACGGAGAAGTGGCAAGAAGTAATGAAGGAGTTTTAAGCTTTTCCAGTACACAAAATGCAGGTTAATTTTGCTCTCACTTTCTTCACTTGATTTCGCTGCTTAAAGAAGTTTGTCTTATTTTGGCATCATTACATGAGACAAAAGAAGTTTGCTTAAAGAAGTTTGTCTTATTTTGTCATCATTACATGAGACAAAAGAAGTTTGCTTAAAGAAGTTTGTCTTATTTTGTCATCATTACATGAGACGAAAATAAGACAAATTGCTATAACACCGTGCGACAGCATTTTTCACATCGGGAAATATCCATATGTGCGTGAAACTAGAGGCCAAATATAGTAATACTGCGTACTCAGTTTTTCAGTTCTACATCCTTTGTCCTTTTAAAAGGACTTCAAAATTTTGAAGGGGATAAAAAATAAAAAATAAAAAATATATAAAAAATACTTAACCTAGTTAGAATATGGCGATATGTATATCAAATGAAAGAGGAAAGGCTCAAAAATTTAAATAAAATTGATTTTTATCTCTCTATAAAAAAAAGGATATGAAAAAGGTCCTTTAAAAATTTTAATCCTTTATATCCTTGAAAATTTGTATCGAAAACTAAACTAACTTGAAAACTAACTATGTTAAAACCCAAAATCTCCTTGATCACTTGTCATAATGTCTTCACTCTAACTTTATTGGTTCAAAAGTTATTAAAAAAAAGACGGAAGCTGCAATTCAAATGAAGTACAAAAATTCAAAATTATTTGTGTATCAGTATTTTAAATAATAAAAAGACACAAAATCTATGAAGCGAAAATAATGAAATTTGGACACGTGATCAAGGAGATTTTGGGTTTTAACATACTTACTTTTCAAGAAAATTCTATATAAATTTTCAAGGATATAAAGGATTAAAATTTTCAAAGGACCTTTTTCATTTTTCATATCCTTTTTTTACAAATAGATACAAAATTAATTTTATTTAGATTCTTGAGCCTTTCCTCTTTCATTTGATATAGTACATACATAGTACACACATATAGTACATTCTAATGAGGTTAAGTATTTTTCAATTTTTTTTTATTTTTTATCCCCTTCAAAATTTTGAAGTCCTTTTAAAAGGACAAAGGATGTAGAAATGAAAAACTGAGTACGCAGTATTACTATGTTTGGTCTCTAGTTTCACGCCCATATGAATTTTTTCCGGTGTGAAAAATTTTTTTAATTTTTTTCGCACGGTGTAAGCAGCGAAATCAAGTGAAGAAAGTGAATATGAATCGATCTAGCTAGGTGGTTAGAAATGACTGCGCCAAGGACAATTGGCAATAGAGGCTCATTGTTTTAACACAACTGATCGGACTCAGATCCCCTTACTTTGTGAGTTTCAACTTCTAACGAAGCTAAGTGGTCCTACCGCCACATATCCTAAATGGCGTTGATCGAAGAAAACGTTATCCCAGTGAGTCCTACTTCTCTTAGAAAGTACCAAGTTAAGGGTAGCCTGTCACCAACTGGAGAAGGAGAGTTACAGGTGTAACAACTCTGCTTTTCTCTTTCATAGATCTTTCTTCTTTTTTGGCTAAGCTTGGCTTGGCTTAAACATTCCAGAGTTCGACTCCCAGCTGCAAGCTCATTTTTCTTGATTTGGATACAATCCGAGAGTGTGAATTTAATTACATAAGAAAAATTTGTGAATCAATTGAAAATATCGAAACTGTTAATAAAATATTGAAAATATTGAAGAAAAACAAAATGCGTTAATAAAGACGAAAAAACAAAAACGCTGTTTTAAAAATCCTGTCTAAACGTAAACTGCCTGCAGACAGTTCCGTAACTCGCGCCAAGCAGAAGCGCCTGGAGATAACTTTTGCAGTAGGCCATAATCCAGAAATGGGATGTTATGCCCATTTAAGTAAGTAGACTCTTTTTCTCGTTAAGCAGTTGTGAAGGACTTAAGGGTTTCCCAAGAATCCAAGCTTAAGTTGGACTTCCATAAAGAATACGTAGTTTCCCCAGCTAATTCTAAACTTGGTTTAAGGATTTCCTAGACCAACTTAAAGGTGTTCATGGACCCACTCACTCTAAAAAGCCTGTTCTCAAGTTTTTTTAGGTCAATATGGAGGTATGCATTCATTATATGGGACCCCTACGAAGCTCACGCCAACAGATTGTTTGGTTACCAAATTCTCTCTTCGTCAATTATATTCGAACGAATCTATGCCTTCCTACGAGCTCAGCTGGCGAATCTTGAGCTTACAAAACGTTGCGAGCAGAAGAAAAATACAAGGATTTCTTTTCATCAACTTATGTATGCGAAATCAAAATAGATTCTCCAGAGCTCATGTTGCTTCTGCCTTTCTGTTTGCCGCGTAGATCGCTAGGAGGTGAATACACCTTTTATAGTGCTGCCCTTAATTATTTATTATGTTATTATTATTATATATTATGCGCTGTGTAATTTTCTCACAAAAAACTCATTGGAAATCGAAAGCTGCTGTTCCCTAAAGTGAAAAGTAAAGCTGTTCCTAATTCCCAAAAGTGAGCCTCACGTCTCACTAAAGATTTCAAATGGTGATAAATACAAAAGATTTTCGATTCCATTATTTTATGTAATCCTCGAATGGAATGTTAGAATTATGTTGCATTTATAAATGTAACATTTTAGACGGTTTTTGTTCTTTTTAAACACTTCACTTCTGGGTGTACGTTACTTTTTAAATTCTGGGAATTAGGGTTAATTACCCCCAGAAATGAATTGGCTTCTAAATAAAGAATAACGCGCCAAATTGTGAAAATGTTTCCGTTCTTACTACGCGGCAAATATTTATGCCATTCAATACTAAACAACACACCCACAGACCATCACAGCCCAGTAGGAAAATGGTAAGGTGCTTAACATAATAATGCATGTTTTCCTCCACCTTTTGGTGGTGGAAACGGCATGCTACCAAAAGTAAGGTATTAGTAAAGTACGTTCCGAGTACCTCCGGTTGTAGCTTACACTAAGAAAGCAAACAAGAAGGCACCAGAAGTGCGAAAAAAGTCGATTTAAAACCCGAATGATTGTTCGTATCGGCACTTCCAAGTGCACTTTACTTTGTAATGTACGTGGAATGTACATTTAAGTAGAACGAATCTAGAAGAAAGAAGTGATTTTACAAGTTGGCCTCGGTAGTCCAGAGGGTAGCGCGTTGACTCTTCATGCCAGAAGCCCAGGTTCAATTCCCAGCGCGAGCTGTTTTAAACACTCGTCTATTTACATCGCTATTCACATGAAGCAGTTGAGAATTATAAGAAACGCACAAATCAACTTTTCGCAGGCAATGGTAAAATTTCCAAATATGTCTACCTTCCATCGTAAGTGAAGAAGTCGGCAGTGCTTACGTTATCCGTAGCGAGGAAGGCATAAACTGAATAGGTCATTTTATTTTTATAATTTTAAGCCCATTCCAATAGCACATTACGGCCCCCTTACGTTTTCCTTCATACCACCACATTACTAAGTAAAGTACATTTGAATGGGAAGCCGAACAAGTCCGAAGGATTTTGCTATGATACCATTTGTACTTTACAAAATCATGCATGATCCGGCGGCCATGCTGAATGCCATGAACAAACGTAATGGGCGTTTGGCATGGAAGTTGGAATGCTACAGTAAGTATGCTGTAATGAATTACGGAAGGTGCCACTTTCCTACTGGGAGATCCTGCACACACACACACACACACGCACACACAGCTTATGTTGGTCCGTGCTAGCGCAGACTATGTGGCTTCCGGCGCTGCCCACTCACGCCCATAAATCGTAATGTGTGACAATGGCGTACGCCCTTAGTGGCGCTCTTACGGAACTACTAACAGTTGTGGCGTTGCTCGAAAAAAAATGGTTGGCGCGCTTTTGCGCAACTCTGAATGAATTTCTTGCGGCCACATCACGAACGCGCTAGTAGGCGGAGCTGCGCGCGTGTAGTTGTAACAAATGTGCATAAATTGCAGTACAATATGCAGTTTTTATTAATTTATTCGCCCAATAAACCCAAACTACATTCGTTGTATCCATTTCTTCACACAAATTTTCACCACAAATGCTCCTAAAAACATTTGGCTTCTTGCTTTCTGCCTTGGTTTGTAATTTGTTATCATACAAATGCTTATAATAAGCTCCGCTCTAGCATCCAGTGAATGGTGCCCCAATAAAGTTATTGTTCATAATTTTATTATCCACGGCTTTATTCAGTGTCCATCCGTATATTTAACAAATTTTAATTTATCTTAAGGCATAGTGTGTGTGTCTGTGTATTTAACTATATTCCAAAATACACATTCTTTAATTTATCTATAGTAAATGTATTCCGAGCGGCCTTTCGTGCCAGCGATAGCACAAAGTTTGTGATGATATACATACATAAAGTCAAAATGAGGTGCGCCCATTTGTATGCACACATAAAGAACATCTTTTCACGTAAAACACATACGCAGCAGCGGCACATTCGCAAGCGCTTAAGCACAATTAGAGATGTTTGTCCCAACTATGTAGTGTGTCAAATTCATAAGCGATCACTTAATAGTAAAACCAACAAAAAATTAAAATCGAAGAAACACAACTAAACTTCCAGGCAGCATCCGCCGACCGATCGCCACTACGCTTGCTGCGACTCGCCCTCGATGCCCACAATGCTCTGCATGCTCGGCTCCGACTCGGATCGCTTGTGCGTGCGCATGGGCACGCGGTTCGGCCGCTCCAGGCCGCCCGCATTCGAAGCGGAACCGTTTGCGTTCGAGTGCATCGACGGACCGTTGTCCAGCTGCTGCGGCTGGAAGAGGTCCGGCTCGCTGCGTGCCAGCTCCTCTTCCACAAAGGCGCCAGCATTGGTGGTGTTTGTGTCCAGCACATGCTCATTAAGGCACACGTCGTCCAGGTCCACGTCGCTGTTGGAGAAGAGCGCCGTTGCGCCGAGCTCCAGTGAATTCTTCACATCCAATTCCACGTCGTTGGGATTCACAACAATGCTCGGCTTTAGCGCTGTCTTAGTGTGCTTCGGAGTGGAAGTGGCGTTACCGGTGGTTGGCGAGAAGCCGCTCTGATTGTGTGTCAGATCGACAGTGACCGACCGCTGCAGGCTGTGCACCGGATGGGTGGGCGAGGTGGCGGTATCAGAACGTAGCCGCACCGTGGCCGGTGTGCTGGGCAGCGTGCTAATGCCAGCCATCGCGCTCAAGCTGTTGCCACTGTTGCCGCCAGTGCCACTTAAACCGCTACCCATGCCGCCACCGCCTCCAATTGGCGGCACATTGGTCATGGAGCTGGGTGTGGAGTTGCTCTTCTCGTCCTGGTGCTCCTTCATCAGTTTGCACGCCTTGCCTAGTGCACAAATGGTCAAACAGATGCGCAGGCCCAGCACAAAGAAGTACGCCAACACAAAGAGCACCCAGGCGCCTAAATTGTTGAAGGACACCGCCGAGTAGATGGCCTTGATGAGCACCACACCCAGTGGAAACGGTATGAAGCCCATGCGGCGCGCCACAAGATCCGAGTGATCGGAGAACGCGTGCTTCTGTCGCGTCTGCGTCATGTCGTAGGCCAAGCTGGTAGTGTACTCGCGGTAGATGTACTCGGGCAGCTCGTTGAAGCGCGTAATAAACGCGTGCTTAATCCAGTCGATGAGAATCTCGGTGAGCAGCACCGCAATACAGTCGGGCAGCATCACGGACAACTGCGTGAGGCTCCAATCGAACTCCTTCATCGTCTGAATCATCACAATGAACAGCAGCACGGATAGATGGAAGCGCTCGCGCACATCGCTGCATGTCAGCTGAAAGAGATTGTTTTTGTCGAACTTCTTGAACACGGACCCTTTCAGCTCCACGAAATTGTTGGAAATCATGATGGTGAGCAGGCCCTTGTTGTTGGAATTCACTGCAACATTTAAAGTTGTTGCCTGCAAGAAAGAACATTTAGCGAGAGTCGGCGCTGAGCTGAGTCCATCGGCATTCACCTGAAACATTATCAGAAAGCTGTGCAGCACCACATAGATAAGAGCAAACACAATGTGCGTCAGCAGTCCAAAGTGTTCGCGCTTTGAATTTTTGGGCTCGGTGGCCGTCCAGAAGAGTGCATCGATGGTGTCCTGCCCGAAGGCGGACAACAGTCGGTCGCCGACCTCGATCATATTGTAGAAGATGTACAGCTTAATGATGGACTGCGACTTGATGATGTGGTACACGCGATTCGTGTCCACCGAGAGCATCAGCAACGTGCACGATATCCAAATGGCACCCTTCAGCAGATCGCAAATCTCGGCAGGCGTCAGCAGTCGTTGAGTGCGCCTTCGCAGCCCCAGACAGCTGGCAATCGGACGCGACAGCAAGCCCCACATGGCCAGCGCAAACCGTACCGGCAGGAAAGTGTGTATATACAGGAAGGAGTCCGCACACTGCATGATGCCGTACACAATGAAGCGCTCCAGATCTCGCGGTATACGCATGAAGGAGTAGATTTTCTGGCGACGCGCCGTGTAGCGCTCCTCGTCGTGCTCCAGCATGTAGCCGCGCGTTAGCTCCACCTTGAAGAAGTCCATGAAGGAGGGCGACTCCTCTGTGGCACAACGAACAAAAACGCAACAAAGCGCAGCTCTGTGAAAATGCAGCTTCTTTACTTGCAACGCCCACACGTCAACTTACCCTTTTCCTTCTGTTCTTTGTCCTCCTCGTTTTGCTTTGCACCAGCACTGGCCCCCTTGGCCGTATTGTGGCCACCACCGCCCCGTTTTAATTCGTCATCGAACAAGTCGTCGACCCGGCTCGGAAAATTCAAGTCCCCGCGGAAGCGCAACTTCTTTGTGGGCGTGGTAAAACCGACCTCGTCCTTTGCGCGCGACATTGCCCCTAGTGAACTTTTACCCCAGAAACGCGTCCAAAATAATTTTCCAACGCTGACAACTGTTCTGTTTGTTTTTGTTTGATTTTGTTTTGCTCTGCGCAAATGTCAAAAGCGCGCATGAGGATGATAGCAAATGCACCCGGACAGTGTTGTTAACTCTATCACTTCAAACCTGTAAGTTTACGATTTTGACCGCAATTTTGTTGAACAATCAATTTTTAGAAGAATTTTGAGGAAGCAATCAACTCGATTTAAATCAAAGAAAAACTTAATTATTAAAAAAAAGTGTTGTGAAAATTTATTTTTGTATTCAGAATTGTTATCAATTATACTTATGTAATGTTTTAAGTTTTACTATAATTTAAATTGGTGAAATTTATAAGGTGCAATTAATATGAGGTTAGAAGAGGGTGGCCACTAGAAAGTCTTTGCCTACGCCATAATAGGCTCCTTGGGATACTATAGATTTAAAAGCAGAAAGTTTTGTCAGGTTACACACCCCTTTTTGTTGGCCAGGGTTCATCTGAAGTCGCTCTTCATTCATATTATTTCAAACAAATATTTAAAACAACTGCGACCAGACATAAAATAGGACGTTACTGAATTTCGCACAATTAATTCTGTGGTCAAAAGCAACAATCGCTAAAGTCCATAGGTACTATTTTCACCAGCACGCTATATCGACATGTGCTAACACCTTTAACTCAATGACATTTTAGGACAACTCAAGCGTTTATCGTTTTCGACTACAGAAATGTAGTTGTTTAGAAGACAACGTAATGATATAAAGCTAATAATAAAAATACACACTTTGAGCCATGATACAAAAATCATTTATCATGCTTTGAACAATTGAAACAATTTTTTGTGTTTTGTGACAAACTCATATTTGTGTTGTTTTCTGGCCTAAATTTTAAAAACGTACACGTCAAATTTATTTCCTCGTATCAAAATTCACCACAGTTTAACTACCGCCAACTATTTCTGGTCAGTAAATATAATGTTTACTACAAAATATTCGCTTACATATTTCTTTTTAGTTAAAATTCAAATTTCTTCAGATATATATTGCGGAAACTGAATCAAGACGCCTGCAAATCAATATTCCACATTGGACTTTATTCGGGTTTTGTTGTTATCCTCTCATTCACCACAACACAACCCATCTGGCAACTCTGCATTCTTTATCAATCTCTACCCGTTTTTCGAGCGCCGGATGGCACTTGCAGCTGGCATTTTCTTCAGAATTCGTTTTGGAACTGTGGTCGCAAGAAAATAATTTGAATTTATCAAGCAGCGCCAAAGAAAAAAATCAAATAAAAATGTCGCTCGGCGAAAGCATCGGTTACCTGATCTTCGGCAACCCAGTAAGTCAGGCACTAATCAACACAGTCTACGATCTCGCCAAAAGTACTGTAAGTAACGGATCCAAATTATTGATATTTCCCCGTTCAAATTCGGCTGACCTGACCTGGTGTCTATCGTTGTTGCAGCACGTACTGGTGCCTAAAAAGCTGCCCGCTTCGAGTGCGGCTCCTATGCCGCTGCCACAACCGAAGCTTGTTCAGCTGCCGCTGTCGGAGCTTGCGGGTTGCAATTACCACTTTGTGCGCCTGGCCGGATTGAGTGGCGCCTCGGCGGTCATTATGGGTGCCTACGGCAAGCACACCTTGGCCTGTATTGTGGACGTCAAAGATCAGATGGAGGCGAGAACCGTCTTTGAAACGGCCAGTCGCTTTCACTTCTTGCATTCGATCGCACTGCTGGCCATACCGTTGGCGCATAGACCGGCGTTGGTGAGTTAATTTGATACTGTCGTTATTTCAAACTTACATAATGCTGTCGATTTGAATGCACATATTGGATGCTGCGCTTCGCTGCAGATGTGGCACAATCATTACTTCATGTGGTTATAGAAATGCGTAGGGACAAATTTTTGTTGTGTTGTGTTGAAGTTTCAATTGGAGTGGACATGAAGTTAAGCCATGCCATTTTTAAAGTTTAACCTAATAAGACTGTGTAAAACTTCGATATATTGTAAGTCATCTAAGAAAATCATATGTCTTGAAACTAGAAAAAAGCATAGAAGAAATGCTTAACTGCTGTTACGATATCACAAATGTGAATGTAATCTCAGTGGTAAAGCGATTGGTTGGTGATAGGAAACAATACCGGAAGTTGTTTACATAAAACTGAGTTTTAGGTTATGTAATTTAATCATTTCAGCTAACCTTTTTTGGCGTCAATACTCCAAACATCCAATAAAGACCTGAGAATAAAGCTGTTACCTATGAAAAACGCCGCTTCAAAGTTTTGCTAACTTTCAGTCGCTCTTTAGGCTTTCTTTATATTCTGTTTTATCCATTTTATATTCGTATTTATTGTTTGTCTGTTTGTGTTGTGTACAGATAAGCTAAATCAAACTAATTTTTATGAAGATATTTCGATGGTCCCGACGCACTCAGTCAGTGGCAGAGCGTGGCACTCCCCGTACAATTTTTCTATAAACAAGTCAGCGTGCAGGGAATAGCCCTATCAATGCGACGCATTGCGTTGGTTCTGGAAACATCTATAATATTATACATGTTTTGAGTGAAAAAGTTTTGCACACTTGTCGTGAACCTATCAAGAACTTGAAGCTTTAATACAGCTTCAAAACTTATGCAGCCCTTAAGAATCTGATTGAAGAAATGTGTGTGGCATCACTCTAATCTTCAATTTCAGCTCTAAAAAGAGTCACACAGTATTAAAACCTGTTATGCAGTCGCCAATAAGTTGTGCCCTTCCACTGGAGGGCGCCGAAAATATGTCAGCCATTGGACAAAGTGGCCAGCGATCCTAATTTTGACACTTGCGAGCAAGTGTTCACTAGTTCTGCTAGCGACTAGCTCTGCTAATTCATTCATTCATTCATTAAGTATAAAATGGATGATAGCTATATGCTGCCTTAATTCCACATAGAGTCAGTTATACAGGCCGATCCAGTCCGAAATGCCTACATACAGGATCCGGAATGTGTAAAACAAGTCTAGTTCAAAAATACGTTTACCTGTTCACAGGTATACTAAATATTTCATAAAAAAGTTTAGTTTAAAAACACATTCATCTTTCAGACGGTTTCTAAAAGTGCTTTTCAGCTCTTCAAAAAAACAAAAAAAAACAAAAACTTATTCTCAAAAACTCATCTCTTATCATCTCAGTAAAGCAAAACCAAAACCAATAATAAAAACATTTCAACTTTAAATCAACTGTATTTGAAATGAAGTTTGAGACTTTAAACTAAAATCTTACATCGAAATCTTTACATTTTAAACTGCAGCCAAAAACGAGTAAAACTAGTCGTGTGTGTTTTATCAACGTTTCTCTTTTATTCAAGCACTAAACTACTTGCACGTCACAAAGTTTACAAAAAGGATTTTAGACTTTTACATTCAACTTGTTTCTTTTTTTAAATACAAAAAACACATTTCCCTTAACTTCTATCGTTCTATACTTAATAATTTCATACCATTTTTGAATCGAACAATGCAACATTTTCACTGAATGTGCTTCCTTTCATGTGGTACTTTTTTTTGTTTTATTTGTTTGCTTTAGACATATACCCGTCACATATTGAGCCTGTAGCCATAAGTTCACATTAAAGCTTGAGTGTTACAAATCTCATATATGATTTTGTTTTGATTTCTGTTCTGTATCATCTAATTAAAAGAAATATCTTGCTGTTCGACTTTGTATATATTGTCTTATTGTTGGCTGAACGGATTTTCTCAACAACTTGCGTTACTTGAAAGTTAGGTCTTGAACAAATAATGCCCTAATGACTTGTTGCAATTACAAATACAATTGAATGCCTGTGTATACATAGGTGTGTTAGTATCTCTAGAGCGCTGCAGGAGCTAATAATTGACGTACTTAGATTAAAGTTTCACATTTGAAGTTGCTAGTTGCGCATATAAAAACCGCCTTCGATTTCCTTTTCTTCTCACTATTTAACGATAATTGGCTTGAAGCATTAAAAAGCGATCCTTGTCTAAATCTAAAATGTTCATCGTTTGAGCTTATACTGTTAACAACCGCTAAAGACTTGTCTGTTGAAATTTATTTTGTTTTTGCTGACTCTACCACAGTTAGCGTATCTATGTAAATTTTAAATGATGTTTCATTGATTGATATCGTTAGTAACCGCCTAAACTATGCGGGGGAAATTGGTGCCTGTGTGCGTTGAACGCCAGCGTTTCATGTTACTTGTGACGTTTTATTGTTTGTCGTTTGAGCAGTTTTTTGTGTTGTGGCTTTGTGACCAACAGCGCACGAAATCCGTATGGTTTACTTGAATTGCATTTAGAATTCACTCTTCTCGTTCTTCTAATAATAATCTTTAGAAAACTTTAAAATAAATGCAACGGTTTGTATGTTTTTAAACGCGTCCCACGTGCTGTTGCGATTTTGAAATGTGCATATTTTTCTGTTCTACACTGCCCATTGTTTTTGTTTTCTTTTTAAGGAACTTCATCATTATTGTTCTGTGTTAATTTCGCTTTTAAACGGTTTGATTTTTGCAGACTGGCACCCTGATGGCCACCGGCACGTTGCTGTTCAGCGGCTCCATGTACTACCGCGCGCTGACCGGGGACAAGACGTTCGTGCATGCGGCCACTTGTGGCGGCTTCTGCCTGATTGCCGCCTGGCTGACGCTCATCTTCTGAATGGGCATTGTTTTTATTGGAAAACAATGATTTTTCTGTCCACATCTCTTGTCTATAGTACAGTAAAACAATCTTCTAGATATGTAGTACATTATTTACTATGATTTTGTTATTGTATTCTTGTTGCTTCGTTTTAAATATACTCTATATACCAGAGGGTATTTCGCCGTATATATGCATCTACTTTCCTTTTGTTTGTTTTGTTGTAAATAATGTATTTGTATGTATATCTAACATTAATAGCTACTACTGATATCATCAGTGTTTGTGGAAGAATCAATATCGTTAATATTTATAAAATATCAATAAATGCAATACTTATAGTTTCATGAATTTTGGATTTACTAAGAAATCTCGTCTCGTTTGGTTCTCATCATTTTCTTCTTTTTTTTTTGTATGTGTGTGTGTTTCTTAACAATATCAATGGTAATAAATGATTTACAAAAAATTCCATTTTGCCTATATTTAAAAAATAGCTTAGCTTACATCTCGGCTGCTTGTAGCAAATTTCGCTTTATTTGCGCAAGTTACAACATAAACAATAAAATAGAAACTTCTATCAAAAACAGTTAAAAACACACAAGTTTCTTACGTTTACACCCTAATATTGTCGACCTTTTACTGGTTATTGGAACACTTGGTTTGATTTTATACAATGTTGCATATGTGTGTGTGTGTGAATCGTGTGTAAATATGTGCGAATTTCTTAGGAGCTACGCTCGCACCAGGCGTACCGGTTAAGTACAGTGGATATGTTGGTGGCTATTGCACGCGCCCCATCGAGATGGGTGCCGCCGCTCCAGCAGCGGTCATCTCTTTTTATTGTCAACTTTACAAGTTTTGATCTGTTCTAAAGCAGCTACAATTACAGTTACATATAGCATGTAGATCTCTTACAATATGTGATTTTCAGGTCAACGTTACAAATCGCTTGATATATTTGTTACATTTTGTCGGATTTTGAGTTGTCTAGCAACTATTGCAATTGTTTAATTCATGTTGAAAATGTCGCCCCAGTAGAAGAAGCGGGGCTCGTAGTTTTCCTGCTGGGGTAAGAATTTGTGCTGTGCTGCCTCGGTGAATGTTTTCTGTATGCGCGCGTTTGCCGGATGATTCGCTATGGGCTCTAATATCTTAAGTAAATAGTCTTTAAATACTTTCGGTACGGAGAAATGTCAAGAATCCTTTTTGGCGCGCAGATTCTCCTCATGCGCCTGGACAAAGCAAAGAATAAAAACAAATCAAAATCTTGCACAACTTCGGCTCACTGCTGCACTCACCTTCTGCGCCACTTTCAGCAGACTGTCGAATGTGTTGTTGCCCGTTTGCTTTACCATGTCGTAGAAAATCCTCGATTTACTCTCAGTGAGCAACTCAAACGGCGAACCATACTCCACGGCACGTCCAGCGTCCATTACCAGCACTTTGTCCGAGTCCATAACCGTGTGCAGCCGATGTGCAATGGTCAGCACAGTGCAGTCCTTGAATTTATTCCTGATTGTGGTCTGAATGAGCACATCAGTTTGCGGATCCACATTGGCTGTGGCTTCATCCATCACCAGGATCTTGTTCTCGCGCAGTATGGCACGTGCCAGACACACTAATTGACGTTGACCCACACTGAAATTGCTACCGCCCTCAGATATTTTACTCTGTAGCCCACTTGGCAGCTCCGAAATGGCTTCTTTTAGCTTCACCTAAACGCGGATAACAAGAAATTAATGTATGTTGCTCGCTTGTTTTGCTCTGAAAAGTTCATTCCCCTACCTCCTCCAGTGACTCCCACAGTTTGGCGTCCGAGTACTCATCGAACGGATCCAAGTTGTAGCGCATTGTGCCCGTAAACAGCACCGGCTCCTGCGGTATGATTGAGATTTTGCTGCGCAAATCGTGCAGTCCCAGTTCGTTGGTGTTGCGCGAATCAATTACCACCGATCCATCGTTGTAGGAAAGACGGAAGAGCGCATTTATCAGCGACGATTTGCCCGCGCCAGTGCGACCCACTATGCCCACCTTCTCGCACGGCTTGACTTCAAAGTTGAGCGACTTGAGTACTCGTTCCGACTTGGGATCGGGAAAGTAGCGCAGGCTCAGATCATCGAATACGATGCGACCGTACTCGGGCCACGTATTCGGCGGTTTCTTGTTGGGCTTCGACTCTAGCTCACCCTCCGGCTCGATTTGTTCGTACTCGACCACTCGTTCCACGGCAGTCATGTTGTTCTCCAATTCGGCCGACTGGCGCATGCCCCACTGCACCATTCCAGTCAAGCCCATTGCCTGCGTGATGGCCAGACCCACCTGGCCGCCGTTTTCGGGCGAGAAGACGAAGAAGCTCAGCGTGATGACAGCTATGTACAGCACACAGAAGCAGTCCAGCCAGTAGCCAAAAGCGCGGCTTGTGGCCAAAAACATAAAGTAGCCAGAGCTGTGCAGGTTCTGGTAGTTGTCGAATTCGGCAATGAGCACTCTTTGCGCGCCAAAGGCGCGTATAGTCGACAGGCCGTTCAGAGAAGCACCGAGGTGAGAGTAGATGGGCGAACGCGCTGAGGAGAGTATTTAGGTATTGAAATGATTCGATTCAATTAACTCCAAAACAAAGCAGCACTTACTAATTGCTTCCAGGCGCTTAACGTCGCGCGAAGTCTTCAAGTAAAACGACCGCAGAAAATAGAATATGATTCCCAATAAGCCGGTGGTGAGTAGATTCCACGGATTCACAATGGACAGAACGACCACAATACCAATCACGCCCAAGGATATTTGTAAGACATCCATCATTACCGACGGCAGCACCTCGTCCACCTGGCCCAAGTCCTTGGAGAACCTGTTCAAGATGCGCCCCGAAGGATTCGTGTTGAAGAAGAACATGGACGCGCGCGTAATGCCACGGAACATGGCGTTGTGCAGGCTGGTGGACGAACGCATGGCCAGATTGAAGAAAAGCAAGCTGCGGAACACCGCAAACACAATAGTCGCCGCTATGATGCCGGAAAAGATGTAGATGTCAACGGGATCGATGTCGGCGTGAACGCGCGGCTCCGGCAGTTCCGCTCGAGTGCCATAGCGCGGCGAGTAGGCGGACGTTCCCGACCGAGTGTCTGCCTCTTTGTGCTCATTTTTATTCACCCTGTAAGAGGACATGTCATTTACTTGCTCTCGTCATCGTTTGCTGCAGCAGCACTGCGAACTCACCAATAAGAGAGAAAAAAGTCGCCGCCAGAGCCCAGAACCTGCGCAGTCACACAAAACAACATTGTGATGGTGAAAAGCAAATATCCGCCGCTGGCGCCAAAGTACTTGTGGTACAACAACATGCCGATTTTGCCCTGTTGCCGCGACTCCTGCACCTGCATGGGCGAGTCCACTTCGCCGGGCACCGAGTCGGCCAGCGAACTCAACGACGACATGCTGTTCTGGCGCTCGCGGTGACTGCTATTCTGTCTCGACAGGTTCTTCTTCACGTCGCCATCACCGTCGCCACTTGCACCGGATCCCTCGTCCTGCTTCTCGGGCGCTGTCAGCATTTTGGCAAAGTCCAAACCGCTCTTGCGCATAGATTCGAAGGTGCCGACGGCGCTCAACTTGCCCTTGTCCATGATTACAATGAGGTCGGCCTGCTCCAGAAACTGCAGCTGATGCGTCACCAAGAATACGATTTTCTCACGCAGGAAGCCTCGCATGCACTGATCGAACAGATGTCGGCCGACGTGCGTGTCCACGGCGCTCAGCGGATCGTCCAGCAGATAGACGTCCGTCTTGCGGTAGACGGCGCGCGCCAAGCTGATGCGCGCCTTCTGTCCGCCCGACAGCGAGGCGCCACGCTCGCCCACGATGGTCTTGTCGCCGAACGGCAACAGCTCAAAGTCGCGTTCCAGCGCGCAGTGCTTGACCACGGCACGATAGCGATTCTTGTCCATGGGCAAGCCGAAGAGAATGTTGTGCCGTACGGTGCCGGTGAAGAGCCAAGGCTCCTGCGAAGCATACGAGAAGGTGCCCTGCATGACAACCGAACCGGAATCGGCAGGCAACTCGCCCAGTATGGCTTGAATTAAACTGCAAATATTGCACAATAGAGCAACGTTATGAGTTTAAATAGAAGGAAACCCGTACCTCGACTTTCCCGAGCCCACTGGCCCTATGACAGCAACCAGCGTTTTTGGCTTCACCTTCAAATCGATATTGTTTAGCGTGTACTCGGGCGACGCGGGATCCCACTTTGCCTTGAGCTTGCGTATCTCAATGCCGGACGCGTCACGCAGTATGGAATCGCGCGCTGGCAGCGGCTTTGCTCCGCCGTTCATTGTGATCGCTTTGCCGTTCTCTTCGATGATAAACGTCTGCTTCAGCTCGTTGTTTTGGTCGTCGCTGTCCTGCGACTTGTCGCGCACCTTCGTCTCCTCGTGCATCATGTACTTCTGTATGCGGCGGAACGAGACGAGCGTCTCGGCGCACTGCGATATGCCCATCGGAAAGAAGACGGTCATCGTGTTGCGTAATATGTTGTAGTAGGCGGTGACGACGAACGCCTTCTCGGCGGTCAGGAACTGGCCCAGCAGCACATAGCCCACCAGGCTGCTGAAGACGGAGACGCGCGTCAGGAACATGATGAAGGACTGCAGTATGCCGCGTATGTAGTTCGCCTTGCATACGGCGCTCATTTCCTTGCGGCGCGCATAGGCCACCATCTTGCCGAAGGGTATCTCCCACGCGTACATCTTGATCACCTGGATGCCGGAGATGATTTCGTTCATCATGCGCACACGCACGTCCGTGCAGAGTGCAGTGCGCAGTCGCAGCACCGACGTCTTCTTGCCCAGGTACGCCTGCAGCGGCAGGAACAGCAGCATGAATGCCACGCCAAACAGCGACGACACGCCAATCTGCAAGAAAAACGCATTCGTCGTTGATTGTTTATGTGTGCGTGCGCAATTTCGTCGACCGGCCGACTCACCTCGCGGTACATGAGCAACGTTATAATTACAATCTCGACCGGGCCGAGCCATAAATAATGCAATTGTATCACAGATAGGTCGAGGCGGCCCACATCGTTCGATATCAGGTTGACCACTTGGCCGGATGTCGTGTCGCCCAACGCCGTCTTGCTCAGCCGCAGCGCCTTGCGATAAATCATGCTGCACATGGCAATGCGAATCTTCATGCCCACGTGCAGTATGCCCAGCATATATGGATGCATCAGCAGCACGTTGACGGCGCTGCACAGGATCACGCCCATTGCATACAGATAGGCTGTGGATTGGTCGTCGCTAGACTCCGGCCTGGCGTAGTAACTCACCAGGCCACCGAGGAACAGTGGCTGCGTTACGCTGCAAGCGAGAACAACAAAATCAACTGTCAGCGACCGCACTTGCACCACGAAGCACTAGAGAAGGCGGCGCCGTATGGCCGCATGCTACATACCGTAAACCGATCTCCAGCACCAGCAGCACCATTCCGAGGGCAGCGAAACGCAATCCGAATACGCGCACCACCGCCCGCAGGAGGCTGGGCTCCTTGTGTTTGTATTGCTTCTTCTCGACCTCCTCCTCCCAGGCCTTGCACAGTTTATTGCCCAGCATTTCTGAAAAATGCGAATTGAGATATTAAAAGCGTTGCGACTCGCTTGCTGCTGCCGCCGTTAAAAACGCAAAGCGTAATTCTTATGCATTTATTTTTCTTCTTTACTTTTATTTTATTAGTGCAAATATGTATGCGAAAGTGTAGTGTGTAAGACCTTGTAAATTTCTTTTGTGCGGCACATTGGCTTTTAATGCGCTGATAAACATTTGCAGTGCATGAAAGGAAACACTGTGCAAGAACTTGAATGCCAGTAAAATGCAACAAATAGTTGCAAAAAAATGTAAAATTCCAAGATTCTATTTGTAAATAATTTGTACAATTATTAATGTAAACAAATTATTTACAAATTTGAGTATGTAAGGTTATGTAGAGAAGCACAGACCGCACTTCCACTTGGAAGTCTATGGTGAATTCCTTCTTATTTTTCTCTGGATCTAACAGCTAACCGTGTCAATCCGGAGCAAAACAGTTCGACCTCTGAATAAAGGAGAGCAGATTTGAAATTTCGAATCAGGAATCGTGGGGTCAGGGTATAGAGTCGACATTGCGAATAGCCAAATGTTCAGAAACGGAGATTCTCTAAGTATGAACACCAGGGTATTCCATAAAATAGGGACGAAAATACTCTGCCAAGCAAGAGAAACGTTTTGTTTAATGGATTCCTCGGTATGCTTTTGAAATTGGCAAATGCAATTCAATACGAATGGGTTTTCCAAGAAGCACAATGCCGGAAAATGCGCTAATTTATAGTTGTGGCCACACAAGGAAATCATTTGAAAAATTTCATTGCATGACTTTTACAACATTTTGAAGAATTGTTGTAAAACTTGGCAGAAAACAAATGGTAAACAATTTACTTTTTTAAGTTTTAGGAATTTCACATTCAATACATTGTGAAACCAAGTACTGAGCATTACAGTCAAGTAGCAGATATCTTGCTGACAAAATTAAAGTGGTCTACAGTTGTAAACAATTGTCTCCCGTAATACCAGAAATTAGTTGAGTTGCCTCAAGAGTAAATAAAAATATTAAATATTAAAAAACTTCCAAGCTATTCGGACTCTGCGCACTCTTTCGAATCATAAAATTGGTTAATTTGAATCAATTGCAAAATTATTTAATAATAGCGAAAACAGAGTTGAATTTAATTACATAATAACTTAAAATCCCGAGTGTATTTTAATTTGAATGTGTACTCACATAAGTATGGTCGAGTACATATTGTTTGTTTATTGATATCTAAACACTTGAAAGTTAAACTAAGCAAATAAAATTAGTTAACTTAACAGTGATTACAAGTTATAACGCAATAAAAAAAGAACTTAATTGTTTGTAGGTATCCTTAGGTGTTCGATATAAGTTGTAGAGACAGTAGTTCCCTTTTATTGCAATGCAAAGTAATATCTACGAATTAATCTAATTAATGAATTAATTGTGCAATACCATTAATAAAGAGATAATTAATAAAGAAATATTTAATCAATTTTTTTAATTATTAGAAATCTATTTACTTTTTTTTGCAATACAATGTTTCAGAAGATTATAAATACTGACTGCAATAAACTTATGAAAATCGTAGCTTTATCAAAAATGAAATAAATGTTTGTATGTATGTACATATGCATATATGTATGTACTAGTTTGTATGCAATAAACTTATGAAAATCGTAGCTTTATCAAAAATGAAATAAATGTTTGTATGTATGTACATATGCATATATGTATGTACTAGTTTGTATGTAGAGTTATGTAGTTCAAACAGAAACGCAATTATTTTTGTTTTAGTACCACCAAAATACTGTTATTGCTCATATAAAACGATATCAAGTTAAAGATTGGAAGTCCCTGAAATATTATATACGTATACATATACACATATTTACATGCTTATGTGGGTATAAATACGACTATTAATTCAGAGATAAAAGGCAGTCACTAATCAAGACATCCATGAAATTGACATTGGAAATAAATTATCTTAAACTTCATTATCAGATGAGGTTATATTAGACTTGTGCGATATATATACTCGTATTTACACACATATGTGTGTATTTATGAATGTGGGTTTAATTTAATGATAAGACCATTCATGCAATTTCATTATTAGGTGAGGTTATGTTCGGCTGATGTAATATATATTTACACACATACATATGAATGAATGGACATGGGTTTAATTTACTAATAAAAAACAAATGGAAGTTCAAGACATTTTCATTCATTAATTAATTAATTCATTCATAACTTTACTTAAATGTCATTATTAAGTGAGGTTATGTTCGACTGGTGGAACCAAAGACCTGCAGCAAACCCATTATTTAGGTACTATTTCAGCTATTACAGTTAATCAATGCGTAAGATAAGCTTGTTTATACATACATATATATTCATACCCCTATGTATATTTATATCGGTCATACAATTGTAAATTAGTTTCAGTTGGCACACAATTTTGTAAACAATGTGTTGTTGTTGCTGAAAATGCAACTAATATAGCTTTGAAACATTAGTTCAAAGTACTAATTTCTACTATAAACTCCAATTTTAACTCACACGTATACACAAAAAAGTGTAGACAAATAGAGATGTGCGTTGCCGTTTTATCGCAACTTGTATATCTCGCTAATTACTCTTTCTTGTCATCTGATTATAATTAAACGCCGTTCTCAGATTACATATTCTAGGTATATGTTCGCAGACTCTTCAACTTGTTTTAAGCCCTAATGCCATTCAACATGGCGTCTACACACACAAGTATACATACTGTACACACATAAATATATTCATGTAATGATATAATGCTATATCATTGTCAGATCACGTCCAGTGCCAATTGTACCTGCCCGGCACTACACCATTCGCTGTCGTTTGGACTTTGGCGACAAACCACGCAACAATGACCAAAATATAAGGAAATTTGCATCACATGTTGGAAGAGTGCTCAACGCCTGTTGCTGGCATTTATGCGAACAACAAGCGAAAACAGCAATCTAAGTGACATCTGCTGCTGATAAGCATTGAATGGACTCATATTTTTTCACATCTTATATATGTCCATATATAGATATTATTATCATACCAACTGTTAAGTCACTGGCGTAATTTTTGCGTAGTTAAAGTCAATGAATTATCATATCACATTAAATGTCATTTAATGTTAGAATTCGAGGCACCGCTTGTCACTTATGGAAATACAATCGAAAGAAAAGAGTTGATGAGTTTTGTGACGCTTGTCAGCTTTCAACTTTGTAACAAGCAGATAAAAACTGTTTTACAAAACACAAAAAGTGCTTCAAGAACGCTTCAATAAATATCAAATTAATCATAATTTGTTAATAAGATTTAAAATATAGGCTAACGTACAAATGAAGAAAAGAAATGCGTCTGGAGAAAATTCCATGGTCAAAAGCATTTGTCGCTGGAGCATAAAAAGCATAAAAAGGCCTATTGAGAAGACACGAGAGAGAGGAGTTTTTGTCCCGCACCGTTCGATTATAAAGTAATCTTTCTGCAGTAAATTCCCCAGTTTTTATAGTCTATGTAAGCTTAAGTCAAGCGGCTACAAGATCTTGCTGTCTGTCTTGTTAGCTACGTTGACTGAGACACTTAATCCTTTGCGACAATGGTAGGTGTGGTTTCTTCGACAAGCGCTTACTTAGGTCATTGAACCCCAATGTGGCTCACAAAAGTAGTTTGACATTAACCCTTTCGCTACAGCTTCTTACTGGGGAATGTAAAAATTCTATATTCATTGACTTAGTTCTACGGATGGCCAATGTTAGCGGCTTTAATTACTTTAACATACATTTTTTTAGGCATAAATGAAAATCAAAAATGCCTTCTTTTACTTTTACCACAATTGTTTAAAAACTGTGTCGGAATTAACGTTAAAAAAAGATAAAAATTACTTCTTTCTTTTCTTCTTCTCTTTTCCTCACTAAGTGAAAAGGTAACATCCAAAAAACTACTTTTTGCTGTGAACTTAAGTATTCAGTTTTTTATTTTAAAATATACTCCCGACATAAATTATTCAAAAGACAACAAAAATTTGCAATTCCTTTATCCATAAAGAAGTGGCAACAAAATAGCGAAATGATTAAGAAAGCTGTGAATAGTTTTTACTTATTTGCAATTTGATATGATGTGAGGGTGGCCACGAAAGCCAAAATCATATCATAGAACTCAGTCATTACGATGATTGTACTATAACCATAGGAAAGGTTAGTAAAAGGAGGAGAGGAAGATTGTGAATGGGGTTCGGGATCTTTGCCCCTGCAAATTCCTAAGTTTTCTTTAGGAAGAAGTTTGGAAAGAGGTAGAAATTATTCCCTACGCAATCGAAAAGTAACTATGTATGTAAGCCTTTCTTTTTCTAGATGGTTGCGAAGCTGGTCCACATTCATGCAACGAAAACAGTTCAGTATGCAATACACTAGACTATGGAAGCTATGGAGATGAAGAAAATGTAGAAACGTTGTAGCACTTCCTTTGCCACTGGTCTTCTCTACAGGAACGCAGACTCCGTACTCTGGGATTTCTGACGGAAATTTTGAATCTGCTTTGATTCATTAAAAGGTCGAACTGGTTCGCCCCGGATTGAAACTGTTGGTTAGTTCCAGGGGAAAACAAGAAGGGACTTATAATGAGCCATTTTGACCGTGGAGTGGGAATGCGGTCGGCGCCGCACACACCCCTTTTCCTACCTAATCAAGACGCTCTGCAACCTAAAATGTTTATTGTGCCTTCTATGTAATATCAGTGCAATTCGTGAGAACACCAAAGGTAATTCTTAGTTTTTATCTTTTTCGTTGGAACGAGCACACCACCGCACAGAAGGCAACACTCTGACCATAGGACCGGCCCATTGTACTAACGGCTTTGTCCCATTTTATCAATATCAACGATTCAACAACCCATCTCTCATCTATTCTGGAACCATCTATAATGACATGTTAGCATACAGGCGCGTGCTCAAGCTGGGACCTATGTCTTGCCAGTGCCTTTAAAAAACAAATTCCGTATAAATTTCTTGACCTTCAAATAGATAGATCCATCTCTAGGTCCATCTATATTTATGTGTATATCTGCAAATTAAACCTCAATCTAATTTTTTGGAAACGAAAACTAAATCCAAAATCGTTTTGCTAGCGTTAACTTTACTTGTAAACTGACTATTACTTTTAGTTCAATAATGTATGTAATTGTAAAACTGTGATGATAAGAATTTTTAATCGAAAAATTTGTTTAATATAATTGAAAGCAATTTGTGAGCGTTGCGCTTGTTAAATCTATATATATAAAAATGAAACGTGGTCCGTTCGACTGCTTATAACTTGAAAACGACTGGACCAACTTGGACACTTACTTCGGCGGGTTTGTTTGAAATTGTTACGTGAAGGTTCATAAAAAAAGAAAAGTCGGGAAAACGGAGCGTGGCACCACAAGAATACATTTTTAGACAATAACTTTGGAACCATAAGTCACACATCAATTAAATTTGGTACAAACTTACTATTTAATCATGTCCTTCGCCCGAGGGAATGGGGTGGGTATTGAATAAAGGGGTGTGGCACCGCCCATACAACTCAAATCTTTTAAATGGAATAGCTTCCGAATTGTTAGTCGCACAGCATTGAAATTTGGTGTACCGTCGTTTCATAGATGTGTCATTCTACTGTTAAAATTTTATGGGCGTTGAACAAGGGGCGTGTTACATTTTTTATGCAGCAGAACTGTAAGTCGTACATCAATGAAACTTGGTATGAACCTACCAGTTAATCATATCTTTCGGCAGAGGAAAGTGGGGCGGGTATTTAACAAGGGGGCGTGGCACCGCCCATACAATTCATTTCTTTTAAATGGAATAGCTTCGGAGTTGTAAGCCGCACAGCATTGAAATTTGATGTACCGTCGTTTCATAGATGTGTCATTCTACTGATGGGATTTGATGGGCGTTGGTCAAGGAGCGTGGCACATTTTTTATGATCCAACAGTTATGCAGTACACACACACACATCAGTGAAACTTGGTACGAACTTTCCACTTAGTAGCACAATTCGACTAGAAGAAAGTTGTGAGCATTGGACAAGGGGGCGTGGTACCGCCTTCATTTTTATATACATAGATTGTTTATCCTGACCTACTGACTGATTGATTGATTGATTCATCATCGTTCAGCCCAAACCGTAGGGTACATCTTAAAGAATGAACCTCCGCTAAGACGGGATTTTTTGAAATTCGGGGTGTAAGCCTAGGCGTATACGGAGACGCAGGCCGCGCAACACAGCACAAGGCAGCGCAGCGAAAATTAAACTTTGTGAGGCAGAAAATATGTGAACTGCGTATACGAATCTCGTAAAACCAGCACACGTGTTCCGTATTCACTTATGGAGAAACAAAGTTTTTTGAGCCTTTTGACTCCAAACTTGGTGATAGTACTTCAAATGTAAAATAACTCGATACGTGTTTTTCATTTTCTCCGAATATTAAAATCGGACGGGGTCAACGACCGGTTAAAAGTTTGTATGGCGAAACTGTAAAAAAACATGAATTAATGGGGCCACTGACTTCAAACTTTGTGAAAGTACTCTTAGTGAGAAATAATTTGACAGGTCTTTTTCGCTTTTTTGAAAATCAAAATCTAACGGGACAACAATGGGTTTGTATGGAGAAACACGATTTATTGGTCCTTTTCACTTCAAATTTAGACAAAAAGCACTTAAATCGGGAAATAATTAAAATGTGCTTTTCATTTTTTGGAAAATCGAAATCTACCGTGATAAACTAAGGGTTAAGAATTTGTTTAGGGTAAATGTGAAAACTCATGATTTAAAGGGCTTTTGACTTCAAAATTTTTGGAAATACTTGACATCAAAGATAATAGACATATGTTTTTTTTTAATCAAAATCTGTCGGGATCAACAATGGGTTCAGAATTTGTATCGGGTGAAACAAGAGAGCTTGCGTGCGAAGCCGCTGGGCCCGGCTAGTATTTTATAAAAACAAAGTGTAAGCCACTCATAAGTGAGAGTGCAAATTATGTGAAAATTGATAGCTTCACTCTATCGTATCGAGTGTCCAAGCACATTCGTCATTTTCGAAGCTGCAAAACACAGACTGCAAATCGAGAACATACTCGGCGTGTGGTTTGCTCCCATGGAAAATGATATGGACGGTGATATGAAGGAAAACAGCTACACTATAGCCAAATGCACATTAGGGAACATGATAAGCATTAGTTGGTTTACAAATTATTTGCCATTTCTGCATTTTTGCAGTCTCATTATTGCAGCAGTTGTTGCAGCATTTACAACAGATATGAAAAAGTTCAATAGGGCATTTTTCAGACTTTTTCGAAAATAAATGTTGACAACAATCAAACAAATTTGGATGTGGATAGGACAGCATAGAGCTGACATAGCTATAATTTGTGAAAAAAAACAATCTTAGTGAAAAATAGTTCATTGACTTTCAACGAGACGAAGGTGAGTTGGAACAGTTTAGCAACCTGCGAAAAGACTAAAACAACGCTCGGATCAATGAAACGCTTACATGAATCGTTCTCTCACTTACGCGGAAGGACTGCAGAACCACTGGACACTGCTTAACAGCGGCTCACGCGCAAAGAATGGGCATCACCGAGTCGGATGAATGCAAGAAATGCAAAGAAAATAGTGTCAGCGATACCTTGGAACACATTATTTGCTCCTGCCCGACTTTTTCACGACTGCGCTTTACTCACTTAGGGGCCCCATTCTTTTCTGGGTTAGACGAGATCCGCAAGCACTACATTAAGTTGCTGCTGAATTTCGCTAGGAACACTCATACTCTCACCGATCATTTTTACGTCGGTCCGCAACACTAGGGCGCTCTAACTGGTACCGCTAGGGACCCAGTAGGCTCTATGCGTGACCGACCTGGCCTGCCAGCTTACCTGACCTGATCAATAATATTCGGTTATATAGCAGCTACACTAATATTGATTTGATTAATCAAAGAGTAATAATTTTGAGCAGTTTATAAATGTTTCTGTTACTTCTTCTTCACTCGTAATATATACTTATAGGATCTTTTAATAAGAACGCTCAACTTTAAAATGTTTATTAAGCAAGTTGTATGTGAGATCTCCACTCTAAATATTTTTCATTTAAAAGTAAGTCATTTAAAAGACATAAAGTATGTAATATTACGTCGTTTAAATGTCCACAGTCTATTCGGGAGCTTCAATTTGAAAATTCTTTGGCGCATAAATCTGGCTGAATTTGCTGACTGACGTTTGTTTTCGAAACTTTGAGGGCGCCAATTGTTTATGATTTATTCACATAGACCTACGACCTATTTAGATTTAAGAGAACCCTAAAGAAAATAATCTAAATGCTTCAAATCGCACGATCTCGTCGGCCCGATCACGCGAGATAACATGCTCTCAAAACGCTCGTGCAGAGTGCCTCGTAGCGCTGGTCTTGTTGGAACCACATGTTATCGGTATTCATATCAAACAGTTTAGGCCACAACAATTGGCTTATCATCGAGTTGTAGTTGGTTATAGCAATGTCAGTTTCGTTTTGGAAGAAGTACGGGCCAAAGATTGCGCCAGATCGAAATCCGCACCAAACAGTGAATTTGTCGGGATGGTGCTGGTCTATTTTGTGTGGATTGGTATCACCCCAAATCTGAAAATTTGGCTTGTTCACATATCCATTCCATCAATTCTATATCCATTTCATTCATTCACATATCACGATTAGCGCGAAAGGTTTCTCAAACGATGCAGTGACTTTGATAAAAGTTCAAAGTTTCCAATTCAGTTTAAAGTTTTAAGTTTACAAGGTGATTTGCCGTACAATGCTAAACAATTGACAGCAGTTTTGGCAGATGTCACTTTAACAACATTTTTAGCCGTTATAGCTTAACAAATTTCGAGCGTCCCTACTGAAAATTCCTATAAAAGTATTTATTGCATTCTTATTGTTTTTACAATATAACAAAAAAAATTATACAAAAAATAATAAATTCACAAAACAATTTTAGAAATTTCTTCAAAACTGGTAGAGCTTCATGCAAGGAAAGTGGTGGAATAATACAACTAATTACAAACTAACCAGTTCTATACGAGCTTCCTGGAGAAATGCATTTAATTTATTTGCTACTGAAAGTCAAATCAAAAATATTCGTAAAAGTATTTTTCTCGGTAGACAAAAGGCTAATAAAAATATTATAAACTCAAAGCTCTAAACAGTGCAAATGTGTACAAGCAATTTCCGAATTTAAATTCAAAAATTTTTACTTTCTTAAAAAGCTTTGCCGCCGTCTGCTTTGACGTACACAAACACAAAATCGGTGCTTAGAATGCAAAGAAAGCCATAATTTTTATATACTAAAATGCGCGAAGCGTCAATTACCTATAACTATAGTTGCAATTTGGTGTTGTTGTTCGATTGATTTTAGCGGAACCCCTTATAATAGAAGGAATATTTTTCAAATGTCGCCGCTGACACTGCGAGTACGCTCAGGCATGCGTCATTGCACGAAGGGCGGCAAGTCGTAGGGGGGCAACAACACAAATTCTGTGTACACTTTGCTGGCACTGATACCCATCGACTGCGCTGGCATTCCCAAAGTAGAAACGTGCATACTAATCACTGTGTACAAACAAGCTTAACTACAGCTAAGGTACAGCAACAAATTACAAAGCGAAATCAAATAACGAGTTGATGAAAATCAATAATCGCTGTAAGCGTTGCTGTAAGAAGCGTTTTTAATGAGAAACTTAATATCAAGAAAGACTCTTCTCATCCCAAGACAATACAGACAATGAAATGAGATATTTTCAAAGCATATTTCAGTTATTTTCAAAGAACAATATTAACTTTAATCATAACAAAAATTATTTACAAAACATTATTCAAGATTCGCACATCTTTTAAGTACACAAACTGTAAAGACGAGTCAGACGAGTCGACTCCCCAGACACAAAGCGTGCTGAGAAGCGAGCAAAATCCATCTTACTCAGCGCGTGTCAGCACTTTTGCACACCAACTACTGTAATGTGAGTCTACGCTAGACGTGCGACTGGTGTGCCCCGAGTTGTGCATTATTTAACAGCGTTAATCATAACAATTGTGTGCAACTGAAAACTACATGCAATGATAACGACGTCATCGCAGAATGCCGCAATAGGGAACTTAATTCTAATTTCCCAGCTTCGTATGAGAAATGCAATGCATCACTGAGGTTCAAAGTGCGACCACATTCACATTCAGACCTCAGAGTGTCAGCGAAAACTTTCCATTCATCAGTCATTGATTTATGGCACTATAGCTTATATCCTTACCCGATCTATGTTCCTTCAAAGCGCGATACAGATCGCTCTCGTCCAGCGTCTTCTTGCGGCCCTTGAAAAATGTGGGCATAGCGAAACTGTAAAGAAAATGTCAAATCATTAAGTAAACATTTCGAAAAGGAGCAAACGACAACAAATTGCAGCAACAACAATTTGCGGTCCATTAAAAAATGAGACATGCTGCGCAAAGCTGCAGGCACGACCGGCGCTTGTAAACCGATGTTGAACACCAAACCTGATGACAACACATTTTTTGTTATTCATTGTTTTTGTTTTTTGCCAAAGCAAATATCAAGTTTTTTAATGACTCTTGAAGGCGGCTGTGCAGAAAAAGGCAACCGTGGTTTTAAAGCAATAAAAAAATTTAACTCAACAGCAAAACAGAGCAAAGTAATTCGAGGCTTAGTAGAATTGAAAGTTAAATATGCAAAAGATTATAAAAAATTATGCTGGAAAAAGTTCAGTGCGCTAATTTACAATTTTTATTATCTGAACAATTTATTTAGTGTTGAAATGGGTCTGTATTTTTCATTACATTCAGCACTACACTCATTCAGCATTACATGAACCTGCGCTGAGAAGTGATTTTTAGAAATTTTGGGTCTAAAGGGGTAAGAAATGGGTTCAAGTGTTCTATGGAAAAACGTGATTTAATGGGCCTATAGATTTTTAACCTGGCGAAAATACTACCAACGAGAACTAATTCGATACGCATTTTTCAGACTTTTGAAAATCAAAACTTGACGGGTTCAACAATGTGTTAAGGTTCGTGTATGAAATGACTATGCAAAAATATGAACTAATGGGCCTATAGATTTTTAACCTGGTGATAATAGTTGGTATGAAAAATAATAAGAGACGTATTTTTTATTTTGTGAACGTCACAACCTGACAGCATAAAAAAGGATTAAAATTTACTAAAAAAAATTGGAGAAAATACTTGAAATAAAAAATAATTAGACAAGTGATTTTATATGTTTGAAAACAAAAATCTAAGGGAGTAAAAAAAGGTTAAAAGTTTGCATGGAGAAACATGATTTAATGGATTTTTTTTAAATGCTTTTTTATAAAAGCACTTCAAACACAAAATAAATCGACACGTATTTTTAAATTTTTTGAAAATCCAAACTTTACGGGTTTCAGCAATTTGCCCATTGTTTGCATACTAATACGAGAAGATATGATTTTATAAGACTATAAAAAAAAACATGAACTAGAGGGCCGATTTACTTCAAAATTGATAAAATAACTTTATATGAATAATAATTAGACACGCGTTTTATACTTTGTGAAAATTAGAATCGGACAGCATATACAAAAGAATAAAAGTTTGTATGGAAGACTATGAATTAACGGGAAATTAAGTTCAAACTTAGTAAAAGCAGTTGAAGCGGAAAATAATACATGTGTTTTTAACTTTTTTTTTAATGAAAATTTACCAATGTCATCAACGACTTAACAGTTTGTATAACGAAACATGATTTAATGGTCTTATTGACTTCAAATATGATGTAAGCACTTCAAATGAGAAATAATTAAATAAGAAATAATTACGGTTTTTTAATTTTTTCATCAAAATCTTATCGGATAAACAAAGAGTTAAGAGAATTGTTGACTTGACTTGAGACTTTTTGAAAGTATTTCAAATCAGAGATAATATAATGCATGTTTTTCAGTGGTACAAAATCAACATCAGCCGAGATAAAAAATGTAATAGGAGTTTGTGTGAAGTATAATTTTTTTGTATTTATTTATTTAGTTATTTTTTTATTTTTCTCTCAAATCATTTTCATTAAATACGCCTAATATTCAGTTGAAAGCGACATGTTATGTTGAGACGACGGCACACGCAGGCCATCAAATTTTGTAAATAAAAATCATGTGGCACTAAAAAGTCAAGTGGTAGCTTAAATGCTGCGCAGCTGGAAATCCTCAAGACGAAGCAAAAGTTTTAAATTACTCTGTCTGGACGGGGAGTAAACATAAATTTATGGCATCATAATGATTGTGGAATTGAAATGACTTTAGAATTGCAGTTTCAAACAATTACATATATGCACATAGAAAATTTGGATGTTTCTTGCTTTTCGAAAAATGTTTTGAGCCTCTTTGGCATAGAAAATTTATGGTCTAATCAAATTTATTGAGTCTACTCTTTCATTCCTTCATAATGTGATTACTGCCTTTGGCCTCAATGGTTTGTTTACACTGAATAATCTCCAGCACAAAGATAATCTACCGCAAATATAACTACATATATACTTATGGTATATTTATGTAATTATTTTTATACGCAGCTATAAATGTAGATCCATTAATTCGTAGATTTGTGTATTTACTCAAATTTGCACACGAAAATCACGAAAGATTTACATTACCTACTTTTGCATCAAGTGCCGATTGTTTGTTGAGACTTGCATTTAAGTCAATATTGAAAAACGTGCTATTCGTACTCCACATTGCATATGACTGGAATTTCAGTCAAGGCGAAAAATATTCTGTCTCTCGCCGTTGAGGTTTTCTGAACATTTTTATTATTCTCTCGAGTCACTGACATGTTCCGTACAATTTTTGTTTTTGTTTTTTTTCGTTTCTTAATCAACTTTCAAAGAATTCCCCCGCTTGATTGTCAAACATTGTTTTGGTTCTTAATTAACGATTTCAAAGCTGAATGTGAGTTTATGGAAAATAGTTTTCTGTATTCCAAAGCATAACAAAATAATGTAAATAAATGGGTTGGAGTAGAATAGAGTGGCTGCTTAGGTAGCGCACATAGGCCAGTCTTGGCCCGTTGTGTTGCCACAGAGAAGGGGGAAAAGTCGATCTGCTGGAAGAGAAGAGAAGGAAGTTAGTGATATTAATGACGAAGATTTACAGGTTAGCCAAGACTAGAAAAGGGACCACAAAGAGGTACTCCGTACCAGGGCTGGACAAAGGTGCATAAGTTGCGAAGCATCATATGGAGCTTCATCCTCAGCAAAGCTCATTGAGAGGGAGAGGGAGTGAAACATGCCTTAAAACAGTGTGGGGACCAGTCAGTCATTAGATTAGATCTTTATTAGAGGGTACAATGCACTTCGACCTGTTAGATCTATAGTGATCTCCTAATGATTCTTAAAACAAGAACGTTCTCTTCTATGAAAACTTGCACAGCTCAAAGTCTGTTAAAAATTTATGAATATCAAAGGGATCAAGTTGAAGAAGCCGGTTCTTATTCACAATATGCTTTTGTATATTTTTCACTGACCTATGAATGCTGCTAAATAAATACAAAATTTACTTATGAAATCAACAAACAAGTTTTTTTTTCTATTTCAAATATATTAGTAATCTTAACAGGTCATTTTTGCCATCGAACAAGCCGCGCGTATGATTGAAACGAGGAGCCTAGCTCCCTCGAACCTGATCATATGTGTGGACAGTCAGGCAGCAATTAAAGCGCTAAGATCCCATTGCGTAAAATCGAAATGTGTCAAAAGATGTATGGACTCTCTACACCGCATTCGTCAGCACAACATCCGTCTTTACTGGGTGCCGGGCCACTATGGCATTGAGGGCAACGAAAAAGCGGATGAACTAGCCCGAAGAGGATCGGAGATGCCTGCGGAGGAAATGATAGGAGGGATATTCCCCCCCCTACAGGAATTCTACTCTAAATTAGAGAAAGCGGCGTTGAACCTAACAAACCGTAGGTGGTCGGAGACACCTGGTTGCCGAGTCTCAAAACTGCTGTGTCCATCAGTGGACAAAGGAAAAACGACAGAACTTCTGCAGTTCGACAAGAGAACAGTCCGCAGTCTGATAGGAGTTCTAACGGGGCACTGTGCCATCGGCGCCTTTGCCAACAGGCTAGGTCTGCCCTACCAGGATTACTGCAGAAGCTGTCAGGACGAGGAGGAAATAGAATCGGTCCAGCACCTCCTATGCGAGTGCCCTGCACTTCAAAGCAGACGTCACCGTTTTCTGGGTGACAGAACGTTTGAAGATCTGGGCCCTGTGGCTAACGTGCCACTAGGTGGGCTGGCGGCATTCATCAGAAGCACGGGCTGGTTCAAACCAGCCCTGGAGGGAACATGACAAGGGGGCTTTCCAAACACTGGGTATCGCAATGGGCCACGAAGGCCACCGAGTGAACTTGCCTGTGAACGGCAAGCTACCCGCTAACCTAACCCTAACCTAACAGGTCACTGGGCGACTACCTCAACTAGATTAAAATAACTCAGTTTGAGTTCGGCAAATGGGAAAATCAAGTGCATAAGATTGGCTTTCTAGGAGATACATTTATATATGTTCAATATACGTGTATATACAGTCGTGTCTGGGTATAGTGAACACCCTATATAGTGAACACCTCGAACCCAAATTTTTACATGGAGTACTCTAAATAGCGAACAATCGAAAACCTCTAAATAGTGATAAATAAATTTTGAAAGCAATTCAAGCAAAAAAACACAAGAAGGAATAAAAAAATGAAAGAGGGTATTCCCCTAATTTGTATTTTTGCTGTTGATTGTTACAAAATAAGCTGTTTCTTGACCTTAGTGGTTATGTTTTTTGTCGAATGCAAACCGATTTTGGTTGAAAGTGGGCTTCTTTATGTGTATTTAAAACTTTGTGAACGCAAGAAGCAATCGTCTATTCGCCAATTCTTACAATAAGAATACATTTATGTTTTCCTACTAATTTATTTTAATTATCTCTTGAATTTATATACACAAAGTGTATTTTGAACAAATAAAACGAGTTTTTGAACAAAAATTCTAACCTTGATACGAGTATAGTGAACAACTTCAATACTGTGAACAGGCCTTGCAATAATTAGTTCACTATATCCAGACACGACTGTATTTCGATTTCTGCGAAATATACTGCAGGAAAGCGAATCAAATTTTGAACGAAAACGTAATGGGTTGTGCTCAATATCGTTTAGATTTCGTTCCGTTTTGTTATTCATTGAATTTGAAATCATTTGAATTCCGTTTTGACCCGTGAAAAAAGTCAGGGAAAATCCGAAAAAGTGACACGCCCATTTTTTGCGAAAACGGAAACTAAGATTTAAAAACGGTTTGCGGATTCGAGGGAAAATCCGAAAAAGTGACACGCCCATTTTTTGCGAAAACGGAAACTAAGATTTAAAAACGGTTTGCGGATTCGAAATCAGCGCTCCCTAATTACCCTAGAACTGATGTCAAACCCAGAAAAGCCATTTTGCTGCTGATCAGTGTAATTAACGCTCAAACTTTATATGGTTGAAAACGTCACACTGTGCAGTATCTCGTCTCTCAACTGTAAAGTGTTGACTTTAGTGTTTAGTATTTCTTCAACACAAAATATTGTTTGTTAAAAATCACAGTGCCGTAAAGTTATGACAGTTAATTGTTTATTTATTCTGTGCGTAATGCTTGCAATTATTGCGTCCACACTTAACATGCAACTCATTCCTCGAACATTCGACTAGAACATCATAAAGCCGTATTAGAGAAATATATATGAACATCAAACAAATATAGACAGACCAGCACGTAGGTGCGTCAATGTGTTGTTGCAGTCATAAAGTCGGTTAAAGTTTTCCCACACTTTGGTGCGTGAAAGCAATTATAGCAAGATATCGTTTATTGTCTCGCACCGATAGCGCTTTATGACAACAACAACAACAGCAACATTTTTTTGCTTGTCATTATCGCAACACTGTCCCGACACTCACCAGAACATCATCGTTGCCAGCGGATTGGCGCTCTCGCGCGGATTTTCCGGCAGCTCCTCCGCCTTCACCGACTGCATTTTGATTGAAGCTTCTTTCTCGCTGAGCTTTCTTCTCGCGCGGCTGCTCTTCGCCTGCCTTCTTTACTAGTTAAACCACAATTCACAACACTAAAATACTGCAATTAAACGAGTGAAACACAATGAATGAGTTTCATAAGATTCTATTTAAGTATCTTTTTATTTTTTCTTGCAAGTGAAATCACAAGTCGTAGAAGAAGTGTGCACTTAATGCTAATTCAAATATTTGCAGCCTTTATAACCGTTTCAAACTGCGATAACGACTAACGTTTATTGCGGGCCGGATTAAATTAATCGAGGAAGCGTCGATCGCACAACACTACTTTCGCTTATCACAACGTTACGTTACAGCAACAAAGGTACATACGCATGCATATCTTTGACGCGCGCAGTTGATTTTGCATAACACCGTGACTGGCACTTTCGACCAATCTTCACCCTTTTAGCGCAATTCTTCTGACACACACACACACACATCACACGCAGCAACTATTTGCATATTTTACGGTCTGTGTGCTTTGACTTGCCACTTGGCGCATACATTGTGAAATTCTTTGTGCGTTAAATGCGTCCACAACTCGGCGCAAATCCACTGGCGTACACACGTCGACTCCGCTTACCCGGCTTACAGACACTTCAACCCAACCGCATCGTTCCCTACACAACACAAACACAACTAAGCAACGTACGTTTGGCCAACCGAACGGCTACGTCACAGGCCAAGTAACAATTAATACGTCTACTGTCGCTTTCACCTCTTCACTGCGCGCGCAACAAGTCAACTTTTAAATATGCGTTTAGAATTGCCGGCCAAATGTTGCGTCTACTTGAACGACCGAACCAGCACTCTGCTCTGTGCCGTGGCAGCCACAGGTTTTATAACACCACAGAAGCGGCCGTAAAGTTCTTATCGCGCCCACTGCGACGAAGAGCACACTGGCGCTCGCCAATCTGCGCCGATCGACGCCGGGTTCTCTCACGCGACACTCTTAAACTATAATTCACTTTATTTAAGTTTACATTTAAATAAAGAGCCGCATTAACTACAATTAAAAAACAGTTTATCTCATTCGAAAACTTGTTTCTATAGCCTGCACTGAGGAACTCAAATACATGTGTGAACTCTGAATAAGAGTTTTTAATGCACATAACAAAGCATTAAAGTATATAACACACGATCAGCATCTCCATTAGATCTGATTCAGCAATATCCTGTCATTCGTTTGTCTGTCAGCTGACTGGTTCGCATCATAGCTTTAATGGAAAAAATATATCGAAAAGGAAATCGGTAGAGATAATGCTGGAGTTCCGATTGAGAACTGATACTCAATCACTCACTCGCCAATTTCAAAGCAGGGCTGCCATGTAAGAGTAATTTAGAAATAAAAGAGAAAATGTATAATAACCAAAAGAAGCTGTTAATTCACAGATGTTTACGGATAGAAATGGGTCTGGTACGCACCCTAAACCCATTTTGACAGGCACAGTTTTAGTGCTTCAAGAAATGTTTTGGCTAAATTTGAACTATTGCTCAATATACAATCCAAATAAGTCCACCCAATTTCAGTCTTTTTTAGAGAAAATATGAATATTTTAAAATTAATCGGATCGTTTATGAATGCTTATAACTTACACCAAATGACAACAACAAAGGGGCTGTGGCATGGTAAAAAAAAACCTCATTCTAATCTGATGATATGCTCGATGTGTAGGGTATGAATAAGTCGGTCGAAACCGAATTAAATCACTTTTACCTGTTTTATTTGTTATTTATGTCATTCTGCTCAGTTTTCAGTCTCAGTCTTGTATTCAGTTCTGCTAGTCATTCTACTTAACGAACTCTCTTGATCCTCTTTTCTAAGAGCGTGCGAAGTTTGACAATTTACAACAAGCTCTTTCCGCTCTTTTGAATGGCTACAATTTGGTCATATTTTTTGCAAAGTCATTAATCGTAGAAAAAATATCTTAGTAAAACAATCTGGCTAATTATTTGGTGCAAATGTGCGTTAAACAATGAGACGAAATGTAGCATACGAGTATAAAAAAAACATGGGTTTGGTGCAAACTAATTGGGTTAAAAAAAATTATATACCTATTCATTCATTTAGTTTATATTGAAAACCACTATTGCAACAGTTAAAATAGTTTATGTAAAATCTTTTTGTAATCTTTGTTTGAATACAAATACAACAGTGACTTATTGTAGTAGATATGGTCGACTAAAGGTTGCTTTCGCATTCACAAAAAATGTTTTTTTTTTATGAAACGAAGTATGAAGTACCTGTCGAATAATTGTTTTGGTGTCATCAGTCATAAATGTACTGATTCCATGGCATATACATACACATATCTGTTTAGAGAAATTAGTGGTTATAAGGCATTAGAAATTTAATTCAAGTCAAGTGAGCTGAGCAAATCTACATTATTTTATTAGCATCCATTTTAAAATGATAACCGGCTGTTCCAGAAATTAAAGTTCAATATCTATTTAGTTGCAATTATTAAAAGCGGCCAATATAAGTACATATGTATGTTAGTTTAGATATTTAACATATTTGTAGGGCCCCGTCGGATTTCACAGATTAAATGATGAAAATGTTACGGTTTTCAGAAAAAGTTTAATTTAATTTAAAAAAAATAAAAACAGTCATAATAACGCGGCGTAGACAAGGAGTACGAATTAAGTGACTAACTTTAGTCAAGTTTATATTAAAAAGGCCAAAGCACAAGTTGAGACATAGATAAGGAGTTATAAAGTTAAATGGACAAATTTAAGTATTTCTGAACGATTTCTTCCTATATAAAACACGTAAGGCTAATATAGATAATAGCCCAAACAATATAACCATCATTTCCCCTACACTAATTTGTATGCGACAAGCATAGAACCTGCACCCAAAACTTTTTGAAAACAATGAACGCCAGCCAATATGGTGATATGTGCTGTTTTCGAAGAAATTTTATTGATTAATTTTGAAAATCATGTCTGCACGAGTAGATATGTTTTGCTGGCGCTCAAGGGGAAACTTTATTTCAACGTAATTTTTGGATTTTATTTATTATGACAAATATATTGAATATGTAGTTAAAAAAAGTTTAGTTTGACAAAAACTGTTACTTCAACTTTAACCTAACCTAACCTTAAAAAAAGAAACCATTAACATTTTTAGAAGTTACTATGACAAAGATTCATTAAGTGCAGGATTAAGTTAAGGTCCCACGATTGCCGCAAATGCGCCGATCATAGCCCAATCTGGTCGGGCATTGACTACGCAGAAATTGTCAATTGAGCAAAACGTTTTTTATTTGTATCACACGATTGCCCCAATTTCGACAAATTTTGTCGGCTCAACCTAGCGAACAGAAATATCGTACCGACCGATTTCATAGGTAGGTCACACGATTGCCCGAATCGAAACAAAAGTTGAAATTCTCCAAAAATTTCAAAGAACCGAAAAAATTGTCGGTCCCTATGGTTGGTGCTCGAATTGCCGACAAAATTCGGCTAAATTTTTAATTTTTTGTCTGGCTTCAACTGTTCACACGATTGGCGCTACAGTACCGATTTCGTTCGGCGGAACAGGAGGCAGATCGAATATTTTTGACATTTGCGCCGAAACCGATTCGAGTTGACACGATTGGCATTTGATTTTTTTTTAAATGCGTAAAATTTCTACGCATTGCGGCAATCGTGGGACCTTACCTTTAGAGTTCAAACTGCTTAATATACTAAGTTATACTTTGGTATCTACAAATATTTTCAGTACTGACAAGAGCATAAAGAAGAAAACAAATCACTTAACAGAAAACACTTGCCCTTAAAAATCGACATTAAGCTCTAAAAAAAGGCAGTCGAGTAGCGTTTTTAAATTGTTTTATTATTTTACTCTTTGCGCTTCGCTCTCAACAAGTTTCCGCTCGCTCATTCATATTTCAAAAATATTTTGAATCATTTCTGCTACTGCTACAACTCAATTGATTGTCAAACGTTATCTTTTGAATATAAATTGAAATGACTTTAATTAAATATCAACTGCTGCAAAAATATTAAATCTGCACGTTTATAAGTGCCTAATGTATCCTAACTATATTTGAGAAAATCTGACCAACTCTCAATCTTTTCTTACCACGCTTCACTTGCCAATTCCTTCACACATAACCAAGCTAACCTCACCTCAAAAATGCAAATCGTTTACTATACCTCACACGCGAATGAAATCAACACTAAACTGAAACTTAATTGTGTGTATTCCTCTTACGAAATATGCACAAATGAAGCTTTGCAAGCATTTCATTATTTTCTCATGCAAATGTTTAACCGTACACAGCCGCATTGTTTCTTCGCGGCAATATCCAATCGGCGCCTCTATCACCTGCCCGCCATGCCACTGGCGTTGACACCTATCGCTCGCAATCAATCGAACCGCAATTATCGAATTTTCCACTCTCCTGCGCACAACTGAAAATTTGCATAGTGCTTCCGGGGAAAAATCGTGATTTTAGCGCCCCCCAAATTTTGATCATACAGCGACATCAACAATGCCAATGGCTATTGATGCGATGCAGTGCTCCAATTGTGCTGCGATTTTCACTCATTGTCACTTTTCACTTTCAATAAACAGTCAATTTTTTTATTCTTGTGCTCGCCACTTTTGCACTCACTCAATTGACCAGCAATCACAATCACTCCCCTGTCCACTAGCCGTTGCCGTACACGACCCGCTCTCCGCTTCCGGTTCGTTGCACTTTAGCAATTTTTCACAAGTGCATTTTTGCGCTTTCAATTGTTTAATTGATTTATTTTGTAATTTAATATTTTCTCGTTTCGTTTTGTCGTTTGTGTGCTAGCTGCCACTTTTGTGAGTCGTTGTTGTTGCTTGTTCTGGCGTTGGTGCTGTGGCAGTAATCAAAACAAAAACCACAACTGTCAAACGCTGCGAGAGATTGAATGTGGTTGTTGCTATTTCTACAGTTTGTTTTGCTCGGCGTGAACGGGTGCTGCCACCTGAAGGAAAAATTTGTTGTGGCGAAGCTTGGAAGCCAGATTAAAATTGATTTCACTGTCGAAGGTGAAGGTTTGTTTTATGGTCTCTCAATGCATTCAAAAGCATTTCGAACTTAAAAAATATGTAATATATATACAGTACTTTTCGTTTATAACGAACCCGTTTAAAACGATTTTCCGCCTAAAACGAACCAATTTCAAAAGTACGCGCTTTATGTTTTCGCTTATTACGGCCCCATTTTAAAGCGAACTTTCGGTTAAAACGAACCATTTTGCCCAGTCCCTCGAAGTTCGCTTTAAGCGAAAAGTACTGTATATACAAACTTTATCTTCCATCTTTCTTATCGTTTACAACTCCCCAAAATTAAGAGCTCGAACACAGAAAAACGCACATTTTCATGTTGTGTATATTTGAATTGTGGACGTTTATTTTATAGGGAATCAAGGACAATCCTATACTTCTTACATATACTTAGTTACACATTGGCATACACATTATGTACGTACAAGTGTGTAAATTTAAAGGCACATGTTTACATTTCGCTCTTCTTTTGTTTACAATGTTCGATAGTGTGCAACTACAACGAAGTACAATAGTTGTAGCTAACTAAATACGAAACAATAAAACAATATAAATATAAAACTAAAACATCATAATCATAGTAATTACACACATACTCACTTAAAGCTTATCATATAAAGTTAGACTTAGGGTTGAACTTGTAATGTGTTTTAAAACACAAAACATATACAAAATACAAAATATATTAGAAAGCCGCATAACTGTGCTCCGTATTATCCCAATTTGGCGGCTTAGTTGCATTCCTTTACATTCAGCTTATGTTTTGTTTATTGTACTTAAGTTCATTTGGTTGATTGTGGCGATAGTTGACCCATTTGGCGGCGAGACTTCATTCTAGCTTCTCCTTCAATTTTTGTTCGTGGGCCTGCAGTAATAACACCAAATTGATTAAAAGTTGCAATTTTAACTGCTCATTACATTTCTTACTTTTTGCGCAATTTTAAACAAATTTTCAAATGTCGCTTTGCCAGTCTGTTGCAACATGCCGTGGAATATCTTCTTATCGCTTTCCGTGAGCAACTCGTACGGTGAGCCAAACTCCACTACCTGACCCGCATCCATTACCAGCACTTTGTCCGAATCCATAACAGTGTGCAGACGATGTGCAATGGTAAGCACAGTGCACTGCTTGAACTTATTTCTTATTGTGGTCTGGATGAGCACATCAGTTTGCGGATCCACGTTAGCTGTGGCTTCATCCATCACCAGGATCTTGTTCTCGCGCAGTATGGCACGTGCCAGACACACCAGCTGGCGCTGGCCCACACTGAAATTGCTACCGCCCTCAGATATTTTACTTTGCAATCCACTTGGCAGCTCCGAAATGGCTTCTTTCAGTTTTACCTATAAATGCGTGGTAAGAAATTTCTTTAGTTTACTATTTCTGATAACAATTAGATAGATCTCGTACCTCCTCTAACGACTCCCACAGTTTGGCGTCGGAGTACTCATCGAACGGATCCAAGTTGTAGCGCATTGTGCCTGAAAACAACACTGGCTCCTGTGGTATAATAGAAATTTTGCTGCGCAAATCGTGCAGTCCCAGCTCGTTGGTATCGCGAGCATCAATGATCACCGATCCATCGTTATAAGACAAGCGGAAGAGCGCATTTATCAACGACGATTTACCCGCACCAGTGCGGCCCACTATGCCCACCTTCTCACACGGCTGGATCTCAAAGTTGAGTGACTTTAGCACTGGCTCTGCCTTTGGATCGGGGAAGTAACGCAAGCTCAACTCTTCGAAGATAATTTTGCCATTCTCTGGCCATGTTTTTGGAGGTTTCTTGTCTGGCGCAGACTCCAGCTCCCCTTCGGGCTCAATATCGTCGTACTCCACCACACGCTCCACCGCAGTCATGGTATTTTCGAGCTCAGCCGATTGTCGCATGCCCCACTGCACCATGCCAGTCATGCCCATGGCCTGCGTGATGGCCAGACCAACGCTGCCGCCGTTCTCTGGCGGAAAGAGGAAAAAGCTAAGCGTGATAATAGCTATGTAAACCACACAACAACAGTCCAGCCAGTAGCCGAAGGCTCGTGACGTGGAAATGAACAAGAAGAACGACGAGCTGTGCAGGTCCTGGTGGTTATCAAATTCGTACATAAGCACCTTCTGTGCGCCAAACGCACGTATGGTAGACAGACCCGACAGCGAGGCAGCAAGGTGCGAGTAAATGGGTGAACGTGCTGAAAACAAAGGAAAAGTGATTAAAATTCGTTTCGGGGTCACCTTAAACCACAACTTACTTATGGCTTCCAGGCGCTTCACATCGCGCGATGTTTTCAAATAGAAGGTGCGCAGATTGTAGAAGAGAATGGCCAGTATGGCTGTTGGCAGTAGAAACAACGGATTCACTACAGCGATCACAATCACAATACCAGCTAATGATAGGAAGATCTGTATGACGTCCATCATCACCGATGGCAGTATCTCGTCCACCTGGCCCATATCTTTCGAGAAACGATTCAATATGCGGCCCGATGGATTTGTGTTAAAGAAGTACATGGCCGCGCGTGTGATGCCACGGAACATGGCATTGTGCAGATTGGTGGACGCTTTCATGGCCACGTTGAAGAACAGAAAACTTCTGGTCACCGTAATGATGATTGTGGCCACAGTGATGACCGTAAAGATGTAAATGTCTAAAATGTCGGAGTCAATGTCCACACCCACGTCTCTAAGCAGCGACGATAATTTCAGTTCCTCCGGTGGTTCGATCGAGTCCTTTTGAGTGTCGTTCAAGTTTCGTATGTCTTCGATGGTTCCCTTTTTGGCTACCCTAAAATTTTAAACCAAATGTCTTAAATTTCGCGACACGCATTACTTTCCACGCAGACTTACCAATAAGATAGGAAATAATCTCCACCGGACGCCAGCCCCTGCGCAACAATGCAGAACATCATCATCACGCTGAACATGAAAAAGCCCCCACCGGCCTTGAAGTATTTTTTGTACAGACTAAAACCAATCTTGCCCTCCTCTTGTGCCTCCTGCTGTTCCACTGGAGCATCGCCAACAAACGAATCCGCTGCCGAAACCAATGACGCTTCGCTATTGCGGCGATTACTGTACACATGACTGCCAGAACGCGAGCGAACTTTCTCTTCAACATTTTCCTCCTTTTCTGGGTCGGCCAACAATTGCGCAAAGTCTAGGCCACTCTCACGCAACGACTCATACGTTCCCACCGCGCTCACACGGCCCTTGTCCATGATGACAATTTGATCAGCATGCTGCAAGAACTGCAGCTGATGCGTCACCAGAATGACAATGTTTTCGCGCAGATAGCCGCGCATGCACTGGTCAAACAGATGACGACCCACATGTGTGTCGACTGCACTCAAAGGATCATCCAGCAAGTAGATTGAGGTCTGGCGGTAAACTGCACGCGCCAAGCTAATGCGCGCCTTTTGTCCACCGGACAGCGAGGCGCCTCGTTCGCCCACGATGGTCTTATCGCCGTAAGGCAGCAATTCAAAGTCGCGCTCCAGCGCACATTTCTTCACAACAGTCTGATAGCGTCTCTTGTTCATCGGATGGCCGAAGAGTATATTCTGACGTACAGTGCCGGTGAAGAGCCAAGGCTCCTGCGATGCATACGCAAAGGTGCCATTCACTTTAATGACGCCTGATTCAGGCCGCAACTCTCCGAGAATACTTTGAATTAGGCTGAAACGAAAAAATATTAATTTAGTTACAACCCGATATTGGAAGAAAACAAAACACACACACCTCGATTTGCCAGAGCCCACTGGGCCGATGATGGCCACCAGAGTGCCGGGCTGCACGCGCAAATTCACATCATCCAGCGTGTACTCGGGCGTTTCGGGATCCCACTTTGCCTTCACATTGCTTAATATAATGCCTGCCTCAGATAGTGTGGCATGGCCGTTCGACACTACACTCACGTCCGGCACCATTGCTTCCAGCTCCTTTTCGCTGTCTTTTACCACAGTTGACTGATTACTGCCGACATAAGTCGGATCATCTACGGACTTGTCCTGAACGTCAGTCTCTTCGTATTGCATATACTTTTGTATGCGTTTAATGGACACTAAGGTTTCGGCCAATTGGGAAATGCCTGCAAATTTAATTTAACAAAACTTGTTAATTTCTGCATTATTTTAAAAAAGTTCCTAGACTTAAGCTACCTTGCGGGAAGAACACAGTCATTGTAGTGCGCAAAATATTGTAGTACGCTGTTATCACGAACGCTTTCTCCGGTGTCAGCACTTGCTGCAACAGCACATATCCCACCAAACTCAAAAAGATGGAGACGCGCGTCAGAAACATGATGAACGACAATAGGATGCCGCGTATATACGACACCTTTCGTATGCAGTTGATTTCCTTTCGGCGCGCATAGGCCACCATTTTGCCGAATGGAATCTCCCACGCGTACATCTTTATGACCTGTATGCCTGAGATGATTTCGTTCATCATGCGCACACGTTCATCGGTGCGAAGCGCAGTGCGCAAGCGCAACACTGACGTCTTCTTGCCCAGCCAACCTTGAAGCGGTATAAAGAGCAGCATAAAGGCGACACCGAACACAGCTGACAGACCAATCTGCATATGAAAAAGCCATGAGACAATGAGAGAGAATTAAATGAATATCGACAACTCACCTCCCTGTACATGAGAAACGTTATGAACAAAGTCTCTACCGGACCAATCCACAGGTAATGAACGAAAATCATTGCCAAATCCAGACGACCCACATCGTTCGATATCAGATTCACCACCTGGCCAGCAGTGGTGTCGCCGAGCGCCTGCTTACTCAGCCGCAGCGCCTTCCGATAAATCATGCTGCACATGGCGACGCGCACTTTCATGCCCAAATGTAGAGTGCCCAGCATATAAGGGTGCATAATTATCACATTGAGTGTACTGCAAAGGATCAGACCAGCTGCATACAGATAGGCCGTCTCTAAGGTCTGCTCGCCCTTCGAATAGTACGCGATCAGACCCAACAGAAATAGCGGTTGAAGTGATCTGTAACGAAGATGACAACAATGAGTAGAATTGTTTGAATATATATTTAAGTGTGTGTGTTTGCCATTACCTGAGACCCATCTCCAGTAGGAAGAGCACAAGGCCCAAAAGCGAAAAACGACAGCCGAAAACGCGCATTGTTGCCTTCAGCAGGCTGGGCTGTTTTTTCGAGGTGGACTTGCGCTCCAACTCTTTCTCCCATGATTGGCACATGTCATTGCCCAGCGTTTCTTCAAGTAAAAGAATTAGTAATAAATTTAAAAATACAAATATTAAAATATTTATTCAGACAGTAAGAAAATTATTTGCTTAACATCCCTAAACTTATTAATCGCATAACAGAAAATCTAAAGCTTGACATCTTTTTGATTTAATCACAATGGAAAAATTGGTTTCTTGCAAGAAATGAAAATTATCAGCTACCGAATTTAAATTCGAGGCAAAATTGTAGATAACAGTTTTTATAAGTTCAATGACTCAAAATGTGCAACGTGGAGATTTCGTGCCGTATGCAATGGCCCACAGCGAGTACAGATTGCAAGACATGTGCGACAGTATTAAAAAACGGCCACTCATGCCTACATCCAAATAGATGAACGAACAAATTATCAAAAACGCCCATCAATCGCATTCGACATTCAAGAAATTGTCAACAGACAAATGGTCAACGTAACGTTGCTTATTTAGCATTTTTATATGCGAATTTATTTATTTGTTTGCACTCATCATCAGTGTCATGTAAAACGATAGGCACACACACACACACACAGACCAGCGTGCGGCTCGTTTATTTACAGCAGTCACTCAGTCAGTCGTCGACTGCTGTTGACTGATGGATTTGCGCGGAGCACAACACTCGCCGCCGCGTTTCAGAGCACAGCTCGTCATCCAACTAGCAGTTGCCGGCGACAGGCCAAGTGCCGCCGCTGGGCGCGAACGCAGCCAGCTTTGCGCCATAAGCCAATTAGTTGTATATGCCTGGAATGCGTCGTGTGTGTGCTAAAGCCGATGAATGTTGTCATGCTTTCCCGGGCCATGCGAAGAATTGGTGCAGAAATTTCACCATCCCAACTTTAACGACCTGACGCTGCATCTCCGCTCACGTTTTCAGTAATATGACCCCATCATAATTCCATAAAGTGATCTAAATAATATATGGGAAAGTTCCGTAAAGCAACTAAGCTGCTACTACTATGACTCAATGGCCTGGCACAATTCAGATAACACCGGTTCGCGGCGTTAAATCATATATGCACAGCTTGTTTGCCGGCACGCAAAACTATGTTGTAGGGACTGTGAGCCGCGTCGACAGATCGTGGCGAATTTTCATTAAAAATGCAAACAGTGGGGCAGCCGGCAACAGTGACGCACACCAAAATTATGCTAATTTCATTTCACAACACAACAACTACTTTGGAAACTACACATTTGCATTATCAATTGGCGTGTTTCTTGGCGGTCATGGGGCCGGCAAACTTTCGTCTGGCCTGCAGCTGAATTTCATTAAGATTGACATTATGACATGACGAACGACGTGTAATGTGGAACGACAAACATATGAATTCGTATTAAGGAAAAAACGCACAGTCACACAGCTAATATTTATTGTTTACGAGCAATAACAAATGATGGCTGATGGTGTCGTTTGAGGTAAAAGCTGTGAAACGGTGGAGTTATTCAATTTTGATGCCATAGTAAAGTTGTAAATTTTGTGCAAAAACAAAAACCTATTCATGTAAGTCCATCTATCTTGCGGTTAATCTAATCAAGCTTTAAAAATCTGTTGTATTTTTACAATCCCATAACAACGAGCCTAAAGCTGACAAAGTTGATGAGATCTAAATGGTGCCATAGTGCAAATTGTTAACAACAATTACAAGTCAAACTAGATAAAATAATCTTTAAAGCCTCCTCTAATATAAGATTCCAATGTGACTTTGACAAGTGCTCTAGCAAGTTGACTCCAATGGAGGATGAACTACTTGGAACACAAACTGCTAAACATCCTTCGCTATAGAAAAGTAACAGAACAGCCAGAAGAGATCCAGAATCTCTGGTAAACTTGTTGTCAAGAGCTGCCTATTGAAGGCCGCAGAATGACCCAACAGTGGAACTGGGCAGATCTACTTCAACTAGTTTCGAGCCCGGGCACTTGTTCGGGTACAATGGACAGCAATGTCTACGTGCATGCGTCCATGAACACTTCCAACCATGTACAGTGAAATCAGCTCAAGTACCTCCCCTCTTATGTACCTACCCCGTTTAAGTAACCAAAATTTGTGGGCACTATGCGCCATTTACACTTAGCACTCAACTCGCCCAAGTACCTCAAAAAGATTACATTTATAAGTGGAAACTTAAGCGGATTTTGCCGTATAATAATAACTAATAAATAATAAGTAACTTGACTAGAAATAACAATTTTTGCACATTGATTTAGAAATTATCGCCTAAAGTTCATGCATCTAATGAAGACAATAACTGTTTTCCACAAAACGTGAGGATTGAATGTTTAAAATGTTCATTAAAATCATTCAAACTAACAAAAATTTCAAGTGAATTTTTCGTTCATATGTACTCGTATTCGTTCATGTGAGTGTTAGGCAGAATTAGTACTGAAAGTGGTGAGTATTCAATTTCAAATAGATGCGCACTAATCAATTCTTAACCAAATATTTAATCTGAATACGAATCTTGAATCTTCATAGAATTGTATTGTGGTACTAATAAATAGAATACATATATACTTTGTAGAAGTACAATATATACAAATATTGAATTATATACGAGAGAAGACACTAAAACGATTAAACAACGCTCAAAAGTTATGTTACTTGTGAATCTTTGAAATTAATATTATTGTAGCTTATGTACTACAAAATAATTGAGTCGCGCTATCAGTTGTAAAAATAATTAATTTGATTAATTTTCAGTGTGATCGGTGTTTGATAAACTATAGTTATGTAAGCTGTTTATTTCAAAAATGTCCCATACATAAACATTTACTGTATATCGACGACGATCAAAATCTACTTAAGGCCAGCGCCTGGTTTAGACAGTGTGTTTTTGTTTATTTTTTTTTCAAGGAAGGAGTAGATTGGTTGTCAAAAACTCTTTTGGTATAAATGTTTTATTGTTTGAACATGTAAAAAAAAAATTTTTTTGTCCGCTGTGTTACAAAATGGCCGCCGTATCGCGGCGTGAAGTTGGGGTTCATTTTGCATGGTTCCCAGCGTGCAGTTCGCAAATCTCGTGAGATCTGAAAAAATCGAATGGCATTCTGTTAAGAACTAATTTGTCTATAAACTGAACCTAAATTGAGTGAAAAGTAATGAAAATTCCGGAAATGATGGCATAAGTCGGAAAATGGTACTTTTTGGGTACGCTCACAATGAGCGTACTTTTTTTGTTTGTTTAACGATGTGCCTCAAAATGGTCCAGTTTACGCGAACCCATCTGAAGAGTGTGTGTGCCAATTTTATCAAATTCGATTCATAAGTTTACGAGTAATGATGTGAACCGATGGAAAAACACTAACTTTTCAAGAAACGAGTTTAAAGTTTCGGAGGCGGAGGAGTTGTAGGCGGAGCGCGGTGCTTTGTTCCTGAATTTGGACGTGAAGGAGTTCGAGTAGAGACAAAATATTTTAGGACATAATTCCAAACATATTAAACTATCATATTCTGGAAAAAAAAATTTTCAAAAATTTGAAATTTCTAAACCAGGCACTGGCCTTAATGGTTTTAGTTGGAAAAAATTTTGAAAGACCAACTTTTCTATCACTGAATATGACTCAAATTAGTGATGGCAAGTATCGGTACTTTTGAAATCGAGTACCGTAGTATCAATACTATTAGAAATCGGTTGTTTAAAAAAAAAAATTATGCATGTTTAGAATGCATAACAAGAATGCAATAAGTTGCACATTGTTAAACAGCAAATCTTTACAAAACTACTATTACTTCACTCTTAAGTCAGCGCGTCTCATTCGGCCAATTGATCTCTTCAAAGCTTATGTCTAGTATAATGCAATTCGTGCATTTAATGATGCCTTAATGTACCGCAAAACGTTGCGTTACATCACGTAATAACTAAAATCAATGGCACTTAATTGTTGTCAATTATCTCGGACCCACATGCCGCAGCAACAGCGAATGCTTTGCGGTCTTTTCTTTATGTTTTTTTTAATAAATCAATTCAATTGATAAGCTCGACGACAAATGTCTATTTTATTGAACACGCACGAGTAGTCGAAAACGCAACAGAAGTTGTGGCGTTAACTTACAAGTTTACATCAAAATGCAATAAACAAACAAAATGCTAAAATTTTCAGTATACATAAAAATGCAATTTTGTAATCAGTTACGATGAAAGAAGCTTTCAGACGTCACAACTATTAGTGGTAAATAGTAAAAAAAAAGCAAATTCGAACATGTATTTTAATTACGCTATACAACAGCTTCTTTTGTTAGGTTCAGTTGGTTCTGCCTTGTAATGTTCATTTACTTATTGAGACATTTGAATGGGTTCAAGCGTTGTGTTAAGTGACTTAATAATAATAATAATAATAGTAATAAAATGATCACATGTGCAAAACTCGGCAACAATTGGCATTTATAATAAAGCGTTGCAAATATTACGCCACCGAATGGTTGGTTGGTCTGGGTGAGTGGACTTTGTCAGTCGAGAATTGTTTGTGGTAGGACAACGCTGTTGGGACTCTCTACTTTAAATCGTTACATTTTATGATGTGCATATGAAATGTATGAAATATGTTAAACATGAAATACGAATTCTTTAAATTTGCTATCTTCAACCTTTACGCTGAATCCTTGCAAACTCTCAGACTCTCAGCAGACGAACTTTCATGAAGCAGATTTTCGCACTACCGCATATTCGCCTTCACCGCATCCTCATCGACTTTAACCCATTGCTGCCTAATGGGTAAAAATTTATCCATGAAAATTGACTTTTTTAAAAAATCACAGAAAAGTTCGTGGTAGAGATATCTCAAAATCATTGAAAGGGATGGTTGGGGTAAAGATGGAAGTATCTTAGTCTAGTGGAGGTCCGCCATCTAGCTAGAGTTACCAGACTCCAAAAATTGTGAATTTTCCGGAGGTGGAAAATGTGGCGAAACGTAGTGGCCTTCGAACTTTACAAAGATCTGCCTCCTAACTCACCTGTAAACAATTCAACTTTTGTTCACGTGTTTAGCTGATCACTTCAAAAAGTATGGAAAAAGGCTACCATTGCTGCCTAATGGGTGAAAAATACCCAATGAATATCTCAGCAATGTGCAGAGATAGAAAGCTGAAATTTGTTTCTGATTATTTTGGGTTAATTCCAGGTCGTGTATGAAATTTTATCAAAATCGTATGGGCGGAACTGGTACCCGGCTTTAATGGGTTAACACTCTAGTTCCCAAGGCTCGTTAAATTTGAGCTATTTTTTTCTAAATTGATAGTGAAATATTTATTTTATTTTATAAATTTAGTTAACTGAAGCAATCCTAAATTAAAATTTACATTTTTCAGAAATATTTTTTGAGCAAATATCAAAAACATTAAATATTGATTGGTGATTTTCGTTACCAAGATCCGTATTCAGAACTTTTATTGAATCTATATATTCTTAGAGCATTTGTATATTTAGTCTGTACTTTGTTTTTTATAATTTTAGTTTTAATATCGATCCTACATCTAGTCTGTGAGATTAATAAATATCATAGACTGAATAAATTGAAGAAAATAAATTGAAAACAATCCACAAACAAGATCCGTATTCAGAACTTTTATTGAATCTATATATGCTTAGAGCATTTGTATATTTAGTCTGTACTTTGTTTGTTATAATTTTAGTTTTAATATCGATCCTACATCTAGTCTGTGAGATTAATAAATATCATAGACTAAATAAATTTAAGAAAATAAATTGAAAACAATTGAATTGTTGGTGAAAACACGGGCTCTGAATGTGTGTTTTGAGAAAATAGTTAAGTGAAATTAAAAAAAAAGTAAATTTTTCTATGTCAAACAGGCTCCTAGAAGGTTCGCTCCCAAGGCAAAAGAATTCACCTTGTCTGCTGCCTTCTACACTCCCTTACTTCTTAACTTTCTTCATGGATTTTTAACATTTCCTCAAACATTGCTTCTACACTTCAAAACCAGCTCTCATAACTAAGAACAAAAACTAAACATTAATAGGGTTAATAAATTACCTAATCGTCGCTTTTTCACTTACCTGATTTATGCTCTCTTAGGGCTTGATAGAGATCCTTGGTGTCCAGTGTTTTTTTGCGACCTTTGATGAATGTGGGCAACGTATACCTGCACAAATAATAAAACATCAAAGCATTACATAATATTCAGACAAAAACAAATCACAACGCCAAAAACGAAGGCTTACCAAAAGCAAAGGCTCGATATGAAATTTGCACTTTCGCGCGGATTCTCCGGCAAGTCGTCCGTCTTCAACGACTGCATTTTGTGCCGTGACTATCGAACTGAGAATAAACAGAACACAAACGGAACATGTGAAATATTACGAAATTAGTATATAACAAAAAAGGGGAGGAAAAAAATAACAACTAACACAATATCACAAAAACACAAATTGCAAAATTGCCATTTCTAAACATTACGTACGACAAATCGCAGTAATTGCTTCGTAATTATAGCGCATACGAATCAATGCGATGAACTGCGGCAAGGTGCGGAAACGCAAAAACAATAGTCAACTTTGATTCAATTTTATCAGCAGCCAATTGAGAGGAATTCAATTGGAAGCTCGCACAAAGCTAAATGTGTCACATAAACACAGACACATATGTACATATAGTACATACATTCTACAAATATATTTAATAAAGGCAATATGGGCTATGAAGTATGGCTGGCAGTGGAGTTTTTTGTACAATCAACGCTGTTAATATTTATGTACATAAATTATTCGTCCGTACCGAACACAGAATGCTGCATGGAAACCACGAAAAGTCTGAACGGGAGACGCGCTGCAGCTGTTCAAACGCTCATCGATCAAACAGCGCAAACCAGCCTCACTGATATGATGACAAAGCCATTTAGTATATGTGGACACATACATATGGACATGCATGTAATATATGTATGTCCGCAATTTGGGACGATAATCTTTTGCTACTATAGCTTTCAAGGTAACCAATGCGAACTCACAGCATTCAAGAGTTGGAAGCGAAAGTTGTAAGATTTTCATCTGATTGCAAAAAACCTTAACTTCAACACGTGTTTGAAAGAATTTACATTGAACGGTTTTCATTGGAATACTTTGGGAAAACACTGTGTTCATTCATAAATTTCCTTCATAGATTTACCAACACCAGACAGAAAACAATTGCATGCAAGGAGTAGATGGCATTGTTATATGAAAAAAAATCTAGTAGTGTTTTACAAAGAAAATATTTACTTATATACTTATATATGTATTTACTTATATAATATTATATTATTATTATTAACGGGGATGCGACCTGAAAGATCTCTTGTGCCTCCCTTCATGGGCACATAGTGAGTCCAGCATCCGAGAGGAATTTTAGGAATTTTATATTACCTAAGCCTCTGGAAACCCAATCTGCTTTTGGTATAAGGAAATCCCCCAAGTATTTCTTTCGATTATGCATAAGTACAGAGCATTTTCTTAGTATGTGTATTTATATTTTATTTAGTATCATGTATCTGCTAGTTTGATTAGATGATAATTCAAACTGCCATGTCCTGTTAGCATTTCTATAATAATCCATAGATTATTCTTTGAGAGACTCATACATTCCTCGCATCTTTCCTTGCTATATGATCCAATAACCGCCTTGGAAGCCTGGTTGGTTTTCCCGGAATTGATTTCTACTAAAAATTTCGTCTTTTCTGGTTAGGATGGATACAGCTTTCCATCCCAAGCCACAGAAGGACTCTGGGCCGACGAAGAGGGTAAAAGCGCCCCTCCTTGCAAACTTGCCGGCCTGTTCATTTCCTTCAATTCCAGCGTGACCCGGAACCCAGAGGACTCATACCAGATTGTATAGGTCATGTTCGTAGAGCGTCTCAAGAATTCTGATACCAGTTTCGAGGATGCCTGGTATGATCTTAATGCCTTGATTGCTACTTGGCTATCAAAAGGGACCGTTATCTTCCGGTTCCGGTATTTTTTCGCTACATTGAAGTAAGCACACCTTTCAATGGCTTATATTTCTGCTTGGAAAATAGTAGTGTGCTTACCCGTAAGTTCCCAGCATCCCCAATCCCGGGGTATGAGTAAATGAAGAGTTGTAAGTTATAATATTATAATATTTGATCCCAATAAATCAACAATAAAAAAACTTGAATGAAATACAAAGGAAGAGACAAAGACCAAATCAGCTCAGAATTCAGGTAAGAAACAGAAATTTGATTTTAAAGTATGTTTTTCAAAAGTTAATAGCTAAATAAACGGATAATTTTTTAAGTTCTTTTGGCATAGATTTCATTAAATTTTAGAATTCGATCGGAGTTAGTTTGTTGATTTATTATATTTTTTAATCGAATCTTTAGGAGTATTGATGTGTTGTTTTAATCTATCAGACACGCATGTGTGCTCAATTGGATTCAAATTGGTAGCTAATCACTCTTGACTACGCGCCCATCCCGTGACCAGCCAGTTGCTTAGACCTTCATGACAGTAAATTATTGATGTATATTTTTTTTACGATCACAGAGACGTAGGAGCGGGAATGATTTGCAAATTAATGATCAAATTCAAGCTTGACTGGAACTAAATCTAAGTATTTGAACACTTACATAATGCTTGCACAAACTTTAAGTTATGGTATGATATACCATCTCCTTCGCTGTTAATAAAACTTTCGACGTTAAACGCTGTGTTGGATTTTCTCCAAATTTGTTGACGCCTCTTCATGCCGAATATGCAAAATTTCATTTAGAAAATTTCACGTTCTCATGCTTTTTTTCAGAGAATAACACGTTGTGCCTGAGTTCCCAGACTTATTGATGGAGCATTTGACGAAAGTTATTCTTCTGCTATGGATGTAGCGGGTCTACGATTTCAAACAAAAACAATTTCGTTTGTCTGTTCTAGATTTGTAGCTTGAAAAGAATTGCTGATTTTAAAAATACTCATTATTGACCCTCGAAAGATTTGCTATGAATATCGTTCATTTAAAGTCTTATGGATTCTATAACTTTATATATGTGTCACGACCTATGCAGAATAGAATAGATAGAATTCTATTCACGACCTATGCAGGATTCCATTCGGAGAGCAGGACCGGGGTTCCGTACACAAATTGTGATCCCAATACCATTTGAAATCACAATTGCCACCTAAATTTTTTGTCCCCAAAAAATGTTTAAGCCTTCTTAAAATCCCTCTTGAGTGCGTTCCTAAATTTTTGTTAACTAAACAAATTAGAAAAGTGAGAAAAAAGTGTAAGTGCATGATTTGATGTCGGGTGTAAGCTGACATACGAGTAAATACAACAACAACACGTCACGCTAAGTAAACTGCGCCAGCAATTTTACTACTAAACTTGAGCGGAAATTCGTGCTGAACTGAAAATCACTTGGGAATTTTTCGTTCGAAGAAAAAATTCATTCAAATAATTGTTAGCAATTCAAAGTGAGGAATGTTGCTTTGTCTGACATTCTTGTTTATGATGAAGTTGACTTTTGTAGTCGTTTTAGACATAACATACTTCTGAAATCTTGCAATGGATTTGACTTTTGTCTTACTACTTTTCTAATCAAAGAGAAATTGCCACCCGAGTGTGCCATAGAATAAAATAAGACTTGTCTAACGCTCTTTCGTCTAAATTATATTATTTGCACGTTTTGTAAAACGATTTTGTTTCATATGAAAAATGGTCAGAAAATTCATCTCAAGCCCAAAGATTGAACAATAATGGCTCCGTAATTGAGTTATTGTTTCATTGCGAAATAACGCTCAAATCTTTTATGAAGTTAAGTTTCTAAAGCAATGCAAGAGTTTAAAATTGAGAAGAAATGAATGTAATTTTCATTTAAGCAGATATTTATGCATTTAAGCATTGAGTTATATGAACGCACGTATAAACGTGTTTGTGTAAATGCTCTTTATCGATCAGGTGTTTAGTTGTCATAATCATAAAATTCAAATGCCGAGAGTCAGCGAAAAAGTGAAATTCCTCTAACAAATACCTCAAACGGGATATTGTTGGATTGTTTCGAACAATGCTTGCAGAGTCTGTGAATTCGTCCAGCAGTGGGAGTGATTCATCCTCTTTCGTTTTCTCTTTTCAATTTCCCGAAATTAAAAGGTTACATAGCTAAAATACCAACTTTGTTAAAGTTTATCCTTTCCTCTTCCATTTTGCAGCTTATTGTTTGGAATTTTTGTGATTGTGATCTGTGTGATTAGAATAGAATAGAATTTGATGGGGTTTGTTGCACTGAGACGAGAAGTAAACTATGGTTCCCCCTACAAAAGGTTAGAGAACAACTTGTAGATTAGGACAACTTTAGATTTTCAACTGCGTAAGACCCGAGACGCTAGACCACTGTTCTGAGTTCCTGGTTTTCTTCTCAAATCTTAGTGACTCTGCTATGAAGCTTTTGCGTAGTGAAGAGCTCCGGTACCAGGCTCCGGTCGTGGCTGCCGCAGTTCTAGCAAGACTGCCTGCCTCCTCGTTTCCGTCAATTCCTCTGTGTCTTGGAACCCTAAGGATCTTCCCTGGTTGTCTATGCCCAGTACATTTAATGCCTCTATGCATTCCAGTACTAACCATGAGGTTATCTCATATGAGATTAGTGCTTTGATGGCTGCTGGACTATCGGAGCAGATAACGATGTCCTTGATTGGTTGATTTGCCCACAGATCCTGATAGCATATCGTTCAGCCTTAAATATGCTGGGTGTTTTTCCCATGGGTTCGTAGTGCTGAAAGCGAGGTCCAAATACCCCCGCCCCGTTCCCTCGTGCGTTTTCGAGCCGTCTGTAAACCACTTGATGATGTGTGGTTGAATTGGATCTGGTGTTCTTCCCAGGCCCAATCTAACTTGAAGGTACATCGAGCATTATTTTAACAAATCAAACCTAACCATGGCTGCTTCTTTTGAGTAAAGATTATATTAAACGGACCGGCACGGGCAACCAACAACTTCCGTCGTTGAAACACCATCCATTTCCAGTGGAGAATGAGGACGATGGAGTACTCGCTTTTGAGACAATAAAATTAAAATCAATCACTCATTCATACTATCATAGGCCACTTGAGAATAGATTAGCAGAAAATCATTCTTAATGATAAAACTTATCAGGTGTACAGCTTTGCTTCCGCCGTTTTTTTCCAAAATTAAAAGCTTTATTGCGAAAAAGTGCTTACAGATGTATTATTCAAAGTATTGTCCGTCGCTAGCGACAACTTTCTCCCATCTTTCCGGCAATTTTCGGATCCCGGCTCGAAAAAAGGAGTCCTCTTTTGACGCTATCCATGAAGCAATCCATTTTTCCAATTCTTCGAAGGATTGAAAATGGTGATCTGCCAGGCCGTGTGCCATCGAACGGAATAGGTGGAAGTCAGAAGGGGCGACATCTGGGGAATACGGCGGGTGGGGCAAGACTTCCCATTTCAGCGTTTCCAGGTACTTTTTGACCACTTTTGCGACGTGAGGCCGAGCATTGTCGTGTTGGATGATGACTTTGTCATGTCGCTCTTGATATTGTGGCCGCTTTTCTTTTCTTGAGACGTTTTGAAATGGCTTGCTGACTCACTCCCAACGATTCGGCAAGCTCTTCTTGGGTTTGGCACGAATCTTCATCAAGCAATGCTTCTAGTTGTTCATCTTTGAAGGTTTTTTCTCTTCCACCACCATGTTTGTCTTCGACATCGAAATCACCATTTTTAAAACGTTGAAACCACTCCCGACACGTTCTTTCACTCAGAGCAGCATCACCGTAAGTTTCTGAGAGCATTCGATGCGCTTCAGCTGCATTTTTTTGCGAATTGTAACAGAAAAGTAAAACTTCCCGCAAATGGCGAGAATTGGGCACATAAACGGACATTTTCGAGCGTGAATAATACGAAAACAAGAACAACTGTCACTGAAACGGCGATGACAATTCGTTAGGCACTATCCACACTCACTTTAAAGGCATTACCATCTATGTATTTCAACCAGCCTCAGCCGGTACAGCCACCTATCGGAAAACGGCGGAAGCAAAGTTGTACACCTGATAGTTTGAAAGAGAATCGAACCCTGAAAACAGAAAACATTTATATTGCAGTTGTTTGGAACGGAATACCACTCACTGGTGCGTGTTACCACTCCAACCGCCTTCCGCGTCGGCAGTCTGGCCGAAACTAATTATTGTAAGAAAACACTTGGACTTTATCGCGCTGTTTAAATATTCACCGAGTAAACAGAGTTTGGTGTTTGCAAATGCTTTAGAACAATGCGATGAAAACGTTTTCCAATTGTTTATAATGCAACTGTGAAATTACTTCACCGGGCTCGTTTTGAAACACTCTTATGCGACAATCTGTGTTATATGACACCGACGTGCCCCAACACTCTTTAGCACGTCATAAAAACCAAACGTGGTTTGATAAGACACAGTTTCTCTGTGTCAGTTTATTTAAATGATAAACAAAAATCGTCCGAGAGTAGTCGTAAGTAAGTAGTCGTAAGTAAGCCGCCTAAAGTTGCAACAGCACGCGTTAGCACGCCACCGCACAATGAATTTCGCAACGTTTAGTGTTGTTTTTTTATCGAATTGCATTTTTTTATGAATGTCATACAAAATATGGCGTATTTATTTATTTATCTTATCACATGCTTAGGGATTTATGGGCGCCCTTTGATGATGATGAATTTCCCCATTTAGTTTTTATTATATTTTGCTGTTGTTGCATTTCTGAAGTGTAAGCGCCAAAATTCCTCATTCATTTTGCTGGCGCGGTTATGGGACACGCAAGGTTTACTCAACTTGTAATATAGTAGTTATTTATGCAAGGAGCGGAGGTATGGACAAGTTCAAAAAGCAGTCAGTCTTAGTTGGGTTGAGTTAGGTTAGGTTCATGTGACTCACTTAGGCCTGAAGTCCATTGTGTTGTCATGAGAACGAATTAAGCTATTATTAATATTATTTAGTGCTTCTAGTGCAAAGGAGTACACCTTGTACCTGAATTTGTTTAGATTTCGCCATTTTAATTATATTCACCAAAAATGCTTTGCCGGAAAATAAACAAACGTTTCAAGTACAAACGCATTGAAGACTATGCGCGTTTTAGCCATTAATCGCAGAGCGATTTTCTTAATTGAATTGTTGTTTGTTTGGTTGAGCAAGCAATTCCAAAGTGTAGACTAGTCAATTAGACTGTGACGTATCTGTGACACATACATTAGACTGTGACGTATCTAATTGAAATATTGATTAGTGAAGCAAATGCGATTACCTACAATGAAACTATTTTATTCTATTACACTCACAAAAGTTTTTCTAAGGACATTAGGTAAAAAGTAAACAAATTGCAAATATATTTTTGATCCCCTTTCTGTAGGGAACAGAACTAAGTCTTTTCCCCCTACACTCCAAAGTAAGGTCAGGCTGCAGGTCGATTCGCTGATGTATTTTTCGTAACTAATTCTGGACCTAAGAAACGATTTGTTGACATAAAAGTTTCCCTACAATGAATTCTGGCTACTTTTTCCCCTCTTTTTTGGGAACAGCACTCAGACATACGTTCATTGTAAAGCGACTTGATTTGCCTTTTGAAACATCAAATGAGAGCACAATCGTAATGTTCCCTGTGGAACATCAAATTACATTTCAATCGCAATATGAACGCAATACAATCGCAATCTAGCTGCTTTAAGTCAGGAGCACAAGGAAAGCTCTGATCATTCCTTATGGATGGAGAGCTCACCGAGTGCTTCTAAGGGAGCACAAAGGGAGCGCTTCGCTCCAATGATAATGATAACACAAGGAAGGCCATAAGGAACGGGGGAGCGCTCACTGCTGACTAAGGAGCGCTCCCAAAGGGCTCCTCGAGCGCTCGATTTCCCGTTAGGTAGGTTGCCAAGGACTAGATCGACTATGCTTCCTATTGGGTCTTAGTGGCACCAGTTGAACATTTGTTTACGAGTCATAGTCATGATGCTTAAAAAATTTAGTGTTTTTGTCAAACATTAGCAGAGGTTTGCAACAATTCTAGCAAGAAGACTTTTTCAGTTTGATACTTAAGGCCTCTAGTGTGGTGAACGGCGCAAAAGCACAGGTTGTGTTCTTATATTAGATTAGATTTAAAAAGCGGGTACATAGTTTCGCTGAGATCAGAGATTATCTATTGTGCCTTCTACAAGATTTAGAAAACATCCCCTAATCCCACCGACCTAATGAAGCTTAGTAACTGACAAGGGTTGAGGTGTTTGATATTCTCTTCGCCCGGGTATTGCCCCCCACTGCGACATACCGCATCACCGGGCAGTATGATGTGCTCAGGAGTCTCCTCTGGTTGTGTTCTTGCAATTATCCGCCAAGCTTATCCTATACGCATGAGTCAATGTCGCGGTTTGAGACGTTTCTGCAGTTTAATCGAAAGAGTCTTACCTCATAGTTTGTCTATCTCTAGTTCAGTTGTATGGTCTTAACATGGCTCTAGCAGCTCGGCAAGTGTGTTTATTTTTTCACCTGGCCTCTGCTTTTTTTCTCGTTGCCTGCCGTAGACTTGTAAAACTTTTCCACTAGATACTACTGCCTGTTTTTCATCATTCTTGATGGAGTAATTTGTAGAATGAGCTCACACAGTTCTGAACCTATAAATGCTACAAATTATTTCAACTAAGTAGAAAACCAACGCAAGCGAATTCGAAGCACCCACATAAAAAATACCACATACATTTTATTTACTCTTATATCAAGTATCCACATATGTACATACAACGTACTATCGCATTTATAAACATTGCATAAAAGTTATGTATATTCGAAGAAGCTTTGTGTAAATAAAAATGGCTGAATCAGCATTTAAATTACTCACAAGTAGTTATCGCTCAATTTTTGCTAATGAAATAAACAAATTTGTGATTATTTGCAATTTGCAATGAAATAAAAAAATTGCAGTTTGCAATTTGTTTTAAATGCAAAGATTTCAATTCACAACACACGCTAAATTTGCGTTATCAGTGACGGCGATCTAAAAAGGGTTCGAGAATGTCTACAAATTGCGAATCTAAGGTGTTGTCTTCGTTACCAGTTATGGCTGATGCTGATCGCACTGATTTGTGTGTATTTGAAATGAAATTACCATTTAAATGGAGACGAAATTTTTCCAAAAAGTTTCATACTTTTTTTACTTTTCAATTAGTTTTAGATGCATTTTTATTTTTAATATTTTTAATTCTAAAAAAATTTGAATTGACTCGAATTGTTTGCCACAAAAACAAAAAATTAATAGTTACATAATACAAATTTCGTTATAACTCCCTAACTAATAAAAGCTATAAAGCTCAGAACAGAGAAATTGCAGCCTTTTCTAAAAACAGTCTCAATCCAAGTTCTATTGGATAGGAAACGGAGGGATTAGGGATTACAATCTTGAATATTTTTGGTGCTCCCATCCATCCATTACTGAAAAAAAAAACACTGAACTCCTCTCCTCTAATGAAATGTAGAAGGTTTTAGGTTAGTTACGTTCTTTTTGACTACTCAATACCGACTGCACTTACGCGCCGCAACGCTATAATGGTCTCTGGTTTTCTTCTCCTCGTTGTAGAATTAAGGAAGGCTTAGGTAACTGTTTTAATCCAAGGTTGGATATATGTTGTTTTTTATTCAGTCAGAAGACTATTTTGTTGCCATTTGGAAACTTGCAACCTGTGAACGCCTGAATCTTAATGGTTTCAAGAATATTTTCAATAAAATAATTGAAAGTTTTAAAAATATTTGTAATTACAAATTTTATTGTTAACATCAAACACATTTTTAAAAACTTCTGATATTCATTTGTGTGTTAATAGTTTTATGTTTATGTAATATTTTTACTACAAAAGCAAATTTTTAAACATAGCCAAAAACAAACGGAAAGACCTAAAAAAGAACCGAAAGACCAAAACAAAGTTATTGTGGAATGTTGTTACTGTGGCTGTCCAAAGGATTAAATCAGAGAGTTGGGAATTTTAACATTTTCCAATATAAAACTGTAGACCGGTAGGATCTTTGTCAAGATTAGGACCTCGTTAACTTTATTTGAAAGAGAGTTTTTTAGCCTTGAAATGTTAATCTTACACAATTTCCTACTAAAAGCTTAGTCGTCGCCCCCATAAAGCACCGGCCCAGTTGCCATTGCCGCTCTCGTGCTTGCCGTTGAATAACAAATCGAACAAACAGTGAAATACCATAAATTGAAAAGAAATCGTTCATTAGAATACGAAAATTTACCTCTTTCTACGCCAACTGCTCCAGAAAATGAAAACCTGCCGGCCACTACCGTTTCGCTTTTCGCGTGTCACTCGTTCAGATTTTCACTTATTGCCCTTTTTCACTTCACTTCCTTGCTTTGCAACTTTATTGAACAATTTTCGTTTGCTTTGCTATTGTTGTGCGATTGATCGCATCGTCCACCGCATTGGAAGCGCCACGAACATTCTTCCCTGCACAGAAACAACACTTTCGTTCTCGTTACCGCAATGCTGCACACTTGGCCGCGCGTTCTTCGTTCTGACGTACGACTGGAAAATATTCAAAGTGACGAACTGCGGCGGTGCGGTAAGAAGCAGCAAACCATTAACGTTAGTACTCGAGTACAGCTGGCGCACAAGAGCAACAACAAGCAAAACAACAATAATAATAACACCAACAACGACTAGTACAAGCACAATCAACTTGAGCCGATTTTCCGTTAATTGAGCAAATTTTCCGCTTGGCGCATTTTCTAATTTGCGCGCCTTCGACGCAACTGCGACTGTCGGTGTCGCTCGTCGTGCTCCAATTGTGTACCAGCGCGATTGAGGATTATTGGCAAATTTCGTTATTGTTATTATTAATATTATTGCTTTTGTTATTGTTGTCATTCTTCGACGAACCACCCATCAGCGCTGCTGCCCATTGGGAAATTACTTAACCGCGGCGGCAGCAGCAGCGACGCAGGTTTGCGTTTTTCCGCGCAAAGGAATTTGGCGTTTAGATAAGCAACGATGAGCGGCGCACTGTTCGTTCCATTCGTTTTGGCTAATGCCATCTTTTCACTCTAAATTTAGCACATTCTCCGAGCGCCAATTCACTGCCAGCGCTCTTGCTGCAATTTCTTTACTATATCTTAAATCTTCTTCACTACTTGAACAATTCGAAAGGTTTGGCACGAGCAGATTTCGTCATCGGCGGTGCTCCTTCCGGTGACAATGTCGCCGCACTATCGAACTGTTTGCACAACACACGAAGGCGGCGTCGCCGAAGGACACGCGGCGCAACGAAAGGACACGTCGCGTATCTGCACATTTCCTGACGCACTCGGCACACAATAATTTTCTTCTTGACAATTTTCAACCAACCTGTCAGCGCCGCCCTCTACGTCACTTTCCGTTCAGCACTTTTCGCAATTACCTCTCCGCTCGAGCAGCTGTTGGCAGCAACTGTGGGCTGCGGCTCGCTGGGGCTGTCGGTTAGGTGGTCTGCGGTCGGCTGATGCACGCTAGCGATGACAGCAGCAACGCGATTAATCGAATTTCCATTTGCGGCAAAACATTACAAAAACAACCACATTAGCGCATATCGTAAAAACATCGATATGGGTTTCGTTGTGTGTGTCATCTCTAGGGGGCCGGATCTACAAGCTCAGCAAAGTTCCAAATCAGCATATTTGGTGTAGCGCTTTTTGTCAAACTTGCTGTGCGCCCTCGGAGCGAGCTTTGTGAAGCATGTTGCATTTGTTATTTTTGCTTGCAGTTGTCGCTGGAAAGTGCCGAAATTAAAGTAGAAAATTTGTGCAACTATTTCTGAGATCGACTTTGATGGTTATAGAACAAAAGACTGAAGTTGAAAACTTTTATCGAAATGTGATGTTTGACTGAAAAAAAACTTTCTCAAGCAAATTGACAGCAAACAGAAAATGTTAATGAATTTCAGGGGACACTTACGGCTTTGCGAATGACCTTAAAAACGGTTGATGCCAGCAATTAAAGCGTTTGTTATTTTTGAATGGACCACAAGGAAGGTTCAATAGTGTTCTTGCACAATGACGAAACACTCGTAAAATGTTATGATGATAAATTAATTCTTCATTGCATTGCTTCATTTTCTTGTTTCCTTTGAACTTTGCATTGATTTTTAAGCCATGGAATTTTAATGGCAGCACAAAACTCCAAAACAGATCCCAATCCAGATATTTAGTAGCTATACTAAAAGTCCTCTCGGAGGCTGGACTTGCAAATAAACTGAGTCGATGAAGACACAATCGATATCTTAGGTAGCAATGCGCTTTTCCCATCAATAATAAAAATAATACAGTAAAATCGATCTGTACGGGAAACAACATTTGCTGATTTCAAACACCTTTTTTAAACACTTTAACTGCCTTTGTCTTAAACTTTTTGCAATATTTGATTTGGGTTTACACTTTTGTCTTTTATTTTATTTTTTGTGGTATTGCTATTCACTTTTATTGGTTTTTAAAATTGTTATTCTTGACGTCAAAACAAAACGACAAAGACAAATATAAATCGAGAAATTGCTTAAAGTGATTATGAGGAATGACTATTCGTTGTAATTGAAATTCGAAATGATTGAATTAATTACTTTAATTCAAGTATTAGCGTCAATTTAAGTGTGACATGATGGTTCAAAGTTGTCTAGCAACAGTAGCGGCATCAATTCAACCCAGGGGCTTTAGGTACTTGACATCCTGGTTTTCAAGCCAGTATGAGCCCAGGTTCCACTCTCTGGAAGACAAAGCGCCACAGTAGAGGCTTCACTGTGGAGCATGAGAGCTCTCTTGAATCCACCACTACAACCACTCACTTTTTCTGGTTTACTGTTTATCAAAGGTTTCCTTTATCATAAAAGTCTCTATTTCATTAACACAATTGGAAATTCTCATAGAACACTCAGTGCTTTCTCTTTTAATGTTGTTAATTCAATGAGCTGTAAGGTTATTTGTGAAAAGCAAAAAAACATCAACAGTTGCCTGATCTCATCAACAAATCGAACAAATTTTCAATTGATATTAAATATCATAGTGATTAAATATCGCATTCCATTTCGAAAAAAATTTAAATACTTGACTAAATCTCACCTCATCGTTTGTTCACCTCAATCACTCGCGCTATAATTGTTCATTGACTTCCCCCGGTTCACTAAGCATTAAAAACTGTAAAAAATCACGAAAAACCTCTCAGCTTCAAAAATAGACACAAACTATATGCAGGTAGCAAAAAGACTTCTTTATTCTATTTCACATTTTTATTCTCATTTCACGTTATATTTGTAAAATATAAAAAACGCTTTACCCCACAACTTAAGCAACCAGAGCGGAGGCGGTGCTCGACTCGTATTTCCAGTTGGGTGGCAGGACGCTCTTTGTCTTGTAGTAGCGGGCCAATCTGTGAATTCTCGACTCGACCAAAATCAGACGGAACTTGCCGTCCTTGTCCTTGCGATTGCGCTCCAAATGCTTGCGAATGGCAACGGCCTTCTTGATCATGTGGTACAAATCCTCGGGAATGTCGGGCTTCAAGCCCACCGATTTCATGATGCGCAGAATCTTGTTGCCGTTGACGAAGCGCACCTGCGCGACACCGTGCGAATCACGCAAAATGATACCTGAAATCAAACAAAAAGAGTCAACAGCTATCACCAACAACGACTGTTGCATACACTAACCAATCTTGGATGGCGTCAATCCCTTCTTGCCCAATTTCTTGATCTGCTCCTTCACATCCTCGGCGTTGAGCTTCAGCCATGAGGGAACGGTGCGTCTGTAGGGAAGCGCCGATTGGGAAATACCCTTACTACAGCGCCAGACAATGCCATGTAAATAGAAGCAAATATAACCACAAATTAGTAACACATTTTGAAGAGGGGGGCCAATGCCGAGGTAGTCACGTATAAGCGGCAGCCACATGGGCGCACTGCCGTTGACTATTGTGACACACGCATTGAAACGCTGCACATTCTTCACTTGACACACAATCCAGCAATCGTAGCCAATGCGGCGAAGCACAAAATACGCTTAAAAACCTCACAGCATTCAAGAAAATTGTGTTTTTACCCAGGAGCGTGCATACGACCCATCTTGACAGATTTTTATTCTACACCAAAAAGAACGGAACGGAAGTGGAGACTCGGCCAGGCAATGGCGCTCGTCAGTGCTACCAACCGGACAAAAGCAACCGGCAGGGATGTTGCCATCACCATAATCTATACGAGGCACAACTTGTTCATTTAGATTAAGTCAGCATTTCGTACATGATTTGTGCGCATATAAATTTTGAAACTTTTTTACTGTTTCAATGCAATTTTTATTGTATTGTTACTGCGCACAATTGCATTCACTTTGAGGAATATCCATGTCTTTATTTCGTTAGTCCGCAAAAATGCAACCATTTGCAAACGCAACAATGCAGGCAACATTTGAAACACATCTCTTTTCGCTCTCTCTCCCCTACCGAAAATCGGCATATTTTCCGAAGCCACGGAGAAAAATGAAAATGGCTGAGTTTGTGTGAAAAAGACCGAGTGCACAATTCCAACAATTGATTCAAATTACTGCGGAAAATCGCATGCAATATTTCCAAAACTATTAAGAAAACATTTAAGAACGTTTAATGCATCTTGTGCAATAAAAAGTGTACAGAAACTGTTGCAATTCTGCCGAAATTGCGCAGATAAAAGTGCCGTAGTTGGCTTTGTGAGGAGCAGAAAAAAGTTGCAAAAACTTTTTTGTTTTAATTTTGTTTGAACGAGGAAGAACAGCCAGCGAGGGAAACAAGAGCCCTTAGTGTTTTGCAATATTGTTGAAAGCCCATTTGACGCTGTACTGTAGTTTCCACTCCTCGGCGAATATATAAAAGCCAAATTCACAATTGTCGATTGGTAGGAAGTGTAGTGTACGCAACGGCGAATGATAAGCGGCTCGCATCGTCGCCGCCGCCGCCCTCAACGCTTCAGCAGTTCCATAAATAGACGAAGCATTACTGCAGAGCGAGCACAGCACTTCGAAGTGGCAGCGGAGGGCGCCTCTATGTAGCTTACCCATACACTTACATGTATTGTATATTGCCAATAATTTAGAGAATGTCGGACGAATCCAGCGACTGCAGTGACTTCGAGCCACGTCCATCGGGCAGCAAGAGCCGCCCCAAAGCTCGGCTGCGACCTAGCAGCGGCCGCGCTGGGGGAAGTGCGGGCGGAGGCGATCAGAAAAGGAAGCGTCGCATCGTCATGCGCATTGAGTTTGACGACTCGGACGACGATGACGACGAAGAGTCATCTTCGGGCACGGACGCCTCCACCGACGAGAACGCGAATGCCGCACACAACGACGGCAACGACCTTGGTGAGCGGCCCTCGTGCTCCACGACGCGACGCCGCGGTCGTGCCGCGGCTGGAGCAGGTGCGGATGCTGGCGCCGGTGGCAGCAAGGGCCCGCTGCGGGATGACGAAGGCGACGACTCGGACGCGTTTCGTCGCAACGGCTCGCGACGCTTGCGAAACCGACGCGCAAATGTACTCTACGGGAACGGCAGCAATTCGGACGGGTCTTCGAGTGGCAGTGAGGTAATAAAATGTTACAATCCGTCTCTAAGGTTAAAGGTGCCCAGGAGCGGCACTTTGCTGCGGGCCCCCGACTTACCATAGAAATTTAGTGAAGTGCAATAAAGCTTTGAATTTGGTTGCCAATAAAGGAGGGTGGGAGGGAGGAATATATCGAGCGGCGCAGCAGAGCAGCGCTGTTCTAATGAAGTGTGGTAGTGTAGAGTTGTTGCTACTTTTGTGTTTGTACCATTTGGCGGCATTTCGCACGCAAACTTCAAACATGGTTTTACTTTAACTATGAACGTTTTTTTAATTAAAAATAGAATACATTTAAGTGGCCATGACATGACATTTTACTAAATCCAGTTGAAAAAATTTGCAAGCGTGTTGATGAACTTATTTTTAATTAAAAGTAAAATACATTAAGTGTCCTCAACACGATATTTTACTTAATTCAGTTAAATAGAAAATTTGCTGAGGCGTTGATGAAAAATTATATCGTGAGGAAATTAAGTGACAACGTTTCGAGAGTACAACGTCGTCGAATAATTTTATTCGATTCTGTAGCTTATGTTTTATTAAAAGTCTAATTAATGATTTTAATGAGTTTAAAAATCACTCGGCATTGATTATATTCTATTCTGTCGTTTTAATATTATTCCAATTAGTTATTAAACAAAATTCTTGTTTTGATATACATTAATGCTAATTGCTGAAAGATTTTAGATTTAAAATGTTATAAATGTACATTTGGAGTTGGCAACCCTAGGCTGTCCAATTGAGAAATCAAGTCTTGTTCTGATGATCTCACAAATGTTTTGACGATCACAGCTTTGAGGTGGTAACTATGAGGAACACAATTTTACGAGTAACTTGAGCCGTTCAGCCTTAACGCATATCCTCGTTTTAACAACATTGATCGAAGGATGTAACGAGCGAATCGAATAATACGCGACTTATTGTGATCTTTGAACTTTGTTGCACCGTTAAACAATACAAATTTTAATAATACGTGCAACATAATCGAGCGAGCGCTGTATTAGAAGTATGTCAACAGGTTATTATTTTTATAAAATTAATAGCACAATAGATCAATTGGCCCTGTGCGCTATAATTTTACAGTTTATTCTTATTTCATTAAGAATTTCGATTTCGGCGATTTTCATTTGTCGTTGCAAATGTTTTATGTACAAATTTATATACCACAATGTATCGCGTCCTTCCGTGTGCCACATTGCCAAAAAATATACAAGAACCAAAAACAAAATATGAATAAGCAGTTTATTAGCTAACAACAAACCTGTCGAAGGATATGTTTTCGATTACACTGTGCAATCAGGTCAGGATTTTTGACAGGGTTTAAAAACATTCAAAGATTTCAATATAACTGCATTCATCAAAGTGCTATTATTATATTTAATACTTTTTTGATGACATATTTTCATGAAAAGGATTCATAAACTTGTTTAGCTTGTTAGTTGAAAGTTATTGGAAAGGATAAATTGATCTTTATTTAATTTATAAATACTTAAATCTTTCTAAACTTAGAAAAGATAAATAAGTATATTGGAAATTATTAAATTAATTAATTATTAAATTCTGCTCCCAAGTGGTGCATAACTCACTATTATACTTGATCTCTTTTTTATTATATTATTATTAAAGTACTTAACATTTTATGAGCTAAGTTAATAGTTAGTTACGCCTTCCCTTACTAGGTCTGAGTTTTTACCTTAGGATTATTTGTTTTTATTTATTATAATATTTCGATACCAATGAGATATATTTCGAAAGTAATTGTCCATCTAAGGACATCTAAGGATGGTCATTCGACCTGAGCTTATTCGATTTTCTTGGTAATGCGCGTCTTTTTCAAAACAGTGCTTACAAACATACATATGTACATACATACAGCAAAAATAGCAGTGCGGAGCCATGTATAAAACAAATGGAAATATTTTAGGAAAACAAGAGTATGGTTTTGTATCAACTATCAAATACCGTTACTTTTGGAATACATAAAATTAGTACGCCGTCACTTGTGTGAATCAAATATAGGTACTTTATAAAATTGTCACAGTTCGAAGTGAGTTTCAATAACGTGCGGTCAACATAATAGCAGTGTTTAGCTCCTTCAGTGTAAAACATATTTATATTTTTTATATCAAATTAAATATATTTTTTATATCAAAAAAATCATTTCGCAACAGTAAGATGCATATTTCTTTTATTAAATTTCAATTTAAGTCATACAGTACTATTTTTACAGTGTGCCGTGGAAAGAATTGTACGACAGAGAAGCGCCAAATGATTAAAAAGTTGCATTCACAAGGTAGAACCTACAAGGAAATATAAAGAATTAAAGTAAAAGTGTTCTTTTTGGTGGGAAAGGCACTCGATAATTTGAGCGACGTGCTCCAAATAAGGAATTCGATCCCCGGCATACAATAAACACAGTTAAAAATCCGCAAAAAAATACTTTTTTAAATTTCGTAGTTTATGTATGCACGCACTGCTATTATATTGGCCGCAGCTGTACATACATACATACATATTCTGACATATACGAAAAGAAAAACACTCGAAACTTTTCAGACTTTACCTGTCTATGTTTTGTCCAAAAGCGAGGAGGATTATTTTCCACAAGTAAGCAGAGCCTTCTGAGCTTTGACAGATAACTGACACTTTTAGTCATATTCCTTTTCAAAATAGACCCATAACTACAATGGTAGTCAGGATAGGGTTAACCCAGACTTGGTTTATGTCTCAAGTGCGTTAACTTTCTTTTATGACGATCTGTCAACTATACCGAAGCTGAATTCGATTCATTATAGGAATCTTCTACAAACGAGTTTGACAATTCAGTTCTAAATATGTCCCACATATGTAACTTGTGAATAGGTAAAGTTTATAAATTTTACATTCTTATGGAGCGACTTCTGCATATCAACGGGTTCACATATATTTAGTTAGGTTAGAATTTCAATGTATAGGAATAATGATTGATCAGTTTCAGTTCTGGTTCTTATTTGTTCAAATTTTGTGCACAGCCATATGAAAAATATTTTTTAGAAGTAAAGCGGTAGTCACATGTTTAAGACATATTTCGATATAAAAAATCCGTCCATGTTTCTATATGTTATTGTTGTTAAAAATAATAATAAGAGTTTTGCTTTTTTAATTAAGATAACGCGCTAGTTGCTAGTTAAAGTACAATATTCTTCTGTTAACTTATTAAGTTCAGTCTACAGTTTAATACAAAAATCTTAATCTACAACAACTTAATTAAAACAGCATGAAACGATTTAATTTGAAGCGGTTTTCAGTAAAACCAAAAACCGAAACATGAGCAAAACTGTTACATAAAGAAATGCAACTGTTGATCGGTTCAGTTGCAATGTAATTTGTTCTCGGAATTATAACATTTATGCGCAAATATTTTACAAGTTTTTTTTTTGTACAAAATTAAGAACTTGAATATTATTTTTAATGCTGTTACTTATTGTGTATCTATATTTTTGTTACTATAGTAAATAGCACAAATAGTTAAATTTAAAAAAATATTTTAAAAATATAAAGTACGATACTAGCGTTGAGACAAAATACATCTGGATGCCCCTAACGTATAAAAATGCGTTAAAAAATATAAAACCAGTTCTATGGTTAATAATTATTTTTTCATCGAATTTGGATTGTTCAAAGATATTTTTTTATTTTAGTCACAAGTGACTTAAATAACCATTTACCATTAACTTTTATTGTTGGGAGGCACCTAGACATTGCTGTCTATTGTACTCTTCCATAGCCAATTACCTTAGACGAATATCAGTGATACATTGTCCGAAAACACGTATAGACCATTTGGCTTAGAAATAATTACATAATGATAATTATAATTTAAATAAAGGGGTAGAAATATATATGATTAAAACATCCAAAGTACTTGTAAAGAAGTAAAGTAAAGAAAAACGGCTATCATCGATGTATATACAAATATATATAATATATATACAGCTGCGGTCAAAATAATAGTAGTACGCATACTATGAAAAGAAGATTAAGAAAAAAGAATTGGATTTTCTTTACAAATATTTACTTTGTATTTTTTTAACAAGTTATACGTGTTTTTTTTTTTTTTTTTTTTTTTTTTTTTTTTTTTTTTTTTTTTTTTTTCTTTAATTTAATTTATTATATTTAATTTTGATTTAATTTAATTTTAAGTGTTTTGTTAACCTAATTGTAATTGCTAGTCAGTATGAATCTGTTTCTATTTGACTATTAAATAATAATAAACCAATAAACCAATAAACCAAACCAAAATATAAAATCATAAAAGAAAGAATTAAATTCAGTTTAATTCGATTTAAATTAAATGCGTCAAAAGCTCCAAAATATGGACGGTACTTTGATAAAAAATAAAACAAAAATTGTGTTACATTTTAAAAGATTTAGTGATGAAATAGTAATAACTTAATTTTTCTTAAAATTAGTATTTAGTTGCGTGCCTGTTGTTCGCTATTACTGCAGCACAGAGCCGATGCATTGAATTAACCAAATTTTCATATCTTTCTCTAGGTGTTAACTTCCATGCGTGGTCTACTGCTTCTCAAAGTTGATTATTATTTGTTAGATTATGTTAGGGCCACCACCATAAAACGTAAAACATGCCCAACAAATCCGAGTAATCCTAATCCTAATCTAAATCCAATCTTAACATCAGCTTCAATCGCATGCAATTATAAAGGTAAGGTCCCACGATTGCCGCAATGCGTAGAAATTTTACGCATTATTAAAAAACTCAAATGCCATTCGTGTGAACTCGATTCGGTTTCGGCGCAAATGTCAAAAATATACGATCTGCCCCCTGTTGTGCCGAACGAAATCGGTACTGTTGCGTCAATCGTGTGAACAGTTGAAGCCAGACAAAAAAATAAAAAATTGAGCCGAATTTTGTCGGCAACTCGAGCACCAACCACGTTCAATATTTATTGTGATATTTGGATCGCGATCCATATTAATGGATTGACAGATCGCGCGCGAATGCTACATGTTCAATATTTATCACGTCAGTATTCACATAATTGTTATTCGGAGTGGTTCGCCGTTTAAAAGATGTCGCAATTCTTCCAACTTGAAAATGAATTCTTTCAAAATTTGTTTTTCTGTCGTAAGCTCCGATTCTACCGGCAGCACACACTCGCTTTCCTGTTCCATTATATAGCCACAAACTACATAAAAATTAAGTAAAATGCTTTATTTCTTATTTGTTTTATTTTATTTCAATTTCACCACGTACTGCCGAATCGCGTATTGATATCATGAAATATGCTACACGTTCAATATTTATTGACAGATTTGTGATCCGCGATCCAGATTTCAAAATATTTAAATATTTTGCGATATGGATCACGATCCATCAATATTGCATGCTAAACGTTCAATAAATATCGCGATACTGGATCGCGGTCAATAAATATTGAACGTGTAGCAGGCGCCTAGGGGCCGACAATTTTGTCGGTGCTTTGAAATTTTTTGAGGATTGATTTCAATTTTTTTTCGATTCGGGCAATCGTGTGACCTACCTATGAAATCGTTCGGTGCGATATTTCTGTTCGTTAGATTGGGCCGACAAAATTTGTCGAAATTTGGGCAATCGTGTGATCCAAATAAAAAATGTTTTGCTCCATTGACAATTTCTGCGTAGTCAATGCCCGACCAGATCGGGCTATGATCGGCGCATTTGCGGCAATCGTGGGACCTTAGCTTAACAATGCTTTTTTCTTGTGTTCTGTCTATATAAAAGTATCCTACGGTTAAAACGGCGAAAAAAGGCCAAGCAGCAAATTCAACATGTCTAGCAGCACTACTTTATTTTGACCGCAACTGCATATACATTTATATATTAAGCAATAATATTCTTTGTTTTAATTCCCGTCCAGTTCTAATATTATAGTTTGTTGCCATTTACATCGCTTGTTGACCATAGCAGATTAAACAATATCTTCCTTTACCAAGTAAAAATGTTTTTTTGTAAATAGTTTTTTTGTATTCAATAAATGGTTCAAGTTACCACAAGATCCTCCTCAGCCAGTTTAGGTAAATGCAAATTAAAAGTTCAGAAATATAAGTATGCACTTGTTTTCGTAAAGTAAGCTGGCCACACGTAGACCCTGTTGGATCCCTGGTTTGCTGTTTTGCTTTTGTGAATAATTTTAAATAAGTCATCATAAATCGCTATAAACATTATCTTAGTCAATGTTGGCACCACATTTCCAACATATAATTAATTAATTTACCAACTACCAGTTGGCACTTTTGTGCTGGAAAAGTCATGACGGTCATGTTTGCATGGTGGGCTTAAAAAATTATAATCTTCCAAATTTTAGAAAACTTAAAAGCATAATTTAAAGTTTTTTGCTCACTGAACGATGAACGAGCGATTTGATAACTGAATAATGTGAATTTTTCTAATAATTTTTTAGAAGCACAACAATCACTGTGCAAACCATTTGTTATACATATATTTATCGTTAATCCTTTATTGCATAAGTTTTTTAGGTTTTAACCATTGCAATAACCATTTTATTAATACGAAATATATATTTGTGTGTATGAGATTGAACCCCCAAACCCCCTGTGCGCGCCACTGATCCCATATATGTATAAACTACTATAAACTGTTTTCGAAGTGATCTAAATACTTTTGTTACCTCCATTACTGTAGTTATACTTGAGAAAGTAATAACTAAGCTTTGTGGCAGGTTTTGGTTTTCAAATTCAGATTAGGGCTGCCATAAATCTTCAATTGTCAGCTAGAAAAAGCCAGGCAAAAGAAAAACGAAAAAATATTAGATTTATAAACCTTAACAAACTATAACGCATAATTTTTTCTTATATTTACTTGAAATTCCTTTACTATTGAAACGGCCTAAAAACTAACGGACTAGGGGAAAAGTATTCAAAATTTACTTTAACACATTTATAATTAGAGAGAATGTCGCTAACAATTTCATTATATAACAAAATCAATCGATAGAATTTGAGAGTACGTTGAATTAAGCTAGAACTCTCTGTATCGGAGCATTTCTGGCATAGGTGGTTTTGTTTATGTCAACATTAAAGAGTTCAGATCATTGAAATATTGAAATTTATTTCGTTAAGGATAGAATAGCAGTCAATAACTCCATTGATGAGGTGTAATAGGTGTGGCAGTCCGAATTTAAGCGCTGAAAGACAACTTATTTAATTCGCCATAAAAATCGGTTACCGGGTTACGGCCTGCCCAAAAGTTCTCTCCAGGCACCACTGCTTTCACCAGTTGACCACACCAAGAAATAATAGGGCGTCCTCAACTTGGTCCTTCCACCGGAGACACGGCCTCCATCTTCGCCATCGACCTCCAACTACCGCATCGAACACATTTTTCGCCGGAGCTTCATCGCTAAAAGACAAGCAGATCTTTATTAGTCTTGTAATATCTTCTCTAATTTGTGAAATATTGAAATTGTTTGCCGTATGTAAAAGATATGAGACGATTTCATACGCGAGGTGATTTCAAATGTCTGATAAAAAACTTTCTGTTGGATTTTGCGTTTTTAAATATACATAAAAGAAAACATTAACTCATATTCATTCGTCTGTCTAACTGAAATATCTCAAAAAATTTTCATATATACGACCATAGGACTCTAACTTAAAAGCAATGCCAGTAGCTGTTTCACTTTTAAGCACTAAGAACTAAAATTTTTCATCATTTAAAAAAACATTCATAAGGAAATAAACGTATTTGTACTAAATTCCATGTTACATATGTCTAAAATAAACATTATAAAGAAACGTAGCCATCATACATACTAGTACAAGTATGCTTTGGGTTGAAAAATATCATTGATTTTCAGATAGAATTTGAGTGTTTAGTGGTAGGTAAGGAGTCAGAAAACTGAGCGAGATTTAGCAAGTGTTTTGCGTCCAAATGTAATAAAAATATTTGAGTTTCAGGCAGCTCAAACGTGTAAGGAATACTTGTCCACTCAGAAAGATGGGTATTACTGAGTCGAATGAATGCAGGAAATGCAGAGAAAATGGTGCCAAGGAAGCTCTGGAGCATATTCTCTGCTCCTGTCCGGCTATCTAAAGATTTCGACTCACTTAGGCACCGTGTTCTTTTCTGGGTTGGAAGAGGTCCCTAGCATTCAGACACATTCTCACCAATCACATTTACGTCGATACGCAACACTAAAAAGTTTGAACTGGTATCGCTAGGGACCCAATAGGGTCTATGCGTGGCCAACTTGGCCAGCCAGCTTACCTAACCGAACCGATCCACTCAGAAATAGCAAAGAAGAAGCAAATATCATCTCATATACAAATCGAACATTTGTCTACCCTTGTCTCTTGGTTAATATTTCATTATTTCTGAGCTTTTTTGCGTAAAGATAATTGACTCTTACAATGCTGGTACAAAGACAACGACTAATATTGATTCTTTTCCGTTTACTTACAGATAACGCATCGGGTTAAATCCAACGTCGCTAAACGGTCAAAAAATCGTATAATTTCGGAGGACGATCGGAGTCCGCACAAGGAAGTGCAGCAACCGAAAGCACAGCAGTCCGCCGACGAAGCCGGCTTCACATCGGACAGCAGCAGCAACGAGTTGCTGGAAAAGTGTCCGATTTGTCTATTAACTTTCCGCCAGCAAGAAATCGGTTCGCCCGCGACTTGCAATCACATCTTCTGCGCCAACTGCATCGAGGCCTGGTCGAAGAATGTGCAAACGTGTCCGATCGATCGTATTGAATTCGAGCGAATTGTCGTGCGCGAGTCCTACGCAAATCGAAGAATCGTTCGCGAAATCAATGTCGACTCCAGCAAGGGACAAAAGGCTGCCGAAGAGGAGAACGAAGACGAGGATGTGACCTTTTGTGAAATTTGCAACAGCTCCGACCGCGAGGACATCATGTTGCTCTGCGATAGCTGCAATCAGGGCTACCACATGGACTGTCTGTCGCCGCCGCTGGACTCCATTCCGGAGGGTTCTTGGTATTGCGATAATTGCTTCGATTCGCAGGACGAGGGCGAGGAGGAAGATGTCGAGGAGGATTTACACATGCTGTACGAGGACATACGCGATATGGGCATACCGGAGGCGAGCTTGCGCGTTACCGAAGTCCATCAGCCGCGCATATTGCGGACGCGCCAGAATGAGCGCATTCGCGCAGCCATACTGCGACACACACGCAGCAATGTCTCGCGCACCGAAACCACAACCACTACTACAACCAGCACATCTACGCGGCGGGGACGACCGCGTGGCACTTCGACCACGACAACAACCACAACAACGACGCGCACAAGAGGCGGCCAGAGTGGCGCCCGGTCGGGAACGCGACGTAAAACGCGCAAGCGTCGTCGTCAACGAACGCGTAAGCGCACGTACGTGGTCGAATACGATCTAAATAACTTTGACGAGAAGTTCGCAATAAAGACAACGAAGAAGATTATAAAACGTCGGCGACGTAAGCGTCGGTCATGCAGGCGACAAAGTGCGGCGCAGTCGACCACCGGTGGTCGGCTGACAGCAAGTCAGCGCTTGGCCGAGCAGCTGGGTGTCAAGAAGGATCCCACGTACACTTCTCACTTGTCTGGAAGTTCTGCCGGTTTGTCTCTCTTTGGCAACGCGAACGATTTAGAGTATTTCTCTGATAGTGATCACAACGACGTTGAGCACGAAATTCAGCTGGACGCAGGCGGCGGCACCGCGTTGCAGACGTCGGTGCGGATTTCCAGCTTCGGATCGCAGCGGTCGCGGAAAGGTCTGCTTTTGGGAAGGTTGCAACGAAACCCACGCCCTCTGCCCACGCCTACACCGGTTGGCTCATCGAGCGGTGACCTGCTCTCGAGCATAATGGACATGCAGGATCGCTGGCACAATGCCGCCCGAAATCTAGATAGTGTACATATAAATGCCGATGGTACATTGAACTTGCCGCAAGGCAACAACAACAACAGCAATAGCGACAACTCTAATCCCAATCCATGCCCACCGGTTGCGAGCCCATCGAAAGAGAGCCGCGATGCCGCCCAACCGACCCAATCGGTGCCAAACGCAAATGAATTAGTTACACAAGCACCAATGTATCCACGTGGCGGCGGTAATCCGAACTTTAATAGTGGCGGAGGAGGCGGCGGCGGCGGAAACTACAACAACAACCGTTTTAACAGCCAAGGCGGCTATCGCGGTGGTAGTGGTGGCGGCGGTGGTGGAGGAGGTGGATCTAATCAATACAGACACTCAACGGGAGGCATGATGCCCGCTGGAAGCGGAGGCAACTTGCAGAACATGGTTGGTCGCGGCAACTTCAACTTCAGCAGCCCCAACTATAATCCGAATCAGACTTCAAACAATTTCTCACCGTTCAGTATTCGCTTCAACCAGCGCAATCAGCAAAACAACCAGCGCAACAACAATAACAGCAACAACAACCAACGCAACTCGTTGCCCTTCATGAATCGAAATGACCAAAATAACTTACAGCAGCCACAGCAAAACTCAAGTTTCAACCAGTCAATGCCGCCAAACGCAAATTTTCAGCAGCAGCAACAAAACACCAATTTCAATTCCTCACAACAACAACAACAGCAAAATATTCCAATGGACAACAGCCTTTTTAGCGGACTACCGCCGCCAATAACGCTGCAACCGCAGAACAATCAAAACGACAACCAGCTTTTCAGCGGCTTGCCGCCACCAGTTGCTGCGCCACCACATGTAATCGGACCCCCGCCTGTCTTGCAGCACCCACAGCAGCAAATGCTCGAAACGCGCATCGCACCTCTGAACGCCCCAGTCGGTCTACCGTCTCTGATGAGCATACCACCACCACCCGCTCCACCGCCAGGCGTACGTATACCATGGAGCAATTCACTATTCCAACTCAACACCGATTACGCCAACGCCAACGACGACGACGACTCGAATTGTCCGAACTTTTCGGTTTACTCAGCCGAATCGCAAGAAGTCGCCAAGTCTTCGGATATGAACCAAACGCAACAAGATGGCGAAGCACCGAAGGTATGAAGCACAAAGGTTACATTCATAACTGTTTAGTTGTACGCTTTACGCTTTGCAATTTTTCAAATATGGTAAATTTTTTATGAAACCTGAACCGAACCATTCGTGCCGTGCACGAATCGTGTCATTTTATCCATTTGGCGGAGTCGTCTCCTCAATCGATCATTATTGCATTTAAATCAAGTGCCAGTTGCAAATCAAAGGGCGGGTTGTATCAACTTGATCCTAAGCCTTAAAAACATTTATAATAACTGACAGCAATGTCGGCTTTGCGCATAACCAGTCCCAATGCCAGTGCAATCAAACGGCCGCGAAAATTTACAGTGGAGAAGGTCTATGCGGCTTATAGATATGTGAGTGATAGGCGTTGGGTTATTGATTTGGGTTCATTGGAAATAGATTGAAAAAAGCATTCGGCTGCGGACTCATTAATGATGTATAAGAAATTTTGGCATTATTTTTTTTTTATAGAAAAAACCCGCACCTCTGGGTGGAATCGGGTGTTACCCCGGTTGTAGATTCGATTATGTCTAGGACAAATCATTTATGTAGAAAACAAACAATGGTATACTAACCATGATATATCATTTTCTTTTTCCTATTTCACAATATATCGATTCTCAGGAAGACGATGAAAATGAAGATTTAGTACAATTAGACGATGACGATGAAATACCAATGCCACCAGAAACTAATTCAACTACTGTAGAAAATTCTGATTTATATGAGCCAGAAAATCCAACAGAAGAAAATGATGATGAAGAAGAAGAGCCAGAGCCAGATAAAGAAAGCAAAAATGAGAACTCTGAAAGCATTGTCGATGCAAAGGAGCCAGACAGTATTGCTGCAAATTCTGAATACGATCCCGAACAGGAGACGCTTTCACAATCGAATAGCAACGAGGCTTCGAATGTGGAAGCAGAAAAATTGGAACAGAGCTTCGAGGACAGCAAGAGCACGGAGGAAACTGTAGCTGAGGCTGAAGCTGAAGAAGAGCGCCCGCCTTGTGAAAAGAACGACGAGCGATCGCCGAGTCCAGCGTTGTCAGAAATAAAATTGCCAGAAAGCGAGGCGAGCGCTGCGAACCGCAAAGGCGTACTAGAGCTGTACGATGACAGTGACTGGGAGGAATTGGATATCGATAAGCCCAAAGGGTATGAGAAGCCTTCAAAGGAAGCCGATAAGTCGCAAGCAGAATCACAATCGGAAGTGGCAAATGACGTCGTCGAACCGGATCGTTCGTACACGCCGTGTTTGGATGAAAACAACGATCCCGAAGAGGTGGAAGATGCTGCTGCGGAAGAAGGAGAACTTGCGAATGATTCGAAAAGTGATGACGACGGTAAAACGCCCAAGAAAGCAAATGATTCGTCGGGCATAGCTGGTATGGAGACTGAGCTAATATCAGATGACGATGTTGAAAGCAGAGGGGGTAGGGGGGCCAAACGTCGCAATGAGAAACGCGAAAAACGGGAGAAGGGAAATGTTGAAACGTTCAAGAAGGTCAGTCACAAGCAAAAGGAGCGCAACTATCGCACGGATAAGCTGACCGGCAAGCGAAAGCAAAAACGACGCGACTCAAGATCTCGGTCCCGATCGCGGTCAAGATCACGTTCCATGTCTCGTTCTAGATCACGGTCCAGGTTTAGGTCTAGGTCTAGGTCACTCCGAGGACGAGGCCGGAAGCGCCCATTCCGGTCGCGCAGCCGTTCCAACAACAAAGAAAATCACAAAGGGCGAATGGGGCGTCGGGGTGGTGGGAACTCGCGCAGGATGCATAGGCAGCGCCCTAAGCGTCGAGAGTTGCCACGTTACGATGTACGATATGTGATAGGGGCTCAGAGAAGCTTTAAGGACCGCTATGGACGGGACACGTCGCGCCAGAACCGCAGTCGATCGATGAGCCGCGGACGCAAGGCGAGGTCATCGTTCTCGAGATCACGTTCCCGTTCCGTGTCGCCGAAACGAAATCGCCGCTGCAGTTTCAGCATGTCGCCATCGCCAGGACCTGTTATGAACCGACGCTCGGCCTCACCGCGCCGTTTCCACTCGCCACGCAGGCGCACACTCTCGCCGAGGCGAATTTCGCCAATGCGTGCACATTCTGGCAGTCCGCTAGGTCAAAGGTCGCGTACGGTGTCGCCGGTGCATCGCATGAATGGGCGAAAAGTGACGCGACACATGCGCGGCGGGTCTCCGATGCAGCGTCTGCCAGCATCCCGGTCAGCATCTCTATCCGCATCACCGCGTTACACACCGCGCCTGTACAAGAGCCGCTCGAAGAGTCCGCATATGCGAACAAAGTTGAAGAAGAAGAAAACAAAGGATCACAAGAAAAAGAAGTCGAAGAAATACCCTCAGACTGTCAGTCCGGAACCTATTGTCCGAATCTCAAGGCAGCGAGATCCATTCGAAGAGAACAAAATATCAAAGAAGAAACGTCGTCATTCGCCCAAAGCAAAGTCACCAATAGAGGAGCCGACTTGGTCGCCTTCGCCTAGCCCGCCGCCTCTAATGGATTTCGACAATAACGTGTCGTGGACGCCACCACTCATGGCATCGCGCATGGGCGACGAATTGCTTGGCATATATCCGCCGGAGACTCAACGCAGCGACTCAAAGTCGAGCAAGAGAGAAAAGCGCAAGCGCATCAAGAAGAAGAAAAAGTCTGAGAAGCGACGCGAAGTTCGCAAGGATAAGCGACGTCCACGACGCACAGAGACGCCGGATCCAGCGCCGTCGAAGGAAGTCTTCGCCTCGGGCAATAACATTCTCGTCAGCGTCAGCTTCAACAAGGAAGCCGCGAATCAGCAGCAGCCGCAGCCACAGCAACAGCAGACGACAGTTGTCACGCTGCCACCAACGAGGGAGGACCTGCTGACGAATCGACGCACATCGGTGGATCGTATGACCAACAGCAGCATGACGAAGAAGAAGAGAGACAAGACGCACAAGCGTAAAAAGCTCGACGCGAAGCCAGTCGCTATCATCGACTTGGAGCGCTCACCATTCCAAGTTCATCAGGAGCCAGCAGACATCATTGTGTTAACCGACAGCGAGGACGGCGAGAAGGAGCACGAGCGACGTCGCGACCGCTGCCACAGCGAGTCGGGCGGAGAGGAGATGGAGCACCACCGCCAACCCATGAACAACAACGCACGCGCGAGCTCACAACACGACAAAACACCTCCGATGGAACGTCTCGACACGATCTTAGAGGAGTCCTACGACATACCGCAAACAGGTCCGAAAACACCTCCCGAGCCGCCAGTCGTCAAGTTCAGCCTTCAGCCGAAAAAGCAAAACAAAGTTCGCAATCCGCTGCACGATGAAACCGACATGATTTCAGAGCCTGAAATGCCCGAACGACAGGATCAAGAGCCGCACCGCCAAGACATGGACGCAATGCATGTGCAAAGCAGTCAGAAAATCGGACCGAATACGCCACCGGAGTCGGGCCCATGCTCGCCGGATGTGTACGATCCATTCGAGCCCACAAAGTCGCCGTCGTTGTCGCCGCGCTCACCCACACCTCCGCCCCTGGATGTTTCGCAAACATCAATTAGCGACGCTGGCGACGGAATGTCTGCGCAGAAGCACGTAGCCGATGAGCAGCGACTGTCAGGCGAACGTTCTGTCCAGCAGATACCCGGCAATAGCAGCAATATTGGGCCACAGGGCTCTACGCTGAACCCAGTAGAATTGGTGATGGCACTTATGAGCTCGAAACCAAACAGCTCGCAGGACATGACGAACAAGTCCAATGAGTCGCAATTCAGTACGTCTTCGCACATGTTAAGTGGGCCAGTTGGCAGCTCGCACGACGACGGCCTGAATATGCGCGACAAGGCCGACGACGGCAATGGCATCACTGTGCTGTCCAACGTACTGATTGGAACGGGCACACAACAGTCACAACACATACCAGTAATTTCCAGCCCCACTCCGATGCCGAAGAGCGCGCAGATACTCAAATTGCCAATGCCCAAGGTGGGCGGAAGTGTCGGCAGCAGCAGCGGCATCGGTCTGCCGTCTACCGGTTCAAATGCGCGCAACGGTGGCGCTGACGATTCGTTCAATATTAACGACATTGAGAGTCCGTACTCGCCGGGATCGGCTGATTACGAAGATTTGTTCGAACCGCCGCCGGACACCAGCAGCGCGAAGAGAAGACAAAAGCGCAGTGGCAAGGCCGAAGTATTCGACAACTTGTTCGGCAGCACGTCGCCAGTAGGCCACGGCCGTTTGCCGTTCACGCCGTCTTCGCGAAAACCCAAATCACAATTACCTCTGCCCGGCAGCAAGAAATCGAAAATCAAAGGTGGGTTCCCACAGCACAAAGTGCTGAAGTTGAATTTTGTCGTGGTCGATTGGAAAGTAGGTTTTGTTTTTTCTCAAAATGCATTGTACGTGTGTGTGTGTGTGTGTGTGTGAGTGAGTGTGAGAATCAGTTTTTGGGAAGTTCTTTCTCCAAATATGTTTTTGTAGCAATATTTATAGCGAACAACAACCAAGCAATATGTGTCGGTAAGTTGACATCTGACTGTAATTAATAGCTATTCTGCAATAAGCACTCATCAAAGGTAAACGCTCTTAAAGCTAAATACCGTTGTTAACGGAGGTACCGACTGTTGTTTCAAGTGCGAATATATCAAGAAGAAAGTGGTTCATTATTTGGAAATATGGTTTTGTTTGTAGACATTTTCAATATCTAAATACCTGTCAATTGTTTTAAAAACTTAGAGCATGTGCGAAGCAGTATAAACACGTTGAATAATTTCATCTTAACAAATGCAAAACGTTTTCAAAGTGAATTCAGTAAAATCATAATCGTGGACTAAAGCAAGAATAAAAAAACTAAATTCGTCAGTATTCAAATTGTAAACGCAGACCTCAAAAATATTTGAATCAAACTTAATTTAATTAAACTATAATTAAAGTTATTATATATTTATTTATTCCATCCACCGGGCTTAGATTACAAAATACTTAAATCTAGTGAAAACAATTTTACAAATTTAAACTCATTAGCTCCTTTTTAAATATATCACAACTTATGTTTATGTCGACATATCTGCAGACAAAGACGTTAACCTGTGAATCGGTTCATTTTCTTCATATTTAGTTCTATGGGCAGCAATATAAAATGTGTATTGGCCTCTTAGCGATCTACCCTGCACTTAAAAAGGCAGAAACATCAAGAGCTCTATTTTGCTTTCACATAAATCTTTGATGATAATGCATTTTCATGCATTTATCGTTCGCTCGCGAAGTTTTTAAGCTCGATATTCGACATTTGAGTTCGTAAGAAGGCACAGAATCGAAAGAATATAATCGGCGGAAAGCGAATTCGGTGAATCGTCTTTGAACCTTTTCCAATATGTGGATATGGATAATGTTATTCTAGCGGCCAACAAAACCTTACTTTGACGATTTATTTTTAGAATATGAACAAATGAAGAGCATTCAGATCAGATCTTTCTTTCAGAAAGATCAGATCTTTTTCTTCAATGCACTTAGAGTAAGTTCGGGTAATTTGAGATAGTGGCTTATTTCACAAGTGCGTCGACCTTTTTCAAAATAAACATTTTTAAAACATCATAGTAACGAAAAAACTTATGCTGTATGATTTTGGATGTGTTTGCTTAAATAGTTTACAGTCAGTGTGATGAAGTGCTTTGAGTAATGATGGCACAAATTTTTGGTTATAAAGTTTGAAATGCCAAAAGGTAAAAAAAAATATTATTCGAAAGTTCGAGCCCAATCAAAAGTAAATCAGTGATATCCATTATGAGTTTGCGAGGTACGCTCTTCTAACAAAATTATTATTGTTTTTTTTTATAATATTTTTTCGCAAAAAGTCCATTTCGGATAATGTGATATTACAGCAGTACTATTTGTATACAGAAATGTATATATGCTTTATTTCATAATATTTGAAGGGGAATAATCTCAAAAATCTGTTATGGTTACGTTTCAGATAAAAAAAATCAATGAAATCATGTTTCTCGATACAAATTTTTAACCCTTAGTTTGCCCCGTCAGATTGTGATTTTCCAAAAAAATGAGAAGCACGTCTCTAATTATTTTTGTTTTGGAGTATTTTCACCAAGTTTGAAACTAATAGGTCTGTTAACACGTTGAAGACCGCATTGAAAAATCGTATTTCTCACATAGGGACCGGCTATACCGGCTATAAAAATGAGGCTATGCAAATTAACGAAGTCCGCTATATGCAGTATCTCTTCGAGGGACCGGCGAATGGACTACTGTACATAAATTGAATTTAAATCATGCCCACCGGTGTACAAGCGGTCCCCAGGTAAAACATGTCGTGTGCCCACCCCGTGACCACAGGTGGTCATGCGGTCTTTAACGTGTTAAATAACGTTTTTTCGGGTATATCACATTACCCGCCGATGGTATATCACATTTCCCACCACTTTTATCAGCCAATATCTGGATATTTTGATTTGTAATTAAAAAACTCGTCAACAGTTTATCTTAAAGAGTTAATATTCTTAGATATACTAAATAATGTGTCAGTGAGCAGTTTGAGACCAAAAAAAGTGTATTTTAAGGCAAAGTGAGTCAGGAATCGCCGTAAAACAAACAGGTACTACTGTGTACAAAGAATACCCGGAATTTGTTTATAATTCAAAAAATCTTTATTCTTCCAAATCAATTTCATCGCCTTCAAAGTAGTCGCCCCCCGATGCAATGCACTTATGCCAACGGACTTTCCAATCTTCGAAGCATGCCAAATAGTCACCTTCCGGTATGGCCTTCAATGCGCGCGGCGATTCACGTTGAATCTCTTCAATCGATTCAAAACGGTGTCCTCGAAGTGGTCTTTTGAGTTTGGAGAATAGCCAGAAGTCACAAGGAGCTAAATCAGGCGAATACGGTGGCTGTGGAACGATATGAGTTGGCGAAATGCTCACGAAGAACCAATGCCGTGTGAGATGGTGCATTATCGTGATGCAAAAACCAAGAGTTGTCTCTCCATAAATCCGGCCTCTTTGCGAATAGCTTCACGCAAACGACGCATAACGCTCAAGTAATATTCCTTGTTGACAGTTTGGCCCGGCGGAAGGAACTCATAATGCACAACACCACGATAATCGAAGAAATCGAATTCCGGGTATTCTTTGTACACAGTAGTATATCACATTACCCGAACTTACTCTTATTGAAGTGTGAAAATAACTTTGTATTAACATTATTGAGTAAAGGCCGAAAAAGGTAGCGCGCTAGCTTTTTATGCCAGAGGCCCTAGGTTCGAATTCTAGCTCGGACTGGTTAAATACTCGTCTACTTCTATCTGTATCCACATGAAGTAGATGGGAATTACAAGAAACGCACAAGTGCACTCTTGTCAGACAAGGGCAAAACTCCAAGTGGAAAAAAAAACGGCCTACTACCAACCGCCATTTGGATTCGGCCTTAAACTGTAGGCCCCTTTTTCCCCTCCCACATCCGTTTGAAATGTGTGTTGTAACAGTGTTGAAATAACAGTGTTGCATACACATTTCAAACGAGTTGAATTTGTGGGGTCACAACGGGCCCGTATATAGGCTTAATAAGTATCTTACAGAGGCAGCCACTATAACCTACTCATAAGTCAATGGGGTCAAATCTTAAGACCTGGAACCAAAAGATCAAATAATTTTACAATCTATACCTTATTATGTAATGTAATGTCATGTAAAAGGATTTTAAATTCAATTTTGTGCAATTGTTGCACTTTTGAGAGAAATAAATCGATTTTTAGCCACAAAAAAAGCCGTAAAATGTTTCTAAAAAAAAGTTTACATTAAATTAAAAACCGCTGCATACAATGTTCAAGTCATCTGTCCACCCGATTCGCAAAAAGTAATTGCAGTGTTTAACCACACAAACTCTTAGAAACAATTCCACTAAAGCCTGCCACTGATTTGTTTGAGGTGTTGCACGTTGCAGCAACTAGCAACACACTGATCCAGACCGGAAAACGACAACTTAAATTCAATTTAAAGGCGCGTAAAACCGCTGAGAGCCGCAGACCGGTCGGCGAACATTGTGGACTTTTAAGTTTTGTTTCACTATAGAAATAACTAAATTTTTTTGAGACTAAAATATTGTTTCACTCAAAAAATTATGCCTCATACTAAATCACTAAAAAAAATGTTTTCGCTAAATTCGAAAGAAAAATAATTCCAGCACATGGTTAAACAAACAAAATTTCTTTCAAAAAAACCCTCGAGTGTTATATTTATTTAGTTATATTTAATTTTATCCCTAGTATATATCTTACTGGCAAAGTCCGGCGGCCTTGCACGCAAGTTTGAAGTAGGGCCCCTTTACCTACTATTTATTTAAAAATCACGATTCCCTCCCATTGTTGATCTCGTCCGATTTTTGATGAAAAAAATGCATGCCACTTATTTCTCATTTTAACCCTTATTCTCATACCCAAACTTACTAACGTCGTTTGGCACCCGGGGTACCCATTTCATGAAATTTTTAAGTTTTCAATATAGAAAAAATTGTTTAAATATATGATTTGTTCGCTTTTCACCTAAATAACGAGGATCCGGAAGGTAAAAAAAAAAATTTTCATTATTTGTCAGTTGGCACCCGGGTACCCGGGTATGAGAATAAGGGTTAAGTGCATTCACCATATTCGAAGTTAATGGGCCCATTAAATCATTATCATTATGATGATTATAATCAAATTATGATTTTCGGGAAAATTATTATTTATAATTTGGAGCACTCACGAAGTTTGGAGTCTATAGGCCCATTAATTCATGTTTTCCACAGTTTTGTCATAGGAACTCTTAACCCATTGCTGACCCCGCCAGATTTTGATTTTCGAAAAAAAACGTGTCTAAATATTTTTTATTTCAAGTGTTTTTGACCAATTTTGAAGTCAATAGGCCCATCGGTTCATGTTTTCGTTCATAGTCTTCCTGTATACACACCTTAATCCCTTGTTTACACCGTTACATTTTTTAATTTTAAATTTTCGAAAAATTGTATAGATATGTATTGAATATTTTTGATGTGGAGTATTTTATATAATTTATTTATATATTTATATTGTATTATATTTTTATAATTTGTCCTAACTATGCCCTCGTTTGAGAGACGTCGCGTCTACCTACCTTTCTAAAATTTAATGTCGATTCTGAATGACATAGGCAGTTGACCCTCAAACGTTTACCATTTTCTTCTGAGAGGGGAGCCGTCGAAAGGAATTTGTTTTGTTTTCTATATTTTGGTATCGACTGAGACGGGTAATCGAACCTACGTCGAACGTAGCTTTCGACAATCGGTGCAACACTAACTAGCTAAGCTACTGAGAATTTTTGAATTTTTTTATATCCCTTTAGAAGACAGACAGGCAAACACTTGGAACATTCATTATCGAACGAAAAGCTCAGTGGTTTATACTTTCATATAGACAAATTTTCTGAAACTGTATCTTTTAAGTGAGGGTTAAACGATCGTTTCTAATCTGTCTCGAGACAGACACAATTAAGGTATAACACCGTGCGACAACAAATTTTACACACGAAAAAATCTATATACTCGTGAAACTAGGGGCCAAATGTAGTAAAACTGCGTTTTTAGTTTTTCTCTCTGACGTCAGGATTTTTTTTAAAGGACTTTGAAATTTCTGGGAAATGTTTATTTAAAAAAATTATTTTAAAAATTGAGCGCATTGTAGAATAACAATATGGGTATCAAACGAAAGAGAAAAATCCTTAAGTTTTCAATGTTTAAGTTTTCAATGTCTTGTGAAAAGAAATCCTTAGGTTCAAAGCCAATTTTGAAATTGCAGAATTAGTCTATTTAACCTCTAGTTTTAGCAGCATAACGATCTATACATGAGTTAATTAAATATTTTATATTTGTCGTACGGTGCAATATATCTTTGTTTTATAGAGAGAAGTATTAAATTTTTTATACCTTAAACTAGTAAAGTTAGAAAGACGAAATTCAAGGATGTAGTAGCGTACATATTAGTCCTTAAGATATATTTTTTCAAAAAAAAAATTATTGGAAATTTGTTGTGTCCGACCGAAACCACTTTTTTGGGCCGAAACCGAAACCGAATATTCGGTTTTTTTTTAATATTCGGCCGAAACCGAAACTTTCTAGTTGAAATAAAAATCACCATATCAAGCACTTTTTTCAACAAACGAATTTTACATTAAGTAAATAAAGAACAAACATAGCATAAATAAATAAATACTTATTAAAAAAAACCAATTTATTCATTTTTTAAAAACGTAAACATGAAAAAATCACCCTTTCGTACCTTACTCGCTAATATTCAAAATTAAATAATTTAATATTATATGCTAAAAAAAGAAGTTTATTTACATTTTTGGCATCTAAATTATTCCTCCTTTCACTATATATCTGCTACACAATAAAATGTAAAAAATATTCTAGAAAGTTTCGGTTTCGGCTATTCGGCCATTTTTTGGCCGAAACTGAAACCGAAACCGAAACCACTTATTTGGGCCGAAACCGAAACCGAATATTCGGCCGGACACTAGAAATTTGCAAGGATATTCAAGGATAAAGTTTTAAAAGGACATTTTCAATACCTCTTCGTCCTTTTGCACCAAAACATTAAATTTTCTAAAATTCGAAGGAGTTTTCTCTTTCATTTGACACCCATATTGTTATTCTACAATGCGCTAAATTTTTTTAAAAAAACATTTCCCAGAAATTTCAAAGTCCTTTAACACTAGGTTAGGTTAGGTTATGGTGGCTGCCTCTATAAAAGACACACTCGGAGGCCCGAAAGGCCCATTGTGATACCACATATATTTCACCCGTTTTTGAAATGTGTATGCAACACTGTTTTTTCCAACATATGTTACAGCACACATTTCAAGGGGAAAGGGAGGGGAGGGGACCTACAGTTTAACGCCGAATCCGAACGGCGATTGGCAGTTTTTTTTTCTTTCACACTTGGAGGTTTTGCCATTGCCTGCCAAGAGCGCACTTGTGCGATTCAGATGAGAATCATCTGCTTCATGTGGATAGCGATAGAAGTAGATGAGCGTTTTTTCCAGCCCGAGCCAGGAATCGAACCCAGGGCGCTCGGTATGAGAAGCCAGCGCGCTACCCGCTGGGCTATCGAGGCCGGCCTTTAACACTAGGAGTACCGGGTTTGGCTTCATACCTACTTATACCGTGAACGGTCAATGACTATTCAGAGTTTTTAACGAAATCGGTTGAATCTGAAGAAATTTTTCATTTTAAGCATTAAAACATTTGTTTATGTTCTTGAATGTAAAAAAGTATAGTTTTGGCAAATATTTCAAAAGTGAAGCTATTACTCATGACCATAGTAAATTTCGTCTCGCCGATAAAATCATGCTTTCACACACAACACGTAAAATAATGCATTTTTGTTTTTACATTGAAATTCATAAATATATAAAAGTCGGTTGTAAATTTAATATAACACAGAAGGCAAGACATAGGTTCTTGTAAAATTTGTACCGTCTTTGACTTTTTTGTGAATGTTTTAATTTTATTTCCATGGCTACGTAGTTAACCGTCATTTGACCGCTCGTGGCACTAGTAGATAAAATCGATGATATAAAGAAAACAGATCGGCGCAGTGATTGCAAAATTTTAGAATATTGAGCTTAATGCAAAATATTAAAAGTCATAGAGAACCCGATTCATAACTTAAACCGTTTTCGAGCTACGGTTAATCAAAAAGTGAAAACCATCAAATGACCGCCCCCGGTAGTTCTAGTGTTAACCCTTATGTGTGTGCTGGGGTACCCGGGTACCCCAGCCCACTTTGATACTGAAATTTTATATACTTGCGGATAACCTAGAAAGGTGAAACTTCATGACAACTCCCAAAATGGTATTATGTCTTTATTTTCGAGTGTTTGATTCCATTTAGTTGCTGGGGTACCCGGGTAACCTAAAACATTTTTTATGGAGTTGCATGGATTTCTTAGATATTTCTAGAAAGTAAAACTTTCTAAAGCAAATAATTTGTAATAGAACAATTTTATCAACAAAAAATGGCAGCCGCTTTATTTGTTCGGGCTCGTAACGGTCGGCTGGCATCGTTATCGAAACCTATAAAACGTAAAAATTTTTTTAACCTGTCGAAAGACAGCTTTAAAACTTGGCAAAAACGGCAAAATGTCTTACAGTGCGAACAAAAAGTGAGACATTTGCATACAATTTGACTGGGGTACCCCATCACATGAGTAATAGTGTTTTTTTTAACCACACACACTAAGGTTAAAAAAAATTCTGACGTCAGAGAGAAAAACTAAAAACGCAGTTTTACTACATTTGGCCCCTAGTTTCGCGAGTATATCGATTTTTTCGTGTGTTTTGAAATTTTTTGATTTTTGTCGCACGGTGTAATAAGTTTGTTACCATATTGTAGCCGGTGAAATTTCTTTCACAACGAAATATAAAAATGTATGCTTTTGTTTTTTCTGAATATATTTTTCAAAATTAATTATTATTTTAGAAGCTTAAATTTCGCCAAATACCCATTAAAACCTTTTTTGCTTTTATGGTATTGTGGCATTGAATATTTTGCGTGACACCACAAGCCTTCAATTGTATTTGTGTGTGGTTATATTTTTCCATTATATGGAGGGTGGTAGTGCCAGTCAATTAAATTATTAAATTAAATTATTATTATTATGGAGGGTGGTAGTAAACTGCAGTTTTTCTGTATTCAAATATCTTTTGTGGGGCCGGCCTTCGGCCGAGCTTAAAAAAATAACCCTCATGGGAGTAACTAAGGCATCAGGAATAAATAAAGTGTTTACAGTATTTTTGTATTCGAAACCTTGATGCGCGGTCGGTCGCTCCTAAGCAATAACTTTTATAATCGTAACTTCGGCTTCGAGGCCAAAAGTATTCCGCCATTCAAATACCTTTTGCGTGGCCGGCCTTCGGCCGGGCTTCAAAAAAATTACCCTGGGAGTAACTAGGGCATCGGGATCAGTAAAGTGTTTCCAGTATTTTTGTATTAAAATCTTATGATTGTAAAAGATCGCGCCTAAGCAATAACTTTCATAAACGCCATTTCAATATTGCAGGCAGATGCTTTTAACTTAATTTAAATTTAAAATCATCAAATCATCAAATGTTTTATATTTCATTGTAAAGGGAATTCCACAGGCTACAATATGGTAACAAACTTATTGTACCTTAGTAATGGATTTTTTCGAGAAAAAATCCGTTTTTAAAAAATTTTTATAAAAACAAAAATTTACTATACTGTAAAAAGTCCAATGAAGGGCTCCGGTCCAAGAAGACCGTGGCTGCCGTAGTTCTAGCAATGCTATTGGCCTCCTCATTTCCGTCTATTCCTCTGTGTCCTGGGACCCAGAGAATTTTTACCTGGTTGTGTATGCCCAGTTTGTTTAATGCCTTCATGCATTCCAGCACTAACCCTGAGGTTACCTCACACGAGATTAGTGTTTTGATGGCTGCTTGACTATCTGAACAAATATTTATGTATAGTATGTCCTGCTCCCTGTACGCACGCTCGAGGTTATTTTACTTTCCTCGTTCCCCTTCGGAATAAAAGTCGATTAACCCGCATTTAAAACGGAGTTTTAAGGAAGATTTAGCGATTGTTATGTGTTGAAGTTGGATAAATTGTTCGAGTAGAAACGTGTACAAACTACAGCGTGGTATTAAAAATGCCAAAATCTAATTAGTAGTTTTCGTTCCAGCTTTCCTCAACTCATCGTTCTTATATGTTCCAGATATACCGACCAAGATTTTGTTATTACTAATCTCAATCCTAAATCTCTTTGCAAAACTTAACTTTGGTGTCATTGTCTCTCTCGGTCTTCCTCAAAAAAAAACTTCGTGATTCGGAATGCAAGAATCACGAAAATGTTTCATTCAGTCAGAATATGAAATATGCAATATGTACCCTTCAGTATTAAGGCCTGTAAGGAAAAGTCTATATAAAAGCGTTCAACTTTCGAAGAAACTGAAAATTTTGTAAAACTTTGAAATGAAATTTGTTTACTGAAATTCGTTCGTTAGTACGAACGTACGAGTGTATGTACTCGAGATTTGCAAGGGAGGAATGGGGGTGAAAAGTAAAGTGCAAGTAAAGAATTCTGTGTCATCCAACCAGCTGCAATGTTCACAATTATTAGTGTGCGGACATCCCATCCTGTTTTCATTAACCTTCGAAGAACAAACACATTTTTTGAATCATCGGGAACTGTCTGAGTACATTAGACCCCGTTTACTTTTGATCTATTATTCCAAAACTATACAAGACGAGGCTTTTCACGTAAGAAAATTTTGGGATGTACTTTGAACATTGTTTTAGCAATTTATAATTTTTATAGATACCTCGAAAGTTTGCAACATACTGAGGAAGTCCGCAAAAATTGTTGTTTAGTTATTTCAAGTAGGAAGTTCTGAAGAGAAGAAACTGTATTTTTAAGTTTTCCTTTTTTTTAGTTAGATTATTGTGCTTCGTGGTATCACCCGTTTTCATGGTCTAGGTTTGACTTCGGTTATTTTCAACGTCTCGGACAGCCACATTATCCCCCCCACTCCCTAGTCCTTTCTAGACCATTGGTCATTGCTAGCTTCCAGGCTTTATTTATGCATTTTATTCCGAATCGAACCCATGTTATTTCCCATGACATCTTCGTCACGCTTTTGTTTTTTTTTCATGTTTAGATTTTGATGAGATTTGTGGTTTGAAGTCCGGTTTGTTGAATGACTCTTGTCAAACTTGCAATTTTATCTTAAACCATCAAATGGGATATGTGTAATAACTTTTAGTGACATTTTCTCTGTTATGTTTTCTTGAACACAACAGAAATCTATATAATCCCTTAATGGAATCAATTGAATTGGGCAGGCACTGAATATAATAATTTGATTCATTTCCTTGTAGTCTTAATTACCCAATATTTCATCTCATCGCAAAAGAATACTTTTATGTCAAAATGTTAAATCACGTGTGTGTAGCACCGAAATGAATCAATCAGACATGATCTGCACTTCATTTTCATGTTAATAGTGAAATTAATTCACATCAAAATCTAATCAATTCACATGGAAATCTTTCACATGAATATGAAATGCAGAACATGTCCAATATTTAAGTCTAAAGAATTTGCTTAGCCGTAGTCCGTTCGGACGGACCCTCAGCTAGTTAGACACAACCAATAGTTGCTGGTGAAGAACTGAAATACCGGAATAAAGCTTCCCTCGTACAAATGTATATGAACACAATTGGGAAGTTCTGTGGTTAACCCACTTTTGAGTTTCATAGCTATTGGTAGATGCTCTTCTGTAACATGATAGATGGATTTAATGAGGTTAATTGTACCTCTACAAGTTGTTCGAGAATATTCCCTGGACACACCGACCTAATGAAGCTTAGTAGCTCACGGTGGCTTAGGTGTTTGATGTTCTCCTCTGAAAGCCAGTACTGGCCCAGGTATAGCCTCTTACTGCGACATACAGCATCACAATGCACATAAGTCATTTAGAATTTTTCTGCAAATCTACAAATTTATTATAATTTAAGCAAAACTAATGAACCATGTTTTAATTGATTTGTTTCAACTTTCTTATAAACATAAATTCAAAATATTTTCTATCAGAAAAGTGCATTTCTTCAGGCTCGCATCAAAACCAGAATCGATTTTTTGATAGCAAATTTGTTGGGTTATCCGAATTTACCGCTGAAATGTCAAATCAGTCACATTTTTGTTAAATAGATTTTTAGCAAAGCAACAGATTGCGTTAAGTGGTTTCACAATGATTTATACTTCTCTACTAAATATGTTTCCCAATAAAAAAGCGAATATAATAAAAAATTTACCATATTTTGAAAAATTGCAAACACCCATTTTTATGAATTTATATATATGTATTATAAATGTTGTTGTAATAGCTGTTTATGTTTTCAGTTGGAAAATCCAATGACGACCACATTAAAATCTACGATGATGTGCCGAACTCCGCTGTTGAATTGCAGGTCAAGGATAAGGTGAGTCGTTGAGTGACTTGGTTTGTTTAATTTTTTTTGAACGCAAATTTTCAACTGCTGTTGCACCAACTAACAATTTTTTTAATGATGGAATTGGTGCAGTTTTTGCGTAAGCTGAATCGACAGGAACGCGTCGTGGAAGAAGTGAAATTGGTACTGAAACCTCGGTTCAACAAGAAGCAAATCACCAAGGAAGACTACAAGGAGATCATGCGCCGCGCTGTGCCAAAGGTACATGTCCTGCCCACAGTCCTGACACCCAAAAGTATTGTTCAGTCTAATGTTGAATGTCGCATTCATTTCGCTGATAGATCTGCCACAGCCGATCCGGTGAGATAAATCCACACAAAATCAAGAATCTAATTGAGGCGTACGTGAAGAAATTCCGTGCAAAACACAAGAAGCTGAACATCATCAACACGGGACAGGTGAGCAGTGCAGTCAAGTGTGCCGCCTACTTGAAGAAGCTGTAGAATGCTGCAACGATGCGGCGTATACGTGCTACGATTGGCATGAGGGCATTGCTGCATGGCATGGGGTACGTACCACATAGACGGCCGCCTGCATTGGTGTTGACTAATTTCAGTTTTGCGTTCGTCCTTTGTAGATTTCCACTGGAGGAAAAGCTCGTGCCGGGTAGAGCGTGTATCGATCGATTGAAGTGTTGTTTTCTATTCTAACTTGCAGAAAATTATAAAATGAAATATACACAGTTTGATTATACGTACGAGAACATTATGTAATGGATTACGGTCGCAGAGAGAACTACAAGTAGTCTAAATTAGTCGTAAGATTTTAACTGGCAGGCAGCGTTAAGTTTGGCGTTTAGTTTGGCAAATGAAAGGTTCAACACCGGAAACCTTGCTCATTGTTTATTAGTTGCCAGCAGCGCATGAACCTGTGTATGCTTTTTATTTATTTGCAAATATGCCACTTCGATTGACATTTACCGAATAAAATTTACATTAACTTAATTATTTAAAATACATAGAAATAGCAATACAACATTGTATCCCTTTAAGGATAGAACCGCAAAGCACGTACGTGTTTTACATGTTTGTAGACTTGATTTTATGATTTCGTTCCGCTGCGTTTGCCTCATGCTGAGTTTGAGTTGTCTCTCTGAATTATTGGCGCACTGTGGCTGGCAGTCAGTGTTGCCGCTTGCGTTTAGTCTTAAGACATTACATTTGTATTTCATGCTGTAAACGATTCCTTATGCTAGAAAAATAAAATGAAAATTCTGTATGCACTCTTTGGCAGTATGAAAAAGCTCATGATTTTCTTTGTTGTAATATGCAGGCGACTTATATGGCTTGCAGAGCGTATAGAGCGTGTTCCGATATTTAGTTGACTATCGTTTAATGCAGCAGCACTTGCTGCCAGCATGAGAGCACGGCGCTAAAATTGTAAGAGAAAATTGTGTAGATACTTACACTCAATTATTTACCAGATTTGAATAAAGTGAACAAGGAAATTTCAATGGTTTTGATTTGTAAAAAGAATATTTTATACCTTTGTGTTGACAAAGTTAATGGAGCAATTTATGTAAAGTGCCAAACAAGTTTTTGTATATATCAGTTTATAGCCAAAAGCAGTGGAGGGATTTACGTAGCATTCTAAGCAAGTATCTGTATTTGCGAAAGCTCAGGGAACCCACTTGTGATTTAATCTTCGAACAAATTTTCAACAAGTTGGCAATGCGTGCGTGCCAGGGAGATGCGTTAATTAGATTTGAAGCCAGCAAGTCACTCAATGCTAGAAAAGAAGCCACACAAATATAAAAGAAACGGTTTAATCAGACATGCAGGAGCTCTACGCGGCCACAGACATTTAAGTAATTTCAGTGGCCTAACTAGTTTCAATAAACTAGAATACCATATTGAATTCCATGACAAGAGCGCTCACTTAGCCATAAAAAGGGGGCGTTCCCTACCTGCAACCACTTTCCTCTCTAAACTAAAAACCTTGCAACCAACAAAGCACAGTCGTTGCAAGCTCGCCTTTCAGTGTAGCGCACGCACAACGCAGCAAAAACCACACAAGCTGAACATTTTCTCATGCAATCGAAATTTCAACTTGCCAACGTCGAGTCGCACATTTGCCGCTGTTGGCAATAATTTCAAAAAAAGATACAAATTATTAACCAGCCACCAAACGCAATGGACGATTACGAGGAGCAAAGTGAGCATAGACGACCTTTAGCGCTTCGTCAACTTTTCGCCAGATAACATTGGAAATTTTCAATTGTGTCACGTCAGGTGTGGTGGGTGACGTCGGACGTGGCGCTGGTGGTTTGATGGGGCGTCCCGAAAACGCATCGTCGCTGGGCGCTGTTAAGGTGGGCGGCTGGCGCTATGAAGACTCGACACGCTACATCGGCGAATGGGATAAGCGCGGCCAGAAGCACGGTTTGGGTCATTTGCAATTTGCCGATGGCACGCGCTACGATGGCCAATTCTACGAGGGCATGAGCCATGGCTTGGGCTGCCTGTGGTTCTCCGATGGCGCCAAGTACGTTTGCTTCTCAATTAGCACTTGGAGCACTTAATTGTTGGCTAATTAACAAATTGTATCAGGTACGAAGGTGAATTCATGCAGGGCTGGTTTCATGGACACGGCATATTTTGGCGCTCCGACGGCATGAAATTCGAAGGCGAGTTTCGCGGTGGCAAAATCTGGGGTCACGGTCTGCTTACATTCCAAGACTTTACGCACGGCTTTCCGCGCAACGAAGGTTACTTTCAAGACTGTCGCTTGGTGCGAAAGCGTCGCTGTCCGGAGGTGGTGCAGCGGGCGCAGAAATGTGCGCTCATGGCGCGCTCACAGTGCGACCATCCGTACTAACGGCAAATTGTGGCTAAAATAAACAATGACAACTTCCATACGAAATCGAACTGATATTTGTTCTATTCTATTTCTGTTCAACTATTTGTGTAAAATTTGTTAACAATTTTAGGTAGTTCGTGGTTTAAAAAATCGCACCCATGTGTGACGTGCGCGCAGTATTCAAATGGACACGAAAGCTCTCCCGTCATCTTTTCGCAAACGAAATGCATTCACGGCTCCTCCGAGTTGGGCGCGCCAATCAGATACCAGGCGTTCCGTGCTCGGACCGCTGCATTGCGCACCAGGCGTTTGGGATCGTCGAGCGCCGCGGCCAGATCCAACACAACGTCCGTCTTGGACGGCAGCAGCACAAACGTGGGATATTGGGTGATGTCATGCAGCAAGTTAAGAGCGTGGATGCGCACTTTCTGTAAATAAATAAATAGCAGAGCGCAGTGATTAGGTTTTTCCGAGGAGAGGCTATGGGAAAAAGAGAGTTTGAGCACTGACAAACATTACCATCGAGTTGCCAAATGTGGCTAGCTGCAGGCAGCTTGGAATAATGTGGTTCAAATGGCTGCGGAAGTACTCGTCCTGCTGATTGATGAACCGGTCGCAAAGCTCCAGCGAGATGCACAGCGTGTGCGTATGTGTGCTTTCCAAGCATTTGAAGAGTATAGGCGCAACCTGCCACAGAAAAAACAAACAACAATGTTGATACGAAGGTTGTAGGCGAACGATCGATTCAGTGGTCACCTTTTCAATGTTCATTCGCAAGACGGCATGCGGTGTGGCTTTCAGCACATAGATAAATGCATTCAAGTGGTTCTCACAGTAGGTCTCCAGTTTGTGGCCCAGTTTTCTCATAATTATGTGGAAGAATTTCTGCTGGAAGAGCAGCTTGACGACCGGCAAGTCCAGCTCGGGGTACGCCACCGATAGGATATCAAATGCCAGTACGGCCACAGTCGACAGCGACGGATGATCCAGCAGTTCGGACAGCTAGACCAAAGGAGGCAATAAGTAACATTAAGTTGATGGCAATTTAAGGAAACACTCGCAACCCTACGCACCGATTCAATGATTTCGCCCGCCTCCTCGCAGCCGCCCACACACAGGCCCTTGCCCACCCAGGCCAGCACCTCGACGGCGCGTTTGTTCTCCTTTGCAATTTCCGCCTTCATTTCGGCAATCAGCTTGGCCAAGATCTTTTTGTTCGCTTCGCCATAGTCCGCCTTGTTGACCAGGCTGCAGAGTAGATGATGCGCCACCTGACGCAGCTGCTCGTTCTCACTACTCAGCGACAGGCTGGTCAAGTCGTTCAGCAGTCGTTCGAAGTGATCATCCAAGCTGATGTCGGCATGCAGATAGCCCAGTAGTCCCTTGGCGACAAACAGGTCGGCTGCCTGCTGCAGCTGGAGCTGCGGTAGGTACTCGGAAACGATCATGAACTGTTCGGACACAGGCAGCTGCTGTATGATGCGACTCAGTGCCGCAGCAATCTGCTCCAGCGACTCAATAGTCAAGGACTGCTGCTTCAGTGCCAGCTGCACCAGCTTGTCGACGAGACAATTGTTTTGCTGCAGCTCGGCCACGAAGCGGCCATCCTCGTCTTTCAAAAGCTGGTTGAGAGCCTCCAATGCCAGCAGCCGTACATCGGGCGCTGTCTCCGGCTTGAAGATGAAGCCCCACACCAGATCAAGCACGCGCTGGGTGAACGCCATTTGCGGCACCAGCGGCAGCAGGTTCTTAAACACCTTCCGCTTCACAAAGTTCGGGTAGAGCGCAAAGTTGCGTATGAGCACGTCGATGCAGTTGGACTGCAGCTCGACGGGATGCAATGCGCCGAGCAGTTCCAGCAGCTGCGTGTACTCCTCCAAATCCAGCGATTCGTGTGTGATCAGCTGTACCAGTGCCTTGTAGACCAGCGCGCGATTGACCTCGCCCAGCAACGGCACGCTTTCGTTTAGCACGCTCAGCGCCGCACGCTTCAAATCCAGATTTTGCGTCTCAGCGTCGGCGTCCAGGTTGAGGCGCAGCGAAGCGATAACGTGCGTTTGCAGCTGACCGCATACGTCGGCGTCCAGTTTTTCGAGAGCATTGCAGGCGCCAGCAATCTTGAAGACCTGCGCTATGATATTGTACACTTGGACACACTGCTCAGCGTCGGCGTTCAGTTTCAAAAGAAACGTATTTAGGATTTTATTGCCAGCGAATTGGGCATCGCCCGCAACGCAAGCCAGCGCAATGGCGGTAGAGGGGTTGAAAAGACGTTGGGTGACGTCGCTCAGGTGCGGCAGTATAATGCCCAATATCTGGGTCTGGTAGTTGTGGCTGAGGTCGGTATTGGGGGCAGCCTGCTGTAGTATGGCGGTCAGCGTCTTCAGGCCGGCCGATACTACGTCGGCATTGTCGGCACCCGGAAGAATTTCCTTTTTAAGACAGATCCAGATCTGCTCGAAATGCGGCTCCAGCGACTTTGGAGAAAACTTAAGCGCTGATTGGTGCTAGAAGTGAAAGTTGTTCGAGCTAAATATAGCTTTAATAGCAAAGAAAAATCTCTGTAATATTATACCAACAACTGCAGCGAGTCGAGCTTGGCCACCACCAAGTCACTTTCCAGTTTCTCCACTGCCAAGGCAACTGTCCACTCAACAAAGTCCGGCGAGGCTACCAAGCAGTTGGTTAGCTTGGCTGCCAAGTTATTGCGCGTTATGCTGGCGGGATCATTTTTGGATGGGTTAAAGTCAATGGGAAAGTAGCAGGCGAAAATCTCAAACATCTCCTCGCTTAGATGGAGCAGCGGAAAGTGCGTCATTAGCTCGGGCATAAAGGAGAAAATGTAGTCCAGGTTGCGGGGATCGCGTTCGCCATCGATGGAGTTGATCAGTCCGAAAATGAAGTCACCGCCCATGGATTTAAGCTCTGCAATTGATTAAACGCAATTAAAGTGTCCATAAAGGTTAGCTCGACATCGTTCCGGCGCCGTCACCCACCTTCCACATAATTCAGTGAGAGATACTTAAAAATTTTGAAGAGCTTCTCGCGGTCGCCGCGCAACTGGCTCTGGCAGGTGCTATGTTGAAAGAAGCTGCGCAGCAACGTGGGCACGCTGTCGCGGGGCAGCCTCGTCATGGTCACCAGAGAGTCTATGCCGTCTATTACTGCCGGCATGACGCTGTGCTGATCTTTCAGCCGATCCACATAGAAGGTGGCCAGGAAGTCTAGCTGTGTGCTGTTTAAGTAGTCTCGGGGTAGCTGCAGCAGGACATCGGACAGCAGTTTGGTGCCGTTGACGCGCTCCTCCACCACTGACGATGTGAGCGCAAAGCCGAGTTTATCCACAAATTGCGAAATGTCGTAAACGCCGCGAACTATCTCTGCAGAGGGAGAAAATGCATAAATAATTTTGTAAACACTCGCGCTGCACGAAAACTCACCAGAGCTAACTTGTGTGGCGGCCAGGTGCAGCTTCGCCTCACTGGTGAAGGCCTCGTCGATGAAAGTCATCGTTAAGGGCGTCATCTTTCCACTTACCCCCTAACAGAGTTAATAAATTTACACAATTAACTGCGAGAAAATTTATAAGAAAACGATAACCAATTCACTGCATGGAAAAATACAAGGGACATATGAACAGAATTGTCAAACCAAACGTCAAATACGGACCGAATGCACGCAGCTTTCGGAGTTGTTGTAATTGGCACAATGCGCGAATAGCAATTTCTCTTGCATGCGATTTTTGTGCAGCACTTGGCAGCACTGCGGATGAAAATGACATTTGGCGTACTCCGCTTTGGTACGCGTTTTCGCCAAAAGAAAAACTCAAAAACCGTGAGTGGAAGAGGTCGTCGAAGATCAGTTACACCCGTGCATTAAATGACTAAAAACAGAATAAAAAATTGCCCAAAAGCGTGAAATTAGTTCAATTAGTTAGTGTTAGCACAATAATAGAGGTTTTAAAGTTGAAAGTTGGCACACCACGACACCATTCTAATGTCAATAACCGTGAGTAGAACAGAACCACTGTCTCGGGCCAGCACTTCCGTGAAAACACAAATGAGAAAGAACAAAAAGCAAAGTGGCAGTGAAAAGTTCAAGTGCTGAAACATTAAAACAATTGTAATAAAATGCTGCAAAAACACGTTAACCAGCACAATCAACAAGGCCGATTGATGACGGCCCTATTGAGAAAAACCCCCGAGCGGTGCCGCACTCAGCTTCTTCGCTGAAGAAGGTACACAGAAAACGTACTTTCATTCGGGATAGAGCTGCATCGGTTGCCGCACTCGCCTTCCACTGCCACTGCCACTTTGCACTTTTGTCGCGATCGTGACTTTATGTCTCACTTTCCATTTTCCCCCAAAAATACCGTTGTCTATTATCTTTCTATGCGCGCATCATCGCTGCGCTGCCGCTGATGCCGTTACCCTGCCGCTGCCCGTCGCAGTTATTGCGAGGTGGGAAGCAAAAGACGAAATCTTGTGTAGGAATGACCGTGATGGCCAAAACTTCAATTGCGGAAATATGCGAAAATGCGAAGCTGGCGCGCGACATGGCGCTCACGGGCAACTATGACTCGGCGTGCATCTACTACGAGGGCCTGGGCGGCATGCTCGACCGCATGGTCAAATCGACAACGGACGCGCTGCGCAAAAGCAAATGGAAATTGGTAAGCGGCCACTGCGATCACTTCCTCCCAACGATACTCAATTGCTCTGTTTGGCCAGATTTCGCAGCAAATCGACAAGGAGTACTCACAGATCAAAGCCATACAACGGACGCTGTCGGAGATGACGCTCGATCTGCAGAACACGCCGTTCGCGCACAAGCTGAAAACGCAGATCAGCGAGGACGAGACCAAGGACCCGGCCGCCTGGTTTCGACCGGATCCTGACATATGGACGCCACCGCCAAAAGACCCCGATGTCTGGGGACCGCCCAAGCCCGAAAAGTAAATTTTTTGAAATTAGCGATTTACAGTCAAATTAATAAACTCATTGCTTGTGTTTTGCAGGCCCGCGGTGCCGAATCGAGGACGCAGCAGTCTCTACACCAAGAAACCGGTCGGCAAGAGCACCATACCGCAGCGTAGCAATGCCACAGGCAGCAGTGCCAATCGCCGGACAACTACGGGCGGCGCACCGACGGCACGCAGCGGCTCCACAACACAGCACAATGGACGCTCCTCGTCCACGGCCAGTCGTAAGTCGACGCTGACCACCAGCAATACAAGTGCGCCGGGCAACGACAACAACGGCAGCGGCAAAGACGAGGAGCCGCGCGACGACGAGACAACGGAGAGCGAGGAGAAGGAGGAGAAGAAGTTTCAGCCGAACAGCCACATGGAAGCAGAACTCGTGGACATATTGGGTGTGTAAAAGTGGTTGCTTGATTGCTTCTATGAATGCAAAACTTAACTTGTATTTAAATATTTCATTGTTGCTGCTGATAGAACGTGATATACTGCAACGCAATCCGAAGGTGCGCTGGAACGATATCGCCGATTTGCAAGATGCCAAACGTTTGCTGGAGGAGGCGGTCGTGCTGCCCATGCTGATGCCGGACTATTTCAAGGTGAGTTTCAAAGCGCATTGATTCAGTTTCCTATTGAAACGTTCCTTAAAAAGATTCACAATTCCATAGCCTATTAGACTATGCACAATTCCTCATTGCCCCGCATTCAGTGACGTAATTATTTAGAAAAGATGATTTCATTGTTTGGCTAGCTCCAGTGTTTGGAATCAACCCGGTTATCGCCTGATTTATGCCGCAGGTTCGAGTGTTTAACTCGTTCTGCTATAATTCAGAACCGCCACACGCCAATTTCACTTGATATCACTTTCAATCTTGTTTTGTGCTCGTTATCTTGCATAATTAACCTGTTTAATTACATAGACAACAAATTTTGCCAATGAAGCAAATAGGCACACGAGAATTGGCATGACTCACCGCCGGCACATACTGTCTGCTCCGTTGAATAACACGCAGCACTCACGATTACTTTGTCCGATCGTTGCAGGGCATACGGCGACCGTGGAAGGGCGTGCTGATGGTGGGGCCGCCGGGCACGGGAAAGACAATGCTCGCCAAGGCGGTGGCTACCGAGTGCGGCACTACGTTCTTCAACGTCTCCTCGTCGACGCTGACCTCAAAATACCGCGGCGAGTCGGAGAAGATGGTGCGACTGCTGTTCGAGATGGCGCGCTTCTATGCGCCGAGCACCATCTTCATCGACGAAATAGACTCGCTGTGCTCGCGCCGCGGCTCCGAGTCAGAGCACGAGGCCTCGCGCCGCGTCAAGTCCGAGCTGCTGGTGCAAATGGACGGCGTGGGCAGCGAGGAGGCCTCCAAGGTTGTAATGGTATTGGCCGCCACGAACTTTCCCTGGGACATTGACGAGGCGCTCCGCCGTCGCCTGGAGAAACGCATTTACATACCGCTGCCCACGGCCGAGGGCCGCGAGGCGCTGCTGAACATCAATTTGCGCGAGGTGAAAGTGGACGAAAGCGTGAACCTGAAGGAAATTGCCAAAAAGCTTAATGGTTATTCGGGCGCTGACATCACCAACGTGTGCAGGTGCATTAGAACTTCACCCTGTCTTCTTATTACAAACATAATCGACTGCGTTTTTGTTATAGGGATGCCAGCATGATGTCGATGCGGCGCAAGATTGCCGGCCTCACGCCGGAGCAGATACGCCAGCTAGCCACCGAAGAGGTGGATCTGCCCGTTTCAAACCAGGATTTCACCGAAGCCATCAGTCGCTGTAACAAGAGCGTCTCCAAGTCCGATCTGGAGAAGTACGAGAAGTGGATGAACGAGTTCGGCTCGTCATGATGATCCTACATGGCTGAGCTGGCACAGTGGGTGGGGGCGGCCTGTTGCTGTGAGCACTGCAGCGAGTTTCTACTCGATTTACACTAAGCGAAACGTTGAGAAAGGCAACTGGATTAGCGAAGCTAAGCAGCGACTATGTTCTCACCAGAGGGAGACCACAAAACCACGTTTAATATTTGCAATTAATAAGACTAACAAACGCAACGTAACATAAATACACAATTTTTTATTTTAGTTTTCCCTTTCGTTCGTTCTAATCTGTTCGGTTCAGTTGAGTTATCTTCAGTTTAGTTTTTCATAAAAAATAACACGTTAAGTACTCGTAGTTATTCGCATTGTTAAAATTAATTTATTGATTTTGCGGTTGTGCACAGTTGCCGATTGCCTCCGATTTGCTGCTAATCAACCAGCGACCTTCGTGTTGTTAACTCTTGAACAATTGTGCTTTGATGGCTATCGAAATGCGAACGGCATGACTAATGAATTGAACTGCAGCTGGGCGGGACAGCCCGTCGCCGCAACACTACGCACGTATGAATACTTTAATTAGAAAACTTTCTTTAGAATCTTTAATGAATAAACTTTTTTAACTAAACCATTAAATGGCCTGCTTTCAATTGTATGAATTAAGAGTTAGAAAGAAATGAGAAAATTTTTAAAGCGGTTTTTTGATTCGATAATTTTTCTCGTCTTGAGGAATGTTTTCATAAGTTCTACCATACAGAAATTCTATGAATATTACAAACAAAATTTGTGTAGTAAATATTTCTAATAATACGATTTATTGGATATTGTTAGTAACGATTGAAGTAAGGAAATGAGAACTATGCAAATATCACAAAAAGGAGCGAAATCAGATAGTAGTGACTACTTATGATAGAAAAGCGTGATTGATAAACAAAGCCACTCAAGCTTCCAACTTGAAGCGAAAGCCGATAAATATTTCACTACCCATCCCCCTCCCCGCAACCACTTCCCTGAAGGTCACATTATGATATCACTTCAGACTGCCGAGCTTGTTGAACACTGCAACAGTCCCCTCATCGCATCAATCATTTTCACACAAAATCACAATTACAAAACAGTTTCATTTAAAATTTTATTTCTAACACAATCGATCAACCTTTACGGGCCTTTGCGTACTGGCTGCTTTTCATCCTCTACAACATTCTTTCAAACAACACAACTACAGTACATTTTTTTCGTTTTTAATTTACAGAGATTAGGGAGATTTTTAATTCAATATCAACTGTGTACCCAGACCCATTTACAACTCGCGATCTGAGCCAGCAACACAGCAACGCGGGGAGAAAGCAAAGTTATCTAAGTCGTAAGAGTGGCAGTGCTTTACAGATGTGCACCGAAAACTGAGCTCTCACATTTGCTAATACGGACGTGGCGGCGGCATTGGCATCATCGGTCCCATAGGATATGGCACCCCAGCGCCTCCCGCACTCGGATAGAAGCCGCTCGTCGGCAAGTTCCCGTATGCGGGCATGCCTCCGCTGCTGACCCTTTGCGTCATCTGCGCTTGCCTTCGTATTAATTCTTGCATTTTCTCCGCCTTCAACTTGCGCAGATGCATCGTTTTGCGTACGCTGAGGAAGCCCTCCAGAAAGGCCTCCACATTGAGTTCGTTGTCTGTGAATTGCTTAATCAGCCCGTCGGACGCCTCCTCGCTTTCGGCTGCTGCTGTCTGCAGCAGCGCTAGTGCCGTCTCCTGACTAACATTGCCCGACTTTTCCTTCACCTCGGCCAACTTTTCCTGCACCGCCTCGCAGAATTGTTTGCCTTCCTCTAGAAGCTCGTTCACTTTGCCGCGCAACTCAATAATTTTCGGCTCCTTCTCGATGTTACTCTCTGCCTTGGAGCGATTCTCTACCAACAGATTGTCCTTTTGTGTCTTCAGTCCTTCCAGCACCTCGGTCACTTTCTCGTCCAGCTTCTCGTCGTCGTTGAGCAGCTCTTTCAGCTCGTCGGAGGACAGTGGTGCTATGGAGGTCTGCAGTTGATTTAGATATTCCTGATACATGTCTGTGCGGTTTTCGTGGAAAATATCGTCAAAATTTGGTCAAAATCACTTTTGTGCACTTGTTCTGCGATCTCCGCAATCCCCTCCACAACGCAAAATTGTTTGTAAATTGCGTTTTTCAATTAAAATCTTTGTCATTTTTGCGGCAGTGTTGCCGTTGTCCGAAATCACTTCAGTACCAATCGGGCAAACGATTGTTGGCGAAATAGAGCAGGAAGCTACAAGGTTGGGGGCCTATCGGCTCTTGCTTCATTCTCCACCTATTTGCGGATGGATGTGGTTGTCGAACTCATTGTTTAAAACAAATTTAATTTCTTCCACAAATATATGACAAAACGTTCTCACTTTTAATAACTTTGTTGTATGTATTGTGGTTCATATGAGGTTGGTAAGGTGAATATTATTCACATCACAAATATTTTCATAAATTATGTAGATTGTGTTTTTGTGGCTTATTTTCGAAAATTAGGAATACGGCGCCACTTAGTACATAACGCGTAACTTCTACTTAAAAAGGACTTTTTAAGTTTCTTCTTCTTCTACTTTATTTAAGATTTTTACCTTGTTATTTACAACTTATTTACAATTCGGTAACTATTTAATCATTTTGTGACTTAGATGTGCAGCATTCATGAGATCGCTGGGTGGTCGTCCGGGTAGTCTGTTCTATTTTATTCAATTTCATTCAGTTAATTTCAAGTTTTTACCTCGATTAATTTATCCTCTTTATGGTTGTTTTAAGTATTTGAAGTAATTATTATCCAATTACAATCAATGTTGCTTATTATTTAATTGCCACGGTTGCAACCAAGGAATTAAAAAATAATATTGAAAGTTGTAAAATCAGCTTCTTGCTTGCATATTTACTAAGAAATTTAACAATCGCTCTTATTCCAAGACACAAACTGCGGTCAAAATATCTATAATAATGTTCGAATCATTCAATGGTAAGCTCATTAAACTCATATAACAAGAATCTGCGCTTCAAAGTTGAAACTTTGTAAAGCATAAAAAATATTTAAAAAAAAAATCATCAAGAAATATTTGGAAAGTTGCAAAATGACAAATAGATATATTAGCTTGAAACTGAAGTATCAGAATCACCGAATTAGTATTTAGGCGAATAGATTAAAAACTGAAACTGCATTTATAGCACAAGAATTTTGTTATAACAAATCTATATATATAAAAATGAAACGTGGTCCGTTCGACTGCTTATAACTTGAAAACGACTGGACCAACTTGGATACTTACTTCGGCAGGTTTGTTTGAAATTGTTACGTGAAGGTTTATAAAAAAAGAAAAGTCGGGAAAACGGGGCGTGGCACCACAAGAATACATTATTAGACAATAACTTTGGAACCATAGGTCATACATAAATTAAATTTGGTACGAACTTACTATTTAGTCATGTCCTTCGATAGAGAGAATGGGGTGGGTATTGAACAAGGGGGTGTGGCACCGCCCATACAACTCAAATCTTTTAAATGGAATAGCTTCGGAATTGTAAGTCGCACAGCATTGAAATTTGGTATGACATCGTCCCATAGAAGTGGCATTCTACTGTTAAAATTTGATGGGCGTTGGATAAGGGGCGTGGCACATTATTGATGACCCAATATCTCAGCAGAACTGTAAGTCGTACATCAATGAAACTTGGTATGAACCTACCATTTAGTCATATCTTTCGGCAGAGGGAATGAGGCGGGTATTTAACAAGAGGGCGTGGCTCCGCCTATACAACTCAAATCTTTTATATGAAATTGCTTTGGAATTGTAAGTCGCACAGCATTGAAATTTGGTATTACATCCTCCCACAAAAGTGTCATTCTACTGTTAAAATATGATGGGCGTTGGACATGGGGCGTGGCATATTTTTTTGATCAAAACTATCCGCATAGTTTTGAAATTGTTCGTCGCACATCAATGAAACTTAGCACGAACCTACCATTTAGTCATATCTATCGACAGAGGGAATGGGGCGGGTATTTAACAAGGGGGCATGGTACCGCCCATACAACTGAAATCTTTTATATGGAATAGCTTCGGAATCGTTAGCCGCACAGCATTGGTAGTTGGTGTACCGTCGTCTCATAGATGTGTCATTCTACTGGTGAGATTTGATCGGCGTTGGAGAAGGGGTGTGGCACATTTTTTATAACCCAACAGTTACGCAGTAAACACGCACACACATCAGTGAAACTTGGTACGAATTTTCCACTTAGTAGCACAATTCGACTAGAAGAAAGTTGTGAGTATTGGACAAGGGGGCGTGGTACCGCCTGCTTTTTTATATACATACATTGTTTGTCCTGACTGACTGACTGATTGATTGATTGACTCATCATCATGAACTATGGGTACTTCTTGAAGAATGAACCTCCGCTAAGACGGGATTTTTTGAAATTCGGGGTCTAAAGGGGGCAAAACATGTATTAAGGTGTTGTATGAAGAAACGTGATTTAATAGACATATTGATTTCGAACTTCCTGCAAATAATGTGGATCAAAAATAATTCGACCCGTATTTTATAATTTTTTGAGAATCAAAATTTAACTGGACCAACAATGGGTTAAGATTTGTTTACGGGAAGACTCGAAAAAAACATGAACCGATAAGCCTATTGACTTCAAAAATTGTAAAAATACTTGAAATAAAAAAAATTGGACAAGCGTTTCTAATTATTTTCAAAATCGAAATCTAGCAAACTAAGGGTGAAGAATTTGTTTAGAGTAAATGTGAAAACTCATGATCTAAAGGGCCTTTTGACTTCAAAATTTTTGGAAACACTTGACATCAAAGATAATAGACATATGTTTATTTTTAAATCAAAATCTGACGGGGTCAACAATGGGTTCAGAATTTATATCGGAGGAAACAAGAGAGCTTGCGTGCGAAGCCGCGGGGCCCAGCTAGTTGGTTCTATAAAAAAAATGCACACTTGTCTACAGGTACTTTGATAATTGGTGCACCGATAACTAAGCAATGCCGATAGCATTAATCAACGAATGAGTGAGAAATGGGGAAGGAGACAACTTGATTGTACCTCCTCCATTACACGAATATTCGTGTGATATGTAAATACGTATTTGTGCAACGCTGGCGCTCGTCTCGTGCTGATTTTTCGTGTCTGGCAGCGCCGCAACAAACACTTCCATTCGCGTGCGCCATTTTGATAGATTCTTGTTTTTTCGGCGTAATGCATTTAATTGAAAAATTCAATAAAATACAATAAATTAAAATGAATAACAGTGTGAAAAGTGTTGAGCAAATGTGCAGCAACGAAAAGCATATGAAATTTAAGCCGAAAATGTGTTAGATCGCAAGTGAATTGCATTTGAAAAAGGACGGCTGAGCGAAGCAGTGAAAAATTTTCAGACGACTACACAGAAAAGGTTCGTGTGTCCCGAAAGCGAAGCGCTAAGCTGCTTCCATTGTCGTTCGTTCGGTTTCGTGGTGTATTCAGCGCAAGCAAACTGGCAAGCGGAAAGAAAGAAAATCGAAAATTGCAACTTTCCCCTTGTGAAAAACAGTGAAAATTTATTGTAGTTGGGGAAAATACGGTGAACACGGTGCGTGGAGAGACTTGAGAGAATTGCAGTGCTATACTCCTCGGTGCGCGTCGAACGCAGTGCAAGAAATCGTGTTGGTTTTTGGTCATTGTCGGTGGAATTTGACAAAAGTAATTTGCAATTGCTCGACTGTGTGTCGATGTTGAAGTCAAGAAAAGCCTGAGCCAGTGCCTCTGCTGTACGCTTCCATAGGGCTTATGCTGTATGCGAAGTTTTGCTGTAGAGCGGATAATTGAAGACAGAGGTGGAGGACAAGGTGGCGAGACAAACTGTCGTTTCGCTAGAAGGTGGAATCTTCCATAAGGGATACACGCAGCGACCAGCGAGACTGCTGAATGAAGGCCGTCGTCTGCGGGTGGAGCCGCATAGCAGCGACGACGGCGGTAGCAGAAGCGCGTTCAGTCGCCCCGTTTGTGGGCATGGAGGAGCGGCTAGCTGGCTAGCAAGCTTGCATATGCGATTTGAGGAACTGGCCAATTTGTATAAAGATCTAAATGTGAACGTAGCTAGATTCTAGTAGGCAGAGTCCGTCCTCGAATCGGCGAGTCTGAACGGAGGCAACCGCGAAACGAGTTTTGTTTTCTTTTTTAGTACAACGTCCAACGTTCGGCATAAATTTGTAGTAGATTGGATTTGGTAGACTGTCGCTGTCGTCTGTCCGTCCGACCAGGCAGCCAGCCAGCAGGCCATTTGCCATCGCTGTCGTGGTCGCAGTGCGGCTGTCATTCTGGCAACACAGCGAGTCATCTCTCTTTCGCATGTGCTGTTGCACGAGCGAAAAAAGCCGCCTGGGAGTAGGACGCAAATAGTGCGACAGGGAGAAGTGTAGTAGAGCTGTATGAAAAAACAAAACAAAGCAAAGCAGCGCAGAGAAGAGCAGCAGAGCTGAAGCCGCAGCAGAGGCAGCAGCGGCGGCAACAGCGACCGAGCAACGAAATCATCGAATCGTCTTATTCGAAATGTTTGTGTTTTTTTGCAGTGTTGATGAGAATCGCTGGTGAAATCGTCTGCGTGAGTGTTTGAGCTGAATTGTTCGCGCACGAAGCAAGAAGACAGCCAGTCAGTCAGGCAGGAAGGAAGGAAGGAAAACCGTATACAGATCGCTGGTTACAAATTCTGTTTTTTAGCACACGCACACATTGGCCACATCCGACGACAACGCAGCAATAGCAACAGCGACAACGACAGCGGTGTGCTAAAGCGTTTTGCATGTGCATCAGTGTGTGCGTTCGGCCGTTGCAGTGATGATTTAAATGCGTAAGTACTCGGGTAGTGCAACCCTCACTTGGCGGGACACCTGCGCCACCAGCAGAGTTATCCGGCCAAGTGGGCGACCGCACGGCATCGCAACGCACATAACCAAAACAATGGGCGGAACGAAACCAATGTGAGGATCGTTGGAACGGAAAGGGGCTGAATGTAGTTTTAGTTTTTGTCTTAAATTCCTGACAGAATTTAATGTTGACGATATCTGCTGTTTTACTCAATGGTGGGCATGGTAACGAGGATGCAATATCTACCTTAGGCTATAGGGAACAATCTGTTCAGTTTTGCTGTTGATTTATTTAGCCGCATGATATCCTAATCACTGGACAATATGGTACTAAAATTGCTTTGTTAGGCCCTTCAAACTATTAGAAATGAATCAGATATTTTCTGATTTTGACATAGTAAACGTGATCTATTTGCCAAGAAGACTTAATATGAAGGCAAAAGGTTTCTAAATTTAGATAAGAAATGTATAAGAAATTTGTATAAGAAATGGATTTGACGCAATTTTTTCATATTTTGGTTTAGTTTATATGAAGCTGCAGTGCTTTTCTACAGATTATATCTTCTATTATATAAGAACAACGATTTGGAATTTTATTAGAACAGAGAATGTGTTGATGGTGGAATTATAACATGAGATGCATTGATTTTAAAGTTGTATTGAACTAAGGTAATGTTCTCGAAAGAGGCATATTTACTTTTACTTTTATGGGTTGAGGTTGAGAAATTCCATTTTCTATTTAATAGCCTGGAATAAGAAATAGCTAACAAACTAACATAAAAAGTGAAACGATCATAGTATTAACAGGCAACACCAAAAAACTGAAGGGATACAAGAATGAATCATGAACTACTCATTCAATGTATAGTAAGCGAGAATTTAAAATTGTGGAGGAGTGAGTTTTAGACGAACAGGTGGTTAAAGTTTTAAAAACATGCACGTATGACTTTGATTCATTAAAAATTCTGATTTTAACTTTCGGAACACTCTTATGTTACTAGATTTTGACTTCGTGATGGTGATTATATCCGGAGAATTCTATTTATCAGTTGCAATTTATTGACTTCTGGGTGCAAATGAGTCAATGTTCTTTATTTTTACGTATAAAAAATAGTAAACAGGTTAGGGCAATCATACTCGTATATTCTAATAAATAGGTAAAAGTATATAAATAAATCGTATGATTGCTACTCTACTCTATCAATAGTCGAACGTTGTTGCTTCAAGATTTGATAAGAGATGCCGAGAATGTTTTTTTAAGGATTGTTACATTCGCATTTTTCGGTGTAACACACTTATTTTACCGCCTTAAATCTACAGACTTCCCTTCAAAAGTTAATAAATGTATGCTTCTGTTCCTTGTCAAATGTACCCGGTTAGCACCTATTAGCTCATGTCCACATCTTTGCTACTGCAAAATACGTAGTTTCATAAGCGAGTTCTGTCCACAATACAATCTGTTTGAATATCTGGTGGAATAAATCAATAGAAAGCAAATTCGGCTTTCATTTTGTCTCGCTTTCCATCTGTGCGATTCAATTGAAATGTAAATATTCACAGAAGTGTCGAATCTATTACAATTGTCTGCCGACTTACTGCTGTCAAAATGCAGCTCTGCACAGACGGCTGCTCCGAATTATTACGACGTACGACAGCGAGTCGACGAAGAACTGCAAATAAGTTGATTTGAGAAATCCAAAGTAAAAAGTCCGGGAACCGTACGAGCATACGTACTTTCGACTCGTCGTCGATATTGTGTGGATACGCAGGCCGTTTGTGCGGTTTTGAGTGGGAATTTCGGTGAATTAATTAGCAATTGGGGAGGCGGCTGCAATTGGAATGTACGCCCGGCCGTTGTGCAAAAGAAAAATCTAAAAATATTACCTGTGAGCTGTGATATTCGAAACACAAAACAGAAATTACGAAAAATCATTAAACCTTTTCGCGTTGCACAAAATTTCATACAAATGCCCCCCGTGTGTGAGTTGGTGCGACGAGTTCAGCAGTAGCGGTGGCCTGCGTGCGGTGAGGCTGCTGGACGAAAAGAGAGGCATAGTGTGTGCGCGCGAGCAGAACAGCCATTGTGAGAGCGTGTTCGTCGCTGCTTTTGCTGCTGCTGCGGCTCTGGCTGCGGCTGCTCGAGTTGCTACGGTTGAAAGTCGTCACGGGTTGCGGAGTGGTGTGGCGCAGAGTAGAGTGGAGTGGAGTTGAGTCGCGAGTTGAATCGTACCGAATCGAGTCTACTACACCGCCGAGTGGTGTGCGGTGTGCCGTGCCGTGTTGTTTCGTTCCGGTCCGTTCCGTTCCATTACGTTTCTGTTGGTTTTCTACTACTATTTTGTGTGGTGTTCGTTTGGTGCTGGCCCGGTGTTTTTGTTGTTGGTCGTGGTGTTTTTGTTGTTGGTCGTGGTATTGTTGGCTGTCGGTCGCGTTGTTGTAATCATCATCAGCGTTGTCGTTGTCGTCAATGGCTGATTCCAATGTTTCTGTTTTCCCCCCACAGTTTGCCACTGTTCCCACACCATGTAGAATCCAATTCGAAAGAGAAAATGCACTAAAGCTAAAATAAAAAAAGAATAAAACACTCGCAAAATTGGGGTGTTGGCAATTAAAAATCATTTCGAAATTATTGCGCACATACACACCCAGAGAGCGTGTGTCCTAAACCCCGGCTTGCCCGATGGAGAGGGCAGTCAACCACGGATTGGAAGCAATAACTCCAATAAAATTAATGCAATGTCGATTTTAATGTCCATTTCGAAATCCGTTTGACTTGACCAATGTAAGTGTATTGACGGGCACTGAAGCTACTTTTGGGATGCCGACAAAGGGTGGGAGAGTGTGCGAATTCGTTAGATACATATCCTGCTTATAGGTGTCAGAAGTGTAAGCAAAAGCTATAATTGCAATCGTCGATGGATACAACTCTTAAATAAGAAATCGGCGGCTGGCATTTCGCTGTTAAATGTACGTAATAAGTGCAGCATCACAAATAGATATATGTATGTAACGGAACGCTTTTTATGTGAATACTATGATTGTTGGAGCTATATCGTTCACTTTTTGTTGGAAAGAGCAAACAATTCTGTTATTGGAATGTTTGTTGCTAAAGATCTTCCCTCGGTTTGCTTGGACATTGTCAGTAAGAAGTATTAAGTAGCCAGAGGCCAGTTTCTTTCGATTGACCAACAACTTGACGTTGAAAACTTTACAATTATCACTTGGAATTGGCAAATAGGTAATTCTGGATGTACATACCACTTACCACTTTTCGAGCTTCAAAAGTGATGCACTCTTCTCAATGTCCGAACTCACGTAATACATATGTAAAGGGCACACTCACCAAAAAGTGTGGTCTATGTCCGTATTTCAACCGGATACGAAACCTCTCAAGACATCCTTAACTAAAAGGATGAACACACAGTTTTACTAATATAATTTTCCAACGATAATTTTCAAATAATTTTAAAAGTTTAGCGGTATTGTTTTAGAATTTAGAATTTTTACAACTACTGCCGTGAAAAGACTAATAACTAAAGATTATTATAAAATATATATTCGATCTCTTGTCAGTCAGAAGACGAATAGATAGTGGAGATAGCTAAATGTTTGACTCGGTAAATGAGCATATTTCAAGAAATAGTAACAAAAGTCTAATTTTTTAATTAAAAATCTGCACATATTGATCGTTTTAATAAAATGCTAGCCTTGGGTTGTCAAGTTTTACGAATAAAAGCAATGACTGAAAACCTAAAATACGTCTCTATACTTTCCAGATAACATAATATCGCAGTTGCAGCGGCAGTTGAAGGATTTTCCAAGTCATCGTCATCAGCAGCTGCGAGCAGAAATTTGCACTTGGATTGAGTTTCCCAAGTAATGAATGAGAAAATAAAATCACCCTCTGGGCAGGGTGGTGCGGGTGGTGGTACAGGGCCGCCGAGCGGACCCGGTCCGATCGGGCCAGGCGGAAACGGTGGACCCACAGTGCCCAATTCAACTGGTGGCGGCCCACCAACGAGCGGACCGCCCGGTCCAAATAATGGCAACGATCCGCAAACGGTTCCGCATCCCTACGGACCACCTGGTGGCGATCCGACCATGCCGCACTATCACCTCCATCAGCAACCGCATCCGCAGCAACATCTGCCCCATCAACAGGGTGGCCCTGGCGGCCCGCCCCAGAATCCGGGCGAGCATCCCAACAAAGAAGAATACGGCCAGAATCCGTTAGGCGGTCCACCGCCACCACCGCCCGGCGGACATCATCCCGTCTACGGACGATATCATCATGCCGATCCCAATATTGATCCGTATCGTTACGGACATTCGCCCATGCAGCAGCCACCACCCGGCGGCAAGCCACAACAGCAGCCCGGCCCTCCCACTGGACCTGGCGGTGGCATCTCATCGCCGAGTCGACCACCGCCACAGCGATATATTCCAGGGCAGCCGCCGCAAGGACCCACACCCACATTGAATTCGCTGCTGCAGTCATCGCATCCGCCACCGCCACCACAACATCGATATGCGAACAGCTACGATCCACAGCAACAGCAGCAGCAACAACAACAGGCGGCACAGCAACAGCAACAGGGTGGCCCACAGGGACCGCACGGACCGCCACCACCACCACATCAACCATACGGAGCACAGCAGGGCGGCTGGGCGCCACCGCCGCGCCCCTACAGTCCACAATTGGGACCGTCGCAGGCGTACCGAACGCCACCACCGGTAAGTCCACATGCAAGTCACTTCACTTGGGGGGGTTTTATGCATTTTAATTCAATTCGTGGGATTTTAAAACAGTCAACGTTGGATTTTAATTCACTTTCAGTTTGCGAACGTGTTATATGATAATAATTTATTTCCATAATTAAAATTGATTGTTATTGACGTTATATGACTTGGAGGGGTAATTATCAAATCGTTGGTTAAGTTGATTTGTCTACTTTACCGGCTGCTGCTGACTACGAAAGTGGAGCACTTAATCTGAGCTTTAAATCTATTCTACTACAATCGATTCTTCCATGCAGCTATACACGTTTAAAGCACAACCGGCGGTTGTGTTGCGGTATCGATTGATTTTTATGATGTTTCTTTTCGGCGTCATTCATTGCTTTAATTTTATTACCTCGATTTAATCCACTCGATGTGACGCTGTTGCTTATGCTAGGCGGCGTGCTTCAATAACAGTAATAACAACAACAACAAAAACAATTTTCGAACCTACCATCGTCGTCGACAGTGTCATTGTTGGCAGCAACAGTGGCGGCGGTTTTCGCTCATAAAGTTTGCTTTCTTGTGTTTGACAGTAATGTTTTAGTACTTTTTTGATATTGACACTGATTTCTCCGCAACACATTACGACGGCGACCGGTTCAAACAGAAATGCGAGTATCGCCCACCTTCGCCTCCCCCTGCTTCAGTGGCATTATTGTGATTCTTGTTGCTTCGCGCGTGTTTGACTTTTTTTTACTGGTTGTTGTTGTGGATATTTATGACATATTTACATATGCGGTGTGTGTGTGTGTGTGTGTTTGTGTTTATGTGGAGCGAGCGCGGTAAGATTATTTGCATTGATTGCCGGTTGACTTTTTGTTTATAAATAAATGGTGAAATTTAAATAAATTAAGGAAATTACACGTTTGAAATTAGGGTGACTGCGGGTATTGTGGTAAAGTCGGGTAATTTTAAGCTCTTGTAGATTGTATTGACTCAGTTCTGTAGCTAGAAGCAATAACAGCTTCAGTTCAAAAATAATTTTGAGCAACACGCTTTGAAGGGCTTTGCTAGCACCCTTAACCCTTTCACTACAGGTTTTTACTGGGGAAAGTTAAATTTTTAAATTTTACGTCTTAGGCTTCTATGTTAGGTTATATTAGCAACATAAGACTTTTTTAATTTTTATACTCGGACCCTGTATTTTAGAGTGTTTTTCTATGAAAGCGACCACATCGTTGGGGCTGCAATAATTATTTAAACATAAAACGTTTTACGCATAACGAAAATTTGAATATTTCTTCATTTACTTCAGCCAAAATTAACAAAAAAAATGTATCTAAATTGAAAGAAAACGTAAAATTAAAAAGTTCTCTAATTTTTTCTGCTTCTTCTTCCCTTACTATGTCAAGATATACCATTAAAAAGACGTGTATACTTCTCTTCTTTAAACTTAAATATTCAGTTTATTAATTTCGTATTTTTCCTAAAACTTCAAACTACGAGTATTCTAAAGACCAACAAAAAAATTTATTCTTGCAACCATAGAGGATGCAGACGTCCACAAAGTAGCATGCTGCCATATGGCAACAAAATAGCGAAAGGGTTAATTAAATGATTTTTAAATCGACCTTAGCGTTTTTTGCTTTCAACCGCACGTTGATTTATGACTGAGTTGTCGGAATTAAATTTTGAACGAATAATCCATACAGTTCAAAAACTCGATTGAGAATGGACATGGCCCTCCCTCTCTAAGCAGTGTTATAACGGAATTTTACACAATGTTAATCAATTTCAATTGGTTAAATTGTCTGTTGAGTAGGAATGAGTCAGTCATTACTCACTGAAACACTTTTGTTTGAAATTATTTATTCAAAAGAAATGTCGCAAATGGTAGACCATGCTGAACATTTTTGTGATAGTATTTTTTGGGTTTCTTTACATATCACATCGTTCTTTATGCATTTTATTTTAACCAGCCATGTTTGAAAGTCATAACTACTTTGAAGAATAACTCATAAAAGATTCTGCAGATTCGATCTAGCTTCATTTCTGTGCACCACATCACTCGCACTTCCCCTATGGCGAATTCACGTGGATTTCTAAGCAACGAGCCACTTGGACAGATTGACATGGCATGAGCGGCAAGTCGCGTGTGATAGCGCCACTATCATAACAACAACCAAAACAGAATGCGAAATACGGAACGTTTCACAAATTGCCGCACTATCAGCACGTGTATTGGTCGCGTTTTCAGTATAGGGGGGGGGGGGGGGCGCTGAGGCGCACGATTTACATGCATAAATGCTTGGCTGGCGCTTGGACAGACACCACTCTCGGGCTGTCGTCTCGTGCGCTTCTACCGCAAATGTGCCGTCTAGAGTCATCAACGAGCGCTACAATAACAACAGCAACAACACCAAGAAATCAAAATGTGGCCAAGTAACAACAAAGAAAAAAACGAAGGCAGAAAAAAGTAAATCAAAAGGAAAGGCAAACATACAGACAGACAGACGCGTGCCATGCGCCACACACACACACATTCCGCCGCATGCCTACGTACGCGCATAAAAATACAAACATTCGCACCGATATACGAGTACACTACTAAATGGTTGTACGTATGATACGGCTCAGACCTCTACACAAACCTGCATACATATGTATGTATGGCTGTCTGTCTGTATGTTGGCTGTATTTTGTATATACAAAAGTGAGTGGATGAGTGAGTGTGTATGTATGTCAATAGATGTTTGTCGTTTTTATGAATGAAATATAAAAGTGGCAGCGGCAGCAGTAGCAGCAACAACAACAACAATAACTAAAACAACAAAATGTGAAATAAAATCTTCAAGGTTCAGTTGAAGCGAATGAACGCACAGCCGATTGGCCATATGGACGGACGGATTGTTGGACAGACGGACAAATGAATGAACGCACGAACAGACGGATGGATGGATGGATGGATGTTGTGAGCTGTGGTCTCCTGTTGGCGCTGTAGGTAACGGTGCTGAATCGTGGCGCCTGCCGACCATTGAGCCTTCTTTGTTTTTACCGGTTCCTCTTTTTGTTGTTGGTACGGGTACAACAAATTTATGCATTGCAATTCAGCAACGGCGCGATTGCTGTTGCGTTCCCATTGTTTGGGATGTGCGCACCGTGAGTGAAGGTGACGAAGTCCCGGCTCCGCCATTGTTACAGCCTCTTATTGCTCAAGGAACAAATGGAGCGTAACCTTGCGCCAATATTTCGCCATCGTGCGTTGTGCTTCCTTTCCATAAACGTGTTTATCGTATAATTATTGCAATTGTTGTTTGGTGTTCGTTTGTCGAAAGGCAGAAACGTAAATAAAATGAGTAATCAAAGTAAGTAAACAAAATCTGCTTGCGAACATGAGCAGCTACACCAATGAAAAAACGGCAAATGAAGTGAAATCGAAAATGATTCATTGCAAAATGCCACCAGCAAGGCAGCCAGCAGCCGCAGCGCGCCTCGTGCACCTCACACATTTAGCGGCTGTGACGTAGCGTGCAAAAGCGCCGCATAACACAAATCAGCACAACGCTGCGCCGCCGTCGTCGTCGTCGTCGTCGTCGCGAAAGGTTAATAAACTTACAAAGCGCCAGCAGAGGGCAGTCATAGCTGGCACCACAAGAAAAAAGTAAATACGAGTAAATTGTAAATTGGTTAATCGCAATCACCCCACTGGCACTTGTGGCGGCGGCAGCCTCAGACGTAGCAAACAACCAACCAGCCAGCCCGCTAGACAGACTGGCTGACAGACAGTTAGGCAAATATACATGCATACATACATACATACATACATACGTACGTACGTACGTACACGGTTCGGTATTATGGTTCGCGCCTCTTGTACGGCCCGACCCTCTTTCGTTCGTCTGCCCGTCCGTTTGTCCGTATGTCTGTCTGTCTGTCTGGCTGCTAGTCGCGTGGCATATTTTTCATTATGATGATAGCGTTCAATGTTGTTGTTATTTGCTGTCGCTTTCTTTGTAGCTGCTGTCAGTATTGTTGTTTTTGTTTTAGTCTCATTCACCTCGATGTGATAAACGCGAGCGCAACTAATTTGTGTGCCAGCCGGCCGGTATGTCCATTGCACGTTCGTTTGTGTGTGCACAGGCACAGCAACAATAACAACAACAACACTAGCCGCTTCATAATGATGAACCCTCAAATTACTTTTGTATTGTGTGATACGAACACTGTTCACATTCAGCTCTACCCAGTCGTTGTACCTACCGTAAGGTGCAATAAATTTCGAAAAGTGTCACACTTTTCTACGGTCGACCATGTGCTTCGATGCATGTACGAGTAGTTGTAGGGCAGAAAGACCACGGACGCTGAGCGTTGGCTGCGCGCTAGACACTTGTTGTGTTTACCTTTTTAACTTTTTTTTTACGGCAAGTCTGCATTCGCCGACATCTCTTTGGGACTTGTAATTGTGCGAAGCGATTTCGGAGGAAACAGTTGTCAGCTGCCGGAGCCACCTCGATATATTAGGTTAAAGTTATCACGTTTATTGTGGCGTATTGAATAGTGGAATTTCGTTGCGGTGTCCAAAACATGGACTTTAGTATCTCATATTCATATTTGTATCAAGTTGGATGATTTCCATCGCCGTGATACCAAAGTATTAATGGATCAATAGAATGCCAAATTCAAAAGCGAATGTTTATTGACCGCAACCGATGGAAATTATCTGAAAATTAAATGGCCCAAAAAGAGTTTAATTTCTGTAATTTGCATTACAAAAGCTTCTTTGAAAAATAGGTTTTTTTATCGCTTTTACAAAGAGATTGCAGGCTCTTTCTGGGATTACTAATCGGTCATTGGTTGGTGGAAGTTCTGGCTCACAGGCTGGACATTATCTCCAGTAACATGTGTACAAAGTGCAGAGAGCAGCGTGTGAGAAGATCTCTGAAATTTATATTCTCTGCATTTGCAATACGCTCTCAAGATTACGAGTGGCTCACTTAGCTACTCCGCTAGTTGCAAATTGGAGGACTGGAGGTGGCGCCCAAAATAAAGCCCTTTTAAGGTTCCCTACAAGGGCTCGTATAGTTATAGATCTGTACGGTTATTCTTAACGTTAAGGACGTTCATCTTGTAACGTTAACACTAGAAAGACCGCAAGTTTTCCATGCCTAAAAAACTACATTTGGCCAATTGTAATTGTAGAACCCTAATTGTAGAACCCGATAAAAAAAAAAGTAATTAAAGCAAAAGTTGATAGAAATACTAAAGAAAATACAGATATTTAAAAATGTAAAAATGTCGAAATGACCGCAATGGTCTTTCTAGTGTTAAGGACTAACCTTAACAAACCTTTTTTTTTAATTCGATGTAATGTACTTAGGTGGGGATGGTGGTGAAGGAATTAAAAGAAATTTTGTATGATTGTCCACCGGAGTAGGCAAGTTGCATTAGCCTCGGAACTGGGTCTGCGGGACCCTTATATGGTTAGCTAAAGAGTTGGTTGGGGGGTTTGCGACCTTTTCCGTTGGCTCCCTACACTACAATCATTATATAAAATCCCTTTTTATTTGAATTGCGCACAAGTAAAATTATTTATTTGTGAGGCGGCCAGATGGTAAAGAAAGACAAACCTCAGGCAGTTAATCGCGACGTCCAAACCCGGAAAATCTCATTAGCACTGTTGTAACCTGCTAACGGAAAAGGTCGCAAACCCCCCCAACCAACTCTAGCTAGCCATATAAGGGACCCGCAGACCTACTTCCGAGGCTTTCCGCTTCCCGATTTTAACAAGATCTCTGGTTCTCCTAACCTTGATCTATCCATTTCCAAAAAAATAAATAAAAACACTTGTGAACTGCTTCTATACTGATGTTGTTCTATGTTTAAGTTCTTCTATTCTTATTGTTATTTTATTTTTAAATTCTTACTTTGTTGTTTGCCTAGTTTGTAAGTTAAATTACTGTAGACTTTGAAATGAAATGAATTTATAATGCAACTTGTCTACTCCGGTGGACAATCATAACAAATTTTGTTTTTAATTCCTTCATCACCACCCCCACCTAACTACATTACAAGTAAATGGCACCGTAAGGGATGTAAGATTAGATTGACACTTCTATTAAAACCAAACCTTTTCGTCTGGTCCACTCAGAAGAATCTGTAATATGCTTGAAGTTTTCCAAGGAAATATGATAGATTTTCGATTTTGTATTCCATGTTTCATATACATTTAATCGAATTTTGGCCAGCTCCGCAATTTGGGTATTTCTTCCCTACTTCTTACCTTTCGTATCATATTTGATACCATAAGAATTCGTTCTATTTTAGGGAAATTTGTATTTTCAACTTTGTAGCAATTAAACCTGATATTAACGGACCACAACCTTCTGTGGGAATTTCTTCAAAACTGTTGGAAGCATACTGAAAAAACATACAAACAAGAAAACTCTAATTCTGGAAACATATTTCGTGACTAAGACAAACCCAGGAGATTTTAATCCTAAAAGGGCTAAAGAAAACAGACCTGGGTGTAAATTAAGACTCCTAACAGGTTTCTTAAGTGGTTACTGTTGACTTAATGACCACATTGCGACATGTATCTAGCCTTAGGTAGCATCTGTAGGTTTTGGGCAGAGAGTGAGCAAACATGCTTAACTTCACTTGAGTACAGACTGCAAAGCTTAAATATACAAAGCATATCTTAGACAAGAGTCTACTCTCAACTTGAGCTCCCCTATATTTCTAGATTTATAGCAAACATGGGTCTAAAAGCGATCACAATTATGGGATCACAATATATCTGCCGAATCGCAGTGTAAAACACTTTTATAGTCTTTTCTAATCTGACATTTTAATCACATTCCCTGAAAATTAAAAGAAATACTAAACTTGGTTTGCAACTGTAGCACAAAACTTTCGGGATATTAGTGGAATTTTACACATTTACAACAAACCCGAAAATTCTTAACTACAGCATTTTAATTCCTGTAAAAAGTTTATACAACTGTCTCAAATGTTGGAATATGTTGTTCATAAAAACCAACAAATTGGTTGTTTTAGTTGGTTGTTAAATTTACATTGCAAATTCTTAACTGACATTCCATGAATTAAAATTTGATCACATCTAATTTTGCTTCTTAAATAAATTTCCTTTCACTGCTTATTCTGTCAATTTCCTGCAAATCATTCTTTATGTTGCCTTTCTTTCCCTCCCAACCGACGCCGATGAGGCTTTTGCTAATCGCTTCGTCGATGACCCAGTCGCTGCGGCTCTCAGGCACAGAAGCAGCGCAAAGAAACAACATCACAAATGCAATTTAAAAAAGTGCACGAAATGCAAATGCGCTGCGTTTGTTCATAACTGAATTTGGTGCCGAAACGCGAGACGAAAGCAAATGCACAGAGAGCGCCGCTGAACAGCTGTTCATGCAGCCAGAAGACGACACTAAAAGCCACAACAAAAATAAGTAAACTGTTCACCATTCAAAAATAGAAACAATCGATGCGTTAAAAATAGCAGAGAAATAGCAAATCTCATAGTTGAGCAGAGGAAGCCGAGGGCAAAGGAGACCCAATGAGGCAAAACATATGAAGAGAAGAAAAAGTGAGCACCGCCATAATCGTAGATTCGAAGTCGAAGCGCTGGAAGCAGCTGAAGCCTCATGAAAAATTAAACAAAAAAATATATACGTATAACAGAGAAAAAACACACATTAGTGCGCACTAGTAAGCGGTGGACCTGAGGGGTTGCAGGTCTACAGATTAGGAAAGATTGCGCGAGTGTTTGTCGAGTGTGTTTGGGTTCAGGGTGCGCTTGCGGGTGTTTTTGGCTTAATTTTAATTTAGGCATTTCGTTATTGTTGTTGTTTACTTTTGTGCTTTCCATTTCGAATAGAAAATTGGGAAGTGTTTACAAACGGCAAACGGCGACTATAATTGCTCGCAACTACCGGCGGCCGTGCGTGCCGCGCCGGCGGAATATCGCGCACACACAAAAGGCACACAATTGCTCGAGCGCCGCGGCCGCGGCCGGTGCCGATGCTCGTGTGGGTGCGGCCAGACGAGGCGGTGCGGTCAGGGGCCGCGTGCGGGTGCTGACTTGAAGCAATGAAAGAATGTGGCCAACGCTAAATATAAATAATCGCAAAAAACTTGGCAGCGAAAAATACAAATACAAATGTATTTGATTTGCTTTTGTTGTGTTGTGCGCTCTGCTCGAGACGTCTGCAGTGCAAGAACAACAGTGAGTACAACAAAAACAACAGCGAGTACAACAAAAGCAACAATAATAGGCGACGACAATTGAATTTGTCTGGGCGCTTAGACGCAACATGCCTGCATGCTTGAAAATTGGCTGACGGCGCTGTGCCGCACATCCGCACACACACACATACATTTGTTGCAACAACAACAAGAATGACATCAACATCGATACAACGGTGCATGGCTTGTTGTGACCCAGAAAAGGCGCATTGCAATAAAATGTGAGCAACAGCAGCAGCTGAGGAGGCAAACTTTATGGAACACTTCCTCCGCGTGCGCTTCCTGCCGCGGCCGTGCTGACCGCAGTTGGCGCAATACGCACACGACACACTGTCTCGAAATATGAACAAGAAACCGTTGTTGTTGGCATTTGCGAATTGACACAATGCAACGGGCGCCATTTTCCGTTCTTCCACTTCGTCTGGCACGTCCACCGCTATGCTGCTGTGCACTTGCCATTTGTGTCTTTCATAAGACCGCCGCATGCAACGCTCCACTCATTGTTGCCGTTTTTATATTTTTACCTTTTTTTTTGGTCGTTTTTCCGGCCGACTTTCGAGTGCAATTGTGCTCTGCTGTTGTTGTTGTTGGGCCAGTTTTTGTCGCTGGTGCAGCAATTGGCATACATTCGTGTTTCTCTGTCATTTCTTGTTGTTGTTGTTGTTGCATTTATCTGACTCTTTCCACCTCTGTGCTCGGCTTCATCGTCGCTGCTGTTGCACACATTTTGTTGTGCCTTGCAGTGTTTACATTGTGCCTTTCGTGTTCTCCTTGGCTTTGTGTTCAAATATTGAACTTTAAAATTGTGCGAGTCAAAGTCTCAGCGGTTTTATATCGCGTTCAGTTGCTACGGCGCGCTGCAGCTTGGCTGCTGTCTATGCCACCTTTGCACCGACAGCATCTCGATAGCATTTCCAAGTGGCCCCGTTGTGTTGGTGTTGCTCAACGCTGTGAACGAATGAATGAATGAATTGCACGAGGTGGTTGCGCCAAGTGTGATTTTTTGTGATTTTTTTTTTTTTTCAAGCCAGACGTCAATGACTTTTCATCGTATTCGCTTGTAGTTTAACTTGTAAAACAACCTTTTACTATCATTTTGCTGAGAAAGTAAATGAATATTGACTTTACATGGTCAATGATGTATGATCTATAACATAGAATATAGATCAGCTTTTATTTAAATTTGAAAATCCTATCAATTATAGCGTAATTTGATCTAAATAAGCGTATGTAAAAGTTATATGGACCATAGATTCCGTATAGAAATATCAAATGCTATCCATTAAAGAGATGGAGAGATAAAAATAAATTTGTAAATCTAATGAGTGGGTATATCGTATTAGATTTGCTACGAAATAACACACAAGAAACGTTTGCCAAAATCCAGTGACTAAACAGAAAATGGTTGCTTTTTGTCTTTGCTAACAATTTCAGTGATTCCTTGTTAGGTTCTATTTCAAACAAGCATGAAAAATGTGGCTGTATGATTAAATTTAGGTTTGGAGTTATAAATAATGTTTACTCACATTTTAAAATGCTTAATTGCGCATAAAAATTGCTTTAATGCTTCAGTGTGAGCTGTAGAGAGAACAGAGATTCTATAAAATCTTCTCGTAAGTCATTCTAGCTAATACAGATCAGACTCAAAGAAATTGCTCAAAGGAATGTGTAAAGATTATACAACAATATTGTTTCCCTATTCTGTACTCTAGCTTACTGGCAACGGCAGATAAGTTTGGCAAAATGAAAGAGTGATAAATAGGTTAACACAAGTGGCAGCTCTTTTGACGAGAGCGTTCTTAGACCAGTGAGAACCATTTTGATATACTTGAAGAAATATTCGGTTTCATTCTCCTTTTTCATTCAACATTACATGAGTGAAATGAGGTAACGAACTTCTAGCAATTGCCACATAAAGTAGAGAAGATACATAGACATTTGTGGAATCACCTACCCACACCCATTATTAAACCATTACATTCTGAGTGTTTAACACTAGAAAGAACGCAAGTTTTCCATACGTACAAAGACTACATTTTATATCCGCTGATATCTCGAAAAGTACACATCGCATTTGGCTAATTTGTAACTGTTGAACCTTAATTGTTAACCTAATTATAGAACCCGATAAAAAATATAAGTCATCGAAGCAAAAGTTGTCCTGTTTTTTGCAAGTTGTTTTAAATGACTCGTTGATTGTTTTAAACCAGATTAAAACCAGATTACGTATCTCGGACCTTTGAGTCTACCTGAAATCTTTCCATAAATCTAATCTTACTTCTACTGCATTGATTTACATTCAGAACATTCGCTCAAACCAATTAAGGTTTCTTTAGTAGGCAGGCCTGGCAATCGAGCTATGTGTGCGCTGAATTGAAAGTCTGAGAGTTGCAGGTTCCAATTCCGTTTTGAACCTTTAAGAAAATTTTTCTTTCAGTGGGCTTCCCAGCAAGCAACGAATGTGTGATGACAAAACTAAGTAATGGTTGTTTTATCAAGACCAGGGCTCAGGGGAATTCCCTTGTAAAAGCGTGCACGCATTGTGTTGATTATAGATTGAGAGATAAGTTAAGGGGTGATAAAAAATTGGAAATGAGGAGGTTAATAGGGTTTCGACAATACATTTTGGTTATTGCTTCGTAGAAACCCAAAAGTTGACAACTACACAACTTCGATTGTATGGGAGACGCCCTCTGGTCACCACCAGTTTCTACGAAGCAATAACCAAAATGTATTGTCGAAACCCTATTAACCTCCTCATTTCCAATTTTTTATCACCCCTTAATTTATATCTCAATCTGAAGCTTGATAAATTCACCAATTTATCAAGCTTCATGAATTTTGTATTTTTTGTACTCAAGAATGCTGCCGATCGCTGAATAAATCATTAAAGTCGGTTTAGTAGTATTCGAGATCCGATATTTCCTCGCTTACCTAACTACTACATTTACAAGTGGGAGCCAATTCCATAGTAAATTTCCAGTTTTGTATGGCAGCCCCCTTAAGATTTGGAAATAGCGGGCAGGTATGTTTGGAAGAAACATTCGGAAGGGAAAATAAATGAGTGTCGGTCTTACATTTGACACATCTGGGACCAACCTGGGACCAGTTGGAGCCTATTTTATAAAAGCGATCATTTTGTATCGGAGCCCCATTAAGGGTTGGAGATAGGGTATTAATATGTTTGAAAGAAATGTTCAGAAGGGAAAACTAGTGGGGGTTGATTATAGATTTTAACCCTCTAAGAGCAACTGTAGAGCAATTTGTCGAATTTCCTAGTTTTTTTTTGTGAACTTTGAACTCGATGCGACCATTTACCGCCACAATTTTTTTTACTAAACCGCAAAAATGACAGGTTCTTCAGCATCGAGAACCCATTATTAAGAATCCCCATACAACACTAAATCATGTCTACTGTACATACAAATTTACAAATTGTTTTGGAGCATTTGTCAAGTTCTGTAATTGCTTACGCTTCTTATAATATGTACGGATTTATAAAATAGTGTTGAAATGCTTGGGAAAATGTCTAATTGAAAAAAACACATCATCACGCGGATCAGTTTTTGCAAACATTGCATTGAAATGCGATTTACGAAGAAACGCTGGCACGCAATCACGAATGTGACGCAATGCATTGGGCGGGCACAGCGTAAGAGATATAAACATTTGCAAAGTGCCACTAGACTGACTAATCGGCAGTGGGCAGAACATACAACAACAACATACAACACAATTGTACAATAATAAAACGAAGAGAAAAGAGGAATGTCTGGAAAATATTGTGATGACGATGATGAAAGCAGCGATAACACAATTTTTTGTTTTATTAACGCAATAAAAGCCAACAGGCAGGCGGGGGCTGTTTTATTGTTGGGTGGCGGTAGGGGAAGGCAATCGAGCCCGTTGCTTGAGCTGTTCGAGCGTGATGCATGGACTGATTGCGTACTCATGTACCGATGAACGGCGGTTAAGGCGGCTGCGGCGCACGGCCGGTGGAAATGCGAGCGAATGAAAATTATTGCTTTAATGCAATTTATAAAAAAAATTAAGCTAAAGGCGTAAACAGACGTCGTACACAAATTTGAGTCGCGTGTGTGTCGTTTGTGTAGCAGGCGTCAAGCACTACGGTGGTGGGGAGGGCTGTCATGTGGTTTGAAAAAAAAAGGTAGAAAAGAGGCGAATACGAGTGCGAAAAATATCGGCAGCCGCAACACAGTACAAGTATGCAAACATTTCGAAAAGGTAGGTTAGTGCGATAAAATTGAAATTGAAATTCATTGAAACAATGGCGACAACAACAACAGCGGCAGTAGCAGCAACAGCAGCGTGAACAACGACAATAACAACAGCACAACAAGGTTGAAAGCGTTGTTGGTTGATTTTTTTGTGCCTCATTTTTGCAAGCAAGTCAATGGACTTTCGGTACGGCAAAGGTATACAAAGTACATACAAACGTGCATACATATGTATGTGCGAATGTGTGTGCATGCAGCTAGATAGAGAGACTGAGCGGCAACAGACATGCGGCCAAACACAAACGTGCATACATTTATTGTTTAGTACGTTGATATGTAAGCACATTTGTAGGTATGTATGTATGTAGTGTGCACGTTGTATAGCATGATAAATAATAAAATATCAAAGAAAATGAAAATAAAAACAAAAACAAAAACAACGGAAAACGAAACGACAACAGCAACAAAAGAAAGCCAACAGTTGTAGTATTCATTGATGGTGAATGGATGGACGAATGGGTGGATGGATGGCACATTGGTACAGCAGCAATAAGAACAACAGCAGCAGCAACAGCAGCAAAACAACAACGTCAACGACATTGATGCTGGCCCTAAGAGAAGACATGATGCAGATGAAAACGCAAGGTTGACTCGCAACCGCGCCATGCAATAATAAAAATGCGAATACAAAATAAATAAATAAACCATAAAACTGCGCAAAGAAAAAAGCATTTACTACAACAACGGGGAATTCCTGCTGCCGCTGCCGCTGCCGCTTCGAATGTACGCATGCAAGCAGCCGCGCTGTAAGGATAACCAAAAACACTGCAATCAGCAACAACACACAACGCGTCCCAACAGCTGAGTGGAATGAAATGGAATGGAGCAGTACTAATAAAAAAAATAAATAAATAAACTTGAACCGGCGAAGAAACGAAAAAAAATAATAATACAAATATGTACAACAAGAAACTTGAAGTTGCCGCCACGTCTACGCCGATTGTCGGCGTTCACTTTAAATGGCCTCCTGTCTTCTGCATTTAACTTTTTTGCTCTTTGTGGCCAATGAAAAGGATGAATGCTCCGTATATTTTGGCAGTTTGTTGGCTTGCCGCGCTGTGCTGCGTCTTGAAGTGCCTCTACGAGTGTGTGAGTGTGTGTGCTGAGCGCGAAATGAAAATGAAGGACAAGGTCATTGCCGGCGTGTATCATGTTCAACACAAGCTTTAAAGACACCACCGAGTTGGAGCGAAATGCTGGCCATGTTTATTGAGGTCGTAGTTTGGAAATTTGTAGATTAAAATACAAACTTAAAAAATATGTTGTTTATCTGTCAAAATTGTCTCATGTACATACATTTTATATGTGGAGCATACCGAAATAAGCAACGCGTTGACGCCAACCTCTTTCGAATTCCACAAGAGTATTAAGAATTAAAGTTGACTGCGAACGAGCAAACGTGACAAATGACACTTGAAATTGAAATTCAATTAAAAATGAATTGAAATGAGCAAATTTACTCCAGTGGAATAGAAGCCATGTTTGTCCCGACTTTTAAATAATTTTCGATTTCCTCTACGAGAACCACTTGTAGCAATCATTTGTAAAATAATTCGATCTTCCAACACATCAATATCCATATTGAAGCAGAAAACAAAACCACGAATGAAAGACATTTTCAATTTCAAAATATTTTTATGACAAACATTTGACTATGACGTTTTGACGCAACGCGATTATTTCCGGATGCCGCCTCACTCAGTTGCGTAGCGTCAGAAAATGCAACGCGGAACGCCCCAAACTGCCACAGCCCTCACTGGGCCGAAACTCTTCATCGACACCTAGTCCAGACCGTAAGACTATAGAAAAGACGCAGGTATTATTAGTGGTGGACAGAAAGGTGGGTTAGATTACTTTGGCTGTCTCTATTTGAGAATCTTTGGTGATAATAATAATATCATCCGTTTGAAATGTGTATGGAACAACATTTTTACAACACACATTTCAAAGGGATGTGAGATATCATGGGACGGCCACACGGTTGACAGTTTTCCTTTCACTCTTGGAGGTTTTGCCATTACCTGCCAAAAGCGCACTTTCGCATTTCTTCTAATTTCCATTTACTTTTTGTAGATAGCGATTGGAGTAGAGGAGTTTTTAACCAGTCTCAACTGAGAATCGAGCCGTTTGGCATGAACTGTCAGCGCACTACCTACTGGACTATCAAGGCCAGCTCAGCTCAGCATTAAGTTTTTATCTGTATTCTGTTGGTGAATGTTCTATAATTTTGTTTTATTTACCAGAATCTTCCAAGTTCAATTTTCGAGAGATCATTCCAGTCCTTGAAGAGTGGTACTCTTAACTTAGACTTGAAAGAATGCGCGGTTTTTTCCTTCGCGTTGATATCGTTGCAGTTTCCGTACAATGTGTTGTATGGGTTGTCAAATGTTCATCCAGTTTTTCCTTCTTCTGTGGAAAGACTAAGAATTTTCTTCTCGATTGATTATGTGATGATCTCAACGATTATATTCCCATGCATGGTTGGCTTTGGGCTGCCAGCAACTTTACACATATGTACAAATTATTTGGTAGTGGCTTTTATATGATGAATATAATTCGAACTGGGGAATGCAGAAAGGAAAGGAAGCAAAGTGAACTTGTCTTGAAATTTTAAAACATGGTCTTGGACTTGGGCGCTGATTGCACCAAGAAAATTTTGAGGCAGAGCGCAGAAGAATTCTCCTATTAATGTGAAGCATTGGCTTTCGAAGAATCTATAGGTTTGGGTTCATGGTGTAGTTTGTGAATTAGATGTAAATAATTTACTCGAACCCAAAAAAATCACTCCTGCTGAGGAAAATTGGCGCAGCGAGACCAATCAGTAATCATGTAGGATGGGTAGAAAATCTTTACTGAAGCTCACCAAAATAAACTCTGCAAATGGGCCTCATATCGCTCTCATTCGATGCACTGTTTAACCGGTCAGTCTCACCTAAGCCAGATTAGGCTTTGTTATGGGAAAGTTTACTGATTTCCTGCCTGAAAGCGAAAAGAGAGAATATTTAGCATCAGACAAGCTCGCGTAGTTCCTCGTTTTGCCAGATAATCAGCTTTTTTATTATAACTAAGTGATTTAAAGTTTAGTCATTAAAGCACTTTGAATCTTTTTCGCTCGGTAACTTTGAATTTTTGCTGAAAGCGTACAGAATTAAATTACATTAAGCGCTTCATTCAAATCTCATCGTTACACATTTTTGTAAAACTGGACCAAGTTGAATTGGCTGTCGATAATGAGCAGCAATTGCCCGCACCACAGCTGGCCGCATTATTCTGTCTCAGGACAACCGAAACGAACCCAAGCGAGCGCTAACATCAATTTATGCAGCATGGCGTAATTGTTTGTTGTTGCCGGCGCATTGTCCGCACATTGTTATTGTCGTGTATGGGTATTTCATAAATGCCTTCCGTCTGCGCGCCTCTTCCTCTCTCGCCGCACGTCAGCCAGTCCGTTGGTTTACTGCCAACTGGTTGCGGTAGCTCAATTGGCCCGATTGGAGTGTGCCACTCTGTTGCTGTTGGTTGTTGTTATCATTGTTGTTGTTGGCGGTGGTGGTTTTCTTGCATTGTATTTTTTGTGAATGAATGAATGAATATTGAATTTCTGTGCTCTGGTATTTAGAGCAAAGCGTCTCTATACGTGTTCGTCTGGCCGGCCGGCTGTTTGTCGCTCGCCCGTCTGTCTGTGTCGAACGGCACATGCGTAAGTACGCGCACTTATGTGCAAGTGTGTGTGCGTTTGTGCCGTCTGGCAACGTGCAAGGCCCCCACCGGGTGGTGTGCTGTGGGTGAGCTGGCGACGGCGGTCGCTTGGCGCTGTGCTTCAAAGTTTGTTATCCTGTTTTGAGTACCTACCAATGTGTCTGTGTGTCCTGTGTGTGTGTGTGCGTATTTTTAGTTTGCCCGTATTTTGATAATAGGCCCGTCGTGTACATTGCGTACTATGTATGTTCCCAACGGGGCACATTCAATTGTTGTTGTTGTGCCAAAATGCAACAACAAAAACAATAACAACAGTGGCAACAGGATACCACCACGACGACGAGCCCTCCAACCGACCAACCAACCGGAGCGTAATAAAGTGTGCCGTTCGGTCGTCCGTGGCAATACACTTCCGATTGCTTCGCTGCCATTCAAACCAAAATTCAGTTTCAGTTCACACGGACGCGCACACCGACACACGCATTGACATGTGTATGTGCATAGACGTACATAGAAACCTACATTCAAAGGTGCTCGAGAGCGCAGACAGACCGACGTTGCATAGTATATGCAAATAAAATATTAGTAGACTGCCTGCAGACACACGCCGGACGGCGACTGATCGAAGCGCGGCCAGGAAATGGGCGGGGAGGCCGCAAGGCGTACGACCGGAAAATCCCCGCTAGTACGAGACTAGCGTAGGTGGCCTGAAAATGACTGGTTGTTTAGTTATTCAGTTATTCCTGGGGATCATCGCTTTGTCAGCCACCATCCGCGCCCTCTCACCGACCGGCATCGATGCCGCTGCAATAGGCAGCCAGTCGTCAGTGCTCCCAAATGCGTGAGTGCATTCGCTGACGTTGTCGTTGTTGTTCATCTTGTTGTTGTTGTTGAGTTGTGCATGTGGCTGAGTGTCTCGGTGTCGCAGTAACAGAAACAACAACAGTAGCAGCATCAACAGCGGCTGCAATGTGGCAATGACATCGTGTCGTTTTGTCTTCTTACTCAGAAACTGTGCGATTGTCGTAGGTGGCCGTTAAGTTATCGTTGTTGTTATTATTATTGTAGGTCGTTGTTAATGGTAGTGTTGGCAGGTGTGTGACACCGCTAGGCACCGGCCGGCGTGTCAGCCTTTTCCCTTGTTGCATTTAACGTCAACACTGCAAACTTCAATCCATCCATCGTGCACCGAAACAACAACAACAATAAACAATCAAAACAAGAGCAGCGATGGCAACGGCAACGGCAACTTTAATGCCAGCGCCACAGTAACGCACACGGAAATGATTTTATTATTTTTGTACATATGTAAGCATTCCACGTATTCATGTGCGGTGCATGTGTGTGTGCGAGTTCGCCTTTTTAAATGCAAATGCTGCGAAGTGATGCGTGTTTGGTGTTATTGTTGCTGTTGCTGTTGTTGTTGCCGCCGGTGTGGTGGCATCAACATGTGCTCCTTTAAAATTTGACCTTCAAAATGTGTGCCGCATAAGTGAAACGAAATGGTGCAATAAAGAAAGTGAAAAGCGCCCCGAGAGTTGTGTGTTCGAAAAGCAGCGGCAGCAACCGAGCTGGAGGGATGAGGTGGACGAAGTCGGGCATTTCAAGTTTTCAAGCGATGTACTCTACGCAATGGCAGCCAGACAGACACTTTAATGTCGCACTTTTCGATGGTTGTTTATTTTATTTTTTTTGCTTTTATGATGACACTGAAGGGCGGCGGCACTTTGTGTTTTTGTTTTGTTTTGTTTTGTTGTGATATTTCCCCATGTTGTTGTTGTTGCTAATTCTAAACTTTTATGTGCGGCTGTGTAGTGTGCGCTCGATTTTAAGAAGATTATTATCGTTTCGGTTTTACTGCCCTGTTTTTAAATCTGCTCATGGCTGTGAGCAAAACTTCATGCAATTCTTTAATAAAAAAAAGAACATCTCACATTTGCAATTTTATATCTCAAATGGTTTTTTCTTGTCTTTCGTTGCTGAAAGTGATTTGCTTTTCTTGTCTAATTCCTCAAATTAGACAATTTTTATTTGAAAATATTGTATGGGATGTGAGGTGGAAATTAGAGGTTTGATGAGGAACGGGGAGAGGTTCATGAAATATTTTATTATTATTTCCTTATTATTATTGTTTAAGGCTATAAAGCACCGCGACTGTGTAAACCTTAATTTTACTCTCTAAGTTGAGGTTTTTTTTTTAAGAATGAGCTCTTTGGGGTTCTAGATTTCAGATCTTTTTCGGGGCTAAAGTTGTCGCCCATAGCTGGAGAACTCTTTTTCTGCTGAGTGCTGGGCAATCACAGAGAACATGTATGGAAGTTTCTGAATCTTGTTTGATGAGAAGATGTCCTAACGAGCAGTGACAAGTCAGATATCCAATGAGGATGCGGAGGTCCTCTTTCTTTACCTTTCCTTGTCCCGTGCTGTTAGGTGAAATTTGGGTTAGGTGAGATTTATTGTTGTTTATTGGTTAAAAAAGAAAATATTGTATAGTAGGGGTATTCACACCGAGCTCGTTTCTTTGTTAATTCGATACTCGGTAAAGGAATCGAACATAGCTACCGAGTCGATAACGATATCGGTGTGAATACCCCTAATAAAAAGTGCATCTCTGTTAATTGGCTGCAGTAAGCTTCAATATTCAGTTTTCTAGAAGAGAATTTGATATACGCTTCCAAATGTACCTCAAAGCAGGAATTTGGGTTTAAAAGTCAAAGAGAATCTGAAGTTCACTATAACAAAAATATTGCAAAACAAATGTTAACCATAGAATATTTGCACAATCAATCATATTAAGTCTTTAGGTCTAACCTTTCCGATTTATTTCCGATTTATTTGTGGAAACAAATACATGTACAACTGTGTGTAATCATCCAAAGTTACAGTAAGTCGCCACTTGTCTGCTATAATGAGATTAAAATCTGTACAGATGGACATTAGGCAATGTACTAAATGTGAATTGACTCGAGGAAATATGTTGTGATGGCTTGAAATATTTGTCCTCTCTTGAAAAGAAACCGTATTAAATCATTCTTGCGGAGACTAGTGACGTGTGATGAAAAGTGAATAATCCTTAAAAGTCTGCCAGTTGGAGGCTCCACCTCATACCATTATAACAACGACTTCCGTAAAACCTTCCTTCCGGCATCTTTGCTACGCTTGTATCTTCTCCAGCAAGAAAAGTCTTGTTGATGGTCTCTGCTTTCTAGAGAAGTAAACAAGCAAAAAAGTTATATATTGGATAAAGAAGACTTATGAGTTCAAAGTTTACAATCGTACAAATCATACCTAAAGTCCTTCGTTTGTTCCAGCTATCCTTTGCTATCCCACTTGGCTTTTGCTCATATAAGAATTTTGAATGTGGATTTTCTATATTATTCGGTTAAATTTCCTTCTAACGTAGCTTGGGTTCGCTCAGTTTGACTACTGGTGTGGACCTCACATAATGGAAGAGATTTAGTGCATTAACAGACTATGTCGAATTTAGTCCACTTTATTATTAAGTAAAACACATTTGAGTGTTAGATTTTGAAAAAATTGTATCATTATTGGGATCATAATTATGAATAGAATACAACTGTAGCATGAATTACAAATCACAGACTTTGTAATGTTGATTCCTTTTGAAATTTTCAATGAATTGTTGGCACATTGCGGCCGGTATTTGGGCCATGGAGAATGTAATGAATGCTGTTGAATGTAATGAAATGTTGAAAGTAGATAGATACTTGAAAAAATAACCTATGGAGGGTCCCTTCCTCATGCACTCACTTAGTAGCCCATTGTATTTTTAGATTCTGAAACAGGATGACAGCAGAGGGAAGAGTGGATAAATAAGAAAGTGCAGGTGCTACTCGTTCTCCTGTGCAAGTTTCCTGAACTCAAACGAATCTTAGCAGATCACAAAGAGACCTGAATGTACTTTATCAAGAATGAGAAGATTGTACGAAAAAGTTCAACAATGTCAAATCGCAATAGCTTCGAGTCCAGTTGACAATCCCAAATGTCGAAAACCTGGAACTTTTCTTGAAAAAGAGCCAAAATGGGTCGTGTTGTGCAACTTGTGGCGCAGTCTTGTTAAAACCGCATATTGTCAAGAGCTGTGGCGCACACATGAGGGCGGTTGGGGGTTCAAACCTACCCCAAATACAAAAAGTGCTGGTGCAAAATATGGTTTCAAGTGGAATCAAGCTCAAAAGTTGTACGCATAACCCCTCCAAAATGAAATCTTATGTGCGCCACTCGTCATGATTCACCAATCGTTATAAATTTCGAACTTAATTGATATGTGACTTTAATTGCAAGTCAAACTAAAAATATCTGTAACATACATGTTTTCATTTAGTGAGGAAGATTTTCCTGTCCTTTGGGCTTTAAGCAAAAGCAATGCAAGACATTTTCGATAAAAATGGTGCAATTTCTTTATGAATTTCTTGTGCAAATAATACAGCTAATTGCATTGCAACTTTCGGTAGACAAATAAGAAAACTGCCCTTTGGCCAAACAGTGGCGATCCAATACATTGCGTAGTTGCACTCGCATGGTAGACGCAATGCTATTGTTTTGACTACTGGGACATGCTTCAAATTAATCAAATTTCTGCAAAACGAAAATCAGTTTTAATGACAAAATTTCATTTAATTGAGAAACGTGAGATGTGTACGCGTTGTGCGAAACCAAACGATGTGGCAAAGATGCTTCATTCAGTCACAGGCGCCGCATCGAGTATTGAATTGCTTAGTTTCATCTTTGTACATACATTTGTAAGTATGTAAATTTGCATGTACACAAATACATACGTTCAAGTCAACATACATCCGTATGAACACACACACACCCACTGCGACACTGCTCTGCACTTAAATATCGAATTGAATGAATTATGCAGAAAATTCATTAAAAAGTATTTCAATTTAAACACGAAAATTCGATAAATTTTAAAATAAATTGAAATACTGAAATGCCAGCAAAATGCGTGGGATACGTAGAAATATGTGTGTGCGTGTGTGTGGAATTTTTGTTGTTTTTCGTTTTCGTAATAAATGAAAATCAGCATTACACTGCAACATTCTAATTAATAAGGAGCAATTAAGTTCGGATGCCATTCATAAAGCACGCACACGCATACAAACACACACAGACACACACTTACACAATCGCGTCGTCATTGTCGCTTTTGGCGTTGTCGTGGTTGTTGGCCGCATTAGCGCCCTTGCCGGCAATGGCAACAGATACCGGCACCAGAACGCATCGACACAACGTCATCATCGTCGTCGTCCAAAACAGTAACAACAACAGCATTTGCAACAACGACGAACGTAACGTCAACATAATAAAAAATGGAAACCTTACTAAATCGACATTTTTACGTAAACATCAAACGAAACTTTTTATTTTGCTCCGCTACCCCGCTGCTGCCCGGCTGCACTGACATGACACTCTGCCGGCACGTTTTCGCTCACATTCACAACCACACTTCCATTTCCATTACACATCCACCGTGCCGCGGCACAATCTTGCTTTCCGCCCGGCATCGGCGATGGCCTGGCCGCTGCCTGCTGGCTGGTTGGCACCACAGCGCCGCGACGTTGTTAGTGTTGCTCTATTAATACAACGTGGTACTTTGTCAGAAAACTACCATTTGGTGTTCTCTCTCTCTTCATCCATGCGTCCTCCCTGCGTTTCTACGGCGCTCTGCCGCATTCGCCGTGGCTGCCGCTGCCGATCCCAAAAATAAAACCATAACCAGTAATTTTGCCGGCAACAGCACAGCACAGTGCAGTGCAGTATAATCGTATGTACGACGCGTACGAGAGTCGAGTATATTCGACATTCTATCTACTTTGTACAGAGGGAAAAATAATTTCAATCCTGTGCCGAACATGATTCTATGAATGTTTTTTTCCTGTGTTGCTGTTGCTCGACTGCCTGGGATGCTTGCCAGCCTTCAAGTCAGCCTGCCAGGCACAGCTTACACTGCAAGAAAATAAATCTTATTTGGAATAATGGTCTATTATTTATTATACCATGGAAGGTTTTTGAACCTTTTTGTGTATCAAAAAGTAGTTATTAATGTTGAACGACCGCTGTGGTTTAGTGTATCAAATTTGGTTCGTTGCCTCAAATCATAACTCATCTAGGAACGTCGGGCATACTGATTTTTTTCACCTCCATCACTGATACTTTTGCAAAGTTGGCACGCAGATGTTCTGGTTTTATAAACTTGTTTCGAAGTGGTTTACATTTTTTAGTTTTCTCTTATATTCAAGTAACTCGGGACTCGTTGGTCTATCGTGTAGCGCGCTGGCTTCTCATACTGAGGTTTTAGGTTCGATTCTTAGCTCGGGCTGGTGAAACTCTCGTCTATTGCTATCGTTTTCCACATGAAGCGGATGAAAATTACAAGATAAGTGCGTTCTTGGCAGCCAATGGCAAAACTTCCAAGTGTGAAAGAAAAAACAACCGCCGTTCGGATTCGGCGTCAAACTGTAGGTCCCCTCCCCTTTCCCCATTCGCTTGAAAAGGGTGTTATAACATATGTCGGAAAAAACAGTGTTGCATACACATTTCAAAAATGGGTGAAATACGTGGTAGCACAATGGACCTCACAGTAGGCCTCTGAGTGTGTATCTTACAGAGGCAGCCACCGTAACCTGACCTAACCTCATTCGGGACTCGGTTAAGGTCAAATAGAAAAATTGTTGAGATGGGAAATAGAAAATTCACTTATGAAAATCCAAAACTGCAGCTTCTTTTCTCTCATGTTTAACCCTGGCTCACTAATTTTAATAGATTCCACAAATGTTTTAGTATTTTGATTGTTGCTTAAAATATGAAAAGTATTCTATTGTTGCCATCTGGGCAGTCGATTTTCGTTACTGTGAACATCGCCAGTTTCATTCGAAGTTCAGGTTTATTTCAATTACTACTCAGCACTGGATAGAAGTGGGTTGGCTACTCTCTTCGGGCATTAAATCAGCCTCAGAGGTCTCCGAGTAGCAATCTAAGAGCTGCCTGTGTTATCTGACCTCGCTCGCTGTAATGGTTAGGTTCACCTTTGCTGCCACGGAAGACTACATTCTGATGTATAAATCGTTGTCAAACCGTTCTTTATTACACATTTTGAGCATAACTTTTGTTGCATGAGCAACTTTTATTTGGAACGAATTTTATTTATTTATTTATTTAGCCAATGAACAAATGTCCCTACTGACTATAGGAAATATTAATAATTTCAAACTACAAGTTACTTAAACTATTTAACAACAAACCCTTCGGAAGTGACACATCAAAATCGGTAACATTGTTTAACTCCGAAAGGGCCCTAGATAGAGGTGCATTTCTAGCATAATTCGTCCACAGCATAATTCCACACTCCCTAATTTTACATCGACTTTGTACTCTGAAAGCTAGGAAACCTTTCTACGGAAAAGTGAAATTAAAATCTCATCTGTTTAGTACTAACCGAACCGTAATTTGTACTTAAACTTCATCCAATGTACAATTTACTACTTTTTTTTTATAAATATTTGCTTATCGAATTTATGTTGCATATTTTCACGTTTCCACTTCACGTTTTACAAGAGAACAATTCCTTTTCACCCGATAAATGCCGATAATAATGAAATATGTGCATGGCGACAATCGGGGAGTGTGTTTTCCTGAGTGTATCCATGAATTACTCACTGCTGGTGTGCTCGGTCGGTCGGTCGGTCTCGGTATCCGTGTGCATTGCCTGAAACATTTTGCCTGTTTGCCTGACGACGATTCCCTTTTATCATGAAATTATAAACTCACCATACCGTGCCGTGCCGCGCCATACCGAATGCAAGAGCGAACGACGAGCGTACACAGCGCAACCATACCCTTACCTATCCATGCCGTATCCACCATCCGTCCATCCATCCATTTGCCTGTCGCTCGTCCCTCTGCGCGTCCCATGCCCGCGCCATGTGTCGGCCCGGCCGGGCCCAGCATGGATACGGATGAATTCCATTCTCGTGTTCGTGTGTACGTGTGTGCGCGCGGCAATTTTTATCCAGCATTCTGTTCGCTTCGTTCGTTTGCTCGTTTATTTTATTCCACGTACGTATAGTGCCGGCTTTTCGTAGCCTCTTCGTTGGTGCTTTCGTTCGTTGGTCGATTGGTTGGTTGGTTGTTCGTTCGGTCGGTCGGTCGGTTGCTTACTTTCGTTTCGCCAACGTTTATTCAGCTTATCCGCATTCCATGCATTTCCACAGATTCTCTGATTCAGTGTGCCAGAGTCGACAGCAATCCGCTTGCCGTTGCCGATCCGCCCGCCCGCTCGTCAGGACAGACCCAGCCAGCCAGCGTATGACTGACAATGGCTTGTGCGACCGTAGCCGACCCTTGTTTCAGTCCTTGCCGCGCACATGAACACGAGCTGCCTGACTGCCTGCCGCACTGCTGCTTTTGATTTTTATCCTCGCAATCTTCCCTCGCTTACATTACCTCGACCCGTGTGTCCTCGACCCGGTGCGTTGTTGTAGTCATCGTCGTTGTCGTCGTCATCGTCTGCTATGCTGCTTTCAGTTCTTGGTGCTCGTTGCTGCTGCTGAGCCTTCCATTAGATTTATTGCCACATTTTACTTGCCTTCGCATTTCGCACTGGTTTCTGCTCTACGCTACTCTGTCCCGAGCTGAACTAAGCTGTGCTGTGCGCGTGTGTGTGTTATTTGTTGTTGTCTTTCCTTCTCCTCGTTGTCGACATTGTCATCATCATCATCATCGTCGTCGTCGTCGTCGTCATCATTTCGAGCTCGCAGCAACATCGTTGTAAAAGTTGCCTTTGCTAAAGCTGTTTTATAAAATGTTACAGCGTTGCGTACGGTCGAGTTTTCGTCCGAGCAGAGGGATGAATACGAGAATATGGGCGCGCACATCATTTGCGATCCAACTTAGAATTCGCCTTGACTCGTCGCTGTGCGCTGGCCGTCTGCCTTACTTTGTCTCCACTTCACGCGACTCGACTCGACTCGGAACGAGCGTATCGTATCGTATCTGGCCGTGCCAAGGGTAAAAATGAAAATGCTTTCATTAATGGCACAAACGTAGTTTTTTTTAAGCGTTTTTTTTTTGTTTTTTGTATTTTGCTTCGTATAAGCGCTGCTTGGTTTGTTTGCCATTTGGGTAGGGTTCACTTTGGTTGAGCTTCATGTGCGACAATCGCCGAGTCGCTTGGCCGGTTGGTTGAATCGTTGTTGTTCTTGGGTAATGCAAGACAAAGTTTAATGTTAGAGTTCGGCTAGTTGTGCGCTGTAGAATGCGAGGTCCTCCACTTGAGTTGTGTCTGCTGCTGGCATTCGATGTTACACGCTATCGATTTGCGCTCAATGGTTGAAAATTTCAGCTGAGTTCAGTCTACAGTGCGCACAAAGTTGCCAAATTGAAATCAAACTATGAAATACCGCATTGAGTGCTATCTGCGACTGAGGTGTAGGTTATCTGACACTTGTTTCGGGCAGCTTGCAAATCAGTGAGAGCTTTATTAGCGCGTTCAGAATAATGGATTAAGTAATGTGTGTCTGTCAGACATGAATTCTGTTGGTGATTCCGCTAAAAAACTGAAATTAGTGTTGACATTGAGTACTTTAGTACCGCAGATTTGTAGCGTTCCGATTGAGGTTCAATATTTGGTTGTGATTGTTCAAACTAGTTGTTGCGTACTCGAATGTTTGGGATATTTATTTCAATGCATTTATTTATTAAAGTCCATAGCAAGAAAGTCTATAGCAAGAAACCTTACAGATTAGGGACTAACTAATTGAAGAAAATTTATTAAGAAATTTTTTAAATACAGTTGACTTGAGTGCATATCGAGAGAAAACACCACTGATAAAAAGCGAACTATGCCGTTGAAGGATGCTTGCCGCAACATTAAACTTCACAAGCTCTAATAAAGAAGAGCTATTTATGAAACTGCAAATTATATGAAAAGGGAAAGTCATGGAGGCAATTGTCCTTCTACTGTGCAAAGAATTCGAATTAATTAGATTGATGCTAAAAGTGTAGGAAAGAATCGGCAATTGAAGGTTAAGGCTTTCATGCTAAAAACTTGATAACAAAGATTCCAAACTATAATTTATTAATATATGGGTCTTTGAATGCCATACTTTTTCTCTTAATCAAACCGATGTTTTAGACTGGTACACACGTTTCGATGTGTTTTATGCACATATTACATCCTCGAAACTGGTGTCGGAATGCCTTGAGAAGCTGAATGAGCTTGGCCGTTACAATCAGGTATGGGTCCTCTGGGTCCCGGGTCACGCCGGTATTGATGGGAATGAGCAGGCTGACAAACTTGCAAGAAGGGGGGCGTCTACCCCTTTCGTCGGCCCAGAACCCTTTTGCGGTCTAGGCAAAGGTGCCCTATCCATCCTTTCCAGGAAAGAAGAGATAACCATCCGGAATCAATACTGGGAAAATCAACCAGGCCTTGAACATTCCAAGATGGTTATTGGATCTTATAACAAGAAAAGGTTCGAGGAATGTATGAGTCTCTCAAAGAATAATCTAAGGATTATCACAGGTATATTGACAGGGCATTGTAGATTGAACTATCTAACCAAAGTAGGTATCAGGGTGAACGAACTCTGTAGGTTCTGTGTGCAGGACAACGAAACTGCAATACACATACTAGGCATATGCCCTGGACTAATGCACAAACGGAAAAAGCACCTGGGTGACTTTATTATACCAAGATCGGACTGGGTTTCCAAAGGCTTAGGAAATATACTAAGATTCCTTTTGGATACTGGACTCACGGACGAACTGTGAAGGCCAACAAGGGGGCACAATAGATCTTTTAGGTCGCAGTGCACATTCCCCGGCAATAATAATAATAATAATGCACATACTACGAATTGATCCCAAAATGCATTTAGTTAGGACTTTTTACCTAAATCGATCATAAAATACAGACAGTGGGAGTTGTGACTCGAAGTGTTGTTACTATGAATCAAGCTCAAAATGCGGTTAGTTCGAATGTTCCAGTCAAAGTGAGCTCAGGCTTTGAATCGATTCTATGATGGGGATGATTGGAATTTACAACTAGTCAGTGTCAATTCTAAAATTTGGATAGCTAGGTACTAGGATTATTAGACCTGTGACTCGAAGTGCGTTGCAGGGAATCGACTCTAAAATATGAGTAGTAAGGATGTCTGACCTGGAGTGCGTTGGATCTAAGAATCGATTTTAAAATGCGGACTCAAGTTTTTGGCTCAAAGTGGTCTTATGCTAGGAATTGTTGACCCTAAAAGACGATTACTTAGTGGTTTGGTACTCAGAATCAATTCCAAAATGTAAATGGTCATTGCGTGGTATGCGATTCAAAGTGTGTTGGTGGTTAGAATCGATTCTAAAATGTGAATGGGTTTTCTGTGCTTTTCGATAGGCTTAAAAACAATCTCGAACTGTGAAGTCATAATTTGTTGTGAGAGTGTGAGTATTACTATTCGATCGTACAAAGCGACAATGTTCTTCTACTACTTCACTTCCGAAGGTTTAGACATTATCCAGTCACTTTCTCAGCTTATCTCTGTTAGGAACTTATCAGTTGCAAGAAAATCAAACTCACCTAAAGTTAGGAATTCGGTGGCTAGAAAGGTATTCCAAGGTTGCCTTGGTTGAATGGTTGATGCGTTGAACAGTGACCCAGAGTAACACAAAAATATTGGAAACAATTCTTTTCAGGGCAGTAATTTGGAATAAAGAAGAAGAACTCGCCTTAAATTCTTTGCTCGACCTCAGCCTGTCATAGGGATGTCGCTCCAGTTTTTAGTAGATTTCTTCATAGCTCCTACTTGCTATCTCTTAATTGCCTGTTTTGCAGAAGAAATCTTGCAAGGTTCTCGGTTCCTTGACGCGTCAACCACATTACTCGCCTGTTTGCTTCATTCATTTTAATTAGAATAGCATTTTCACATTCCCACATTTTCAATTAGTTTTATGTTGGTCGTCGGCGTGGGTCTGCGTCTACCTACTGCCATGCACATTTCCAGAAAATCCTTCAATACTAATCCTTTTCCTTAATTACATTCGAATGGGTGAAAATGTCTGAGCGCTGGCAACGTCTCGGCCCACCCCACCGCCGCGTTGCAGTCAGCTGTTTTTCTTCGTATCGCTTACCGCCTGCCGCCAACCGAAATCGATTTACTGTGCGCTGTGTGTATCTTCGCCATACCGTTGGGTCCATAAACACACGAACGGCTACAGCCAGCAGAGACAAAGTTTTCCACCAGGCTCGTCTATGTCCGTGGGCAGACGGTGCCGCATACCATTCACCTGCCGGTTGGCTGGCTGACGTGCCATACCGACGAGAGGCCCCCCGCGCCTCGCACTGCTCTCACACACACACACACACACACGCGTAATTGGGGTTTGACAGCCAGTGGGCGAGGACACAGCGGAAGAGGTGCAGCGTGTCGGCGTATGTAGGTGTGCGGGACGAAAGGATCAACACGCACTGGGCGGCACGGGAGGCGCTTGCGAGCGGCAGGTGCACGAAACTCATTGAATATGTACATTTCGAGAATTGGATGTGGAAAATCGATTAAAATTATATATACGAATTTATGTACATGACGACGACGAGCGACGACAACGAGCGCAAAGGAGCACAGCGCCCGATGTTGCTCGCTTGTCGTTTTGTTGGCTCATTATTGTTGTTGTTGAGGTTGAATGTTGTTGCGATGCCTCGTGTATGCCGACAAAGTGTTCGGTGCCTGGTGCACGGCCGCTGCTGTTCGTTCTCGGTGTTCGTTTCGTTTCATTTTGGAATGTTTGTTGTTGTTGCTTTGACTGACAGGGTGGTGGTATTGCCTTCGCCCGCCTAACAGCTCGTTCTGCCGTTCGTCGATGCGATATGAGCTTGCGGCAGTCGCGCCGTAGATTCTGCACATTTTTCTTTTATTTGACCCTTTTCGTATGCATTAATCGAGAGCAAAAAAAGGCAACGAAGACAAACAGAAAAAAAGCAACAACCAAAAAAAAAAATAACCCACTCACAGAACGAGGAAAGTAACGTACGTCGAGCCAGCTAAAGTGGAAGTTGCCGCCTCGTAACGGCAATGACAGTAATGCCAACGCAGGGAAAAGCCCTTTTCGTTTTTTTATTTTCATTTCATTTCGTTACGAATATTCGTGTACGTGTTTTTTTGCATTCGTTGTTGTTGTTTTCATATTTCGTTGGGCTTGGATTTTTTGTGGGTGTCCTCTTGTGTTGTGTTCATTTTTTTCGTGCTTTCCTCCTCGTTGTAGAATGTTGTGTCGTAGCGAGCGATGCTGTTGTTGACGGTGCCATACGGCCATGGGTGTTGCTGTTGCCGTCACGCTTTATTTGTGTGTGTGCGTGTGTGCATTTGTGCACTTAACGTGGCGTTTAAGTGATGCGACGGACGCACAAAGGTTGCGTTGGCTGTTAGTCAAGTTGGCTATGTCGTCGCTGTTGCCGTCGCCGTCGCTATCAACGTTTCGGTTATTGATGTTACTGTTGTTGTTTTCGCCTTGGCTCTTTGGTTGTCGGTTGCCTTGCGGTGTTGGCTGATTGCCGGCGGCTTTCAGCTTCTGCTACCACTGCTACTGCCACCGAGAGGGTTTTCCCCATTTTATTCATAAATCTCATTGGGATGCATGTTTTCGTTTGTTGTTGTTGTTGTTGTTCTTGTTGTTGCATATGGCGTGCGGCACATTTGGCGGCAGCGGGTCGTGCACGAGCCACGCCATGTTCTGGTTCTGTTTTTGATTTGCTTCTTCGAGTGCGTGAAATGTGTTGGCGCGGCTGTGTGGCACGCCACATGCCACATGCCGCATACCTATTTGCCGGCTTATATTTTTCTCATATTCATCATTATTTTGATTGTGTTTCTGGCCGCCGCTTCGTCCCCTCTATTTCCTTTCGTAATTTTTGTTGCATAATCTTTTTGATTCTTTTCTCTCGCCCTCTCGGTTTTATTTCTTCGCGTACGTGCCCCGTGGCGTAAGTACGTACGCGCGTACGCTGAGCTGCTCGTGTCTTAATGCCGTTGCTTTGTGTCCGTCGCCGCTCTTTGCATTAATCTGATTTTAATTGTTTGCAGCGAAATAAATTCAGTTGTCGTTATTTTCCAATCGATAGAATGTTGTCGAGCGTATTTCATTCTCGAGAGACCCCTTCTGCGAGACGCTGCGTTCCGTTTCGCTGCCTATCGACGTTCGTCGCTCGCTCTGTGGGTGGTTTATGGGCGTGTGGGTCGCTGGGCGGGCAAGATTCCCGTTGTGTCAGCCAAGCCAGTCGGGCAGGTGTTTGATGAATGTTTTCGATGGCGCTGGGTGGTTATTGGGCTCATTACTGTAGTTGTTGTTGTTGTTGTACATATTGTGTGCTCATCAACATTTCTCCGATTTAATTACGCTTTTATGTGCCACACTGCTGTGTCATACTTGAATGGCATTCAAGTACGACGTTTTCTTCTAGAGATTTTCCATTTCTCCTTTTCTTCGAGTTTGATATCGCCGCTTTGCAAGGAATTCACTTATTTGCTATTTTCCATACATGCATTGCACAACATGTTGTCTGTCTGTATTCAAAGCGTCTGCTGGTCGTGTGGGTTCTTGTAACCATTATATTTCACACAACTACACAAAGACTATGTCGTCTCACATTAAATTAATGAAATTCGAATTGCGAATTGTTAGTGCCTTGTTGATGCGAGTACTTGTTGAAAGTAACGACGAAACATGTAATTGAAAAATTCAAAGGAAAATAATCTAAACTTGATTGCGTACTCCTTTACCAAGAAGAAAAGCATAGCAATTATAGATTTTAATGTTTTTTTATTTAACCCAATCTACACGAAGGAGTGGACGGAGGAGTATTCTCAGAGGTTTTCAACACTCATTCAGACTTCCAAGTCACTGCAGTGTATTTCAGGCTGAGGTGTCAGCTATTGAAACAGCCCGAAACTTGGTCAAAAAGACAATATGCCTGCACAAGATATTACAATTCTCTCCGACAGCCAAGCGGCGATCAGGGCCCTGAGATCTCACCTACTAACATCAAAGACCGTGAGAAGCTGTCGCAATTTTCTCGACAAGATGGCTTAACAGTATAACATTCACCTGATTTGGGTGCCCAGTCATAGTAACATCCAGGCGAACAACAAGACACATGAATTGGTCAGAAATGTGCACAACTAAAATCCAAGAAGCAGAATTAGGTACTCTACTAAGAATTAGCTATCGACACGGGAGAAGGTGCCTAACACGGCAAACAGTGCCTAGGATGCTGTTTCTAGGACGCAACAAATCTGGCCAAAATTGGACTCGAGGCGCACCAAAAGTCTGCTTAGTCTAAATAGATGCGAGCTCAGCGCGCTGGTCGGAGTTTTCACCGGACGCTCTATTCTTGGCTCGCATGCTATGAGAATAGGTCTAGGCCACCTGGAAAATGACTTCTGTAGAAGTTGTCGAGATGAGTAAGAAGAGGAATCAATTCTTCACCTCCTAAACGTAACGTAAAAAACATATTGGTTTTGTTCTATTCAAAAAACCTCTCTGACATCTCCAATGCCAACATAAATAGCTTAATAAACTTCATCTTAAGTTCTAGTGGGTGTGAGTTCTAGTTGGACTAAGTCCTGTGGTCCCACAACGGGCTTAACTAGCCTATGCGAGTCTCTAGTCGTCAATGGTTGGAGCTGCCTCTTTTATCTGCCTATGTACCTAATCTCACACACAAATAGACTCATGCAAATACGAGTATTCTGTTTAAAAGGTATTCGAAAGTTATCATTTTTAAAACTCGCTGAGTATCGTCACAGTTTGTTCTCCTATAAGTTGGTAGTCTTGTAATGAATTACTTCATGGAATTGGAGCCTCATTTGTATTTTAGTGTATTAAATTGTTCAGTTTGTGTTACTAATCACACTTTTGAGTGTTTTTTAAATTTTGACCGAAATCCTGAAATGGGCCATGGAGTCCATTTAAGAAAACTCACTGATCTGTAAGCAATAATTCAATGAGCTGATACATGAAGCATTTGGCCCGGCACTGACAAAAATAGTTTTACGAGCTTGGAACCAACTTCAAAACTGACTTCTCAAATGTCAGCCACCTGAGTTCACCTGATATGACCCCATCTGACGAAGGCGTTTTCAGTCGGTAGAGACCGTCAGAGAAAACTCAGAACTGTAGGCCATAACTCAAAACACGCTAATATAATTTTACAAACGAAATTGTTTGAGACCAACTTTCAAACTCCTCAAATGTCAGCCACCAAGTTCGCTTGATAGGGCTCCGTTTGGGAAAGTCGTTTCAGTTGATGGAGACCATCAAAGGAAACTCGCTGACGGAGCTCAATCAGATTACGAAAACTATATACTTCAGCATTGGGTCAGGCGGTCACATAGTCTTACAAATGAAATTGCTTGGGACCATCTTTTTCTACATCGTTTGGAATTTTTTTTTAGCAAGTCTATGCAGATTTCACACACGTGCACGTTTTACACATAATGTAAGGAAAGAAAAGTCGTTTGACATGTATGCTGCTTTTATATTTTCAATTATACAAGTGAACCAGGTAGAATGACGGCCTCTTTTTTTCATAGGAAGATTTGAGGGGTGTTGGGTTAATGCAATAGAGAAAATCGTTGACAAAATATTTGTCATGTTTTTTTTCTATTTATGAAGAAATATCAAACCGTGTCAAAATCTGGTCTACTGTGTACTGTGTAGGAGTCATGAAAAAAAATTTAATGGTCAGTTGTTAAAAAAAATCCACAATTGATTTTTATGGAATTAATTCTTGCTTTATGATACAATGGGTCCCATGTCCCAAGTATTGGCGCTTTCATGGGGAAGTGTTTGAAATCTTTGTTTTCTGATGTCTGTAACTGTCTATAGATAACATATATCTGTATAGTGGGCATGGCATCTCATACATATCGCACATTTTCAACATGTATAGTTTTTATAATCGGATATAATTTTTGCATATGTTAAAAATTCGACATAAAGCCACTTTTAAGTCATATCCTTGCGTTGCAAAACTTGTGGTCGCTGGACGAGGGGCGGGGTGACATCCCTGCCATCTTGTTTTGGAACTATTTATCAAACAGTATAGAAATGTTTCGTATGGGAAAATGTCTAACGTCATTAACATTTATTTTCAAACCTCATTTTTAGTTCCAACAACGGCAGATAGTCAGCTCGTTGTTCATTTTGAGCAGCAAGGTCAGTTGGTCAGTTTTAGTTTAATTTGAATTGTATAAAAATTGTCTTAAGTTATTTTTACACTTTGTACAAATGAACATTTTGTTTGTTTACTTTGTATGTTGGAAAGATTTCAATCGACAAGCACCTGACAAAACTAAATTTTAATAAACTAATAAGTTGATTCAATAACTCCCCACATAATTATAAATGTTTTGCTCATCTAATTACGAAAATAATTTTTATCTAATTAAAGATGCAATTTGGTTGTTCAAATATTTCTAAACAAATGTATTGAATTTGTATTTCTATTCGTTTCTTTCAGACAAATACTTCCAGAGGTCAATCACCTTATCCGCCAACGCATGGTCAAAATTCAGGTTCCTATCCAAGTTCACCCCAACAGCAGCCTGGCGGTCCGCCACCACCGCCGCCACAATCTTCAAATCAGGGTACGGCCACGTCTCAATACTCACCGTATCCGCAGCGGTATCCCACACCGCCGGGGCCGGCGACAGGGCCCAATCATCGAACTGCCTACTCACAGCATCAGGTAAATACATATGTAGCAAAGTGCACATTACATAACACCAGCGGCGCCGATGCGCCCCGTGTCCGTCCCGCACATGGCCAGTGCTGGCCATGTCGTTCGGGCGTTGTTGGTCCACATACATGCGTTCGCACATATGTATGTAATGTATATTATGTACTGTGCCTATACATATATTTATATGCACACATATGTAAAGGCCACACCAGCAGCACATGTGCAGCAATCGCAGCGGCAGCAACAACTTGGCAGTGCAATTTAATATTGGGACAAAAAGCATTTTACATCACTTGTCCATTTGAGCATTTGCATTATGTATGTAAATGTGCGGAGAGCGAACAACAACGTCAGCAACAACAACAACAGCAACAACATTTGCATGCAACGCAAACTCATCTGCAATTGCTCGCTTGTGTGCAAATGTCGATGCATGAGCGCCCTTCGCTGTGGTGTGAATGCACTTTGCATGTGTGTGTTTATGTGTGTTTGCAAGCGCTGCAGTTGTTGTATTTGTCGCATCAATTGCAATTGAACGCTGTGTGTTGTTGCCACGCACGCACCCGGACAGACACGCACGCAGACACGGATTCGTGTGCATTTGTGTGCGTGTGCTGCAATTGCTGCATGTCAGTTGCCACATCATTATCATAAATAAGATTTTGCTATTATTACTGGCATTGTTGTTTTGTTTTTGTCGGCGCAGCACTGCAGCAAGTGCGCATTTTGTATCCAATGTTTTCATTTAACCCCAAACCTACCCCAACCGCCCACACGCTGACACTCGTTCGTCGCATGTTTGCTTGGCAATTTATTACAACAAATTATGGCCGCTTCGATTTTCCGAATTTAATTCGAGTATGGTTGCAGCACTTGACCTCTTGTTGTTTGTTGCATACTTAGAGGCCTCACAGCCAGTGTTTTCAGTGCGAGTTAAAGTTTCCATTTGTACAACGAATGAGGAAGTTTTTGAATATGATAAACGACTTTGGCCACCATGGCTCAATGATTAGTGTGTTGATAGGCATGTCAGAGGATTATAAATTTTAATACTGATTTAACAAATAAGTCAAATAAAGACATTTTTTTTTTTATGGCTGCGTTGTCAGTTGTTAGTAGTAAAAGTGGGGAGCTCCAATTTTAATTTTATCAATATCCAATAGTTAGAGCAGAGACAGTTTTAGCTGGCTGCCTTCTCAGCACATGGTAGCAAAGTAATTGTTTATTAGGCCCCTCATGAACCCTTCAGATCTCGTTTTCATGCATTCATGTATAAAGTCATATACCATATCTGAGCAATTGTCTCTGTCCGTAGAGCAGTGATGATAGTTGTTTTTGTAACCGATTTAAACAGTCGTTTGGCAAAAGTTATGAATAGTAAACCTCCATAGTCACGTTCACTATCCATTTCTACTCAACTTGTAAGGTGACATTCATCTGTTTATTCTCTATTCACTGCTTCGGATCTACGAGATCCAATTTTAATTGTTGCCAAGGAGATATTATTCAGCTGTTGGTAATTTTGTATACCCCACATTTTTCGAAACACGCTGTTTAGTCAGTTTATTGATGTTGGAGACTGGAAAGGTCTTTCTGGTGCGGATCCTTCCCAGGAAAAACATTCTTCAACGTCCCAATTCCTAATGCTACTTATTTATTTTTTCTTAAAATGCAGTGCTCGCATGTTTTATTTAAAAAAAGAAATAAGTTTTTTTTGAGACAAATATGAACGTTTTAATTTAGTAATAACCACAAAATTCAGAATGCTAAAAAAATTATGTTAGTAAAATATAAAACTTATGGTTGGTACTCATGTCATAAAAAACGAAGAATCGATTAATTGCTCACATATTGCTGCTTGTTGGTGTTTTTTTTTTGGCAAATAACAACACCGTAATCAGGCCTCAATCACAGTATTTACCGTACTTGGCCTTGACTGTGACTTTTTCTTGTTCGCAAAACTGAAAAGACCCATCAAAGGACAGAGATTTGCCACGATTGAGGAGATAACGACTGCATCAATGGAGAAGAATTACTTTGAAAAGGATAACGTAGATATGAATAAATATTTTTTCCGAAAAATAAAAGGTTTCTTTTTTTAACATACCTCTTATACAAACTCTTGACCCATTTTTCACCGCGTCCGATGTTTAGTTAATATTTTATTTTTTAATTTTTATTTACTTATTACGTCAGATTTGCAATACATTCACCAAGTCTGAAGTCAACGACTTATAAATCATGTTTCTTTTGTGAAGCTTACATTTTAGTTAAAAGAATAAAAACTTGACCGAAATTGAAATTTACACTAAAATTTACTAAAAATACTAAAAATGTACTTGACAGTTGAAGTGATTTTATTAAGTTTGAAGTCAATTGGTCCATTACATTTGTTTCTCCATATAAAATCAACCCATTTTTGATCTCATCAAATGTTGGTTTTCAAAATATTCCATTCCATTTGAAGTGCTTTTTACTAAGTTTGAAGTTGGACCCTTTTTTTTGCTGTACCAACCGCAACCCATTGTTGACCCCGTAATATTTTGATTTTTGAAAAATTAATTACAATTTATCTTTGATTTGAAGTATTTTCATTAAGTTTGAAATCAATCATCAATCAATCAATCATCTAATATCTTAATCCATTGTTTGGCCCTATATAACACGAACTTTGAAAAAAGGACCCTCAAAGCGGGGGCATGCAAAGGTCCTCTAGGGTTTTAAGGTGGCAGAGTTCGCATAGGGCTTCGTGTCCAAAGCCAATGGAGGAGGGCTTTGAAGCAGCCGTGTTCGCTGATTACTTGTGTGAGGGAGAAGTCAACCTCGCCTTGTTTCCTGCTGAGCCACACCATAAAGTTGGTGATAAGCCGGTGGGTTCATCTGCCATTAGCTGTGTTGTCTCATCGCGTTTGGCACTTTTTGAAGAATAGTGAGTGTATGTTTATGTGGATGGATGCAGTGGGTAATGCGCTGGCTTTTTCATACCAGAGGCTCTAAGTTCGATTCCCAGTTCTGGCTGGCTAAACACTCGTTGAATTTTAAGAAACTCAAACCGTCCAAGTGTAAAAAGAAAACTGTCAACGACCAACTGCCGTTCGGATTCGACGTTCATCTGTAGATCCCCTCTTCACCCATTAGTGGAATTTGAGGTATCACAACGAGCCTAACTGTGTCTCATACAAAGGCAGCCACCCGATCTAACCTCAGTGGATGTTCGATAATCTTTCTATAGTACAAAATTCATATTTCTAGCTTCAGCGATTTGGCCTTAGCGATAATAAATTTTAAAATGCTTGTAGAATGAAGCCAGAAGCTTTTAAATTGAAGTTTTCCAAGTTTTCGCAAATTAATTCAAATTGTTGGGATCCCTTTGTGTCCTGTTATATACGATCTGCTGCACATATCCTTTGAATCTGCTTAAAAAATACTGTCAACATTGTTTCGATAATATTTTCACCTGAAATTCTTGTCTGCATTCGCATCACCATCGAATCATAATTTATGACTTGCCAGCAAAATTGATGGTCGCATTTAAGTACGAAAAAATACAAATATTAACAAACATTTATTAAATTTTTGCAATGTAAAAATAAACTACAATGAATTGAAATAAAAACAACAATGCATTCTGCAATGCAATTAATTGCGAAATGCTTGAATGGCAGTCAGGCGAAATAGGCGCAGAACATGACCACACAGAGGTTTCAATATATCGAATAAATAAATAAATAAAATAGTATTTTATTTTTGGTTTTTTGCTAAAAATATATTTTGGCCGCAAGGCATGAATTTCATACAGACGCACGCACTTACACATACACACACTCACACATGCACATAGCTGCATTTCGACAACTACTAACCAGCGCATATAAAATTACGCTTTTGTAAAAAATGTTTTAAAATGGCAAAATGCCTGCGCAAAAAACGTTAAAAACTATACTCAGACATACATACACATAACATATAAATACAATAAAAAAGTGCAAATTAATGAAACTACTGAAGCACAAATAGAAGCATTTTTCCCAACTAAAACAACAACGAGAAGCAAATTTGAATTTTTTATGCGTATGTGGCAAGCAGCAACGGCGGGGGCGGCGGCGCAAAAAGCGAAGCAACCAGCAGGACGCGTGGCAAAAAATTAAATTTATTTGCCTGCGCCATTCTTTTGCTGCATTTGTTTGTTGTTGTTTTGTTTTAATAATTCCATCTTTTTTTTTTGCCGCCATCGTTGTTGCTTTTGTTGCTGCTGAGCCCATGTCGAGCTGCACTGTAGCGAAATAAAATATAAATGACTTTTTTTTTGTTTTTGTATGAAAAGTGCACAAACTGCCATTACTGTTTGCTGTTGCTGTGTGCTATTTTTTTTTTAAATTAAAATTTTATATTCATTAATTATAGTAGCCAGTCGCTAACCGCGCCAATCCACTGATTTTATATTCTGTATTTTGTTGTTTTGCAGTATCCTGAACCAAATCGACCTTGGCCCGGTGGTTCATCGCCTGCACCTAGTCCTGGGCCCGGTGGCCATCCTCATCCGCCAGCGTCGCCGCATCAATCACAGCACGGCGGTCCGCCGCCCAGCAGCAGTCCAGGACACGCGCCCAGCCCCTCGCCGCAGCCGTCGCAGGCGTCACCGTCACCACATCAGGTAATTAATTTTGCGCCCCTCAACGAAACGATCCAGCGGATGGGTCGAATGCGCCAACGGACAGACGAACAAACAATCGGCCTGAAACGAATCTCGTTTCGGCCTGTTTTATTTTATCGACGCTGTATGCATGAACAAATAATGAAAGCGCACTGCGGTCGCACGAAACGCACAACTACAATTTATAGGTATGTGCGTGTGTATGTGTCTGTGTGTGTGATGGGTGTGGAAAGGGCGCAAAGTTCGTATCTGAACGGTAATATTATGAAAAGTGTTGCTTGCCTGTCAAAAACAATAAGTGCGACAGCGCTCAAAAAACAAAAACAAGAACGCGAAATTTTGAATGAATGAACAAATTAAATTGTTCAGTTGAGCAGAGTTCAACATTGCGTCGAATTCAGATTGCAAAATGACGAATGACATGCAGTCAGCAGCAGCCCATGCTGCGAAAACAGCAACAACAACATTGTTTGTTGTAGAACACAACAACAACGAAAATACAAGCGGCGCATATAATACATTGTTGAAATTTTGCACATATTGATTGAAGTTGAACGGGAAGGAGGAGGGCGTTGGGGCTTTGGAGGGAATTTAGGTAATTGAGTGATTGAGTACAGGCGGCGAGTTGTTTTACCTCGCTGGCGGCGCACTAATTGAAATGTCATTATTAAGTCCTTAATTACACATTCTCGATTATTTCGAAATGATTTCGAAGCTAACGAGCGCTGATACGAACGATATGTCAATAATCTGCTAAAGGAAAACAATTCAAAATATCGTTAACAATAATTTTAATAGCAATAACTAGCAATGTTTTTGTTTTTAGAAGGCAATCAATGGGATTTGATTGGTTGGATTTAAAATTTAAAAAATGGATAAAGTGAATTCTAACGAGTTCAATACTTGAAAGGAGAAGTGTGGAGCCAAATTTCAAACAACTGCCAGAAAAGTTACTTCACAACTGCTCAAAAGTTGCTCTTTAGGTTAGGTTAGGTAGAGACGCGTGTGTGCAGCACAGACTACACTTGCGCTCGGAGGACGAAAGGCCCATTGTAAACCCCTCTTATATACCTTTAGAGCTAACCAACTGCCTCAATCTGAGGCAAACTAGACCTCTTAATGAAGGAGGTCAGAGAAATTTAAATCTTAGTCTCTTGCCGCTCTAGCCAGGTCCGTCTGGAATCTTGACCCTTGGAGTCGGCGTTCCCACAGAGTCGGCAGTGGCACAGGAAGTATTCTTCATCTTCGAATTACTTGACAAGAGGCGTCATTTGATAAGCATAGAGTATGAGCGGTAGCTCATAAAATCGGAGGCGTCGTTCCTAAGCGGCGGTAGATGGCAGCCCCATCTCTTAGGACTACCTGGGGCAGGCCCATCACCTATCCTGGCAGAAAAACACAACCGATTATCGTTACCAACACAAGACAACGTCTTGTGGAGGCCGTCTATCCATTGTCTCCTATGCTCCCGAGAGGAGTGAACAAGGAAAAACAAAAAAAGGATCCAGTAGCACTTGATCCGGTGATGACTCCAACCAGCTGCCGCATGGAGGTTCGGCTCAGGGATAATACGAATCACAGTTTGCTCAAGGAAAGGGGGAGAGATCCATAGTGGCCCGGCTGGTGTTGCAATCAAAGTTGCTCCTAATAAGGACAAAATCTTGTGCCAGCTCCCTGGCATGTAATGTTTCTTTTTGAAAAAGGACATACCATACTCTTGTTCTAACCAAAACTTATCGTCAAATTGAAGCTATAGCGCTTTGCGCTTAAGTTCAAGTTGAAAATAAATCATTATTTCGAAGCACGTCTTGTCGGCTATAATACACGAATCTAAAAAGTCAGAACATAGTCGCGTTGCCACCTGGGCTCGATACGTTACTAGAGGCCAGGGTTGCATGTGTCCCATAAATTTAATCCCTTCACTACAATTTTTACAGCGCGTTGGCACAAACCTTTTTTTTGACACTTAGGAGACCCTTTCTTGGTTTCAGTATATACAAAATATGGGTTTTAGGGTCAACTGAACATGCCGTACCGTACATGGGGTACCAGTGACCCTGGGGTAGCAAAAGTGTTAACGTCTTGGGTATTTTTACGTTGAAAAAGAGAGCAAAATATTAAGTAGACGGATTGCAAAAAGAGTGTAGTACTTCTAGTGAAATTTGATCGTTCTGGGTGTTGAACTCAAGTCTGACTCTTACTTGTTAGGAAATGGGCGCATTTAAGGATGGACTTTCACTTTTTTAAATACACTTTCCTCCCCAAAATAACCTATGCCACAACTTTAATGGAAGTTCCTCATACAAACCAATTTGTTTGGATTGTGTTCCCCACTTTTATTTAAGTCTGTCAGGTATTCGAGTTTTCGAAAATTTTTTAGCCTATTAGAGTCTTAATGGTGGCAACTCTATTCGGTACACAAGCAATCATCAAATAGTTTGACCAAAATGTTTTTCCCAACATATTTTCTAAATTTTCGAATTTTCAATCGAAATTTCATAAAAATGCAAATTGAAATTCGTTTAATGGCAAAATTCATCTGCGCAAAAATTATCAGCCCAATGTTTCAAAACTGGCCACTGGTTATGAATTTGTGCACATTTCTATCAAACAGAACCGTAACGCTCAGCCTTGTTTTGCTCTACTCCCAACGAGAGGACTGAGAGTGGAGGAAGTATTTGCAATGCGTCAATGTGCGCCCATTGATGCCACAATCCAAGCGAACTTTGCTGGTGTGAAATTAATGAATTTCCACTGGCCGTTGCCGCCGTTAATTCCGTTGTCAGAAACTCAAAAAATATTGCATTGTTGCAAGCATTAAATGTTGCGCGCGATTTTCGACGCTTTGTTGTTTTTAATAATGGCATTCGGCGCGACGCACACTCACCTTCCCACATGGCCGCCGAATTTCGCTAATCTGTGTGCACGTCAATCGGCCAGCAACGCCAACGGCTTTCGCTCCGGCACAGTTTGTTGTTGTCGCATCAGGCGGCAGCAAATTTCAAATGCCACTTGTGCCGGCACGTCGCGTCATTCGAGTAACATCAACACGAAAAAAACAACAACAGTTAGAGCAGCAACGTCAATAAGCAATTTGGCCGCAATCGCCCGAAGTGGACTGGCGCCCGCCCGCCGCACACAGCGTGGTGGGTGGTGGGGGCTGTTCAGTCGCTTTGCCGCTGCAATACGCCGCGCCGCCTCGTGCATAATGCAAATGTAGCGCGGCGCATGCACGTTGTTGCTTTTGTTGTTGGCTGTAGCCGCAAATGAAATTGGAACTGCCGCAAGACTCCATGAAAATGATTTTGTTTTGTTGGCGCTGCTCGCGTCTGGCGCTTCGTTGTTTGCGGCATTCACGCTGTTCCCTTTGCCTCGTTCCGCATGCGTATTTATTGCAATTGTTTTGTTGTGTTTTGAACGTGTGGCGCCCGTTCGCGTCGCAACATTAAATCGCGTGCTTTGCATTGTGGTGCTGGTGTTGCTGTTGTTGTAATTGGCATCGGCATCGGCGTTGGTGTGCGCACAAATTGAATGCAGTCGCCTGACGGACTGTCTGCCGCTCGAATGCGGCTTAAATACTTCGCCGCCTCCCCCTCCCTGTGGTAATATTTTATTGCTGCCTGATGTTGCTTGTCTGCGATTGACTTTGTATGGCCGCAATTTGTCGAGCTGCCCGCAACGGTCGCCAGTGTTGTCTACAAATTGCAATTTTTCCCGTTTCATGTTTTTTTTCTCGATTTTTGTTTTTATTTTGTTGCTTTGAAGTGCATTGCCGGCAATCATTTTTTTGGCATTCACTTTGCTTTTGGGCTGAAATATCGTTGTTGACTGTCGATTTTTGTTGACGTTGACGTTGTTTTCATTTGGTTTTTTGTGCGCTGTTGTTGTTGTTGTCGTCTAAATGTAAATAAAGCGAAATTGAAAATTTTAATTGGCACATTGGTCATTTCTCTCGCTCCTCGCGGTCGTCATTCTGGATACGTTTTGAATACACTGCAAGAGGTTCTGCGGTCGTTCCCAATCCGGTAGCGTAGTAGGCTCAGTTAACCCATTCGAGACGACGATTTTTTTCAAACACGGTCCCCAGGAGCGAAATTGTTTTTTTCTTTGTATTGTTCATGTAAGAAAGGCTTCAGATAATTTTTAGATTTTTTGGTACACAGTAAAACCAATGCCAAATTTTGTTTTTTTATTTCGACGACTAGTTTACTCAGAATAACTGATAAGGCTGTCTTATAGCCTCGGCTGTTTTATTGCACACACGGTGTGCAATCGGTCTCGAATGGGTTAAGTAAATTGCAAAGACTTTCCAGGATTTGCCGAAACTATGGGGAACTCATAGAACTCTTAATGTTGATGCGAACTCTGAAAATTCATTGTTAAGTGTTAAAAATGTCAGTTCAGCACCTACAGAAAGTCTATTAGTCTAAAAACCATTTCCATTCTGCAAATTACTCAACAAAATACCAACGTGCCTGCGATTCATAGCAAGTTTAAAATTCCATTCATTCATTTTTGAAATCGTCTAAAACCCATCACAAAATTGCCGCTTGCTCATCAAATGTAATTTAATTTCTTTAACTGTTGGCCCCACCGCATTTCACTGAGACAACTGTCTGCTCGAAAGGCTGAACTAACAGTGCGCCCTCAGCCAGTGTTTACACCAGGCATTTTGCATGCCAAATGCTCAAAGTTTGACAGCAAAAAAGGCAATTCGTAAAAACTTGATTCGATTTCGAATTTGTGTGAATTGTTTGTGCAAAGATGTGCAAGAACTAACTTCCTAACTACTACGATTGCAAAACCGCACCCAGCCCTTTTAACCGCGGACAATAGTCGACCGAAGTGGCCAAAGTCCGGCATGCACTTAGACGCATTAAAAATTCAACAAGTCAGCAATGCGTGGGAGACTGGACAGCGGAGTGAAGAACATTTGCAGAATTGACCTGTGCAGAACTACGAATTACCGGCATTTCATGCCACAAACCGCATGCACAGCGCAACCTTTGCGCCTCATTGTCCAAGAGCGAAACCATTGGCGGCTTTACTTCACTTTGTCCCATTCCAGTGTAAAGTATCCACTCTGCTGTGCAGTTGTACGTCTTGTCCCACTCCAAAACTGCAACACATTGCACGCAAATCACAAGAAGAAGCAGAGACAAATCAAAAGAAATCGTTTTAATAAAGTTCTGCGTGCGTTCGCTTTGTGCCGCTGACACGCAGGAAGACATCGTCAACGCTCGAGCAGCGTTAATTTTCAGTTCAGTCTTTAGCCAGAATTGCCCCTCTCGCTCGACTTGAGCAATCTGCTTGCCGGCAAAGTTGCCCAAAATTGACACGCAACGCACGTAATTGCCGCGTTGCGTTTTATTGCGGCTGTTGTGCTACGCGGCTGGCGACCGGCCCTTAGCCTCCGTCGATGTGTGTGGAGGCTTCGAGGCTTTTTGTTTCAACTGCGCAGCGTGTCGTCGTCGTTGCTGGTGGCTGGCTGGCGTTGTGTGTTGTCCTTATGCTCGGTCGAGTGGTGTGCGTTGTGTTTGCGCGCATTCAAAACACGTATTGAGGTTATGTTTGTTGTGTGCCATCGATAAGCGGTGCAGTGGCGTGTTGGGGGGGTACAGGGCAAGAGCGGCAAAGGGCGCTGTGGCATGGCAGCATTGTGTGGGTCGGTCGTATTTTTGGCGCGCTAAATTGAATTGAAGCTGACAGGAAATTAGGCTTTGAAGCAGTCAGACAAGTGAGAAGCAGACAAAGTGGCGAGTGTGGGCGAAAACAGCGGACAAGGTAAACATGAAAAGAGATTGTGAAACGTGTGTCTGTTTATTGTTGTTGTTGCTTGACATTTTGAGTAGAAAGAAGACTCTCACACTGTGACCTGTGTAATGATTCTTGAAGAATTGTTGAAAAATTTAACTTGTGTGCAACTGTCGTGGTTGTTGTAATAGAATTATTTGGCAGTAGTGACATTTATTTTATTTATTTATTTATTTATTTAAAATGTGGAAAAATAATACGTAGGCTGCCTTTTATATTTTTTCAATAGGGATGGCCTAGTACGTTTTCGAAAAATCTGAAATTGCCATTGAAAAGTTTGTCATTTTTTACCATAAACGTGCTTGGAACATTTTGATGTTCAAGCGCTATTTGTGTTGTTTACACTGACTTGAAAAATTCATCTCGGTCAAAAAATGGATTTAACTCGTGAAGCAATAATTTTTTACGACTTCCGAGGTGAATTATCTCAACAGTGCTTCGATCGCCTTCATTCGGCATTTGGTGATGAAGACAATTTATAACTGGTTTAACGAATTCAAGCGTGGTCGCCGTTCGCTCCAGGACGAATTTCGTGAAGGTCATCCAAAATCGGGCATTGTGCCAGAAACCATCGATGCTGTGCGTGAACTGATAATGAAAGATCGTCATGTGACATACCGTGAGATAGAGGCATTCTTGGACATTAGTTCCACGACCGTGCATTCGATATTGCATGAACATTTAGCTGTCAGAAAGATTTGTTCTCGTTGGATCCCGCACAATTTGGCAATTGCTCAAAAAAAGGCTCGTGTCGATTGGTGCAAAGAAATGATGGAAAAATTCGATCGCGGTACTTCGAAAGACGTTTATAAGATCGTGACAGGTGACGAATCATGGATATATGCGTGTATGAGCCCGAAACAAAACAGCAATCGACCGTGTGGGTCTCCCAAGACGAGCCAAATCCAACAAAAGTTGTTCGAGCACGCAGCACATCGAAGCAAATGGTTGCCTGTTTTTTCGGCAAAACTGGTCATGTGGCTATTGTGCCGTTAGAGCAACGTAGAACGGTCAATTCTGAGTGGTACACAATAATTTGTTTGACAGAAGTGTTCAATGAAATACGGAAAAACAACCACCGACGCCGAATCATTCTTCACCAGAACAATGCGCGCTCTCACACATCGGCTCAAACAACCGCCTATTTGATCGACCAAAGCATCGATTAAATCTCTGACCTAGCACCCAATGACTTCTTTTTATTCCCGCCCATAAAAAAAAAATTGCGTGGTCAACGATTTTCATCGCCAGAAAATGCTGCTGAAACATTCAAAAACCATGTTTTGGAGGTATCTCAATCGGAGTGGAAAAAGTGCTTCGACAATTGATTTGAGCGCATCTTCAAGGAGAATACTTTGAAAAGCAATAAATCCATTTTTGATGATAACAAAATGCATTTTCATCCTTTTTGAAAAAATATAAAAGGCAACCCTTGTACAATTATTTTCGACACGAAAGTGGGGCGCACTGGCTTGCGACGAGTGTAAAATTAGATAACTTAGATTAATTTTTTTGTAAAACACTTCAATTGTTGCGATAATTAAAAGCAAAAATTTACCCTAATCAGTACTTTCGAATCGATAATGTCTGCTATATTCCGCCATAATCGATTCACTTGAGTTCTCCTGTGTCTGCTTGCGTCATTTTCATGTAGACTGCACTCACATCTCTCAGTTCCCACGTTGCGACTGACCACTATTTACTTGCTGCCTTGCGTTCTCATTAATTTCCACTTGACTGTTTTGCAACCTGATTTAACGCCGAAATCATCAGCTGTTGCAGCTGACTTTGAAACTTCCAGCCGGCGTTTTGATGAACACACCAACAACAGCAACACAATGCAATGTGTTGCAACGCCTAAGTCGCCGACAGCGCACGCACAAATTTACCCACACGCGCCGCACAGCTTGCGAGCTGATGCGGACTGACATGTGCAACATTGTGTGTGTTGCTGCATTGCCAACCGGCGAGCGCATCGTTCTCGTCATCGTCGCTGTCGTTGTTCCGTGCGGATCAACAGAGCGACGTGATGGCGGTTACGTTGGCAGCGATGTGTTGCCAGTTTGCGGTTCTTGCTTGTCGTTGCTGTTGTTATTAGTATTGTTTTTGTTGTTGTTGTTGCTATAGCTGGTGGTCTTCATTTTGGCGATTGCACAGTCTTGTTGCGCCGCTCGGAATATGTACACGTCGTGCATATGTGTGACGCTGACCGTTTGTTGTTGTTGTTGTTGGCTGACTATTTGGCTGATTCATCAGCGCTCAGTGCTGCCGTCTCGGGTTTGGCCTATTTCGGCCGTTGTTTTTGTTGGCCTCGCACAATTTTGTTGTTGTTGCATGTTCGATTGTTTGTTTTGCCCAGCTCGTATGGCGCATATTTGGCTAAACGGCCGCCAATGTTGCACTTGTTGCTGCTTCTGTTGTTGTTGTTTTTGTTGTACTGCAGCAAATTTCTATTGACCGCCGCGGCTTTTGTGCTACCCAGCGCCGTCTTCCAGCGCGTCATCCATCGATGAGGCTGATGTTGTTGTTGTTGTTGTTGTTGATGATGATGACGGCACACCAGTGGCCCCGGCTCATGTCTGTCTGCTGTTTGGCTGGTCAATGTTTGTTGTTGTTGTTGCCGCTGCATAATCGCAATGCTGTTGATGCCTCCTATGCGGCACTTGTCCCGATGTGGCATGCACTTTTTTGTTGTTGTTGTTGTTGTTGCTGTTGCTGTTGCTGATGCGTTAAATAATTGGCTTTCGCTTTCGTTGGCCAGCCAGTCGGTGGGTCGCTCAACGCTCGATTCCCTCCTCCGTTCGTGCGTCTGTTCTGTTTGTATGTCTATCTGTCTGTCTGCTGCATGGCTGGCGCTGCTTAGCTGGTTTAGTAGTTGCATTGCTGTTTACAGTTGTTTTTGTTGTTGGCGCTGGCTTATTCGCCAGCTTGCAATGCACCATCGTCAGTGTTAGTGTTCCGGCTTTTGCTTTCATTGCGGAATTTGGAGAGGCGCGTGCAGAGTGCCGCACTAGAAACGAGAACGAGATCGAAAGCGTGCGGCGGCAAGTTGTTGCACCGCAACTGCAACACCAGTCATCTCGAGCACCATTGCAATTGGAGTCTCGTAGGCGCATTACATTTTTGTTGGTGTCAGCATTGTTGTTGTTGTTGTTGTTAATGAAAGTACTCGACGGCGTCGACATTGAAGGCAGCGGTGCCGGCCTATCGATGTCGGTGGTCATTGCTGGCAAACTTTCGCTGCCATTCGAACCCAGTGCGCCGATTTATGGTTGTGTTGCCGTCGTTGTTGTTGTTGTTGTGTTGCTTGCGGCCCATTTTGGTGGCGTCAAATGGGACCAAACACGTTTTTGGTAACGCGGCCTTGCTGGCCGTTTCATTCACATTGATTTCGACGTGTGTCAAGTGTTACGGAGTTGTTTTTGTTTGGCGACTCGTGTGCGGTTAGTTGTGGTTTGATTCATCTTTGGCCTGAAATTTGAAGCGCCTTTAATGTTTTTGCACATCGAAAGTCAGCCAGTCAGCCAATCGGACGGACCAACATTGTTTTGGGTGCACTAATTCGGGCACGTTTCCAGCTGCCAGCGGCCACATTCGCGCGCGCACACACAATGACGCGGCTTGGTGTGGTGTTTGGCGTTTGGCGTGGCTGTTGCCACTTACGTGTTGTTGCCGCATTGATATTTGTGCCATTCTTCATGGTGTCGAGTGTCGGCACTTGGCATGTGTTGGCGCCGTCGGTTGTGTATCGCTGTCCGGGGATTTCTTTATGAAGTCATCACAGGCGGCAACGTGCCTGTTACATTTGCCTTATCGCACTCGATGACAAATGAACGAGACACAGCGCACAGCCTTTGGAATTTTTTAAAGAGATTCTGAGCCTTAGGGGTTTGTGTATTGAAGGAAAAATATTATTATTATTTTAATGTTTTATTTCATTTTCATTCCATTTATTAATAATTAGTCGAAGAACAATTGCTTGCTTACTGACTAATAAAGAACAGCTTAATGGATAAGTAACAAAATAATATTACGTAACAATATAACTTAATTAAAAACAGAGTTCAACTAGTTTAAAAATATTGCTTTAGAAGTAGTGAAGTCCACCAAAGAGTTCTTTGAGATCTTATTAAATTCTATTAGAGCTCGCAAAAGAGGAGCATTTAAAGCATAATTTGTTTTTACGAAACCAACATTAAACAAATCAAAGTGTCGGAGAGATCTAGAAGGGATGTTGAAGTGAACCCTCTCTAAGAGAGAAGGGCAGTCAACAAACCCGCAAATAACATCAAAAACAAATGACAAAGATAGGATGGATCTTCTATCTTGCAAGGTTTTTAAATTTATGAGCTTACAACGCGAGAAATAAAATGGAACAGGATCCTGAAAGTGAAGTGATTTCAGAGCGAAACGTAGGAAAACCTTCTGAATACGTTCCAAGCGATTAACGTGGCAATAGTGATATGGCCTCCAAATAAACGAGGCATACTCTAACTTCGAGCGGACAAAACAGGTGTAAAGCAGTTTGAGAGTGTAGGGATTGGAGAACTCGGAACTATTGCGCCTCACAAAAGCTAACATGGCATAGGACCTGGCAATGGTGGAATTTATATGACTTGAGAAGGAAAACTTTGCATCAAAAACTACCCCTAGGTCCTTAGTCTCGGTAAGAGATTTCAAATAAGTATTTGAAATTCGATAGGAAGTCTAAAGGACAGAGAATGAGAATGACAAGTGAACTATCTAAATGTCAAACAATTTCATTTGCTGCATTGTGTTTGTGCTCGATTTGGTTGACGATAAGTTTGAAAACCATAGCAGACAATTTGAATGTTTCTTAAAGTCTTTAACCTCACTCAAGTGTAATATTTTTCTTTGCTCTTTTTTTAAGTCATTCGAAAAAGCTTTCAACTGTTAATAAATTAAATACATAATTAATTGACGTGCACTGCAGCTCCGAAATAGTAGTCAACGCGTTCGCTGTTTTGCGCTGAATCACTCATACATTTATTCATTCATGTAGATTGAACGAAACGCAAGTGAAGTGAACTAAAAAATGACCTTGACATTGACCCAATTGATGAATGGGTTCATGCCACACAGCGCATACCGGCGACACAACAGCACCGCTCCATTCCACTCCACGCCACTCCGCACCGCACCACTTGCCGCCGCATTCGACGACACGCCATTCCATGCCATGACACCACCGCGGCACTCGACTCGACTCGAGTTGATTCAACTTGGCGGCGTTTTATGTTGATTTTGTTGTTGTTGTCGTTGCTTTGGTTGGTGCTGCTGCTGTTATTTGTTGTTGTTGTTGTTCGAGTTTTCAATGTTTAGGAAAAAAGAAATTAAACAGAAAACGAAAGAAAAAAAAGCAGCAGCGAAAATGTAACGGCTGTGTTGGCGGCGCTGACGATAGCGCAGTGGAAAAGAGCGAGTGGGGGAAAGGGGCGGGAGCAGGTTGTTGGATGTGTAGCCAGCAGCAGCCGCACAAAAATCCACACACATACACATTCGTACATACAGACATCTTTGTTTCGTTTACAATAAAGTGTAGCCATGCTGCTTTCGACCCCCTTCACTCCTACTCTGCTTGAGCCCACTGGGCTCACTTTGTGTATGTTTGTATGTGTGTGTGTGTTGTATTGCGCACACATTAGCGGGAAGAGCACAAAGATAAAGCAACAAAAAACAAGAAATAGCAAAGCAAACAATAAAATTAAAAAAGAACAAAGCACAAATAGACCAAAGCCATCTCAGTCAACTGGCAACCATTCACCATCCATTCGGTAAAAATAGCGGCTGCTGGACCGCGGTTTGTCGAACCTCGAACACGGCGTGTGCTGCATTTCTCATTCATATGCCGCCAGCTGCGCAAAGGAAACCAAGTTTGGGGAAAAACGAAAAAAAATTGCTTGCATCTGCGCTTCTTGCGACTGTTGCCTCTGCCAATTGACAACATGGCAGCGCAATTGCATGGCACCAGCTTGTGCCGCCTCGCCACTGTGTCACATTTTTGCTCACATCGCGCGCTCCACAGACCCGTTAACCCAATTTTGGTCGGTCGAACAGCCCGTCTTCATCATTGCTGCGCCCTGTATCTAACTATTTTCTCTATGAATGGGTTTGCCGCAACAACTGTTGCTGCCATATTTTCGCTTTTATTGTTATTGTTATTTGTTGTTCTAAGTCAACAAGTTTGTAAATGCCGGCAATAATGGGAAAATACAATTCTTGCTGCTTGTCGCGTGTTGCCAAATAAACGGCGCTCAAATCTGCTTTGATTAGTTCAAACTCTGTTTTGTGCAGTTTGGTGAGTTTCGTTTGAGTCGATTTTCTTATTGGCGACTGTCGAGGAAAATTGCTATAACCACACGTTGGGAGTTGTTTTTGCTTCATTACTAACTGGCCACACAGCGACTTTGATATTGAGTTTTCTTGAAATGAAAGCAACTCAAGCAAATTTGATGGCTGTTGTCAACAATTTGTCACTTTTGTTCTGTTTCAATAACGATTGCTATTCATATCAATTAGAGTTGAAGTTGTCATTGATTTGTTCAACATTACGTGAGTGAAAATAGCAGAATCCCGAAGCTTAAGCCTCATAATTTCGGTTCTACTAAAATAACCAAATTGATCAATTAAGTAGTAACGCAAGTTTTTGTCTCTGGATTGCGGTGCTCGTTTTTTAGAAATTCAGACACTTATTTCAACCTTTTAAATCCCATTTAACCCTTTCGCTATTTTGTTGCCATATGGCAACATGCGACTTTGTGGACGTCTGAACCCTCTGTGGTTTAAAGAATACAATTTTTGTTGGTCCTTAGAATAGTTTGAAGTTTGAAGTTTAGAATAGTTTAAGTTTAATAAACTGAATATTTAAGTTTAAAGAAGAGAAGTATACACGTTTTTTTAATGGTATATCTTGACATAGTAAAGGAAGAAGAAGCAGAAAAATTAGATGACTTTTTAATTTGACGTTTCCTTTCAATTTATATACTTTTTTTTTAAATTTTGGCTGAAGTAAATGAAGACATATTCATATTTTCGTTATGTGTAAAAAGTTTTACGTTTAAGTAATTATTGCAGCCCCAACGATGTGGTTGCTCTCATAGAAAAACACTCTAAAATACAGGGTCCGAGCATACAAATTAAAAAATTTCTTATGGAATGTTGCTAATATAACCACATAGAAGCCTAAAACGTAAAATTTAAAATTTTTACTTTCCAAATTAAAAATCTGCAGCGAAAGGATTAATGTCTATTAAGGAATTTGCTGTTTGAAGCAAACCATCAAAGCCGGTTTGCAATCATTCGGCCAGAGTTTTTAAAAGCAACAAAGATTCAGTGAATTTAGGCGGCATAACAGAGTTGCCAGATTAAGTAAATTGTTCTTAGATTTGGGGTATCGCAGCTTCTTAGGAAGAAAGTTTAGCAAAGAAGAAGCTTGGAAAAATGTTTAGGAAATTTCCTTGTTTAATTTAGGAGATGTTCTTAGTGAATGTTTGAGAGTTTTTTGTTAACATTGGACCATTATAGGAAATGATGAAATTTTTTGTAAATGCGAAAGTTTACAAATGCGCGATTGATAGCGAATAGTTTGATCCCAATAATGCCACTAAAGCTTTGAATATTGACCAATAAATTGAAGAAGAATTCGTGAGTGCGGAAGTTTACAAATGCAATTTTGAAAGCGAAACTTTTGGTATCATTAGAAAGATTTAGAAGTCAAGTTGAAAGTCTCCGGGTTCGGCATGTTATTTTTTTCAGACTCGAAGCTTCTAGGTGGTGTCACGCCACTGGAGGACCTTGTCAGATCCATTCGACGCTCAGGTTGGTTTCAGCCTACACTGAACGCAGGATGACAGGGGTTTGTCTGCAGTCTCTTCGGGTATCACAATGGGCCTTTGTTGAGGCCATCAAGCTGTCTTCTGTCTTGCCTAACCTAACCTAACTTTGAGAAACGCAGATAGCGTCTACAGACAAAGGAAAAAAACCTTGAGACTCGAGTTGCCCTAAATTTCAATCATTTTCAAGTAAAAACCAAATGTTGAAAACAATGTGGACAAATATCTCAAAGGAGAATATAGAACAGTTTTTATTACTTTATCGAATAAATTTTTAAAGACATGGAGACTTCGAATCTTTTTGAAGTTCATTTAAGAAGTCACCACAACACTCACACTTTTGTTTCGCTGCAGTTTAACAACATTCAATATAAAATCACACTAAGAAAAAGACCGCCTTGAAGATAAGCGCAGCGGCACAATCAAATTATGAAGAAGAAGAATAAAGAGAACTGAGCACGTGGGCCGTGTCAAAAATGAACGAAGAAGCAGCATGAAAAAAAAATAAAAAACTCTAAATTGTGCCGACATGCAGTCTCGTGCCTGACGTGTGTTGTTGCGTTTGTTGTTGTTGGCTTTTTTATTATTGGCAGTGTTATAATACGCAACTGTTGTTGTTGCTGCTGTTGCCACTTGTAGTATCGGCGCAAGACAGACGGACGGACAGACAAGGCAAGGCAAGCCCTGGCCTGAGTGGCTGACTGTAAACATTGTGAATACTTTACAAAAACGGCAACAACAACACGTTCAAAACATAAAGAAACTTACAAGAGATAAAAAATGCAAAACAAAAAAAATGGGAAAAGAATTTCGCGCAGCCAGCAGCGTGGCTGGCAGCAACAACTATTTTGAGTGCGGCGCGTGTTTGTGCGTTTGTTTGGCTGCGCCTTACCTACTGATTTTCAACTTGTTTTGTTTTTGTATTTATTTTGTATGTGTGTTTGTTTGTTTGTTTGTATTTGTGTTGGCAACTTTTACTTTCCGTTGCAGTTGCAGCAGCAGTTGCAGCAGCACATTGCCGGCAATGGATTTCCGCTTCCCGGTCGTTGGCGCCGCATTTTCACTGTCGCAATAATGTCTGTAAAAATGTTTGCTCTGCGTTCGCTTCACACTAGTGCGGCCGGCTTTCTTCCCACGGCTTTTACTTTTGGCAGTTCTAGCTGTTTGACCTTTCAAGGCGTTTGACCTTTCATGGCTGCTGCGGGTGTTTCTTTGTTGTTGGTTGTTTCATTTTTTTGTTTAACAGTTTGTCAATGTTGTGTTGTTGTTTTCATTATTTCACTTCGCAAAAGAAAATTTTACATTTGTTGATTCTCTGCTGCTTGCTCTGTTCACCTACTTCGTTTGGTCTTTACCCATTAAAGCACTTTAATGGTATTTTATTTTATTTTTTCTCCCCTCTTTTACTTTAACTACAGCGCGTTGTCTCTTTGGTGTTGTTGTTGTTGTTTTATACAAATTAAATTCATACGAACGCAACTCAGGAACAACACTTCAGTCCAACTGCCTCAGCTCAGCTCACTTCACCTCATCGTTTCAATTGACCTTAAATTTTTTTCGTACACACACACACACACACCTACAGCTTTTGAATTTATGGCTTTGTGCATTAGCATTTCCGAATTGTTGCTTAGCTGGTGTTGTGTGCCGCGCCATTTAGTCTGTCGACCGTTGCCACGGCCAGTTACCAGCCAACCACCGGCTGTCTGTCTGCCTGCTTTGCGACAAGGTTTGGACGTGTTTATATATGATTCACATTGTGCCACAATTGCCACATTTCAGTCTTGTGTGCTCGTTCTTCTGTCTATCGGTCGGCTTCAGTTTCTACCAAATCACTTTTGTCATTAACTTTTTTATATTTTGCATTGATGTATTATTGTTTAACACTTTGGCCAGCAGTTTGTAACAACCATAAAAAGCATCTCAGGTTCTCCGAGACAATCGATTTATCAGTCCATTCGTCTGTCTGTCAATTGGCTGATTTGCACAGTAACTCTTGAACGCCTTAAAGTAGTTGGGTAGACATTTAATAGCTGCTGATCTTCCAATTACAATTTTATATTCATATAGTCCGTCCACTTTTAGCAGCTTTGCCATATGAAAGTAATAATGTACTGTCCGCACTGTCATTGTTGTTGCTTAAACTGAAATTTGCTTGTCTGAGATGCAAATTGGAGTACAAATACATAAATTGGTAGAAGCCGACTAAAACGCACATATTTACTTTGTTTTACTCTACTTTACATACATACATACATACACATTGCCCATAGTAGAAGAGGTTGAATTTTGTTTTGCCTTCATCTGCTTTAAGCTTTTGTGGGTCATTAACCCTCCCCCACCTCCACGTCGTTCGTTCGCGCTCTGCATGTCCTTTGTGCCGGCGTTTCTTGGGCTTTTAGTGTTTGGTTGCGTGCTGGATTTTTATGCCAAATGTCAGCGCCGTCATCAGTTTATGTGAATTGCCAATGATGTTTGCCGCTGCCGGTCGCGTTGGCCGTTTTAAGTCGCTGCACGCCTCTGGTGCCGCCTCAGCTAGTGGCGTTGTGCTTTTTTCGTCGTCGTTGGGTTTCATATTCCTTATTTCGTTTTTTGTTGGGTCGGTTTTTCAGTGATTTCCCCCTTTTGGTTGCTGCTGGCACTTTGCAGCCACTTTTTTTCTTCCTTCCGCCTATGTCCGCTGGCGCCGCACAAATACACACACACACGCATACATGTAAACATATTAAGTTCCCTGGCGGCTGACAACTGAGCGTTGACGCACCAGCGGCACCTGGACGAGGACGCGGACAAATGGCTGCGCTGCTGTGAGTTTGTTTGTGCTCACGTGATTAAAATTTACGGCACACGTTCGTCCACTCGACCGTCGATTGTGCGCTGTCGCTTTCGGTATCGGCGCGGCGCAGCAGTGGAGATTTCAATTGGTCTCCGCTTTTTCCCCATTCACTTAGTCAGTCAGCAAGTCAGTTCGGCGTTCATTCATTCGCTCGGTGGCTGGCAGCTGATTGTGGCGATTGTGTTGTTGTAGTTCATGGGTGTCTGTTATCTTTGATGTTTGTTTTGATTGTGCGCGCTTGATGAAATCGACATTGTTGTTATTGTTGGATTTTTTGCGCTCTTGTGTTTCTTTAACTTGTGTTGCCTTTCCTTAGTTGCTTTTGTTTTGTATTATAGTTATTTTTTTATTATGCACATTTGATGTATTTATTTGTTTTTTTGTCGCGTGCTTTTTGTTTTGATTACTCAGTTCTGCAATTGTTGTTGTTGTTGTTGCATTTTAATATAATTACACTTGCCACACACGGCCATTCGACATACATACATACATCCATCCATTCGTCTTGCGCTGCCCAACTACCAACAAATGTGCACGATTGCAGCTGACTTTAGGTCCGTGTCTGCCTGTCCGTCTGTCTGTATGTCTGCCTCTATCTGCGGCGCGGCTTTGCTATGTGCGCGAGCATGTTTTAAGCGCCGTCACATTTTGTTTATTTTCATTTATTTGCCATTACTCATTGTTGTTGTTGTTGTTGCTGCTGCTGTTTTTATTTTCAACAGCGAAGCGGCGCTCGCTTAATTTCTGGCGTGTCTGTGGTTAGGTTTGTTGTAATTTATTTGTGAACTTTACCCATTCGAATTGCTGGCGGCTTGGCGTGTTTGTGTTTCTCTTCTATTTGTTTTGATCTAATCTTCTTGGCATTTGCCATTCGGCAATTGTTGCTGCCGTAATATTCACTGCGATGGCGCTGCTGCTGGCGGCTCAACTACACAACCGTCGGCGTTAACTCCTCGTCATTGCCGGTTTTTTTTTATTTGAAAATGTGTTCTATTGTGTGCCATTTTGTTGGGGGAGTGAATTTGTCCAGTTTTGTGAAGATGATAATAAAACCACTGTTGCTTGAAATAAACTCTTCTAGTTGTAAATTACATATTGTATTTGTTGTAGTCTGCGTCATTTTGTGGTGGACGTAATCAATTCAAACTACTATACTCAAGAACTAAAACCATCTTAATGGACGTCTTAATTATGTATACTCAAGTCAATTGCAACCAAAAAGAATGGGAAAATGTTTTAGTAGATCTTATTTCACTGGTACTGGCAGCACTTAAGCCATGCTTTTTCTTTTCGTATATAAAGTCGCAGGGTCAAAAGTTAGTATACAACATATCAACTTATCTTTGTAATATCAATATTCAATGCTTCAAGTATAATTTTCATATGTTCCAGAAAAGCTTATATAAAGTTTTATTATTTTTATTGCATATGTAATTTCGAACTTACGCTGAAAACTTTAGTCATAACTTAGTAAAAGTAGTAAGATGTCCTTTATCAACTAACGTAAGTGGTGAAATAAGCAAATTGTTACTTTGTGGGGCCTTGTGCTGGCCTCTGACAAAGTGATTTGTTGTACAACTTGTTTAGGTTGTTCAAAAAAAATCACAACGTGTGAGGCTAAGTTGTATCATTAAAATTTAAAATTAAAATATTTAGATTTTTCGACCAACTTGTCGCACAACCAGATTGTAACATCTAGGGACCCTATAAGGGCAGCCTCCCATCCTTGCTCCAACCTATCCAATTTAAGGCAAATTGTGTAGTTTCTATGAAGATTTGCTTCCATTCCTCATTAAGAGCTCTTATCAGGTGTTCCTTTTCCAATCTAATATCAGCTATTGGGTTAAAATCCGCCGTTGTTGTGTATTTGAGCAGCTTTGAATCATTGTCTTGTTGAAAGACTCAAAAGATCGCCAGTCATAATTACTACACACTAGCTTTCATGTTGGCTTTCAAAATGTTAAAACAGTTTATAATTGCATCAATGATCAATTTTTTGCAGCTGACATACAACTTTAAACCATTACTGAACCTCCACTGGGGAAGCCAATTATCGAATCCGTTATCGAGATCCGTTATCGAATCGAACTAATAATCGAAAGCCATTGTTTATAAGATTTAAATGGCCAACTGAGTTGGTTTGAACTCTCTGAATTTATAACTTTTCACTCATCTGTCTTTGTTTTTACTATATTTCATATCTCGACCGTGAAGTATGTGGTATGAGTACGAGAAATTTGAATAGAAAGACAGCAAGAATTTTCATTATAATCCAAAAGAAGTCCATGCATGATTTATTTTTAAATTGATTGTGACTCGTCGTTCGGAATCAGTTCTGTAGCTTAGTGCATCAACTGGTCTCACTACCAATTTTGGTGAATTAACAGCCACTTATTTCTGTTTATAGCGCAAGACCCATATTAATGCGAGTCATTGTGTTGGTTCTGGATGGTTAGAGGAGATCTATAGCCGGTCTCTACAATTCAAGGACAAACTGTATTCAGTTGAGTTCTTAATGTTATGTACTGATACGATTTTCTCTATCAAGTCTAGTTTCAGTTCTTGTCAATCAACACTTACGATTTTCCCATTCAAGTCAAGTTTACTCAATTTCGATTAGCTTAGACCTACAGTCGGTGAATTAAGTTCAAGTATGAACTGTGTTCAGTTGTGTTCTGTCTCGAGTTCTTTTATGATTTCTCCACTCAACTAAATTTTATTTAGTTTAGTTTGCATTGGTCAGCTGCTTGTAATATCAGCCATTATCTCTTCTATGCGCCGCCTGTTGCCATCCAAGTGTCGAGTCTGCCCTGTGCTGTTTTTTTGCCATTTAAGCAAAAAGCAAAATAGTAGAAAAGAAATTAAACAGCGCGTCGTCGAGTGAACGCTAAGCTTAATCGCTGCCTTTGATGGCAAAGCGTAAAGTGCGCGACCGCGTCTAATGACTGCGCTCCGTGCAGCCTTTTGAGTTTCATCTGAGTTGTTTGTAATTCCCCTTGAATGTAATTTTCTTCATTACCTGTTTTTTTCTTTTTAATAAGAATAAAAATACAAAACACGACAATATGGAGCAAGTTGAGTGTACGTGCGTGTGTGTATGTGTTTGTGTGTGTGTTTGTGAGACGTTGACTTGAAAGCAGAAACAACACACCCTGTAGGAAATCGGACTGGTCCAAATGTAGTTTTTTAACTGGTTGCTTGGCAGTCATAGCTGACTTCAGAACCGACTCGTTTCTTTGGAGCAAACTCACCCTTTTAACGTGGCGGTGTCCTAGGCGACAGTCAATTGTCCCCGTCTGCATCCATTTGCAACTAGTCCAAAGTCAGTCCTAAGTAAAACAGTTTCCAAACCAGTTCCAAAGCGAGTAGTTTGCGAACTAGTTTATTTTGGATTAGTTTTTTAACCAGTTGATTTTTATGGGAGAAAATAAAACAATGCAATTTTTAAATATTCATTTTATTTTAAAAATATTTTTAAAATAACAATAATTCATCGCGAATGGAAAACAAAATATACATACGAGCACCAAAAAAATGCATCTCTACAAAAAGATGAATTTGGACTTGACTTCGCCGAAAATGTTTGGGGCCTGACGAAATGCAACATCCTGACTTCGCCTGCAATTAATAAATAAATAAATAAATAAATGAATTAATAAATAATTAAAATTAATTGACAACTAGTTGTCCAATTGACTTACAAAAAAGTTGTCTCAGGTCCGACAGGGCATGTATGGCTGGTTTGTGGGCCGCAGGGCGCCTCAGACTGCAAACCGTTTCAAATGAAAATGAAAGTCTGCCAGTCAGTTAGTCAGTCGGTTGGTTGTTTAGTTGGCTGGTGTAGCAGGTTGCTGCAGCAAATAATGCAATGTGAGCGCCAAAGCGGCAAACTCAACTCAACCCAACGAAAGTAATAACAAAGCGACCATAACAAAAACAACAAATATAACACCAACAACAACAGCAGCTATAATGCTAACAAGTAATTCATTGTTGTTGTTGCTGTTGCCTGCTGAAAAGCATGACAAACTGAAGCACCGAATCTATCTGCGTAGCTGTTTGAACAGCAGCCGTGTAACCAGCACCAACAACAACAACAAGACAACCATAATAAAGGCAAATTAAAAAGGCGCACATTACATCGCACTTCTGTGCACACGGAAGAAATTCGAAAAAACAATGAGCAGTGCAATAAAACAAAACAATTGCTGCCTTCAGCGTGTTTGAAGCGGCAGCAGCGTTCGCTTTGTTGTTACCACTGCAGCGATTGCAGCAGTAGCAGCCGCGACTCAGACGAGTGTCCTTTTTTTGTGCCTTGCTCTTCTTTCTCCCCTCCCCCTCCCTTCTGCTTTTATTTGCTGCATGGAAACCGAAAAAATGTTACTTGCGGCAGTGTGTCACATCTGACTGTTGTCAAGTCGTGGCAGCAGGTTTGGTGCTTCAAGGTCAATGAATGACACACTTAACAGGCGGCCGCAGCAACGTTACTCGGGTTGGTAGTGAATTGGATTGTGGTAGGTTAAGTTGTTCAGTTTACTCCTTTGATTTGTGCCCAAATGTGAGGTGGAGAAAAAAGGGTCGAATTCGCATTGCTTTGTTGTTGTGTTGCGTCTCAACCGTTTAGTGGTTGTGTAATCACTGTTGAACTGGATCAGTTGCTGACACTGCTTCCTCATTCCACAGTTCAACATACTACACAATTTTCTCACAAAATTTTAGCTGCCAAAATTGCTTTCTTCTTATTTATTGCCTTTGCTTTTTTCCCTTTGGCGTTTTGTTTTTTTTGTTTTGTTGTTTTTTTTTACATTGAATACCCACCGGTCATGCTGGCGACAACGTTGCTCTCACCACCAATTTTTCTGTTTGCTGATTTTTAACCGGTTTTGATTTTAGTCCCTGTTGTTGTTGTTGTAGTTGTTTGTACAACGCTAAACACCGGCCGCCACATGTTTCGGCCGACCGGCGCCGCCACTCCTTTTGGCCAGCTTTTTTTGTTTCCTTCTTTATCGTCTGCCGCCACTCGCTTATCGCCGCTGTTGGAATTTTCGCAAAGAAGCGCGCCGCGCGCGTTTACATTAAGGTTGGAGCGAAAAAGGTGAAGCGCTTGAAAAATGTTGAAACGAGTCCAAAATAAAATAAAACAAAAAGGCAAAGAAAAAAAAACGAAATGCCAAAGTGAGAAACTTGAGTAAACACTAACCACATTTGCTGTATTTTATGGCTGTTGTGTGTGTGTGTGTGTGTGTGTGTGTGTGTTGTTGACGTTGTTTGTAGTGCGGTGGCATTTCACGATGTTACCGGTGTTCATTTGTTGTTGTTGTTGCTCGTCGCCGCGACACTTCATGCGAATTTCATTATCAACGCCACATTATCCAGTCATTCGTTGTGCATATGACGAGCGCAGAACCAAAAAGAAGCTACGAAAAAAAACACCAATCAGCAAATAAGACGGCGAAATAACGAGCAAAAGTGGCACTTAAAATTATGAGCAGGTCGTGCAACATCACGATTTGGCTTTTTTTGGCGCGCTTTTGTTTCATGTCGAGTTTTCGTTCTTGCCGCGAATTTTATTTAATTTTGCCTCTTTGACATTGTCTGTTGTGTTTACCGACGACTGTCGCCATTATGTGGCCACGCTTTACGTTCGTTTCTCAAGTCTTGTCTTTCCCTGGGCAAAATATTTGCCATCTCTCTCAGGGACCTGAGTGTGGAATGCAACTCGCATTTGTAACACAAGTTTTTTTTCAGTTAAAACCCGATATTTTTAAATATCTGTTAAGCAAAGATATTCAGTTGTGTTCGTTTTCCACTACTTTGTTCCACTAAGTTTGTTTCCACTAAGTTGTTCAAGGGAGAATAGACCTGTTCGGGATATATTGGATAATGATCCCACATATGGATCCAATTTGTAAATCCTTAAAATTTTAAAGTTCTTTAAGAAGGTTTTTGGGTCAGAAAATGAAAAACTGACTAACTATGCCAGGATATTATAAATGACCTCTAGTTTCACGTCTATATCAACATTTGGATGGGTCTCGGAAAAATACAAACATTTTTCGCACGGTGTAATAAATGAAAAGTTGGTGTTTTCACTCCGTGCATCATAACTTTGTCATTTTTGTTTCAATTCTATTGATGTTAGGCTTAATATTTGCTCAAATAATATATCTTTTATCTTAGATTTTAAAACCAGAGAGAGAGAGAGAGATCATTTATTTTATCTATTTTTGAAAATGGTCAAAAAATTCAATTTTTTCAACTTTCATTGTCAGTAACTTCCCTAAATCTCATCTGATGTGGACAATCTATATATCGTATATGGAAAGGTTAGTTAATTACCTTCTGAACGACACTTGTGTTAGTCGGATGGTTGGTTTACGAGATATGTGCTCATATAAATGCTGAAATAAGAGGGAATAAACGTATTTTTCGAAAATTTTTCGAAAACGCTTCTTAAGAAAATTTTTTGATTTTCAGTTTCGTGTTCAGCAGCCGAAGGTTAGTCTAAAAAATACTTTAATTTTTAGGAGCATTTTTCGTGTCGAGTAGTGTAATTGATGGACAATGCAAAGAAAATGTTGTCAGGGATTCTTGGAACACATTCTTTACTCCTAACCGACTATCCAAAGACTGCACCTTACTCAGCGGCCACGTTCTTCTCTGGGTCCAAAAATATGACATTAAGTCGCTGCTACACTTCGCTAGGAACAACCCCACTCTCACCCATCATTTTTACGTCGATTTGCAACACTAAACAGCTATCACTGGTAGCGTTAGGGACCCAACAGGGTCGATGCAACAAACCCAAACCTTTTCAACGTTGACTGAAAGATTGTCTCACTCAGCTGTTCTCTTCACTATACACCAGCAAAGTTGCTTTAGCCGAGGAATGTTAGTTTTTCACCCAAGAAGTTTGTTTCGAACTTAAGGATTTGAACTGCAAGGCCCTGCAGCTGCATAATTAACACGCCCACCCGCGCCCGTTTCGCAGCCTTCTGTGCGCAACCACACCACACCCACAGAGCTGAGCTGAGGGTTGAGCGACAACATTTATTGCTCCCGCCTGCTCGCCTTTGCCGTCGAAAGTTTTAAGTCCTTTAATTTTAATTCTGCCTCGCAATTGCCGGCAACTTTGTTGTATTCGGTTCGACATTGCTTCGGCTTGCGGTGGCAACAGCGTTTATCTGCTGCAATGCCTTCGGTGGTCGCCCTCGCTGGCTATAACAATGGAAGGTTCCAGCTTGCGGCAACACAGAAGGGTGTCGCCATTCAACCACCCAGCCAGCACCAGCACCGCTGCTGCCAGCGAAAACTTGCCACTTGTCGATGACTTAAGCTGAAGATCAAGTCCAGCGCGCCGAGCGGAAGGCATTAAATCAAAAAATACGCCAAAAGTTTGCAAAGTGTAACTTTGTTACGAGTGCGTTGTACGTTGTCGTCGGCAGCAGCTTTTTGTTGTCCCTTTGCCCACAAGCGCGCTCAAAGTTTTCGGGTGCGCCTCCTCAGCGCCACCGCCACCACCACCACCAACATCATTATCATTATCATTATCATCATCGTCATCGTCGTCAATGTTGCCATCAACATTGTTTTTGTCGTGGTTGTGGTTTTGGTCGATGCGTCCACTTGGTTCCCATCATCGCTATTGTTGGCGTCAGCCCATCCAGCCCGCTAAAAGTCTGTGATTAATGTCTTTTCTTTTTGCTTGCTTCATGGTAAATTTTTTACATTCGTTTTACTATTTTGTGTATTTGTTGATGTTTTCAAGTCGTAGCCGTTTTACACTTTGACTTTCACCGCCCACTTTTCCGCTCTCTCAGCGCCCTCATACACGTTGTTTTCTCATATCTTCTTACTTTGAGTCGCTTGGCTTACAACTTTGTCACCCAATGGTCGATCCTGTCTTGATTTCGGCAGGACGCTCTATGCCGGCTTGTCGGTCGATCGTTCTGTCAAAGCGCAGCGCCACGTGCAGCAATTTGGTCGCATCGCTGTCAATAGTTTTCATTGTTCGCTGTTGTTATTGTTGCTAACATGCTAACGATATAGTTGTTGCTGTTGTTGTTGTTGCATTTTTGACGCCAGCTAGCATTTTGATGCTGTTGTTTTGATTGTCGTTTGCACTTTTTTCCTGAGCGTCCATCTGACTTATGGTTTTTGTTGGTCCTTTTGTGTCGTTTTCTCCTTGTTGCCTTTGTGTATAAATTTAATAGTTTTTTCTTATTTTTAATTCATACAGTTTCCTTGCTGGCGCTTGTCTTCGTCGTCACCTTTGTTGTACTAGTTATGAAAAAAGCGCCTGTGCTGCATTTCCGCCTTTGAGTTGTTTTTCTTCTCTTCTTTCTTGTATTTTTGTTTTGGCTGACTGCAATTTTCTGTGTTTATTCGTCGGTTGGTGTGTCGGTGAATTGCGTAAAAGTCAAAGTGCCGACAGTCAAAAGAATCTCACACACACACAAGAAGACAACAACAACAATAAAGTGCACTTGTTTTTGACGCACTCTAATCTTTGCAACCCAGTAGGAAAGTTGTGAATTTGAAGAGCAGAACCACAAAAAAGAACAACTTAAGCAGCTTTTTTGGGCCTCTCCGGTCCCAAGTTTGTCCAACTTACTTGGGAGCCTTTAGTTTTTTTTGTTTGAAAGCAACTTTCATGTTAGAAGTTAAGCCTCGACCGAAGTTTGCTGTTCGATCATGGCTTTAATTACTTTTTTCAATATTTTAGTCAATACAAACTTTTTATGAAAAATGTTTCCGAAAAACATGAAAAAGGGGGGTAAGGAAAGGGGGAGGGGGTTCATGTCTACACAAAAAATATTCACACTTTTAATGCAAACAACTTTGTCTCAGACATCAAAGCTCTAGCTCTTCAAGTTTTTATCCTTTCCGTGTAAAAGTCTATAGGGAATCTTTAACCTTTATGTGCAAATTACAAAAAAACTCGGACGTGCTGGACTATTACTTTGTTCGGCAAAAATGATCAGTACGACGTCCTCTTTCAGAAATATACGGTGGTTACTTTGTTGCAGAAATGCTGTTGTACAGTGTAACCTTTAAACGGAATTCAGATCCAATGGAGTCCAAGCGTAGCCGATTTAGTTGGCCTCTTGTTGTTCCACATTTTTGTTCAAAAATGAAACTGAATTTCTTTAGATATGCCTTACGAACCCTATAGAGTTTAGCCAGTTTTTCTTAGCTTTTCCCCATTTTTGTTTATTGATCAATCATTATTTTGACGATTCTTAAACAGAGTTTCTATCAGAAGAAATATTTCAGAAGATATCAGAATTTTCACGAAACCAATTTGGGCTGCCTCGCCTAACATTCTCAATGAAGTACATCCGCATTGATGTCTTTTTATTTTTAGAGGACTCACCACATTCATCGATTCGCCTTCGCTTTGTGAGACTCTCAGAACTCTAGTCCTAAGAATTGTGGGCAACTTTCACAAAATCTGAATATTCAAATCACAGTATTCCACCCCGAAACGTTCTTTCGTGAATCAGCATTTCTTACAGTCCCGTCAGTCTTGTCGCTTGACGTTGAGTTCACACAAATTTCCCTGCTGGCAGTACGACCAACAACATCCTCCCTACGGTATGAGAGGTGGCAACTTTTCGCCACTTTGTTGGCGTTTTTGTCGCACCGGCACCGACATTTTTTGCTGCAATGCTGTCACTTGTGCCGCTTCTGTACTGTTCTCGCTCTGCGTGTTGTTGTTGTTGCTATGTCTCAGCTGCCACCAATTTCAGTTGTAAAGTGATTTCACACCTCACGCCACCGGCCGCTCGCTGTGTTGCCGCCTGCCATCCTCCCAGCCACACATGTTTCGTTTGCACACACTTTTCCGCTTTTCCGATGTCAGGTCTGATTAAGAAGAAACGGAAGCAGCCCAAGCAACGCTGCACGAAAGAACGCAAAGCGACAAGGTGGCTGGTGGTGCGGAGCGAGCTGCGCGCGTGTCGTTGCATGCCGCGCGCCACATCCTCTGGCGTTGCTGGTGCTTTACGGCGGCAACAGGAAATTCGTTGAATTGAAAAAGTAATGTGCGGCTCTTGTGGCGGGTTAGGTAGGGGCTGGGTGAGGAACGGGTAGTTGAAGGGGCAGGGGCAGGGAGACTGAGAAGCGTTTTATGAGTTTGCAACATTTTAGCAGAAAATCCGTGCCGAGTGTGTTGGCGCGTTCGAGTTGTTGTTGTAGCCAGCATGTGAGTGGCGGCAAAACACTTGAAAACGTTGCTGCGGCATGAAGCAGATTGTCGTCGCCAAAGTTGGTGTCGCCGTCGCTGTTGTTGTTGTTGTTTTCGGCACAAGCGTCTACCTCTGTGTGTGTTGTATTCTTGACTGACGTTTGAATTGAGCATAAATGAGTTTACAATAAAAACAAAATGCGAATGAAAAGCATGATTAGAAAATGGCGAATATTCAATAAAAGTGTGCCAAACGTCAGTGTGTACTGTTGATTCATGGCATTTTGATATAAGCGCTAGTTGTGACAGTGTTTTGACAAATTTGTGACAACTTGTCACAATATCAAATATTCTAATCGGCCACAGCTGCGACTGACATCTTTTCATTGTTCTTTCAACAACTCGATTAGGCAAAAAAATGAAGCTGTGTGACACTAACTTAATCGGCAAACAAATATTTGAGCTTCTTTTTAAAAGTCATATTATATAACTTGCCAATTTTTTGCCATCAAAAGAGTTGCCCAAAGTTTGTGTGTCTGTTGGTTTATTGCATTTTGATATTAAGTATAGTTGTGACAGTATTGTGACAAATTTGTGACAATTTGTCACAAATCAAATCTTGTCACCGCCAACAGCTGCAACTCTGGTACCTGGTAATCTCTTTTCCAACATCACTACTGGTCGGAAAGTGTGACTGTCACACTGTGTGACACCAACAAATTTGTATTTTGTTTGAGTGACGTTATGACTGGTGATGCCTTTTTTCATATTGTGCAATCAAAATAGTTTTGCAGCGCATCCGTTTCCTCTCCGGCCCCCCTCACCTCTTTCGTCCTGCATTGCTGCTGCGGCACACGCAATAACTGAAAGACCGCCAGTTCAGTTCATAATGTCTTCTTCACATGATGCGCACTTAATTCCATGAAATCTTTTTCCGTCCGCTGGCCGCTTCCCGGCCGCACTCTGTCACTCCGTTCTGCTCGTTTCGCAATAATGAAGTGACTGGCTGACTGGCAGTGGTGGTGATTGGTGGCATATTCGCAATCTTAATTAAATACGAACTGATGTCATAAAGTGAGCCCGACGCGCTCTGGTCCGGCTTGACTTGGCTCTGGCTCCGGCTCCGGTTGCGGCTGCGGCGCTGGCCGGCTTGAACTGGGCCGGGCCGGGCCGGGCATGTTGTGGCTCGGCACGACGTTAATGGCGCTCATGAATCGAGCTGTCATCCCAACGTGCCTGGCCGCCTGTTGGCCCGTCCGCTTCGCTGCTCGACTGCATAAGTGAATCAATGGAATACGAGTGCGCAATACGTAAGGCAGCAATTGTTGTTGCGGCACGGCAGCGGCCAGTCGATTGTTGTGTGCATTTGTGATGCATTGCCACTGGAACGATGATGACTTCAACAGTTTGTTTTTACCGCCGTTTTTGCGTCTCGTTAGCGCGCCGTGTCGCTGCTGCGCTACGTGTCGGCGGGTATTTTCCATCTCACTTGTGTGAGTTGGCTGTATGTGCGTGCGCCAGTTAGTGCGTTTTGAGTAAGCGGCGTAAGCGGTTTAGCGCGTTGAGAACGTGCTGCCGCCACAATTGTGTCTAGTTTGCCTAATGACTGCGTTCCGGGCTGGCAAAAAGCAACAGGAACAAAATCCATGAAGGCTTTTCATTTCAGCCACTTTTTGTTATTTTGCAATTTTTTTTATAGCTGATTTTTTGATAAGTGAAGTTGTTATCACTGCTTTGTGTAATGGAGGCTGAAATACAATTTCTCTAAATTGAATTTTATTCAAATTTTGTTATGTAGTCAGGCGAGAAAAAGCCGAAAGAATTCAGATTCATTTTGTATGAGTTAAAGTAGGTTCAGGAATATGGTTTCCGAAAAGAAAATATGCTTTTCTTTTTTACTAAAAATTGAACTATTGGCTTGGGGCCATGTAAAGTTACACAGGAGGAAGGAATTAAAAAAATTATATAAAAATATATAAATTACATACACAAAATTATATAAATTTTATTGGAGACCAGCACCTCAAAAATAATTCGTTGGTTAAGTTTGCAATGCATTTGTCGTTGTATGAAATACTACTGTGTCCAAAAAATAAGGTGACATTTGAATTTAAACTGCGCGCGTCGAAGGATTTGGAGAATTATTTTTTTTTTTAGGTTGGTAGTACTGTCAGTGACATCTATGTCACATTTACATGTCAAAATATTCATTAGTGTTTGAGATACGCGTCGTTTTGTGAGCTGCTAAAAGTGAGGTTTTCGTTTTTTGCGATGTCGAAATTTGTTGAGCAAAGAATTTGCATTAAATTTTGTTTGCGGAATCAATTTTCTGCTGCGGATACGTTGAGGATGGTGCAGAAAGCCTTTGGTGATGAGGCTATGTCTAAAAAAAATGTTTACAAGTGGTATAGTAAGTTCCAAGCCGGCCGTGAACGTGTCGAAGACGAAGAGCGTCCTGGGCGACCATCAACCTCAACCGACGAAGCTCACGTCACGTTTTGATACGATAGAGGAGATTCAAGCCGCAGCGAAGACGGAACTGAAGGCCATCCCGGAAAGTGACTACAATCAGTGTTTCGAAAATTGGAAAATCCGTTGGCATAAGTGCATTGCATCGGGAGGGGACTACTTTGAAGGGGATGAAATTGATTTGGAAGAATAAATAAAGCATTTTCAAAATAAATACAATGTCACCTTATTTTTTTGGACACAGTAGTATGACAAAGACGATCTAAGGCCTGTTTACGTACTTCTTCGCAGCTGAAAGAACTCATGTTTTATGCAAATTCTGCACCCGGGATGTCTTTCATTGGCAATTATTTTACTTTCAGGGCCATCAGTATCTCGTTTTTCCACTTTGGACTCGAGATAGCCACTTGTATTGAGCTTTCAGCATTCAGCGACTGTGTGACTAAAAGTGACTAATTAGCTGACTGAAAATGTATGGATTTACCCGAACTTGGACCACTTAAGATCTCTCCGAATTCACAGTCCAATAGCCACAAGTTTCCTTAGAGTTCTGTAGTCGTTCAGCGGGTCTTGAAATACTCCATATTGGGAAGATGTGTAGGTCCACATAAACTAACAAATTATATTTTATTCTCATTTCCCCCCAATCAGTTCTACTACTACTCGGTGTTTGCTTCTTCTGTAGCAAAACTTCAGAAAAAGCGAGCCATTCTTCTTTGGTTTAGTTTTGTTTCCACTTGAATGTTTGCTTCAAATCCTATATTCTCCATCCTTAGCCCTCCTGCTTATAAAGAAGAAATATTACATCTAATCAAATCCTTTTTGCTAAACGTAGCAACGATGCCGCATTGCTTGCAGCTTTTTCAATTGACACAGTAGAGAAAAAAGACATTCCAAGATTTCAATTTTGATAATTGCTGCCGATGGTTGTCACAGTTCTGCCACCAGCACCGGCTCCGACACAACAACAATAACACCAACGTCTGTTGTTGTCAGTGATTATCCGTGGTTGTTGCTATTGTTGGTGTTTGTTGTTGTTATTATTGTTTTTCCAGTTGTTTTGCACACATACATACACACACACACGCCGGCGATAACTCTGGCAGATAGTCGAACTGCTGCGACGAACCGTTTGGCGCGGGCGAGGGAAACAGGCCAATTGAATTGAATTTAACTGAGCTGTGTGCGCGGCGCGTGGAGTCGTCGTTGTGCGTGGTGGCTGTATTGGGTTTTCTAAAGGATTCTTATTGTTGTAGCTGCAAGTCGCTGTGTTATTTGTTAGGAACGCCAAGTGAAACGTAGCAGAAATGCCAGAACGTTGTTGGTAGCAGCCAACGAAACAGTCACCAACACTACCTACCACTGCCTACCAATCAGCTGCAACAGCAAAAACAACAACAACACCAACAACATCGCTTGTTGAGCAACACACGGCAGCAACAACAACAATGAGTTACAGCAATGCGTAACAGCGAGCACTAAATTGCCATTACAACGCGCGCTGTTAAACTCATTTCCTTTGCCGCCTCCGGCCCCCACAGCTCACAGCGCAGCTCACCACCCGCCGTTGCGCGCTGTGTTGCACATTCCCGCACAGCGTCTGTGTCCCCCTGCAGTGGCTGCCAGCTAGCAGAGCTTTTGCCGCGATGGCGCAACACTTTCTCCGTGGCGCTCGCCCCGCGCTCTTCACTCTTTATTACCCCCACCCCACCCCACCATTTTTGCCATTGCATTCCATAACCTCTGTGCCTGCCCGCTTGCGCGTTCGCCTGTTTTTGTCTGTTCTTGGGTTGACTGGGAGCAACGTGCACATTGCGCTGTCATTTTTAATCCCCACCACCGCCACTCGACTCGACTCAACTCGAGGCGGCAACAAAAACAACGCTGCACAATTCGCTCCGCTCAGCTGCGAGCCATTTTGTCGTTCAGTGTTTGGTTAGTTGAAAATTTTCTGTATTTTATGTTTTTATTATTTCGTTCCCTTTTTAATTTCGTTCATTCGTGTTGTTGTCGCTCGTTTTATTGCACTTTTTTTTTTACAAAAATGAAAAATAAGAACGAATAATACTCTGACAGAAATTATATTTTATTATATTTATGCGAATTGAGTATTATTTTTCGTTAAGGTTGTTGTTGTTGTTGCTGCTGCTGCTGCTGTTCGGTTGCAATGCCTCACCGCGTTGCCCGCTGGAGCTTTGTTTGAGCCAGTCATTCGGTGTGCGGGAGCAAAAGTGTCACTAGTGCAATGCGTGTAAAACGTGCTCACAGTGCGACCGACGAACCGTCACAACAACCGACAACAAAAACCGTCAAACGAACCAACGAACGAATGAACGGACGAGCGCATCGACTGGGGCGGCCGCCAGTACGCCTGCACGAGCAAAATCAGAGTGTGCCCCCCTCATCACCACCCCCCGACCACACGTTTCGTTTCACGCGTGTGACTGGAGCCTGCGAAAGGCAGAGAGCAAGGCCCAGTGAGGACTGCGGACTACGAACTGAGAAGCGCATGAACACAGCGCGACCCGAGCGTGGCCAGCGATTGTGCGCTGAACGACGGTCGTGGGCCGTGGACTGCGTAAATTTCGAACATTTGCGCTGTGTTTGCAGTAACGATAAGAGCAACAACTGCAGCACCAGCAACAACAACAGCACCAGCAACAACAACAACAACACCGGACAGCAACAGTAGCTATGAAAATAACAGCAACAACAGCGCCGAACCGTTGCGACTTGTTCGTGTGCGGCGCTTTGTCGGCACATTAGGTGCGCCTTGACGAGTGAGGTTTACCGGCGAGAGGGCGGGGTGTGTGGTGTTCGATTGAGACCGACACAAATGACACATTGCAGCCAAATGGTTGACTGACTGTCTGGCTGTTGGTTTGACCGTTGATGGACACTTGGCTGTTTGAAATTTTCATTTGTCTCTAATGGCGTTTTATTGGTTTCCTTCTTTTTCTTGTTCTTCGTGTTGCTGTAATTGATTAAGTAAAGTGGGAGTGGCACTTTCACTGGTATTCGCCATTTACAATTTTCCAGCCAACAAATGGATTAGTGGCAAAATGTCTCTTAATTGAATTTGTTTTCTGCAATGCACAACAACAACAACAACAAATAGAATAGATTTTCTGGTTTGTTGGCGAAATGTCGGCGGCAATTAAGATCCCGAAACAACAACAAGAAGCTTTGCACTTGGCAATATTTTGTAGGCTCAAGTTGATGAGATTTGTTGTTGTTCTTAAAGTATTGTTCCTACTATTGTTAGAGTAGTGTTTTTGTTGTTGTGCATTGTAGTTGAGTCGCTGTTGTGTTGGTTGGCATCTGATTTGCACAAATTGCGTGGGTTATTTTGAAACATTGGCGGCATTCACAGCGCGTGGCAACTGTGCTGACAGCAGAGTTTAAGAGCGCATATACTCCAAACAACAACAAAGCAACTTTATCACATAACAATACTCATCTCACGTCTGCACGGCTTAAAAGTCAACTAAACCTAACCGTTCAGATGTTCATTCACTATCTTAATTTACGCTATGCTCGTGAACGCCACCAATGTCGTTGATGTGCTGTGTAGAAGATTGTCGTAGTGGTTGTTGTCGCTTTGGTCAAATTATCTTTAATGCGCGTTGCGTCGAATCAGCGTCGGCTCTGATGTGCTGTTGCCAGAGAGTTTTTTCATTGAACATTTGTGGTTGAGCTATTGTTGTCGTTTTTGTTGTTGCTCTGATCAGATCATAACTTCGCGTGTACCATAATGTCGTTGGATACTGTTTCTTCGTGTTTGATTAGTCGCACTTCTGGCAAAGAGCTGAATTGTTGCTAGGCGTTTGTTGTTAAATTATAGTTGAAATGTTGTTGTTACTGTTTGTTGGTTGTTGTATAATCTTGTTGCCGTCAGTAGGCTAGTTGTCGCTTACAAATCGATTATTTTTCCTGCAGTGTCATATTTGTTGTTGTTGGTAATTTCAATTACATTTTCTTCGCCCTTTAAGTTGTATCGTTGGTTCTGTTGTTGTTGTTTTTGTTGTTGTGTCATTTGTTCGATTGTTAATGTCCAGCTTGTTGGCAACAAACACAGTTCGCTCCCCCCGTCCACTGCTTCGCATCGCATATCGCTTTCCCTTCGCCGCAACTTGCAGCAATTTATTGTAGTTGTTGTTGTTGCTCCAATAATTTGTTTGTTACTGCTGTTGTCTACTCTTTGTGTTTTTTTTTCGAAAAATTCGCAACGCGCAAATTTCGCTGTTGCCGGTTTTTCGCCATTCCTCCAGCCACTGTTCGTCAGTCGGGTCTGCCTGCCCAACGGCAGCCGTTTTCGCCCGTTGCGCCCAGTCAGTCGTTGGCGCTGAAGTTGAGGTCGGTTCATTTCATTTTATTTCAGTTCAGTTCAGTTGAGTTGAGTGCGAATGTGTAGCGCCCCTCCGGCTTTGCTGCCGTTGCCGTCGCTCACTGCTGCGTTAAGCTTTTTGCTCGCATTGCGCCACTGCTGTTGCCGTTGCCGTTACTGCTGTCGTTTTTCATTTGCGTTTTTCCCTCCACTTTGCGCACAATGTCGGCAACGAACGACACACACACACTCGCACAATTCATTTAGCTTTTATATATATATGTGTGTGTGTGTGTGTCTGTGCTTCTACTCATTTAATGCGAGTCGTCAGTGTGCGCCGCCCACCCGCCCTCCCCTCTCCATGTTTTACTGCCATCAGCGCGACCGACTGCTGTTGGTTACCGTTGCCATTGCCGTTGATTGCTGCTGACTGTGCGACTACGGGCCTCGAATCGACTCGCTTTGCCTCGCCGCGCCTCGCCTCGCCGTGATTGTGTGTGCGCCACGATGAGTTCAGCTGCTCCGGCAGTTTGCTCTGCTCCGGTCCGTTCCGAGTCGTTCAGCTCGCATTCGCCAACAACATTCGCATTTGAGTTTCGGTCGCAAAAATCGCTTGCCTCCCGTACACCAGCAGTCAGTCAGCCAAGCAACCATCCAACGAACGAACGAACCAGCCAAACAGCCAGCCAGCCAGCCCGAGTATCTGTGTGTCGTTGAGTGCACGTGTGTGTGTGTCGGTGTGTGTGCTCTTGGCTGTTGTACGGCGAGTATTTATTTGCGCTGTGTGCCGTGCCGTGCTGTGCTGTGCTGTTGGCATTCCCTTGTGCCACTTGTGCGCCTTTGCCGTTGCCGTTGCTGGCGCGCTGCCGTTGCTGTTGTCGTTGCTGGCGCGTTGCTGTTGCGGCTTCTATTGCCACACATAAAATCCAATTCGAATCCAAGCGAACGTTCGCAGCACAGCACAGCGCACTCACAATCAGTCCCGCTGTCGCACACACGACGGCGGCAACAAACGACCCAGCCAGTCAGCCAGCCAGCCAACAACGCACGTTCATTGCTCTGCCGCCGCCCGCTCCAAACCGCTCGTCATTTAACTACATTGCCAGCGTCTCCAATGCTGGCGTACGTACCATCATGATGTTGCCGCGCCACACGAACCGTTCGAGCTGAGCTGGCTGGCTTTCCTTCTTCATTTATTCCGCCTTTGATTCCTTCCCTCCATACGTTCATTTATTTGGTACGTTTTTGCCACCATTCTCTGATGTGGCATGAATTTTTGCTGTTGCAAAAGTTTGTGTGCACTTCGCATTAATTTAACCCGCCAGTGGCTGGCTTTTTGTGTTCCCCCCCTCCCCCTTCAGTTGGTCTTTTAGTTTTTAATGGCTTACGGCTTAGTTCGGTCAGTCAGGGTAATTCTGAGAGAGTATATTCGGTCGGTTATTCGGTACACTATGGTCGATCTCTGTTTTAATGGCACTCCTCTTGAGAAGGAATCTCTAGTTAGGTGGAATCTCTCCTGAGAGATGGGTTCGGTTGTGTGATGGATCTTATATAATGAGATGTGTTTCGGTATGGTACATCAAAGGAGTTTTTTTTTTAGATGGGATCCTTCGTGACATGGGTTCTTATGTCAGATAGCCTTGAGATAGGGTCTCGTTTGAAATGCATTTCTGCTATGTTAGAATCTTTTAACAGATGGGGATCTCTTATCTTCTGGGATCTCTCCTGAGAGATGCATTTTCTTCTGAGACGGACCTTATGAACCGGGATGTGTTTTCATGAAAGTAAGTATTCCTTTGGGATCCTTTTTAACATGGGTTCTCGCGTGAGAAAACTTTGAGATGAATCCCTTTCGAGGTGCATTTCTCCTATGATGGGATCTCTTCTCAGCTGGGACTTCCGTGATAAGCTTCTGTGACAGTATCCCAATTGCAATTGCATTGCCCTTGAGATGGAATTTCTCTTGAGTTAGCACTCTTTAGGGATACGATTTCCGCAGACATGAGAACCCATCTGAGGTGGAATCTCCTGAGATGGGATTCCTTTTGAGGTGGAATCTCCTCAGATGGGATTCCTTTGAGGTTGAATCTCCTCGGATGAAATTCCTTTTGAGGTGGAATCTCCTCAGATGGGATGGAAACTGCTCAAATAGGTTCTTTCTTCATATGATATATCTTCTGAGGTATGTAGTGGTCCCTCTTGCAAAAGAATTTCTTTTGAGATATCGATTTTGAGATGGGGTTTCTCTTTAGATAGTATTCCTTTAGAGACGCGATTTCTGCTGAGATGTGTTCATTTCTGAGGTGAAATATCTTCTCAAATTGGTTCTTTCTTCACATGATATATCCCAAAGTGGGAATGCTCTTGCGATGACTTGATAATTATTTTCGCTGTAACCACTGACACCCCAAGGTATCTTGAAATCCGCTTGTCAAAAAAACTCTTCCCGATCGCCTACTTTCCGATCCTTAGGAATCTGCCCGTCAAATGGTTCAGTGTTGATTTATTGGGAGGGTTAATGTCCGTATTGCGATCCAAGTCAGCTGCGACACCAGCACCGGAGTCGTTTGTCTATGTCTCTCTGCTGGAAAAAACCGAATTATGTCTATGACTGTGGGTTAGGTTACTAAGTTTTTTCCCTATCTGCTTCCCGCCTCGCCGCATTGCTTGTTGCTAGCTGAAGCAGCAGCCGCAGCGCAGGCTCCTACCCCCATACCCGCTTCGCTGTTAACCATTTTTTTTTATTATTTTATTATTATTATTTCAGCGTTTGCTGTTTTTATACGTTTCTACTTGGTGCTGATGCCGCCCGCGCGAGTGCTTTGAACAACCACAACAAACGCTCTAAGTTCGGAGGTTTTTGTGTCATGCCAACGCTTTTTACTAGCCAGCGTTTGCTGGGTTTGTGTTTCGCGTTTGGTCGTGGCGCGCTCCATGTTGGCACTGGAGCGCACAGAACTCGAAACGCATTTGGCAGCGTTTTCGACGGTGTCTTCATTGTTGCTATGATGATGCTGGGCGCTCTCTGGTGGGGTGCTGGAATGTGCAGTGTGTTTGTGCGCACGGTGGCGCGCAGTCGAGTGGTTCGGCTCGGTATGATTGGGTTTGGTAAAAGTTCTTCATCGGTCGCCGCCAATGTTACGGCAACGGATGTCATGTTGGCGCGCTCTTTTGCCACACGTTTTCTGTTTCTTGTGCGCTTCATCTTCCCTAGCATTGTGTTTTTGTTGATTTTTTGTTCTCTTTGGGTTTTTTTTATGCGAGATGGCGTTAGAAAAGTTTCGTCTTCTGGCTTGTGCTGCTTGTACACTCGGAAAAAGTCGAAATGATGCGATTTGTCAGAGGTCGAAAGTTTTTGCACACGCCGACTGCCCGGGGCCCCCGGCAGACAGCGACAGCTGCATGAAGAAGAGGTGTCATTAAATAGGGTTTCCTTTGTTGCGCACTGCACTTGACAATGGCCAACAAATGAGGTTTGGGATATTTTCGATATTTCAAAATTGAGTAACGGCAATTGTGTTTTGGCACTGTGTTCTTGTAGCAAAGCGATATGGGCACTTGGGGCGAGGGTAGTAGACGTAGAGTTGAGTAGTATTAAAAATGTGCTACTGTCTTGATTAATTATGCATGTTAAAAGCCAGACAGCGGTTGCCGTGCCACTGTGACTAGTGCGTTGGACCACCGTTCAAATGGGGATCATTTCTATCGGTGCGTTGTACCACAGTTGAGAGGACTTGAATCAAGGCTACCACAACACCAAATGAAGGTAACTTCTCTTGGGGAGTGCGCTCGTTGGGGGAGTACGTCCCATTTGGAAATTCTATCGAAACGGTCTCAAGTATACTTGCTTGGATAAGTTCTTCTTTGCAATTCTAGGGGATAGGACTATGCAGCTTTCTTAGTTTAGTCAGGTTCTATGAGGAAACGGTTCTGAGTCCGGATTGTTATGGTATCGTAGTGGGTCCCTGCGGTCTGGGTGAATACCCCGTGGAGTCAGTACCCTTAGGGTCTTCTAGATTTGGCAGAAAGGGCATTTCTCTCACCTTTTCGATATCACAATGGGTCCCCTTATTATACAACTACTACTCTCTTCTACGTAAAACCAAATCTCCATAAAAAAAACCCACTGATCCCACGCAATAACCTGAAAAGGAGATGGTTGAGTCAGTCAATCAATCATCATCATCGACTCCTTAGCTGCATTCGCAAGTGTCTGACGTCCTATGCTAATGTTGCAAATTTGAGTTGTTTGGATGTGGTCTTTCGAGAGCGTGGGGTCGAGGCAGTTTTTTCACCAGTGCCCCAAATTTCTCTCCATGGCAGTGTCTCACGGTCGGTACTCATTTGTCTAGCGCTCCTAGTTGCCAATCGGATGCCCTTAATTTCAAAGCCGTCTAGCTGAGTTCACTTCTCGCACTCATTCACCCCTCAATTTTCTTTCAGTGTTGCTCAAACTCCATTCGTCGTCCGTCCCGTTGTCGGCGCAGTTGGCGATTGTGACAACAAGAAATTGGAATTAAATTGCAAAGATAAAAGCAGACACAGGCAGCCAGTCGGCACTCGTTGGAGTTCTGAGTTCTCTGTGCAAAATGCAGCACCGCACCGATTGCGAATTGTGACGGCCAGCGTTGCCGCTGCGGCTGCTGTCATTAGTGCTACTGTCGATTGGGTGGCAGTTGTTGTTGTTGTAGTGCAGTTACGGTTCGCATTGCACATTGAGCGCCACCAACAAACAAAAAGGCGACGGCCTGTGCACGTGTCGCGTTATTGTCGCAGCGCCACTTCATCTGTGCTGCTGTCTTCATCGTTCGCATTGGTTTGTCCTCGCCACAGTTGGAACGCTGCAAACCTGGGAGTTTTTAGTTGCTGCTGTTGCTCAACTTTTATTTTATTATTCTTTGATTTTGCACATCTCCACGTAGTTTTATTGTTTTACCCGCCGTTCTCCAGCCGCAATTGGCGTCCCTCACCCCGACAGACTCGCACGTGTCCGGCGCGAAGGTGTTGGCGCATTGCTGCCGGGGCTAATAATGCCGATAGAGCAGCGAGCGCACGTGCAGCCGGCCCCCACCGGTGGGCGCGGCGCTTACGGTGCAAACATACTACTAAACCTACAACTGCAGCAACAACAACCAATACCAAGTAAGAGCAAATATTTCCGTATTTGCCTTTGCGCCAATGTACAAAGTTTCATTTAGTTGTGCACGTGTTGTTATTGCTGTTGCTGCTGCTGCTGTTGCGGTTCTATTAAAATTTCCCAACGATAGTTGTTGGTGTGCTGTTATTGTTGGCTGCAGCGTAGCGCACAGTTTGGCATTAATGCGCAGCGCACACAGGCTGCTGTTACCGCCTGCCGCCGCCGTTGTTGCGGCGTTTCGTGCTCTTGTCCACTGCAGCTGGCTGGTGTTTTTGGCGCTGGCGTTTAGCTAAAACGACACTGGCCTCTGTTGTTGTGCCGTTCTTTGCAGTGCTTTCAGAAATGTCCTCCTTGCTGCTGCATTGTAATGAAGTTCATTGTGTTGCTCTTGAAATTTGCTGCACTTGAAGTGGTCCGCTTCTGTCGCCTTTTGTAGTAAAGTTTAAGTTTTGCAAACATAACACGGCACCCCACATATTGTCGTTGTTGTTATTGTTCCTCTTAAGTTTGGCAAGTGTGAGTTATTATTGTTGTTATTGACTTGTAGCTTGCTGTTTGTCTCTGCAACTCGTGGACGCTGCAAGGTTCGCTAGTATTTTAAGTGCTCTCAAATTGCTCCTGTTTCGTGCTTTATGCATTGAAATGTCCATTACAACCCTCGGATTGGACTTTAGCGTGCCGCGTAAATTCCCTCTGGTTGTCTCAGAAAGTGGGTCTCTTTTAGTTTGTCACAGTTGGCGTTGACTATTGGCCTCACAAAAATAATATTTATAGTCAAATTTTAATGACTATTATCGAGGTTAGGTTAGGTTAGGTTGTAGTGGCTACCTCTGTATGAGGCACACTTAGGCCTCTATATGGTCCCATTCTGATACCGCAAATGGTACCCGTTTGAAATGTGTATGCAACACTGTTTTTTCAACATGCATTACAACACATATTTCAAACGTATGGGAGAAGGGAGGGAGGGGACCTACAGTTTAACGCCGAATCCGAGCGGCGGTTTTTTGGCAATTTTCCCTTTCACACTTTGAGGTTTTACCATTGCCTACCAAGAGCGCACTTGTGCGATTCTTGTAATTCTCATCTGCTTCATGTGTATAGCGATAGAAGTAGACTAGTTTTTCACCAGCCTGAGCTAGGACTCGAACCTAGGGCCTCTGGTATGAGGAGTCAGCGCGCTACCCGCTGAACTATCGAGGTCGGTCGAGGCTGGACTATTCAGGTTAGCAGACTAACTAAGGTTAGGTTAAGTTGTGTGGCTGCCTTTGTATGAAACATACTTAGGCCTATATGGACCGTTGTGATAGCGTAAATTCCACCCGTTCGAAGTGTGCATGCAGCACTTTTTTTCAATATGTAAGAACGTCTATAAATAATTCGTTAGACGTTGTTTTAATTTGTTTCTATTGCAATCTTGGAGAACTCAACTGTTCTGTCAGCTGTTTGTTTGACTGTTCATGCTTTTGTTACCCCATAAAGTTGGTTCATCAGCAACTAAACTGCATCGTGCTCGTCCGTGTGGACTTTCAAACAGACGCATTAACTTGTTACACGCTTGAAAATCGACCACGTTTTAAAAAAAGCTGCCTTTGTACTTGCGCAAACAAACTTGAAATAATCGGCAAATACTATGGCGGCTTGCATTTATCGTTTAGCCGAAATGGCTTTTTTAATACGTCAAACAATAAAAACCATAACATTAGAGATTTGCCGCTCTGCTAGCTTTGCAAATTCCCTTGCATTCGAACATTGCGTCCATTTGGCTGAGCGCTGAGACGAGCCATTCAGCCGGAATACACATTAACTCATTGTTTGGACTGCGACGGCGGCAATAACAGCCAACAGCTGTGCTGTGCGCAGCGCACAACCGCAGAGCAGAGCGGCACACCATTATTAATCGGCCATTTGAAAAGAAGAAGAAAAAAGACCAACATTGACTCTGCCGCGCTCGGGAAATGTTAATGTCGGAGTTATTGTGTGAAGTTGACTTGAACTCGAACTCAATTCAGCCAGCCAGCTCGCTCGCGTGCACACCAACAAATGCAGCCCGTACGCGGACGATTGTGCGCTGAGCTGCTGCGGAGCGAACTGCTGGCACAAATAATGACTTCAACTCAACCAGCGCACAGCCAACGAATGGCGGTGAATAGTGCGCCGCGGCTGTAAACAGCTGGAGTGTTGGAGCTGCTGCTGCGGCAGCCATAAAATGCATTCAGCGCACCGAGCGAATGCACCAACCGGACGGACGAGCGAGCAGCTATGTGTTGGATTGCTTTGGAACGACTATAAACGTCGTCGTCAACATAATAATTCCGTGCACTGCATTGAGCCATTAACGTTTTACTTCAGACTCTGCGCGCTATGAGCTGAGCTGAGTCGAGAACTGTTGCGCCGTCTGACTGACGGACGTGCTGACACTAAAATGCATCGATGTGCGCGCTGGTTGGACAGTTTGAATGAAGGGAATAGCGCACATGGCAATAGCAAAGTGAGAAGATTATCGGGCGCGAATATGTCGAGTCGAGTGCCAGTCAGAGTGCTGGCGTATTATTAGAAATTTGGGTTGAATAAGAATGTTGACGCCCGCTGGCCCAACACACAAACGCGCATGTTGAAGGTATCAATGTTACTTAGATGCATTTTGGGAAAACGTCCATTTCCAAAACTAACAACCATTATGAACTGTGATAGCAACATGGCATTGGGTTCCCCATTGGAGGGGTGTCGTTGGGTTTCCGGCAGGAGAGGTATGAAAGGGTACCGCAGTTGTTGCATTGGGTTCCCGAGCCGAGAGATCTCACAGGTATTCATGAAAGGGCTTGATTGCGGATACGCTGGGTTCTCGGTCAAAGGGGTGTCGTTGGAATTTCATCGCAGTGGTTGCATTGGGTTCCCGGTCAGGAACGTGTCGCTGACAATCATAAAACGGCATCGCACTTGTTTCGTTGGGTTCCCGGCCGGAGAGATCTAGCAGGTATTTATGGAAGGCTTTCGTTGCGGTACCGTTGGGTTCCCGGCCAGAGAGATCTAGCAGGTATTTATGGAAGGGTTTCGTTGCGTTTAGGTTGGATTCTCGGTCAAGGGGTCTCGCTGGTAATTATGGAATCTCATCGTAGTTGTTACATTGAGATCCTAGTCAGAGGAGTTTCGTTGGTATTTGTGTTGAGTTCCCGGTCATAGCGGTGTCGATTACATTTACGATAGAGCATCACATTGGTTTGGTTGGATTTCATGTCATAGTAATGTTGCGGCTAATTAGGAAAGGACATTGCACCGGCTTCGTTAAGTTTCTAGCCGCAGCAATGTTGTCAGTATTTTTGTACTTCGCTGCGGTTGCATTGGGTTCCCGGTTAGAGGATGTCACTGGTAAATTCAAACCCACTGAACTTGGCAGTAATATTCGATAAGTTTCTACGCACTTTCGATCTACCTGGTCTTTCAAGAATCACAATTGGTTTCTTGACTTGGGTCATTGAGGAACCCCAAGGGTTTGTTTCAATTTCAAGTGAAAGCTCAACCTTATTTGTGGCCTCACAGATATCCGAGTAAACACCTTCAAGTAAGAAAAACTGCGGGTTAGCGCGAGTTTGAAATGCTTGCAAACGTTTTACAACACAAAACTTTTTTAAGTTTTGCAGTCGGTTTGAGACAGTCAGTCAGCCAGTTGTAGTGCCAGGCGATTACTCGAGTGCGTGTTACCTTTTCGAAAATGCTGTTTGCTTTGCCCTCTCGAACTGCACTTCTTGCCGTGCCTCCGCTTGTCTTTGTCCGCGCCTTTCATCCATCATAGAATGCGACTGACATGCATTCATCCAACTCGACTCAACTCAACCAGCCAACCAACCGTCCATACTTTCGTCTCTAGCCAGTCATCTGCATTTTGAATAATAAAGAAAAGTTGGTTTTTGTGCTCTCGCTGCCGTGTCGCTAGTTCGTCTCTAGTTGATGGCGGCGGGATGGTGCACTGCAGCCACGTCTGGCGCTGGCACGACTCTTGACTCTGCCATTGTGCACCACTGACTGTCGAAGTGACTGTTACTTTGTCTGTCTGTCTGTCGGTTCGTCGCGCTGTCTGGATGGCCGTACTGGGATTATCTGTGCTGCGCTATTCGTGTGTGCTGGCTTTCAAATGCATTGTTGCTCGCTGTTCATCTGCAATTCCATTTTCTTTTCTCCATTTCGCATTGCGCTGCTGAGGTCGGGCCCTGCGCTTACGCCCCTTCCACCGCCTGCGTACGCGTGCTTTCGACTGTGTGATGGGCCTTTCCACTCTCGCCGGCCGTGGCTTGTCTAAGACGCCGAAAGAAATCATGAAGTCGTCGTGCCCCGCTCAGCCCGTGTACCGTCGACGAAAAGAGCACAACAACAGAAACCTTTTTCCATGTGCCCGTTTTCGCCGGCCGCACATTATTGATGGCATTTGTTGCCTTTGGCGCTCCCCGGCAATAATTCGTGCTGTCGGGCTGCTGCCGCTCCGGCTTCACTTGTGTCGTTTATGCTGAAGTACCTTGTCGTGTTGTAGTGGCTGCCGTTCTGCCGTCGTTGTGTTTTCATTATTTCCGTGGCATGCACTCTGTTCAAGTGCGTCGGTCGGTCTGTCCGCGCTGGCATGTGTGTTTACATCGCCGCTGCCGGCTGGCTTTCTGTTGGTGTTTGTGTGGCTGATGTTGGTTTGGCGCGCAAAAATGCTTCTACTCAGCGCTACCTACTATATTATTTTGATTTCACCGCCGCAGTGCCGAGCAAACGAATTGAGTCGAGCCGTGTCGTTTGCAGCTGATTAAGGGGTCCATAGTTTAGCGCTGACTGACTGACTGGCTGGCTGGCTCGTTGGCCGGCTCTAGTCAGAGTCGACTGGTAATTGCGGTGTGGTGTGCGGTGGTAATTGCTTTGTAATGAATTGCTAATCATGTGGCGATTAATTGATAAACAAAAATTCGCGATTCACCTCGCCTCGAGTACCCAAATTCCCAATTACTCAAATTGATAGGCGCTGCGGCCGGTACACTAATTCCATTTTAGGGGGCGTGCAGTGTTGTTGTTGGCAGGTGTTGACTTTCGCTTCGTTCGTCGTTCGGTGTGGCTTACAAAATAAATCCTCTGCGCTTATCACCGCATTGATAGCGGCCGAGGCAAACATTCATCAGCAACCGATGTGCTCTGGCTATCATTGGTCGCATTTTGGAGGTGTGCCATCGTTGATATGCTTTGTTATGAATGTAACGTGTCTAGGAATTTGCCGGTCAAAGGTTTAGTTGTGGGCCAATTCGTCATAATTTTTAGTATACTCGAAGTCGCCTTTGTTGGGGTAAATAATTGTCGAAAACTTGTTTGGCTTGAAGGGGAAGATAAGTCAGCTTGTTTGGCTGTAAGTAGACCGTAACCTAGCTCAACATATTTACACATTAGGTTTCTACTTGAAAATTTAATAACCGTTTTTGTTTTGCGTTCCATTTCCTTCATATGGTCTTAGCAGCATACAGTTTTTGTTCTCAGTTTTAAGCAGCTGTAGCTGTAGACGCAGTAGTTAGTGCGTTAGACCGTGATTCAGAGGGCCTGTGGCTCGAATCTGCCGCGGTACTGACGTGGCAATTATAAATACATTATGAATTTAAAGATAAAAATAATAACTTTCTGTCTATAACTCTCCTGACAAATGGTCGGAGAAAGTACCACGGCCGTGTGCTGAAGGACGACGATTGCTGTTCACTGTATTGGTGAATGCCCAGCTTTCGAACGTCCAAACACGTGTGCCTTGGCAAGATGACGCTCACGGAGAATGACATTGGAACTCGAGCTACCGGACATGCTTCGCTTACAAAAGCTTACAAAACGGATTGACTAAAAGAAATGCACAGAGTCGTTGGGAAACTTGACGACACGAGCTATCTCTTTGCAGACCGTAAGATCATTCAATGGGCATCATCCATGGGTACTTGCTAGTCAAGAAGGGAGGCAATAGCCAAGTCGCTGGTGTAAAGATTATGTCAATGTGTCCATCAAGAGGTGAGGTAGTGGATACACTTAGGGCTATAATAGTAAATACTAACTCAATTCCGAAAGGGCGCGGAGGACTTATTTAACTTGCAGGAGATATTACACTTGGTTACCAATGATCCCATGGACTATACGAATTTCTACGACGCTTTTGACTTGATCTCTTCTTAGGAGATTCTGTTCTGCTGAATTTGGCCGAGCCACTAAATGTTTTTTATATACTTATAGTGAGACTGAAGGGTAGTTAGAGAGTCAAAGCTAAGCTCGGTGGTTAGATTCTAGTAGATCTGTTTCGTAGTATCCTACCCCGGCAGCTCATCTACTCTACAGTTTCTTGACGTTTTTCTTTGGAACATACAGTTGGTAATCCTATTGAGATATTTATTACAGCCTTAGACGTGGTTGATACGAAGTCCTGGTGAAGTTACCGGCAATTTCTGTTCCTATTCTGCTGAAGTCAGAAGAACTGAAGGTGGTGGCCATTTTTAGAAGCAGGGAGAGGGGGCGAGGGAGAAACGGTAGTTGAGTTAGATGCTGATCTATGTGTGGCTTTCGTCTGGGCTGTGACAGTCTTTCTTGACAGTACTTCGGTCTGGACAACGGGATTCTGCCATGTGAGAAGAGGACATCTGTCGAATTTTTTCTATCCATCTATCTAATTATCTAATTATCTATCTATCTATCTATCTATCTATCTATCTATCTATCTATCTATCTACCTATCTAATTATCTATCTGTCTGCCCATCTATCCATCCTATCTTATCCTATCCTAACCAATCTAATCCTTTCTATCTAAATATCATCTATCTAACCCTATCTATGTATGTATCAATCCCAACTTGTTAAAATCTAACTACTTGCACAGTGTACATGATTCATTCCCCTTTAGTCCAACGTCAAGTCCAAAGTCAATCATTTTTCATAATTAATACAGCAACAACACGTTTTTGGTCCGCTGTGTCGTCCAGCGCCAACACCAAACGTCTATCGTGCCGTGCGTCTGCGATTTGGCACGTCAATCAAAGCAATATTTCTTCAGCAATTTCGCCTCACTTCCACTTCCACTGCCACCTCCAACTCCAGTCGGCAACAATCAATCCCTTGTTCGATGCAGCGAGCGTAGTCGCAATGCTGTGCCTTCGACGCACCACCGTACGACAACGACATTTGCCGCACTGAAGCGTAGTTTCGGCCAGGCGACCCGACCTCCAGCGCAATAAAACTTCATAAACTCTACATAATTCTGCTGTTTGTTGCGTTAACAATACACACACACACGCGCGCGCAGGCACACACAATTATTCTCCCCTAATGGAATCGCTCAGACCGGCGGCGACCATCCCGTCCCCAAGCCCAAGTCAGAACAACAACAGCAGCAGCAACATTCGATCTCGGTGCTGTGCGACCCGGCTTTTTATTTTGCGCTCTCTCCACGCTCGTCATCAGTCTTGGCGGCACAGAGGCAGGCTTGGTGCCGTGCCACAACAGCAGCAGCAGCAGCACCAACAACACCGCATCGAGCCGCCAACCATTCCATTCAATGGTTTGCCATTTGCGCTTCCACCCGGTCCGGCTCATGTTCCACATCGCATTAATTCGTCGACACAGTCGGGCAGCGTTTCTATGCGCAGTGCGTTGTGTGCGTTCAACTAGTTGTGGCTGCTGCTGCTTTGATGTTTGTTACCGCTTTGGCTGGTGCGAGTGCTGCTGACTTTGCTATCGCGCTAAAATGTGTTTTTCTTTGGCTTATTATTATTTTTCCTTTTCGCGTTCGTTTGCTGTTCAGTCGCTTGTTCGTTCTTTCGTTTTCTTCTTTCCATTTCCAAGTATTTCGAATTCGCTGTGCTGGCTGGCTGACTGCTTGCCTGCCTGGCCGACTGACTGCTGGCTCTGTGTGCACTGCCAGCGTTTGTGAATTCTCCTTGACGTTGTTGTTGTCTGTAGGTTTTAGTTTGAAGTGGTGGCTGGTTGTTATTGCTGGTCGTCATCGTTACTGTCGTTGTCTTTGCTGCTCCGCTGAGCCATTCCCTTGCGAGTTGTTTGTGTGTGTGTTGTTATTCCACGCCGGTGCTGGCATTGTCGCTGACGAACCGGGGGACGATGGAATCAAAATTGCTATAAAAAAAGGTATGGAAACTCAGAAATTCCAATTGTGTTGAAAAATTATAATATAATATTATCTATAGAGAGACTAGTAGGCGTGGCACATCGATTTTTGAAAATTATTGCTTTGTATAGATGAATAGCTTTGATCTTGGCAGTTTTATCTAGGACACCCGGTCTTTAATGATAGTTTCTACTAGTGTTGGGCCAAATCACTAATCGTGATGCTCCAACGGCAGCGACATCATTCGATGCTAACAGATATGGAAATGGATATTCATTTCTGTTTAGGAACACCAGAAGAATCAATCTGATCATGACTGTTCGTCTGTCAGTGCTTTTTGTTTTCTATTTCGTTTTAGAAAAAGCTTTGAGCTGCATTTTCAGAAACCTGAAATGTCTGACTTTGTTCCCCGATTTGTGGGGCGAAATACTCAAACGTCATTGACAATTTTTGGAGACCGAAGAAAGTCTACAAAAGAGGGAGGAAATGTCTGACTTTGTTCCCCGATTTGTGGGACGAAATACTCAAACGTCATTGGTCATTTTTGGAGACCGAAGAAAGTCTACAAAAGATGGAAGAATGCAAAAAACTGGAGGGTACTCAATTGTGCTAAACAAAAAGTGCGCTCATTAGTATTTGACTGTTTGTTTTTAGGTTGCCTTAAAGAATTTATGTGTATTGTACCACAGGAACAGCACTCGTTCTCAGGAAGTCCATACGGGAAATGGTTGATTTCACCGCGTACAAGTTTAGAGAGGTATCAAATTAAACCTCACATTAAACCCGGTTTGTTGGAATCAAGATTAGAATCGTTTCCACTGGACGTGAAGAAAGAACTGAGTAGGAAATGCGCGTGTTTCCCCCATCTTAAAGAAATAATGACATTTTTGGATATTAACTAATGACACCAATTTCAAAGAACAATTAAACAAATTTTACTCTCTATACAATTTTCTGTTAAATTCTGTTGTATTGTGAGAGTAGCGCATGATCCCTGAAGCCGCCCACTTTGGCCCACAGTCGCTTCTGTACAATGAAGTTCGTTCTATCGTTCGTCTCCTCCGGCATCTGTTGTTGTTGTGTGTTGGGTCGTTCATATATTTGACGATTCTCTTTTTGTGCGCTGGTTGGTATCGTATCTTTTTTGGATTGCTTCATAAAATGCGAAGCATGTTTGCCTGAGTGCCGCGCAGCTTTCTCCGTGCCAGCCAGCCAGCTGACTTGGGAGCGCACCACCACCACTGCCAACAAACGCCTCCGCATACCCACTGTGCCGTGTCTCCTTTACGTTTTTATTATGCACCCTCGGTCGTCCGCTGCGAAGGCGTGCAGCACCGCGCTCCACCGCTGTGCGCGCTTCTGTTTCTTATCTGTGCGCCTTTGTCAGCGTTGTCGCTGTGTTGCGTTGTTCTTTCATCTTCATCGCCCTCCGTCGCGATTGCGCCCCGTCTTGCCAGCTGTAGTGTAGCAGTCAATCGTTGGCTGTTGGTGCTCGGCAGTTGTGCTCGACGTCGCTGTAGTCATCGTTAATGTTGTTGTTGTTGCCGCCGTCATTTGGTTTATTTCATTTAATTTCATTTCGGAGATAGAATTGGAATGAGCAGCCGGCGCGGGGGGCCGTTGGGTGGGTCGTGGGGGTATAATGTCGTACATTCCGTGTGCACGAGCTGCGTTGCGTTCGCTTCTGCGTCTATTCCGCTTTGCTGCCTCGTTCGCTGGTGGATTTCATTTGGCATGGTTCGTCGGCGCGACGCGATACGGCCGCTTGGTTGGGTAGAGTTGAGTTTCTTCGCATTCGTAATTCTCGTAATTCATTTGAGTTGTTGTGCTGTGTTGTCAGTCGTTCGCTGGTTGGAGTTTTTACTTTGTCGCTGTTGTCCGGCTCTGCTTCTGCTGCCCCTCACTGGCCCAAGTTTTTCTAATCGACATGTCATTTTTAGTTTTTGTGGTCGGATGGTATTTTTGTTGGCGGCAAATGACAGGCGGCTGGCGATGTTGGCGCGCATGGCGAGAGTAGGAGTGGCACGTATGAAAATCTGCGAATCGCATTGCTATCTGTAGTTGTTGGGTTTGTTGGTTGAATGATTCAACAAGTGGTTGTGGAACGGTTACACTTATGGAAATTTGATAAGTTCGATTGCTGGGTCACGAAATACCGTAGTGGGTGGTTGGATGATTGGGCAGAAAATCTTTTACACTACTTGAGTTATTGCTCACTTATACACTTTCGGCATTTTTGTGATTGCGAGAAGTGTTTCATTTACATATTTGCTACGATTCTCATTAAAAAGAGTAAAGAATGTAGATGTGAAGTTTAAATTAAAATTTGAACACTAGAAATTCTGCGAGTTTTCCATACCTACAAAGACTACCTATTATACCCGCTGATATCTCGAAAAGTACACATCGGATTGGACTAATTGTAATTGTAGAACCCAATAAAAAAATAAAAGTCATCAAAGCATAAAATTATAGAAATACTAACGAAAATACAGATATTTCAAAATGAAAAACCGCCAAAATTATCGCAATGGTCTTTCTAGTGTTAGAACAGTTCTAACTCGAATTTCTGTCTCAAATCTAGATGAAATGGCGACGCTAAGACTGAAACGTTTGCTGATGTTTGCGGATCTCCTTTTGGCATCTCCTTGGACCCAATAAGGGTCTATGTATTACCATTAGTGGCCAGCCAGTTGTAGCTACTTACCTTCTGTCTCAAATGTTTCATCTTCCCTGGTTTCAAAGTTGAAATTCAACTCTTCCCCGGACGTATAACCGACACTTCGAAACTAGTCACAGGTTTCTGGGTAAAAGAACGTTGACTAATCGTGGCTTGATGTATCTTCTGAGTTCTTATATAAGCTTCATGTATGTTTGTAGGAGTGTCGATTCTGTATTGTTGTGTCTCAAAGCAGACGGTGATACCTCGGCCATTATTGTCGATAGTACAGCAGAGATGTACGTAACTAAAGCTAAACCCTTCTAGTAACTCTTCCTAGAACTTCACCTCTCATTGTTAAAGTGCATTATTTTTTTGGTACCCGTTATAGATACGACATGCCGGCTTCATCACTTATTTCATCTATAGTAGTTAGTGTGTGGAAGGAGTAGACTTCAGCACAATTTCAACCATGGAGATCAGGAAGCTTCTACACTTCCTGGATCTCACAAAGTGGATTTAAAATAATAGACCATATGAACACAAGTAAGGATGTGGCATTGAAACGACACTTTATGTGCTAGTTGTGCTACCTAGCTGTGGTAGCAACCAATCAACCACCAACCATTTAGAAGGAGATTTTGCAGTTCAAAACATCTTGTTTGGTTTCCCACTGTCGTAGTCGTTAAAGTCGTAGTCGCGTTAAAGTCAACAGGGCTTTGCTGCTAATGGTTTATAACTCTTTCTAGTTAATGGTAGGCCCAGTGTATCTCAGCCACTAAAACTGTACCATCTGTCTTGGCTGAATTTTTGTTTGTACGCAGAAGGTGAACATCTTATTAGATATTTAAGAACCCTTATGGATACGAATACATTATAACAGGACGACAGCAGGACAGGAAAACCATGAACCAATTCATCGGGTCACTTTTCATTTAATTTAAGTAGAGCCTACAGGTTTCATCACCAATAAAATTTAAAACTCCGAAGTTCGAAGTTTCGGTCATCTTTATTTGTTGCAGTCCGTCATCTGCTTAATCGATTCAAATTGAGAATGTTTGCAGCTTCTTTACAATTTTGCGGTTGGTGTTTTCCTTCTTTTCGAGCTTTACTTCAGATTTTTATGACACTAACCTAATCAGACTTTAGTCAGATACAGAGTTCATACATACCAGAGTTCCGCTGAACCTTTTACAATTTTCAATATGATTTAAACTACTAAATCAAATATTGTAAATATTTACTCCAATTAGCAAGTGTTGTAGACTTTTTTAGTTGTGCTCTCTACAATCGAATATAACTATGAAGTTTTTCAACTATTACATTAACCAAATTGAACTGTTAGCCGAACAGTCAAAGTAAAGCAGCTACAGTAGGATTCATTACCAGTGATATTTGCACAAACGGTAGCCAATCGAACTAACCCCGGATATCACCTTTTTTTTGCCTTCGAAATGTCTAATGTGGCCATTTGTGCAACTTGCAGCTACACTGCGGCCCGACAAACACGAACTCCTACACATCCCAATCACAGGAACTGTCTTTTCTAGTCGTTTATCCTTGTCTCAGTTATCTTCAAATCGCTTCTCCACCTGTCTTTCGCATGTGCGCCTTTGGCCCCATACCCGGCACTCCACAACTATCTCTAATCTACGCGTTCGCACGCCACTCTCTTCCTCCACCCCTCTCTTACCATTCGCTGCTAATGAAATTAATTTTGTTTTTGGCGCGACGTTGCCGCGGCGCTCATTCCGCGAAATGTGTAAATATTGCAATTTTCATTCTAGGTGTTGCATTCGTTGTTGTTGTTGCTTGCTTTGTTTCTTCTTTGCTTCTCCGTCGATTGTAAATTATTAGGCGGCCGTGTATGCGTCATACTTTGCGGTTGATAATTCGCCCATCACCCCCCTTGGCAGTAGTCGGTGTGTGGCTCTCTTGCGCCGAGTGTGCGAACGTGTGCATATGTATGGATGTGCGTGTGTGTGTGTGCTTATGTGTCGATAATGACGACGATTTCATTTCTATATTTCGTTTATATATTGTTTTGTTGTTGTTGTTTTTCAATACATTTTTTTATGGTTTATGTTTGGTTGTGCTTTTTCGTTTTATTTTTTTTTTTGTTAATTATGAATTTTTTGTTTGGTTTCATTGTTCGTTTAATTTTTTGAAGAGGCCTTTCAACAAAATTTTCTTCTTCAACTCGACATATTCGCTTGCGCCCGTTCGCTCAGCGCACAGCCCAGTAGTGTGGCCGTCCCGCGCGTCCAGCGTGCTGCGGCAATTTGTCGGATACATTCAGTACGGAGCGGTCGGTGTGGCCTTTTTGGTTCCGTTCAGTTAAGTTCGGTGCGGTGCGGTCCGGCTCGGCTCGTTCGGTTTAGTTTTTAGTTGAACGCGGCCGTCTATTTACTTGGCCCCACTTTTCGTTGCGCACTTTCGTATTTGTGGCGTTTTTGTTATTGTGCTGTTTCGTACGTTCGTTTGTTCGTTCGGTCGGTCGGTCGAGCGTTGTTTGCCAAGTGTTTTGCTGGTGTTGTTTTTGTTGTTGTCGTTGTTGATATTGTTGCTATTGCTGTGTTTGCCAACAAAATAGCAAAATCGTATACGAAACGCGCTGGCCTGGCCCGGCGGCCCGGCCCGGCACGGCCTGGTCTGGTGGTCTGCTCCGGCGTGGCCTGGGCCGGCTCGACTCGGCTCGCTGTGTGCAGCGTCGCTCGGTTAGCTGCGGCTGCCGCTTATGTTGCTTGCGCCATTACGACATTTCATTTTTGGTTTATTTGACTTTTATATAGAAATTGCCGTTGTGTTTTGCTGCGTTATTTTTGGTTTGTGCTGTTGCCGTTTTGCTAACCACCAATTCCACTTAAATTTCTCGTGTGTGTATTTTTGCGTGGTTGTTGTTCATCGCGTCGGGTGTTGAGCGTTCGCCGTTCGCTCTGTGCTGTTTTTCTCTGGTTCAGTGCTGCTCGTTTGGGGTTTTTTCCTTGAGTGTATGGACTGGCTCTGGCTCGTACGGAATCGTTCGTTCGTTCGTTTCATTTATTCGGCCCCCTAACAGTCCGAGCGTTGGTCGCTCCATCACGTACGGCCGGCCGTCGCCGTAATCATTGTCGCCACCATAATCATTGCTGTTGTTGTTGGTTTTTGGTTGGCATTTTTTTGCTGGCTTTTTTGTTGTTGTTTCCAGTGGTTTCGTTGCGCGAGCATGTTCGCTGAATCGTTCGCCGTTGTTTGTGCATTCGTTTGGTTTTCGTATCTTCTGACAGCCGCCAGCCAATTCGAGTCGCGCCAAGCAAAGTCAAGTTGGGCCCGAGCCCAAGCTGGCATCGCGTTAGGTTGCGTCGGTTCGAGTCGAAGTCGAAGTCGAGCCAGACTGGGCAGTTGTGAAACCCAACGTTGAGCGTCTGTGGCTTTGATTCCGCTGAAGCAGCCACCGCACACCCGCTATGAGTTCGTTGAGTAGACCCGCCAGTTAGCCAGCCGCCTGGCGCATTTGGCGCTAAGCCGCGTTTTTCCCCAACGTCATCGTCATCGCCTATTCGGCGAGCGCGCGCCGCATTTCGTGTTAGTTTACTGCCGATTCCAGTGGCCGATTCGACGTGTGCACTTCACCCGTCTGACGTTCTTGTTTTGCTTTGCGTTTTCGTTTCGAATTTCTTGGTGGCCGCACTTTGTTGTAATAGTTTTGCTTTTATTTTTTGGCTGTTTGCTCGATCGTTTGAGTAATTGTGTGTACTTTAAGTATTGCCGCCGCCGTTGTTGTTCGTGTAATTTGTTGGAGCTGTTGCCTGATCGTATCTGATCGTCCCGTTCCATTTCGTCCCGTCCCGTATCTCTGCTGTCATCGCCTCACTCTCGCACTGTGTTGTTGTTGGCCGTTGATTTGGGTATGTTTTTATTAACGATTGCCGGGTAAATCTTCAACTTGGGTCTGTGATTTTAATGATTTGCGATTTCATATTTTGTGTTCATCATCATCATCGCTCAGCTTATTTCGCCGTTGCCATCAGTTTTCGTTGCCGCTATCAGTTCGCGTTGTGCGGTTTATTGTTTATCTTTTGGCAATTTCCAGCTGTTATTTCAGCGCTCATCTGCATATTTTGTGGTGCTGGTTCTCTTTTGCGTTGTCATCGTCATCATTGTCGTTGTCGGCAGCGCGTCAGCATCTTTGGTCGGTGGTTGTCTACCAGCAACAACAACAACAACCAAACTACCAGTTGCTCGCCCTCTGCAATTACGCTGTGATTCATTGCTCATTGTTTAATAGGTTGGCACAATTATGTGGCAGCGGCGTTGTCGTTGACTAATGTGATGAGATGTGTTGATGTTGTTGTTGTCGTTGTTCGTTTGTGCCATCAGCAATAAAGCAACAGTCCAATGTTACACTTACGACTCCAATGTCGCAATTATAGACGCAATTTCTAAGCATTGCCGCCAAATAGTGCGCGCGGATGTGTGTTTTATTGTGCCAATAATTGTAGTCGAACACAACATTTTCGTGCCATTCTCTCGCTAGAAATGTTTCTAATTGCGCGCCCATAACTTTAACCGCAATTTATGGCCGCCACTTCTGCGCCGCCTCCATGAATGATACTCCTCGCAGTTTTTCTTTTCTTGTCTCAACCCCCAATTTCTTGGCTTTCATGTTTTTGTATATTTTCGCATTTGTTTTTCTCAACATTCCCGCTTACCTCGTTGGCCTTTGTTATGATTTGGTTTTCATTCAGCCACGTATTTTTGCTCGGTCCGTTGATCACCGCCAGCCACACACTTTTCAGATTATATTCAATTTATTTTCACATTTTGACATTTCTGCAATTATCTACTGATTTTTTTTTGTGGCTGTCTATTGTTTTGACTTTGCTTCTACTCTCACCGCACGTGTGATTAATATTCTATTTTTTGCGTTGTCGTCTTTCAATTCAATTGATTTTTTTGATGTTTTTGTTGTTATGTTTGGCTTTTTGTTGTTATTGCTAAAAGCCACACAGCACACAGTAACTGCGTCAAACATTTCCATTTTCCTTTTTGCAAAAGGTCCAAAACTATTTCAAATTGTGTCAAGGCCTATAGATAAGGAAGTATCACTAGCCCCCAACAACAAAAACCACACGCGATTTTGTTTTTAAAGGTTTAAGTTACTCGATGAGAATTATTTGGCCCATGCGATTTTGTTAGTGTTTTTGTTCAGTTTATAGTCGAAATCGGCTGACAGTTCACTGGCTTGGATTGAGCCATAGTGAAATTAATAAAGTGTACCAGGTAGATGACGTACACTTATTTCTCTGAGTAGCAATTGTCGAATTGTCAATTTATTTGTGTCAGTTCGATTAACCTTTATTTTTGTTGTCGCTAAAATAGCACAAAATTTAAAATTGACTTTCAGTACTCCAGAAATATATATTTTCGTAATGTATTTTATGTTAGAAAAACATAGAAACTGCATTGCCGGTCGTTTTTTTGCAGAGATAGCACGTTTTTCCTAGCATGTAATTGCGTTTTTTGTGTCGGTTTTGGTGCAGAACGTATTTTCACACAACAATTTATTTTGACATTTTTTCATACAGTACAGACGGGTTATGAACTCTGACATTTGTCAGCATAATGACAACAACTGTCAGAAAATAAGTGTACGATGAAGAGAGAGTTCCTGCTATCTGGCACACTTTATTAATTTCACTATGGATTGAGTATAATTAGAACTTGAAGGATGTCTCTGAGAGCATATCTTGAATAATATTCATAAAATTGAAGCAGGCTTTGGCCTGACAGATGTTCTCGATAAGATAATTCTTTCCTTTTTGAAACTTTATTGGATCGATTGGATAAGTCAAATCTAAATAAAAAGGATGATATCGGCCAAAATGATGATACCGAAAGCAAATTGTCAGCTAGTTGTCATGGTTTTGTAGTATGATTGGGTGGTAAGAAGTTCACAATTTTCGATTGGGAAAAATTCGAAGTTTACCACTTTAAGAGTTTTATGTAAAGTTGTACATTAGCAGAGAAGTAATGATATATTTTGTAAATCGTCAACTAGTTATCAGATGTTCTGCTTTTCAAGTATGATGGGGTGGAAGCTCAGTTGTATGTCCTTTAATCTCTACAATGAAGTCTTTGAAATGTTTTCATAATCTCTTAATTCAATATACCAGCATAAATAATCAAGTTGACTCCTAAAAGAGAACGATTTTACTTAGCCAACACCACTTTTTAGTGCAAATAAAAGAGCAGTAACTTTCCTGACTCTTTAATAAACCAATAGTGCGATTTCGAAATACAGAATACAAAAGTGTAAGCTGCCGAAGATGTTTATTGATGCGCACCAACATTGCGGGACCAATTACTTGCTGAGGCTGAGCAAAAGTGATTTGAGAACCATTGTGGGGCTCGTTACTGAATTTTTCCTGCTTAATAAGAATCTCAACCGATTTGGGAGACGTGCCTCGGTCATTTGTGAAATGTGTCTGTGGTGACTGTGGCTCAGTTCGCGAGTAGCAGAATGATCATCACTGGCATAGAGGAAAATCAGACTGCTGCTCTTTGTATTTCTGAATGCCCAGCTTTCGGAAGATGAACTATCAGGCATCCTTCGCTTTACAGAAACCGTAGGCTGAAAGAGATCCAGAATCACTGGGAAACTTAATATCAAAAGCAGCTTATTGCAGGCCGCAACCTGTTTGTCAAGGGGGAATGCAATAGCCGGGGTACAACAACAATGCACGACAATGTCTTTCAGCCTGTGTCGATGGACACTCCCAACAATATATCTATGGTCAAAAACAATAAACGCTAAAGTCGACTTGAGACATCATTGAGTTAAGGGTGCTAGCATGTTCCTTGAAAGCGTGCAGCTCAAAAAAGTACTTATGGGCTTAAGCGATTTTTGCTTTTGACCACAGATATAGTAGTAATTGCAATTTCGATATCGATATTGAACTAATGACTGGAGTCTGAGTTCGACCAAGACCCGTAAATTACCGAAAAACAGGCTGAATTCTTTAAAGATCCAGGTCAAGTTACTAAATTCAACTATGACTGGTCAGTAAGGAAGACATCCTTGCGAGTCACCGAGCAATTTGCTTGATTCTTTAATAAATCAGGTCAAGTTACCCAAATCGAACTATGGCACATCAATAAGGTCGACAAAGACCTTATTACCTCACTTTTACGCCAAAGTAGCTCAGTTTTTTTTATCCTTATTGAAAAGGTTTGCAAAAACTCGTCATATTTCTCAATTCTCTTCTACCGTTCGCGGCCAATTCGTCCCTCCACGTCACATCCACCTTTGAACAAAAACCTGAAATTAAATGCCCCAAATTCGGCTGCGATTTTGACTGTCTAGGTCGGTTGCATAATCAGCATCAAGCGTCTCATTCATCATTTGTTGCCTTGCAGGTGAAGTGTTTAAAATGTTTACCCTTTTTTCCTTCTTCCCTCGCTCAGTTCTTTCATCCTTTTTGCCGCCCACTTATTGAGTTTGTGTTCGCGTTTATCAGCCGGCAATGGCACAGATTTATAACAACTTCCGCGGCCTAAGTTGCGCCCATTGAAAGCGTTTATTGCCAACCCCTGGCGGCGCTGTGCTAGCCGGTCGACTACCAAGCAACCTTTTGTTGCTTCGTTTTTGCACCGCAACGATGCTTTGAGGACAAGCCTCCGAATTAATATTGGGTCAAGTTGTTGTTGGTTAACTGGTTGTTCATTGCACTGTGCCAACACAAACGCCAAATATGTTTTGTTGTACTTTGAGTCGATGGGTTTTTGGGCGCCAGAGCAACGCTTTGCACTCTTTCACTTGTTGCACTGTGTGTGTGTTTGCGTTAGTTGTATTTCCCCTCTTTTTTTATTTGCTGTGTTTTTTGTCCCCCTACAAGTACAACGTTTTGACGTTGCATTCTGTTTAGTTGAGCTTGCACGACCGCAACATATTTGTGCATTCGAAACATGTGCTCGCTATCAGCATCCAACGCCAGCTGCAGCACAGCGCTTCCTCCGACCGCTCGTCGCCGTTTTTCACATGTCTGCTTCAGTCGTCGCTGAGTTGCTGTTTTTATTGTACAATTTTCTATCGCTTTCGGTCTGTAGTTATGGTTGTGTCGATATAAGTCAGCGAGCGGAGAGGGGAGCGTTTTCCGCTTTGTGATTAACATTTCATTTGCTGCCAGATCGAATGGTTAATAATTGATTGTGAATCGACTTGATGTGGCGCGCATTCTCGATTTCAGGTGTATTGCTGAATTCACCACGCGGCCAAACGCTGAATTGCCTACTCCTTGTATGAAGTTAAATTCAACTTTTGACCACAACGCGCTGCTTACGTTTGGAATTTTTGAATGTTTTAAGTAGTATTTGCACCAGAAGTTGCACGTTGCCATTGCATTGTTCTCCAGCTTCACATCCACATCCGCACTCGCCATTGCGCCATCTCGCATTGGCTTCGTTGGAAGAGGGCGGCGGGAAATGTTTCCTGTCATGATTTATGACTGCCCGGTGGCGCAGTGTCAAAGTCGCTCCGAGACTGCTCTGCTGTTTCTCGTGAACGGATCAGTGGCAGTAAATGTTAATTGTTTGTAATTGTTGTTGTTGCCGTTGGCGCTTTCGATTGCCGTGCACGGCACTGGTGGGGCTGGTGGCTGGCTGCCACCGCTCTTAGTTACGTCTGCTTATTTACACAATCTTATTTTTTTGTTGCCTTTTGTAATTCATAGAAAAATGACTGTTTTTCTCTCTTGGTGAGTTTCGTTTAGCTGCCTTTTACTTTAGTCGGCGCCATTCACTTGACTTGTGTTTGCTATGGTGTGGTTGTTGTTGTTGTAGCTTTAATGATTTTACATTTTTGTTTTGCTTTAATTTGATGTTAGTTTCGTTTGGGGTTTTACTTTTTGTTGGTATTGTTGTTGTTGCCTTTAAATAAATTTCGCTATCAGAATCTTAAACAAAACAATAAACACAAAAACACAAATTGAATCTGAAAAGCCGGCCGGCTTTTGTCTATGGTCTTTGATTTGTTTTGCTATTGGCGGTCGGCCTCGCATTTTTGTACTCAAGTTTTATTTTATACAATTTTGTTTTTGGTTTTTACGCTCGTTTCAATGGCAGATTTTCGATTGTTTCTTCTTGATGAGTGTGTTTTTATTCTTCATTTTGATTGTTGCCGATTTTATTGTCCATGTGGCTGTTGTTGTGTTGTAAGCGTTCGAGCGCATGTCTGCATAATCGAAAACAAAATACACCGTCAAGTGTTTTCATACAACAACAACAACAACCAAAATTGTTGTATTTTTAATGCCATTTCGAACGTGACAGGCGCGAGATTGGCCCATTCATCTATCGGAATACATCTAAAGGAATGAATTGCGCGCCAAAAGAAAAAGCTGCACGGGTGCGGCATTTCTCACTGTTGTGTAGGCGATAAATCTTGAAATCTTGTCTGAAAAGGTTTAAAAGAAAGCTGTGGTGTTGTGGCGTGTGTTGCTTTCCAAATGTTGTTTGTTCAGCCACGTTTCAGCGGGTCCACAAATAAATCTGTAGTGGCAGGCATTGCTCTAAATTGAGCTAAAGTGTTGGCCAAGTGTTACTGAACTCGGAATTCTTTCCAGATCTGAACTTTTGTGTCGAGAATTCTTCTACTCGATATACAGTAGTAACCCTTTTTCTCAGCATCTCTGTATCTGCACAATTCAGAGACTAGAAAACTCATTCAAGTTCACTCTTCTAACTCGCACAATCGGGCTTCCAAAGCCCCAACACATCGGTCCATATTTAACTCTGCATTCTTTGTGCAATTCTGTGTGTCTAGGGCAGCTTAAATTCTTCTTCTTCTCTCTCAATTCCCACCATTTAGTTTGTTCATTAATTGTTCTATTTACTCGGCTGCGGTTTATTGCAATAGTGTGAGTCGTTGTTGTGTTCGCACTTGGCTTCGCTTTGCACCTAATTCACTTGCCCCCAAATCACTTCACTTTGTGGCAAAAGAAAAAACTAATTTTTTCTTTTCCGAAAAATTGAAAAATTTTCCCCCAATCGACAGTAGTGAAAAACGAATTTCTACAACGAATAAACCTGAACAAAGAAACTCAATCGTTTTGAATCGACATCGACGACAACAACAAACACAAAATACAAAAGGAAAGCTACGAATTTTGATTTCAAGAATTTTCAGCAATAACAACAGCAACAACAGAAATATTTAATAAAACTAGAAATCTAAACAAAGCACACAAAATGAACAAAATATTGCCCTGGGAACATTTTGAGAATTTATATAAAGTATTGTATTTACTTTCCAGCATACGCTTCCCGAGCGCACTTTCACTAACCACTCGTTTCTGTTTTGTATTTGTTTGTTGCAGGAATTGATTGGCCAGAACAGCAACGACAGTTCCAGTGGAGGCGCTCACAGTGGCATGGGCTCAGGACCGCCGGGCACACCCAATCCACAGCAAGTTATGCGGCCCACACCGTCGCCCACTGGCTCGTCCGGTTCGCGATCCATGTCGCCGGCAGTGGGTAAGTGTTTGTGCGCGTCTCAAAGTCGTCGCCATTCCCTAAAGTGACTGTTTCCTATAATCGGCGCTCTGCTTTCGATTGCAGCACAAAATCATCCCATTTCACGCCCATCGAGTAACCAGTCAAGCAGCGGTGGCCCCATGCAGCAGCCAAGCGGTCCCGGCGCTGGACCGCCTCCGCCGCCGCACATGTCTCAAGGTGGCAATGGACCGCAGCAGCAGCAGGTGCAGATCCCGCTGCAACCGCAATCTCAGCAGCAAGGGGGCCCCGGTGGTCCGGTTGGTGTGCACAACTCCACGTCATCGGCGAGCAACTCGCCGCAACAGGGCGGCGGCCCGCCCGGCGCACCTGGCGTACCCCTTGGGCCGCAGCAGCAGCAGCAGCCGCCGCCTCCCAATCAGTCTGTGAACAACATGCCAACGCCACCGCCTCAAGGCGCCGGCGGTGGTGGCTACCCGCCGCCGCCTCACATGCACGGCGTCTACAAGATGGGCGGACCGGGGCAAAGCCCCGGTCCCGGTCCACAAGGCATGCCGACGGGCTATCCGCCGCCACAGCAGTCGCAGCAATACTCTCAAGGTAGGTTCAGTGTTCGTTTTGTGAGCGACGACGGCATTTTGAACTTGTTTCGTCTTGCAGGAACATACCCGCCACGCCCACAGTATCCGCCAAGCAGCTATGCACCAACAGCGCCGCCCACAAGTCAGCCAACGTCTGCAAACAGTATGCCGCCGGGTGGTGGCCCGCAGTATCCGGGCAGGCCAATGCCGAACCACACCGGCAGTGGCCCGCACGCGCAATATCCGCCCTACCAGAACTGGGTGCCGCCGTCGCCACAAGGCGGACCGGGCGCTCCGGGCAGCGGCGGCGCCAACGTCATGGGCAACCACATACAGGGTAAAGGCACTCCGCCGCCCGGCGGTCCACCACAGCCGCAAGGCAGTGGCTCGCCGCGTCCACTCAATTACTTGAAGCAGCATTTACAACACAAAGGTGGCTACGGCAGCAATCCAACACCGCCACAAGGCTACGGCAACGGGCCGGGCATGCATCCCGGCATGCCGATGGGGCCGCCACATCACATGGGTCCGCCACATGGGCCGACCAGCATGGGACCGCCGACGAGCACACCGCCGCAAACTATGGTAGTGGGTGGAGCCAGTGGCGGTGTGGGTCTGGGAGGTGCTGGTGTTCTGCAGTCGGAGGGCGAGCATATATCGCAGGACAATGGCATCAGTTCGTCGGGCTCGTCGACAGCGTCGGGTCCGCATCCAGTTACATCGGTAGTGACTACTGGACCGGATGGCACACCCATTGACGAGGTTAGCCAGCAAAGTACGCTATCCAATGCTTCAGCAGGTGAGCACAAAGACAACATAAGCAGTAACGAATGAGTATCAAATTTACGTTTGTTAATTCGCATAGCTTCTGGTGAGGATCCACAATGCACTACGCCAAAGTCGCGCAAAAATGATCCGTATGGTCAAAGCCACTTGGCACCGCCCAGCACATCGCCCGTGGGCCATCCCGGACACCCGGGCGGACCGGGTGAGGAATACGAAATGAATTCACCGCCAAATTGGACTCGAACACCAGCCAGCCCGGTAAGCTGCCGCCACATACATTCGACTTGTGCATACTCATAATTTGGTTTTCACAAAGCAGGTTTTCAACAGTCATGTTCCTCCACAAGAGACTTACCGTTCGACGTCCAACAAGAAATCGGACAGCCTTTGTAAATTGTACGAAATGGATGATAACCCGGAGCGGCGCGGTTGGCTGGACAAGCTGCGCGCTTTCATGGAGGAACGGCGCACGCCGATCACCGCTTGCCCGACCATCTCAAAACAACCACTCGATTTATATAGGTTATATATTTATGTAAAAGAGCGTGGAGGATTCGTCGAGGTATGCAAGGTGCCGTAGTAATTCCTTTTACTAACTTCTTTTTAGATTTACTACCACTACTACTACTACTACTACCACTAGCAAAACTACCTTCCTACCAACTTAGTAAACGATAATAAATAACCCAACGCAGCAGTCAGCGGGCTTACTCCCTGCACTAAAAAAACAAACAAAAGAAAAACAATCACCACAGACCCTCTTCCCACTCGAATTGTGGACTTGACCACCGAGTTCAAACAAACATCCAATTGAGATCCATTCCTACAATTTGAGTGCCGCATTTGATTTTTGTTGTAGTTGAGAAGGCGACAGTAGAAAAGACGATATAAATGCTAGTCTCACTAGTCATCGTTTTCATAAAACATACTGTACAATAAAACGATACGAGCGTGTACAGAAAAGCTAAAGTATATACGAAAAGAAGCTTTTTTAAAATTCTCAATCAACTGCATGTTTTTGTGTGTTAATTCGGCAAAGTGATTTGATTTGTATAATTTTTGACATTTTCAATTTAAATCTGGGCGTTTAATATATTGAATGAACGTTTTATTGGGTCGCTAGTTTTGTGAACCGAAATGTTTGTTTTTAATAGTTTTGAACGATCTTTCTTGTTATCAGTGTGATTTACAGAATTTTATTGATTTAAAAAAAAATTGGTTTAATGAAATGTGCTGTTCCATTTGAAAAGTATGTTTTTGTTACTGGAAAATAAATCATTTTTGTTCGAATTGAAATTTAATTGATACAAAGTCAAATATGTAGCCAATGTTTTTGCTTTATAAAGCTAAGGTTGAGTAAACTTTTACAACCAAACTTTTGCCAAGTTTTTCATCTTTTTGTTTTTAACAGAGTCGCACTTATTAGAATTTTATGGACTTTTTTATTAAATCAAACTTGTAAATCTTGTGGTCTTCACCGTTTAATGTTCAATGGGAATCTTGTAATGACACAACATTACTATTTTTACTGAACGTCTTATACCACATTGGAGTTCAGAGTCCTTTTGCCAATTTTTTTTTTTTTGTAATTTAGAGCTTGAGTAGTTTTTTCTTCCTACCTGCCCTTTGTTATGTAGTCATTTGTTTCTCCTCTAAAAATGTTTCCACCTGTCTTGAAAGTATATGTTCAATTCATTGCCTATCGTAAGTAGATTTCTTGTTTTTCTGTGTTTTAACATTTCTTCCATTTAACACGTAGCCTAAGACACATTTTCAAGACTTATGAATGTGATGCGGAGAGTGCAATCAGTTTCATTGGTGCTTGAGAAATATTTCAATTGCATTTGTTGAATTGTATTTCATAAAGAAGATTAAAAATATTTGCAGAAAATAAATTTTTTTTTAATAAAAAGCACTATGCATATTGTAAAATATATTCAGAAATAAATATAAGAATGCTTCTCGCAATTTGTACTGTTACAAGTGTAAAACCAATATTTCTTTTTGCATTCTCCTAAAAATGATTAAATTGATCAAGTTTTGCAATTGTTTGCATCAATGCGAATCATTGTTTGCTTGCAACTTTTTTCCTCACACATACACACACCCACACACATACACATTCCGCATAGTATAGACACCAAACTGAAATGTTCTGACTATAATTTTTCTCCGCTTTTTTCTATACACTTCAACCAACCAACCATCGATTCAACAAAAGGTTACGAAGAGTAAAACCTGGAAAGACATTGCCGGACTGCTGGGCATCGGCGCCAGCAGTAGCGCCGCCTACACGTTACGGAAGCACTATACCAAGAACCTGCTGACCTTCGAGTGCCATTTCGATCGCGGCGACATTGATCCACTGCCCATCATACAACAGGTGGAGGCTGGCACCAAGAAGAAGTCAACGAAGGCCGCTTCCGTACCATCGCCAGGTAAAAGTGAGCACCGTAAATTTTTGTACTTATTTTCTCCCTCGCATTGAGCACCATCCCGTATTATGTACACATATTCCCCACGCATTGCATTTCCCCACCCCGTGTCGCTTGTATGCAATCCTTGTTTAATTGAAATTTAATTTCATATTTTCATACTTACCAACCACGTTCGACCAATTGGCGGTGGTATTATGGTGGATAACGTGAATGCACCCACAACGCCAGCAGGTTCCTCGAATTCTCAAGATTCATTCCCAACACCGGGAGCGGCGGCGAATGCAGCGATCGACGGCTATCCCGGCTACCCGGGCGGCTATCCGGGTGCGGCTGGCCCACAGCCCGACTATGGCGCCGGTGGTGGCCAAATGCAACGGCCACCGTCACAAAGTAACGCACAAACTCCACATGCAGGTATGTACAATCATTCGAGAATGTCCGGGTTCAACATGAAATGTCGAACATGAAAAGCTGGCATAGTTTAGCGTTTCCTCAATGCGTCCTAACAGAATTTAATTTCGAATTTACTTTCGCTTCTCATCTTTGTTGTACCTCACAATATTGTAATAACAAATTAATTGATTAGCTTTTATTTGACAACCGTTTGTGCATTTTAATATGAAATTACTGCAAGTTTAAGCAAGGAATTTCTTTGTTAATTCGGGTTTGGCACGCAAAAAAATTTCAAAATCACATTATGGGCCCCAAAGTCACCTACGGCAATCTGTGTAAATAACAAACACGGTTTAACCAAGAATTTAAGTTGTGCAACTAACTAAGTGATTTAAACTTGTTTGAATTTATTTTCTGAAAACATCCTCAACCCTCACTCCCACTCTCACTTCTAGTCCCTTTCCCAAACTATCCTCCAGTTGCTTAACCTGTCAGCTCCTCATTGCTATCCACACTTAACTTGACAGATTAACTCAATTCAATATTGTTTTTTTTTAATTCTTATTTTATAAATTGAAATTACTCATCATGATCATCATCACCACCACCACCACCATCACCAAATCACCATCTCACCAACTGAACAACAAACCATCATCACAAACAACAATATCCACAATAATGACCATTATCAAAAATCCATCATCATCATCATCAACAAACCAATGAATCAATTACTGAACCACTTTACGATCCAATCGCCACAACCAACCGCAACCAATCACCAAATCACGAATCATGCACCAACCACCCGCCACACCGATAGGCAATACTCAAACAGCAGCAGCTGGTGATAATATTAGTGTGAGCAATCCGTTTGATGATCCGGTCGTGAGTGGTGGTGGCGGCGGCGGCAGCGTTGGTGTTGGCGTTGGCGGCGCACCACCGCCTCCTCGTGCCGCTCCCTATCAACAGGGGGCCGGCAGCTCATACACGCCGGTGTCTAGAACGCCAGGTATTAATTTTGTTTTGCTTTTGTTTCTCCACACATGATTTTATACACATTCTATTCGTACATTTCTCGCATTACTTTCGTTTTAGTCTTTTCCGTACATCAGCATTTACTCTTCATTTACCCAAACACTAACAATGTTTATCATTCATTTGTTCGTTTCGAATTTAGTTTGCACTTTCATCATTGTTTTTGTACTCTCCGCCGCATTTGTTATATAAAATTTTGTGTGATTTTGTCATATTTATGTTTCTCTATTATGCCAGTTTTTGTATGATTTACGAATTGGTTTTCTTTGATACTTTGTGGCATGCCGTATGCGTTGTATGCGTTTTGGTCCAAGTCCATGTGGAGAAGATTCCTATTGTATGTATTCGACTGGGTGTTGGGAGTTTGTAAGAGATGACAAAAAGGTGTGGGTGGTAGATTTTAAAAAGTGTCAGACTAATTTTTTTCTTTTCAAGTTAATCCTTGTTAGTAACAATAATCTGTAAGATATGTTGAAATGAGCTAATCAGCCATACAAACCAAAGTTTTTTAATCGATTTCTGACACGTGGTTTGTGAAAAAGTGGTATAGGTTAGACTGAGGATTCGCCAGTTAGGGCGGGAACCTTAGCTTAGGAGAAGTTCTGGAACTTGGAGCCATAAACAGTGCTAAAATGATTAATAAAACCTCAACCTAGATGGCTAAATCAGGGCTTGCACAAAAGATCAACACTGGTAGCGGTGTTTTATAGCCTTAAAAAATAACAACAACAAATCGTATGTGGAAAATGAGTAGGCACATTGAGTTTTCTACTTAAGTAGACAACTCTGGTATAGTTTCTTCTCGATTTATTTCGTTTTTGTTTTAATTAAATCCTTAGTATAGTCAACTAAAAAACGATACGAGATTATATCTTTTTAAGATCAAATTACATTGCTTTCAATTTGAAACTTGAGTCCGTTGAGTTGTCATTAACCAGTTTTAAATTTACTTCTCAAATTCTTGTTCTGCATCTGTCTTCAGTAAAAATTAAATGTTTCCATTAATTCGTACAAATCGAAATGTTTCACCTTACTTCCAATGTTTCTTTACTATTCTCGTGGTAGCGGGATTGCATCATAAACTCCCATCTAACCCTGCTGCTCTCCTCTGTTTTTCCCCCACACTTTCTATATCCGTAAAGTCCTTTCCATTTATGTTGAAGTACGTACAGCATTTGTCTCTTACGTTTATGTGTCTGTTTGTGCGTGTGTACGAGTACTGCTTGTTTTGCTTAGTAGCCAATATGTGTCCATCGAGTTTCTCTCTGCTGCTGCATGTAATTAGTCGTATTTTAATTTATTTTTCCATGTGATAATTGCAGGTTCTCCTTATCCAGGACAGCCCGGTGCTTACGGTCAGTATGGTTCAAGTGATCAATACAACGCCACCGGTCCGCCCGGGCAATTCGGCCAGAGTCAAGGACCGCAATTTCCACCACAGAATCGCAATATGTACCCTCCGTACGGGCCCGAGGGGGAAGCGTGAGTGCAATTTTCTTCTCTCTAGTCACAACACTGATTGACTTATTGTTCATGCGTTAGCTTGTCTGTGTTACTCTTTTGCATCACATAAAATCATCGACAGTCACTCATCGGTTTCTTTAATTAACAAAATGCCTTTATCTCTTCAGCCCTCCGCCTGGCGCGAATCAATACGGTCCTTATGGCAATCGGCCCTACAGTCAGCCGCCACCGGGTGGTGCACAAACGCCGACACCGCCCGGTGCTGGTGTGGCTGGCGCTGCTGGTCCGCCCTCAGGTGGGCCGACGGCACCAGGCGGCGCCTATCCACCAGGAGCACCCGCACAACAGGATTACTACAGACCACCCGATCAAGTGAGTGCTTCGAACGCATTTTCAAAGAGAATTGAATTGCATTGCTTTTGTATGTTTTGCCCCCCGTAGAGTCCACAACCACGACGACATCCAGATTTTGTCAAAGACTCACAGCCCTATCCCGGCTATAATGCAAGACCACAAATATACGGTAAGAGCAAAGCATTTGGTCTCATCCAACTTCTCCATTTCTAACTTTGATTTCGTTGTCCCAATTTAAGGTGGCTGGCAAAGCGGCTCGAATCAGTATCGTGGGCAGTATCCTTCCTCACCGTCGCCACAGAGCTGGGGCAGCGCTCCGCCACGAACTGCTGCTCCGCCGGGCGGTCCCCTGGGGCCACCCAATCAGCAGGCATCGGCCGCTGCGCAGTGGGAGCAGCATCGATATCCGCCGCAGCAGGCTCCACCACCGCAGCAGCAACCGCCATACCAGCAACAGAGTCAACAGCAGCCGCCCCCACTGCCGCAGTGGGCCAGCGCGCAGCCTCCGCAACCTGGCTCACCCGGTTCTCCGCTGCGTCCGCCAGGCGGCCCGCAACAGCAACGCATGCCTGGCAGTGGACCTGGTTTGCCGCCGTCGCAGCAGCCCGTGGGGCCTACGACTGGCCAGAGTTTGCCCGGCAGCATAGCGAAACCACCATTCTCAATGCCACCGCCACCACAAACAAGCAGCGCAGGCCCCACATGCGGCCCGTCAGGCCCACCTGGCGCTGGTAGCATGTCTGCCGGCATGGTGGGCGCACCAAAGCCACCAGTCACAGGGCCAACTCCGCAACTAGGCACTGCCGGAGTGCAGCCGCCACCGCAGCAACCACAGACGCCCTTCGCGCCTCCGGTCGGTCAGCAGCTGGTGAAGAAGGACATAATTTTCCCTCCGGACAGCGTGGAGGCGACCACTCCGGTACTGTATCGTCGCAAGCGGCTTGCGAAAACGGACGTCTGTCCTGTGGACCCGTGGCGCATTTTCATGGCAATGCGATCCGGTTTGCTGACGGAGTGCACGTGGGCGCTGGATGTGCTTAACGTGCTGCTGTTCGACGACACCACGGTGCAGTACTTTGGGCTGGCCCATCTACCCGGCCTGCAGACGCTGCTGCTGGAGCATTTCCAGAAGAATCTCGCAGAGATGTTCAACGATAACGAAGAGACGGACGATTCGGGTAGCAGGAATCCGCGCAGCGTTCGTAGTATTTGCAGTTACAACCGCAAACGTTATTACGAGCACTGCGACGAGAAGTCGTCGTCGAAGTGGTCAAAGACGTTGACCGATGACGATGTGGACGAGGGTATCGATTTGGGTCAGATACGTAGCCTGCCCAATCCCGAGGAGCGCGTCGTGCTGCTGTCGCACACGCCCAACTACACAATGATGTCGCGCAAAGGTGTGCCAGTGCGAATACAACAGTCGGAAGAGGACATTTTTGTGGCGGACGGCCAGAGGCCATGGGACGTTAACAACGACCGGCAGTACGAGCAGGCAGTGCCGGCGGGCAGCAACGCCTGGTCGTACGAGTTCGCCGAACGGAACCCGCACGACGGCATCATCGACGTGTTCAAGTCGGAGATAATAGACATTCCATTTGCGCGGTACATACGCGATCTCAAGGGACGCCGAACCGATGCGAAAGCACTGTCGGTGTCGGACGAGCGGGAGCAGAAGACTGGAGCCGATGAGGCGACACGGCTGGGTGCTGGCAAGAAGTGCGCGTTCGACGCCACTGAGGACGGCGACGAAGATCGTCTGCAGCAGACGTTTAACAAGAAGCGGCGGCTCTTCAACAACAGCAGTAGCGTCAGCAGCAGCAACGGCAACAGCAGCAGTGCCAGCGGCAAAGGCGGCAGCTGTAGTGAGGGAAGTAGCGCCAAAAAGTCAAAACTGCAGGACGAGGAAGAAACCTTTGCGCAGCCGGAAATTAAGAAAGAGCTAACGGAGGCTGTAGCGGCTGATGCGTGCGGTCAGGGCATTGCAGCCGCCACCGATAGCGACTGCCGCGAAGTGGACATGGAAATCGAAGTGCCACAACGCTTGCCCAATGGCAACGCTCCGCCCAAGACATTCGATCCGAAAGGAACGGTGCGCGATCCGGCGAACGTGCTACAGCGCCGTCGCGACTCGACATACGAAGACGAGTGCTACACCCGAGACGAAGCCAGCCTCTATCTGGTGAACGAGAGCCAGGATTCGCTGGCGCGACGCTGCATCTGTTTGTCGAACATCTTCCGCAATTTGACTTTCGTGCCGGGCAACGAGACGATACTGGCCAAGTCGACGCGCTTCCTTGCCATTCTCGGCCGACTGCTGCTGCTCAACCACGAACACTTGCAGCGCACGCCCAAGACGCGCAACTACGACCGCGAGGAGGACACCGACTTCTCGGACTCGTGCAGCTCGCTGCAGGGCGAGCGCGAGTGGTGGTGGGACTACCTGATTAGCATCCGGGAAAACATGTTGGTGGCCATGGCAAATATAGCCGGTCACTTGGAGCTGTCGCGCTACGACGAGATCATTGCCCGGCCGCTGATCGACGGGCTGTTGCATTGGGCAGTATGTCCGAGCGCTCACGGCCAGGATCCGTTTCCGTCGTGCGGTCCCAACTCGGCGCTGTCACCGCAGCGGCTGGCGCTGGAGGCTCTCTGCAAGCTGTGCGTCACCGACGCCAACGTAGATCTCGTGATAGCCACACCGCCGCACTCGCGGCTTGAGAAGCTTTGCGCTGTGTTGACACGTCACCTGTGTCGCAACGAGGACCAGGTGCTGCGCGAGTTCTCCGTGAATCTGCTGCATTACCTGGCAGCAGCGGACAGCGCAATGGCACGCACAGTGGCGCTGCAGTCTCCCTGCATCTCGTATCTGGTGGCGTTCATCGAGCAGGCGGAACAGACGGCGCTGGGCGTGGCGAACCAGCACGGCATCAACTACCTGCGCGAGAATCCCGACTCGATGGGCACCAGCCTGGACATGCTGCGACGAGCCGCTGGCACACTGCTCCATCTGGCCAAGCACCCGGACAACCGGTCGTTGTTTATGCACCAAGAGCAGCGCTTGCTGGGTCTGGTCATGTCACACATACTGGACCAGCAAGTGGCGCTGATAATATCGCGTGTGCTGTTCCAGGTGTCGCGCGGTGCGGGCCCCATGCCTTCGATGGAGTATCGTCTGCAACAGCGGCAGTTGAACGATGCGCATGACAAGAAGTCGCCCTCGGCAGCCGGTGTTGTGGACGTGAAGTCGGAGGTGAAAGTGGAAAATGTTGCCGGTGAGGCGACGAAGGGCGATGCGGCAAATGCGATAAAGAGCGACGAGGAAGCGCCAATGGAGCCGGCGAGTCACGCGGCCGATGCTGCCGGCAAGAACAATACTGTAAATAGCAACAGCAGCAGCAACAATAGCAGTGTCGGCGGAAGCGGCATTAGCAGCGATGTGAAGCCGCAAATGATGGCGATGGCAGCGGCCAAGCCGCATCCCGCCGATGAGAACAGCAACAGCAGCAGCAACGCTCTGCCGCCCGCGGCCGCACTGAACGATGTGAGCAACAGCAGCACCAACAGCAACAGCTGCGGCACCGTCAGCAGCAATAGCAACAGCAACAGCAGTAGTCAGAGCGGCTGCGGCGCCAACAATAACAACATCAACAGCAGCAGCAATAGCAACAACAGCAACCGAATCGAGCATATGAAAAACGCGATAGAGAACGCCAACGCGGCGCCGACCACAATGCCGGCCACAGTCGCGGCGACAGCCAACAGCGAACAACAACAGCAGCCGCTGCTGAGCAGCAGCAACAGTAAGGGTATGATTAGTACAAGCGCCAGCATGACTGCAGCCGCCAGCATAGCGGGCAACATGAACAGTAGCAGCAACAGCAACAGTAATAGCAGCAACAGCAGCAGCAATGCGTCAGCAGCGCCCGCAGCAACCACAACACCGCCGCCACCACCACCGCCACCAGCGCCCGCAGCACCACCAGCCACAACGACCGCGGCGGTTGCGTAGTACACAATGTTGCCGACGGCAACAGCGGCAGCGGCGGCGGCAGCGGCGATGGCAGCGCGACAACTACCGACGCAACAGTTGCAGTTGCCGCCGCTGCATGCAGAGCCACCACCAATGCTACCGCATTACCACCAGCACCACTACCACCTTTGGGGGGAACACCAGCACCACCACCACCAACAGCAACAGCTGCAGCTGCAACCGCAATCGCAACCGCACGAAGGACCGCAGGAAGATGCGCACTAAGCGAGCATCAAACGGCACTTTACTGGACATGTTGAAAGGCTAATTGGCCGCTGCAACAGGGTCGCAGTTGGCGAAATAATTGTACAATAGCAACAATAACAACAACAACAACAAAACACAAGTAGTAGTAGTAATAGTAGAGAAAAACGAAAAGAAAGTGAAAGTATAAAAAAAGAAATATGTTCAGTCAGTCGCAACGAATTTGAGAAAACGCTACAAACCAATTGCAACAACAGCAATGTCGTGTATACTATTTAGGAGAATAGCGCAGAAACACCTTCTGTCCCCGCATACACAGACCCACACACACATTCATATGCGCGCACATACACATTCACAGGAGTTGCACATAGATTTTGCGTTTGTCGCCACGGCATCAATTTGCACAGAACTTGTATATGCAAAGAAGATGACACCTGCCGCAAATACGCCAACTATTATTATTATTATTACTGTTTTCTGTGAAGTGTAGCATTAGTAAAGGGAAGTGGGAGTGACAGCAGATAGCAGAGGCAGACAGCTGGAACAACATGAAGCATTCGTTTTAGTCGAGTGATCTAACTGGACAACAATGGCAGGCGGCAAGAAGTATTAGCTATGCTCCTGTCTACGTTTGTATGTATGCGCCGATTGGCAGCGGAAGGTGTCTGTTGCCGTAGTAATTGAAAGTATTTTCTATTTTATTTTGTTTACTCGCCAAAAGCACACGCCCACTCCGCTGCGCTCTCAGTGACATTTTAGGAAATTTGATTTATTTTCTCTGCTAAACAAAATGAAACAATTTGACTGATGATTGCGGTGAGTGCGGCGAACGGGCGTGCGGTGCGGCTGGTATTGACATTGGGGGGTGAGTAGGCAGTAGGCCGAGCTGAATGCATGTAAATTTGTAGAGCTGAGAGAAATTGAATTTTTGGATTTTTGTTTTGACGCAGTGTGACGCGACAGTTGGTTCTTTGCAATTAGTTGGAAGTTGTGCTTTTTGATATTGTTCGTTTTGTTTTGTTAATTGCTAAAGTTCAATAAATCGTGAGAGGGCATTCGCAACGCAACAAACACACACAGCCACAGTACTGCGTTTTCACATATATGCGCACGCATACACACCCATACTTACACAGAAATGAACGAGACGAAGAGGAGAAATTGAGACACACCAGCGCGGACAAACACACAAACTTGCGTACATTGTATTTTCATTGCTAGTATAATTATAAACGGTTATTAATATTTAATACTATTATAATTATTATCATTATACGTTGACAAACGAGACGTTGCATTCGATAGGCGAACGCGCGCAGTCGCAGTCGAAGCGGGCGACTGCGTGCGCAATGCAAACAAAGAAGAGATGAGCACAGCAGTTGTGCGAAACGCTCCAGACGGCAACACAACAAAAAGCTAAAGGCAAAAGAAATGAAACTATTAAGTAAATTTCTATTCTTAATATTAATATTAAAAATAATAATTATAATTAAAATTATATATTAATGAAACTAAAATAAACTAAAAACCACAACAACATAAACAACAACAACATTTAATTCTAATGCATACCACACACGATAATAAATCGCAAGAATGATGAAGTATAATAATATTAATATATGCTACATATAAATATGCTAAATAAATATATATATATATATAGTTGTAAATCTATATGCATCAACGTATATATAAAAAATTTAGATCTATATAAAAAATAAAGCTAACAGAAAATTGAAAAAAAAAACAGACAACAAACAAGAAATGATGCAAAAATTGTATGAAGCGTGCAACAAGTCGATGAATTAATATCGATCAATCGATTGATTGATTAATGCATTAGGCATATAACTGATAACTAGTGGCAAAGTTGTTCGATGGCGAGTGTGTCGCAGTAGGAGATGATGAAAAAATTGCGCTTACATCTAAACAAACTAACAAACTAGAAGCGTAAAAGTTAGTCGTAGTCGTCATAGTGTTAGCGTCATTCATAACCCCGCCCCCCTCCCAACTCCAAACAAAGCCCATTCCCCCGATTCCCATGACCCGCACATTATGTATATTGTTCCCCGCGTTCTTGACGTTGTCATGGCCCCCGTCCCCCCTACACTACACCGAAATTCAATGAACTATTTGCATAATTCATAACGATTTGTAATTGTAATTTTTATAATATGTAATTTGTAAATTTCAATGAACATACAAGCATTCGTGCATATACATTAATTAGCGCTATCCACTAATCTCTCTCTCTCTCTCTCTATACTATATATATATATATGCATATATAAATATACGATATAAACATAAATAAGTCGCGTATGTGCGTTATGTATGGCAGCCAATGCGAACGTGTGCAGAGTAGAATTGAGAAACAAACAAAAAGTCGGCACAATTGATTGATTGATTGATTGAATTGATTTCGCTGCTGTTTGTGTGTAAATTTTCGCTGACATTAAAGCAAACACAACTTGATGATTATTCTGTGACATTTTTTTTAGTTTATACTAAATATTATATATAAAATCACAAAAAAAAAGAACGAAATACTTACGCTGCATAGAATTTTATTGATGTGTACGGTATAGGGAATTGTGTGCGTATAGTGTCCGCCGGAGCGTCAAATTGTATCACTGCAAAGGCATGTTGGTGCGCGATCCATAACATGTGTACGTAGTGTGAGTGTGTGTGTGTGTGTGTGTGTGGTTCGACTGCTGCACAGTGCGTGTCCCTCACCCGGTCTTCTGTCCATCTGTATTTTGTTCTACCACATTTCACCAATACGCTTCCCCTTGTACGTGTGAATGCTTAGTCGCCAATGCTGCATCGATTGATTGTCATTAATTTAATGTTATACAAATGAAAAACAAATGATTAAAACTAGACGAAAAACAAAAAAAAAACCAATTATACAAACGTGCAGCAACTAAATGGAGAAAGCATGTGCATGCCGCAGCCGTACAGAATTAAATCGTAAAAGCATAAGTAAAGGTTTATGTTTTGTTTTATTTAATTAATTTATACATATTGCGTAACTCTAGATGGTAATTATATTAATTTTTATATTATTATTTTTATTTTCTAATTTTAAATTGATTGATTGTATGCATAAATAAAGAGCGTATTTTTAAAATGAACAACTATACACTTTGGGCAATATTCTCGAAATGTTTTAATCAATGTCTGTTTAGTTATTGTGATGTGACGGTCACTGGCTGCTGATTGTTTATGGCGATAGCGTTTTTAAAATTAGTTAATAACTCAGATATGCTGATCATACCATATGGAAGTCAACTCTTCCTTTCGTGGTATTGCAGTGTTAATGCAGTTCCCTGAAAAGCAGAGTACCACTACTTGTGGTACGGTCCGTATATTTGGTTTGACTTGTAAGCACCAGTTCGACGCCAAAGTTATTAGTTGGCGCTGTGACAGCAGTAAAGTCAAATTTCCTAGCTATTTGCTGGCATTCTTGTGCACACTCAAGTCAACTTAAGACATCATTGAGTTAAGAATGCTGGCGTCTTACTTTAAAGCTTGTTGCTCGAAATAATCATTTATTATGGACTTGTTGCTTTCGATCATAAATGTAATTTGCACTGAGGCGGCTCTCACTCACGCACTGCACCACATACCAACAGTTGGGTTTTGCTGCATGCAGCCACAATTGACTAAAAGCTATACGAATGTTTGTAATATATATAAAGATAAATGCAAAAGTGCATTGCAACAGCAGCGAGAAATTAATATTTTAAATGTACTGCACAAGTGTTGGAGGACATAGTGGAAATGTCTTTCATTCTGGACATGTGATGTGCGCAAATAAACAATTAAATTGAATCAATACATAACGCTCAAACACACACATACATATGTACATATATGTGCCATGTGCATGGAGGTATGTAGATTTCTGTTTTCTTTTTTTCGTAGGAAGCGAAAAACTCCATAAACTTTTGGAGTCGTATTTAAGCACATTTCGTACTAAGGCCAACTTCTGCTTATATGTATGTGCTTGTGTGTGTGTGTGTGTGTGTGTTTGTGCACTGATAATTTAGTGTAAGCGAAATTTGCACCGCTGACAGCAAACGTATTCAAATTCAATGCAAATTTTGTCACATCTTTGAAGAATTGTATACTGAAAACAAAAACAAAAAAAAACCAAAACAACTAACAATTCACACATACAACATGCAACAATAAGCGGCACACTATTTAGGCCAATGCGTACAAGAAATACAAAATGACAACAAAATGAAATACCAACAACAACAAATTAGCAATGCGCGCCGCATTTCTACTGATTATGTTGATGATTGATGACGACGACGACGCCGCTGTCTGTCTCTGACCGAAGCATTTTAACAGTAGATACATATGTCACTATTATGACAACAACAACAATAAGAAACAACACAATGATGACATGCATGTGTGGGCCATTATGCCACACTTAATACATATACAAATATATATATATAAAATATATAAAGCAAAAAAGCGAAAACAAAAAATAAGCATGAAAATAAAACAAAAAACAAAAATGAAACTAAAATTGAGAACAAATCATCAGAAATGTCAAAAGGTATATATATATACACACATATATGTATAAGCATGACGCTGACACATTGCATACAACTGATAGTAGTTATAGTGCAGCTGATGATAATGATTACGATGATGATGATAATGACGTTGACGATGAGTGCATACAATATGACGCAGCCGATGGTTATGATAACAATTATGATAATGATGCGTGTAGTTGTTAGTGTTTTTAGTAATGTAAATGTATGTCCCTCAAATTTAATTTAATTTAAATAATTTAATAATATATATATATTATATATAAAAGGCAAAAAACACAAAATAAAAAACAAAACAAATATATTTAATAGCATCTAATGAAGACGAGGAAAAAAAGAAAACGCAAAGAGTAAAGAAAAAACAACAAAACAAAAAAAACTACAAATGAAAAAACGAAAACCAAACAAAAAGAGCAAAAACCATGAAAAGTGAAAAACAACACAACAGGATATAAAGATGATAAATAAAAATTAAAACAAAAAAATCCAAAAACTGCAAAAAACTTAAGATAAAACAATGATGATCGATGACGCCGATGATGATAAATGATAATGATGATGAAACTGAAATATTGAAGAACAAGAACAACTTAATAAACTTAATTATAAATATTACAACAACAAAAATAATACAAAACAACAAAAGTCTTGTTATTTCATAGATGCACACAAACACACGCACGCACGCACACACACAGGTATGCAGTGGAAATTGATTGGAAATGGTTAGTGATTGGGAGCAGTGCGCCAAGCACTTTGAATGTTGCGATTTGTGCTGACTTAACACTTTCAGATCGAATGCGAAGTAACAATGACAACGGGCCTTTCGAACCCAACACCAAGAAACACCGGAACCTTTGTTGCCGAAAGATCTTAAAATATGTAAGGTGTACTAAATCGAAATCCAATATTTCTGCATAAAATGAAGTCCTTATTTAGCATAGAAAGAATGATCCGAAAGGGGTCAAACTTGCAGCATGTCGTTCGACAACTTGATGCTATTTTGACCTATGCCCCTATTGGCAAGAAACTGGGACAGTCGCTTTTCACAAGCTTCTCTGGAGGTAAATCGTTCACCAACAAAATTGTTCGGCATAGACAGGAACAGGTGGGAAGCCACATTCGGACTATAAGATGGATGCATAAGAAACTTCTCACCAAACCTTTCGGAGCTTCTGGCGAGTCACTATCGTTGTGTGTGGCCTGGCCTTTTCCTGATGGAACACAATTCAGCTTCTAGGCGATTACTTCCTTCAGACGGTCCAATTGTTGACAGGTTCGATCTAAGAATTTGGCCTTAGGGGTGCAGCTCTGAGTAGAAGGTTCCCTGTCAATCCCAACAAACACACAAAACCTTCTTGACCGACAATTCTGGCTTGGCCACCGTTTGGCTAACTGCAATTCAGCCACAACTGTTTTCGCTTGACGTTGTCGTAAGTGATCCACTTTTCATCTCCAGTCATCATTCGCTCGTCGTTTCGCTTGCGTTTTCGGTTTTATTGAAAAAACTGCAAAATATGGCGGATTTTCTCTTTGCTGGTGTTCATCCATGACTTGCGTTCAAACAAAACTGAGCCAAGCAATCACAAAACTGGATGAAAAATTATATATTTCAGATTACTAAAGCCAAAGAATAGTGGATTTGTTTTTACTGCACCATATGCAGTCGCAATTTTCAATACTCAAATAGACGCTAAAGTTGGAATCTACTTTGAATCTACTGAAGAACGTGAAGGTTGAAGCTCTATAAAAGATTTTAAACGAACAGAATTGCCTTTGCAAAACGAGATGATTAGATGGCCAGTCGTGGTTCTCTGCAGTTTGCAATGCACAATTAGAAAGTCAGGCCCTATTCGCATTTACTTTGAATCTTTCAAAAAGATTCAGAAGTGTTTTAGTTCTGAGATCCAGTATTCAGTCATTTGCCTCAAGTTGATTAAATCAGTGATATCGTTTTTGTTACACGCGAGTAGCTGTTTTATAGGTTTAAACATTGCATTGGTGATGACTTGCAAACGATGAATTAGGTATTTAACTGATCTGTCAGAGAGATCTGTGCACATTAGAAATATTTTCTTCACATCTCTCGGATCGGAAGCTGACAATAAATAGTGCAAGTGTTGATATGATTCTTCTTCTTCAATTTTAAAGAAAAGCCACAACTGTGTTGAATAAAAACTTGACGTGAAAAACGTGAAGCTTCTAATCTCGTTTAGTTGGTTTTGTTAAGCAACTTAAAAAACTCAACTTGTGTTATAATGCTTTCTTAAGAGGAATAGTGAACATGTTTTCAAATAAAACAAATTACATATCAACATGCAATTATTAATTGCATTTGCTTTAGAAAATCTTTTGTACATCCCGCAATTAGTCGATCATGAATTGATTTTCTATTAAAAATTTGACGTATATTAAAATTTTCTTCGCTACTTGCAATTTCAATTAAGTTTTTCACAAGCATTCATTCACGAATGCTTTCGTTTACTTGGCAAAATAAAAAAACAAAAATACATTCCTTACATTAAAGATTTTGTTAGAGAGCAAAATTCAAAAATACACATTTGCTTAATACGAAATACGGATATTAAACTTGCTTAAAGCATCTAATGGAAATTGCCGCTGCTACATCTTTGCCAAGTCCATTCATTTTTCCATGCACACTATTTGTTCTTCTTGCCGCCAGCCTTGCGGAATGGCACAGTCTCCACAGTGGCCACGCTCTTGCTGTGGTATTTGTTGGAAATGCGATGCACAAAGTACAGCGCTCCGATGGAGAACAAAATGCTGCAATAGCAATGAAAAACATTAGTGTTTCATCTATTTTTGGCCAACAAGTGTGCACTGACCAGGTGGTGGCGCACACGCGATGCACCACGCCCGAGGCCACCACAGCCAGCGTCAGACAGGTAACGATTTCGGGTATGAACTTTGCCTGGAAGTCGCCGCCGAAAACCAGCATTTCAACATTGGAGACAGCGGTGAGGCTGAACACGAACAGCCACGAGCCAATGAAGCCGCCCAGCAGAGTGTTCAGCTGGGACGAGGTGAGCCAGTCGGCATAGAAACGCATTGTGCCGAACAACACAAGACTGAGAATGCAGGAGATCACTGCCGACACCAGATGGCTGCCGCTGCCCGATTTGATGTCAGCACCTGTGCGTTGTGTGCATTATGGAAGAATTAGTAAATAGTGAATGATTTCTCACAATTGATTCAGTTTGCCCAAACATTACCCATATTTGTGGATTTGTATAACGACTCTGCTGCAGAAAGACGAGTGGAAATTTATTTCGGCAAAGTTGCAGGGAACTTTTAACTAAATTTTTTGATAGTTTTAGTTACTCCGTGGGCTTTTCCTCTTGGGGAAAGGGGTGGAGTTTTTTTAACTGATGTACTGACGGGCAGATGCTAAAAAGCCGACGACAACAAAACAAACTGTCAATTTTGAACTTACAACGCAAGCACAGATATGGCATTCCGTGGCAAACGAGTTTTTGGGAACTGACGAAAAAGGTATTCGGTTTTATTATGAATATTTGATTCTGTTGGTAATATTTCACATAAATATTACTTAAGTCGACATCAAAAAGTTGAATTGCAATTGTTTTCTTTCTCAGGCAGTTAGTTTATTGTTAGAGGATTTTTCCCAACCTCTGGCTGACTTGATTGTAAAGAAAAAAAAACATAATAAGAATAAAGTAAAGACAATTGTCTACAGAAAGGAAAACTCGTCTGTTCTCATGGAACAAAACTGCCCCAACCTGTTTCTATTCTTTATTTGTCTGTAAAAAAAATATGCTTATTTTTGACTTGGTTGCAATCAAAACTTCAAGTAGGGTTGACAGATTCGACTATATCAACTTCAGAGATATTTAAAAAATTCTCCGAGGTCCGGATTTGGTAACAATTTTTCTGTGTTTCTGAAAATATTGTAGTTTTTATGTGTTTTTAAAAATATTTTTATGAAATATGTGTTTTTAATTCTCATCAATTCCTATTAAACTTGAAAGAAATATACAACAAATTTATCAAATTATTTTTCAAGAATCTGTGTCTCGCTGTATTACGAATATTGTTTTTTTAAATGTTTTGTATTTTTATTGTATTTTGAGTGTATTTTCCAATCTTTATTTTCTTTATTTTCATGCTATCAATTTTTTTACAGGATGTTTTTTATGTTACTAATGTTCAGTTAGTTTTTTATTTTTATTTTGGTCTGAATCTTTTATTTTGAACATTAAATAGCAATTTTTCAGTTTTTCTAAAAAAGTTACCATAATTTTTGATATATTAACACTAGAAACACCGCAAGTTTTTCATACCTACAAAGACTCCATATCATGTTCGTTGATATCTCGAAAAATACAAATCGGATTTGGCCAATTTTCACAAACAAATTTTTTTTAAATACAGTTGAACCTCGATTATCCGGGTTGCTCGGGACTGGGCTCATCACGGATAATCGAAAAACCCGGTTAAAAGAGGTTACATATAATCGTTTATAAATTGTATTATTTTTATTTTTAATAAGAACATGTGAAACTGCTTCTTTAAAGTTACATTTGCATCAATAAATCTTATTCTATTTCAAAAAATGCATTTATTTAAAATAAATATTAATATTTATATGTTATACGGGAAAAAACAAACACAAGTGCATGTGCTTCACGGATAATAGAGATAAATCACGGTTAATAGAGGTATAAAATCAACCACTCAGCATCCCGGTTAATAGATGTTCCCGGTTTATGGAGGCCCGGATAATCGAGGTTCAACTGTACATATATAAAATTTTTCACGATACAAAAATAAAAGTCACCTGAGCAAAAGTTAATAAAAATACTAAAGAAAATATAGATATTTAAATATGAAAAACCGTCAAAATGGCCGCAATGGTCTTTCTAGTGTTATACTAGATTTAAAATTTTTTCAATCAGTGTTTCATATCTTGAAATATATCGATTGTTCATATTCTGAACATTTTGAATATTTTGGTATGACTGTGAAAAAGTAGTAGCACACAATGTTCACATTTGAAATTTGAAAATAAACGCTTTAACAGCAAATTTCGCAATTGACCAGCAGGCTTTGCTTCTTCTATTTATTGCCACAGCAATTTCCTCTTCTGGTTTTGGGCCAAATTTGTAACACACGTGAAAGATCCTGAAATTCAAAGCGAAATGGAGTTAGTTAATATATATTAAAAAGTCATCACTCATTAAAGTACTATTCAAATATATATATTTAAACTATAGTCAAATACATGAGGTCTGGCCAGATCTCTTAAAAAAACTCCAAAATTTATTGCATTTCAAAATCTTATTTTGAGGATATCACGGAATATCAAAATGATAGCTAGTCAGAAAATATAAAAATACATATTCAAAAAGGGAAGGAGCACTGACCCTATTTTTTTCTGTTCTGTACCCAAGTTGAACAGTTAGATACAACAAATCAGCTGATTTTAAATGCTTCAAAATTTGACGGATTCTCTAAGGGATTTGTTTGATTTGTTAAGAACAGATAAAACAGTCACATTAGAGATTTTTCTACAAAATCTGCGAGAATGCAAGAATAGGATATTTTATGTTGGCTTTGTTTGTTTTTCTCGTTGGCGAACTATCAGCTGATTTTGACACTCAGGAGTACAAAAACACTAACAAAGTTATTGCAGTTTTTGTTGTTGTGGCTCAGGAAGAGAAGAAGTAAAGAGCGCCAAGCCACTCACTCATATTGGATAAATGGAAAGCAAAGCACCCCATCGCAACATATCCAATTGGAAGCTACTAAGATGCGGCTCACTCACTCGCTGCTCAAAGTGCTGCTTTGAGTCGTTCAGCCGCCACCTGCAAAAGCCGAGCGAGGCCAACTGGCCAGAAACGCACCAGCCAACGGACCAGTTGAGTGCAATACACGAACGAGTGCGGTACGTTTTGGTTCTGGTCTGAGCGGGTGGCTTCGTCGTGTTTGTATTTAGAATAGTGTGTCTCAGTGAGTATCCGAAACAGGGGGCGGCTTCGAAGAAATTTTCAAGAATTTGTTTGGCTTGAAAGATTCGATTGTGTAACTGTTATTGCACAGATTATCGCAGATAATTGCCGAGTTGCTTTGTTTCTATGAAAATTGTCTTTTGCAAGTGACAGCAAACGTCAGTGTGGGAAGAGCATTTTGCGGGGGGCGGTGAGGTACAGTGCGCGCGCCAAGTATCTATTCGGACATTCGGTGGCAGATTTCTTTCGAAAAGTCTATATGCGAAATTGAAAAGTGGTTCACTTGCAACCAAAAACAAACCGAATTATAATAATTTCACTGCTCACAGTCAAATTAAGCTCCCTCTTTGTATTCTTTAGCGGTAAATTGTGTGCGGCGAAGTGTTGACGATTTCTTGCACGTAGCAGTAATTTCGTGTGTATTTTGTGCAACAATAGCAACAAAAACAACAGCAGTAGCAGCAGTAGCATCACATCAGAGCATTTGAAGCACACCAAAAAATAAAACGAAAAAGAGTAACTACAGGTAAGATTTAAGACGCAGCTGAAAGCCGTTTGAAGCGCGCTTTACTGCGCCGCAAGCGTTTATCGGTTATGAACTAATTAGGTGCTTTTGAAACAAATTAACTTGAAATAATTGCAATTCAGTTTCTTTTTTTGGTTCACTTGTGGTTTGGGTGGAAAGTTGAGCATTTTCTTGTTTTCCGACACGCCTTTGCCGAGCGGCGCTATGCGGTGTTGGTTGTTTTTGTGATTCGCTGCCGTTATTTGATACATTTTTGGTGTGCTGCCACTTATGGGGCTGTCGATATTTGCACAAACGTTCAGCCACAGCAGGCTTTCTTTCTTCAAGCTTTCTTCGGTGGCATCGGCGCACATATGGGCGGCACTGTGGGCCGCCTTCAGCGGAATGAGAGCACTTTGTGGCAGCAATGCGGTTTTTGGTGCGGCCGCTGCAGTTGGCAAAAGGCACTTTTCACTTTTCCAATTTCTTCAAGTGTCATGTTTGAGATGCGCCCTGAAATAGTCAGATACACACACACGCACACATGCCACCCCCCGCCCCCCCACCTATTGATTGACTCCAAGTCGGCAGTCAGTTTGTGGCCTTATCCACCAAGCTTGTTGTTGGCGGTCGTCGCCTGCGTTGTCGTAATATCGATTTAACAAACTTGTGCGTTTGCTATCGCCAATGAATAAATATGTAATTATGACTGATATATTTGCCAAGGAAAGTGAAATTGCATGTGGGGGAAATGCACAACTTATGCAAATTATGACAGCCGAAAAAAACTACAACACAACTACAACAACAGACAGTGGAATTGATTTTTCCATTGGTGCTGCCACTGTTTTTTCTAATTCCCAATGACGGGCGTTGGTAATAATGAAGTTCACGGCGAGCAGTGCCGCTCGAAGCGAAAGACAAACATACAGAAAAGCATTGTATTTATAATTCATAAGACCCAAAATTGGAGTGGGGCGAGTAAAATTAATGTTTGCTTCAAGTCATTTTCGGTTTTGGGCGATCTAAATATAACTCTGCAGTCTATAGCTGAACTTAACCTCAAAGTTTTTCGTTGGCTTTGACTGAATTAGTTGAACTTTTCCCCATAATTGGTTTTTTATTTATAATTTGTCAACAGTTGCCTGCCGAGCAGCGGCGTGCTGTCGCAAAAGGGCGTTCTAACCATTTTTAACAAAAAAAAAAAATACATACATAGATATATGTACATAAATACAAAATGTATATAGCAAATGTATTATATTTTGTGTACTTGTAGTCATTTGCAAGCACTGCGCATGTTTGTATTAGTTGTGTTTTGACAACGAATAAAGCAAACGCCGGCAATCGGGTTGTAGGTGCGACTTGCGCCACCAGAACACAAACAACACCGCACATTCACACATAGCCGGCTACTAAACGGATTAGCAAACCAGTTAGTGATCGGCTAATTAGACTTCAGCCCTTGTTTAGCTGGTATGTATAATTTCGATTGCTTAATTGTTGTTGTTGCTGATTTTGTTATTATTGTTTATACTTACCGCACACAGAAATGCGCATGTAGTCATTTCTTGGCGAGGTGAAGGTGAAGGTATCGCCCCACATTCATACATACACACTTACATAAGCCCCAGAGGCGCACGTGAATGTCGCCTGACAGTCTGAGCAGCAGCCAGTGGGGCATTTTGAGTGCATGTTGCCCATAGTTGACATAACTTGTGCCATGCTCGTGGAAATGACACAAGCACACCTCCAGCTGTACACTTACATACAGATAGACGTTTAAAAATTGTGATTGTAACGAGATTTTAGACGCATTTTAATATTGTATGAGGCCCATACTATGAGCAAATGTATATAGAAGAAATGTGTGTGCAACTGACACGTCACTTCTTAGGGGCCGAGGCCGAGCTTTTCTCATCATTTATTTATGTTATAGCTGTGACTTTTTACACAAATTGGGAGGACTCCTTTGATTAATTTTTCATTTCTTTACTGTTACAACTTTTAATTTTAATTGTTTTAATGACCTATTGCTGTCTTCGGTTTCACCGATTTCGTACTTCTTGTTGGGAGCGTTTCATAAGTTATTAAAATTTTTTACTCTAAAGGGTTTGGCATTGCTGAGAACCCAACTTGACTTAGTTGACTTAGTCGGTATTTGGCCTATGACCTTCGGTTCTGACCCTTTAACTCACTAACCACAACGACTGCATAAACAAATCTTTGTCGTTGTTGAAATTCAGTGTGAAAATCATTAAATGGTTGTATAAAATGTTTTTCAATTCAAGTGAATGAACTTAAATGTGTCCAAAAACACTGTGTCCCGCCCCAATGTAACAGTATAACTGAATGGATAGTGTGGGTAAGAAAGCATGTCGTTACGGATAAAAATGAGCTGATTTATCAAATAAGAGGTCAGGACAATACTTTGGTGGAGCAGGACTAAGCCATTCAAGGGTTGAGGGCCTGTCGACAGTTGAGTAACCTCATTGCACCGTTGTAACTGGAATGGGATAACCAATTGTACGTAGTCTAGAGTAGCCCTAAAGATGCCAATGGGTAGCACAGCTGAAGGATTTCTTAGATCGGAGAGCTGTTAGATGGCTGACTGCTTTGATTACTACAGCCGGCTTTAGTCGTTAGGAATTCGGCAGGCTGGTTGATACGGGTTTGCCAGTTTCTAAGAGGATTCTCCTGCGCTATAAAAATTGTATACCAATTAAAATTAAATTCAAGTTTATCGGTTAAGTAGATCTTGAGATATAATGCCGGTAGTTTTGAGAAATACAGTTTTGTGAAAAATACTTTTGAGGTGTCTTTTGAGTCTAATATAAAATGGTTTTTTTAAGGTTAGATAGATAGCTTAAAAAAGGGATCAGAGATGATTTATTGTACCCCTTACAAGCTTTAGAGAACATCCCCTAATCCCAACCACCTAATGAAGCTTAGTAACTCACGGGGATTGAGGTGTTTGATATTCTATTCTACAAGATATTCTATTCTATTGCCTCCTACTGCGCCAGTTTCAAAACATAGCCTGATAGCTCAAAAGATCTCGTTTACATTAAATTTTACACATTGTTTTTCGACGGAAATTAAATGAGATAACACAATATTTTAATTAATAACAATTCAAGTTTCAAGTATTTCAAGTTTGTTTTGATATGATAGACAAAAAGACTGTAAAAACTTCTTATATCATTTCAAATTAAATATTATAAAATACGATTCAAAACCCAACGTTATATTTGAGTAAATGAACACAGTCGATTATTAGATATACACATGTTCGCATGTACCTATGTATATATGTATGTATTATAATTTCATTCTTTGGACGAGCTCTTGTTTTATGTAAAACAAATCATACTCATGATTGGGTCATATTCATCTCTTTGTTATAGAGTCCATTGCTTTATGGTATTAAGTTCATACCTTTCATAAACCTTTAAACCTTTTGCATTCATTACAGTGCTGTACATTTTCTTGAATAGCGTCAAGGTGTAGATGTCTTAAAACTTTAATTCAATTACTTTGATTCTTATCCGATCGCGTCTGAGCTCGAGTTACAACCACTCACTAAGACTTTTCTGTTTTAAAAATGAGTTTATTTCAGTCGTATGGTGTGTTGTGCTTACTTCATACGTATAACCCGCAGTATTTTGATCTCAACGTTTAAGTTCCGTCGAATTGTGTCAGCTGATGACATCAGTTTGTTTATCCTCTAAGACCCCACATATTTTAACAAAACCCACACAATTCTCTAACGAATCAAGTTTATTACTTTATTTTATACATGCAACGATGACGCTACAAATGAACTGGTCGGGAACGAAATCAATACGAAATTAAAATTGAATATCAATAAATTGTAGATAAGGCGGTATTAGAGATGTAGCAAAGTATCTTTTCAAAAAAAGTTGAACTGTTGGGTGTTTTTATTTGGTCTGCCTCCAAGCCAACTCGAAACTCACTTCAGCTCAACTCAACTCAATATTTTTTCTAAACCTAGTTGTAAAGCACGTTGGAAGTGTGCGTATGGCACACCCACTTTTCCTATTGATTTGTTCTGCTTTAAATTTTTCATTTCTGATACTTAAGTGCATTTCTCATACTTATGATGCTTAAGCATACAATTATGAATATGAGTTTACAACAATATAAGTAAAAACAGTATATTTGTATACATATGCATATGTATGGGTGTATGTATGTATAAACATTAACCACACGCGGTGCTTTTGAAAAATTGGAGCAGCAGCAGCAGCCGAACAGAAGTCTGCCACGTGTGGGCGACGCCTGAAGCTTGGCGCGTTGTTTCTGATTGAATTTATGGTGTTTTGAAATGCATCAGTAGCTGTTCTCGCTGTAAACATCAATAATGCATACATATATGTGTTTGTATTTCTGAAGAATTTGAATAAACGACTCAACTATTTACGTAGCTTAAGTGAAGCCACTTTAAATGTTTTCAATGATGACTGCTTGATGAATTGCCTTCGTAATTTCCTCAACTCACACACGTACTTAATGTGAATTTAATAATTTTTAACTCTATGCTTTCATCTTTCTATATATCAACCCAATTTTTGAAGTATACACAGTTAGCTGGTACAGCTGTTAGCAACTGTTTGACTTGGTTCTGAGTAGGTTTTTTCGTTTTGATCAAACGGGCAGTTTAATTAAACAGACAGTGAGTATTGGGGTCAATAGATCTGAGAATCCATCATTGCATTGTCCATTAATCATCAATAAGCGTAAATTGAGATTGATTGACTACGAATTTGAAATAGTCGCTTGGAATTAGTACTTGATGCAATCCCCTAGAAGAATAAAAGGTTTTTAAAAATAAAATGGTGCAGGTTTTTGGAGTAATTATGTAAATTTATAACAGTTGCAACAGTCTCGCTGTGCACAATCACTCCGAATTTCACATGATTTGTGATTGTGAACCAGACCAGCGGCATAAGATTAGTTGATATAAAGAATTTCGAAGCCAATAGTTTTAAGTAGTGTCGGTCGACAGTATTTTTAATATTTTCTTGACGCTATTTAACATCGAACTGCATTGGTAGTTCTATAAAGACAAATACAAATCTTGCTTGATTCTTAATGAAAATGTCATTGCATCTTTAATGTAGTGTTTAAAGAACAATGTTCAGTGATTTACTTATAGATGACATTAAAGGTGAGATTAAGTTTCACTAGCTGACCTCGATAGCCAAGCGAATAGCGCACTGGCTTTCATATCGGAAGGCTCTAGGTTCGATTCCCAGTTCAGGCTGGTTAAACACTCGTCTCTCTAGTTAAACTGCAGGTGCCTCATCCCTCAGCCATTTGATGTGTGTGTGTTATAACTTATTTACTTACTTAATTGGCCATGGCAACCCGTTACCGGGTGACGACCTCCCGCAAAAGTTCTTTCTAGACGCTCTCTGCTTCCTTAACCCTTTCGCTATTTTGTTGTAGTATTTTTTAATGGTATATCTTGACAAAGTAAAGGAAGAAAAAGCAGAAAAATTAGATAACTTTTTAATTTGACGTTTTCTTTCAATTTAGATACTTTTTTTTTAAATTTTGGCTGAAGTAAATGAAGAAATATTCAAATTTTCGTTATGCGTAAAAAGTTTAATGTTTAAGTAATTATTACAGCCACAACGATGTGGTTTCTCTCATAGAAAAACACTCTAAAATACATGAGTATAAAAATTAAAAAATTTCTTATGGAATGTTGCTAATATAACCACATAGAAGCCTAAGACGTAAAATTAAAAATTTTAACTTTGCCCAGTAAAAACCTGTAGCGAAAGGGTTAACACATATTGAAAAAACAGTGTTGCATATATTTTCAAACGGGTTGAATTTGTGGTACCACAACGGGGAACATAGGCCTAAGTGTGTCTCATACAGAGGCAGCCACCAAACCTAACCTAATCAAGGCTTCACTAATCTATACTATTATAAAAAAACAAGTGTCAGGTTTTTTGAGCCACAATCAGGCAAAAACCACTGAACCGATTTAGATAAAATAAGCACCAAACATTTTTTGATCTGGAGGAATGGTACATAGGCTATATGAGAATGACCACGCCCCCTTCTTACGCCCACTATGGTAACAAAACTCATCTATGATATGCTTTTGTAAGGCAATATGGGTATCAAACGATTCAGCGTGTTATTGCGGCAAACATATGCTATAATATAATCGGCCACGCCCACTTTCCCTGCCCACTAAACCAACAAAACGAAGCTACGGTAAATGTCGGTAAATCAGTATTAATATATCAAATGATTCCGTGTTTCATTAATGTTAACATAGGATATATAAGATTGACTACGCCCACCTGATATGCCTTTTCACCACGCCCACTATAATAACAAATCAGCCATGATATATTTGTCACAGCAATATGGGTGTCAAACGATTTAGCGTGTCATTGCGGCAAACATAGGCTATAATATAATCGGCCACGCCCACTTTCCCTGCCCACTAAACTAACAAAACGAAGCTACGGTAAATGTCGGTAAATCAGTATTAATATATCAAATGATTCCGTGTTTCATTGATGTTAACATAGGATATATAAGATTGACAACGCCCACCTGATATGCCTTTTCGCCACGCCCACTATAATAACAAATCAGCCATGATATATTTGCAATATGTGTGTCAAACGATTTAGCGCGTCAGTGCGGCAAACATAGGCTATAATATAATCGGCCACACCCACTTTCCGCGCCCACTAAACTAACAAAACAAAGCTACGGTACATGTCTGAAAATTAATGTTGATGTAAAATTTCATAGCGGTAAACGTAGGCTATATTAGGTTGACCACGCCCACCTTTTACCCCTTCCTGCAATGCCCATTGTGATGACAGAAATTAACTGTGGTATAATTGTGCAAAACAATATGGATCTAAAAAAAATTTTGCGAGTTATTGCAGCAAATATCTATGTATATAAAAAGGAATGTCTGTTTGTTTGTGTGTTTGTTGGTCACACGATACTGAAACTCAAAAACTAGACACCCGATTGAGCTGAATTTTTCACGGAATGTTCATATTGACTAAGTCTCTGTACACCACATAGTGCGAATACGACCCGATAGGTAGGCATGGCAAATTAAAATTAAATTTTCTTGAATTTTTTGAAAATTAAATTTTCAATATGAAATATCTTCGTAATAAGAAGTCGGACAGCATTAAAATTTGGTGCGAGGCCACCGTTTAGATGTGCCGTTTCACTGGTAAAATTCAATGGGCTTTGGACAAGGGGCGTGGCACTTTTTAAATGCCGGTGTAACTTTGGAACTATAGCGTTCACATCAATGACACTCGGTACAAACGTACGATTTAGTTGTGTTTTTCGATAGGGGGAATGGGGTGGGTTTTTGGATTTTCAATATGGAATATCTTCGGAATAAGAAATCGGGCAGCATTAAAATTTGGTGCGGGGCCACCGTTTATATGTGCCGTTTCACTGGTAAAACTTTGTGAGCGTTGGACAAGGGGCGTGGCACTTTTTAAGCAATTCAAATGTTTTGAATAACTTTGGAACTACAAATCACACATCAAAGAGATTTGACACAAACTTGCATTGAAATTTGATACAGCATCATGGCTTAGACGTGTCGTTCAAGTAGTTAAATTGTATGGGCGTTGGACAAGGGGCGTGGCACTTTTTAAGCAGCCCTATTGTTTTGAATAACTTTGGAACTGCAAATCACACTTCAAAGATATTTGGCACAGACTTACGATTTAGACGTGCCCTTCGACAGGGAGAGTGGGGTGGGTATTGGACGAGGGGCATGGCACCGCCCATAGAACCCAAATTTTTAATGTGAAATATCTTCGGAATTATAAGTCGGCCAGCATTGAAATTTGATACAGCATCATGGCTTAGACGTGTCGTTTAAGTAGTTAAATTGTATGGGCGTGGGACAAGCGGCGTGGCTATTTTTAAGCGACCCTATTGTTTTGAATAACTTTGGAACTGCAAATCACACATCAAAGATATTTGGCACAGACTTACGATTTAGACGTGCCCTTCGACAGGGAGAGTGGGGTGGGTGGGTGGGGTGGATAGAAGCCAAATTTTTAATGTGGAATAGCTTCGGAACAATAAGTTGGAAAGCTTTGAAGTTTTGTATACCATCGTCCCATAGATGTGTCATTCTACTGGCAAAATTTTATGGACGTTGAACAAGGGGCGCGGCATATTTTTTGTGACTGAAATTTTCCGCGTAACTTTGGAACTGAAAGTCGCATATCAATGAAACCGGGTCACACCCTTCGACTGGAGAAATGGATTGGGCATTACATAAAAGAGGCGTGGCATCGCCCATAGAGTGTAGTATGAAGAAACTTGATTTATTGGGCCCATTGACTTCAAGCTTGCGTGCAAAGCCGCAGGGCCCTACTAGTTTCCTTATATTTTCATATATTTCATTCGGATGCCATGAATGTATCTTTGCGGGTGATTCAAACCAGTGGCGGATTCAGGGGGTGGTTTTGGGGGTTGAAACCGCCCAGAAATATTAGGGTCGACTTTAAAACTACATACAAATTAAAAGGAATATACATAAACATTAATGAATATTAAAGAATTACTTTTTTGAATCCGCCCCTGATTTGGATTCATCATTCTTATAGGGCCGGTAGAAACTTCACTTCCTCATTAACTTTGAATCCATCTCAGCATTATCGGTAACTGTCACTTGAAGAGAGGGATTTTAAGGTTACAAAATGGCCTCTCAACGACACCCCGAGAGGTCATCTTATGCCAAACTTGCCTTCCTTTAACATCTCCACCAGATGTCAATTGATAAGAGGAGTTTAAAGGTTAGAAAATATTTGACAATAGGGATAACTCTTTAAGCAGACACGGAGGCTGCCTCTTTATGCTCTTCTCTTTTATTTTCCCCCTAATGCGATCACTTCCCAGTAGGAAAATGGTAAGGTGCTTACCATAATAATGCATGTTTTCCTCCACATTTTGGCGGTGGAAACGGCATGCTACCAAAAGTAAGGTATTAGTAAGGTACGTTCCGAGTACCTCCGGTTGTAGCTTACGCTAATGTACGTGGAATGTACATTTAAGTAAAACGAATCTAGAAGAAAGAAGTTTACAAGCTTAATGAATTGGCCTCGGTAGTCCAGAGGGTAGCGCGCTGACTTTTCATGCCAGAGGCCCTGGTTCGATTCCCAGCGCGGGCTGTTTTAAAAAATCGTCTATTTCCATCGCTATCCACATGAAGCAGTTGAGAATTATAAGCAAGTCAACTTTTCGCAGGCAATGGTAAAATTTCCAAATATGTCTACCTTCCATCGGAAGTGAAGAAATCAGTAGTGCTTACATTATCTGTAGCTAGGAAGGCATAAACTGAGTAGGTCATTTTATTTTTATAATTTTAAGCCCATTCCAATAGCACATTACGGCCCTCTTACGTTTTCCTTCATTCCGCCACATTACTAAGTAAAGTAAATTTGAATGGGAAGCCGAACAATTCCGAAGGATTTTGCTATGATACCATTTGTACTTTACAAAATCATGCATGATCCGGCGGCCATGCTCTGAACAAACGTAATGGGCGTTTGGCATGGAAGTTGGAATGTTTCCCGGATGAAAAGTAAGTATGCTGTAATGAATTACGGAAGGTGCCACTTTCCTACTGGGTTGTTGATGTCTCGACCTCATTTAACGCTGAAACGATCCCATGTTAGTTCAAGTGGTTTCCCCTTCGTAAAATTTCGTTAGCCACGCTGTCGGTCATGGTCCAAAAATATTTAATCCATTCGTACGCACGGCCGGCGCAACTACAACGCTGCAATATTTATGAAAATTAGAAATATACTGCAAGAAAAAAACACTCGAACACACGTATACACACACACACACATATATACACATCGACACGGCTATTCTAAAGACATCTGTTCGTAGCCATAACTGCATTAAGCTCATTAAAATAACAACAAATGCAACAAAACACAACAACGACAGCGCATCCGAATCAAGTACAAACTTTTATGCTGAGTGCATGAATTTCACATTTCGAACATGAACATGAAGAAGAAATTGGAACAGAGCGAGAGACCAGCCAACAGCGAAAAGTCCGCACAGCGCCAACGAATATAGTTAGACAGACACACGGACAGACCGAAAGACGAATTTGCGAACAAGGGGGCCAGTTGGTTGGTCGGTTGACTGGCTGACTGACTGACAAGCAGCCTGCATAAAGGCCTCAATGGAAACGCGGGAGAATTTGTAATGCAAACATTCAGCACATCAGCAACATGAACCAAAAAAACAAGCAACAACAACGACAACAATAAGGTTACAAGTGTGGCGTCTGCATGTGTCGGCAATACGACAGTGGGAGCGCGCAGACTGTTCGACGCACGAGTTGGACAACAGTAGGTCGGTTGCGCAGCGCGAGACGGACAATGACAGTTAGCGTGGCACAACTCATTGATAAAATGTGGAATAATGGGACAGAATCCAGCGCAGCTGGTCGAGCGGCTGGTGGGTGATCGCGCAAGTGGGGACAGTTTCAACTGCAGTTGCAGACTCTGAATTGGTGCGATGAGTTATTTGTGTTGCTCATTTGGTATTGTTTTTGTTGTTGTCAATGCTGTCCACAATTTATATTGTTTGCAGAATCAAATAAAGTGCCGCTGCAATGGGTTAAATTTCATTTCATTAACGTTGGTCTCTTCAATTTGTGACGGGATTATTAACTCGTTAATTGTCTGCTGCGGTCATCGTTGTCCGTCATAATTAAATTTCTGCTCTGCCACACATCAACACACATCAGCCCGTGGTGCGAATAAACATCAATTTAGAAGTTTTGTATTTGGTGTTAACCTTTCAACACTTTCTACTTTTTCCCCCAATTGAGTGCGAGCAGTTTTGTAAAATCAAATTTGCTTTTGAAGTCCTCAATTAAAATGCTAACAGTGACCGAAATTATAATGATGGATTTTGTTGTGATGATTTTAATTTTCCTTATGGTGAGAGTAATATTTTATTGCTGTGATGAAAGCAATTATTGTATATCAAATCAATATTATTGCTATTTCTATTTTATATGAAACTTAAACGAAGACTATGAACAATAACAATAAATATTCGATTTACAATGTATTCATGTATAGGGAGGTCCAAATACAAATTTCTTTGTACAAATGAATTCAATTGAATACAAGTCAATTGGCTTTTTTTGGTATGTTATGGCTTTAATAGAAAAAGCAAACATTTCCATTATTTATAAGTTACGATTTCACTTATGTGGCTGCTTGGCTGGCTTATTGATAGCACATCCTGTCAATCCCACATTGAAACACCTTGTTGAAAGATATTTGCCTTAAGGATCTGACTTGTTTCTGAATTATACGCATAGCTTCGATCCTTAGCAACACCTCCCTACATGATTAAAAAGCAGCTTTCAGTCGGCCAATAGGCTTATAGCACAATTACCGAACTAAGTTTGTAAATGAACGATCGATTGTTTGATGGGCTTTTTGAAAGAGTACACAATCTTGCTGAAACCAAAGATTGTTCAAGTTCATATCTTCAATTTCATTCACATAAAGTCAATTATTATGGGTTTGTATTGCTCACCGTTGACCAAAATGGTGTTTTCAGTAGCATTTTTCAAATAAAATTGAGCCCATGATGCTAAAACTCCAAAATTCACAACAAAATTTCACTCTCTGCCAATGTATTGGCTTCGCGATAATCACATGCAGGCTGTTGATCCCCAGATGCGGAGATAAAAATACGTCTAATACGTTAGAAAAGAGACGGCCAGACGCGATCTCCAATTGGAGCTGATGTATAGTCCAAACTGAGAATTAGAGAAGAAGAGTGAGTCAGTTGACTGACCTTGTAAGCAAATAAGCTGTTCATACAGCTTTATTAACCCTAATTTTAAGCTAAAGAAAACGGTGCACTGTACTACTGTTCATACAAAGTAATGGAATGAAGTCAAGTAAAATTCTTGCATACCTGCTGGAGATAGGACTAAGTAACGAACTTTTGTCTAGCAGAGAGTAGACTGTATCAGCCGGAGTCTACTACCTACTTTTAATAATAATAATTGTAATATTTTATTAAAAATAACACTAAAACTTTCTTATAGAACAATATGTGGCAAATCGCAGTAATCCCTTATATCGGGTCATTTTTTAAGAGCCTTCGGATTTGATTTAAAAAAAAAATACATAAAATTTAGAGAAATGTATAAAATCTTTATTTGAGTCGATAGAACGATCTATAAAATTCAATGCTTAAAGATGATTTCATGTAAATGTTGACCGCAGCTGCGCCTCAAATGGTTCATACGCTGAGTCCAATTTTGGCATACTCTCTCCAACATATCGACCGGTATCTCACGCATAAATTCTTCAATATTGGCTTCCAGTGCGTCAACCGTTGCAGGCTTGTCGCTATAGACATGAGCCTTAACATAGCCTCACAAAAAATAGTCTAAACGCGTTAAATCGCATGATCTAGGCGGCCAATTGACCGGCTCCAAACGTGAAATAAACTGTTCACCGAACTCGCCTCTCAATTGGGCCATTGTTCATCAACAACACTGGCGGATACAGCTGCGATATTTTCCTCTGTCCGCACTCTACGTATGCGTGTTGGTGGTTTAATGTCCAATAATGTAAATTTGGTGCGAAATTTAGTCACAAGATTCCGAATAGCCGCCTCAGAAGGTCGCCCAAACTGACCATAAAATGGAAGAAGTGCACGATGCACTTTCTTAACCGAGCATGAATTTTGATAATAAAATACAATAATCTGCAAGCGTTGTTCGTTTGTAAGTCGATTCATGGTTAAATTATAGACCAAACTGAACATGTTAGACAGTAACATGTTACACGAAAACAGCTTACCTGCCAAAAACAGTGTTGCCAAAAAGGAAGTTGCTAAAAAATCAACCTTTATGTGTTGGGTTGGCAAGGGATTAGAAACTTAGTTACAATGAATGAACTTTAAATAAAAGTATACTACTGTGTACAAAGAATACCCGGAATTTGTTTATAATTCAAAAAATCTTTATTTATTCTTTCAAATCAATTTCATCGCCTTCAAAGTAGTCCCCCCCCCCCCCGATGCAATGCACTTATGCCAACGGACTTTCCAATCTTCGAAGCATGCCAAATAGTCACCTTCCGGTATGGCCTTCAATGCGCGCGGCGATTCACGTTGAATCTCTTCAATCGATTCAAAACGGTGTCCTCGAAGTGGTCTTTTGAGTTTGGAGAATAGCCAGAAGTCACAAGGAGCTAAATCAGGCGAATACGGTGGCTGTGGAACGATATGAGTTGGCGAAATGCTCACGAAGAACCAATGCCGTGTGAGATGGTGCATTATCGTGATGCAAAAACCAAGAGTTGTCTCTCCATAAATCCGGCCTCTTTTTGCGAATAGCTTCACGCAAACGACGCATAACGCTCAAGTAATATTCCTTGTTGACAGTTTGGCCCGGCGGAAGGAACTCATAATGCACAACACCACGATAATCGAAGAAATCGAATTCCGGGTATTCTTTGTACGCAGTAGTATGTTCCATTTTGTGCAATAAGCTTTTGCCATCTTTCTGACAACTTTATCCTTATTGTCCTTATCAGTCTTTATCAATTTTTCCTGTCCTCTAAATATTTCCTAGCCCAGCAACATGCTCCAGTTCAAAAATTCCGATCCTCACATGCTCCTTTCCCACCCACTTCCACGCAATATTACGCGCAATCATGCGCTGTGGGCTATAACAAGAAAGAAAGCGGGCATTAGCGAAAAAACAGCGCAACAAACCGATCTCAGCGAAGTAACCAACCATCCTGCTGTCACCTCCTTTATACAACAGATGGCGCTATGAGCGGTAGCTCATAACATCGAAGGAGTCGTAGATGGCAGCCCTATCACTAAGGACTACCTGCGGCAGGCAATCACCTACCCTGGCAGGAAAAATACAACCGATTAACGTAACCAACACAAGGTATGGGTTTGTGGAGGCCCTTTGCTTCCGAGAGTAGTGAACAAGGAAAAAAATTTGATTTGGTCGTAATTAACTTTGGCAAGTCGAATGTTGGTCATCTTGAAGTGAAATTTTTGAGGAGTTCGAAAGTCACACTTTCAGTTTGTTTATTGCCATAACTTACAACAGAAGTAGGCATAAACAGTTATAAGCCTAAAATGTTTTTGGCCTTATTGCCTTTGAACTCACAATTGGGCCACCGTCGATGTGAGCTTATGAGGTAACATCACGATTTGTTTTACTATTTAGTAACTAAGTATGCAAGTCAGCAACACTATTTTGTTTTCTCAATTGTAGTGACATATTGTGACCATGACGTCACCGGACTGACATTAGCAGAGCAATAAAAACATCGTAAAACACTTTGAGCTCTCGAATTTCTCTCCTCTGTGAATATTTGTAATTTCACACAAGCATTACTAGCATACAAAACATATGTACATATATTCTACATGAGTACATATGACATACTCGTACTATCCACTATATAGTAGCGTATAAATTACAGAGTTCGGTTGGCGTCATTCGCACAGATTCGCATACTTGTCTCCTATTGTGAGACGGAAGCGGCCGAAACGTGCGCTGGCAGACATTTGTGCATTTCCAATGGTTGGCTGTCGCTGCTGTTGTTGGCTATTGCCGTCTGAACTCTTACGCCCAACGTTGTACTGTTGTAACCTCTTGCCGACGCATTTGAACTTCTTTGCGTTAAACCGTCGCGCGTCGAGTGGCTCAGAATTGTGTGTAAGCGAGGCACCAACGCAATCAGTGGTTCGGTTTCGGTTTGGGTTTTGGTAGTCGACGGTCGGTTCAGGCAATGTACGCGCGCCGCTGGAAAACGGTTCATAAGTTCGTTGGCCTCTTGAAAGTTTTCCACAACAATCGAAATTCTTATTTTTCGCTGTAATTATTACTGTTGCCATTGTTGTTGTTACTGTTGTTGTTAGGGTTGTTTGAGTAGCTGGTGTTCCGTTTCGCTTTCGGTACGGCTTAAAATATGGCTGAGTAGGAAATGTGTAGCGCACACAAACAGATTTGAGGCTTATGTGATCAGATAGTGCACATGCACTCGAGTCTGCCACACATAAAATTGCATGCTGCCGCATAAAAAACAACAACAAAAAACCATTTTATTTTATTACATTTGCAATTTTGCACTCGCGACTGTCTGGCAGCGTTGTCTGAGAGTTGCCAGCTACCCAAATAATCATCGAGCCAATCAGCCGCCATGGCAGTTCGTAACACTCGATGACTGCATTAAGTGCATCATTACAGACTTTTTATGCACTTGATTGATGTGTATATTTTGCCTTATATGAATAGATGACTGACAAAGGGTTTTCATTCAAATTCCATAGAAATAGTGCACTAATAATTCCTACTACGGACGAAACGTTGGAACACAATTAAGTTTTAGTTATCATTATAGAAACATAATACAGATCATCATATCTCATCATATTGCAACGATGAGGCACTCTGTGCTGTGCATGAATGCTTTTCCAAGCATACTTTTAGGCATGCACTTTGGAGTACGGCCGGTTGGCTATAATTCCGATAGTTCGCGAAGGTGATGGGCTGTGCTAGAACAATAGAGAGTACAACTAGAATGTGCAAGAAACATCGGCGCGATAAGAAAACAAGTATAAAAAGCAGCAGTGGCAGCGCAGAGAGTCGAGTCTTGGTTGAATAAGCAAAGTAGTAACAAGTGTAGATACAAGCAAAGTTAAATCTGTAAATAAAGTAATTGTTGATTTTTGACTGCGTTTGCGCTGAATAAATGAAGTTGTTTTATTTTCAAGCACAATCCAAAACGAACTTAGAGAAGTCATTTTCGTAACAATATATATATTTTTTTATTTTTAATATCATATATTTTTATTTTTATTTATTTATTCATTTTTTTATTGTAATTATCAAGTATTTGTTTTTTATCTACGAATTGATATAAATATGTATATTCATTCCGATTTGTATAAAAACAAAAATAAGCAGAACAAACTTGCCATGAGCGCCCACATGCTTTTATGTCTGTGTTATTGTTATTGCTTTATTAGCCAAAAATATTTGACTAACTTATAAGTAAAAACTCTTACACTAACTCGAACACCCGGTTTTAATTAGCCATAGAAGATATTAACATAATTAACTACAAAAGGCATTCAAATGACAGTAAAGGTAAATTCAAAATTACTTATAGCATCTTCCTTCTACGACTGTACGACAGTTAAACTGCCTCATAACGAAAAAATTCTAATCAACCAGTCTTACGATGGTCACCTGTCACGAAATGTTCCTCATAAATCAAAGCTAAACATTGTCAATGTCTCAACAAACGTACATACGAATATGTTCCTGTTTTTGTTTTTCCTTAAATAATGTTATTAAAAATTAAGTTATTACAGTTATGTTTTTTGTTCATCAAAGCAAATAAAATGTACTATCTAAAACATATTTCAAACTCTCCATAAATGATTTAGAAGAAAAAATTGCAGGCAAAGAAGTAATTTTCTTAAGGTTTTAGTATTGTTAGTAAAAGTTAAAAAAATTAATAAACTTTCTAACTCACGAAGATTCGTGAACACTTTTGTCCGCCACTGTACATACATAAATACATATATATATATATATATATATATATAAACTGTTCTAGATTCGTGTATCTCGAAACCAAGTTAGGATAGGTTCGGGTGGTAAGTTTACTTAACACATTAAGGACCGCAAAGAAATCTGTAAGGCATACGCCTGGGACCGCACGTTTTTGGGCAAACTTGTACGTTCTAAAATCATCATAACTTTCGTCATCAAATCTTCATAACGATCGTCTGGTCACCAGCCTTGGAGGCAGTAGGATACAATGTATGAAAGTAAGTCCATCCGTAACAGACGGAATGCGAAACACGAGGGAACTCGTGAGCGGTCCGTAACAGATGGGACGCGAAACACGAGAAAACTCGTGAGCGGTCCTTAATGTGTTAAGTTGATCCATTGTGATTCCACATTAGTTATCAATGTCGAACTTTGCTAGATTAGTAAAGTCGTCAAAGAGTTTTTCATCAATGGATTTAAATTTCTATGTCGGAACAGCCTCAGACAGAGGCTGTTACTGCGTCTTGAGGTTCCCTGATAATTTGCTTTAAATCTACCTCGATTTCCTCATCAGCTTCGTTAGTTGACATGAAATTAGAGGCCGAGTCTTTCGATGTGCCTATCACAAGGGTCTAATGGTCCATATCCCAACTAAGCGACGACTATGTTCTCTGGCGACCTTGCAGTATTACTCCTCTACCTAGAGACTCATTGTCTGGACAGTAACATATACACTGTTAGGTGGGCTTACTTGATAACTAAACAAGTGGGGTATCAATAAAATGTTGGCTTCAAACAATTTAGTGTCCTTCCTGGGAACTTTGCAGCTTTACAGTTACCAGTTATACGTCTATGGCCACGGACCCATCGGAGCTAATCCTCTGCTAGCTCCCATAGGTGTCTTACAGACACTTATCGCACCACTTTAAAATTGTAAACTTGTCCCATTAGCAGTTCCATAGTAACAAATGATAACCCTATAGCCGAAAACTCATGAAAACTGATTCCTACCAACTTCGATAGGATTCTTAGCAACACTTGACACCACTTTAAAGTTGTGTATATCCAATCATGTAATTTAATGGTCGCCTAATTTTTCGACACACAGTTCTGTTCTGTTCTGTTCGGAAATCGAGTGTGTCAACCGCTGTTAGGTTAAGAAAAGTTAGAACTTTTGAACAGAAAGGCTTCATTTCTATGTAAAATAACTTTAGCAAAACTTTCTGAGACTACGATACAATAAGTTTTAAAGGTTTTACAAGTTTTTTAAGTTTTAAAAGTTTCTGACAATTTCTCATTTTTGATTTTCAAGTTTTTTTTATTCTCGTTAGACGTAAGTTAAATGTATTCCATAAATAGTGACATGCTATGCCAAAGAACTTTCACAAACTTGCATTTTTTTTGGCAGTACTTAATTTTTTACGTACCTGTTTTGCACACAGAAAATGTTCATGAAGAGATTTTCTCCTTCGTTTTATATGTTTCTGTCTAGAATCATAAAAAAAATAACTTTACAGTATTACAAGCCGTAACCGCTACAACTAGTGGCTTAAGTTTAGTTAAGCTTCGTTTTAATTGAGTGCGCCAAGAATTTGTTTGCGCCCGAATACAAATACAACTATGTCAGAGGAAATGCGCGCAAGAATGTGCGAATGAGCGCATGAATGAGTGTCTGACTGGCTGAATGGACAATTGACAAAGTGCAAACAACATTCGCTTTTGTTTTTTACCACATAAACTTGCACAAAACACGTTTTAATTCAATTAATGCCACGAAGTCTCATTTCAACTTGGATGAGTAGTTGTAGTGATTTAAAAGACAAATTTATTGCATTCCTGCAATTTACATTACAATGAAATGAAATGAGGATAGACAAGATTTCTAATGCATTTTTACGGGAGAAACTGAAGTATATTTTAAGCGGATATTCGTAATGTTAGTTGATTTTTACGATGATTTCATGATTTTCAGCATTGGGGTTTGACTTCTTTACACTCGAATTTCAAGTTCCGAAGGTATTTTATCGATATTGTGGGAGTCGGCTCTCTGTTATTAAATGGAAATCTTTCTTAACTATATTCAAAAATAAAAATGGGTTGCCAAAAAGATATTTTGGTTTTGAAGTGTGAAATAAAACTCAACTGAACCAAGAACAAAGTCCGATGGTGGATATGACACCAATCAACAACCTAGGCTCCAATAATTTCCCACAAGTGAGGTTTTTCACTATTCTGGTGAAACACGATTCCTTTGTAATTTACCAATTCTGGACGTTTTTCTTTGATTGTTTGCTCCAGCTTCATTAGTTGTTACAGTAAATAAGTCTGAGTTCATTGTTTGGTTCCTTGGAAGCAGCTCAAAGTATCTACTTAACCTCGTAAACCCACCAAATTGCCAGCATGATATTTTATGCATTTCAGATTTCTATGTTTGTACCTCTTTGGTTCGATGTTATTGCTTTAACTTTTCTGCAATCTCTCGCATAGTTTTACGATGATCTAACTCAATGATAGCCTTGACGACCAAATTTCATCAACTTCTGTAGGTCGACCAGAACTTCCTTTCTTTTTGCTTGAATACATTTTCCTTCTTTCCTTATTAATTCTTAAGCAATTAACACCATAAGCTTCACATACCTCTTAGTATCCAAAAGTGCATTACATTTTAAATTGACACTGAATTAACGGGTAAAACCAAAATTGGGCGCAATTTTCCTTATCCCTTTCGCTACAGGTTTTTACTGGGGAATGTTACAATTTTAATTTTTACGTTTTAGGCTTCTATGTGGTTATGTTAGCAACATTCCATAAGACATTTTTAATTTTTGGTTTATTATTGGTTTATTATTATTTAATAGTCAAATAGAAACAGATTCATACTGACTAGCAATTACAATTAGGTTAACAAAACACTTAAAATTAAATTAAATCAAAATTAAATATAATAAATTAAATTAAAGAAAAAAAAAAAAAAAAAAAAAAAAAAAAAAAAAAAAAAAAAAAAAAAAAAAAAAAAAAAAGTAAAAAAGTACTAAGGTGCCAGAAGATTCACCTCATCGAGCTGCCTTTTGAAGCATGATCTAGTAAGAGACAGATCCAAGAGAATTGACTTGGCTAACTTATTGAAATCACACATCGCCCGTGTTATAGGTGCTGCAAGGAGGTAATTAGTTTTTACAGTTTTTACATAAAAAGGCGGAGAGAAACGCAGTGATTTACAGGACACATTGAACTTAATTTTCTCTAGAAGACAGGGGCAATCAATGACATTGGAGACGAGATCAAAGACGAACATTACAGATTGGACGAATCTTCTAACATCAAGAGACTGCAAATTAATCAACATTAGACGAGCACTATAAGAAGGAAAAGGTTCAGAGAAATGGAGAGGCTGAAGGGCAAAACGGAGAAACCTACGCTGAATTCTTTCAAGACGGGAAGAGTGTAAAGTGTAAAGTGGGTTCCAGATTATAGAGGCATACTCAAGTTTAGACCGGACGAGAGACGTAAACAGAAGCTTGCGCGTGTAAGGGTCTTTGAATTCTTGTCCATACCGCCGGATAAACGATAGAAGTGAGTATGCTTTTGGAATAATGTAATTCACATGCGGCACGAATGTAAATTGAGCGTCAAAAATCACTCCAAGGTCGCGGAATTTGTCTGCGGTTGTTAGCAGTGAGTTAGAAATCAGGTAAAAGGAGGGGACAGGACTATGAGACTTAGAGAAACTAACATGAAAACATTTATTGATGTTAAGGGATAACTTATTATTGTGACACCACAATGCCAGATTGTTAATGTCAGACTGGAGCAGAGGAATGTCAGTGTGATCACGAATACTACGAAATAGTTTTAAGTCGTCAGCATATAACAAAAAATCGGAATGTTGAAAACAATCCCCAATATCATTGATAAACAAGACAAACAAAAGTGGGCCGAGAATACTTCCTTGCGGAACACCAGAAGTAGCAACAAAAGTGCGAGAATTAACATTACCAATCTTCACGCAACATACTCTGTTAGTGAGATATGATTTTAGCCAATTAAGAAATGTTGAGTGAAAACCAAGACGTGCAAGTTTTGAAACTAAAATAACATGCGAAACACTATCAAATGCCTTAGAAAAATCAGTGTAAATGGTGCTCGGACCCTGTATTTTAGAGTGTTTCCTATGAGAGCAACCACATCGTTGTGGCTGTAATAATTAGTTAAACATAAAACTTTTTACGCATAACGAAAATTTGAATATTTCTTCATTTACTTCAGCCAAAATTAAAAAAAGATATGTCTAAATTGAAAGAAAACGTTAAATTAAAAAGTTCTCTAATTTTTTCTGCTTCTTCTTCCTTTACTATGTCAAGATATACCATTAAAAAACGTGTATACTTCTCTTCTTTAAACTTAAATATTCAGTTTATTAATTTCGTATTTTTCCTAAAATTTCAAACTATTCTAAGGACCAACAAAAAATGTATTCTTGAAACCATAGAGGATGCAGACGTCCACAAAGTAGCATGTTGCCATATGGCAACAAAATAGCGAAAGGGTTAAAATATGTTAAAAGTGACAGGTATGGAATGTCAAAAGAATGAACTCATAACGTTGACAGAAGTTTTTCAAAACAAACCTAACGTAATCTATTTGTGAAAACCGAAATAGCTTTCTTGCTAACCTAATAATACTTAAATGTTTCCCATTTTTAAGCAGGGTTGCCAAATAAAATTATTTTGCAAATAAGAAACTTTTAGTATTAATCAAAATAATCGGTTAGCTTGTGGATATTTACAACTGGAATTGGGACCCTTAATCCAACATGGACTCATGGACATTAGTTCATTTCGTTTCTTTATGAAATTTTGTGTGTAAAATTTTAATTATTACTTGGATGTCTGCGTTGAAAAAGGAAATAATAGAGTGAGTAGACGGACTCCACAGTGGGCATGGTCCACCCATTTATAGGTATTCATCAGTTCTAGGTGCGGGCTATGAGATCAGCTAACAACGTTAGTTGTTAATTAATTTAATGGGTACTTTTAAAAACGATTTTCAACTACAACAATTCCAATAATGAACAGTACCAATTCGTATTCAAGTCGACGTGAATCTATGCGCCACGTTCTCGCGCACTGACACCGTTCCCAACTTGTTCTAACCGCCAATGACAGCGTTTCTAACTATCACAATGCATCCCATTATGGAGAACAACAGTAAATTGAACGCGAATCGTCCGACAAGCACGACATCATTTACTATAATCAATTCACTGCAATTGTCTTTAATTCGATTAATTTAATCGCCCAACGCTGCTGTGGCGACTGTTATTACGAGTACTTGCAGCATAATCGGGTTGTCGTCCATTCCAACTAAGCAGTCAAGTTCACACCCGAGTAAGTTTAACTCGAAACGAACTCAAGCACTTAATATGTTGTGAGTAAATTTAGTAAGCGATTTGTAAGCAAAGTTGGCCACTTGAGTTGTAAGTTTTTTCCGCTTATGCCAGCGGCAAATAAAATTCAAACGATTCCAAATGCCATAAACGCGCATACGGCCCACTATGGAGCATAGCAAACTCAATGTAAATGGCATCGCCTCCAGTGTGCGTCTGCCCATTTGGCGTGTCACGTCATAATAACAACAATACAAGTGCCAACAACAATGTGCAAACGAAACAAAAAACCGCCAAGAACCAAACAAAAACCCCAACACTTTTCCTACATGGCTCACAAAGCACAGGAAATGATGGAAGTGCTGAGTTGTTTTTGTAGCGGACCATTTAATGCCGCCGCCGCCAACCGCCACCGCCACAAGTGCTGCCAGCGACTGCTATCGGCGGTATTATTTATTGAGGCGAGGTGGTGGTCAGAGTAGCGTCGATGGAGACGCCAACGCCAGCGCCACCGGTCGGCTTTGTATTGAATTGCACCGAAAAGGGGCGCGACGCGGTGTCTGAGTTTATGCAAAGCAGCTGCGTTGGTTGGGCGCTGCCGTCCATCACTATAACTATAACACAACTTTTTTTGGGTTGTTTGCGATTTCGGAAGGGGGATCGAAGCCCCTCACAATTCGTCTGGGTCACGCTGCCGCTGCCGAAAACACCGGCTCCAGCACCAGCACCAACACCAGCACCGGTGCCAGTGTAAACGTGTTAATGAATTTCTTTGATGGGGTCTTTCTCCGGCTTTTCATTTGTGCGCCGCGCCGCGCCGGGCCGGGACGCTTTGTGTGGCGAGCAACGCTTCAATAAAATTGAATTAAACTAAAAATGGCATTGAAACACAGGAAATTCGTTGCCGCCGTTTATTTACATGGAATTAGTTGTTAAAGCTTTTTCCAATTTATTTGAGAACCAATGCAGATTCGAGCGTGGCGATAAGGCGCACTAATGCCATATTATTGCACAATATTTGGGCCAAACTAAAACGCTGCCCTTGTTGCTTGGCGTTTCTAATCGCCGCGATGCGCCGCTGTGCACGCGCGGCACGTAAATCATACATTTTCTTAACTTTTTCGTTAAACACTTTGGACCGCTTGCAGTCGAAGTCAGCCAAAAGGGGACAGCAGCAGCCGCGACCAAGTTTATTGAGTGTTTAGCAGCTTTAAATAATACATAACTTCAAGGCAGTGGAACTGGAACTGCAGCGCTGCACTGGGGGAATGGAATTGTGCGACGGTGCTGGAGTGTGGCTGCAGTCACATCCGCCGATTGTTGCGGTTGCAGGGTGGCAAATTGCTCGGGGTTGATTACAGTGTCTGACGGCCGAGATAGATCGTCGTCGCTGCCGTTTACCGCACGTGCACTCTGCACTGTAGTCGCGTGCCTCAGCATACAAAGGCACACACACACACAACTACATTCATGAAGAGCCTTTACACATCTCGCACATAATGCGGCATTTATGTGCTTTGTGCGCCCCGTCCGACCGACGTTATCCTATTCAGTTCGCGTTGATTTGGTGTCCTTTGCCGTGTGAGTCATCGGCGTGACGCGCCGCCACCAGAAGTGCTCGCAGGCTTTTATGCTTGTTGCCAGGCTCCGGTTATGCGCGACAGTTGCATTGGGGTTGTTCCCGGTCGAATGGGCGTAGTTCAACATTGGTGCTGCTATGAGTCATTGGAGCAGTTGGCACTGTGAATCACGGAACTGTGCCAAATATGTGTGCGGGCAGTCAACTGCGCACAGTTCCTTGGAATTTGTGGTTGCTGCAACTAATCAGCCATTTGCAGTAATCCCATAACTGTTGTGTAATAGAAAAGTCAAATAATCGCATTCTCACAACAATCACAACAGACAATTATGTCCGCAATTAGGGCATAAAACGGTGATCAGTTTGGACAGTTAGGACATCAAGTAGCTAGGATTACACCTGTGTTGGGTACCAGGACAAAGGGGATATTTCAGTGAACAGCGGACGAGATGTGGTGTGGGGCGTTCCACAACAAATCAACTAGAATCTGAGCAAGCTAATCGATTTCCAATACGTAGGGGAATTCTTTGTAAGGTGCCACTCTTTGTAAGGTGCCACCCCTGCTCGATCTCGACGGTCCAGCAATCCAAGCAAAAAAATGCCTACCGTCATTTAAGGTATATATGTCAACATCAATTTTAATGTGGTTTTTGGTTAAGAAAAAACATAAAAATAAAAACTGAAGGTGAAAAATAAATCAAATACGCGCAAAAACCTAAGATAAATATCAGTGTTGGACTTAATTTTTAATGCTTTTTCATAATCCGAAATGATATCCGAGCATATCGTAAGAGGAGAACATTTATTCAATGATTTCCAAAATGGCGTGAAAATGTAAAGTGCCACTTTTTTCTTTGTAAAGTGCCACCCCTCTTTTCTCATTGTTTTGTGATCCTTTATGGGTAAAATGACTTTTTGTTGCTCGGAATCGTTATTAAAATGAATTTAAAGTGTTCTTAGTCTCTAATCTAAATTAGTTCAGTTTTGTTGATTAATTTCCATATAATTATTTGATTTATTCGTTACCATTCAATTTGCAGTTTGCTGTTGGTCATTTTATATTCAATTCAAATTAAATTCAATAATCTTTCGTAAATTTTTTAAATCATACATTTTCACTTGAGATTTCTACGTTTTTAGCGGTTTTTTTAGGGGGTGACACTTTACATTAAAAAATTTTAGGGTGCCGATTTTGAACACTTTGGGAAATTGGCTGTAAAATATATCGTATTTACGAAGTGTTACCTTGGATCGTAGCTCTTTAAACCCTCTTTCCAACGGTATATTAACATTGGCGATACGTTAATGTTCTAATGAGTTATGCGCAAAATAGCTATGGGGTGGCACCTTACAAAGAATTTCCCTACCAATTAACGATAGTTTGCAGGCATGTCCATTAGTCCATATATGGTATCGTGTCATATGTGACCTCGTGCAATAAAAACCATTAAAGTAAAATCATTTCCAATAGAAGCGTTCAAACTACAATGGTTCTAACAGACTAGCAAGAATCTTTTTTTACACTCCAAAGCCGGCCATAGACGTGGCAATTTGTTGTAAAATTCGACTAGATGAAATTAAGCTAAGCTGTTTTGATTTGTCAGCTAACCTTTCATACGAACTTTTATGAGAGCCATAATAAACTTTTTGTAGAGGCTACAGATTTGAGGAGAAAACACAGATTTCCGCTACACATGTCCTGTACTGGCGCAAAGCTCACTAAAGTTTAAATATGTTCTTTGTTTTAGAGGAAAAACCTAAAACGTCAGTCGTAAGCCTACCAAACTTTGAACTGGTTCAAGCAGCAGAGCACAATTGGAGCCCAAGTTTCAAAACTGCACCAATGGGCCTTTCAAACTTAAAGATTGCCCTGACAAAAGATGGTAGTGAAGGTGCCCGGAATTTATGGTTTTATGAAGTTTTGTTTTTAACTTAGTCACTTGCCGTGCGTCTCGGATCATACGGGCCCTAATATTTTTTACATGGCTTTGCTTCAAAGTGTCCCGCAAAATCAAATCTATGTTCTTTGGATGAAGGCAAAAGATAAAATCAAAAGCTGCGAGCTTTTCGTATGCAACTATTTTCTTTTCAATGCGGTCGAACATAAGCCTTTTCTAAATTTTTAGATAAAGAAACGGATGTAGTGAAGAATCGGATTTAAATCAAACTTTAGGGTCCAACTAGCATTCCATCAACAAGCTGTGTGTGTTTTTTTAAGCAATTATTTTGATCTCAACCTAACCTAACCTGAGTTGAAATGGAAATATGTAGTAAAGGAGAAATGGATGTAGTGAAGAAATGGACTTAAGTCAAACTTTCCTTTATAACCAAAATACCATTTGAACAGCGAGTTGGTAGCTTTTCAATTATTATTCTTTCGAAGAAACCTAATATGACTTTACCTAATCTAAGCTAATTAAGACAAAGACAGAAGTTCTATAGACAAACTAGAACTCAAACTACTCCCTGGCAGTTTTCATAGGCAATTGATTTTTCTCAAAAAAACTTAACTTAATCTAAACTAAGCTAAATTTATTGGCTGATGCAAAAGTTAAAGTAAGAGGTACATCTTTGTACTAACTAAACCTAATCTAAGTTTGTAGATGGATGAAACTGTTTAAATTTAAACTTTCTTTTATGGTTGAACTAGCATTCGAACCACTGAGCTAAGAGCTTTTTATAGGCAATTTTTTTTCTCTCAGAGGTTTGATATTTCTGCTGAAAGACCGGCAAAACAACCGACCAACAAAAATATATTTCTTTATTTGATCAAACTTGTAGTCTCTGACTCATGGTCTAAAATATCCACTGAACTATTTAGCTTCAACATACATACATTATATTATTTTTATATACATAACTAAAGTATATTAATACTTTCTACTTTCAGTTTGTACTAAAAAATGTCGACCAGTCCGAAGCCAGTCAAAAAAGTGCCCATACACTTACAGGTAATATATAAAAGATTCTTGTTCTAAAATAATTTATATTTTCTGTTCTATTTTATCACTTGATTCTACAGTACATTGATTAATTTTTTTGATATCTTTTGATATTGCCAACAGAGCGCTCAAAATCGCGTCTACATCAAGAATGGGCACATTGTCAACCATGACAAGTCGTTCAAGGCCGATATATACATCGAAGATGGCGTTATCAAGTAAGTGATTTAACCCTTTCGCTACCGCGTTTGCACGGAGTTTGCCCAAACTTCATTTTAGCAAAAAAAGGGTTAACTTCAAATTATATCCGGATGCTTTCAGTAAAGTTTATTTTAATTATATTTCAGATTTGTGGGACCTGCATCGGAGATTGTCGTACCGGGCGGTGTGCGCATTGTAGATGCGGCCGGCAAACTGATCATACCCGGCGGTGTGGATCCCAACACCCATATGCAGCTCAAATTTGGTGGCACTGTGGCAGTGGACGACTTCTATCATGGCACCAAGGCTGCCATTGCCGGCGGCACCACCACAATCAGTGAGCATTTGACATGTCATCAAATAAATACTTGAAAGACTAACTTTTACATTTCTATTACGCGTAGTTGACTTTGTATTGCCAGATAAGGGTGAATCGCTGGTCGAGGCCTATGACAATTGGCGCGCCTGGGCCGATCCGAAGGTCTGTTGCGACTATGCGTTGCACGTTGGCATCACCTGGTGGTCCAAGTCAGTGTCGGAGGAAATGAAAATCATGTGCGACGAGCTGGGCGTGAACTCGTTTATGATGTTTATGGCCTACAAGGGTCTCTATCAGCTCACCGATACCGAATTGCTGGATGCGTTCGAACGCATTCGTTCTCTGAATGCAGTGGCGCAGGTACATATTTCGATTAAGTGTCGAGCTTTGCTGAATTTAATATAAATATTTGTGCCATTTGTTGTTTAGGTGCATGCCGAAAATGGCGATATTATTGCCAAGAACGTGGGAAAATTATTGTCAGCTGGCATTACGGGACCGGAAGGTCATGAACTGTCGCGTCAGGAGGAGGTCGAAGCGGAGGCCGTTAATCGGGCATGCATTTTGGCCCATCAGGTATGAGTAAAAGTAATATACGAGTGTCTAGAATTACAGTTAAGTATGTACGATTTGAGGAGGTTATTGATGTGTGTAGGGGTTTTCATTATTTTAGGTAGAATTCAACTTTTTAAGTATGCAGAATGGGTGAGTATTCATAGGTTTACATTTACTTATCAGCAATAGTTTTACTTTACTCTAAAGAAATCAGCCAAATATGCAAAGTAAACGGATAGTCGAAAAATAAGTCTTTGATTCTTTAGTTATTTAAAAGCAAGAAAAAGTGCTGATTGAAGGCGACTTAGTAACAGACAAATGTCTGTGTTGGGACATGTAGGTTCGGTAGATGGCCACTTTCTATGGTGAAGCAGTTTAGAATAGTTTCCCATCCAGCTTTCAGCAGAATGATAAGTTGGTAGAAAACATTTTGTGTGATTGTGCCGCATACGCTAGAAAGTTTGAGATTTAAAATAAAGGAATTTTAATGAATGTTAAATAATTCATTTGGTTGCTCTTGACTGAAAGTTTCGGCAACAAAAGAAGAAGAAGAAGTTTGTAATATCAATGACAGTGAAATCCAATCCAGGGGATCCAAATAAGTTTTAAGTGATTGACAAAAGAAGGCATAACTATCTTTAAATCGCGTAGGAACATTTTGTAACTGAATTATGTTGAAGCGTCATCATTTCCCTATAAAAATCAGTGTGTGTCATTTCGCTCAAGTATAAAAAACTCATTTTCTTTGTGCTCTAACCATGTCAGCCTTTGTGCCAACAATATATAATTTGCACGAAGTGCTGTACGACAACACTTGTCCACATGTTGAAAAAGTCGTCAAGGAAACTTTGAAGATGCTTTAGTGGAATGTTAAACTCTACTCGTCGTATTTGTGAGACATTGTTTCTTCCGACTACCACTTGATTGGGTCATTTGACTAATGGCCTCCCCGAGCAGCCATTCACTTCTTACGAAGAACCAAAAAATAGGTTGATTCTTTGATCGCCTCGAGTGACAGAGAATTTTTTCAATGCCGAATTCATAAGTTGCTTGAAAAATGGAAAACAAATCTTAGTTAATTACACAGGACAACAAAATCGCACTTTTTTTCTGTTGCATGGAGTTTTTCTTTTTTACTAACTCGGATGCGCTGATTTCGAATCTACCTTCAGATTTTTTGTAGCAGCTCTAGTTACTGAGATACAGGTACCGTGTCACTTTTTCAGATTTCCCTCTACTTTTTCCATATTTTTTAACGTAATTTCAAAACCAATAAACCGGTGGACATAATTTTCACTTTGTTGCATTAACAACACCGCACGGCTTCTTTTTCGATGCACTTTATTATTATAAGTTTTAAAATTCCGCGGTAATTGGACCTTAAAGTCAGAAAATATGGAATTTTAAGGCGTTTTCTTTGATGGTCAAAAACATACACATTTTTTGTAAATCAATTAACGAGTTAGGTGTATAATGAAAGCCGACACATCAAACAATACAATACAGCCAAATAATTTGGCGGAATAATTATTACAAAAACTAAAATTAAAGAATTATTTCGCATCTAAATAATAGCAAAAATGTACCATAGTCATTTTCATCACTTTTCATACTTTTTCCTTAAAAAATTAGGGGCCTCAAAATATGCTCTTTTATATGTACCATTTATAGTCTGAAATACAAGCAAAAAACAAAAAGATTTTAAATTGCTCGAAACAAAAAAATTAAAAACGTTGCATACTTTGAGGCCTTTAATTTTTTAAGGTACATTTTTACATACACATTTTAAGGTACATTTTTGCTATTATTTCGATGCGAATGTGTATTCCGCCAAATAATTTGGCTGTGTTGTATTGCTTGATGTTTCTTTTTAAGATATTCATATACTTCGTAACTTGAAAAAACGCCTTGAAATTCAATATTTTCCTACTTTGAAACCTTATTACAATGCCAATTTAGAATGCATAAAATTGATTAATATCAGAAAAAATGGCGTGAAATGTTGTAAGTGCAACGATATAAAAATCATGTCGATAGGATTATTCGTTCGGAAATTACAGTCGAAAATGTGAAAAAAGTCGAGGAAAATTCGAAAAAGTGACACGCCAATTTTTTGCGAAAACTAGAGCTGTTACATAAAAACGGAATATGGTTTTGAAATCAGCGTGAAAAAGCTATTCAGAATCATGTAAAAAACTTCATGCAACAGACATGCCCATGTTGTCCAGTGTTATCAACCATAATTTGAATAAATATATCGTACCATTTTCTCTGAATAATACTTCAAAGTTACAATAAAACCCTCAACACTTATTTGTATCCCAAAATATTTGTACCAGCTTTCAGATCGCGGTTAAAATTTATCATAAAAAAGCATTGAGGAGCTTCTTTTGATTCTTATCCCGAATAACTCGGCTCATTTAATCTGAAAACAATTATAATTTTATGGAAATGTCATGCTTTAATTTTCTTTAATATTTTTAAATTTTGTGTTAGCTCTTTACTTTCTTCATTTTTAATTTTTATGTTTATAATTTATATTTTCATTTTTTCTTTTCGTTCCACTGTAAATACAATGCATCAGTCCACTAACCATTTCATTTGTTCATGCTTTACTGTTGAGTGTGGCGCAGTTGTCGGCTATAAAATCAATGTTCAAGCAAATCGACGGGTATCGATCGTGATGGCATCTTTTTCATGCGCTTCTTAAGTTTAAGTACTACAAACAGTAGTGGGACCAATTGGAATAGGTGCAGTCATAACTTATAATGAAACTAGCGACAGTGTAAGTTAGTTACAAGAAGGTGGAGCTGAGATTTAAATACTTTTTAAGTCCAAGAAGGACTAACGAAACACATTTGCAGTATAAGTTTTGTATAAAATTGCGATATAATTTGTTTTAAAATAAAATCAAGTTGTCCTCAATTTAAATGATATAAATGCAGTGAATCCTACATAATATTTCCATAGTTTCTCATTGCAATTATCGGTTCTAAGTCTATCATCGACATTATACTAACTTTAATGTTTAACCCTTTGTTTCCATTTGTATCTTTGCGCTACTTTTTATATATCTGCCCATACAACACACACCACACACACACACGTGCAGATGAAGGCGCCGCTGTATGTGACCCGCGTCACCTGCAAACCATCCGCAGAGGTAATTGGTCGCGCCCGACGCAGCGGTTATTGTGTGTTCGGCGAGACTTTGGCCAGCTCAGTAGGACGCTCGATGAACGGTGTGCGCAAGCAAGACCGGCTGTACTACATAACCAGCCCACCAATACGCGAATCTGCCGAGTCACCTCGACAGCTAATGAAGTCGCTGGCATAGTAAGTAATCAAATATGCTCATTGGAGTAGGCGAGAAGGAGCATTGTCCTTCATGACAAGGCTGAGAGTGCACAATGAGTTGTAATTTTGTATTAACGATTTTTATTTAAACAATTCTCTTAAATTTAAGAAACCTTGGTGACTCTCGTTTTCTACTTCCCTACGCTTGAGTTGTTTAGTTTTACTTAAATTTACTATCCAGTCATATTGATTGAATAATTCTCACCTGTTTCCGCACAGCGATGACCTGCAAACCACCGGCAGTGACAATTGCACCTTCAGCAAGGAGTACAAGGAGCAGGGCAAGGGCAACTTTTCGAAAACACCAATTGGCGTAAACGGTGTGGAGGATCGCATGTCGGTGGTGTGGGAGAAAGGCGTGCACGCCGGCCTGCTGGATCCGTGTCGCTTTGTGGCGGTTACCAGCACCAACGCGGCCAAGATTTTCAACTTGTACCCGCAAAAGGGTCGCATTGCGGTCGGCTCGGATGCGGACATTGTCGTCTGGAATCCGAATGCAACGCGCACCATTTCGCGCGAAACGCATCACCACGCGTGCGACTTCAACATATTCGAGGGCATGGTGTGTCACGGCGTGCCCGAGATGGTGCTGGTGCGCGGTCGCATTTCCGTCGAGGATGGCGTTGTGCGTGTGGCCGAGGGATATGGTCGATTTTTGAACACACCAACGCGGCCACCGTACGTGTACGATGTGCTCGAGGGCAAAGTGGTTGCCAACGAGGAGCAAAACGGCGAGGAGCATGAAGAGCAGCTGAACGGCGGTTTGAAGAAATTGGAGCTGGCCGCTCTGGAAATCGACATTCCCTATCAGGAACCCATTTCGCGCGCATCTATTGCTGGCAGCGTACCAATGCCAGCTGAGGGCTCGATAGCGAGCACACCGTCGGGTCGTGGACGTGTGGACGGCACTCGCAACATGCAAGAATCAACGTTTTCCATTAGCGGTAGGCAGCTTCAACTTACAAGAATTTCGTTCAAGTCAATGTGATGATGTTGAATTTGTTTTTACAGAGGAGTTGGACAGATCTGGCAATCGCGCGTGCATCAAAGTGCGAAATCCACCCGGTGGCAAATCATCTGGCTTCTGGTAAGCTCATCGGGCCCGAGTCATTCGCACAATTTACCCAGTTGATGGAGCACAGAGTTATATGCAGTGTTTGTGGAATCACACCTTGAACAAAACCAACAAAAAATAACGCATTCATTGGGTGGATCCAAATGCAATTCTACAGCGTTGCGCATGGAAGTGGAGCACCATACAAATTCGAGAAATGCTAAAGAATAAATCAAAGGAAAGTTGAGCTGCTGAACCAAATCTTTTCACTATACCTTACGAATAGAAACAAAATATATACACACAAACATACACAAGTGCATACATCTACATATATATGTATTAAAATTTAAATATTCATAATATTTAAATCGCATATAATCACTTATCTATATAGTAAATATTTGTAATATTCGCATTCGCTTCTCGTGCAATCGTAGCTTAAAACTTGTTTGTTCAATTGAGTACTTTGTATTGGAGCTTATTGTTTTCGAACTTACAAACATATATACACGTCTCTCGTATCGATATTTGTACACGCTAAAAGTAACGTTTTTATTTAATTAAGTGACTTACACACCCTGTGCATTACGCTCGATTTAGATACATTTACAAACAAAGAACATGATATTATTATTTATAGACCGTTTATAAATTAGATGATTACATTTGTAAGGCGATTTCTACCTTAATTTTTATTCATATTTATAATATTTAATGAAATAAAACAATAACTATAAATCATCGTTGTATGCTAAAAGCGTTTGTTTCATTATGAAAAGTGTGGATACTCGGTGCAGAAGTTGAATGGCAAAAAATATAATGAATCCAATAATTTCTATGAGAGTAAAAGTGTTATCTTTTATTTAGAGTAATAAAATCATGCTGCAAGGAATTTAATGATAGACCACAGTCCACGATATATTTGATCAGTGAAAGAATTATCATTAAATAAAGATGCTTATCTGTTGTTATCTGTGGATGGGGGTATATGAAAATCTTATCAACAACCATCGACAGCAACGCACTGTTGTTTTTTTGTTTTGGAATTGTTGATGAATCTGCCGTTCGAAACCAGAATGAGTGAAATGATTGAGAGATGCGCTACAACAAATATAAGTACAGCAACATATTTTTATTAATGCTAATGACAACGAGTGATCATTGGGGATTCCCATATATCTGAAAATAGTTGGGAGTACAAATTAGTTCGGTTCGTTTTCAAAAGATGGCTCTGCCAATTGTGAATTGCTCATAGAGATCGCTGATTGCTGTGTTTCCAGAGCAGTTAGACATCTTTCAAAAATATTCATTTAATATTGCATTATTATTATTAAAAAAATCTTGCTTTTTTACTGTGTTGAATATGCTTTTTTCAGGTTTTAGTTTTTTGTTTTAATTGCAAGAAAAGTACAGCACATCGAATATTATTATGTTGAATATTATTTTATTGACAATGCTCCAAAATAATGTAGAGAATGGTTTTGCCGTTTCCAGAATAGTGATTTCAGCGTTGAGGACAAGCCTCGCTCTGAATTGCAATAATTTCATGGTTTAAAAAAAATTTGAGAAGTAAAAATAAATCAATCTTAGCCATAAAAATTGCAAAATTAAAACTTTAAAGACAAAAAAGCAAAATCTTATAAGATCAACTTTTGTTAATTTTTTGGTTATGTTTTGTGATTAAAGAAAGATCCACGTCAGAGCAGCCTGGTAGGTTTCTTCCACTCCCCAATCCCAGTAGGTACCTTGTTTGATTGGCTGGAGTACGTTTTCTCAGGGCTTAAGAAAGTAATGTATGCAGTTGATGGTTCAACAAGCTTCGATGCAAGAAATAAAACCTCGGAAAGGTTGTTGGGAATGTACACATTTCACACCAATTACATCAAAGGCTCATGAACGGAGCTGCAGATGGTATTTTTAGGAATCTAGCGGGTCTGACTTTTTCATTTCAATCCAGTCTGCACTAATCTAAGCTAAATACAAAAGTGTAATGGTTGTGATGTTTATCTCAATAGTTTTCTGGATTATCCGACACAATTGACAAATGGCACTAAATTTTATTTCAATTTAATGAATATGTTTCTCAGTGTAAGTATCGATTTTAGGTTTTATGGTGTTTTTACTAATTATTGTAAATTTGTTTAGTTAGCAGTCGAAAAACCAGTTCCTAATAATGATCCAAATGAAGTGAAAACCGGCAATTTTATTATTACGACTAGTCACATGAGCGTCAGCACTTGGGTGATGCTATATAGTTATTTAAAATTGCTTTACTTAAACTAGATATAACAAACAGGGCCGATGTTGACAATCTCTAAGTTTCATAAAAGTAATTATTTTACTTGTGATTCCAGAAAGTACCAGAATTTGGCTCTCAGAGAGCATTTCATATGAGCACATTGGTTAGGCTTGTTTGAGAGAGCTTAATTTTAAAACGAGGTGATGTCTACATACTTAATACATATAATTTTGGTGGCAAATATGGTTCCAACTGTTATTGGAACTCAAATGTTGTGTACGGAATCTCCTCTCCGTTATCGGGTTACGGCCTGCCGCAAAGTTCTCTCCAGGCACCTTTGCTTTGCGCTCGCCTTTCCCAGTTGCTCACACCAAGAGATGATAGGACGTCTTTAATTTGATCCTCCCACCGGAGACAAGGTTTCCCTCTTCGTTGTCAACCTCCAAATACCTCATCAAACCCCTTCCTCGTCGGAGCTTCATTGTCCATACGAGAGATATGGTCAAACCAGCGTGGCCGCTGGATATTGAGTTACTACGCCACATCCATGTCTTTAAAATGCTCATATAGCTCGTTGTTGGTTCGTAAGTATACGAAAGTTGTCGCCAATATGAACAGGTTCGAAGATTTGACGAAGTACCTTCTTCTCGATTATCCTAAAGACCGCAGTATCCATGCTTTTGCGCCATAAAGGACCACAAGCAGAATAAGCGTCGTATTGAGTACAGTCGAGAGATATCTCTGCTACTCAATTGTCTATCGAGACCGTAGTAGCACCTATAGGCAAGAATAACCCTTCGTTTTATTTCCAGGCTGACATCATTAGTGCTGTTTAAGACGGTGCCAAAGTAGACTAATCTCCTTTCCACCATTTCTTCTTCTTCTTTATACTTATTTTCATTACTTGACACTTGAAAAAATTTAATAATTTCAAACCAAACTTGAGTAGCAAAAAATCAAATAGGGATATTACTCCAAATTAATAAATTGACTAATTGACATTAAATTAAATTAATTTCCAATTATAAAGTAATTGACCTTTTCTTAAATACAATTCAAATAATTGCACATTTAACTCTTCTCATAACTCAAAAGCTCTCATAATTTAAGCATTCACAATTCAATAAATGGGTTCCGTAATGGTTGATAAATAAGGGTTACAAATTACGAACCTTCATAAAAACGACAACACTGTTTACTGTTCTTACTGTTCCACTGTTTGATTTTACATTCAAAATAATTCTGAAAATGTTTAATATTGTTTTATTGACCAAAAACCATAAACATAAATGATTTCTTTGAAATTCACTTTGCAGAAAATCACATTTCTTCAGACGTTGTCAAAACGATTCTTAATAAGCATTTTACAAATTATTTTCTTAAGGGGGGAACTACCTTTAGACACTTCAAAAAATCGATTTTTTTTTTTATTGTTTTAATCGATAGGTATATTGCCTTAGAATATCGTGTCAAAGTTTCAAAAGGTAATTCTCGAAATTGTGGAAGAGATGCATCCCGGAAATGACTGGCGCCGAGATCGCCGAGCGCGAACTTTAAACGGCATTTTCTCGAAACCATGTTTTTCAAAATTGTGTAAGTGATAATAAAATTACTAATGAACAGATTTTCATTATCTAGCATTCATTTTAAAGAGCATAAAAAATTGTTTTATCTAAACTAAAGATTTAAAAAACAAAAAATTTTTAGACATTTTTTGACTGCATATATAACAAAATTTCTTGTGAAAATCCTAATTTTTTTTTGTGAAGCCTGTTTTAGAGGGTTAATTTTCGAATTTCGTAAAAATTTTAGTTCATCGACGATAGAAAACCCTCTCGAGTAAGAAAATGTTTGGTTTTTTTATTTCAGACTAAAATTGCGGCCAGCATCACTTACACAATTTACGATGTCAGCGGCGATATGACTTACAGAATCATTGAAAAATTTGTTAAATTTCTGTTTTCACTTTTACAAAAATGTTTTTTTTTTACCTCAGACATCACTGTAAATATATATTATATTGATTTGAAAAGAACTGTTTTCATTTCCCTGTAAATCGACTGTAAAAATGACCTTTTTTTCGGCCTCTAAAGGTAGTTCCCCCCTTAATCTACAACAAGGCTTAGGGTTAATAGACTTTAAAACAGTCTTAAAACAACAGAAGATCGATGAACTTTTGCCTGATTGACACATTATTTCCCTTTATGGACATTTTCTTCTCTTACCAAAAAATAATAGCAATAATTAAAAATTGCTGAATACGACATAAATACTCATATCGTATGTAAGTATGTTTATAATCAAAAAACAACAACACTTTACGCTATGCGAACATGGACTCGTAGGCTGATAATTCATATCAGTTCATATCATTATGTTTACATTTCCATGCACATACAATTAACGCTAAACTGATAGCTGCGAGTGCAGCAAATTGTCGACCTCTCTTTCGCTTTGAGGTGTTGATAAGATTTATTGGGGGGTGACAGTGTTGCCCGTTGCGGGTGTTGTGTGCAAAAGTGTGACTGATCTTTGCCCACTTTGCCCTATAGTCAAGACTCAAAATTGGTTCAAGTGGCCAGTGCAATAAATAAATATAGCACAAATATAACGTAGCAGTTGTTATTGACCCATTTTAGAAACGATATTTTTAGGTTTCTGAAATCCACTTGTTTGAAACCATAAATTGCAACCACATGTCTGAATGTGTCCCCTTTGATTTGTTTTGTTTTTCAAAAGTGCAACATTGCATTTCGATCAAAATGTGGTTCAATATTCCATTCACGTTGACGATCAGAGCGGCAAGTTTGCATGAATTGGCACCTGTTACGCGAGCGAGTTGTGTGAAAAGTTTGCACAGTTTCCGCTCTCAGCAGCTGACCGCAAAGACGTCGCGACGCGCTAAAAAACCGGCCCACTTACAACGCCCGCTTCTCAGTCGCCGCCACAAGCAACGCACGCTGCTCACTCAACGTTTTCAGCCATAAACTGTTTGTTTTTTTTTTATTTATTTACATTGTTGTTGTTGTTGGCTATGTCTAAAATTATCGGCAAACGTTTGTGAGCATTCAAGATTGGCTGACGCTCCGACGGAAACGCTCAGTGCGCCTCAGTGTTTAGTCGATTGTCGAGGTGGGAGTGTGCACCATTTTGATCTGATTTGTTGGGAACAATTTTTGTGGCACCTTTTACGTCATACACTATATAGTATTTGTATGAACCGATGCACCAAATCGCCTATTAATACAATAAATTCAATTGTTGTTATTTAACGTGCAAATTTACTGCCAATTTCAATAATGGCAACCAGTGCAAATCCAGTGAAAAAAGTGCCCATACATTTGCAAGTGAGTGATTCAAATCGATTTAGAAACTTTCAACATTTGGCTGAAATTTTCACAGAGCGCACAAAATCGTGTCTACATCAAGAATGGACAGATTGTGAACGATGACAACTCGTTTATGGCGGACATCTATATCGAGGATGGCATTATCAAGTGAGCAATTATACACCTGCAATTTAACTTTTTTGTTTCAACTTGGCTCAAACTCATTTGGGGCATTGCAGACATGTGGGGCCCGCATCGGAAATTGTGGTGCCGGGCGGTGTGCGTATTGTGGACGCGGCCGGCAAACTGATCATACCCGGCGGCATCGATCCGCACACACACATGCAGCTCAAGTTTGGCGGCGCCGTAGCTGTGGACGATTTTTATCACGGCACCAAGGCGGCCATTGCTGGCGGCACCACTACAATCAGTGAGTGCAAACGAATTGATTCTAACTTGGCTTTTTTCGATGCCATTTGGGCTTTACAATTACATTTATATTTGTGTAAAATATTTCATTTAATTAAAAATATTCAGTTGACTTTGTGCTGCCCGACAGAGGCGAATCGTTGCTGGAGGCCTACGATCGTTGGCGCTCCTGGGCCGATCCGAAAGTCTGCTGCGACTATGCTTTTCATGTCGGCATCACTTGGTGGTCGAAATCCGTTTCGGACGAGATGAAAACTCTGTGCGAGCAGCTGGGCGTCAACTCGTTCAAGATGTTCATGGCCTACAAGGGCCTCTACCAGCTGAACGACTCCGATTTGCTCGATGCTTTCGAGCGTATTCGCGCCTTAAATGGCGTCGCGCAGGTAATTTAAGTATTAAGTGATTTGCAACTAGGGAAATAGTAAGCAGTTATTTAACGAATTGAAAAAGTTAATTAGAACAAAATTTATGACCTTTGCAAAAAAATTGCAAAATCTGGCACGCCTAAAGCTGTCACTTACTTAAAGAAACAAAGGGCCATAAAATACCCAGGAAGTAGGAAGAAGGTTAGCGCTCTAACCGGTAACGCTAATTACACCAGAATTACAATATTTTGATTTTTTTTTTTTCAATTTACAACGCTACTTCAATTTGCATTAGTGAGGTTAGAAAAGGTTTTCACGACGGTATGAAAGGTAAAAGTAATTTCAAGCAAAATTCATGCGGTTATAATTAAATTTTTGGTCGTTTAGGGAGTTCAGATTTCAAACTTTTCTTAACGGTTTTCGAAAATTTGAAAGCAAAAAGCTATACTAAGCACAAATTATGCGGTTTGAATTAAAGTTGCATATTGCCATATGGCAACAAAATAGCGTTACCAGTGTTGCCATCTGTTGCCTACAGAATTTGATGTAATTTATTATTTTTATTTTTGAAATTATTTTTTTTTATTTTTTTTATAAGGTGCACGCTGAGAATGGCGACATAATCGCCAAGAATGTACAGAAGCTGCTGGCCGCTGGCATTACCGGACCCGAGGGCCATGAACTGTCGCGCCAGGAAGAAGTCGAGGCAGAGGCTGTAAATCGAGCCTGTATTTTGGCGCATCAGGTAATTGGGAGTAGTGTCCAACTCGCAGTTAGGCAAAACTTCATAACTGAGTTGGCAAAGTTGCACTGAAACAAACATCTTCATCATCAAACATCAAACACTTCCACTTCCAACACTTTCAACACTGTTTTTTCCACTGTGTATTTCCGTTATAATTTCAATTTGTTTAATCTTAGGTCGATTGCCCACTGTACGTGGTGCACGTTATGAGCAAATCGGCCGCCATTGAGGTGGCACGCGCCCGCAAACGCTACCGGAATCGCGGCATTTATGGCGAAACCCTGGCCGCCGCTATCGGCACCGACGGCACGCACTATCAGCACAACTGTTTCCAACATGCGGCCGCGCATGTGCTCAGTCCGCCACTGCGTCCTGATCCTACGACTCCAGACTTTCTGTTACAACAACTGGCCAAGTAAAACTGAAATATTTTATGCAAAATATGTTTGGAAATACATTTATGTACATTACCCATTTGTAGTGATGGCCTCCAGACGACCGGCAGCGACAACTGTACCTTCAACAAGGAGCACAAGGAGCTGGGTAAGGGCGATTTCACGAAAATCCCGAACGGCGTTAACGGAGTGGAGGATCGCATGTCCGTTGCCTGGGAGAAAGGTGTACACACCGGCCTACTGGATCCGTGTCGCTTTGTGGCAGTGACCAGCACCAACGCGGCCAAGATTTTCAACTTGTACCCGCAAAAGGGTCGCATTGCGGTCGGCTCGGATGCGGACATTGTCATCTGGAATCCGAATGCGACGCGCACCATTTCGCGCGAAACGCATCACCACGCGTGCGACTTCAACATATTCGAGGGCATGGTGTGCCACGGCGTGCCCGAGATGGTGCTGGTGCGCGGTCGCATTTCCGTCGAGGATGGCGTTGTGCGTGTGGCGGAGGGATTCGGACGTTTCTTGAACACGCCAACACGACCACCGCATGTGTACGATGTGCTCGAGGGCAAAGTGCCAGTCAAATTGGCACAGCCTGAAAACGACTTGAATGGCCACATGAAGCAACCCGATTTGGACAACTTGGATAAGCAGGTTTCTTATGTGACGCCCATAACGCGCAATTTGCCGGCCGACAGTGTGCCGTTGCCGGGCGAAGTGTCAGCGGCCAGTGAGCACACGGGTCGTGGACGCGTAGAAGGAACACGCAACATGCAGGAGTCAACATTCTCCGTTAGTGGTGAGTAGTTTTGGGGGCGCAAAATCTTTATAGAATCTTACACTATAACTAAAATCGAATTTATATTTTGCAGAGGAACTCAACAAATCGGCCAATCGCTCGTGCATCAAAGTGAAAAATCCGCCAGGCGGTCAGTCGGCTGGCTTCTGGTAAAAAAAGCCGCTGGAATGTGAACAATAATCCATAACGCATATAACTTGTTCATAAAATTTGACTATGAAACCTAAGAAAATTTGTTTTTTTGCACATTTTTTTTATTGAATTTGTTGTTTTTGTAATCACACTAAAATTGTTGGAAAGTGCACTTGAAGGTTAAATGTTTTACGTAAAGAACGATGTTTGTTAACAGAATAAAAGTATAATAAAATATATATATTTTCAGTATATGTAATTAATAATAATTTATTTAATTTAATAATATTAATTTAATTGACTGGCACGACAGCCCGCTTACGCGAGACTAAGGCCTAGCTTCCCGCAACTACCCGTGTTGTGCGTGTGAATTTGTACGCGGGTGGAAGGGACCTACAGTTTTATGCCGGTTCCGAACGGCAGGTTGGGAGCTTTTTCATAAGCAATTTTTACTCTCAGAGGTTTGCCATTTCCAGCTGAGAGGACAGCCACCGAAAGAGAAAACGAGTTTTCCCGTTATTTTTTTTAGGTGTTATTACTGGCAGTATTTGAACCTGAGGTTGCTGCCTTTCGACTCGCGGTCCAACGCACTAACCAACTGAGCCACGGCGGCTCAGTATATGTTCCTACATTAAAAAACTATATAAAACAAATGGTTGTTGTACTAATTTACATCAAATTTTTGTTTTTGCAAAAAAGTTAATAGCGATAGTTTTGAGGTTTAGAAGAAAGGCCATAGCCGTATAAGGAAGGGCAAAGTGCTCACCGGCCAATTTTGATTGCTATATTTTTTCAATACAATTACAGTGGACGTCCAGTATAACGAACTTTCCATTTAACGAATTTTCGATTAAACGTAGGTACGGCAAAATTTTTTCCATTGATGGTTCTATATTACGAACGAAAGTGAAATTTGCTATTCGATATAAAGAATATTTATGTTGTTTTTCACCCTTCGAATTGTTTTTATTTGAGCAAACTTTCAAATTTACGTCAAGTTACCAACATTTTCAAATTCTGTTTGTATGCATTGCTGATCATTTTCACAGGATTTGTTTTGCGTTCGGTCGGCTTTTTTCTTTTAAAAATTTAAATTTCAATAATCCATCAAGAGAAATTGCCATACAGAAAAGTTTACTTGCGGTAAAGAGGCAATCGCGCATCGAAGACTTTTTCACTGTACACACATAGCCATATTTGTATTTTGAAAATGCTGGAATAAAACAAGTTATTTTTTTTTAAACTGAATATGCGAGACTTATTTCTTTAAGAAGGATTTCAATCGATTTAACGAATTTTTCGATTTAACAAATTGGGGGTACAACATAAGATTCGTTATATTGGACGTCCACTGTATGTACCTCAGAGTTTTAGTCCATAATAGTTAATCCCCGATCTGTCATAATTAATACTACATAGTAAATAAAAACAAAAAGGGATAACTTTCTAAGTAGTCCTCCCATTTAAATGAGATTGAGACGCATTACGAAAAACAAAATCGGTTTTGTTTTTTATTAAAAAACATTTTTTATTAAAAAAAAAAATTAATTAAAATACATTTTTTATTAAAAAAAAATTTTTATCAAAAAAATTTATCAAAAAATTTTTTTTTATCAAGTTAGAATGTTGGTACAATCACCAATTTTTTTAAATATATTTCTCATATAGATAATGCTCAACAACATATATTTTTTCCAAATTTTTTCCACCTGCGTCACACATAAAAAATGTAAATGCCCATCCAACCTAACCTAACCTGTCTATCAATTTAGAATGAATTCCATACTCGTTTATGTATTGGGCAAAGGATAAATCTGCTTCTGCGGATTCGAAAAAGTCTTGGAAAACACCGTTGAGCTCGGCTCCATTGGCATGACGAACTGCTAGGGGCTAGAACCTCCTTTTATCCTGTTAGGGATTTGGCCGAAACAAACTGCCTTATTGTTATACAACCTGCCGCTACAAGATAAAAGTTGCAAAGAGTTTGATTCAGTTTGGATAAGTTATGAAAGCAGATGCATTGTTAACTGCCAGTAGATGTTGGGGGTTCGATTTTGAACCAGCACGCTGATATAAACAGAAACAATTTGCATTGGCATAGCGAAGTGTTGTGGAAGTCCGTTGCAATTGGTTGCCATGGAAATGCTTTGCCGACACCAAAGAATTTCATTGCATTTATTCAACCAAACCCCAAATTGGACTGCTGTTAATATTGTGTTAACAATAAAATCTCGAGATAAAAGTATTTGCGATGCTGCATCAGGGCATAATTCTTCGTGAGGGTCACATAACGCGCACAATTTACAATTTGGTAAAATAACAACTTCCATAAAGATTGTAGTAGCTAATAAAAGACCTACCTGATCAAACTATGTTTTAGATAAAGGACAAACGCTTCGAAGACGTCATCGAATGCATTGTAAATTTTGGCGAGGCGGCCAATACGCGCGCGGGTCTCTCCACGTTGGGCTACTGCTACTATCACGAACAGAAGTACGAGGAGGCGGCCACCTGCTATGAACAGCTGTGCAATCTGGTGCCCAAGGAGCCCAAGTACAAGTGAGCACAAACCTACAAGAAACGCTGACAAATCGGTGTGAGTGACCGCCACTTGCAGGTTCTACTACGCACAGTCGCTGTACCAGGCGGGCATATTTGGCGACGCTTTGCGCGTGCTGAAGCAGATCAACGAGCACGACAGCCTCAAGGAGCAGTGCCTGCAGCTGCAGAGCGCCATTTTGTACTCGAGCGAGGACTATGCGGGCGCGCAGAGTGTGCTGAATCAGCGCGCTGCGGGCAGCGCCGACACGCTCAACGACGAGGGCTGCCTGCTGTACCAGGCCGATCAGTACGAGAACGCGGTGCAGCGTTTCGCAATGGCGCTGCAAGTGGGCGGCTTCAATCCGCTGGTCGCGTACAATCTGGCGCTGTCGCACTTTCGCAAGAAGGAGAAATCGCAGGCTATCGACTTGACCGGTAAGCGGGCTGACTTTCTTGCCAAAGAGACGCAGCAGTGAGAAATTTTCTGAATTTGGTGTTGAATAGGGGAAATTGTGGAGCGCGGCATACGCAACCATCCGGAGCTGGGCATAGGCGCTCAAATCGATACGGATGGCAGCGCACGCAGCGTGGGCAATCCCATCACCATGGCCATGTCGGGCATTACGCAGGCGCTCAACTTGAAGGCGGCCATCGAGTATCAGGAGAGCAATGGTGAGTGGCTCGTTTGGAGCAGCGCTGAGCTTTTTGTGTCATTCGAATATTTGCAGTTGATGCGGCACGCGAGGCGCTGCTGGATCTGCCGCCGCGCGCCGAAAGCGAGCTGGACCCAGTTACGCTGCACAACATGGCGCTCACCGACCCGCAGGGACGCGTAGCTGGGCTGCGCAAGCTGGCGTTTCTGTTGCAATTGGGCCCGCCCGCTTGCCCCAAGGAGACGTTCGCCAACATTTTGTTGATTTGCTGCAAGCACGAGATGTACGAGACAGCGGCCGACATTCTGGCCGAGCACACCGATCTCACCTACAAATATCTCTCGCAGGTATTTGGTGAAAATTATACACTTTCCACTTTAGTTAGTTTAGACTAGCAAATGTATAAAATGTTGTAAATTTTTAGTACCTCTATGAGCTACTCGATGCATTGATAACGGCGCAGACTTCCGCTGAGCTGGCCGAAAAGAAGCTGGGCGTGCTGGCCTCGAGCCTGGCGGGAAAGCTGCGCAGCATGGCCGCCAAAGTACAGGAGATGCGTGCCACCACCGATCAGAATGCGCTGAGAAATGCGCTCAAGGACTACGAGAACACACTGGAGTTGTACGTTTAAAATTTTTTTAAATTTTTAACTTAAATTTTGAATCGCACTTTGATTAGCTATCTGCCGGTGATAATGGCGCGCGCCTGGATATCCTGGCGCGACGACGACTTTGTGGGCGCCGAGCGTGAATTCCGCTCCAGTGCCGAGTTCTGTTCGGAGAATCCAGTTTGGCGTCTGAATGCCGGCCATGTGCTCTTCATGCAGGGCGACAAGTACAAGGAGTCTGCTGCTTTCTACGAGCCCATTGTGCGACAGCACAACGACGATGTGAGCCACCAAAAACCGTTCGTGCACACAACAACAACCAATCATAGCTTATTTTCAGATAATGTCTGTGTCGGCAGCAGTGTTGGCCAACCTTTGCGTCTCCTACATTATGACATTCCAGAACGAGGAGGCCGAGGAACTGATGCGCAAAGTCGAAAAGGCGGAGGAGCTGAAGGGCGGCATGGGCAAGCAGTACCACCATTTGTGCATTGTCAATCTGGTTGTGGGCACTCTGTACTGTGCCAAGAACAATTACGAGTTTGGCTTGTCGCGCATTGCGCACGCACTGGAGAGCGGCTCCGGCGCGCGTCTGTACCCGGACACTTGGCTGCATGTGAAGCGCTGCGTGCTGGGTCTGCTCACCGGCATGGCCAAACAGAATATCATTTTGCCATATCCCGCTGTGCAGGAGGTGCTCAACTTTCTCAAATCCTGCGAAGGTAGAGGTGCAACTTAAAACTTGATATCGTCTCTAATCGCATGATTTGCACTTTTTCAGTTTATGGCCTCTTTACGCAGGCAAATATTTATACTGCCGCCGACGAGGTGCCCGCGGAACCTTTAACTATCGGCTTGGAGGCTCGCAAATTGCGACTTCTGCTCATCAAACTAAGCGAATATGAGCACTGAAATGGAAGACGCGATATCTTGTGTACTTCTATAAGAACATTTATTTATTTATTCACTTGTTTATGTGGTAATATATAATTTAACGTTTACATTACAAAATAAAGACCTAGAAAAGGGCGCATTGTAAAAGACTTGCGATGCGTTATAAAAATTAATGACCGTTTTTAGTTGTGAGTAGTGAGTTGTGACTATGAATTCCATTTTGTTCGTTACAAGTTTGCTTAGTGATTTTTGAATATAGGAGAATGACACCTATTGCAGCGGAGGGGAGTGGTTAATGACGAGCTGCTACGATCTATATATTATTGTATGAGTTGTATTGCATAATAATGGTAATTTATTCTTAATTTGGTTCATTTTCGCGGCGGCCGGCACTATTTAGTTCTCTAACAACGCTGAAGTGGCCATTTCGCTCAAGCCACACGTGTTGTCGCCACGGTAGACGCGATAGTAGCCCTGCTCGCCCCACTTGGGACCCCACGAGTTCTTCACAATCCAATAGGGCAGCGTCTTATGGAACATGGGATAATCCGAAACACCGAAGCCAACAATCAGCACGCCGTGATCTAAGTTCTTCTTAGAGCAGAGTGGATGCCACGGATGTGAGACGCCGCCGCGATAGAACTGCATGGCGTTCGCATTGATGCCTGCAAGGAAAAACATTGTTCAGAGAAATGTTTGGGTGTGCACATTTGAAAAATTGACGCTCACCAATGGAAATGGGACCGTTGACCATCAGCCACTGCGCCATGGCAGTCTCGTTTTTGGGCAAGTCAACGCGACCTTTGACTTTAACGTGCACCATATTTTTATTGAAGTGACATTGCTGCTTGCGCGCCTTGTACGGATACTCAGCCTCCAGTTCCAAGCCGCCGATCTTCTCTATGGCTCTATGCGCGCGGAAAATCAAGAAGTACAGTTAGAACTGAGCAACAAAAAATTAGCGTGCTGTGCTCACTCGAAGGCGTTGTCCATCAGGCCACCGTTGCAGGCTGAGTCGGTGGTATCACAGTCAAGCAGCTCCTGCTCGGAGTACTCCTCCAAATGGCCCGTCCTCACCGCGTGCAAACCTTCAATGTTGCCAATAGCACTGAATGCCCAGCACGAGCCGCACTGACCCTGATTCTTCACCTCCGAAACGGCGCCCTTCTCTCGCCAATCGAACTCCTTGGGCAATTCAACGTCGGGAATGGCGGCCGTTTCGCTCCTTGTCGGCTTGTCCTCGGCGCGCTGCCACAGGCCAGTGCGTTGCTTGTACTCGGTGCTGGTCAGGTCGGCAAACTCGGTGATGCCGTACTTGGCGCTACCTGCAAAACGAACAACTCATTGTGTCCAACTGTCAAGACGGCAGAGTGAGATTAATTGTGCTCACCCATCTCGTTGCGATTCAACTCCTGGATGATGTGCAGATTTTGCTTGAAAATTCTCAAACGCATCTGACGCTCCATGGACGTGTAATAGTGCCGATTGTATTTGGCTTGGAATTTGCCAAACAAATGCTCGGCTTTGTCGAGATTGTGGTGGTTGCGCTTCTTGTGCGTCTTCTTTTCGGCGTACTCCACGGAACGGCTGTGACGTTTCTTCACCTCCTCCTTGTTGGGACAGTTGATGGTGACTTCGATGCCATTGGGCAGCCATGGCTGCGACCAAATCTCGACTTGGCAGCGCATTTTGTTGCCCTTCTCATCGATCAGTTCAGCATCGATTTTGGTCAAACTGCCGGACACAACTTGTGTGGTGGCCGAGACAATGTCCGAAATTCTATAGAATGCAATCAATAGAAGAAATCGACAGGAATGGGAATGTGAATGGAGTGACAATGGAGTTGGGCGAACAATTTCTTTGGCTGATAACTATTTACATAGCAAAGGAAAAGTTCTATTTGACTGTGTAAAGTTTAGTCAGTCAGTCAGTCGAGTGGATGTTCGGGTTAAAGTCCAAAGTAGTTGTTTGTCAACTCGCTTTGATTTCACTCACTGGTAGTTGGGACCATCACCGGCAGCCAGCTTGTCCAATGAATTTTGGAGGCGTTCTCGGGCATCCTTGGCTTCTAGTTTCAGTGGGCCGCCAATGACAACATTGTCGCTGCGCTTAGCACGAACATGAGCCTAAATATTTGAAACAAATGCAAATGTTTGATCAATTTTCATTACATTAAATTATGAGAATAATAGCAAAGCTTATTGAAATTAATTACGCCGAAAATAACTTGTTTTCATCATACAGAAACTGGCAGTGACGAGATAAGAACACAAGATTAGAGCTTAGCACTGAAAATTGTCTTCATTGTGAACATCGAATGTATCTCATGCATTCACCTAAAGTCGTCGGTGATGTCAAATTAAATGTGGAATTACCAAAAAGTCATTGCTGTGCGCTCATTACTTTGCTCTCAGCACAATACGAAATGACGTCGAGTTGTGCTGACGACAGCAAGACTTATTGCCTCCCCTCACACCTCTGGCCCGCACATACAAACAACCGTATATATAAAACTGAAACGCGTTCAACTGCATACGATTTGAATGGCATTGCGGGGTGACATCTGCTCAATGAGTTATGAGCCGCTAATAGGGACATTGATTAATTTCAACGCCTCCTAATTACTTTAGTCTTAATTAAGTGCACTTCAGTTGCCGCACATGTGGCGCATAATTAAGTTCTAAGAGCACACAACCAAATTTGAGTAAATATAAATGACTCTTAGCTGAGCCTTTATTCAAGAACAAACATACAAATAGACAGCAAAACAATGACAGCAATTGTTTGGTTTATTTATTATTTTTGGCCGATCAATAGGAGCGAATTGCGGTCAAAGCGCTGCTTTCCGAAGAATTAAAGTGACGAATTCATAAAATTGAAACAAAGACTGTAATGATTTAAATTCCGTCCACGTTAAGGCTTCACAAATAAAGACAAAATGAAGAAAATAAAGAAACAACTTTGAAACCACTAGTAATACAAATGCCTTAAACAGACTGCTTTCAGTAGACACTTCTGACCGAGTTGACTTGCATAAAATTATCGACTAATGCGGAATTTGCCCGGAGCACACAAAACAACAGAAAATCATATCTTCAAATCTCGGCCTCACACAATAAGTACAAACCTTTTCCAGAGACCACACAAGCACCAAAGGGATACTAGAAAGTAACGATGTGGCCAATTTGAAATCATACATAAACTTCATTCATGAATGCGAAATAAATGTGCAAAGTTTGCACTATGGCAAACCTATACTTCACTAATTGGGGGATACATTCACAATGTGTTAGTTGGCAAGTGGTGGCTAGAAATAATCATAGCTTTGTTAACTCATTTAACAGCTGATTGTTTACAGAATAAAAGTGTAGGTAGGGTAGCTTCAACTATGTATTGCTGCCATTTTAAGGATCAAATTAAAAGTTGCAGTCACTTTGGAAATCACTCAATGGTCTTGTTACAGGTAGACTGTAAGAAGGGCCTGTGGAAACAAGTTGACAGAGTTGTTGATTTAGAAACGTTAAAGGTTTTTTAAGATGGAAGTATTACAAATATTTAACAGCATAAATCGTTTGGCATAAATTCGCCGACTCTGAGCGACAGGTTGGGAGCTTTTTCCGAGGCAATTATTTTACATTCAAAAGTTTGCCATCTCCTGCTGACAGCGCAGTCACCGAAGGTTAGGCTAGATTTGTGTACGGAAAAGGCATTATTGTTCATTATTATTTTCCAACGTGAGTGTCAGGAGAAGGCACATGGTATTTGACGCCACGTTGAATGCTCGAATGATTTGATTCTATAGTTTTATGTTGATTCTGAAAGGCAGATGGGGAGCTTAGACGTTTCTAATTCTATTTCAGCAACGGCGTTTAAGTAATCTGTCTACCCAGTTTGAAAAAAGGAAATTTAAAAAAATTTGTCTACAGTTTTACGAGAACTCAGCGCGCGCTCCGAAGGCTCTGCAGCAAAATCGATAACTAAACCTTTTAAAATCATTGTTCGCTACAAGGCCAATTGGATTCTTGTTATTGTTTCTATGACTGTAAAATATTGTTTATTCACCTCTTTTAGAGGTAGTGTGTTCAATTCCCAAGGCTTGGTTTCTGCAATTTTTTTTTCCTAATTTCAACATTTTTCTTTCTTCCCATTACTTTCCATCTCATCAACATAATCCAGTGCAATTCATTATCTTGTAACAAGTTTCTACCTTTCACACTCCAATCACTTGCAGCACGCAGCAAACGAACCAGTACGGACTAACGGAAAAAGAGGCATCACTAATCTAAGACACCAACCCCAGCTATTAACTCTCCCAACCTATCAGCAACGGATGTACAGAGGGCGCTTATTCGCATCGCTCATCTAAGACACAAACCCCTGCTATCAACTTCTCCAACCTTTTGGCAACGGATACCTAGATGGCGCTTATGTAACTTAGTCAAAAACTCTCAGACACGGAGGTGCCTCTACTAGGGATCGATAGAAGGTATCCCCATCACTGTCTGACTGTCAGCTAATCACCCACACTGGCAGAATTTCAATTGATTAACATATCCAAAACAAGCCAACACCTTTGTTGAGGTTTTTTGCGCACAAGTGGAACGAATAGGCAGAACAAATCACAGAAATCGTTTTCCACAATCCTTAAGGGCTGTAACACCCTAATTGAAATCGCTGGCAATTTGAATTCTATGTTAATTTGTTTAACGTAAAACAAAACGTTCGAAAATTTGGACAAAACATGTTTGAAGTGCTCTATTGAAATGATTTATTTTAGAAAAGAAATTAATCTTCAATTAAAGGAAATTAGAAACTTTAAAGTAACTAAGGCTCAAAATAGCTACAAAGTGCGAACATTTATGATGGCAAAATCATAGAGATAGACTGAACACAATTCTGTTATTTCGTTTTACATATGAAAAAATCAATAGTTTTCGAGTTGAAAATGAAACTTAATACAAGCCATCAATTCAACTTCCAATCCATGCAATCATGATGAAATTTTGTTGATTGCTTACCAATATTTTCCAAGCCCACAAGGAATAGTATTGTTGTGATAAAATGTTTTGTTTGTAAAACCCATTTCAAACACAAAAGTGAAGCAAAAGAAATGTATTCTTTCGTTCGCTTGCTGGCCTCATGAAAAATCCGAAATAAATCATCCAATATTAATAAATAAATCGTCAGCATAAATCAAGTTGGCCACTTTTCGATTTGGTGCAAACGAAGACAGGACAATCACAATGCCAAACAATCGCAATGCCACTTTAACCTTTTCTGCAAATACCCATCGTTGCTTCCTCGCTCGTAAGCTTTTGTTGTCGCTGTGGGTTCATTATGATTTGAATTTATTTAAATTACCGAGTCCTGCATTTAACTTTATTTGCCATTGTGATTTCCACTTTCTTATCAGCCATGTTATCATAATTCCATGTTTGTTGGCTCACAATTGTTCGCAAAATGTTTTGTTTTTTTCTACTCCACTCGCTCCAGAGTCCATTGATGCTAAAAGTTATATTATACAAAACAACAGAGGGGGATTTGTGCCAAATCAGCATATATATACACACACACACATACACATGCGCACACACAATTGCCAATCCTTTTTGTGTCATTTGCCGAGTAGTTTTCTCGTTATGTCCAAAGTTTCTACTTTCGTTTTGCTAGCTCGGTTTCGGTATGCTGAGCCGTGGCGACGGCGTCCTTATCTGCTGGCAGTCGGCTTTCATTTGAATTCAAAAAATCAGGTTGTTGTGAGCGTTTCACACTCGCCACCCACTCGCCGCCAATCATACAAATGGCTCGAAAATGTACTAACCAGCGGCAAATGAAGCAATACAACGCACACGCAGCCGGGCCGCCAACACGGAATAGGACAAAACGCACACAACAATTGAGACAAATGAGAGATAAAATTGAATTAATGCAAATGAAACCGACACGAGCCGAGCGGCGACAAACACAAATTCCCACCCGCTCATCATCGGCGTCATCGCCAGCCTCGCAATAATGCCAAATCACAACAATAAGGACATTCACGCAGTTGCTAATGTGCAGTGCGCATCCACACACGCACACGCACACACACATATACACACAAGTGCCGCAGGCATAAATATCGCACCGACTCAAATTGTTGCGAGGTGGCGGCAACAAACGCTCACCCCCTCTCGTCCACAAACACAAAACCAAATTAAATTGCAGGCAAGTGAAGTGACGGCTGCGTGAGGCGGCTTTCAAGCGAGGGAAACTGATGTGCGCGCCTAAAACGCGAGCAGCGCCATGCGGCGCAATGACGTGGCAGCCGGCACTACGTCGCTCGTTACACACAGAAAACGCAAAATGTTCTGACGGAAAGTATGTGTTGTAATTAAAAACACCAGCCAAATTGGGAATGGCACTGCGGCGCTAGCAGCGTCACTTAGCGACCGTAGAGACGACAATTGTCGAATGCTTCGACAATGAGGTGGTTGCGGGATTTGACTTCAGTGTAACAAAGAAATTGCGACTGAGTTCATACACGAGATTCTGTTTAGATTTTGCATAGAAGTGGATCGAATTAAGTTTCAGTAAAGGAACAAATAAATGTTTATATAGTTTGCCAACTTAAGTTATGTTCCAAAATATAAGTTGCTCCATAGTGGCTAGAGTCCGACCGATTAATCGGCATCGGCTAGTATCGGCCAATAAAATTGGTATCGGCATCGGCTAGTATCGGGATCGGCCAAAAAAATAGGTATCGGCATCGGCCAAAAAAATAGGTATCGGCATCGGTATCGGCTTTTTTTGGCCGATGCCACATCGGCCGTTTTTGGTCGATGATGCATCGGCCTATTTTTCTGCTTTAATTTTTTGTTTTCATTTTTTGTACCAACGGGTTCTTATACCCCTTTTCAGTAATTTTTTTTTGGATACTGTTTAATCTAAATGTTTCCTAGAAATGTTTTTTTTAAAACTAGGTAATCTTAAAAACACAGATTTTCTCGAAATGTCTATGCATTTCGTCTCTTAATGTGGATATTAGAAGAAGGGGCATTTAATTTTTCAATCGTATCCTTCCTTTTTAATTGGAAGCATTTTATTAACAGGCCTGTTATTTTTTTCCAAATTTGTTTTCTGACTTCTTCCCACTGCATCTGTCTGTGCAATTTGAGAGTAAAAATTTTAATATAAAAATCGTAATTCTAAGTTGAATAAAAAACTGAATTTGTATGCAATATTTACGTCACTATTTTTGTTTCTCTCTCAGTGGATAAATGTGATATATTATTTTTTTTAATACATGTTAATGTATTAGAATTCTGAATTCTCTTGTTATTTTATTTAGTTTTTAATTATTTCTTTTCTCGTTGTTTTGTTAATTTGTGATGAATATTACAAACAATGTGTAATAGTTCCTTTTGTTATTTAAAAAAATATACTTTTTTTAATTGAATTTGATTGAATTCATTCGTGTTATTTTTCTATGTAATCGACATCGACATCGGCCGATTTTCGCCCTTTCGGCCGATTAATCGGCATCGGCCAAACTCGCCCTTCCGGCCGATTAATCGGCATCGGCTAAAAAATTTGGTATCGGTCGGACTCTAATAGTGGCAAAGAAATTTCGGGAAGCCGGATTCAATACTTCAGAAAACTTAGCCACGATGGATGGAAGACTTAATTTTTGGGATTCAAGCTCAAACCAATTCCTTTATAGTTTGATAACAAAGCCTCGACAAATGCCTCAAAAATACGGCGAAGAAATTTCTGTATAGTTTGAGGACTGAAGTTTTGGACATCAGTTCTGTAGTTCAATGAAATCTTAGCATTTCGGATTCCAAAGGAATACTTAAGAATCAAAGACGTGACAGGCAAATTCTTCTATAATTTAAAAACTTTAGAATAAAGACTAATATAAAAGATTTAATTTAAAGACTTAAGTTTTGGGATTTAAGCTCAAACCAATTCCTTTATGGTTTAATAACAAAGCCTCGACAAATGCCTCGAAGATAGGACAAATAAATTTCTGTATTGTTTGAGGACTGAAGTTTTGAACCTCAGTTCTGTAGTTGAATGAAAGTTTGGTATTTCGGATTCAATAGTTTGAATACTCAAGACTTGGAGATGCGACACACGAATATTTGTGTTTTTTCATTTTTCAATTTATTTTCAAAATAATTTTAGCATTTCGGATTCAAAAGTTTGAATCCTTAAGACTCAAAGATATGACAAGGAAATTTTTCTATGTTTCAAAATATTTTCAGCATTTCGGATTAAAAATTTTGAATCCTTAAGATTCAAAGACGTGACAGGAAATTTTTCTGTTTTTCTATATTTTAAGTTAGGACATAAGTTTTGAGATTCAAGCTCAAACCAATTTTTTTATAGTTTGATAATTAAAGTTTCGAAACAAATGCCTCGAAGATAGGACAAATAAATTTCTGTATTGTTTGAGGACTGAAGTGTTGAACATCAGTTCTGTAGTTCAATGAAATTTTAGCATTTTGGATTCAATTGTTTGAATACTTAAGACTTCGAAATGCGACAAACGAATGTTTGTATAGTTTGAGGATTGAAATTTTCAATTCAGTTTCAAAGTAATTTTAGCATTTCGGATTCAAAAAGTTTGAACACTTAAGAATCAAAGACATGACAGGCAAATTGTTCTATATTTCAAAGACTTAAATTTTGAGATTTTAGCTTCTGAGTAGCGACAAACTAATTTCTGTATACTTTGAAAAGTGAGTTTTGGGACCACAGCTAAATTCAATCCTGTTTATCGAACCACGACAGTTCCTGATTAGCAAATATGATATAAAGCATTTCTTCGACAACATTTCGGCATTTCGGGATTGGCATCACCGAGCGCAAGGCTGTCGGCGTAATTCGCGGTTTTTGGTGAGTTGTGTGTGGGCTATGCGGAGATGACTGCAATGATTTCATTAAATGAAGTAAGATACATTTCAATAAAATAACAACGACAACAAATACATTCAACTGTCAACAATAGCGACAACAAAAACACCAACACACACACTACAATTTGAATGGATCTCTTAATGCTATAACTGAAAACCTCTTGCGGGTCCCGCAGTCGTGCCACACGGGCACACGGACGAAGCGTGTGAGGTGGCAGACCCGAATGTGTTCCGAATGTGGCATCATGTGAGGAGCACAGTTTTAATTATTGTAATTTCAGTGGCGTTGGTTTGGGTAGTTTTTTTCTTATTGATTTTACCTGCTCCGCCGTCGCTTTGAGTGCTCCCGATGCCGCTGACTCCTCCTCCTGTTGCTCATTGAAATTCTCGCTGGCACCCTGCAGTTGCTGCTGCTGCTGCACATAATTGCTCGCATTTTCAACGCGGCCATCATCATTACTGCCACTTGTCGACGCTGCCGCTGCCGCAGCCGCTGGCTTTTCCGCCTTCACGCTTTGCGCTTTGCTCTCCTGCCGCGAGTTCTCGAAACTGAGCGCACCCACCGATAGAAAATCATCCAACCACTTCATCTCATCTTGAGTCAGGACGGGAAGCGCCGTTGTGGCTTCTGCGCTATCTTCATCGGTGGCATCGGCCGACGCCGGTGAGTTGGTCGCGTCGCTCGTTACCTTTGCCGCTGACACATCCTCCTCACTGCTCGCCGCCTTCGCTATGGAATTCGATTTTTCAGTGGTTACTTCAGTGGGGGCGGCGCTGCTGCTGCTGTCGGTGCTGGTGGCATGTCGCTTTAATCCGTTATTTGAGAAGGGCAGAATCTGCGATTGCAATTTGGCCAAGTCATCGTCGGACAGCTCATTGCGGGTGCCGCGATTGAAGGGATTTTTCGGGTACTTATCGTTCGGCACGTTGCTGCGCGCCGCCGGATCGGTCAGGTTGTCCTCCTCGCTGGTGCAGTTCGAGTGGCGCAGCTCGCGCACCTTGTCGCCCCACTCCGTGCGCAGCCACGGCTTCTCGATTATCACCAGCCGGCACACGACATCGGCGTCCGCGGACTTGGTGTCGGCGGCGTTGAGCAGAATCTCGTAGCGCACGCCGTCGACGATCTCGCGGAAGGCATCGATGATGTTGATGAAGTTCATAGACAGCGGCAGGAATGTCATTGCAATGTTCTGCACGCCAATCAAGTTGGGCGAAAGATATTCGCGCTCGCCGGGATTTAGCACGTGCACCAGCTTAATGGGCGGCTCCGAGACGGGCTGTGCGGTCACCACATGCTCCTGTTTGTGTTCCCATATTTGGGTCAGGAGCGCGCGCACGTCAGCGGTGGTGGGGTGGGATGGGGTGTGGTGACGGCGTTTTGTTGATATGTTTAGTGAGAGAAGAAACAAACGTAGGATTTGCGTTTAGCCACGAAATTCTGGACAAATACAACAACATTTCAAGCCAAGTGTACGTGCACCAAATGAATTCGTGTGCGCGTGCGTGTGTGTGTTTGATTATTTTAGTTAGTAAAGCATCGATGTGTTGTAACACTGAGACCGGTTATAAAATGTGGTTAAACATGAGCCAATTGTTAGTGACGACTGAACGACGTGTGTGTGTGTGTGTCTGTATGTCTACGAGTAAGCCGCGAATATTGCACCACGAACTGCTGATAGCCGTTGATTAAGTGCTGATGAATTGGGCAGATTAAATACTACGAACCGGTACCGAAGCCAATTGCATAAATTATTCAATATATATAATAATTCATAACTAACAGAATAACCAAGAAAAGTATGAGCCATTACCAAAAATTATACTCTTAAAATATTATTGCCTGCACTAAGGTGCCAGAGTTGCCATTAGGGTTGCATTAAACGGAGGCAGAGAGAGTCGCTGTGGAAAACTACACATATTTATTAATATTTCCAATCACAAATTTGATCAAAAAGCTCCCGGAATCACCATCGTTTCAGTCGCTGGGTTTGATTTTTTGAGAGTTTCTACATACAACTGTTGACAATTTTCCACATCATAGCTTCATATTTGTGAAAGTGACGTCGTGTTAAGTACTTTTACATCTGTTTGGGTGCATGAGGCGATTTTTGCATTTGATTAAATTTACAAGAACCCGCACCGTTGCATAAAGCTATCATTATCGGCGGCTTTCTCACCAAAAAGGTAACGACGAATACCATTCCACAGGTATCGAATTAATCTGATTTAGCTTCCTGTGACTTTTTTTGTTTGATCCACTCACTCAAAAACCCATTACATTTTTGGAATAAAAGGGTCTTATAAACTGCGACCTGTTAGATCTACTTTGGCCCCCCACGTGACTTATAAGACAAAGACTATTTTATTTATAGAACATCTGTTAGATCGATTTCTGCAACAATTTTATGAATATTGTAAGGAAAAGGTGCAGGGTGCCGGATCTTGTACAATATATGTTTTCCGAGGCATTTATATTTTTTGTGCATTAAAAACTTTAGTGTGACCAACTGGAGAAGACATGCGCAAAGCAAAGGCGCCTGGAGATAACTTTTGCAGCAGACCTTAACCCGGTAACGGATGGTTATAGCCATTTAAGTAAGTTTGATTGCCTCTGTCCCGAGTGATTTTTCCAGATTTCAGTTTTATTCCTTTTCCTGTTCTTTGTACTTATGGACAGTATGCTTCTGAAAGCTTAGGAGGAGAACCCACAGAAGGGTTTATGTTCAGGTCTGTTAATATGAGAGGTTGAGGATTTCTCAGTTAAGCTATCAGTCTTTTCACTTCCCTCTACTTCCACATAGCCATAGCCCTCTACCCACATTCAAGAGAGTAGATTTATGCAGCCTATAGTTTAGTTTCTATATGCATTACGATACAGGTTTGCACTTCACAGTAGGCGAGTTTAACCCTAATTCCCAGAATTTTAAAAGTAACGTAAACCCAGAAGTGAGACTCTCAGGCTTATATGAGCTAAATTACTGAAAACATTTGTTTAAAAAAGTACAAAAACTGTCTAAAATGTTAAATTTATAAATGCAATATAATTCTAACATTCCATTAGAGGATTACATAAAATAATGGAATCGAAAATCTTTTGGATTTATCACCATTTGAAATCCTTAGTGAGACTGTGAGGCTCACTTCTGGAAATTAGGGTTAAACTATTTGGCTGTCGGAAAACATTGCGATATTTTTCTTCCTGATACTTCTGTCAACATTGAACTGGGCACATCTTTTATTCGCATAAATTTCTGCTTGCAAGGTGCTGGAAAAGGGTTCCGTGTCAGGTAGAAGTGGAAGCATCGGAATAATTAGACCAGTGAGACCAAGGGAAGTGAGTGATACCAAGGGAAATATTTCCTTCTCCTAAGGCTCAAAGCCAAAGAGTCCATTTAATGAACCAGTTTCGCAGATAGGATCTCATTTTGCGGGAGTTTTGTTCTCAACTTTTGAGTCCAATACCATTTGGAACCATATTATGAAATCACAGCCAAACAGATAATTGTAAACTAAAAATCATACAATACAAATCCACCTAAAATTCAAAGTTGGAAGCCCAATCTGCCCAATCTATAGAGAAGCAACTGACTCAACAGCCAAACTACCAGACTAGGAGACTAAACCTTAACTACTCACAATTATTCGTGTTGTATGTGCAAATTTGTATGTCGATTGCAAAAATCATTATTTGTTGGGTTACTCATATTCTCTCATTTTGTGTGTTGTCCACATGTGCCCGAGTCAATGACTGATGATTTATGACAGTCCTAGCACACGACCGTCCAGCTTGTGTCATACTGCGCCAACACTTTTGCGTAACGGTTGCTGTTGGTCGATGCCCAGAGCCCTTAATATTTATTTAACTATTTCATCTGGCACCGTTTGCGCCGAGGCAACTTTGCTGAAATTGCTGAAAGCAACACACAACTCAATTAGCTTACATGATTTGCTTACGGCCGGTCACATTGCGCCAATAAGTATTAAATATTGCTAGTCATTTGGCGCAGAGCAGCAGATAATTGTTGTATATTGAGTTTTGGCAAACGGTTTCAGCTGCTGTGGCTTAATGACTGATTATAGGGTCACATAATCGCCGGCCAATTATGAAGCATAAAGCTAAAAACAATTTATAAATTTATGCCAAAACAAAAAACGAAATGCGAAATTGCAGAAGCCGCACAAAAAGTGAGTCAACTCGTTGGCGCTGTCATTGCAATGCCATCGAGAATGAGAGATGGGAAAAAAGTTGCCGTCGCTGTGGACGAGAAGCTAAATTAAACCGAAATTAAACGATGGAGAATTTTTTTAAAAATATTTTTATATTATTTTTTACAAAGTTATGCCATTTACGATTGGGGCGCGAAGATGCTGTAATTTTTCTAAACAAATAATAATTTGTTTTTAAACAATAAATATACTATAAATGTAGTCAAAACGAGCTTTTTATAACCGGTTGGTGACTTTTGTGTTTTACATTGTTTTTATTTAATTGAATTCAATTTTTCGTTGGTTTGATGGCACAACACACAACATTGGCGTTGCATCAATGGATGTAGCGGCGGTAAGCATGGCTTTTTTCCGGTTTGGCACACAGGTGAGTGCGATTGGGACGGGCTTAGTGCAACTGTATGTGTGTGGATGTGTGTGCGCGTTTGTGTGCGTTGCGCGCGGTTTTTTGGCACGTTGCAATGCAATGCGCCAACAACAGCAACATCAACAACCAAAACACATGAAACCAGATTAATTTTATTTAATTTTGCGTACGAGAACGGGTTTTGGTGCAGTTGGCATCGCTGGTAGCGGTTACGTTTTTGATGGTCACGACGGCGGCAACAATATCGGCGACAGCATGGCTGTGCTGAAATTTAACCCTTTCGCTACAGGTTTTTACTGGGGAAAGTTAAAATTTTACGTCTTAGGCTTCTATGCGGTTATATTAGCAACATTCCATAAGAAATTTTTTAATTTTTATACTCGGACCCTGTATTTTAGAGTGTTTTCCTATGAGAGCAACCACATCGTTGTGACTGTAATAATTACTTAAACATAAAACTTTTTACGCATAACGAAAATTTGAATATTTCTTCATTTACTTCAGCCAAAATTAAAAAAAAAGTATCTAAATTGAAAGAAAACGTCAAATTAAAAAGTTCTCTAATTTTTTCTGCTTCTTCTTCCTTTACTATGTCAAGATATACCATTAAAAACACGTGTATACTTCTCCTCTTTAAACTTAAATATTCAGTTTATTAATTTCGTATTTTTCCTAAAACTTCAAACTATTCTAAAGACCAACAAAAAATGTATTCTCTAAACCACAGAGGATGCAGACGTCCACAAAGTAGCATGTTGCCATATGGCAACAAAATAGCGAAAGGGTTAAACTGACGACGCCAACGTTGTTTTTGTTGCTTTCGTTATTGTTGCTGTGGTTGCTGTTGATGATGCGATGGCGTTGGTGATGGTCGATGTCGATGGCGATGATGTTGCTGATGTTAATTATGTTGCCGACGATAATGGCTATGGCGACTAGCAACGGCGCGCTGTAAATACTATTTGAGTTTGCGGTATTTTCGCTTGTTTATGTTTTTGTTGTTGCAGCGTTATGTATCGCCTGCAGTGCAGACCATGTATTACGTAAAGCGCACTGCCAGCCAGTCAGACAAAAACAAATCAAGCCATCGCCTTCAAACCAACCAACGACATCGACCCACCGACATCGATACCGGCGCCCGCAATGCCGATGCGTAGAAAATCATATCGCCATAGCGACAAATACAACAAATTAGTTTCGATAAGTATTTAAGCCAGGCAGTTAACAGCGAAAGCCGCATGTGAGCCCATTTCAAAAATTAAACACAAACCCAACGTGTGACGTCGGGGGTGGCAAATTACCAACACGACTGTACTGCGCGCATGAATCAAGTGCAGCGGGCGTGGTGCGGTGGGTGGCTGCGACGGCAACGGCGACAATGCGGCAAGGCTTAATGTAGCAAACGTTTTAATCAATTTCTGTGTGAGTGCTACGTAAACAAATTAAAAACACTGAAATTCACACGAGCATGCGGCTCATTTGCATTTAATTGTGATACGGACAAACGAATGGGCGGGACAGCAGCCACCAGCCACCAGCCCAGCAGCCACCAGCCCAGCAGTCGACAGACGCGGCCGCGACCAAAGCAATAACAATAAAAGTTGAAATAGATGCGCGTTCACGCTTCGGCCTCCCGATTTCGCAACGTAATCGGCGACGCAGCAATTACGCACACCAATGCGCGAATGGCAGCGTAAACACACACAAACATAGACACACATGCACACGCACAGATATAGATGCCAATACGGACAGATAGTCGTCCATCGATGGAGAGTCTGAGTTGAATTTTCGAGTTTTTCACGCAAAAAATTTTATTGATTTCCGATAAGAATAACTGCGAGTCAGGCAGACAAAAACACAAACTCACACACACACACACAGAAAGTAGTTTTAATAAAATGCAAATTCGCTGCGTCCGTGTGGCGAGCGCGCGTAAGCCTTGCTCATTTATTTTCCCAACTAATTTGCATTATTTTACTATCGCGCAACAAGCAGACAAACGGATAGACAGACCGATAGTCGGTTGGCCAGTTGGCTGAAGAATCGCATTACCGATTCATTTCTTAATTAACATGAAAATAAAAAAACAACAACCTTTGAAATAGCCAACAGCAGCATCAGAAAAAAACAAACCAGCAAACCAAAGAAATAGAAGCACCCAGAAAATACAAACAAACAAAGACAAATGAAGTGTTTTTCACGAGGATCCAAAGTGTGTTGTTTTTGGTCTGACAATGTAAGCAATGAAAACGAAAACGGAAACGACGCTCCACAACCAAAATGCTAATGAAAGAAAAATACACTAAAAAAGAGGGTTTCAGTCGGTTATGAACGACATAGGCACACCCTGCAACTATAGTCAAGACTTGTTAACAGTTTACTTTAACCCTTTCACTACAGGTTTCTACTGGGGAAAGTTAAAATTTTAGATTTATCGATTTAGACTTCTGTGTGATTACACCGTGCGACAAAAATTAAAAAAAATCACGTGTCAAAATGTCATTATTCTCGCTTCATTGATTTTGTATCTTTTTATTATTTAAAATACTGATACTCAAATAAATTAGCATTTTTGTATTTCATTAGAACTGCAGCTTCCGCCTTTTTAATAATAACTTTCGAACCAATAAAGTTAGAGTTATGAAATTTTGACACGTGATCAGGGAGATTTCGGGTTTTAACACACTTAATATACTTTTCAAGAAAATTCTATGTAAGTTTTCAAGGATATAAAAGATTAAAATTTGCAAAAGACTTTTTTCATATTCTTTTTTTACAAATAGATAAAAAATCAATTTTATTTAAATTCTTGAGCCTTTCCTCTTTAATTTGATATACATATCGCCATATTCTAACGAGGTTAAGTATTTTTTATATTTTTTTATTTTTATCCCCTTCAAAATTTTGAGGTCCTTTTAAAAGGACAAAGGATGTAGAAATGAAAAACTGAGTACGCAGTATTACTATGTGTGGTCTTTAGTTTCACGCACATATGGGGTTTTCCCGGTGTGAAAAATGCTGTCGTACGGTGTTATACATATCAACAACACCCCATAATACATTTTTTAATTTGTATTGCTGGGCCGTGTTTTTTAGAGTGCTGTCAACGATACTGTTTTGGCCGTAAAAATTAGGTGCTAAACATAAAATTGCTTACGGATAATTAAAAACCAAATATTTCTTCATTTACTTCAGCTAAAATTAAACTTAAAATTATTTAAAAAATTTATCTGAATTAAAGTAAAACGTCAAACTAGAAATTCTCATATTTTTTATGCTTCTTCTTTTTTACTATGTGAAGGTATAACATTTAAAAAACCTATATTTTTCTCTTCTTCATAGTTCAATTTTATTAATTTCGTATTATTCCCAAAACTTCAAACTATTCTAAGAACCAACAAGAAAATGTTATCTTGGAACCATAAAGGTTTAGACGTCCACAAATTAGCTTGTTGCCATATGGCAACAAAATAGCGAAAGGGTTAAGTACGTTTTCTTGAGTTTACTAATCTTTTTCAATAATAAAAGGTGTAGTAAAATAAAATCCTTAATTTTGTCTGAAATTAAAGGCTTTATTTCGCATAGATAGAATGATCCGATTTATGTCAAATATGTACCGCATTGTTCGATAACTTTATGTCTCTCTTGAGAAAAAAAACTACCTATTGGGCAGAATCTGGGACAGTAGATTTTTACAAGCTTCTCTTGAGGTAAATTTATCACCAGGAAAATTATTTGCCATAGACAGGAACAGGTGGCTATCACTCGTACCAGGTCTGGACTATAAGGTGGATGCATAAGAACCTCCCAACCAAGCTCCCCGAGCTTCTGGCGAGTCACTATCGATATGTTTGATCTGACGTTCTCCTCATGGAAAACAATTCCACTCCTATTGGCTCAAGCAGATCGCTTCTGGGCGATTGCTTCCTTCAAACGGTCCAACTGTTTACAGTACAGGTCCGATTTAAGAGTATAACCGTAGTGGAGCAGTTCATAATTAATGATTCCTGCCTATTCCACCCAACATACAGCAAGCTCTTCCTGACCGTCAATCCTGGCTTGGTCACCATTTGCGAAGGTTTGCCGCGCCGTTTTTTCTTAATATTTTCATAAGTGATTTACTTTTCATCACCAGTCACCATTTGCTTCAGAAATGGGTAGATTTTGTTGCGATTCAGCAGCGTTTTGCAGATGAAAATTCGATTCATGAGGTTTCTTGCATTAATTCGTGTGGCATTCAAACATCGAGCTTCTTTCAGCCTCAATCAAGTGGTTCCAAACGGTTTTTTGGACAATGTTTAACTCCGGGGGAAAAGAAGGGATTCACAATTTGGCCTCCGAGTGGAAGTGCAGTCTCTGTGCCGCACACAACCTTCCCTGCCTAACCTTAGCTCCGGAGTAATCGAAACGGCACTTACAAGACAGTCGGGCTCTCCAATTTTCATGATTTTATAGACATTTTTGACAATTGGCCTTTCAAAACCTGATGCTTTTTTTACATCAAAATTACCGGAACGGAATTGACAAAACCAAAACGACGCATGTCAGAACTTTAACACTAGGAGTACCGGGAGCGGTCATTTGACGGTTTTCAGTTTTTGATCAACCGTAGCTCGAAAACGGTTTAAGTTACGAATCTGGTTCTCCTTGACTTTTAATATTTTGCACTAAGCTCAATATTCTAAAATTTTGCAATCACTGCGCCGATCTGTTTTCTTTTTATCATCGATTTTACCTACTAGTACCATGAGCGGTCAAATGACGGTTAACTACGTAGCCATGGAAATCAAATTATAACATTCACAAAAAAGTCAAAGATGGTACAAATTTTACAACAACCTATGTCTTGCCTTCTGTTTTATATTAAATTTATACCCGACTTTTATATATTTATGAATTTTAATGTAAAAACAAAAATGCATTATTTTACGTGTTGTGTGTGAAAGCATGAGCAGAAAATGGCGAGACGAAATTTACTATGGTCATGAGTAGTAGCTTTACTTTTAAAATATTTGCCAAAACTATACTTTTTTACATTCAAGAACATAAATTAATGTAGTTTTAATGCTTACAATGAAAAACTTCTTCAGATTCAACCGATTTTGTTAAAAGCTCTGAATACCGTCATTTGACCGCTCACGGTACTAGTAGGTATGAGCAAAACCCGGTACTCCTAGTGTTAAACACTATTCACATTTTCAGCGGCATTTATCGAAGAAAAACTGTAAAATGTGCTAAATTTTCTCTCTGCTGGTGTCCATCTTTGACACGCAATAAAAAAAAACTGAGTCAAGCAATTACCAAACTGTCTGAGAAGTATTTTTAGTACGAAATCTTTTCTCTGTAAAGCTGTTTAGCGTAATCCCATCGCCCTCCTACAACGTGACATACAGATTACTACACTTTTCCATTACTTGTCCTTATTGCCAAAGTGCATGCAACCGGACACTAAAGTGTAGGGTGTGGAGAGCATAACCAAAACCCGAATTGGTTGTTGAAGAAGTCTTAAGTAAGCGGACAGCATGAGGTGCTAAATCGACACGTTGCGGATTAGCAGCGTGGCTAAGCGGACAAATTTGCAGAGACCTTGACGGGTGCGTAGCACAACAGTGGCCAGTTTTTAAATTGTATTTTTTTTGCACGAAAATGTCAAAAGCACACAAGCAACGTTTGTTCGTTGCAAGCGGATTTAAAATTAGCTTGAAAAATTCTAAGCGATGCTGTTGAATGTCATGACAGAAGGTCGACGTGCCAATCTGGGCCAAAAATTATACCCGAAATCGAAAGTATTAGTTCTTGTTTTTAACTTTACACTGAAGAGTCAGGGAATGCGGTTGTAGTAGGTTAGTGGGTAATGCAGACAGAGAGTCAGAGCTAGTCTAGGTCCCAAGCCAAACAACGTCTAATGTTTTAATGATTGTATCTTTGGCAACTTTTTTTTTACAAATTTAACACAAAGTTAAATGGTTGAAGATCAAATAGCTGCATAGATTTTTCGAAACTACAAACAAAAAATAATCAATTAATTTGAGGTTCACGGACACGTGCATGCGTTATTAAAATTGCCCACATGACAAATTGGTCAATACAAATACAAATACAAACGTTTTGCGCAACATTTAATTTGAGGCTTTGACGTTGTAATGCATTTCCACTTAGTTCGTAAGCCGAGAGACTCGGTGGTTACTGCTGTAACAAATTTGTTGTAATTTTTAATTTTAATAAATTAATAAATAATTTAAAAATAGTTCACAAGGTTGCACAAGAGTTGCTTATTAATAATTCAGAAAACTGACAACTTTTCATAAGTTTAACGTTTATGTGGCGTTTTAAAACGTTGTAATGTGTGGTTGCGGCGTGTGTTTTTAATCATACAAATGGGTTTATTAAAGCTTGAGTGATGGACAGTGATTGGGGTCAGATATTTGTACAGACTCGGCACATTAAGGATTAAATATATTTTAAAACTTAATGGATCAATATTCAATTTAACCAACAGTTTAAATTTAAAAAAATCAGAATGAACTAATAAGAATTAATAGAAAAAGAATTAATCCAGTCATTTAGTCCTGTTGTAATGAAACTCTCCTATTGCACTGCAAATCTTCACTAAATTTTAACAGAGCTGTACACATCAGTCTTGTGGCGTAAGCAAGCTATTTTTAGCACTTTTTACTATCACACAAATTACCATCATTTTATTATCATAAAAATCAAGAGTGAAAAAATGGTCTACAGATTTCTTTCTCTTTGTTTTATTCAATTCTTTCTATTGAGAACTCGATTATTTGCTTTAAATTCAATGATGCCGAAATTCGCGCCTCATTCTCTTCTTTGTTTTAGTTGCTTTGATGAGGGCAAAGACGACGATAGATAGAACTTCATGCGCCTCAGTAACGACTTACACGCTGCCTGATGGAATGACAACAGAAGGAAAAAAGTCCGACAAAATGTTGAACGATAAACTTTTATATTTCTTCCTTTCAGTATTTACATGTTTGATTTTAAACTTTAGTATCTTTTCAGAACTAAAGAAATGTCTCAATGTGCTGGATTCTTTGGAAAAAAAGATAACAAATTAAAGATACAATTTGAAGGCGTTTTTGTTGTCTTATGACTAGGGTTCAATGGCCAATTGCAGCAAAATTAAAAAGTAAAGTGAATTGAGAAAGAGATACCTATCGCTCGACGTTGTGATTCTAGAAATCAATAATAATGGGTGCGCCATCTAAATGTGGTTGATGGAAATATTGAATAACTTTGACAGATTTACACCGATTGACGTCGTCGAACACATTTCGGAAAGGTTATTGCATTACAATTTTAACCATGAATCGATTCACGCCCAAAGAACGCGCGGAAATAGTAACAATGTTCATTAAATGTAATCGTTCAGTTGTTGCAACACAGCGTGCGTATCGTCAAAAGTATCGCGGTCGTTCTGCGCCTAAAAAGATTTAACGGCACCGGACTTTTTTTTGTGGGGATTTTTAAAAAGCAAAGTGTATGCCAACAAACCAAAGACTTTAGACGAGCTTAAGGACAATATTCGAGCCGAAATCACTGCGATATCACCCGAGATGCTGGCAAATGCCAGAAAAAGAGCTGAATTTAGTATCCGCAATGAAGGTGGTCATCTGATCGACGTTGTTTTTGGAAACTGAATGGAAAAAATTGTAAAGCTTCAAATTTTATAAAAATAAATAGTTTTCCAAAATCGATTGAGAATTGTTCAAGTTATTCAATATTTCCATCGACCAAAAAACGCTTTGAGCCTAAGTGGAGGGACCACCTAAATATATGTCAAGCGAAAATATATGCAGTCAGAAATATATGTCAAGCGAAAATATATGCAGTCAGACTCTGTGCACAATTAAACCTAACCTGCGAATACTCACGGCAAGACATCATCATGTCATCAGAGAGTCAAGTAGCTATCAAAGCGCTAATCTCATATGAGATAACTTCGGGGTAAGTACTGGCGTGCCTCGTGCTCTGTAGATACAACCGAATAACAATTTGGGTCCCAAAACAGGTAGGAAGAACCAGGAATTCGGAATATGGGTTGACACTCCAGGATCGAGTCACTTAGAGATCTTCATAGAGGATTTCAACTCAAAATGGAGCTCTCTGTGCCTCGATCTACAACTTTGGGTTGACATTCCAGAATTGAGGCACTCAAAGATCTTCTCAGAGGATTTCAACTTAAAATGGAGCTCTTTGTGCCTCGATCTACAACCTTGGATTGACACTCCAGAATTGAGGCGCTCAAAGAATTTCCTAGAGGATTTCAACTCAAAATGGAGCTCTTTATGCCTCGATCTACAACTTTGGGTTGACATTCCAGAATTGAGTCACTCAAAGATCTTCTCAGAGGATTTCAACTCAAAATGGAGCTCTCTGTGCCTCGATCTACAACTTTGGGTTGACATTCCAGAATTGAGGCATTCAAAGATCTCCTCAGAGGATTTCAACTCAAAATGGAGCTCTTTGTGCCTCGGTCTACAACTTTGGAGTGACATACCAGAATTGAGGCGCTCAAAGATCTTCTTATCTTCTTAGAGGATTTCAACTCAAAATTGAGCTCTGGGTTAACATTGCAGGATTGAGAGACCTAAAGATCTTCATAGGGGATTTCAACTCAAAATGAAACTCTGCGCCGCGATTTGATTGTTAAGCGATTTTGTATTTTTTAATAACTCCCAGAGATTATATCACTTGGCTATGGAACTTGTATTGCCCAGACTTTAGTGTGGTTGGTATGGAATATATATCGAAATCGAAGCGAAATTTGAAAAATATTGCAGTGGAGGTCGTCGTAACTCCGGTTAGTACGTTGGACTGTTAGCTTTGAGTGATTAAGCGAGTTTTAATTAGTGGTTGTAGAAAACACCAAAATATAAACAGAACAACTATTCTTGCGGGTGTTCGGTCTGAGATTAAAATTGCCTATGCAAAAGCTAACAACTCTCCCAAATAGGCATACAACCATTTTCAGATTCCTTTAATCTATGCACAAATTTAAACTCACAACACGGTTGGTTTAGGGAAGTTAGTCTCGTTATTGTGGAACTTAAAGAACTAGTAAAAAGTTGGACCCACTTTTGAATACAGCTGCAATTTAAAAGAATTTCATGAAAGGTGAGAGTATTTATAAAAATTAAGTAAGGCAGTCTGGTATTTAGGGACATAAAACTGTTCAATTAGAAAGACTGTGGCTTTCTTACGCGAAAATTCTTTAACATTTCATGTTGATAAACGTGTTTTCAAAAATTGATTAATTAAATTGCATTCGTACTATACAAATGAATCACAAATTTAAACCCAAATAAGAATTGACAGATTAATCTGCAAGTTGAATTTTGCCAGCCTGTTGATTAATTATGACACGTTCGTGGTCAGCCTCAGTCACAAAACTTCATACAACGTCAGTGCTAAATCTACATTTACCTTGTCACAGTCACAACGGATGACAAATGAAGTTTGCAATTGTACGATTTAAAATGAAATGAATTCCAAATTCCCATGACGAGATGCTGCACACAGACTAATTTCGGTAGCGATTTCATGGCTAAAACAAGCAACGACCGAGTCAGCCATATCGAATCATATCGCATTAGCCGCCTCAATGCTATTATTGCGCTCTGCGCGTTGTGTTTTCTTAGAACAATGAAATAATGGAAGCGCTTTGTCAACAGTCTTCAATGCAAGTGTGGCCAAAAACGAGTAAATGAGTGTGTGAGTGTGTGTGCCTCAAAGCCAGATACGGATTTTCATTCGCAAGCAAGCAAGAATAGAACTGGAAACCAAACGAAAATTACTCGTTTGGGCAAATTTTGATAGCATCAGACAGACAACAGATGAATTGCCGCATTTGTATTGGATAATGTATGCAGATTTCGAGTGTTTGCCAAAAATTGAAGGGGGCGTGCAGTCAAATTAAAAATCCACACGCACTCACACATACTCGTACAGCAGTTAGTTATCTTGTTGAAGCAATTTGCATACGGATGGGCTTCCGTATATGCGGATTTGTGGGCAACTTGTTTTCGGCTAATCGCCGGCGGCTGGCACGCGAAGCAGTGCGAGCGCGGGCGAGTCTAAATGGACGGATAGACAGTCGTGGCTGAATGTTATGTTAGTTATTAGCTCGAAATTGAGGGGAAATATGAATCATTTAAGCGAGGAGTCGCAGAGCTCGCTTCTTACGCTCATAAATTCACTAATAAATCGCAAATGTGTGTGTGTGTGTGCGTGTGTGATTTGTTTTTTTCTTCATTGTGCATACACAATGAGTCAAGCTAAAATACTAATAAATCGCATCATCCGCATGACAATATTTGCATGAAAGTTTATGTATATAAACGTATGTGTGCAAATACTATGTATGTGTGTGTGTGTTCTATGCAAATACTCTGCATGTATGAGTGTGTGCATTGTGCGCTCTCGCATTGAACGTTCAATTGTATGGGGCCGTGCGTAGTCGCGCACAGGTGGCCAAGTTGGCATGCGAGGTGGCGGGGGCCAACATTAAGTGAAATTCATTGCAGCACAAACGCTTCAGCTATCGAATATTATCGCTGCTCCCCCTTGGTGCGGCGCTCACTCAGCTGGCAGTTTTATGCTGTGTCTACTCGCAGCCATAAGTGGCGCTCGATTTTTGAATTTATCATTCAAGTCAATTTGATTTCACGTTTTCACAAAACTAAATACGATTTTATATTGATTTGCTTCCGATTAAGACGGCTAACGAATCGCAACAAAGCAAATTTGCATCTGGCTACAAAAAAACAGGCAATTCACATTTGCATATTCAACTCGCTTCCTCGCTACAAATACGCAGCACAACACAATCAATCGCTGGCTTTTCATTTTATTACGTTTTGTTGAGCGAAATCGGAAAATCGAAAGAGTATGCAAAAGGACTTTCGGTCATTTGCTTGTGCTGCCAAGTGCATGAATGAATGCCGTCCTAAAGGTTTGCTAGGAAAACGATTGCTCAAGACAAGTGGACGGTTCGGCTGTGCTGTGCAGTTTGTCTTAATTTGCCGTAAATACTGCAAAAATGTATGCAAATATGATGCAAACAATACTTTAGCTTAATGACAATTGAAAGAAAAAGTGGGCAAGTCGAGTGCTGTAAGCCACTCTGGAATATTTTGCCCTACTCAAACTTAGGTATTAATGTATATAAACTTGTATATACTTGTAAACTTACACACGCAAAACTGAATACCAATCAAGACGAACTTTACTCAATTTGCTATAATCACACTTTCAAATCGATTATTAATCGATTAGAAAACAGCTCGGAGGCATTATTAGGCTCGCATTTTTTAGTTTCATGTAAGAATGAGTGCACTTGGGACCTCCAAGATCCTCCTCAAGGATCAAGGTTCTTCCTCTAAACCTGTCTACCTGTCTCCTTGATAATAGTTAAGGCTTTTGCTACTATGTTCCAAAAGTTGCAACTTGCTGTTACCTTTGTGAACCCCTGTGCGGAACAAACTGTGTATCTACACACTTTTCGATAACCAAATATTGGCTTAAAATGCAATAAAATGATGATTTGTAGATGCTCAATTCGATGAATTTCAATTAAAAATTCGAATTTATGCACAGTTTAGGTGGAATCTGCGGTGATTGCGGATTTCAGTTGGTCATAATTTATGTTCTCACGATCGTTTCGAAATCTGGCGTAAACAACTTATGAACTCTGCCACGGAATACACAGTCGGCACCATGATTCAACAAGGGAAATGTTTCGGTTAAAGTTTTGGCAAGTTTAAAACAAAACTTAATAGTGGCTCTTTGTTTGATGCTCACTTTTGTACCGATGATACAAATATATTTTCACTTCAGGCGCAAAAGCTCTACTTCCAGTGAACCAAATATTATGAAATTTTGACTGAAAATCGGGAAAAATTTACATTTTCAATGCACTAAGTTAGTAAGTTAGGCACCACGAGAAAATTTCTTATTCAATATAATATTAATTTATATTGTAAATAATAAAAAAATAAATAATGCAAAATAATACTACAAGTCCTTAATACTTAATTTTCTACAATACAAATTTTCTACAAATTTGGCTACAATACAATTTGTTGGCCCCGTTAGATTTTTATAAAATAATAATGCTTGTCTTATTATTTCTCGTTTGAAGTAAATCGTGTTTCCCTAAACAAACTCTTAACCCGTCGTTGACCCCGTCAGATTTCGATTTTCAAAAAAATTAAACATACATGTCGGATTATTAGCTTTAGCGGTTTGGTTTGGGCGATGATGAATCAGCCAATTAGTCAGGATAAGGATTTATATGTATATAGATGATGCTTGAACTGATAACAAAATTTACACTTTTTCCAATTTCAAGAGTTCGCTCTTCGCTCTGAAGTTCGCAGCATGCAGAATCAGCAAGAAAATGGCCACAAACGAGACATGCCGCCTGCATTTGGCCCGATGACGGTCTGGATTTGATTTGGCAGCGCATAAGTGAGACTGCAACTCATCTAATTAAGTAGAAGTATTGCGTAAATCTCGTTTTAATTGGCACACAATGTAACATACAACGACACGGTTCGGCCAGTTTAGAGCAATGATTCGAGTTCGAGCATTTGAGGCTAACCACGAGTTCTTTTGGCGTTCGCCGGTTTGTTTGCCACTCCCCACATGTCCAAACTTTTTCAATCATTCCGAAAGTAATTACACTTTGAAGCGCAGCAAACACGCTGAGCGCTGAGCGCAATTGCAGCTGATGATAAAGTGAAATTTAGATTCCATTTCAGCGCGCGGCAGTGCGGACAGGGCAACAAACTGCTGACGAAACAGTGCTGCGCGGCGGGCACATCGGGGGTTTATATATAAAAATATGCTTACGAACACATTTCACTACGTTGAATGCTTGCAATGGAATTTCGCCAGCGAATCAATAAGAACTTTTACGCTGTGCTGAGGCGGTGGTGGCGATGGCGCTTCGACTCTATTGCGCCGTTTCAATTGCCAAACGCTAAACGGAATTGAACAGAAACCGCACACGGGCAATAAAACTGCGGTGGCCCATGCCTCAAATGCATTCGATTTACTTAAAAAATCTACAAAACCCACAACTTGCCAATGTGTGAATGAGTGTGTGTGTACGCTTCATTTTTGAAATTACTTAATATGTATTGAAAATTCAAATTTCGCTATTTCAAAACAAAAAAAGAAAAACCGAAATAACACAAATAAATATCGTTGGCGAGCAGGTATTCAAACGCATATTTACTCGGCAATGTTTATTTTTACTTTGGCCTCCGATGTGGAGTGTGTTAAATAAATAGGGAAACACTCACATTTATACTTATGTACATACATATAAATTGTATATGAGAATTATTAAAAAATTGCCAAGCTTTGCAAAAAGAGCAAAGCATTTGTTATTTGTTAAGATTTTTATTGCATTTGCGCGACAGAAACTTAATTGAAACGCCACACATTGAGCTGGTCGACGTGAGCCGAACTGTGAGCCGTGAGTTAGTGACCCCGACCTTCGGTCAAAGAGGCGAGTCAATGACAAGTCACTGATGCGAATTAGAGTTGTTAAGTTATCCTCGATTCAGTACAAAATCGTGTACATGAACTATGAACTTCAGTCGTAATTAAGGCATGTACACATACACACACACACACACATACAGACATGCATGATAAATATAGAGCGAATAGTTCCGGCGTAGGCACTGTGGGTAAAGTTACCGTTTTTTGTTGGCTAAAAAATATTAAATTGCTAATTGATCGAACCTATCTTATCCTATCCTATCCTATCCTATTTTATCCTATCTTATTTTATCCTATCCTATCAACTCATTCTATCCTATCAACCTATTCTATCTATCTTTCATATCAACTCATTCTATCCTATCAACCCATTCTTTCTATCTTTCCTATCTATCTCTACCGCAACTTCTTAAGCTGAAAACTGACTTTTCGCATTGGCTCAGTTAAACAATTAATCTTATTTAGATCCTTCCTTCCTTTTCCAATTTCAATTTTAAAAGCCTTCATTATTATTGGCGCGACTACTTTTAATATCCCATAAAAAGGCGGCGCTAAGATTAAATTAAAGCCGTTCAAGATAAGATCAGCGTGTGTGTATTTATTTAAATCACAGCCGCTTCATAGAAAAGTATAGCAAACATTGTTCCTCTTGCAACAAGACAAATTGTTTTTCATTAAAAGAAACACCAGAAGACTATAAAATCTAATGAAAAAGAAGAAGGCAAATTCAGCAGCAAACACCAACTGATACAGCAAATTAATCAAAGCCAGGCTATAATAACAACGGCAACAACGCCAACAATAGCAATAACAATACACGACAAAAGCAATCACAACAACAATAATAGAAATAAAAACAACAACGTGAGCAAGAGCCCAAGGAACAACTGTCACAATACAAGTACAAATGGTTTTGAAGTCGAGTGTATTAAGTGGTTGAATCGGGCCACTGAACAAAAGACACTTCTCAGAGTGCTATTTTTTTTGTTTACTTATTTCTTTTTGTTGTTTTCTTCTTTCCGTTTTGTGTGTTTTGTTCGCTGCTGATAACGAAATAACTCGCAATTGTTTTCAATTGTGTTAGTTTCGCGCAATTTCAATTAGATCCCAGAGAGCGAATAATGCAACGTCGGTCATGTGGGCAGACAACACAACAAAAAAAACGCATTGATGCCAAACACATGAAAGAAAAATTGGAAAATTTAGCAAGTGAGGAATTAAGATGTGTGCATAAGCTGGTGAATTGTTGATAAACTACGATAAAAACAAGAAGCCAACACAAATCCAAACAAATTGAAAATGGCTAAGCGCTTCGGCATAGACTGCAAATTTCAATTACTTTTCGGAACGCCTGTCATAGGGTGCAAAAAATTGCGCATTTCCTGGCATTCCTCTCATATACATACATACTGCACGATTTTACTGAGTTAATTATGATAAAGTCAGCTTTTTAGCAATGTATGTAGATGTGATCACTGGCGGGTGGTGGTGGTGATTCGTTCAAAGCAGCTGATTTTCAGTAAAAAAACAATATTTTCAAGAATTTTATTGCAGTTTAAATCGGAAGGCGAGAAGTTCTATCCGAATGGAGCAGGCACCCGGAAAGTGAAGGCACCAAGAGACAAAAGTTGAAATATGCCAAAATGCCACATCGAGTACGAGTTACGTTCTTCTAACATAAATGTTGTAAAAAAGTAAAATAGATTTCAAACTTTTAATAACATACGAGGTGTGACAATTAAGTAATGAGATTGAACTAAACAAGCTAGAGCGATGGTAAGGGAATTTCAAGGTCGCAGGTTTACCACAAGCGCGGCAATAAAATCAGTCTCATTACTTAATTGTCGCACCTCGTATACATACATAGGTACACAGGAAAACTTGAGGAAGATTTCTAGACTGATGTGAACCGCATACAAGCAGTACAACAACTATAGCTGTGGCTTTCAAATAATCAACAAAACCAAACTTTTACTTAATGGAAATTGATTCGAATTACCAGTTGGGACAACAGATTAAAAAATTTTAACAACAGATTTTAATAAACAAAAAATACTCTTTCGAGAAGAACATCAGGAAGTACAATGTCAAACAATGTCAAGGATTAAGAGAATCACTTTAAATACTTTGGTATATACAAATAATGGCTTGGTCATCCATATAATGCAGTAAAGCACCTGAGGATCCATGTTGACTAAAACAAAATGAAACAAAACAAAAAAACAAATCTGGACAAATCGACATTGCTTGATGAATTGATTTTCAAATTAGTTTTATAATATTCTCAAATATTTATTTATTTATTTGACATTCCTGTGCAAAAAATATTTAATGAAATATGGAAATAAATAATTTTCGTTCTAAGTAGTATTAATGACATATTTCCATACTTAAAACTGTGGTAATGAATTTGATAAATGCTTCCAAAATATATAAGTTGCATGTAGTTATCAATGTTTTAATTTCCTTTTCCAAAACAAATCGTTTGGCACCTATGCGGATGTTCACATTCGTACCACAGTGGTCTAGCCAGACCACCGCATATTTCCATACATTTCTATGGAATTTGTACGTTTCTGTAGACGCATTAAGACGCATATATGAGCTATCCAGGTATAATCTTTTGGGTTTTCATTATTCATTATGTATTTTTACTGCACTAAGTTACCTGTTCAGGTAGAAATATCAAGAAAAAACACATTTTTTTGTAAATTAAAACAATTTGTTTTTGTGAATTTTGTATTTATTCTAAGCAATAAAAATGCGATTTTATGAGTTTTTTGTTATTAAATTTAATCATTCATCGATTTCTTCTTCGTTCTTACAACTGAAACAAATATAGTCTACTTTTGAGTGCTGTTGGCACATTGGTTCAGTGCATTTTACGCAGTAAAATCGAGTTTTGCGTTTCGCCTTATCCAAACGATAACAAAGCTTACAAAGTTTTTTTGTCGAGCGTTGATGGTCCAGCTGGCATATTGTGTGTGGGTATTTCAAAAGGTATTGATTTGCCAAAAAAAGACTCAATTGCCGAACGAGTTCCAAATCGCGCGATGATGGAAGCGTTGTTCATTCTATTTTCGACATTAGCGATAACCAATGACTTAGAAAGTTTCGTAGTGCATCAGATCTGGTCATATTATCGATTTCTTTGCAAATGCAATATGCAGCCAATGCCATCACATGTAACATATTACAGAAGAAAGCAAAAGTCCATCGCTTTGTTGACCGTTTACAAGAGAAATGAGTTACCATTTGGTCCATACAGCTCCAGGCAGATCCAGCTTTAGTTGAATTATAAAACAAAATTGCTTCTGGTTTCATTGCTTCACCAACACAATATTTTGTGTAGTGCACAGTCGAAAGTAAGATCACAGCTTTATTTTTTCGGTACGTAACTGCACATCGAAACCAAGTTTTCGTGAAAACCAAAAAGAGTTGAAAATATAGCACGAGAAGGGCTCTTTCCCATCTCTTTCGGTACACATCTTTTATTAGATCTTATTGTGACAACGAAGGAAAGACCGATATTAGCAAGCCGCTTAGAAAAGTAAAGGCAAGGCTAACTGTATAATCTAATATAAACAGTGAAAAAATGAAAAGTGTACACCTCTCACAAAACTCATTTGCACACATTTTTTCTTGAAAAAAATGCTCTCAACAAAGTTTGGCGAGTTTTTAAGCTCACTACACAGTTTGAAAATTAAATTACTGCGATTATATATGTACGATTATATGTCTTCATATCTCACACATTTCTATAGAAAATATGTTGGTGGTCTGGCTAGACCACTGTGGTACGAATGTGATATGACGGCCAAAATGTCCTTATAATTATCCTTCTATGGCAAGGATCCTTATAAATTTTTTTCATATGAAAGTGGACAAAAAGATAGGAAAAGTCATAGAATTTCCTAGTTCTAGCTCAATTACAAGTATATTATAATTACAAAGTTGAAAATGATCTGGCTGGACCACCGTGCCAAACGGAGGGTTAAAACAAAATGAGATTTTGTAGCAGATTTGGACAGTAAATTCTACACTTTATAGATAGTAGGTTCTAGAGATTTCAGATTCCTTAAAAAAACTGGTTGAAAAAAGCATATAAAACGTTTTGACGTTTATTTTATTTTTATTTTTTGCTTTTTTGACATTTGTTTTATACAAAAATAGTATTTTGTTTTAGACTTCGAAGGGTCACATACATTATAGGACAATGACTTTGACATCGTGTACCTTTAAATGCATTTTTCAAAATTGGCAAAATTTGTTTAATCGTGTAGCTCCAAGCTCGATTAAGGAATGTCTAAATATAGTTGGGTGTAAAGTACGCTTATGTTATTAACTAATAACGCTAGCAGCTAGTGTTGAGTATTAATTGTAATTTGTATTATACTAATAAGAAAAAGCAAAACGTATATAAGTAATATTGGTATAAATAGTGATATGAAATTAAGCTAAATTTAATGTTTAAATATAATAAGTATGTAAATAATAAAGCTGTTGTTAGTTCTCTGTGCATATATAGTTTTTTGACACTATGATTCTACGATTTGTGTTTAAATCGTCAAACAAAAAAGTACACATATTTTCTCTTGGCGAAAAGTCAAATGAACAAATTACATATTTCGATAAAAAGCGCATGCAACTGTGTAACTTCATTCTGTAGGTTTTCAATAATAATCATTACCGATTTGTCTAAGTTCAACTTATACCGAAAAGCTCTCAAATTGGCCAGTGTGTGAATATGTCTAACGACATAAGACGGAAGGAGTAGGCTGCTTTGTACCACAAATTAGAGGATACCAAGAGAAAAATTTTTGCTATGAAAAACTACTAGCACGACTTGGAGATCAACTAAGACTGTCTTTCATTTACATATAAAGTGACATGCACAACATGAATGGTTGCGAGAAGTTGGATTCAGTTAAAACTTAACTTAAAATTAAAATAAAATTATTTTAGTTAAAATTCAATCCTAACATATCTAACACAAAGCATTTGCCTTTTGCTCCCACGCGGAGTGAATAAGGAGGAAAACAAGTTAAAATTCATTAAAGAACCAAGAGGAAAGTAAATCTTTTCATTTAGAAAAGAGGTGGCTGCTAGGTTATTCTATCAATTCCATATGTTCGACAACATATATTGTAAAAAATTAATTATAAAGCACATCAGACATGAGTAACTCTGTTCTCTTGCCCGACTTCTCCAAATTATTATTTGAATTATTGCTATCAATTATGAGTTTAGTACACGAATTTAGTGTACTGTGTGACTATCTCAACTGGCCGCACGTAGGGTAGAAGAAAAGAAAAGTCGCAAAAGCATTTCCCCCTTTGTGCAAAAAGCGTTGAAAGTGGGTTTCTGCTAATTTCACTGTTCGTTGTACCGATGTACAGCAGACCGAGCGCGCTAATTTGTTTGCTAAACAACAGCCGCCGCAGCCAGTCGACGAAGTGTGAGTCAACGAAGCACTAATTGTTCGAGTCGGCCAGTGATGGCGCCACTGGGAGCGCAACAAGCAGTAAGCAGGAGTTGTTAGTTCGCATTGAACTTGCACCGCCAGACCATAACCCGATTTTAATTCTGTTAACACTATTTACAAGGGATTATATAAAACTAAAGCAAACCGCAGTAGGGGGCGAAGGGTGCGTTGCTAGCCAAGCTAAATCGCATTAAAAACGCCATCGCAATCGCTTTAATTGCGCTGCCACCGCTGTCACTCACCTCGGAAGCTTCCTGTCCAGCTGCCAGCACCGACAACAGTGACAGCGCAACAACTGCAACAATTGTTGCACTCGAGCGCATTTTGTTTGTTGTGGTTTCGCTGCCTCACGCCAATGACGAAACGATGACGTTGAATGGCTGTCAGTTTCCTTTGTTGCTTTGTTTATGTCGCCACTAAATTGTGTGCTAATCCGTTAGTTCGTTTTGTTAATCGTTTTTTCGTTAACAGCACTTGTTCGATTTCTCGTTTGTTATTTTTACTTCACTTTTATCAAATTTTGTTGATCTTTATTTGCGTCTTAGCAATTTTTACGTACGTGAACGATTTGTACGGTATTAAAGTGCTCGTTGTTTACTTTGGCATCACCATGCGGACTTGACACTTCTTTCCACTTGCGATGCCGTTTTTATTATGACTTGTCAACTTGCGCAGCGCTAGACGGCGACTGCTGACTTTGCTCGCGTTAGAGATGTCAACAATATATCGATGAATTGAAATCGTCGCTTGTGGTGAGAATTGTTAGAGAATTGTGTGATGTTATATGTGAGTGAAAAGTTTTCGTGGTCGTTTTGGATTTCTTAACAAAATGCTGAGTTTTTTATTGTGATGAAACTAATTAAGCAAGAAACGATGAAAACGCTTATCGATAGCTGTTTGTTAGTTCTGGCATCCCTGGTTACGGTTGGCACAGAGTTGCAATTGCGACACGGCAAAAGTCAAACAGATAAGCATTGTTGATTTGGCTATGGAAAATGTGTGCAGGCCCAACGGAGTAGCTCTGAAATGTTGAAAAAATGTTTAGGTACGGAAGGAAAAAAGAAAATTCAATGAACTCAAGAATGATTAAATTAAATCAAAGATTGCTGTACAATCATTAAAATATACACATTGTGAGGGGATACGGTTCAAAATTTTGCTAAATTAAACACGCGAGAAAATTCGAATACAAACTTAAAAATGTTCTGCATTGATAAGCACTTAAAGAATGTCCTTTAAACATTTCATCTAACATAAATATTTTACATTTGAAAATTTATAGCTTATATTTATAGCTTTATTGCTTATTGCCACCAACCTCGACACTAAAAATGTTTCTTATTAAAAAACAGTTTGCACCAGTGGCGGATCCACGGGGGGTCGGGTTTCGGGTCCGGACCCCCCATCGGGAAAATAAAAGATGTTATTTGTAACATTTATTGGCTCCTAATTTTCAATTTTCGTTACGGGACGGAAAAGTGTCGCATGAGCAAGACAAAAAAAGTAAAGGAGAGTTAATATTATTATTTAAAAAATTCAAGAACTTTATTAATCATTATTACATTTCATAAAAAACTGAAGAGCAGGCTACCTCAAACACTAGTAAATTTTCGAGGTTTTTTGAAAAGTTCTACTAGAATTTCGTCCTCGGTAGGTTCAATGTGGGTATGGATATTCAAAGAAGCAAGACCATTTAGTCGTTTCTGTCCCATCGTATTTCTCAGGTAATTTTTGATCCTCCTCAACGTCGAAAATGATTTTTTTTGAAACATTTTCATAATTTGGTTTTTTTGTAATTTGGACACAAAGCGCTATTTGGCGCGCAACAAACACATTATTACATAATGTTGTGCTTCTAAACATATTAGGATAAAATGTCACCTAACTAAAAAAAACAAAACAATATTTCACTTGGAATTTTTGGACTCACCGATTTTTCGTTCCTTTTCTTCTCTGGTTCAGATGCTGGATCAAGCCGAGTAAAGTATGAAAATAGAGTCCTCTTCATGTTGTAGTCTCAAAAGAAAATGTTTTTTTTTTAATTCTCAAATTACAATTTTTCTCGATGACACTTCAGAGAAAATTGACACTTGTCACTCTTGTCAGGCTTATCGAGGAAAAATAGAGGAAAAGTTTGAGAAATCTCTGACAGTGCTGCCAGTAGATTCTATTTGCCGCGGTATTTGAAAAATTAAACTTGTTGCATTTGTGATGAATATTGTGTATGCCGGTAACGATTCGAGTATACTATGTATGAGTAATACATGCTGATGATTAGGTTAAATCAACTCGACTTGATTTAAAAGAAGTAAAGTTTCGTACCTTTTCCACCTCTTTGGCTACACCTTCAAATTTTACTCGATATATATATATAGTAAAATTTTGAGTAATAGACCCCCCCTTGGCCAAATCCTGGATCCGCCACTGGTTTGCACCATTCATATTAAAACCAAGAAATGTAAAATTTTACTGAATCGGTATCTTTATTACTCAATGAGTATCTTAGCTTGAAGAAAAGTGAGAAAAGTGATATATTGGATTGAAGTGTTCAGTGGGTAAGCTGAACAAAATTAACAGAAATCCGATTTCTACAATTTTCTTAACTGAAGAATTTATTTACATAAAGAAACTGTGATTGAAAAACTGTGTTAAATAACTTTGTTTTTTTAGATAATCGTACTTTAAGAATAAAATCGAAAGATCAAATTACAATTAACCCTCTAGCGGGCAAGCCCGCCTCCAGGCGGGGTATACCAAAATGCGTTTGCTGAGTAGGCGACGAACTTTATTTATTTAAATATGGCTGATAACACTGTGCGTGAAATTTGCCCTCAAAAATTTAGACATGGGGGGGACCTACTGGGTAAGTTTCCTATAGGTATACTGAGTTGAGATCCACCAGGCGTTTGGTAAGATTGGCTCTAGTTTATGAGAAATCCGACTTTGAAGTTTGTCGAGTTTGTCGCTTAAGTCTTCGAACGTTTAAATGCTAATAGGTCCTAAATCGTTCCGAATATCGCTTTACTGTCTTCGGCAAGTTTGTAGATATTTTAACGACCAACACATTTGCTTAAGACACCAATCCAAAAAAAATACATTCAAACTGTGTAATTGCGATATGTGCATTTTTTTGCGCAGCGCAACGTGGCGTATGAGTGGCATACCCCACGTTGAGTGTTATAATTAAATGGCACTCATACGCCACGTAGCGCTGCGCAAAAAAATGCACATATCGCAATTACATAGTTTGAATGTATTTTTTTTGGATTGGTGTCTGAAGCAAATTTGTTGGTCGTGAAAATATCTACAAACTTGCCGAAGACAGTAAAGCGATATTCGAAACGATTTAGGACCTACTTAAGCGACAATCTCGACTAAAATTACCAAACTTCAAAGTCGGATTTATCATAAACTAGAGCCAATCTTACCAAAGGGCTGGTGGATCTCAACTCAGTATACCTATAGGAAACTCACCCAGTAGGTCCCCCCCATGTCTAAATTTTGGACTTGCACAGTGTAATGATTTGGAAAAGTTCCCTTTAACTAACGGTATAAATTTTGTGACCATAAGTGAGCTACTTTTGGTTTTAAACCCATTTGAATTGAGAATTTGTCGAATTCGGACGAAAATAATTATTTTCGCGAGTATGAGTTTTTCATTTAATAAAAAGACTAATAAATCTTGGAGATTGAAGCTGTAGAAAATTTCAGTAAGCAAACCAATATTTGTATTTGTATATAATTGATTTTGTTTATGAGAATTATCATTGGGAGACCTACAGCCACCCCCTAAAGCAAGACCGCCTGCAGGCGGGGTTGCCGTTTTACGTCATGTTGCACAGCGCCTGCAGGCGGTCTTGCCGGTTTACGTCAACTTTGTTTATAGCTTGAACTGAGATGCTTAGGATGTATTTACTTTGTCTTAGAGATTATAATACTCTAAAGGATATTATAAGCCGGTATAGAAAAATATACGTATTTTACTTTTAGATAGATTTCCATACAAAAATAATTTTAAAAAATTGAGTATTTCAATATTTACCATAAAATATGTTCGTTTTTGTGTATTACAGGTTGATTGTATTAAATGCAACTTATATTTGTGTTTCAGCAACACCAAAGACTGATTTTTTACTTTTCACAAAAAATAAATGACATTGTCAAACATTTACCATCACTTCTTTTGATTTTCCTACCTTCCCATCACTTGCTTCTATGCACCTGAATATGCTGTATTTTCGGCAGCCCCGCCTGGAGGCGGGCTACCTTTAAACACACCTAGCGACGAAACTATTCGCCTGAGACAAAAGTTAATATCATTTTCGTCTTTGTCATGACGAAATTAACCAACTGTAATTTTTTGACAGCAATACAAAATTGGCCTGCTAGAGGGTTAATTGAAAAAGTGTTGCATTGCATTGGAAAAATTGTCGCTTTTTTGTTGCTTACAATTGCAAAACAAATGTACAATGGATTGAAAAAATATTAGCGAGCTTTATAAAGTTCGGTACCCTTCCTAATAATAAAAAGTGTTTCTTTTTTTATAGCTGCTGAATCCGCTTACCTATTCTAGTTCAAACTCATAGGTCTATTTTCTTGGTCAGCAGTACTTAGTCAGAATAATAATCTGTCGAGACTGATTGATTTTTAGAATTATTTAAGACATAGTATGCTCCATTTGGAGTCAAAGTTTTTTAAGAAAAGTATCAATTTTGAACAATTTTCATAAGAATATTATTTTTACACAATTAGATAGAAAAATGTCAGCGTCTGCACTACTTTAATTGAATGTCATTGCAACAATTGATGTTCCTCCCTCCATTCAATAGTACAACGAACAAACCCCTGTCTGAGCGCTTGATTAACTCGTACAAATTATTTTTAATAAGTTTTACTATTAATAAGTTTTTTATATTAATGAGATTTGCTGAAAAATTGTTTTATTGCATTTATTTATATCTTAATGTCTCAAGAACTCACAAAAAGAGTACTTAATTTTCTTGGTTCTCATTACATTGCATTTTCGCCTAAAAATTAACCTTTGTTAACAAAACCAATACAAATATGTGAATATCAAAATATCTGAAGATTAAAAGTCGTGCCTATATCAATTACCATTTGAACAAATCCATTTTATGTGTTTCGGAATTTGGAAATCATCGCTAGCAAAGCTTCTATTGTATTGGCGCGTGCGAGTAAAAACCTGATTTGTGCCCACCAAACTCTTGTTTACTGAAAGCATACACAACGTACGCACTGGAAGAGCAAACATCAGCTACGCAATAACAAAAGCCACATACAAAGGTAGCGTTGGTAACCGATGGTGAAAAGTTGGCAGCTATTGATAAATCGGAATGTGGCTAGAAAAAGTCGACGTTCTGTAAAAGCGAAAAGTAAAACCAAACACGGACTATTTTGATTTATGAAACGTCAGTTAAATAGTCACCGTTAACTTAAAGTGACAGTGAAATGACTGCGCGTACGAGCCGCAGCTTCTTGCATTCGTGCCTCAAGGTGCCCATCGATCCGTGCAACAACTGTCCAGCGCCTATTTACAATAGGCCGAAAATGTACCTGGGACGTTTGACAACGACGCCGATGAGCGCCACCACCAAGCAGACGTTGACAACAACTTGCGACGTGGAGGTGGACACCATTTGGCCGGCCAGCAGTGGCATTCGCTCGCTGGCCAAACTCTACGACAGCATACCAGGTGCGGCCAGACATTATTTCTACATATGGCATTTTGAAATTATTTAAAACATAAAAACGTCTGGCAGATTATTGCGATATCAATCATCTGCCCCAGGAGGAATTCTACTCAACGTTGGACACTTTACGCACCACTTGCTGCCATCTGAAGACCAAAGCTGCAAGCACTTGCGTGCCGGAGGAGAGCTGCACCACTTCCTCCGTATCGTCGCGCTGCAGCTTGGTCAGAGTGTCAGCGGGGGCCAGAGCATCGAAACAACTAAGAAAAAAATCGTCTAAAAAGTGCGGAGGTAAGAAGAAGGCTGGGAATAAGATGAAATATCAGGAACAAGAACGAGAGTGCGAGAGGAATTTGGAAACGCACATTCCCACTGAAACGCCAAGCAGTGCGGACTTTAAATTGGATACGACGAAGAGGAGCAGACTCAAAAGGTATGCAGAAGCACACTTGGTTACACGAAGTCAAGATCGCTGCTTGCATAATTTTCATGTTAATAGATTTGATTCGTTTTGTTTTGGTCAGTTTCAAGGAGGATTACTTGGACGAAGTCGAGGCTTTGAAGCAAACCTTGAAGGATTTTGAGGATGAGCTGAAGCAGCGGCCAGCGTCGACAATTGCCACGAGAGTAAAGCTAGATAAGAATGAGAAGGAAGGAAGCACCAAATGCTCAGATCGCACAAAGGAGCCAATGGAAAAGTTAGACTTTTTATTTAAAACTTAACATTGGTGTATGTGTGACCAATCTTTATACAACTTTGGGCCCTTGTAGATCATCCGCAAGACCTGTCCCGCAGAATTTTGGTGAATACATGAGGAAGTCGTTTTCTTTCAACGATCTTAACTCGCTCGCAGATTCAAAGGATAGTGACGAAAATATGAAGCGAAAACACACAAGTAAACTTTCGCGGGCGGAAACCACAATGTTTCGCGATCGGGCTAAAATGAGTAATTATTTCATGCCAAAGACGAAAAAGGAACAAACTTCTAGGTGAGTTCAAAAACGAACGAACGAATGCTTTAATATATTTAGCGAGTTCCGTAGGATCTCTCGAACCCACGGTCCATGAAATCAATCAATTATCAATCATTTCATGCTCAAAACTACACGTTAAGCCAAAAACAAAACATATTCATGATTTCATGTAATGATTTCTTGAATATTTGAAAATCGATTGGCTTCACTAAACATTACGTTTACTAAAAAATGTAATTCAAGTAAAGAAAAAGGTCAAGTTTCTATGAAAATATGCGCCGAGTTCCATTTAATTCGCCAAAATTTAAAAACATCCTTAGGTAGAAAAATTATTATAAAAAATTCAACAACATTTTCTTTGAACTATTCCACCTATTCTAGTAATTTACCGGACAATGGGCTGCCGAAAATTGTTGTGGAATCTCCCAGCTCGACGAATCAGTCTTCCACAAACTCGAGTCGCTTAAGTGTTGGGCATAAAAAGAAGGCGAAAAGTAAAAAGTATGACGGAAGTTTTAAAGTGCCGTTTTCGCTATTCGATTTGGGCAACGCTACAAAGGAAATCGTAAAGGTGATTCACATATAACGAATGCAAGATTTGATAGCTAATTTTACACGCAACATAAAATAGCAGCAATCCAGCGCTTCACCAGTGCATCCAGTGTCACGACCCAATCTTGCTGCCACATTGCGCGTCGAGGTCTGCAAGAAGAAGATCAAGGAGCTACAAAACAATTGTACATACAACGACAGTACGCCCCAGGTGGACTGGGAGGTGCGCAAGACACCAGCATGGAAGTCACTGGCGCTGAAGTGAGCGCACTGACCTGATTTCTGACTCAGTCACATAATGACGGAATGATTAACTTTCTGGAGAAATATAAAGCAACTTAAAGTTAAATAAATCCTAATTCCATGTGGTTGAGTTAGAAATCAATTAAAATATGGACAAGAATCTATAAAAATTGCTTTTATTCGTTCATTGCAGTGAGTCTCACAAGGATACACTGTCGTTACGCTTGGCCACACGCAAAGCCGAACAAGCGCTGCAGCAACGCGAATACGAACGAAATATGGAGTTGATGCGACAAAGGGTCAAGTCAGCGCCACTGCTGTTGGAGGGCGCCACCTACTGGGGCCCGAATGTGGGCAAGCTAACACACACCTGCCAACGCGAGGGTACGAAACACCTCTGCTCAGGCAATCAACGCAAGCAGCGGAAGAAAAGTGAAGCGAGGCACTGTGCCGTGAGTGAGTGCAGTCACAGCAGCCACAGACAGGACTCGTTACGCAGGATCTACGCCAGCAGCGCCCAATTGCATTCGCCAAAATCGCATACGAAACATAATGCGGCAACGCATCAGCGAGAGAGCAGCACAAAGCGTGCAGCCCCAGAAACGTTGAATGTTGACAATGACAGCGGCGATGAGTTGTCTAGTCTGGATCGCGCGTATCTATAGGTACACAGGAAATACCATAGAAAACGCAATTGTACAAGTAAATGCAGTAAGTTTGAAGGTACCTTACAGCAATAAAGCCATTCATGTTAGTATTAGTTAAGTCATCTCTTTCATATTAATATTGGAATTGTCAAAGTCATTTACGAGGAAAAGTGCAATTTGAAAGCAAACAGTTGGCGATGCATTGCAGAGTTTATTTAGTATGACTATTGGTGGTGTCCCATATGTGCAGTTTCCGCCTTTGAAAAGCGACAATCACCGAATCAAGTAGTAAAGATGAATTGCTAGAAAAAACAAAATGACATTTGCACCTTTTACAGATAAGTGAGAAAAATATATATGCGCTTACTATTCATTCCCAGACTTTGGCCAACGGCTACGACGTAGTGCCCGGAAGTAAATGAAAGCAGAAGAAATTGTTTTAGCCAGAAGAGACCTGATTAAGTCCAGCTGCAACAGATGAGGCTGTCGTGCATTCTAATAAAGTACTTCAAGCCGCCATAAGTAGGCTTTGGTTCCAACGCTCTCTCACGTAATGTAGCAAACACACCAATTCTGGTAGCATATTCCTGCCCAGCCCTTAAGCTCACTAAAGCTGAATCAGGAACATTTCACATTTCATTCATTCAACATTGAACATTTCATTTGGGTTGTACAACCTTTTTCAATAATTAAATACGTTTTTGTTGACAAGCTTTATCTTAGATTTAAAATTGTAAATATTACATTTCCGCCGCTGGTGAAGCGCGCCAAAACACGCAAGAATCCTTTCGAGATGTAAAGCAGGCAGCAGCTGAATAATGTGTCGTCATATTTATTGCTTTGAGTTTTGTCCTCTGAACGTTGCGGCACAACTTTTACATAAAACTCTGTCGGTTTCTTATTTAAAGTAGCTGTAGAAGCAAAACATATGATTGATTTAATGTAGATATAAACAAATTTGTTAGTCAGCTGTTCACTTCTGGTAACACTGCAACTGATAAAAGGGAAACAAAACTAAATACAAATTTCCCTTAAAGGGAATTTCCGAATTTTTGAAATTGGACATCATAGCATGATATAAAAAATGTTTTTTTTTCGCCATTGTACAAGTGCAATATTTTCGCAAATAACAAGTGAATTCAGCTTCTCTTGAAAGGATCGAAGTCCGGAAGGTTTTCGGAAGCCCAAATTTGATTGTTTTATGTATTTTTTTTTTATAATTGAAAAGAAAAGGATTTGAGAAGGATATGGCAGCTCCGAAGCACTGGTTTTATATTTTCAGCACCGAGTGATTTGATGAGCTGGAACACTCAACCTATTTTGAAGAGTTGTTTTCAATTGAACATTGTTTTGCGAATAACGAAAGTCAGTAATTTATTTTTCAAGGGAGTAGCTCTCTCATCTCATATTTACATACATATATTCTAGTCTTAATTTCTAACAATTTTGGAAATCGCAAGATCGTTGCTGTCACTTTATATTTTACATTGGTATAATCTCCTAAAAAGCCGAGAATTGTATTTATCGCTTGGTTTTTAGTGAAGTTTTTGTATAGGCAACTTTTATACAATAGATTCAATATTTTGAACCTGCTTATAGAATATTTGGCCAAAAAATGCAACACTGAGCATTGCGGCGAATTCGAAGCCATTTTTAGTAGTTTCCTTTATGTGGTCTCATTCCGTTTAATCGGCGTTTCTTGTTTGTGTTTCGTATCGCTGAAACGAATGCAAACGTCAGATTAACGCTTCGTGTCTGGTTTCTACTTTTCGTCCTTCGACATGCCATTTCTGTGCTTGAGAATTGAAATTTTGTAAAAGCGAATAAGGAAAAACGGTTTATTGTACTTTTTCCGTCAACAGAAAGCTTAAATTTATTCGGTAAACAAATTGTGATACTAAAATGTAGCAGAAAGTGAAACGCGAAAATAATTTAATTAGAAAACAAAGGAATCTCCACGAGAAAAGTGCAAAACCCCGACTGAGCACAGCAAAAATAGAACGCCAACAACACAGCGAAGCCAACTGAACGAACGCACCAGCAACCAGAGGTGCGTAACAATAACAACAACTAGAGAGCAGCAATACGCAAAATTAGCTACGCTTATAATGAAATTGCAAATACGAAATTGAACATTTGCAATTGCAATTGCTTAGCTAATAGATTCGTGGAAATGAAAACGAGCAGCGTCAGAGCGGCGCCGTCAACTGCAGCAGCGAGCAGCAGAAAGTGGCAATAACAGCGCCAGCCGCAGTCGTAGGCGCAGCGATAGCAGCAGTACCAGCGCCCGACTCGATCGGCGTGCCTACGTGATTAAAAAACCAAAAGAGTGCCCAGCGGCGCCAGTGACGGTGACAGCGGAAGCGAAACAAGCTACGAAACGCTGCACGGCCGGTCCGAGTGCTAGTGGTGGGGTGTGCGGTACTGATAGACGCGCAGCTCCCCCGCCAACCGTTCGTCGTTCGTTACGTGCTTAAAAAAGCAAAACAAAAAAAGAAAACAAAACGCGCTGAAAACAGCTGCAACTGCGTCGCGACAACACCAACAATAGCAACAGCTCGACAAGCGCAGTCACCACAGTCGCCACAACCATCACCAACCCGACTACAAGTGTAAAAGTACGAAGAAAAAGATTGCGAAGGGGAAAAGCGGCGCCTGAAGCAGCGCGAAGGTCCCTTCCAAGGTTAAATTCGACGTCTGACCAGCGACCATGGGCGCAAAGACTCTCGTCTGAAGGGCAACCAGCGCAGCGCACCGCATCTGAAATCAGCAGCGGAATACGCGAACGCGAATACGCCAGTAGTAGAAGAAGCGCAAAAAGAGTGAACGAAAGTGAAAGTGGTCAGAGTAGAAAAAACAACATAGACTCTGATACAGTTGTCAAAATGGAGCAACAGCCCCAATGTGCCATCTGCGGTACGACGCAGCGACTGCTGCGCTGCGCCAAATGCAAAACGATCTACTACTGTTCCAGTGCGCACCAGCACAAGGACTGGCCCGCGCACAAGCAGGAGTGCCGCCTGCTGGCCAAGCAAAAGAGCAACCATCGCATACAGCAATTGCAGCAGGCTGTTGCGGCCACCACACTGAACAACAGTGTCGCCGTTGGACGGCCACCACCCACTGATGCGGTCACGGCTGGATCCGTGCCGATGTCTTGTGGTGTCGATGCAGGTCACCACCACTGGACAGCGTTGAATGGAGACGCGGGTGTTGGCGGCGGCTACGATGGCACTGAAGTGGGCTTCGGCCTGCTAGGCGGTGACGGCGACGCTGCGGTGGAACCCAGCATTTTGACTGCTGTGCCGCCAATGGCTGTGATGCTAGGCACCAACGAAAACGAGATAATGAACAGTCAGGCGGAGGTGGTGGCGCGACATAGCACAGGCATCTATCCCGGCAACATAGAGGCTAGCTCTACCACCATGGAGCAGATGCAGTTTCGCGGCAGTGCTGGCAATAACAGCGTTGGTAACTTTGCTGGCAACGTGGGTGGTCTGCAGCAGCAGTTTCAAGTGCAGGATGAACGCTTTCAGACACCAAATGTTGCGCAGAATTTTCACTTCAACCAGCAGCAGCTGCCGCCATATCCGCAGTATCAGCCGCACATTGCTAACCACAACACGCAGCAGCACGAGAAGAGCGTCAGCTGCGAGGTGGGCAGCAGTGCAGCCAGCGGGGAGAACTCTTTCGGGAACGTCAAGTAAGTGGTCTATGCTCTTTCCATTCAAGTCACTGGTGCATTGTGTAAGCGAAACAGGTGTCCAGTTGAAAAGTACTGTGAGATAGGTTTAGGCTATTCAGCAGAATGTTATCTGATAATCCACGCAATTTGTCATAAAACAAATTTTGTTATCAACGTGTATATTCGGCCGTATTGACCTAAATTCGTTGTTGTATTGTCAAGTGTGAAATTATGAATATTGAAGCCACTATTTGAAGGTTGATCTTAGTTTTTAGGTAGAAAAAGACGCTGAACTTCAGCGAAATTGTCTTACTAAAGTTTACCTGATGTTATTTGCTATGTTTTATTAAGTTGCTGTTTATTCTTTTTTTAAATGTTTATTAAGTATATGCCGCAGTTATCTTTTAGTTGAAATATAATTATTTATAATTACGTTTCATAAAAAAATGAATGAAGAGTAAGTCTATTCATATTCTCACTCTTAGTTGAATAAAGCAAATGAAAGTACTTAAAAGAAACTGTGTCCTTTGAGAGTCATGATTAATATCGTGAATGCCAACTAAATTCCTAGTCCAATATTCCACGATACGCAGTCGACGTTGGACAACTTTTGTTTCTTGTTGTACATTAGATATCAGAACTACACCGATTTGATAGATGATAGAAATTGCAGACTATGATTCTCAGCTTTGAGTACAGTAATGTGTCTGAGCGTTTCTTTTTTTTCAATCAAATCTCAAAATCTTTTACTGACAGCCAACAAGTTTCATCTAAAAATGAACTCATTAATGTGGGGCAACGATTTTTTCTGCATGAATGAAAGTTTCCTTTTGTTAATCTGTTCAAATTAATTTATAACAAATAGTGTTCAGGTTTTTGCGAACATTATGAATTCAGGTCTGTCTATGCATAATTGATTATATTCACTTTCGGATCGTTCTGAAGTGAGTTTCTTGGGTCTTGCGCCTAAAATTTAAACAAGTTGCCCTTGGAAATCTGGTGCAAGACCATCCTAAAAGCTTGCTGCATTTATATTAAACCACTGTACATTTCACAGCATACTTTTAGGGTAATGAGTATTGTAAAGTAAGATGAAACAAATTTGACTTTATGAGAAGAACTTATGACAATACCATTTAACGCCAACTGAAACACTTCAGTTGGCCGCTTCAATGCTCCGTACTTGTATTTTGCGTTCACAGCCATCTGCGAATGGTTAATTGACCGACCTTGCGTGCTTGTGGCTCGTATTTAACCTTTCGCTGCTGTGCCAACAGCCAGCAGGTTCATTGACTGCTATGCCGCTCTTTGCTTTTCTACGCGGCCGCGTGTTGGCCGCTGCTGGCTGCAGTTTGTTTACCTGCGTACTAACTAACAAATAATAACAATATAATGAATACAAACACAATAAGTAGGCGAAAAGTAAACGGCAGCAAAATGCGAAATCATAACACAGGGATTTAGTGCCGTGTGTCAATGAAATACGCAACAGCGGAAAAACGCCGCTGACACTATTTCAATAAATTCTTCAAAGCTCAACAAAATGCCAAAAATAAACGAAATAATTTCGCGAACGGCTAGAATATGCGACTGTCTGTCTGTATGTATGTATGTGTGTGAGCGCCAAATACAGGCGGCGGCAACGCGATAAAGTGCACAAATCTTTGCTTCACATTCATTCAATTGAAATGACAAGTATGCGATCGCCCGCCAGTGCATACAAACAGACTTCTGTTTGTATGTATGTACATACATATGTACGCGAACAGGTAGGAGTACTCGTATGTCCGTCGCCGTTAGGCCTGCGCCACTTGAGAATTGATGACTCGCTGGTACAGTATTTTATTGATCATTTTTTATTTCTACTTTTATTGTTGTTATCATTTTTCTTTGCATGTGTGCGAGCGCTTTTTTAGGTATTTATTTTTAATGACCAAAGTGTACTCGTCATCATTAAAAAAAATCGCACACACTGTTGCACATTTGCAATTGCGTGGGTGTGTGAGTGTGTGTTGTCTGTGTATCGCCAATGTGCCAATGCGGTGTGTGCAAAAAGTCAACAAATAAATAAAACTGCGCCGAATTTATTCTGCAATTTGCGAAATTCTCCATTTACAACACGTTCGCACAATGAGGCCTCTTATTGGCCACTGGGAGCGCTGCTGTGCGCCTCCGCTGCCGCGCCACTTTTGTCTTAACACTCCCGCATGTGTCGTCTGTTCGGATGTGCCGAACACATTGGCCACAATTCATGCTTTTTCCTATTTATTTATATTAATATTTATTTTTAATTTCATTTACGCTATTTTGTTGTTATTTATTTTGATTTAAATGCTTGCAATAAATTTTGTTTAGCATTTTTTTGGAGCGTTTTCAATTGACTTTGATACTTTATCCGTTGGCCCATCGCTGCTCCATTCAACGCCAAAGAAAGCGTTCAAATTAGAACTGGTTATTTAGTATTTAGTTATTTAGTAGTTGTTAGCGGTTGTTGTGGTTATGATTTTTGGCTACTTGTGTTTTTTGCTTCGTTGGTTTGTTTTATATGTTTTATGAGCGATTTGTTTTCCTATTAATTGCTATTGTTGTGTGTTGTGAGTTCGTTTGCGCGATAAGCGCATACGTGAGAAACGCTCGTATGGGCCTCTTGACAGATTTGCTCACTTTCTAGCCGTCGCGGCTCCCCGCGGCACTTGACTGGCGACACGTTTGTGTCGTGTCGTCGTAGTCCACAGCGAGTCTGTTAATTTATGGCGACAATTAAATATTTGCACTGCGATTAGATTACGCCGCTGATTGCCATCCATTTCCAGTTCCAATCCCATTTCGATTGCCCGCTGGCATCTCGCTTACCCGCTACCGCTGCTGTTCGCTGCCACTGAAATATGGTTTTCGAATTTGCGACACTGTCGACATTGGATTTGCCTGAGAAATGTGCACGAATGCATTTCAGCGTCGCCCCATCCGCCCCGTCCGCAGTCGCCACCCGTTCCTCGAACACTCTGAGGTTCTGCGGCGTGAGCGCAGTTTGTGTTCGCTTTTCGCCGCCGTTGACTGTTGCGCAGTTGGCAATTGCACGCAAATGCTTTTGAAACCATATTAATAAGATATTACAGCAAATGTACACAAACCCCTCGTAAATGCCAGCCAACTGGCGTTGCATATGTTAGTTTTTTCTGTTTACTTTCGCCTTCCAGTTGAAACTACGCGTTGCATTTTCTCGGAGCCATTCACGGCCGCACGAGCGTTTGCATTTCTGAAAACTGAAAGCGTTTAAATTTATTCTCAAGAAATACTAAAGTAGACACAGGTTTTTGTGTCACGTACAAACATTTAATGTGTCAGTAGCGCGAAATGCTTTCGCATAACATTAGCTGCGAGTAGGCACACGTGAATTTTGTGGGGGAAAATTTGCACACTGGAACGTAGCATCGTCGGCAGTGGTAGTGAAAACTACGTAGAAGTACAGTAGTTGAAAATGTGTTTAATGACGTCTGTTTGAAGGTTCATAAAACCGAAAACATGTGTCTAGAACGCAAAGCAACAAATTTGCTGAGTCGTTACAGAATTACTTTTAAGTCTGAAAGCAAACAAATGCATAACGAAATATAATTCTGACATTATGTTAAAATATTTATTTTAACTATCTTGCGAGCATCGCAGGGAACTAAAGTAAATTCATTTTCAATTAAAAGTCGTGCATTTATTTTGGTATTTTAACCCAACTTAGCGGCTTATAGTATCAAGACTTGTAATTTTTTTTAAGAAAATCAAGTTATATTTCTTAAAATTCTTTGTTAGCGTCTGAACTTGTCAGCCTTTTTTATTTTCATTCATTCATTCATATTGTAGTATTTATAGTTGCGGTCCAAATCCAAATCTTTATAGATACTGGTAGGTCTGTATCCACCACTTTGCCGTATTTTTAAACCCCTGTTCGGTAATTTGCCGATTCGGACCACATAGTAGGTCCATTTTTACTCCAATGAATTTCGTGACTAGTCATTCGACGGTTTGTTAAAACCATTGACCCCTTCTTAATCATTATGTCACACGTTATATCTAGTCGATTTCTGTGACTAATGATCTCTGGCATACTGTAGCAAATGTAGCTTAGAGACAAGTTTTTTCCTGCTCCTTGTCAGCACTTAGAGCTACACCGTGTGTGCAATAACAGTAATGAATTGCACATTAGTTATTTAGTTATTCTGAGTAAACTAGTCGTCGGAATAAGATTTTTCTGGAACTATTGAAATCTGTAAAGTATAAGAAAACAAAATTTGGCATTGTATTTACTGTGTACCAAAAAATCTAAAAATTATCTGAAATGAATGAAAGGAACAATACAAAGAAAAAAAAAACCTTCGCTCCTGGGGACCGTGTTCGAAAAAAATCGTCGTCTCGAATGGGTTAAAAGAAGTTTGAAAAAAAATACTAATTAGGCACAAAAGCTTTTCTAGGCAGAATATAAATGAAAATGTTATGAAACTGAACTGAAAATTAGTCTTGGCAATCGTTATATATGGATTCCAGAACAAAAACTAGTAATAACATTGACCGAGCATGAGCTGAAAGTTTAAAATTTTGAATGTACCTGAACAAACCTGAAAATGCCTCTTAAACCATGGGCCTATCGTTTCACAGCCTAACTATGTGTTAATCGTGCAAATTTTCATATGAATAAGATGAGCAGTTCATCAGCTTGTTGAACTTATTACAATATTATATATTTAGTAGAATCATTAATATATAAAAAACCAATGACTCATGCTGCCCGCATTTTAGCTTAAATTGCCAATAAATATATGCAATAGTTTAAAAAATAGTTTCCCACAAACACAACCCGACAGACGGCGATACTAACCACTATACTATCGAGGAAAGACCTAAAGGAACACTGTGTAGTATATAGTATAAATCCATAATTGGTCAAACCTTCACGCGCTCTTGTTCGATATCAACGCCCTCATTCGCCCCTTGAAAATATCCATAATTTTTTTTCGCTATCACTCAAGTTATTGTAAAGAAAGCGCCGTAAAACGTGCGCGAAGGTGCTTGCAGCTGTGTGAGTTATGGTCACAAGTGTGTTAAACACTTGTAATGCCGCTAAATAATCGACACTAGTAGTCACTTCAACTTCACTTCACTTGTTTTTCGGTGTTGTTGTAATTCATAAAAAAAACTTCAGCGGCACGTAGGCACAATTCCAACCATTAAGCGCTTAGACCGTACGCTCACTGGGCTTTCCCTATCCAATCGCTGAGATATGGCCATAGCAATAGTCATCGCCTAGGTCATATATGTTATGTACTATATATGCACCTTAGAGTGTGTATGTGTGTGTGGGAGCATTGTGAAAAATGCTTTTACAACGAAAATTAGTCATATTGAGAGCAACGAAATGTTGCAGATGTATTATTAATTTTAGCAGCATTTCAAGTCGGCATTATCTGCCTATTTAATTTTTTCCGCACGCAAATTTTTCGTATCATTTTCATCTTTTTGGCTATTTTAAATTTCTAATTGAAAATTTCTTATACAAATTCTATTCTCAATTTGCTTAGCGCTCATTCATAAACAAAACCAAAATTTTTCGCACAGATTTGTGCAGCCTGGAGATGGGTGGACGTGAATGTTTAATGGTTGTTGAAAATTCAAATGGAATTTGTTTACAATTTTCAGTTGGCTCGATCGTCGATGGGTTAAGTAAGCGACAGAATAGCGGAAGTATAGACGAAATTTTTGTATGTGTATATTTTGTGCGGTAAAATGAAATATTCTGCGTCGTTAATTGTTAAACTGCCAGGTTGGTTCCTTAGATTCCAATGTTTGATAAGCTCTGTCAGTGGCTTTCTGAGAGTGTGTGAACATATTTGCGAAATTGTGTAAATTACCATTTTGATTAATTAAAAAAATTTAGCATTATCTTCGAGTAAATTCAATTAGTTTCTTAAAAACCTGTCAGAACCAACGTAATGCTCTGCGAAAATATTGGTATATCTCCGCATTGACTTTTTTAGATGTTGTGCGCAAATTTCGGAATAATTGGTAATCTGTTGATGCAAACCAACCTACCAACCAAACTGCAATAATTTTCTTCATGTCACCAAGGATGTGCGAGGTCTTTAATTTTTCTGCTGAAGCACGATTTTTTTGCGGATTACCAATTCTGGCCATTTTTCGTGGATTTCTTCCTCCACTGTCATTAGTTGTTGACAGTAAACATCAGAAATGATCGTTTGGTTCCTTGAAAACAGTTCAAAATACACAAATCTTTGTTGTCCTGGTTCATCAAGATTGCACCATAATTTCTTTCGTGCGATGTTATTTTAAACGAGCCATTTGTCATCACTAGGTATCGGATTTATATGCAAAAACTATGCAAAAGATGCAAAAATATGCAAGCATATGCAAATATGCAGTGCATATGTTAGCTCATTCTTAATGTTATTCAATAAAAATAGTTTCTGTCTTGGTCCCGTTAAAATCGGAAGCTCTAAAAGATATGCACTTGCATATAATTCCGATCCCTAGTCATCACCAATGATGATTCGTTTTCAAAAAGGTCGACTTTCAAGCGTTTGAGATGCATATCGCAAACATTGGTTCATTGTGTTATGTGAACCTTTTTTAATTCATGAGGAACCCAAATATCGAACTTCTTTATGGGTCCAAGACGTTTTGAGTAATTTTTTACTGTGCCGTGTGTTGCATTTAATCTGCAATCTCTCGTTCAGTTACATGATGGTCCGACTTAATTATGGTCAACTTCAGTGGGTCGACTGGAACTTTAATTATCTTAAAGTGACAAATCTCCAGAACGAAGTTTCGTAAACCAAATCAAATACGTGCATTCTGTTAAGCAATTAACACCAACAACTTTACATATCTATCTGTGAGCCTCAGCTGCTTTCTTGACTTTACTAAATCAAAATAAAACAGTACAATTTGTTGAACATTTTTGTTTTTGCACTACATTTCTTTTCAAATTGCACTGAATTAACAGCTGGAACCAAAATTGCGCGCAATTTGCTTCTAAAGTAAACTGAAAGTGACAGCTATCAAATGTCAATAGAGATAAACCATAACGTTCTTCAAAACAAACCTAACGCCATTTATGTGTGCAAAACGAAATTCATTTCGTTTTAACTTCTAGAAATTGTCATGAATGCGCCTCGAATTTCCTTAGAACTCGCTCGCTAATGGCGCTGGGAAACTCATCAGTAATGACGAAAAGTTAAAAACTGTGGGTCAATAAACATTTTAGGTTATCGAAAAATGTTTAATTCTTACATATGTTGTAGATAAAAACGCCCAGTGAGGACTTTATCAAGATTAATATCTGTGATCGCCAGACTGCTAAGTATGATGAATTGCGCGGGGGGGTTATACAAAGTAAATGCGTTTGAAAGTTTTACATTAGGGGTATTCACACCGAACCCGTTACTTCGTTAGTTCGGTACTCGGTAGATTTGTACGTGTATTTTGTTTTTGTTCGATTCTTTTGTAAAAACAAAATACACAAACAAAACTACCGAATACCGAACTAACAAAGTAACGAGCTGGGTGTGAATACCCTTATTACATTTCTGCGAAATTATTGAAAATCTTTTTATGCTGTTTCCTGCATACCTTTTCCGAGACATAAATTATAAAAGTTAACAACTCAAAGCGGTGAAAAGTGAAAAAAAATGTGTAAATCTGAAGTGAGACATTGCAAAAACGCCCAGCTGACAGTGAAATCTCTAATTAGCGAAAAGTGATGGCGACGGCGACGGAGACGGTGACGGTGTGCGTCCAAGTGTGGCATGTACATTGAACCAGTTGCTGCGAAGCGGCAGGGGGAATCGAGTTTGGATCTAAGTCTGCTTATTGCCTATTTTTGCTGTAGAGCTATTTGGTGCTTTTTTCCAGTAGAAAACTGCAAAAAGCCCGAATGTCTACGTGCTTCAGCTGCCTGCTGTGTGTTGTTCGGCACTTTTCTCCGCTTTCTCGTCCGTGCCAGGTCACATTGTCAGTCAAGCAGCTGGCCGCCCTCAACATTTGTCTGTCTGCGTTCGTTGACTGCGTGCCGCAAATCATTTCTGTGCATTTTCAAATGCAGACAAAGGTTGAACGTGGCTTCAGGTACGCGCATCTTTGAGCTGGCAAACAGTCCGTCGATTTGAAGAATGTTGCGCCTACCTGCGTTTGCGCACACGCGCCTCATACCACTGCCGCCATCGTCGTCTGTATTCGTTAACTGTTTCTCTTGCGGTCATTATGTTTTTCTTAGCTTTAGTTTGGTTTTTTTCTTAGCCGTTTGACTGCAGCCGTTGCTGGTGTCGAAGTTGTGCCACAGGTTTCAAGGTCATTGCGTGTACCCTTGGCGAGTGGAGGCAGCTGCCAAGTGCAGCGTCAGACAGCGTAATGCCGGCAAAGTTAAGTTACACTGACACAATACAAAGTCCAATGCACCGCACCAACCTCTGACATTTCCAGACCCTTTGCTGTCTGTTCGCACGTTCGTGCCGCCCTGGAAATTCCTCTCCGTCTAATGCGTGTACGCGCGGTTCGCTGTTGTCACAATCTGACTTGCCCTAAAACACTTTTCGATTCTTTTTCGTACACTAATTTAACGCTCGTTGTTGTTATTTTTTTTGTCGAGGGGCTATTATTGACCCACTTCACTGTGTGTTTTACGATTTCCGTGTGGTGAAAATTTTTGAGACATGTATGCTTCTTCTGCCTCACAAAAACATCCCCTTCCCCCAAAAAACAACAAAAAAAATTAGCGCCGAATCACAACACAGACTGAGTGTCCGTCCAGTTGGTCCGTGCGCTACGTGCTCGAAATCATGACTGTTGGGCCTCGGCATTAGAGTTGGTTAGAGTGTAGAAGCGGAGGCAGCGGCATAGGCAAAGGCAATAGCAACAACAACAACCACACAAACCATAGCAGCGACGCAGACAGCGTTCGTACTTCGTAATGTCGCTGTGGATACAAGCAGCACTGAAGAGCAACAACAACAATAACAATGCCTATAACAAAAACCACAACAACAAAAGCCATAAAATCAACAAAATTTGGTTGTTGGTAGACGATGTTACGTTGGGTTGTGGAGAGCGTCGTTGCCACCCAACTGAAAGTTGGAATAAAAAATAAACAGCTGCGATGAAAGTTTGTTGTAGTCGTCGAGTCCCCCTAGGAAATGTTCTTGAAATTATGAAAACTACAATTGCATTTAAAACGTATTTAAATAGTAGTAGATGTTATTTTTTGGTGTAAAGGATGTTACAAAACGTGATTTTTCTATAAATCACTTAGTCTCGGATGTCACAATGGCCTAAAACAACCTATATCCGTCTTCGTATCTATCTACCTTGTCTTCCATTTACTCGTACCTATTTATATTTTGTCAGAAGATCTTTACAAAATTAATTTCTGATTTGCATTCAATTTATGGCCTCTGTGTATAATTTTATGACAACATTTTTATATAGCACCGGATAACATTAAAATTAATTCAAATGCAATAATTTGTTTTTCTCTCTTATCGGTATTGCTTGCTCGACTCCGCTTATGCCTCTGGTGAAAAAGCGCCGTCGATTGTGGTATTCGATACTCGTATTCGTACTGGTCTGCCCGTACGCACAAAAGGTCACGTGCGCTTGTGGGCATACACATCGATGTTGTTCATCCCCAAAATAAAGTTTCACCGTGTTAGTGCACTCTGAGCACGCTGTAAGCATCCACTGAATTGCCGTGAAGGTCGCTGCTTGAGTTGGAGAAAATGCCCATTGAATGCGACAAAGCGGGGAGAGCGTGTCTGCAGGCATCTATCAAAATTTTTTTTTTTATATGAGAACGTATTTCATTTTAGCTCAACTGAGTTTATCCCCAGCTGATGAAGCTTATACTTGTACTGTACTTATTTGAGTTTCCCATTTTCGCGAAAGCATCCCTCAACAAGCTTTTGGTTAGTAGGAAATATTTTCATATCTCGTAGAACTCACCGAACTGTGAACTTTTGAACTGTGTTTATTTGAATTTAGTCATTAATGCCTTAATCTGCGGACTGAAGAATATAAATAAATAAACAAAACTTTGAATGGTTAAAAATAGTAGAAATGTTTTCGATACCATGGGATTTTCATCCCATAGTGTCAAATAAAAGTATTAAAAGTATTCTTACAGCGATTTGCAACTGAGTTAAGGATTTAAGTTAAGATTTGATACTCAAATTGAATGCCTTTCTTTTTATACAAATATTGCTGCGTGAAAATCTTTGTATAATTAATATATTATAATATAATAATAATATTGTATAATTTTTAAAATTTATTTAATATTAAAAAAAACATTTGAAAAATCGTTGACTGCAGTTCGGTTAGTAAATCACAACGCAACGAGTCCTGAGATCAAATCCCAACACCAAATAAACCATCACTTTGGCATAACCTGCTGGCAGTGACGCACATAGAATTTCATTTTGGGGGGTTTACGTACAATTTTTAAGCCGAATACCATACGAAACCATATTTTGTACCAGCATTTATTTATTTTTTTTAATATTAAAAAAAAAAAATTGAAAAATCTTTGACTGCAGTTCGGTTAGTAAATCACAACGCAACGAGTCCTGAGATCAAATCCCAACACCAAATAAACCATAACTTTACATTACCTGCTGGCAGTGACGCACATAGAATTTCATTTTGGGGGTTTTGCGTAGAATTTTTAAGCCGAATACCATTCGAAACCATATTTTGTACCAGAAATTTTTGTGTTTTGGGCCGTTGAACCCCCAACCCCCTCCTGTGTGCGCCACTGCTTGCTGGTGTCTTTCATACACATGGAATCGGGGACGGATTCAGAAAAATATTTCGGGGGGCTTCAAAAAGTAATTCTTTAATATTCATAAAATGCCTTTTAATTTGTATGTGGTTTTAAAGTCGATCCTAATATTTCGGGGGGGTTTAAACCCCCGTTACTCTATTATAATATTTAACATTTTTTTATGGTTAATTTCAACCATAAATTAGTTGAAACTTATATCAGTTAGGTATGTCTCGACTCGGTGCGTATCGCCATGTCTCAAGCCGGAAATCCACAAACGTTCCCAAGAATCGACTGGAGACGGCAACACCCGCTCAAACACAAACACTGCCGCTGCTTCGGTTCGCTGCGCAGCTGCTGACTTATTGATGTTTTTGTTGTTAGTGTCGTCGCTGGCGTTGCCGTCGTTTTTAAATGAATCGATTGTTGTGCACACATTTCGGTGTCGGGCGGTTGGCTGGCTGTCGGCTGTCGCACTTCGTGCTCGCATTGCTTGTTCATCGTTGTCTTCGTTGGCGACGCCGACCCATCATCGTTGCGTATGCGTTGCGGCCGTACTTTTCGGAGTCCATCGCATCCGTATTTTGCTCATTTAATTTCTGACATTCGCCGAGTGCGGTCGTTCTTAAACGACACGAGTGCGTTCCCCAGTATTAACAGCAACAAACCCCCAATCGAAGCGACGCGCATCAGCTGCAACTACTTTGAAATTAAACCGTAAAGTTCAAAGGAACACCGACAGTTTTTCGCCAATACTCGTGGCGTGTTTTTGGTGTTCCCAAATCTAGTGACAGTACAAACAAAAAGAGCACAACTAATTGATACAACTGCAACAATAACAAAAACAAACAATACACGAGCGCCAACATTGAAAAAAAACCGATTAAGAAAACGCTAATGCAAATCAGAGTCGCGTCTCGAACCTAAACAAAAACCATCGCGGCGTCTGTGTGGCTGTGAATGTGTGTGTAACGCAAAGACTCAGTGCGTGTGTGTGTCATCGTCAGCACATCTGCCAGGGGGTGGCAGTGCATGCCGAGCCTGGTGTTTAGTTCTGGGATAATAAGTTTGAGTGTGCGGTAGCTGCGCGAACAAAGTGCTTACAGCAACAGCAAACAAATCAAAACAAAAACTAAAAGCAAAAATTATATAGTCGAGAATCGCGATACTTGTGATATTGAGCTTCGTATGTTCCGCAAATGAAAGTGCCAAGAAAAAACATGATCGCTTCAACGACAACGGACTACAACAAGTTCTTCAAGCGCCCAGCGCAGCCCACCAATGCAGAGCAATTCTTCAGCGACAATTTGGGCAACTGGTAATTACAACAATAACAGAAGTGACTCGTATGCAGTGTTGACTGTTTTTTAAGACTATAGTTTTTGGGTGTATTTTTTGCATCAGATGTCTAAGCAGTGTGTGAGGGTGTTTAATTAGATTAAATTTAGATTGCTAGCATTTTTGTAAAAATTCAAAATTATAATTACTTCAAAATGAGATTTAACTTATTAAACTGTCAAAAATATTTTCAAGCACTTCAGTACTAAATATTCAGTATTTAAATATTCAACTTGTTTGATTTTCAATCGTAATTTTAATACCGATTTCAGCACTGATTACAAAGTGTTACGATTATTAAAAAAAATTTGAAGCCTTCAGATTAGAGCTACACATTCGGGAAGTGTATTGCAGCAGAATTCGGAATTAAAGAAAAACAATTAAACTAACTAAGCTTCTGTGGACAGATCCTTCCAAGGACATAGTTTCGTTTCTTCTGAGACTAAGGCTTACGGAGGAGGGTCTGTAATAAAAGGGGACTGTGTGGCAATAGGACCTATTTGGTTGCATTGAGACTAGATGCCTGAATCTGTACCCATTCAGACTTCTTGTTATCAATATACTACTTTATTATAATTAAACTTGTTGGTAACTAATTTGACAATTTTTGCCGTATTTTGAAGAATCGTCTGTTCATTTAATAACTCTTAAATCGCACTGAAAGAAATTTGAGTGTATCCAATCATTTCTTGAGGCTTTTTTAAAACTTCGATTGAAAGAAATTAAGTTCTGTTTTTTAAGCAGTTCTGTTTGATTTAATAAGACGTTTTAAATCAAAATTTAGAGATTAAACATTTAAACATTTAAATTTAGAGTTAAACATTTTGAAAATACATTTTAAATTTTGTTTCCGACAGAAAGTTTAATATTTCAATTAAATTTGTAAATGTTCTAAAAGGAGTTTGAGTAATGTGCAAACATTTTTAATCAAAAATTTAAAATTTAGAAATTGGCGCATATTTTAACACTTAAATGCCCGGAAATTCTAATCTTTTGAAAAGCCCACTTTACAAATAACTGCAAAAATAGTAAAAGTCACGGAAGATTTTCTTTCAGCAAGGGAAACACTGAAATGAAAAAATACCTCAAAAGCGCAATTTTTACTTCATTGGACATTTTAATGTGAAATATTTTAAGGTTTTATAAAGGTTTTTAAGGTTTTATAAAATTCATGTACTTTTAAAAAGACACAATAAGAAAAATTTTGATTTTAAAATTAAACAATAATGATTTTTTTTATTAAAAAAAGTTAATTTTTTTCATAAGTAGATTATTGTTATTAAAAAACATCAATTTTTAAAAATACATTTTTTTATTTAAAAATATATTTATTTTTATTTTAAAATGTCGTTGGTTTTTTAAAGCTGTCATAATTCTTTTTAATTTGCTGTTATAATTTGCTTTATTAAAAACATTAGGGCAGTTCAGGATAACGTGGAAATATTTGGGCAAATATATGCCGTTTCAAATATTTGCCATCAACACTGAGCGCACTTTTTAAAACTTCATAGCAACTCGGTTGCGGAACAAATTCACAGCTGTTTTTGAATTTCAAAATTCAAAATTTTTACTGTCAAATCTGTTTTCCCCATGCCGAAAAATATGCAATAGAGTTTCAGTGTGGGAAATTTGCCGCTGCTCGGCATGGGCAAATACATTTGCCCATGTACATTTTGTTGTTGCGTTGAAAATATTTGCCATCACATTTTCCCCATGCCATGATGCCAGACCGTTTGCACGTTATCCTGAACTGCCCTATTATTTTATTTTTGTATTTATTTAAAAAAACAAAGTTCTGATTTATATTTGTTTCTCTCAAACAGATCGTTCATTTTCTGATTTTTATTTTTTCCGTAAAAAGTAAAAACCTTTTGTTTGTTGCTTTTAATTTAATTTGTTAATTGCAATTCTAACTGACTACTTTTTTTAATCAAAAATTAATATAAAATAATTGGTATTTTTAAAGGAAAATATAAACTACAAACTATTGTTACACTTAAAAAAAATTATTTTATGGAAATAATTTTAAATAAAAATTAAAATAAAAATTAAAAAAATAATAATAATAAACTTTTTTTTCTATTCTTACTTTTGGCTAAAAAAATGCATTGGAAAGAATTTAATGTAAAAAATATTTTTTTAACAATAATGTTGCAATTTCAGTTTATAGCTGAAGACAACGATTCTTTTTATTTGTGAGTTATTGATTTCTCCATTTTAAAATTTGTTCATTAATTAAAAAATTGAGAATAAAAGCTATTTTCGATCAGTGCTTGAAGCATTTTATGCCAAATAATTCTTACTATCATCAAAACATTGTCAATTTGGTTTAAGGAAAAAAATTTCTAATGTAGGAATTTGAATTTTAGTGAATAAACTTAGTTGGGCACTTGTTCAAAATGCGTAGATTCCGCTTTCTGAGGCTTCATTGTGATCAGACTCAGGTGGTTCTACGCAGCTCTGTTAATCAATTTTCGTCTCGTCAAATGCCAAACGTCGTTTTGTAATTCAATCACTTCAGTCAGATAAAAATCTTAATTTGCTTGTCCTTGACCAGACTGACTCCCGTCAACTGCGTACAAAATCAGACGCTTCTACGCATAGATGCGTAAATGCCTGAGTCCTCACGTATACTCCACGCAATTGGCACGCTTTAAAAATCGAAATCATTTGCAGTAGATGGAGGATGATGCCTCGGAGCTGTGCGGGCAAGTACACTGAAACAAACAGTTAAACAGTCAATGTTGTGTTTGCAGTTTTTGTTTTCCCATATCGTTTTGGTTGAGACAACTTTCATACATTGCCTATTGATTTGAGTTTTGTTTAGTGGCAGTTAGATGAGATTCGTTTGACTTGGGTTTCCTACCTCTATTTTTGCTATCACCTTCATGTTCGAGTTTTTCGTTGGACGTTAGTTGAGTGGCGTTCGCAGTTTTGCTTACTCCGGCTGAGAGTTGATTAATGTTGCAGCTCTCTTTTATCGTTTTGTTTTCTCTTTGCAGCGAGCGGCGCTACGATGAGCTCTGCCGGAATATCATCAACGACATGAACCAGTACGGGTTGTCGGTGGTCGATGACTTTCTGGGCGTGGAGAAAGGCCTGCAAATCCTGAACGAAGTGCATCGCATGTATGCGGCCGGTGTGTTCAAGGCAAGTGTTGCGCATAATTTGGTGCCCATGGACAATTTTCAATATAAATGTCGTTTTTGTTGTTTGCAGGATGGTCAATTAGTGAACAACTTAAGGGAGGAGGAATTGCATACAATTCGCGGTGATAAAATTACGTGGGTGAAGGGCGTCGAACCAGGCTGTGCAAACGTTGGTTATCTGATCAATCAGGTAGGTGCTCGTAAATGTGATTATTAGCGTTCAAGTGAGCTAATATAAACGAATTGTTTTTTTACAGGTTGACGCTGTCATCTGCCGAGCAAATACAATGAAAAACAATGGCCAATTGGGAAAATACAATATCAAAGAGAGAACAAAGGTGCGTATGCGTAACATTTTGTGGATGAATTCAAAAGCACACACACACACACACGCATGTTGTATATATGTGTGTGTGCATTCGTGCTGGTGGCATACAATTTACATAAAATCGCTAACGTGTCTTGTGTTGTCTTATTTGGTTCTGCCATTTAGGCTATGGTGGCTTGCTACCCTGGTTCTGGCTCGCAATACGTGGTGCACGTAGATAACCCGAACAAGGATGGGCGTGTCATAACCGCCATCTACTATTTGAATGTCAATTGGGATACGAAGAGTAGTGGCGGCGTTTTGCGGTAAGTTGGGGAAACTCGAAATTGTCTCCTTACTTCGAAAAGTTATTTATTGAAATTTTGTTATTGGTTTGCCTTGTAGAATTTTCCCGGAGCATGGAAATTCGGTGGCCGATATAGAGCCAAAGTTCGATCGGCTGATATTTTTCTGGTCTGACAAACGCAATCCCCACGAAGTACAACCCGCCCATCGCACCCGCTACGCCATTACGGTCTGGTATTTCGATGCGAATGAGCGTGAAGCAGCGCTGAATCGCTGCAAAAACAACAAGAACAATGCCAAAGTAACAAATAGTAAAACACATTCGCCAGCGGTTGCAAATACAAACGAGCGCGGCAGCACGCACACGACGACAGCGACGGCAGCCACAGCGCCGACGACCAATGCAAATGCCAATCCAAATGCGAATTCAATTGCGAATGCGAGCCATAAGCTCACACACACAATCTCAAATAGCAACGCCAACTCACCCACCAATGCGAATCTGAGCGCGAGTGGCGCGACGATCGCGAATTCAAATTCGAATTCGAGTGAAATTTGCACGTAACACCACAATAAGTCGTCGTTCATATCGGTGTTGGTGTTGCTGTTGGTGTCGTTCAGAACTGAAGCTGTTGCTACCAACATCGTCGCTGCCGTTACTGTTGCAATCATCGTCGTCGTCATCATTGTTGTCTTAACAACGTCATTGTACCTATTCGTAAAACAGCAACAACTAAAGTTTGAGCTAAAACCAACCAACCAACAAACCAACTATTTAGTCTTTGTAGATGAGAAAAACCCCGTTAATGTAATTCTAATGAATTGTACAGCTTTGGTTTTCGTGCGAGGAGTTTCCTAAGTCATTCAGGTGTTAAAGCTAAAAAGGGGACTCTGAAACGAAAAGCGAAGCTGAGAAAATAGAAAACTGATACTAAGAAAATGGCAAAGTGTTACAACAATTCAATTTTACTGAATTCATGTTTGTGCATAGCTAGAAGTATTAATTGATAAGTGTGAATTAGCTTGAAATACACAAACAAACTAACAAACTAAACTACGTACGACTACAATAATATGCAAATATGTATGATGCTATTGCTAAATATTGAAATTTAATATTTAAATATTTTTATTTACACCCACAATTCAGTTTCGATGTCATCAACAATGAAAACTGCGAATATCTCAATTTATTATAACATTTTGTACATCGTTTAAGCTTAAATGTGTATGAATAGCAAGAAATTCTCAACGCAGTTCAATTGTTATACCTACATTGTATCCATATACACTATTTTTATATGCCTAGCAACTAGCAATTCTTCTCTAGTGTAGGCGCCCTAAATTCTGTGGTAGAATGTTGAGCTCAACGCGAAATGTATATACACACACCCACACACACACACCCGCATACAAACACACCCATTCGCTTGCATATATCGCTCACATCCAAACTAAGATATGTCTAAATAGAAATACAACTACGATTATCTGTACATATATACCTTACTTATGTTACGTTTAAATGATTAACTGTAGGACTTGACAATTTTGTTAACAAACGCATGCGTTGTTTAGGAGCACTTGTGGGTGGAGGCGGCGAAGAAGCGTAAAGCCTTTTGTCGCTCAGTACTGCAAAGAATATAAGAATAAATCCAAGGAAGCAAGAAAAATTTACTGTATTTAAATTTATTCGTTCGGTTTTATTGCTTATATTCGTTTGAGTTTGATTTGTATTATAGCGTGTATTAGATATGAAAGAGAATTGAAAGCGCAAAGGCATAAAATAGATTGCAACTAACAATGTAAACAACTATTTTAAACAAAAAATATACATATAAAAATAATTTATTACATAAATTGAATGAAAGAAACTTTGTTGCGGTGTTTTATTCAATGCAGCTGAAAAGCTTCTCTAGAACTTTGTATCGACCTCAAACTTGGTCGGCCTTGAACCACGTACAACAACTCGCCATTTGTCGCTAACTTTGAAACATTGCCAGCTTGCATGCTTTACACGTGACGCTGAGAGCGCCCTCATTTTGAATAGGAAAGCAACTTGTTTGATTACTGTAGTCGCACCTTCACAGTGCAGTGACTGTCGACTCTCTCGCTCTGTTGCATATCCTTGTCCATGACCGGCCTTTGACGCTTTAAACACGCTTGTGGTTGGTCGATAGCCAGGTCGGCGGACATTTTAAATACCAGAGCGAGCAAAGCGCTCAGGGGTGGGCGTTGAATTGGGTTTCATTGCCGGGAGCGACTATGGGCAGAAAGACGAGTATAATTTGTTAATTCGATTGAATAGATTGCGGCTCGCGTATGCAAGCGAGTTGTGCCGGTTCTACTGCTGACTCACACGCACGCACATACACACTAATACACTTACGCTCACTTCAGCTGCGTTTGGACATCATTTTGTACGTCGATCACGTACGCCAAGAGGAGGAGCAGCAGCACAACTAACTTACCGCAACCACAGTCAGAGCCACAACGCCAATGTTTCATTTGTATTTTTGCCAGTGTTCTATTTGCCAGCGTTCTTCAAACGGAGTCAGAGTGGAAATTTTTTCAACATTGTTTGGTTAAGTGTTCTGGAAAATTTTAGCTGAACTGTGAAAAATGATTATCGAAATCAAGAAAACATTGATACCAGTAAAAGTAATTTATGTCATTTGAATATTTATAGAAGGCAATTTAACTAGAATAGTTTTCAAACGAATAGTTTAACGCGCTGAAATTCCCTCAATTTTGTACAAGTATTGGGTTGGAAGAAGTAGTCGGGCTGTATGTGGCAACTCTTTTTTCTAGCTTAACAGGAGGCAAATCAACTCGTTACATAAAAAATTTATTGATATTGGTGCGTTACACAGTGATTCCTTCCATAGACATAATTCAAAAAGCTTGTAGTCTCAGAATTTAACGATTTTGTTGTCATTTGAATAGTAAAAGTCCAACTAAGAAAACCCCCAAAAATGTGTGCAAAAAATTAATCAGTGTGTCTGCGAAATCTGCTCAAAATCGAAATTCACAAAAATATTTAAACACATGTTTTCTGTTTTTTAGACTACTAAGTAAAAAAATCGTTAAAGTACATGTTTAGCAAGAAGTTGCTAAAACTTTCAATATGGATTAAGAATTGATGTGGACATTTCCGGTTTCAATGTTTTCTCAAAATTTACAAAGGCTTCTACTTTACTTTTATTTTAAAATATTTTTCAAAATTTAAAACCTAAAAATTTGCAAAACTTAGAGGAAAATATCAAAAAAGTATGTGAAATTAGGATCTGGATTTTTTTTTATTTAAAAAAGCTTTCTTTCCTTGTCGAATAATGTAATTATTTCCTCCGATATCTTCCGATCTCAGAAAATAATTCAATTTGAAAAGTGGTCTAAAAACCTATTTTTCGTCAAAATATATTTTTTTTCATCCCTGTGATGACCGTTAATGTCTGTAAACACCTTGGACAACGAATGTTTCAAGGATGCCTAAAATTCAGGGACTTAACTATTATAAGTTTTATAAGAAAATAATTGCAATGTAACCATTAAAATGTAACATAAATTTTTTTGTTGGTTATAATTATTATTTGCGACAGTTAATTTTTACGATAATTATTTTTTTGGGGATTTTTTGTGTTTACGTTGCTTTATAACTTTTATTTACCGTTACCGATAACTATTGTTAAACATTTTTTTTCTTTACGTTGCTTCATAATTTTTTTTTTAATTTTTAGATTTACGTTGCCTATAACTATTATTTCAAAAAAACATTTTTAACGTTGCTTCATAACTTTTATTATAGAAAATTTTTTTTTACGTTGCCTTACCACATTTGGAGTATGAATTGATTTTTTATTGTTTAGTTGTTGGTGGAAATTGGTTTTTTGCAGTTAATTTGCGTTCGTCAATTTAAAATAATTAAAAATCAATTCATACCCAAAATATGGTAATTCAACGTAAAAAAAATTTTTCAAAATAATAGTCATCGGCAACGTAAATAAAAAAGCCATACATAAAAGTTATGAAGGAACGTAAAAAAATGTCTCAAAATAATAGTCATCGGCAACGTAAATTTAAAAATCTTAAATAAAAGTTATGAAGCAACGTAAAAAAAAACAAATCCCAAAATAATAATTACCGACAAAGAAAAATATACTTGTTTTTTATAACAGTTATTATGCAACTCAAAAATATTTATTACAATACAAAATATAGTTACAGGCGACGTAAAAAATTTGTTATTGGGAATAATTATTGTAAAGCAATAATTATAGAAATTTCTTAAATTAGGGCAATTTTTTTATTGACAAAAAATATGGATAATAATTATTTTAAGACTGTTAAAATTTCATGTCAAACTTCTATTTCCTACGAGTTATAAATTTCATCATATTACAAATACGATAAAAACGAGTGCCACAAAATGAATACACAGTTTATTTTGAATAATATGCATTTTATTTTCAGAAAAAATTCAAATGACTTTACATTTAATTTATATGCTTTGTATTTTGTGTGTGTATGTATATTCAATGTACTTATGTATGTATAAGGTATAACAGTTTTCTGGATGTCTATATGCATGTCTGTCCGTATGTATGTATTTATATGCTTACAGTTTTTGTTTGTAAGTATGTTTATTTGTTACAACTTTTAACTAAATTTAGTTTAGTTATGCAGTTAGCCAGTGTAACTAAATAATCTATCACCAAGCGCATCAAAAACGGCTTCATCACTTGACGGTGTATTTGAATGTTACTTGTTTTTACTATTTTGCTAATTAGTTAAGCATGTATGTATGTAAATAAATTTAACATTTGCAAAAGAGTCGAATGCTCGGCGGTTTGTACATGCAGTGTCGCCATTCTACGAGGATGTGCTGTCCGACACATCCTCACCTACAACACTACAACATTTACAACAATTTGTACAAAATACAGGGCACACAATGTGTCTGCGTGCACCCAGTACACGTGCAACTCAAGGAGCGGACTGTGAACCTTTGAGGCCATGAACAATTTGACAACGTTTTATGTTGAATGCGGTGCGCCGCTAATGAACTTGTGGGCGTCTATCAAACTGTCAGTGCTTGGAAGTGAGGGATTGAAACATTTGTTGGCATATTGATTTATATAAAAATAATTTCATTACGGCTTTGCAGCGATTTCTAGTTAGTTATGCCATCTATTGCAATTTTTTACACAATTTCGAAATCGAAATCTATACATTGACATCTTTTTATTAGACTTGGCTGCTATTTCAGTTGTTTTTCTTTCATTCAAACTATATAATTTGGAGGCTATGTGTGTGTGTGTGTTCATTTCAGGTGTCAAACTATGGTTTTGACAGTGTCTCTTCAAAGGCTCTGTAGTTAGTACAAAAATAAATATATATTTATACGATATATTGATATATGTATGTATGTGTCTGCGTGTTGTGTTTGCGCTCTTAGTTTGCGGCATACAGTTTGAAAAGCGCTCAAGGACAAATATAAAAGTATTTATAGAAAACAATTGAGAAAAACAAATTTAATGTGTTCAGTTTTCAGGCCGAATTTGGGGAGTTTAAAGCCGTTTTTTTGAATTCCATAAATAAGAATAGACTTCTTCAGTATGCCATCATAAAATGAGGTTCTCTAACGAGTACTGGTGAATCTGACATATGCAGAGTCCTCTCGTAATTTAAAGCTAAAACACATAAAGCGCGTGGCTTCAATCCGTTGCTTTATTCGCTTTGACAGCTCGACTTAACACTAGAAAGAGCGCAAGTTCTCCATACCTATAAAAGCTACATATTATATTCGCTGATATCTCGAATATATTGGCTAATTATAATTGCAGATTCCTAATTGTAGAACCCGATAAAAAAATAAAAGTCATCAAAGCAAAAGTTGATAGAAATACTAAAGAAAATACATTTGTGTATAAATGAAAAATTATCAAAATTATCAAAATGACCGCAATGGTGTTTCTAGTGTTAAACACAAGATTTCATATGGAAGAGAATACAATGGACGCGACAAATGAAGCCAGCAACGGAACCAACCCAAGAAGTTGAAAATATTTCAACTTTTTCAAGCCCAACACATCTTTTGTTTGAAAAAAATTTAAGTAAAATATAAAAAAGAGATTATTGTGTCGCATTTATTGTGTTTTAGAAGTTTTGACGCCACTGATTTGAAGCGACGCGCTTTATGTTTTTTAGTCTTTAACCCTTTCGACCCCAAAGTTGCCTGAGAGCAACTTCACCTATTTGTCATCTTATAGCAAAAGCTACGATTGATTCATGGGTTTAATTTAAGTAGGAACTAACAAATTAATATTTTTAGAAGTGAATTCAAAGCAAATTATAAAAATTTTACTGCTATCCCCAAAATAATTTCCAATAATTTGCAGCGAAAGTTTGTGTTCTAATTGAAGTCTACGAATTGGGCGCGTTTGATCGAAACCCTGTTTCTTTAATAATGGTTAAATAAAATCAAAAAGTGATAATTTTGTATTTTGCCATAAATATTAAATAATTGTTCTGTAATAAAAAAATATTGATACAAAATTTATTTAACCCGTTTTAAGCTAAAACTAGCTCTAGAACTCTAACAGAGAGGCGTGGCGACTTCAAATGTCGTGTGCACACTTCTGAGGCAAATGTTTCATGATTTAAATACCAAAAAGTAATATCGAGACACAGGGTAAAATTTGGGGTCGAAAGGGTTAATGCTTTTTCAAATTCTATTTTCAAGTTCTATTTCTATTCAAAGTTGTATTTTTTTTGTATTTGCAATCACAAAGCAATACTCAAAGCATATTTTTTCCTTTGACTCTCAAAATTAGATTTTGTTCCTAACCTTTTAGGATGACTTTTGTTTCGTTACAGAAGGTCAGTTAGATTCGGGGCACATAATTGAAGAAAAATTTAAAATTCGTCGGAAATTGTACGAGCAGTTTGTCACGAAAATGTTGCCGGGAAGCATGTCTCTGAACAAAGACAGTCGGCGCTGTTGTTGCGTTGCCTTTGCTCTGCTCTTATTCTAAGTATATGCATGTGTATGTATTTGTTTGTGTGTGTGTGTTTGGTATAATAAATGTTGCATTTGTCCATAATCTGTTCAAGTAATTTACATACGTACTGAGTAATTAAGTAATGCTTCACCAGTTTGGCGCCTCTATGCTGGCGTAAATATTCAAAAAACCAACTACAAAACCACTACAGACGAACGCAGGGCGCAACACCAACGTTCCGTACGAAAATTATCATTATTTAAGCGCATTTTTCACAAGGTTTTCTTTTTTGTTTTTGCTTTTGCTTCAATAACAAATTCACTTAAGTACATTTAGGTTTTTTAAGAATTTCTTTTGCTTATTTCATTTAATTTTATTTGACTATATGTATATTTAATTTTTTCTTGCTTAGGCATTCCATACAGTTCAATGCGTTTTCATTTATTTTTCAATTATTTTTAATATTCAATGCGTTTCCGATCATTTATTATGTTTAGTTGCTATTTCTAGCTGTTTTAATTTGTTTTTTTTTTCAAAAAGTCCCTTTTACCAAACATTAGTCAATTGCAAATTTATTGTTTTAGTTCGGTTCGCATAAAATGTTTGCTTTGAAGGGCTTGAATGCTTATTTGGAATGATCCAGTCTACAATTTAATTGACAGAAGTTACCATATGCCATACGCATAATTCAGGCTACACACAACAACGAAACAGCAAAACGCATTAAAACGAAGACAATCTCGTTCGCAGACCCAAATCGTTTCTACAAAACTTCAACAATGCACGCACGAAAACCACAACTAATTAGAGTACTTGGCCAATGTGCAATTTGGCTACTCGCAATGGTTAGTCGGGCTCGACACACCACCCGGGCTCGACGATAGTTAGTACTTGTTCGATTAGTTCGTGGGGCTGCGCTAAGGCTGATACTAAATAATTGACACACACATTGGCATGAGGTCACATCGCTGCCCGGGCGGTCGTCGATGGGTCGGCATCGAACTCAAAACACCTGCACAGCTCACAACTTACCGACTCACCGACTTGTGAGCGATGGTACGAAACGTAGTTCGCAGCCGGCTTCAGCGCAATCGCAGTGGAGGTGAGTGGGAAAATGTCGTACGGATATGCTTGGTCTCGGATAGGTCCTTGAATAAGCAATTCTTTAGTGCAGGGACTAAACTATTATCAGTTTTTAAGAAAATAATTGCAATGTAACTATTAACATGTAACATAAATTTTTTTGTTGATTATAATTATTATTTGCGTCAGTTAATTTTTACGTTGCATAATAACTGTTTTGAAAAAAAAAATATTTTTTTGCAAATCAAAAGTAATTTTATTATTTTGGGATTTCTTTTTACGTTGCTTCATAACTTTTATTTATGACTTTTTTATTTACATTACCAATAACTATTATTTTGAGAAGTTTTTTGTACGTAATTTTTTAACGTAAATAAAAGAGCCATAAATAAAATTTATGAAGCAACGTAAATAAAAATCCCAAAATAATAATTATCGACAATGAAAAATTTACTTTTTTTTATAACAGTTATTATGCAACTCAAAAATATTTATTACATGATAATAGTTACAGGCCACGTAAAAAGTGTCTTACTGGGAATAATTACTATAAAGCAATATTTATAAAAATTTCTTAAATTAGGGCAATTTTTTTATTTCCAAAAATATGGATATTAATGTTTTATTTATGTGTTTTATTTTTATTTTATTTCTACAGCAATAAATTATTATACAAATATCTCTGTAGCAGCACTAGCGACTTTGGCCATTGGCTGCACGGATAATAATTATTTTAGATCTCTGCTTTAGTGGGTAAATGAATTTAAAATCGCAGCACTCGCGCTTTTCCAATCTTGTGGGAGTTTTGAGCTGAGGTTAGCTTAGGTTGGGTACAGCAGATAGCTTCAAAGCAGATAGCCTCAAAAGGTCCATTGCAATGCCCGAAGAGAGTCTAGGAAAGCCGTTGTCATAGATTGTTCGGTGTTGACTGAACCTGGCAATGTTCTTCACTGGCGTAGCATAAACCGTAGCATTCGCTTAAGAGGTGCTGATTTAATTTCTGCGAGGAACAGGCAGCTAGAACAGTAGTCTGGATGGGGCAAGCCAAGCTTTTCTGCAACAATACCAATGGCGCAGTGCCCTGAGTATTAGTATGCAAAGTGCCGCCTTGCTAAACTCTAACAGACACAGAGTTCACTTTTGGTTCGGTTCTGGCCACAGCGCTCGTGAGATCTTGCAGTCAAGCCAAATGCTACATTGGTCATTGGTGCGCTTGGCTTCCTTACGGTTGAGATCAATGTAAAATTCCTGGAGTGGCGCGTAGAGACCAGTTCATTTGCTCTTTCATTGCCAGCTATACTTTTGTGAAAATGTTCCTAATCTGAAACCTGAGCCAGATTACAAGTTTTGTGTGTGCGCGAGTTAGACATCAACTGGTTAAGTATTCCAATGTTTCAATGCGAACGAGTGATTTAATGAGAGATCAAACTAAACCATGTAGATAGGTTTGGGAATAGACTTGGAATCAGTTGTGTTGAAATCAAAGGTGGTACAGCAATGCCGCGTATCCCTTCAAAACATACGAAACACTCTGGGACACTCTCTGCTAGGTTTCTGGCCACTTCGAGGGTGACACGGAACGAAGGAGCTGACGAGATGGTGAAATGGGCCAACTGCCAACCACTGTAACCTATTCTGTACGTAACAAAAATTTGAACTTTACTATGCTGTGCTTCTATACGACAACTCGTTGGGGTCTTCACTTAACACTGGGTTATAGGGACTGTGCCCTTAAAAAGCGCCTCTTGTCTAGCGATATTTGCCAATGCTATCGATATGAGAAAGAAGTGAAATCGATGAAAACATCTGCTGTACCATTGCTTGGTTTCATAGAAGTGCCGACTCCGTACCTTGAAATTTTGAATCTACTCAGCCTGATCGAGAAGACGAACAGGTTTAACTCGAATTGAGACCGAAATTCGCAATGGGACATTTGGACTTTCGAGTTGAAATGCGTCCTACGCTGCATACACTCTCTCTTTTCTAACCTGGAATGGGGTGTACTCAGTGGTGCACACAAGTGTGGGTTTGGGGGTTCAAATCCCTCCCAAAAATCCATATCTTTCAAATATTTTGGGTAGCAAATACGTTACTGTCATTGGTATTGGGCTGACAAATTTTGTACAAAACCCCTCCAAAATATAGTCCTGTGTGCGCCACTGGGAGTACCACACATCACACGGCTTGAATTAACTGTGCTATTTCCTTTTTTTTTAATTTGAATCAAGTCAGTTCGAATAATTGTAAACACTCACGAAAAAATAGTAAAAAAGTATTTATATATGTTTAAAGTTATTTGAAAAAAAGAATTCATGAGAAAAACAAGTTATTTTGTAATTTACATTTTTTTTTAATTTTTAACACTTTTTAAAATTATTTAATTTAAGTAAATAAGCAATCCGAAACACCTCGCGACTTAATGCATCCAAAAGCAGATGCGAGAGTTACCGGGGGTTAATGCAAAGCGTTGCATTGATTATGGAAGATTGCAAAGGTTAGACGACGCTTTGAAAGACAAATTTATGGACACTTGACTTAAGCCCATCAAGTTCATAGTTGCCACATAACCAAACCTAACCTCAACCCTGCGCTCTACAAACACTAAAATCCCCATAAATCATACCGAGTCGACGATTTTCGCACCCACACCTCCACTACCCACATCCACCAGCTGCTCTATTCTCCACAATAACAACAAATTCATTCACTTAAAATTAAGTGAATAGTTCAAATTTTGTTTTTTCAATACTCATTTAGAGATTCTTGGTATCAAATTTCGCGTAGTTTTATAATTTTCTATATGAAAAGTGAAATGTAACAAGCCACTACATACACAAATACAAATATATATATATATTATATATATAGATATTAGCTTAACGTGTATACGTATGTATAGTACATGTGTGTGTAAGGCCAAGCAATGCAATGACGGTGCCTTGGCGTCTTGGCGTCTGCCGCTGCGTCTGTGTTCTTCTCAGCATTTTGGGTTTTTTACAATTTTCAACTATAATATTTAAATACATAGAGTGTGTTGTAAATCATACATACGAATACGAGTTCGTTGACAGTAAAGTTTTTACAAAAGTTTATAGTTTTTAGTTATATGTGGTTTGGTCTCTAATTTGGTTTGCCTTTGAGTAGCGGTGCGGGGAAGGAGGTGTACAAAATGCTCCACTTAAACACATAGATTGCATTCGATTGCGATTATCCTCAACAAACAACATGAACGACAGGACAAATTGTCCAATCTTATACATACGAGTATATATATATATTGTATATTGTTTTGCGTTCTCTGTGTTTTAACTTGTTGGTTTTTGTTTGTCTTTTTTCTAAAAATTTCAATATTCATAGTGGAGTTTGTGTGTGTGAGTGTGCACTTTAGCTGAAAGCTTTGAGGGTTATTAATTTATTGATATTTTATATGCAATAAGTATGTATATATTTTGTTTGTTAAGTCTTTATTTTACAACAATTCAAGCAAACTAGAGGTTCCGCTTTCGATTTGTGTCTAAAGCTCAATTGTACTTTAAAGATTTGAATTAAGTTTTGCGCAGCGCCTCTTCATTCCATCGATCAGCTCAATTCAATGCGATTCAATTTCAGTGTGAACAACAAAAACGTGTTGCGAAAAAGGGTCTACAAAAACAATTCGCTACTGCCTAAATGGCAAACATCGGCGCACAGGAATGTCGATTGAGTCTATTTTCCTATTGTTTGGTACGTTTAGGTTTTGCGTGCAAAAACTACAACTACGAGTACATATCGAGATTGTACACAATTTACAATGCAGCACAACAACAGTACACTTTCAGTTCTGTAACAGTGTAGTTACTGTGCTTTGACAGTACTGTAACAGCTTTTTAACAGTGTGGAAACTAAGTTGTAACAGTGCTGTTACAGTACACAACAGTTTGTTTACAGTAGCAGTGACAACATTTTGTTACAGTTAAGGTGGTAGTAACAGTAACAGTTACTATAGTTATAATAAGAACCACAGTGACAATTATTGCAACAGTTACAGTAATAGTTACAGTAACATGTACTGTAGAGTAGAATTACAATAACAATTATAGCAAAAGTTACAATTACAGCAGCAGCTGCGGTACAAATTTTAGTAACAATTTTTGTACAGTTACAGTTGCAGTTGCAGCTTCAGTAACAGTTATAGTAACCATTTACTATAAAATTAAATCAACAGTAACAATTACATTAACCTTTTACTGTAGTTAGAATAACAGTTACAGTAACAATTACAGTAACCATTTGCTGTAGAGTTATAGTAACAATTACAGTTTCAGTAAACATTTACAATAAGTGTTGCAATAACAGTTGCAGTTACAATAACAGTTTAACCAGTAGTAAAAGTTACAGTAAAAGTTACAATAACAGTAACATTAACAGTTAAAGTAACAGTTACAGCAACACTTAGTAACAACAGTAACAAATATAGTAACAATTATAATAACAAATATAGTAATTGTTACAGTAACAGTTACTGTTGCAATAATAATTAAAGTAACAAGTACTGTTACAGTAATAGTTACTGTTACAATAACAATGCTTACTAAATTTGTTATTGTAACTGTTTACATAGCTGTTGCTTCAACTGCAAACAACTGTTATAGTAACAAATACAGTAATGGTTAGAATTACAACTGTTACAGTCACTGTACAGTTACAATAACACTTACTCCAACAATAACAATTACAGCGCTGCATACAATACAAATTACAGTAATATTTATAGTAACAGTTAGAAAAATTGTTACAGTTACAATTACAATAACATCCACAGTAACCGCACAGTTACATTGCATTTACAGCACTGTTACCGTAATGCTCTAGCAACAACAGTTATAGCACATTATCGACAAGTTCAAGTATGATTACACAAATGCAATACACGAGCACATTTAGAATTTTTTTTGGGTATAATTTACATTGATTTTTAGCTTAAATTTTCTGTTAAATTTTACTTGTATAGATTTAATTACGAAATGCTTTATATATTTTTTCACAAAAAAGTTTGATTTCGATTTATTGTTGTAATTAATTTTGAGACGATGTGTGCGTTTTTGTAGTTTCAATTTTTCTGAGTTGTCATCTAAGCGGCATCGTGTAGCATGTGTGATGTGAGAAAATATTCAAAAAAAAATCATTTGTTTTTTAGCAGTCACACAAATGTTAAGTTCATAATATAGTGCAAATATTTTGGAAAAAATAATAATAATACACATCTAGAAAAATCAACAGAAATATTATACAAAATATTAAAAATTAAAATACTGAATTAATTAAAATAAATAAATAAATTAATAAGTTAAATAAAAAAATAATTTAAATGAAATCATAATAAAATAAATATGTATGAGAAATTTAATTATTGATCCTTCCTATTTAAAGCTACCACCAATTTTGTAACCAGATGTGTTTCAAACCAACCACTCTATGACTTCTTCCTATCTTCTGAATTGCAATTCGAATATTCATGGCAGCAAAGCTGCCTCTGTATGGGTATAGCCACAGGTTCACGGAATCGTTCATCAAGTATCTCCACATACGAGAAGCATGACGAACAAGTTTCCTGTAGATAGAATCAAAAATGTTTAATTTTAATATATATAATTCTATGAGCAATGCTGACGTGCCAGATAGACTCTCAATAAACTCAATCGAGTGCTAATTGGTATCAGCTGATCGACCGTAACGATTAGTGGGAATATACAAGAAACTCTAAGATATTCGACGACTACCTAACAGCCGACTCATATCTTGGACCTAATTGAGCTCAGAGAGATTGGCACCTCTCAACTGAGCTGAAGCTGATCCTAAGACGGCAGCGCAGACACAATCAATATGCTTCGAATTTACACTCAATGCTTTCAATGGTCTTTTCAATCTTTCAAAAAGGCTCTGCAAATTCTGTACAGAGAACATCAATCTAGACAATGAACAGCGCGTCGATCAAGTGGCGAATCCACAACCGGTGCGTGTTTCCGGCCAGCAGAAATCCGGCACAACTAACAAAATCGCTAGTAGCTTGCTAAATAGTTTCAACTCCTGTTGAAAAGAAACATTTCACAATGTTGCATCAATGACAGCATTATAAATTTAGCCTCGACTGTATGAGTTCATCAGCTCATGAGACGGCTGCCTAAAAATATGCAACATAATTTTTGATGAGAAATTTGCTGCTTTGAGATTATAAAACACCGAGTGAAGAATGAACAGGCGAACAGAAACGGCAGCACAACGCAATGTGAAGGCGAATTTTGCCGAAATAACAAAATCGAAACGAAATAACTGATTTGTTTAGGAACACAACAATGAAATCTGCAATTAGATGCAGTTGTGCAACGTTCATTGAAATGAATAGATAAAAAAAAATGATTGAAATGCTTGCAGTGGGTGTTTTTTTAATAGAGTGTTGACTTTTTAGATATCCACAACAATTTGGTTTATTAAAACGAAATGAATTTTCTCATGTAATAAAATGGTTCTGCTTCACATTTAGTGTCCAAAACATATTTCGCCCTCATTTCATATAACATTGTACAATTTTTATGATGTGTGTCGGAAGAGCAATTAACTTTGAACCAAAACTCAAAAGTGAAAAAAATATATTCTAAGAATTTTCAAAAACCACTCAAATTTAGCACTCATGATTTCATTTCAGAATCGATATACTCACAGATATTTGCCTTTAACTTACTTGTGATTTTGTCTATTAACAATTTTCAATGTGATTGAAACGAAATGTATGGAACGTTCAAATTTATGCCAATAGCAATGGCGACGAAGAGAAACCCACTATGTGGTTCGCTTCGGCAAAGCCCTGAAGACTCCGGCAGCCTGGAAGGTGCCAACTGCAGTGCTAAAAAATTGCAATATTAAACAACGAGTAGAAAACTTTTTCATGGTTTTCTTGTTGAAAATTCAGGCGACGAACGAAACATAATTTATATTTTGGTGTTGAGTATGGCGTAGGATCGTTTCTGGAGACGAATTCGCCACGAATTTGTAGTTGTTGTTTTCTAATTTCATATCTATGAAATTAAATATTCCAAGTTTAGTCCAACGTGAGTTGTGTGATATTTCCAAATTGGATACAACAAACTGAATGCTGTCATGTCTTCACTGAACTCTTCGACGGCCTCAAAAACACTGACCAAGTAGCAGAAAGACTGGACTTTATTAAATTCGGTCCAATCTATTGAAAACTTTCGCATGTTGTGGGTGTTGGCTTGCATTGACAAATCAACCAAAACTGAACGCCATTGAAAACGCCGCTGATTATTCATTCTTAACACAAAAAAAAACATGTCCCAATCATACTTTGCAAACAAAGTACCTTACAAAAACTTTCAGGCCAACATTTGCTATCAATCAAAAAATTGCTTTGTATAGCTGGTGATACTTTTTTATGAACCTCGGCCACCTGATGGACGTCACGGACTCAACTCAACTCAAATTTAAATTGAAACAATCACAACGCAAAATAAAACAAATTAATTGTGACTTTTTTTGTTTTTTGTAATTGTTTCGTTTGCAAATAATGGTATTGTATTTTTCACGCATCTTTGTATAATTATTTTGCTTATGCATTTGTATTGGGTTTTAGTATTTTGACGACGAATAACGACGTTAAGTAAAAATTAAAATTAAAAAAAGTACACGACAATTTTAGGTGTTTCTCTTTACGTTAAACAACAATTAAATAATATGTAGTAATAATTATGCATTAGCTTAAAACTTAAAGTGTAGTTTTTACTCGCTATTAACGTCGCCTATTACAGCTCGATTGCTTTATTCGCGGCTCGCAAGGCGCGCTTCGCTGCTGCTTCGCTTCTTCGCCGTTCGCGGCTGAGGTTAGTATCCAAATTGCTTTGCGTCGGGCTACAACTCGCATTCATAAATTAATTACATACTCTTTATGGTTTGCTTAATCGATAAACGCTAATTGAATATTGACATTTAATTAATTTAAATGAACTTAATTTGCACAAATTGTTTGCTGCTTATTTATTTCAATTATTTATAATTTTCAATCGTACGCTGGCTTTCGCACTGCTCGACTATTTTAACTAACTGCTCTCGCGCCACAACGAACAATGATTATACAAAACGAAATTCAAATAAAACAATGGAAAAATTCGCACATTTACGCTTTCAACTTAAAAAATTTGTCACATCATTAGTCAATTCGTTCGCTATTATTGTTATTGTTGTTACAATTGTTTTACATTTTACATTTTTTAGGGGTGTTTGTGTTTTGCTGACACCGAACTTTACAATTTCACCAATTTTGCAATTTCACAGTTCATTTTTGTTATCATCATTGCAATTATTACAATTAATTGTTAAGACTTCTTGCATTTTTTTTATGTTGTTGTTGTTGTTGATTATTTTGTATTTTTGTATTCTTCTTTGAAATGCTCCTCTACCAATTAACATTTTCTTCAAATGGACAACGCAGTTATAAGCAAATTAAGTATAATGAAACCTATGCGTGTGTGTGTGTGTGTGTGTGTGAGTAATAAGGATAAATGTGTTTGGTGTTGTGAGTATGGGTGTGTATATATGTAAATAGGTGTTGGCATGTGAGTGTGTTGGTGTATCGCAATGAATCTAACGCTATCATACGTTGAATTGTAGTTGGATTAAAATGTATCGCGCATGGTATTCATATAGTTTATATATATATAAAAATAATAACAATTCTTTATATGCGTTTGCTTCTTGTTCTTCTTCGTCGTCGTCCTACTTGCAATTAAGTTTGCTTCCAGGTTGTCGCTGCTGCGTACTAAATTTTTGCTTGCAATCTTCTCTATTTTGCTCCTCTTACTATATATCTATAGATTTATCAATGATAATAATAATAGTTTACGATTCATTTATATGTATGTATGTTATTTGTTATTTGTTGGTTTTGATGTTTGCTTGTATCCGTACAAATTCTTAAACAAATGCCCAGCATTCGAGTGTTTTAATAACAAAGTCTTCTTGCGGTGCCAGCGGCTCATTGCCGTATGTGCTGCAGGATTGTGATCGGCCCTGATTCAGGTCACCGTCCAGCCACAGACCAAATCGACCGCTGTAAACAAAGAGACAAATCATTGATTAGTAAAAGTGTATTCAATGAAAAGGCAGATAATTGTTTGAAGGAAATTCGTTTATCAATCTTGGCGAACTCAAATTGGTGATTATGTTGAATTAAGGGGGTCTTACTATGTAATACCTCATTTCCGAGCGCTATATTCAAGAATTGATTACTAGAAAACTACAAATGATTTCGGGAAGCAGTTTTTTGTAATGTTATCATTCATTATTGAACTTTACATAGTTTTTTTGGTTTTACATAAAAATGACGTAAGGACCGCTACAAGTCCTTTCCGAAAGTCGTCTTTTTAGACGTGGGGTGAACGTTTTCGAAAAATCTACCTGACCGATCTTGTCATACTAAACATTTTTATTATCAGAAAACATGTCGCAACAGATAGACTCGAGCTTTTTTTGAAATTCTTGTCCAAAAATGTTTAACAGCCTTGAATAGCAGAAAAAGTTCCAAAAACAATTTTTTTTTCAAAATTCTATTACTATAAGAATTTTTTGAATTTTTGAAAAAGCTCGTGTCTATCCATAGCCAAGGGGATGAGAAAAATAAATTTTAAAGGTTTTTTGGTTTCAGATCATCTGATCGGTCAAAATCGTTCACCCCGTGCGCCCTGGACACTTTTGACGAGGACGCAGTGAAGGACGTGTAGCGGTCACATACGTAATTTTTATGTAAAACCAAAAAAACTATGTAAAGTTCAATAATGAATGATAACATTACAAAAAACTGCTTCCCGAAATCATTTGTAGTTTTCTAGTAATCAATTCTTGAATATAGCGCTCGGAAATGAGGTATTACATAGTAAGACCCCCTTAAGAGTGAATCAATCGAGTGATTAATAAGTTGTTTTTAAGAATAAAAAGGCAAATATTAGAATAAAATAACTACAGACCATACATTTTTATAGGGGAAACTCAAATTATTTTGAGTTTAGAAAGAAATCAGTCGAGTGAAGTCAAGTAAAAAGGATTCAGGGGAAAAGGCAGATGTTGCAATTAATTGTCCACATCCAGCCATCTTGGAGAATTTTAATCAAAGTTTAGTCTGAATTTAAACAAAAACAGATAACACAACTTCATCATCACATCAGACAACCATCTTGGCGAAATCAAATTGGAGTGAAATATGATTTTCAATTTAATGTTCTAAAAAGTCTGGCAAAATTATTTCAATAAAAAAGTTTTCAAATAAACTATGGAGGCACTTCAATGGGATGTCCTACCCTACCCGCCTTTTTCACCTGACATTGTTTCTTTTCGACCACCACTTGTATCGGTCCATGACTCATGGCTTGGTCAGCACTTTATTTTTTACAAGGAAGGCCTCAAAAGACGAGAATTTTTTCAACGTGGATTTCGTATGCTACCAGAAAAAAGGGGAAAAGTTGTAGCTTACGATTGACAGTACAGTAGTACAGTGGAATAAAATACATTGTACCAATTTCCCTGAATAAAGCATCAAAGTTGGAAAAAACAGTTTAAGAACTTATTTGTATCGCAATACTTAAAAGACTGGCAAAACTGTTCTAAAATTAAAGACAATGCTTTAGGTGCGAAAGCTCTTGAAAATTTTGTTTATGACTAAACTCTTGTTCGACATAGTAATTTAGATAAGTTTTACGCACACAAGTTTTTTTTTTACTCTTAGAGACTTGTCCATGCCTGTTGAAAGGAAAATTACTAAAGAAGAAACGTTATCTACATTTGGTGTTGAGTTGAAGATCGAAATCTCGAGCTTCTGAACGAACGACTGAATCTAAGTGACGCAATTAAAATCTTATCTTTATTAAGATCGAATCAACTTAATTAAACATTTATGTACTAAAAAGATTACAATTTCAATTGGATTGGAATTGAATTTTGAAATCCAACGAATTTGCTAGATGATAGAAAACGGAATCACGGAATCAAATGACGTTTCAAACACTTTAAAATTTAAAAAGTGCCACAACGGTATGAAATCTAAACGAAATGGAGCACAGTGCACAACTTTTTCGTTCGGAATTACATCAGAAAACGATTTGTTGCATATGCGGATAATTCATATTATTGCAACTAAATTTGTACGCTTTCGTTATAAACAATTCTACTTAAGTTTTTAACTTAGTTTCTATCAAGTAGCGAAGACTATAAAACTAAATCTTTTCGATTTTGATATAAAAATTCTACTTGATTTTAATGTGTCGCATGGTTTCTACTGGTTAAGATCAGTTTTAGAGAAAACTTGGTTTCTATGAAGTAGTGAAGACTAAATGAGTTCGATTTTGATATAAAAATTCTACTTGATTTTAATGTATCTCATGGTTTCTATTGTTTAAGCTCAGTTTTATAGAAAACGTAGTTTCTATGAAGCATCAAAGACCACGAATTTGCAATACTTACTCTCCAGCGCCAATCGATAAGCTCTCCATATTGCCCTTAATAAAGTACAGATTCTCGCCAGTCCAGTGGAATACTTTGTAGCTGGGATTGAATTTGTATAACAACGATTCGCCGGTACCATAGAAATGGTCTGACACGTGCAGGGAGCAGGACGTTAAAGCGCCAAAAACCTGTCATCGAAAACATACAAAATTTAATTAGATCATGGATTTGTCAATAAGATGATGTGGGCACTTACATTGTGTTCGGTGTCCTCGATGACAATGAGAATGGGACTTTCGAGTTTTTGCATCTTTCTGTAGAGTGAATTCAGCGAGAAGCCATGCTGTGATGTGCTGAATACCAGCGACCACGAATAGCCTTCGGCACGTGCAGGCAGGTGACCACAAAGTTTTTCACTAAATCAAATAAAAGCAGAAACATTAGTTTTGTGTTCAATAAAATGAAATGCAAATAAGTCTAAGTAAATGGTAAATAAATGTTAAATAAATTTTCCATGTTTCAGCAGTATTGATTCGAAATGTATTGATACTACTTTATCGTTTAAACATAAAAGATACAATCGGCAAAAGTTGCGCTTGTTTGACCTCAATAAACACTTCAAAATGTTATTTGCGATTAGAGTTAATTAAAATATTGAAAAAAAACTGATCGCTGCGATACGATAACTGCGAGCCACAGCATTGAAAGTTGTGTTTAAAAAATTTTGATTATCGAATAATATGTTTGAAGAAGTTTTAGGTGCACCGATTGGCATCGTCACAAGTACAAAAAAAAACTTGAAGTATTTTTTGATTCTGTTTGATTGGTAAGCAATTCTATAATCGCATTAGATCGAGTCATGTGCTGATGTTTACTTACCGATGCTCTTCGGTGAGGATCTCTGTGGTGCCGATTAGATCGGGTATGGGGAAGTCCAGGTCGAACGAGCCCGTTGCGAATAGCGACGCCTTGCGGTAGTCATCTGTGCTCATGGACAGCACCTGGAGTGTGGCCGAAATATGTGGGGAAATACCAGAGAGAGGAGAGAGAGCGCATTATTAGTAAATTGTATGCTCGTGCGATGGCGAGTGGTGAGTGAGTGGAGGAAGAAAGAAGAGAACATAACCTAGCACAAATCAAGTATACATTGTCAATCATGTGAAACTTTCGATATATAAAAAAACGTGATGTGATACGTGACAGAATCAGTGATCAGGTGGTTGGTGTTGTACGAAATTACAGCACAATCATAATTCAGAAATGGTGATATATGAAATTAAAATACGTAAATACATAACTGGCAAACATCATTTTCAGTGGTTCGATGGGTGGTGTGTGTGAGTGTGTTTGTAATACACTACAACTAAACAAAAGTCAAAGTCAAATACAATTTAAATTCATATCAGCTGTAATAGTTATATATATACTTGTATATATATATAAATAAGTATACTTGTATAATTAACGTAAAAAAGTATAATTAATTGCAATAAATTTTAATTAGGCAAATGATTTACATTCAGTTTGGTGTGAAACACTTAACGAATTTACAAAAAACATGAAAAATGTTCAATTGTACACTGAGAGTACATGAAAAAACACGAGAAAGCAAAGTTGAAAAATGAAAATGCGTAACCAAAATCAAACAACGAGTTTGAATTGAGTAGAGTCGGTAAATGACGCGAACGAAATGACCAATAAATAATGCTGATCAACAGTGCTGATATGACTATGAAGTAAGCTAATGCAATGATAAGATTCAATGAAAGTTGTTATGAAAATGTCTGAGAGTGTAACCAGTAAGAGACATTGGCTACCTGAGAGGCTAACGGCTAACTTAATATTTGGGACATGAGACTTTTAGGATATACACAAAATTATATATGTAGGGTTGTTTGGAAAGTAATTTCGTTTTTTGCGAATAGAGGATTTGGTTGTGTTTTGTCACAGCCAACTTCACACTTAAGCCACATAATCAATACATATGTATAGTATGTATATTTTGACAGCTGATTTAAGTTCGATTTAATTTTTATTTGTTTGGATGTTGTGATTTGATTGAAATGTTTATGTTAAATTGTAAGTTTGTATTGATACATTGGGGGTTTTAATTTTTCCTAGACTAAATGTCTTTCTTTTTGAACTTCAAAAATTGCTTTGATTCTGATAGATCCATGTGAGACCATGAAATTCAAGCCCTGACTCTTTAGACGCGTTCAATGAATGCAAGCAACTAAAACAAGACTTATTGACTTCTAAATATTTGTTATACAGGGTGGCACAGAAGTTGTTACCCAGTGTTCTTTGATTTAATTTGTTTTTGAATGAATCAATGAATAAATCCTTCCTATTCATTCATTCATAAACAAATTAGAGCCAAAATTTGTCACCCAATGTTCTTTGGCTCTAATTTGTTTATGAATGAATCGATGAATAAATCCTTCCTATTCAATCATTCCTTCATAAACAAATTAGAGCCAAAAAACACTGGGTGACAATTTTTGCGCCACCCTGTATGTATTATTTTTTATTTTTTTATAATAAGGTATATTTATTATTATAATATTATTATATATTTTTCCTTTAATAACATCAATGCTACAAATTGTCTTTATTGATTTAATTTTATTTTTATTTAGATTAAATTTTTTCATGACCAGTTCTAGATAAAATGTTTATTTCTTTTATAAATATTCAACACCGAGACCCCACTACTTTCTTGGTGTAGTTTTTATTGTCAAATAAATTTGCAATGAATTATGGTGTTGACAAATTAAATAATCTCTAATCTCTAAAATCTAAAAACCTCTGCGAAATTGTTGCTTAACCCGAATGTGGCTCCTCCTCCTTTTTTCGAATTTTGCGAAAACATTTTTTGAGTAATTGAAGCATAAATTGAAAAATGTGAAATTTTTTTGACTGCATGTTTAGTGTGACCATATGGTCACGCCATGCGCTGACGAGTTAATTTAGAAACGACAAACATGAGATGTGCCATGTGAAAGTGTGTCGAGTGTTGAAAACTTTTATTGATATGGCAATTCAAATAATTGTTTTAGCAAACACTGGTCACACCCAGCGCACTGCACGTTGTAGCGCATCGTGAGTCATTGCGCGGTAATGCGCAGATTACTAAAAACTTTTCTAAATCTTGAGATTAACAGCTTTGGAAATTCATTTGCCATGCTCGTTGCATACAAGTTGCAAGTGGTCAATAAAATTCCATTAAATGAAAACGAAAATCTGTTTCCACAGAATTGCGACACCCAAACATGTCGTCGCTATCGCGTTGGGCAATAACAAGTTAATTGTTTGTTTTTGTTGTTGTTTGAGTCTGTTTACAAATGTAAATGCAGCAATGCGTCGCAATTGTTGATTTTGCGATTAGATTTATATGGAAACGGGTGTTAATGCCACTTGAGACTTTTGAGAATCAACATTAAAGCATTGGTAATTCGAAAGCAGTTGCTCGTTGAGCATTTATTGGCTACACAGGCCAATTGAAAATTGAATATGGCAAACGTGATTAACGATGTACGACACCAAGTGATAGGCGCGATCGAATAGGCGACGGGATAATGATAACGTGGTGAAATACTGATGACGCGAAGCGGGTTGACCAGGAATTTACTGACCAATGGACCAACCCAACGGGACTACGGCAGGCAAAACAATTCCTGGCCCCGGACAGAGGGGTATCCAACAAACTCCTCAAGCTAAACCGAGAGGACCTTCGCATCCTCACTGGGTACCTAACAAGGCATTGCTCACTTAGGTACCATCTCAAAAATATGGGAATATCCTCAATGGATGTGTGCAGGATATGTGAGCTAGAACAGGAAACATCACTCCACATTCTATGCGAATGTCCTGCACTCAGTCGAAAGAGATTTCTTCAGTTTGGTCAGGCGTCTATACCGCCATCAACCATCTGGAAACTACAACCCCAAAAAGTCCTAAAATGTATAAAAAGCCTTAACTTGGACGGTTAAAACAAAGGCTGCACAAAAGATCAAATTGGTCGTAGTGCACTATAGCCTATATAATAATAATAATACTGATGACGCTGTTTAACACTTGGAAGAGGTCAGGTTCAGCGATAACGTTTTGTGACAACTGTCACAAAGTACGTAATAAGCCAATGTGAGGATGACATTTTTATTTTAGCTGATTTTAAACATTACTCTGAACCTCGAAAACGTGAAGAGGAGAATACATGGTCCTTCAGTCGAAGTTTGCACTTTTACAAATCGCCGAATCGTGGTCTCAAACACCAGTTGCTTGCTGCGTACCATTCGAATATGTTTCAATGATAATGAAAGCTCTCGTCACTTCAATGACAGTCACAATAAAATAGTCACTTTGTATGCTTGTCAAAATTGAAAACTATTCCACATTATTTCGCGTATTAAAATGCGCAGCAAACCAAAATTACTGAAATATATAATCGTACAATAGACAGCGACAATTATAAAAACATTTACCGGCATCATTTTGGTAATTGCGTCAAATAACAAACTGACCGCTGGCTGTGAGACAATGACATTCGAAATACATTGTAGACATTAGTTATGAAGCACAATGAAGCCGTCACAATGGCTTTGGAACCATTAGCTGACCCATTAAAGCGAGGCTTAAATTGTGGAAAAACCAGGAGTCCATATTTTTGAACGTTCAAATAATGACAAGTTTCAGCTGGTCATGGGCGACTTGTTAATGAATATAGGGTTTGTTTTTTAATTAAAATAGTCTCTATTTTTTAAACATTAGTAATTGATAAGTAATAATTAGAAAGCAATGTGCTGAAAAAAAGGAATAGACTGACGATACGATGGGCGAAATTGTGGTTGCATCCCACAAAACCAAAAATAATAGGAAATAAAAAAATTATAAACTTTTCTATACAGGGAACGTCTACTGCTGAGCATTATTAATGCTGAATTGTAGAGTTTATTCACCTTGGCCAACTGCCATGGGATGCGACTATAAAATGAGGATGAATAGAAAATTGAAGTAGACAATTCTGGAAAATAACAGTTATTATGTGACTTTTATTTTTTCAGTCAAATATATCAGGCAATTTGAATTTTTTCAAAGGCCGTTTGACCGACTAAAAATTTATTGACACCATTTTTTTCGTCGCATAAGTCTTAAAGGTCAGAATGTGCGGTCTGCTGAGACGAAAAAAATGGTATCAATAGTTTTCTAGTCGGTCAAACGGCCTTTGAAAAATTTAAATTGCCTGATATATTTGACCGAAAAAATAAGTCACAAAATAACTGTTATTTTTGACCGATAATATAAAAGCAAAATGTAACAGTTATTTTTGCCTGAAATGATAAAAGGCACAAAATAACAGTTAATTTTAATTTTTATAGTAAAAGTCTAAAATTTAAAAGGCGTTTAAAATTCGTGAAGCTGAGGCCATTACGATCGTAATGGTATATTTGAAAAAGTCCACCGGCAATTTTTTCGTTATGCCTTTTTGATTTGAAATTTATAAAATAACAGTTATTTTCGGTCCCTGTTTAATTGGCATCCACGCTAGAAAGTTGGAGCTGTTTTCGAACGATTTCTGTCGCAACTGCATGGACAAGGAAAACTTGCACTTTATGTTCGAAGCACTTGTCCTGCTTTATCCTGAAGAAGGATGAATTACTTAGGGAACCAAGTCGCCGATAAGACTATTCACTGTCTACTAAGCTTCGTTAGAAGCTCTAACTGGTTTAATGATGAAGCGGCCTTTGCTCGACTGAATGTAGAATCACAATGGGCCTTCATGGTCTAAGTGGTCTCCGCCTTGGGTCAGCAACACCTACCCACCTACCTATGAACGACGTGAGTCACGACATGTGTCCACGAAAACCCTATTCTATAGATGCGTAGGAAAACTGGGGAACTCTTAATATTCTTTTTCGGTACTCTAACACCTCGGCGTAGGATATCAAAATTACGTTAACTTTCTTCAATGCTATCAAGGATATGTACCAGGACATATAGTATGTTCGCAAATACTGTATTCCATAGATGCTTGAGAAGATTTGGATCTCTATGTCTTCTTTTCCCTAACACCTCAGCGCAGGGTAGCAAAATTACATCAATGTTATGAAGGACGTGTGTCAGGACACATGTCCGCGAAGACCTTAATCCATAAACGCGAGGGAAGACTGACACTTGTCGCTTTGCTTTTGGCTTTGGGGTATTGAAATCACATCAAACTTCGTAACACTCATCAAACTTTGTTTATCCATTTCGAGTGAACATTAAGTTGCTTCACACTAAGTATTTGTAATTTGTAATGTAACTTTGTAATTTAACACTAGTTTCGATAAATGAACACCACTCGAATCGAGCAAGTACCGCTCGAGTATGTATGTACCGATTTTCGCAACCCGCGTAGATGGCGCCAGACGCGTTTGTGAAGCATACATTTTGTCATGCTGATAACTTTTCAAATGACTAGTCGCTTGCCGGCGCAGCGACCTTAAGTAGACAGCACTGGCAGTTGCCCAAAGTCACTCGTGTCTTGGCATTGGGAAGCGCAAACGTGCAAACTGGCCACTTGAGCGGCCTATCTATTGGAATCAGTCTCGGCTTATCGGCGCATCTGCAATCGGTGGCAGACGCGTTCGAATAACAATAATCGAAAAACAAAAACAAATAATTGAAAGTACAACTAAATCAAAGTGTTGGACTGGTGGCGTTTTATCGGCCACTGATAGTAGCAGAAGCAGCAGAATTTATTGGTTTACTATGTCGTGTCGCAGTGATTTCTTGAGCTCACGATTTATGGGCAGTGAGGAGAGTTCTGTGGCAGCACTGACAACGCTTCGTGGCGTCCATACAACGCAGTCAATTAGCAGAGCTTCGCATCATTGGCAAAAATTGCTCGCTCTCGATCGATCCATTGTGTAGCAGTTAACGTGGCGTCAGTGATTCGTAGCGGCTAAAAAATCTGTTTGCAGTCTTCATTGCGGTTTCATATAGAGTACACAAAATTTTTGATGATTTGTGTTTTTGTGTGTGTGTGTGCTAGCATGCTTACTAAATAGTTCATAGCAATTATGTTGCTTCTTCATCTTTGCCCAATGAGGGGGAAGAATCGCACAAATTTGAACAAAAACAAAAATGAACTTTGATCAATCGATTGAACTTCAATATGCTGTTCATGGCTATTAGAATTTGCGTATACAAATAAAAATCGCACACGTTGTCAGTCAAAATCGTTCGAAGCACTCGCTAAAAAAATAATTGTGCCCAATTCTGAAGTGGTGAATTGCGTTGGCCGATGTCTTTTCAACGATTGTGCTTTTTGATCGATGATTTGTTTCAGTTTCGAAGTGTTTGTGTGATTAGGTCTGTGTGTGAGTTGTTGTTTGTTATAGCGCTTTGTTTTATCGCTTGGACTCAACTAACTTATAAAGTTCCCGACTAGAGATAAACAGGCGACTGGAATTTCGAAAGGCTGGCTTGGAGTTGTGTGCCTGAATGTTCAACACCAATCTTTGGCATATAAAATTGAAAGGATTGTCAGGCAGAGAAATAATTTATATGAAAGAATTGTGCAATAAAAGTGAAAGAGAGACGCAATAGTGGGAGAATTCATTACGCAATGTGGTGCAATGTTTGGTGCAATCAATGCATTGGACTGCATGGGAAATGTGTTACGTGTTGACTAAGTGAAATTATTGCTTTTGCAGTAAACATTTTTCACACTCAAACATTTTTCAAGCAGCGTTGCAATACCGTAGCGGTCAGTCGAGTGTCGGCGTCATTTAACCCTAATTCCCAGAATTTTAAAAGTAACGTAAACCCAGAGGAGAGACTGGAAGGCTTATATGAGCTAAATTACCGAAAACATTTGTTTCCAAAGTACAAAAACTGCCTAAAATGTTAAATTTATAAATGCAATATAATTCTAACATTCCATTAGAGGATTACATAAAATAATGGAATCGAAAATCCTTTGGATTTATCACCATTTGAAATCTTTAGTGAGACTGTGAGGCTCACTTCTGGGAATTAGGGTTAAGCTAAGAAATTTCCGCTAAGGTCGAGTTGAGTAGTTAGTTGTTGAGTTTTAGTAGTTCAAACCCTTCCTTGGGTGGCAAATATGATTTCAAATAATGTTAGACTCAAAAGTTGTGTACGAAACCCACCCCAAAAATGGAATCCTGTGTGGGCTCCACTAAAGCTATCGTTCTTAGCTATCACAGAAGACATAGACACATTCACTACTGACAGGATGATTCGATGATGAGACTAAAGTTTAGTTTCCTTCCTTCCCATTTGTACGCGAACCGAAAGACGCTACTTTTTTATGATGATTCCAAACGACGAATTTTGAGCTTTTCATAGATTTTCAGGGGTTTTTCGTTTTCAGAGGTTTGCTAGCCAAGAGAAGAAAAATGTTTTCGTTTTTTCTATGTTGAATATCGGTGTTGAATATCGACTTCTAAAGCTGTAACTCAGTTGGCTGGTATGTAAAAAATTTGTCATGTATAAAATTGATTGGAACATCAAATGGCCAAGACATATCACACAAGTAGCGCCAATTCAACGTACGAAAAAGAATCCATAATAGCAGCAGAAGAGTTTCAAGTAGCTCAAGTTTCAATTAAAATTCAAGTTCAACAGTTGTGACAAAGATAATAAAAAACACACAAGTATTCATAGGCTTTGGTTGTAATCACAGCGTGGCAAATGTCGAATTGCTGTAATTGCTGCCGTTGGACAATCATGAAGCTGCTAAATTGTTGTTATTATCAGCGTTTACGAGTGTGGGAAAATTGCATTCAATGACGTATGCGTTGAGGCGGTTAACGCCCGCACGGTAAGGTGACAATAATTGAAAAGCAATAACAAAATAGTGACTGCAACAATGTGATTGCAATTTGGATTGGATTGGATTTTTGTGACGGGGCTAATAGGGAGTGTTTCTCAAATTTTTTTGTATGCATTTTATTTAATAACAGATATTTGTGTCATCAAGATTCTATAGAAAGGCCAAGCAGGGAATTTAAAGATTTGAACAGATTCAACATTTTATTTTGCTTGTGAATGACAAAATAAAAACATTTGATTCGATGCTTAATGAGCGTTAAACATGCAAATCTCAATTTAATGCATTAAAAAAAAAGGAAAATATTTTGAACAAAATTTTACATAATATAAATAAAATGTTGAGAAAATGTCACATTTGTGGTGTTTTTTGTATAAGAAAAAGTATAAAATGTTTCAAGAGGAAAAGACGAATTGATTGAACTGCTTGACTGATTTGTGTTTAGTTAAAGAGATTAATTTTTCTAAAAACTGTAGCAGTTTTTTTCGGTTGGAAAGTGTTAATTATTTAATGAAAAAAGCTTCTCCCGGAATCAACTGACACCAAACAATTATTTGACATATGGTTAGCACAAGTTTTGGCTATTTTTGCATAGAAGACTGTCAAGTAGAGTTGCTGCAACTGCTCGATTGAACTGTCTTTAGTTAAATTAATTTGTCGTTAGTGGTTAGCACAAGTTTTGACTTTGGTTCTTTGTAGAGAAGAGATATGAAATTCAGATTATAGACATAGATTTCCATAATTAGAATTTATTGAATTGCTCGACTGATTTGTGTTTTGTTAAAGCGATTAATTTTTCTAAATACTGCAGCAGTTTCTTCGATTCGAAAGTGTTAATTATTTAATGAAAAATGCTTCTCCCGGAACCAACTGACCCCAAACAATTATTTGGTATATGGTTAGCACAAGGTTTGGCTATATTTGCATAGAAGACTGTCAAGTATTTCCAGAATGAGAAAAGAGTTGCTTCAACTGCTTTATTCATTTGTCTTTAGTTGAAACAATAACTCTTTCTAAATACTGCAACAGGTTTTTGTCACTTTGAAAGTGTTAATTATTTAATGAGAAAAGCTTCTCCCGGTACTAGCTGACACCGTAAGCTACTAAAAAAGTCTCATTTAACACAAACAAGTGTCATACATATTAGTCAGTTTTACTACATGAAAGTGATGAATTTGTGTGGAATTTTTAATGGGATTTTTTAAATCACATGGCAACCATTTCCATTGAACATTTTCGCCCCAAATTATGGAGAGTTGGTCGCAGCGGCGACATTGTTTCGCTTTTGAATTATTCATATTGCTCCGAGTGGCCTCTACGTCAGTGCAACAAACACGCGACAACAACAGTGTACGATATCAATTTAAATTCTAAAATTATAGAGCACTGCTGGCGCAAATAAATCACAACAATCTACGACAAATAAACCCGAGTGGGTAAACCTATATGTGTGAGAGTGTGTGTGTCAACGGCGCCAGAAAACGGTGCGCAAACATTGGCAGCAATTAATTAAAAAAAACACACACATTGCTTTGATGTCAATGTGGCTAAATGTTAAAAGTACAATGCAAAATTATAAACGACTATTAAAAAAAAATTGGAAAAATACAACGAATAATAGTTGTAACCTTGCCAGAGGCAATGCACTGGCGCTGACTGTGTTTGTTGGCAACTACAGGTGGATATTTTAGGCTTTAATATGCTTGGGAGATGTCAGTATTGGTGGAAAAATGGGATAATATGCAACAAAATGAAATGCTTTAAATCAAATTACTATCGAAGGCTAAATGCTTTTGCAACCTTCAGTTGGATATTAGAAGATGAGGTTGCAAAAACCCCCTGCAAGCAATTGGAAGATGTCCTGTCGTAAACTTCAACAAACAGCGAGTAACAATTTCATTTACAACAAATAAACCAAAAAATGATTCTAAAGTGCCACGCACAGCCCCGCCAAACAGAAGAAAGTTGTTTGAGGCATTTCAATGCTAGGAAAGTAATTGTTGTGCACATATCTGAAAAACATGTGAGAAAGTGCTGTGCTGTGCTGTCTAATTGTACAACTGCGCATATGTCAATAGTGATGTTTGTTTGTTTAATATTTTGGTTGAAATGTCAATGAAATGGCCGCAAATCATGATCTATTAATAAACCAATCGCTATGTGTGCGAGCGTTGTGCATAAAACAGTGAAATGCCTGCGGCAAAAGAGAGGAATAGAGCTGATCGAATCGCTTCCGTGAGCAATGAGCAAATGAATGTTACTCATGAAATATGTCGAGTAGTGCCAATGATTAGCACCTTTTATAACAATTATCATATATTAGTTTAGATACAAGAGACATTAGTACGGCGGTTTGACAAAAAAGAGATGAAATTTGCAAATTTCATATTCAAACATACGTAAAATCTGTACAACAAACATAGGAGTGACGTTTGGGACGATCATGTGGTACTCTAATGTTGGTTCGATTGAGAGCTAATGAGAGCAAACACAGTCGACTTCAAAATAAAGAGAATACGAATATTTTGGCCAAATCCAATCAGAAACGATGAGCTCTGGAAGCTGACGAGTGCAGAATAAGGTCGCAGACCAATTGGGGTGAATACGTCACAAGCCAAGGAAACCACCATTCTGCATTATAAGAATGGCGCTTGAGTGGGACTCACAAGAGAGCAGAAGTCCATTGAGCGAAAAATACATGGAGGACATCGATGCTACGCGAACTTGTCACTGTCAACATTACATGGGATAGTAAAAAACAACTGGTTCAAGATGAGTTAAATGAAAAAGCCTTGTTGAGGACTTATGCTCCCAAGCGGAGTCAATAGAGAGATCAGAAAATACCCCGATTGGATTTGGCAGAAAAGATTCCGTCTGTCATGCGTAGTGTGTGGGAACATGGATTCAATGTAGGATTCTTGAAGTCCGTTTGAACCACTCAGGTAAGATTTTCTTTAAAGCACAACTAAAAAATTTTCAGAATATCCACCAACGACTTTGTTTTCGCATGTCTAAAAGTCTTGTTCTGGTTTTTAGAGTACTTTTCTCAGACTCAGAGTTATATGCGTCGAATCAAAAGTACAAAACAATCAGCCAACAGTCAGTAGTCATAACGATAAAAAGAATGTCACAACGTTACAACGTTAAAAATATCGTTTACCGTCTTTAATATCAAAAGTACAAAAAATTAACCAACAATTAGTGGTTTTATTAATGTGACGCCACAATGTTAAAAATAACGTTTACTATTAAAATTAACACTAAATATATCAATGTATTTCGTAAATGTATTTCTCCTGTTATTATGTGCACATGATGAATACCCCTAATGTTGTGATTTTACTGGAGCAAAATAGAACTTTCCCCCGGAAGTTTTACCCTCTCAAACATTCACAACAAAATCAGAAGAAGAGTTTCTTTTGCTTCGCTCTTCGTCTCTCTTATTCGCTTTAATCGTACGCAATAAATAATTACCTCGCGCTCCAGCGCAGGATTTAGTATCAACTCGCACATCTTTTCACGCGGCTTGCGTTGATTGGCACTGCTTGTCTGTCTGCCGCTTCAAATCAAAAACCACGAATTAATGTTACTCATACGACACGACGCGTCGCCGGGTGAAATCTGTTTAGCTCGAACGCGGGAAATATTGGAATTGCGTTTATTCCGAGTTAGTTGCGCACTGGTCGCAGCTCAGCAGCGCTCAAATGCTTTCGTGCCTTGGAATTTTGATTCGTTCAAAATCAAACTCTCAACCAGCGATAGCCGCTATCTGTGCATAAATTAAATGCTTTCGACGCCGATTTGAGAATGCGTCCGCAGTGCGATTGCAATGTCGGACGCGGCTTAACGGCCAATGCCGCACGTCAGTCGCAAAGGTGTGAAAACGCGGCGCTGTTGAAGCCGCAGTTGCACTCGTAAGAAGCCGGAATCGAAAAAGGCGCTCAACGTCGACAGTCTGCTGCGTGCTGCGGTTAAACCGAAACTGGCAGCTGGCGGCGTCGACTGCGCCGGTGTTGGTGCCTTGCTTGCTCGCTCATGTGCGCGCTGCTCGGCGTATCGGCTAGACGGCAGCGGGCCACAAGCCGCGCTGGTGGGGCATTGTTGTGGCGAGAGCGCGCCGAAGCCGCACAAAATGCGCCAGAATGTTTTGCGTAATGTGCGCTTACGCGGCCAACGGCGAGACACAATGCAAAATCAACAAAATTGTCGGCATTATTAAAAATGAAACGCGATGAATTGCCACTGACGGTGGCAGTGGCTGGCACAGACTTGAATTTAAATTTCAGAAAAAAATTATAAATTAACAAAATGTGCTGCGTTATTGTTGTTGATTTGTTGTTTTTGGCAGTTGTATTGTGTCGGCATTAGTTTGCACAATAACATTGCAAATATACTAAGTAAATGATTTAATTGTTATTTATGCAAAGCGACAATAACGTCTGCAACACATTATTTTAATTACTTAATTAGATGTTTTTATGCGAAACGAGGGGAAAATACTGACTGGCAGTATTTGAAGAACGATCCGGGCCCGAAGAGTGAGCTGGTTGGTTGGAGTCATAAAAATATTCAAGTTATTTGCATGTCAAGAATCAATCAATTACTTCTTGTCCAAGGTTTGCGAATGTAAACGTCTTGCAATTACATGTCACATTAAATTGGTTTGTTTATTAGAACAAAATAATTAAAAAGAAAAAAATTAACTAACATTTTTTAATAATTTAGTAGAAAATTAACTAACATTTTTAAATAATTTTAGTAGTAAAAACTTGAAATAAAAACCAAAAACTGCCTTCTGTCAGTTGTTTAGAATTTAGTACATATCACTCTTAGCCAGAGGGTCATGGATTCGAAAGCCAATATGGCAAATACTAAACAAAAAGTGATACAAATAACACAAAAGAAACAAACTTTAACCAAATATGTTTAAAATTGGAAGTCAACACCAATATCAGACGGACAAAAGTTCAAAGAAAAAAACAGTTAATACATAGAATAAGGTCATAAATACGTAGTCTTGAGTCTAGTTAGCGCTAACCAGAAATGTTCAATTGAAAAACAGTAAATTGATAAATACAAAATTGAGTCTAGTATATCAGGTTAACGCTAACCAGAAATGTTAATTTCTATATTTACATTTAGCGATTGAAATGCAAACATTCTCATTACAGATTTGGTAAGTCTTCAGGAATGAAACCAAAGATTGATAAATACAAAATTGAGTCTAGTACACCAGGTTAGCGCTAACCAGAAGTGTTCATTTACATTCAGCGACTGAAGTGTAGGAATTCTCACTAAAGATTTGGTAAGTTCTCAGGATTTATGAAACAGATGATTGATAAATAAATACCTGGGTCTAGTATACCAGGTTAGCGCTAACCAGAAATGTTCATTTACATTCAGCGACTGAAGTGTAGGAATTCTCACTAAAGATTTGGAAAGTTCTCAGGATTTATGAAACAGATGATTGATAAATAAAAACCTGGGTCTAGTGTACCAGGCTAGCGCTAACCAGAAGTGTTTAATTGAAAAACAGTAAATTATTAACTACTATGATTTCATAGCACCTCAGGATTTGTGAAACAGAAGATTGACAAATTTAAAATTTAGTCAAGTATACTAGGTTAGCGCTAATCTTACACATTCATGATTAAACTCCTCGAAATTTGTGAAATATAATTTTTATATAAAACTGAATATAACTAGGAATAGTTAGCGCTAACTAGAAATGTTCATTTAAATTTAGCGACTGAAAGGTGACCTTTTACATCATGATTTGTTAACTTTTCAGAATTTATGAAACAGAAGATTGATAAATGGAAAATGTAGTCTAATAAACCAAGTTAGTGTTGATTAAAAAGGTTTCTTTAAATTTATTTGATAACTTCTCAAAATTTATGAAACAGTAGATTGATAAATATGAAATTGAGTCAAAATACCAGAAATTTTCATTTAAGTTAGGCATTCGAAAGGCTTCCGCTCATATCATTTCTGTTTACCTGCTCATGATTTATGAAATAGAAAGCTGAGTAATATAAAATTGAGTCCAGCCAGAAATAAATTATTACTAACCAAAAATGTTCATTTAGATTTAGAGAGTAAATTGCGGCCATACACATTATTTGTTTTTTTCGTTTATTATAGAACGGGCAGAGCTATCAGAAAATAAAACTATAAGTTAACTAGAACAGTTAAGGCAAAGTGATTTGGTATGTCCTGATAATGTCAACAATGGATTGTCTCATGTAGCAACCTCGTCATTTGATAAGTATAATTTATACATCCAAAAAAGATATCAATGATGGTATCAAGACATGTGACAGTTGCCGCGTTGGAAGAACATAAAAGCACGAAACTTCGTTAAGACTAATGGCAACGTTCAGAGTGTAACAAGTAGGGATTCACAGGCATTTTTGGGCCTCTTTATTGTTTTTAAAAAAGAACATGTCCTGAAGAAGAATATTCCCTCTTCTATCTGGTAAACTGGGATGTAGTGGACAAAAATAGTTATTGAAAGACGTGTCATGTCATAGAATGGAAATTGACAAACATATTTTGGTTAACCAAGCTGAGAGCTGAGTGCAGAGTTGTGCTGTCTTAACTCTAAATAATAACAAAATTTATAAAAATCATAAGGTGTGCAAATGAGTTTGGATTTTTCATGGTGCTTTTCTAGTCAAACATGTTTGAAGCGTCTTCAGAAACAAAGCCGCTGTGAGTTTGATGTTGGGTCAGTTTCAAACCTCCCTCAAATATCTGTTTGACACAAAAATTGTAGGTGGCAAATATGGTTTGAAATAGTATTAGCCTGAGTGCGCCACTGCTCTTAGCTGATATGAACAAAAATATAATTCAACTTCTTTTCGATGGCAGCTCTTATAAAATTATTACGTTTTCTTTGGGAACCTATGAATTCAATTCAGTAGCTTCAATCATGCTTCTTAATTGACATAAGAGACAATGAAAACATATGTCAATACGTAAATACTGACTGACAACACATTCTAATACTAATCACTATTGGTAATGGTTTTTAATGGATTTCTCGTGGTTTAGTGGATCGAAGAATCAAACGTATAGCAACATACTCGAAATAGCAAAACCAACACAAGTGTTTTGCGCGACTTCTTAAATAAATGACAATATAAACAACAACACAAACAACCTGGAAAAAATTATCATCACTTAATGTTTGTTGTTGCATCATTGAAACTACAAATTAAGTAGTGATGAGTAAGCAATGTGCATTGCGTAGCAATGTCTTCAGCTTCCGTATTCCGCACACAACAATGAACGCGATATGAATTCCGTCTTGTACGAATTACGTAAATCAGTGGGACTGAATAGTGCAATATGGAATATTTTCGCAGTATTCATAGTGGTGACGTATGGCGACTTTTGATAAGCGGCATGAAAATGCTGCAACTCCTCCTCCTCCTTTTTGTGACAACTTTAAAAAGTGTGCAAATTTATAGCCGAGCATTGTTGTTGTTAGATTCAAAACTACAATCGGCCGATTGGTGATTGTTTTTTAATTAAGGCCCAAAGTATTTCATGCAAAACGCGTTGCGCGTCAACGGCCCCAACGCATTTCACATGGTGGCGAAATGTTCGAAAACCGATTTCAGTGCACGATTAGGCATTGATTTGCGCCAATTTGGTATGGATTTAGCCAGTGTTGTCTTGGATTGTTTTGGTTTTTTTAATTTTGTGTATTTGTTGTATTCGAGTTTCAATGGCGACGCGTTTCGCTGAATGCATAAACTGCACTGTTTACTGTCTTTTGTTTTTTTTAACTTTTCTGTTGTATTTGTTGTTGTTGTTTTAAGTATGTTATGTGTTGTGTTTGTTGTAGTTGTTGTTACCTTACGTTCACTTTGTATGGCAGCAAACATTGCAATGACAGTGTTTGTTGTTGTTGTTCTTGTTGCTGCTGTTGCTACTAGTTGTTGTTGTTATTTATGACCTATAAGCCGTTCGACAAGCTCAGACCGGTATTGGCGTTGGTTGCGTTCGGCGTGTGGCAGGCGTTGTTGTGGCAAGAGCGAGTCGTTGTGGCAAACTGTTGCCGCCAAGTGGCCGACAGCGGTGCCCAAGTGTGGTTGCCACCGTTGCGCTCAGTGCGCCCGAAAAGACGCAAATGAAAAAAAAACAAAGTGACAAACGCTGGAAAGTAGAACGAAATGCGATACGCGCTGACGCGACGCTGCGGAAAGGCTGAAGAAGGCTGACGACGGCACAGACGCGTCCGCAAGCGATTGTTGCAAATGTTGCGCGGAGATGCAAAACTCGTTTGGCTGTTGTCGTTCGTGTGCCCGTTCGCCGGTCGACTAGTTTTTGCATCGAATTTGTAACTGAACTCAGTTGCGGCAAGTTGCCGTCTCGAGCAGCTACACGCGTCCGCCTCGCTTTCTCACGAGCATAAATAAACATAAAAAATATGCGCAAGTTGCTCGCAACTGATGCGGTGAATGTCTATTAAAATGTTCAAATAGACAAAATCGGCGAGCGGCGAACATTTTCATGGCTTGGCACTAAAATGGCGTCCATTAGGCGGTGAGAACTAAAACTTTTTAGAGGCTTGTTTAGTTTAAAATTGCCACAAAATAATAAACCAAACTTTTCTCTCACCAACTGCAAAATTAACGAGTAGCGTTGGGTCTCCAGCATACGATTGTCAAATATTTTTGGACTGGGTTGTGAAGCAATTGGAAAGAGGACTTAAGTTTTGGGACTGGGTTCTACTTCTGAACTAAAAAAAAAGAGATGTAAAGTTGATATCATCTACGATTAAACATAATTTTTATTAATAGGCTTTCTTGAGAAGAAACTTTTCCGTACTGCCAAAATAGGAAAAATCCATAGAAGGTCTTCAAGGTTTAAGCTTCAACTTGGTAAAGTTGACAACAAGGCTTGGGTCTGCATACATGGACACAGATTAACAGAAGAACTAAAAATTCTAAATCACAAAGATTGTCAAACGTTCTTCGACTGGGTTCAGAAATAGTTGAAAAGAGATGTAAGGGTGCTATTATCAATGAAGGATTTTTTAGTCAAAGGGTTCTTTTAGAAGAAACTTTTTCATACTGTCGAAGTAGGAGAAATGCATAAAGAAGCCTTCAAGGCTCAAGCTTCAACTGGGTAAAGTTGACAACAAGACTTGGGTCTGCATACATGGACACATATTAACAGAAGAACTAAAAATTCTAAATCACAAAGATTGTCAAACGTTCTTCGGCTGGGTTCAGAAATAGTTGAAAAGAGATGTAAGGGTGCTATCATCAATGAAGGATTTTTTAGTCAAAGGGTTCTTTTAGAAGAAACTTTTTCATACTGTCGAAGTAGGAGAAATGCATAAAGAAGCCTTCAAGGCTCAAGCTTCAACTGGGTAAAGTTGACAACAAGACTTGGTTCTGCATACATGGACACAGATTAACAGAAGAACTAAAAATTCTAAATCACAAAGATGGTCAAACGTTCTTCGACTGTGTTCAAAAATAGTTGAAAAGAGATATAAGTGTGCTGTCATCAACGAAGGATTTTTTAATCAAAGGCTTCTTTTAGAAGAAACTTTTCCGTACTATCAAAATAGGAAAAATCCATAGAAGGACTTCAAGGTTTAAGCTTCAACTGGGTAAAGTTGACAACAAGACTTGGTTCTGCATACATGGACACAGATTGACAAGGATCGTCAAACGTTCGACTGGGTTCATAGTTGAAAAAGGTTGTAGATTTTTTATCATCGACGATTAAACAGATTCGTTATTCCTTGAGAAAAAAACATTTTTCCGTACTGCCAAAATAGCAAAAAATCCCTAAAAGAGCCTTCAAGACTCAAACTTCAGCTTGGTAAAGTTGAAAAAAGGACTTGGGTTGCAATGCAGACTCTGTATACATGAACATAGGTTAACAGAAGAACTAAAGATTCTGAATCACAAAGATCGTGAAACGTTCTTTGACAGAGTCTACAAGTAGTTAAAAAGCGGGTAGATTTTTTATCACTAATGACTAATTATTGCCAAATGACTAAAATTTGTTTAAAATGTGAACGAGTATTGCAACTTTTTTCTCTGATGGAACATGAAATTATGAAATCGTAAACATTCTTAATACAACTTGTCCAACTGCATTTTTCAATTGTCAGCTGTCATTTACCGCATTTCTATTACCAAAATTTCAGGTTAAGCTGTCATTAACACAATTCATTTCTGGTTCAATTCGGGCTTTCCCGTTCGCCGACTGGCTTAACTTGTCGAATGGAAATAAATTGCAGTTCTTGCTTGGTAGATGGCGCTGCCGGCGCTCCAATGTGGACCCGCAAAGCACTCTCAACGCTGACAAAAAAGCAACCAATAACAAAAAATAAAATAATACATTTACTCATTGTTCCAGCCGAGACAATGGCGACAACGTGAGTACAGGCTGTGAGCGCCGATCGAACAAATAAGTCGACTGCAGTCAATTGATGTGAAATTGACGTGCATTTTGCATTTTCGTGGAGTGCGACACAAATCCACGTGACAGATGCGACACATGCAAGCGAGCATGAATTCATTAAAATTTCTAGGTATTTATTTATTTTTTTTAATAAATTTAAGCGAAAAAATAAAATATTCAACTCGCCCTTAATCGGTCTTAATTAATTCATTGCAATTTTATTAAGTAATCGCAGTCAAGTGGAGGAACGTTTTCTTGATTAGTACTGGCGGCATGCATGTTGCATGGCAGCGGCGCCACGCGAGACAATCAACACTTCGCACACACACACACACTCACGCACAGACGCGTGCGATTGCACTGAACGAGCTGTCAATTACATTGACTAATGAATTTAATTGGCGGCATTTAAAAGTACAAATAAATACATAAGTAATCAAAAGGTTATTGAGACAGCAACAACTTGAACAACACACAACGCCGCCGCCCACAGCGCACATTGATTTTTTCTTTTGGGTTGTTATTGTTGTTGTCAAGTAATTGAGCACACAACAATTAATTCGTCGCTTTTTTTTTGGTGGCACATTTTTAGTCATTTTTGTGAAATTGTCTGAAACAACTTGAAAACAACGCAAGACTCCATGCTTAATTGGTTTCCAATGTTTATGGCAACATTTTTTCTTTCAATTTCAAATTTATGGAAAAGTTTTATAGCGAAATACGACGCAATTTTCGTCGAGTAGGATGCGCACCTTTTTGCACATTGGCGACACGTGAGGCGCCAAAAACACACAACAAACAACAACGTTGTGCATATTAGGCTCAAAGTGCTTGTGTGCTAAAAGGCGTCGAAGAAGAGGGGAAGTTGCCATTAAGCTGGTTGTGGTGGATTCGAACGATGCACTGGGATGACAGATCCGCTAGGCAGTTGAAGAAGACTTGTCCCAAGAATCGAAGGCGCATACTCGCAAGCGCAGGGAATTCGCAGCGGAGGTGTGCAACCGATTCCTCGCAGTAATCGTTCTTGCAGCTTTTGCAGAAATCGGTATTCAGCAGTCCCAGTCTGACGACATTGTCTGGTACATACACCAATAGTTCTAAGAATGATGGTTAAACGCGAGTGGGGATATTTTATATTAAATATGTAATATTTTATGTTAAATATGCTGACAGTCAGTCTGGGAGATAAAGCAACAGTCTTCCAGGCTGAGGTCTTTGCCATAAATGAGAAAATTACTGGCTTTTAAAGAAGAAAAAGGATAATCACAATGTCCGACCAGGCCAGGCTACAATAAAGGCTCTGAGCTCGACGAAATTTAACTCCAAAGTAGTCTGGGAGACGGCAAATGTTCCCCAAGACATTTCAAAGAATAACCGAATGATAATGCACTGGGTTTCTGCGCACTGTGGGCACAATGGTAATGAAGAACCTCACAGATTGGCAAAGGAGGGGGATGCAAGATGACCCTTTGTGCCTGAACCGATTACACTGTGCGACAGCTTTTTCTAACCCGGAACCGACCAAGACTAATCGATAGTACTCTTATAGAGTAACAAAACCCTAGCTGGGTTTTGCAAAGTTAGTTGCCTTTTAAAAGTTACAGCCGTGTAAAGTTTGTGTGTATTAGGGTTTTTATAACCAGTTTTTTCTTTATAAGTCTTAAGATATTCAAAATTTTGTATTGCTGTCTGCAGCAAACTTGCTGCTAATGCTTAGATGAACAAATTCTGTGAACACTGTGTAACAAAATTATTACACCTTATCGAAATTTTGGAGGCCAATGTTAAAAAAATCGACTGTTTTTGATTGTAATAAAAAAAAAAGGTGTTTTTTATTCTATTAATATTAATGCCAAAAGGCATTTGTATTGCCAAAAATAAAAAAATATGCTAAACCCTCTAACGTCACAAAGACATGTTTTTTTGCAAACTAAAGTGAAAAAATTTTCAAGTCTAAATTTGAAATTTTATTGTATACATATTTCAGTCTGTTTGAAAAGTTTTGTGCATTCAGTTTAAGCGTCGTTTTCTCCTAAAAATCCTCCGGTTGCGTTTGCTGACTACACCAACAAATTTCCGCCAGTATGGCTTCAGGAGATTTCTTTCCTTTGTATCTGAGCAAATAAATTCGATTTTTTTTAACATTGGCCTCCAAAATTTCGATAAGGTGTAATAATTTTGTTACACAGTGTTCAGAGAATTTGTTCATCTAAGCATTAGCAGCAAGTTTGCTGAAGACAGCAATACAAAATTTTGAATATCTTAAAACTTATAAAGAAAAAACTGGTTATAAAAACCCTAATACACACAAACTTTACACGGCTGTAACTTTTAAAAGGCAACTAACTTTGCAAAACACAGCTAGGGTTTTGTTACTCTATAAGAGTACTATCGATTAGTATTGGTCGGTTCCGGGTTAGATTCCATGACCCCAAAATTGTCGCACAGTGTTATAGATGTCGGCAAGGCTCATTACAGACACTATGACAAACAGGAATTCGCTAATAGGGCTTACCAAAAATGGTCCAACACTGTGGGACAGCACTGTTTCAAGCTATTCTTTCCGGCGTATTTGACAGGTAAATCCAAGTAAGTTCTGGACCTAAGCAGGGAGGAGCTTAAGTTCATGAAGGGGGTCCTGAGGAAGCACTAACTGCTGAATATGCATAAATCGCAACTGGGAATCACAGATAGCGAACTATGCAGTTCTGCATGGAAGAAGAAGAAGCGCATATTAGGAAGGAAACTGATACAAACGAAAGAGTTGTCTCAAAACGATCTGGGAATAATCAAATTCAATCAATCAAATTAAGAGTTCCTGGACAGCATTGGGGGAAACGAACTCTTTCAGTAAGGAATTGGACACAATAGTTCTGATTGGACGCAGTGTGTGGGGCAGCTGTTGCTCGGCTCCCATACCTACGTAACCTAACCTATCCGTTGGATTGTTATCGTTACTAGACTGATTGCCGAATATAAAAAAGTGTGAGCGATTTTGAACGAAACATTGCGTCTTCATTTGAAGACGATTCACCTTCTTATGGCAGTCATAATCGGCCGTTGATACCCGTACTTGAAGCTGTCAAGTTTGGCCTATTGTCAAAATTGCGAGGAAAACGGAAACTAGAGATTGTGCAACCTTTTTCGTAAGTCAAAGCAAACGTCAACGCCTTCTTGGTGATACACAGATTGCTGAACAATTTGAGTTGCAATGATTGGCTTAAATCATTCTACACTCAGGACGATTTCGAATACTTCAGGCAGCAACTTGTCTAAGGGGTTTTCTTAAAAAACTTTTAAGTATCAGAACGGACGTTTCGGCAAAAAACTATACTTAACTTTAAGGGGAATGGGGTGAAAGCGGAGCAAAATACGGGCTTCTTTAAGGGGCTGTTAGTACTAAACAACACAACATATTTAATTGATTTTTTTATAATTGATTGGTAAATTCTTCAATTTGATATTTCACTGTTGCAGAATTTCCTAACTACCCCCTTTTTCTCATCATCAATCGGGTTTTTCTGCAGAGGGTCGTAATTCTGACCCTTCAAAGTGTTGGAAACCAAAAAAATTTAAGTGTGTTGTATGAGTTAACCTGCAGTAAAGCATAGACCAGAGTAAATACAAATGTAATCATTCTATTTTCCTCATCCTCAATCGTTTTCTCGGCAGCGAAGAAAATTTTTAAATCACTCTGTGCAGCGGGCTGCGATTCTGGCGCTTCAAAGTGCTCGAAATGAAAAAAATCAAAGTATGTTGTAGTGAGTAAAGCTTCAGTAAACCATAGACCAGAGTAGATACTTCTTTCATTCGGTCTAAAATGACGCACGTTCAAAGTCAACACATTTCCCAGTAAATATGTATAGCCAAATTATTAACCTTACCCCACTTTCGATAAACTTTTTCTAGAGCGAATAATGACTAATGGTAGTTTTTTATCAGAAAAACGCATTAAAAACTGTCATTGGACTTTGAAACAAGTTTTACATATGAAAAGAACACAACAACACTGTGTAAGAGTATTTAGAATGTCAATCACACGTTTCCACATGGCGAAACGTGCACCGTCCAGCAGTCTACGGCATTTTGCGTCTCGACAGGAAGACTTCATAAAAAGTTCGCAGTCGCCCTTCCAAAGTGCTACGTACCTCACTAACAGATTGCACAAACTTAAAACTGTGATCAAACCGACAGACGTGACTCGATTTGTAAATATCGACATACATAATTATGGACACAATTGCAGCCGTCACACGCGCAAGTCACATTTCGAATGCATTTTCACACTTCATGTTGATGTTGATGTTGTTGTTGTTGTGATTGCAATTTGCCGTTAAGTGAGAAGCACATCGACTCACCGTTTCGTGCATTTCGCCGCCTTCGTCGAGCAATCCCTCCAGACTGGAGTCGTCTTTGGTGGGCGAGAGTGGCGGCGTGGGCGCGCGACTCTTCGCTGTAAGCATGGAGCGCGGCAGCACGAAGCGGCCGTAGCGCAGATAGAGCAGACGGCCCCATTTGCGGCCGGCTATGGCCATGGCGACCATAAGGCCGATCGCACATACAATAAACCACATGTTGCTGCTTTGTTGTTGTTGTTGTTGTTGTTGTTAGTGATGATTTGTTAGATAATGCAATTAGCTTGCTGCGACAGCAAAGCGCAATGGTTATGAATTAATCAAATAGCAAAAACAACAACAAAGTAGTTTTCGCTTTGCCGGTTCTTTGTTTATAAACAAAAGCGAAAATTGGCGCGAAACAGCGCATGAAAACAATTCGCGTTGATTCGTTTACCGGACGAGCTTTTCGTGCGTTGGAAGCTTTTGTGCACAGAGGTTGGAGATTATTTCTTGGGCGGCCAACACACGACCTGTGTGTTGCTCAAAAATTGTATCAACAGCAGCAGCGCCAAATTGTGTTCGTGGGGCGGAGGAGCTTGTGTTATTTTTCTCTCTCGCTCTTTCGCGTTTTCACTCTCTCTGTGTGCCTGTGTTACACAGCTTTTTGGTTTTTGTTGTCTGCCTGCTCATGTGACTAAAGCACTCACGCCGCTTGGCTGCTCTCAGATTTTTTCGATTCGATTTATCATTCACTTTCTATGACTTTTTTGTCTTTCACTCATTTGCGGTCTTGTGACTTGGCGTTTGCTGCTTTGCATGACATTTATCGCACTATTGCTGCACGCGGCAGCGAAGAAATTTTCAATCGGCGCTAACTTCCAGCACGCTGCGTTGAAATTTTGGCAGAATTTCGTTGTGTTGGCGCAGGTTGATTTTTTGCCAATTAGTTCGAGCGATTGCGGTTCGTGTTTTTCGTGCACTGTCACTGTTGCTGGTCCATTGCGGCACCCAGAACGTTAATCGATTAATTGCGAGCGAACGCCAACACACGCCAAAGCACACAGCTGTAGTGGTGACAGCAAAATGACAGCGGGGGCCGGCCAGACCGTGCGGCTGTCAGTGGGGCGGCTGTTTGGCGTTCTCGCCCTGTGACTCAACTGGACTCAAAAAACTGAACTGAGTCGCTGCGGCCACTGTTGCACGGCACACGACCGACTCGGCCGAGCGCACACTGGACGCACGACTGCCCCACACTGAAAACTGGAATTGTTTGTTGTAATGCGGAGCGCACTGAGCGCCAGCGTGGCACAGTGATTTGTCCCACTCTCTCTTTCGCTCTCGCTGCCGGTTGCGCTCTGCTCTGCGGTTTTATGGAACAATAAATTTGACACAGTGGCGCTGCGCTTTGATTCGGTTACTTTGAAATATGGCTGGTCGTAAATGCCAAACGAATGCCGCATGACTGGTCGGCATTGTTGGAGAGTTGGTGGCGTGTTATTTTTGGCCACTGGCGAATGGCGTTTGCCGGAATTTGCAATTTCGCAATTAATTGGCCGCATTTGGCATTCAGTGCACGAACCGGTTCGGCGCCACAGCTAAGCGAAACACTTTTAGAATGCATTACTGCATTGCACTGCACCGGCACGATGGCACTGGGCCCATCACACAATCCACCAACACCGACGCACTGTTGCGTATACGTAATTTTTAATAATTAATTTTTAATCATTGAATGCCTCAATTCGTGCATAATTATCACGTGATAATTTTTCTTCAGATGGCCTTAATGCTAACATGTGACTAGCAAATAGTTGGGCTTTGACTATGGTAACTGGTTTTGTTGTTGTTGTTTGTTTTGTAGTGTGTAGTGGACCAGTTGTCACCTGGGTTAAACCAATTCAGTGTATTGTTTGGACACTCGTTATTCCCAATTAACGACATAGTTAACTGATTTTGCGGTGGATGGCACAAAAAATGTCCGTCATAGTCTGTTAACGTTTAATCACTTAGGTGGAAATGCTGCGGGGGTGTTTGCACTGGTCAGCACAACCGGTGATGATGAGTTTTTGTTTAGCATATCTGTTAGCAATATTGAGGGCGGGGACTTATTTAAAGCGTTTACCATGGGGAATTTCATAAACGTACCAAAAAAAAAAACAAACGCAGCGAATAGTGAGCGCCACATTAGGCCACAAGTCGAAGGCTACATAAAGTGATTTAATGAAATATTTTGTTATCAACTTTTTATTTATGCTCTGCTTGCTTAAAAAATAAGCATTGTTTAGAGAATGAGAGCAGTCGACTGCTGATAGGAGAAAACTCAAGGCAACTGTATAAGTGCCGTCAGGGAAATTCAAGCCAAGCGTTCGGCAAACACCCACATTGTGTTTGCGACTTTATCGTTCAATATGAATGGTCAAGGCAACGTTTTCGAAGCTTGCAACGGTAATATTATACATATTAAAAAAAACTAATTTTTTTTTAGAAATTTAAGGTAAATTTGATTTAAAAGTCATTTTATATAAAAAAGTTTAAGTAAGTTAAAAGTAATTTTATATAAAAAAATAGTATTAGAAAATTGAGATAGATTTAAGCGAATATTAAACTTAAAAAATTATTGAAAATGAAAGATAAAGTTAAAAGTAATTTTTTATCAAAATGTTAAAGTAAAAGTTAAAAGTATTTTTATATAAAAAAATTCATTAGAAATTTACGGAAAATTTGACCAAATATTAAACTAAATAATTTATAGAAAATTAAAGATGAAGTTAAAAGTAATTTTATATAAAAGTTAAAGTAAAAGTTAAAAGAAATTTTATACAGTGCAAGCTCGATATTCGCGACTACCCATTATCGCGACGGCCCGGTTATCGCGACGGCTTAATTTTTAACATTGCAGGTTCTATAATCGCGACAGTTTACGAAAAACGAGGTTCTATTTTCGCGACTTTTATCTGTTTTTTTAATTTTATTACAATGTCTTTAACCAAAAAAGAGAAATCGCCGCCTTTTGGTATATTAACCTTTTTGGATTTTTAAGCCGACAACAGCACTATATGAACTACGTGATTCAGCTGTTATTTTAAAAAATTATTTGCCAAAAAAGCAACTCAAAATCACCTACTTCTTTAAAAATGTTTAAAATGTAAATATATCAGTTAAAACAATTGTAATTTTAAAAATTACATACAATTTTTCAACAAAATTTTGGGTTCTGTTATCGCGAAAATTCGGTTTTCGTGACATGTCTGGTTTTTAATTAGTCGCGAAAATCGAGCTTGCACTGTATAACCAAAATTTAAAAAAAATGTAAGGTAAATTTTAACGAATATTAAAAAATTATAGAAAACTAAAGATGAAGTTTAAAGTAATTTTATGTAAAAGAGTAAAAGTTAAAATTTAATTTAAGGTAAACTTGATCGAATATTAAACTTAAAAAATGTATAGAGAATGAAAGTTAAAGTGAAAAGTTAAAGTAAAAATTAAAAGTAATTTTATATAAAAAAAATTTATTAGAAATTTAAGATCAATTTGAACGAATATTAAACTAAAAAAATTTTGAAAATTAAAGATGAACTAAAAAGTAATAAAAGTTGAAGTACAAGTTAAAATTTATAAGTAATTTTATACAAAACAATTTTATTAAAAAAATGTATTAGAAATTAAAGGTGAATTTGAACAAATATTAAGTTTAAAAAATTATAGAAAGATTTATTAAAGATAAATTAAAAAGTTTAAGTTAAGTTTGAAAAATAAGTTCAATTTCAACGAATACTGAAAAAAACTAGGTATTCTATTGTACAGTAAAAAATTTTAGAAACTTTAAAAAGTTTAAATTTAAGACAAGTTTAAAGTAAAAGTTAAATTTGAACGAATAGTAAAAGTTACAAAAATTATTCTATAATAAAAATTTATAGGTTAAGTTAAGAAGTTAAAAGTTAAAAAAGATGAATTTTAATTTCTTCTTTCTTGAACAAGAAATTTAAATGATATAATGTAACTTAAAATTTATTTATATAATTTTTAACAAACAACAATTGTTGTTTGATTTGCCAACCGAGATGTCGCATGCCGAGCGAAAATTTGTATCGTTCAATTTTTTCTTAAAATTTTAATTGTTGCATCAGAAACACAGCCTAAGTACATGGAAGCTAAATACAAATATTTGTTGCTTTTCTCTAAACTTCTGAGAAATGCTTATTTAGCTTAGATGACGCATTCAAGACACGAGCCGCACAAACACTGAGAAAAATAAATCTGTACAAACAAAAACAGTAAATTATAAAGAAAACATTTCACACGGCAGCTGACAATTTAAAGTCGAAAGTAAAGCGTACAAAGTCTATTAAGTATTTGAGTTGAAATCAAAGGTGAGCAAATCCACCTTTAGCGTTCAATTTCTGGTCAAATCTCTGAGAAAAGTAACTTTACAAAGTCATATATTGCATATATGGACCATTTAAAGTCCAAAGTTAAGCTGAAGGAATCTATAAAATATTTCAATTTAAATCAAAGTTGAGCAATGGCAGCGTTGCCATTAAATTTGTAATCGAAACGCTGTCAAAAAGAGACCTCACAGTATCAACTATTCTGGTATAGATTTTTTTCAAATTGATAAGAGGCCCAACTTTAGCCTCTTAAGCCTCTATGATTTCAAAAATAGTTCTCACTGAACAAGTTTTCAAACCTCTCAACCTTGACATCAATGGGATAATTTGTGTTCCAGTTGTGTATGGTTCAAGTTTTAAGAAAAACTGAGTTTTGAGGTATCACAATTGGCAAACTGGCCTATGTGTGCTTTCATGTCATGTCAGAGATTGTATTTTGTATTTGAAGAATGGATTTGGTATTAGAAAAGTAGCAATCAATGTGTTGTGAAACTGTAAAAGTTTCAATGGACAGTACTTTGCTGGTCATGACAAAGTCGATAACTGACAACAATTGCCTCTTGTAATACCGAAAATTTGTCAAGATATCCCAAATATTGAGTTATATGAACGAAGTACAATTATTTTATTTCAGCCTTCAGTCAACCCAACCGCTTAGAACTTACTTTGATGGCCATGACAAAGTCGTTGTTTATACACAACTGACAAGAATTGTCTTTTGTAATACCAAACCAGACTTCAGTAAACTCCATTCAAAATATTTTTTGAGGCATTATTGGTACACATTAGTCAATTAGTAATTATTGATTAGCTCAAATATTTCTTGAAAATGGAAAATGTGTTTTGGCCTTTGTGCCGTTCGGGGGTAGGTCAACAACAATAAACAAAGTTAAATTAGTTTAAGGTAAACAATGGCGAACGATAACAAAAGCTTAACGAAATTTCTCAAGTAAGGGCAGATCTATTCATTAAAACGCAGTAAGGTTTTGAATTGTTGAAATGTGTGCATAGTCCAACAACTGGCGGCCAAAGAGTTTAGTGCAATTTGCATTGGTTGGCAGCAGACTTTTGTCTGCGCGTGCCGAGGTCCAGCCAAATCAGTCGATGCGGTCGAGTTGCCAAGACCGAATCAATTTTCGCTTTCTATATATTTACGAGCCACAGCACGTAGCGCCGAATCGCCGCCAATAAAGCGCGCTTCCTCTCACTTTCGATATGCGATTGAAAGCGAATGACACACTTTTCAATAAATATTTACGTACTTATTTGAGTGGAAACTGCGCGCGGCCGGCTGTGTCCTCAATTCAATTGGAAAACGAACGAACCAAATATTGATCGACTAGACTGGTAGACTGCAGACTTAAGTTGGCGCTGCTGTTTGCCATTCTGGCCATTTTATGCATTCAGCGCATTTTGTCACCTCAACAATTGCAAAATATTTATGTGTTTTTAATAAATGTGTAAAATATGAAAAAAAACAAATAAAATAATAGACCTAAGAAATTGCGCACATTTGACAAATAGCTATAATAAAATAATAATGGCATTGCCGTTATTGTTAAAGTTGCTATAACTTCTTTCTGGCCATAAAAACAACACAAATACGCGACAGTCAAATTAAAAACGTTAATGACAACCGAAAAGCGATAATTTACTATAAACTGTTCTAATAATTGTAGAGTGGAAAAAAGTAATTATCGTATTAATGTTAAATATCACGTATTATGTGTGTATGTGTGTGTGTGTATAATAAATTAAATATTTCCTTTATATTTGTATTAGAATTTCACTGTTTGTGTTAATAAGCAAAAATTAGTTTAAGGCAAATAATTGCGAACGATAACAAAAGCCTAACTGAATTCCTTAACTAAGGGCAGATCGATTCGTTGATTTTGCAATTAGCACATTGAAATTTGACGACATGACGTGCCAAATGTTGACAAACATTTCTGACATTCCACACTGAATGGCCCGAAATGGCACGAATTTCCAATTATAATGAAAAGCTTTGTAGGAAAACATTCGAGTTATATGTTAGTTAGCGGCCTAATGAGCCCTTTTCAGCGGTGCTAATGGAATTTCAAGTTTCCGAAATTTGGTCATGAAAATAGTCACGAAATGTATGAGAGCTGATTACTGAAAACAGAGTTAGTCGAGTCATATACGTTTAACTGTTAGTATGAGTTGTTGTTGTAATAGTATTTTGGCTTACAAATAGTTCTAACTATTTACAAAAGAATTATTTCTGGGTCATAGATTTCGTAATAACTCATTAGAGCCTGAACAGACTTTTTTTAAAATGTTTTTTGTACTGCGACTCTATTCTAAAGCCGGCTCGATAGACCAGTCCAGTAGCGCGCTGGCTTCTCATACCAGAGGCTCTAGTTTCGAATCCTACCTCGGGCTGGTGAAACACTGGTCTACTATTATCTTTGAAGAAGAACACGGAGATAGTGAATGGACAGGAATGTAGATAGTGTCTGAAGATGTGCGGCAAAGCGGGTCCACGAGACGGTACCTTCATGTGGACGGCGCGGAAGAGGGTGACCACCTCTGCGTTGTGTTGCAGAACGTTTCAGCACCCGAGATTAGCAACTGGAGCCAAAAAGCACCGGACAGAACCGGCTGGCACGCTTTTTTTAATTTGGCTAAAACCGATAGACGGTTGTAGGCCCACTTAAGTGAGTAAGTAAACTGAGGCAAAAAGTAAATTGTTGAGCACAAAGTAAACTGTTAGCGACTAGTACAGAGTGGTGCCGGTGAATTCAAATGTTCATTTCATTACTATAATTTATTATTGATAAATGAAATTTGTATGCTTAACCCTCCATTACTATCGTCACGGTGGAATTTTAACTAAAACCAACATAAAGTTATAATTTAATCCACATTTGCATATTTCGGAAGGTTTTCGAGTACATTGCAGTTGCATAAGTAAAGCTGACGCTTTTATACAATTGTTTTAAAAAGTCACTGGGTGTGTTACACCCACGATAGTAGTGGCGTTATAAAATTGCTGGATGCTTAACACCGATTGTTAGTAATGAAGTTGTATTTTTTTATAAAATACATTTATATATTTTTATTCAGTTTTTGGCGAAATTTTTTTTAAATAACGTATAGACCATTTACTTAGTAGAAAATCCTTAAAAATTATGCTCTAGGATCAGTAACAAAATTTTTATAACATTAAATTTTTATATCTTAAACTAATAAAGTTAGAAGGACGAAATTCAAGGATGTAGTAGTGTACATATTAGTCCTTAAGATATATTAAAAAAAAACTATTGGAAATTTCCTAGGATATTCAAGGATAAAGTTTAGTTTAAAGTTAAAAGGACATTTTCAATACCTCTTGGTCCTTTTGCACCAAAACATTAAATTTTCAAAGATTCTAAGGATTTTTCTCTTTTATTTGATACCAATATTGTTACTCTTCAATGCGCTCAATTTTTAAAATAACTCCTTGAAATAAACATATCCTTGAAATTTCAAAGTCCTTTAAAAAAAAATCCTGACGTCAGAGAGAAAAACAAAAAACGCAGTTTTACTACATTTGGCCCCTAGTTTCGCGAGTATATCAATTTTTTCGTGTGTTTGGAAATTTTTTTATTTTTGTCGCACGGTGTAACCTTTAAAAGTAGCAGGTATATTGTTTATTTTTGTTTGAGTTTTTACGCAAAATTTTACCTCAATCCGAAAAAAATTAATAAATAAATATTTATAACTTATTTTTTTAGGTTTCTACATCACTAAGCCCAAGAAACATAGCTTAAATATTGTGCAAGATGTGGCTATTTTCCCCAATACAACTTTTTATTTAATTTTTTTTTCTTGAAATGAGATGCACATAAACAAATGTTTATATTAAATAAATGAATTAACAAAATTAAATAATTGATTTTTATTTTTACATGTTATGATGTTCTGATTATGAAAAAATTTGATTTTTGTTTATTTTACCTCAATGGATAAGTAAAACAGATAATCAAAAGTTGTGGGTGGATTACACCCATAGTTAGTAATGGCGTTAGTGTAATAGACGATAGTAATGCAGGGTTAAATAAAATGTGCAGTTTAGTTTTACAAAGTCAGTTTGATATAGAAATTAGACAGCTCTTTATTAATAACTCTGAACAAATGCTAGGAAACTTGAGTCCTATACAAAGAACAAAGTCCACTTGAAAAACGTCACAAATCGTAACGCCAACCACAACCCAGAAGTTGCATATGTATCCATAACACAAGTTTAAGCACATTGCGGTTGGTACATACAGACATATTCACACATTGTTATACATATGTACATATTTATGTATACTTATATAAATATTTATGTACACTTGTATGTAATGCACAAGTCGCACTGTGCACAATAATCTCTGGTCAGAACAATGATTGCGCCCGACCCAGCGGTGCCGCACCTGTCGCATCGCCAACTGGCGATGTCACCTGACGTACACATAAACACCGTCAAGAGGCCAAGTCTATGCGCGCCGCTAATATGGCGAAATTCAATCTGTGTGGCATAGAATGTTTTGCAAAATTTCGCAATTAACCTTGAAGAGAATTTGTGTAGTTTTTGTGGCTTTTTCGAGTGGAAATTATGACAACATTTCAAATACAATAAATAAACAAAAAATAACAACAAACTGCGCAATGTTCACATTGTGTATTGTTTAAACAATGTTGTATTGTATTACCACAAAAAAATTAAAATAAACTAAATAAACAACAAAAGGAAATGAATAACACTAAAAAGCAGCGAGTTGAAGAAAAATTAAAAAAAGCACTTTGGCTATAATTGCACGAACTAAATGTGGAATTCGGTTTAAAGTTCGGGTGTTTAAAGTACACTTAAAAAAAAGTTGTGATACTTTTAGTCAATTTTGGGTTAAGAAGAAGCAAACTTTGTTTTCAAGAAGAAGAAAAGTTCATCTTAGTTCGAAACTCTGCTTGCAACATTTCTAAACTTTTAACTCTTTTTTTTTAATGAATTCAAGAGTTTTAGATTTTAAAGTTTTAATTTTTTTTTTCTTTTTAGGTTAGGTTAGATTCGGTTTAAATAGCCAAGAGGCTAAAAAAAAATATTTGCCTGATTATTTCTCATTTGAAGCGCTTTGAAGTTAATAGACCTATTAAATCGTGTTTCCCAATATAAACTCTTAACCCATCACAGATTTTGATTTTCGTAAAAATGTAAAACATGTATCCCAATCTTTATTATTTAAAATATTTTTACTAACTTTGAAGTCAAAAAACATCATTTTTCATAAATCATGTTTCTCCATACAAAATTTAACCCTTGCTTTACACTGTTCGATTTAGTTTTAAAAAATAATAAAAAACACATGTCCAATTATTTCTAGTTTGAAGTGTTTTAACAAAATTTGAAATCATAAAACTCATTGAGTCATGTTTCTCTATAAAAATGTTAACCCTTAGTTTACCCTGTTAGATTTCGATTAAAAAAAATAAAAAGCACGTGACGAATTCTCTCTCATTTGAAGTGCTTTTACTGAGTTCGAAAACAACAAACTTAATGAATCATGTTTCTCCATTCAAACTTTTAACTCTTAGTTTACCCTGTTAGATTTCGTAAAACGAAGAAAATTAAAAACACTTGTCAAATTATTTCTCATTTGAAGTGCTTTAACTAAGTTTGAAGTAAAAAACTCACTGAATCTTGTTTCTCCACAAAAATTTTAACCCTTAGTTTACCGTTAGATTTTGATTTAAAAACAAAATTAAAAGTATAATTTCTCGTTTGAAGTGCTTTCACTGAGTCTTGAGTAAAAAAAACTAATTAAATCATGGTTCTCCATAGAAATTTTAACCCTTGGTTTACCCTGTTAGATTTCGATAAAAAATATGAAAAGCAAAGCAATAATTATTTTCGATATCAAGTGTTTTCATCAATTTTGAAGTCGATGGAACCATTGGTTCATGTGTTTTTCGTTACCTTAACCCATTGCTGACCACGTTAAATATTGGTTTTCGAAAAATTTAAATAATTTTTGATTTGCAGTATCTATTTTTATCAAGTTTGAAATCAATAGGCCGTCACTAGTCTCTTGGGTTAACACTTAGTCGGATGGGGCGTGTGTTCCAGTTAGTCAGTGTTCAGTGAGATTCTTTGTGAGAATGCGTATCTCAGTACTTTTAAGACCAAAAAGTACCAGTGTAATTTTTCTATAACTGGGCCGTGTAAGCCTGAGGGGAGATGAGGAGAGATTAAACTAAGCTAAACTAAGTTGCTCGAGTTGTGCGAGGTTTGGTACAAAGTTTAAACGTGGCCAGCGGCACAACGACTTCCATTTTGTCTGAAAGCAAAAGAATGGACACGCCTTTCCTTTTCGTTGATATAAAGAAACAATTTAAAAATTTTTAATTTTGCTTCTCACTACTAATTTGATTACTGAAACCCAAAGAGTTTTTGGCCAAAAATTAAATACACTTTTTAAACTATAATTTTGTTGTTTTATTTGAACAGCACATCCGGCAGAGCTCAAAGTTTAAGCTAAATGAGGTCAAAGCGCCGTAACGATGCTATAAAATTTAACGATGACAAGGTAACAGCGCTGACTTGATGTGCCGACAGACACTAAACAAAGTCAAAAGGAAAGCCAAAGCCAAAGTTGAAAACAATTTTAAAATTACAAAAACAAACAAACAAATAGTTGTTGAAAAAATGTACAAAAAATGTGGGCACAGAAAACTGGTTGAAATATTTTTAGCAGCCACAGGCAGTTTGCATTGTCTTTGGCGAGTTTTGCGCCAACAAAGAAAAGCGCTGCTGCGGCATAGACGAACGCGCGCTGACACTTGGCAATTGGACGAGTTTTTGGGGCACTCAACATTCGTCAGATTTTAGCATAACTGGGCGAACATTAGCATAGAAATGGATATTAGCAGAGCAGAGTTGAAAAAAACAACTGGCGTCCGTTTTGGCGACGTTTCTAGAAAACGGCTCGAGCTGTGACTGCGGTTTTGGTTTGCATGTCAGGGCGCATGCGTTGTACTCTGACTGACTGGCCGACGCGTAGTTTGTGATTCGACAACAAATGATGATCAGTTCATTGTTGTTGCTTTTGTCGTTTCATTTATTGTTTTTCTCAAATGGGCAGCAATGGAAATATTTAATGTGCTATAAGTGCTTTCATGTGAATATAAAAATATAAAAAAAAATATATAAATATATGAATATATGTATTCATATATATTTTGTTATTACCGAAAAAAAATTGTTGAATAACGTAATTTCTTAAAGTAGTTTTGCATGTGCAGCTAAACGGCCAATGTGATGAAGGGCTCAACGTTGGCGGCGCTGCTTGAAATTGTTTCGAGAAGTGGGCAAACACGCAAAGATGTTGAGACTATTAAGTTTACAAATAAGGAATCAAAAGTAAAAATACAAAACCAAAAATAAACCACAAAAAATAAGAAGAAAAAATGAAAATAAAAACAACAAAAGGAGGACTGAAGCAAATAATATTAAAAAAACATCGTTGTGATTTTTGTTAGATTTAATTTGCAAATAACAAATGAAAACAAGAAATATACATTCTTACGGAATACAAAAATTGACAAAAGTAAACAAAAAAATATATAAATAAAAAATGTTTATATTGATTTGTATCGCCATTATATTGCACCAAAGAATGAATCATTTTATATTCGAAAATTTCCCATATACACACATATGTATGTATATGCTGAATAATTAGGTTAAATTCAATTCAATAAAAATTAAATAAAAGTCAAAATAAAAATAAATTAAAATGGAAATTCTAAAATATAATGCAAATAAGAAGAAAAACGAAAATAAGAAATATAAAACTAAAAAAACAATCAAAATAAAGATTAGGTAAAATTAAAATTCTAAAATATAATGCAAATAAGAAGAAAAACTAAAATAAAAAATATAAAACTAAAAAAACAATCAACTAAAACAGTTAAACCAAACAAGTAAGAAAAATTTTTTTTTTTTTATTTTAAGAATAAACAATTTTAGCTACTTAAATCTGTCAAAGGGCAAAACAAAACCAATAAAAAAAACAAATTACTACAAAAACTAGTTTCGATTCTAAAATCTGTCAAAGAACAAAACAAACAAGAAGAAAATCTGTTAAAAAAACCATTTCAGCTAATAAAATTTGTCAGAGAACAGAAAGTAGACAAAAAAATTAAAAAGAACTTTAAACAAACTCTATATGAGCTTGTAAATTCTAACAAAGAATAAAACAAAACAAATTAGGAAAACAATTTTAAGACAAATTTAAAAAGACAATTTTATAAGACTAAAAGACTAAGACTAAGAAATACTATTTTAGTTACTAAAATCTGACAAATATGAAAAAGAAAATAAGAAGAAGAGAGATAATAAGAAGAAAAATTAAAAACAAAACTATTACAAAGAACAAAACAAACCAGAAGAAAAACAAACTATTAAAAAAACTATTTCAGCTACTATAATCTAACAGAGATTTAAAAAAAGAAGAAAAAATTCATTCAAAAAATCAACTATTAAAAAAACTGCTTCAGCTACTAAAATCTAACAAAGAACCAAACAAAACAAAAGAGAAGACCAATTGTAAATAAAAATTATGAAACTAAGCAAAAACTATTTCAGCTACTAAAATCTGACACAGAACAAAACAAAACAAGTAAGAAAAAAATGTAAATAAAATAAAAAAAAAAGAAAGGAACATTTAAGCTGCTTAAAGCTGTCAAAGATCAAAACAAAACAAAGTAAATAAGATGATAATAAAAATATAAAATATCAAAATACGAGGGAGAGCTGAATAAGTTGATGGATTTTTAAATCACCCTGCAGTAACTCACATGCAACACTGCTCCTGTCAACTATCATCTGTTACTGTCAAATTTTGATCAAACAGCGTTATTGAGTTTGTGTTTGACGGCTGTTAACAGTTGTTAGTAAACTACTGTCAAGTTTTTATTAAACAACGTCATTGATTTTCTATTTGACAGCCGACAAAGTGTTTGACAGAAGACAACTTTGAGAATTTTGTCATAAAAGGGTAAAAACTGAATTTCATGTGCGCATCAAACATTAGTTTTTGTATAAAAACCATTGCCGAAACCAAGCAAAGGCTTGATAACTAAATACTATGGGAACTCTGGACTATCAATTTCAATGATTAAAAAGTTCGGGCCGCCTAAAAGAAGTCGTCACGTCAGTAAACTTTATAAAATGATATTGGGCAATCGGTCAGTGAAATTGTGGAAAGTGCTTGAGGTGGCTGAGGTTGTAGGCATCTCAACTGAGCGGATCGCGTTTTACATTATTATTGGGATATGAAAAACCGATTGCTGACACTTGACCACAAGCACAACCACTTTCAAGGAGTCTTTTGGCGATATTTCATCGCAATCCGAACGAGTTTTTGTTGAACAAAACCTGGATCAGACCACACCAGAGGCCAAAGAACATTAAAAGCAGTGAACTTCTCCGTTTGAACGTGCAACAAAGAAAGCCAAGATGGGCCTGTTGGCCATTAAAGTAATGGCCAGAATACCTTAAAAAATGTGAAAAAAAACTGGTGAATATTCTTCTGGGTTTTTCAATAGATTCGGCATTGAGTTGAAGCAAAGACAAGTACATTTGGTCCAGAAAAAAGTGCTCTTGCATCATAACAATGCAAGAGTCCACATGTGTGTAGTTGCCATAGCAAATATACACAAATTGGGCTTCAAAGTGCTTCACGCTATAAAAAATATTCTCTAGACTGAGCTTCTTGCAACTGTTTTCTGTTTTCAAATCTGAGGAAATGCCTCGCCGCTAAGAGATGTGGGTCGAATGAAGAGGTCACTGAAACAAATGACTATTTTGAAGACCTTGAGAAAACCTTTGAAAGAGATAAATAATTAAAAAAACTGGAGCAAAGGCATCGAGCTAAAAAAGACTGTGTTGAGATATAGAAGGCCCTTTAACCGAATAAAATATGTTTCATTCAAAAAGTCACTGACTTATCAAACTGCCCTCGTAGCTATTGAAGCTACTCAGCTGTATTTTTGGGCTCTTTAGTGTCTGGAAAATATTTGTTTTCATTTAGAAACTTTGCCCAAATTGTGCTTACATAAAATATCAAAATAGCTACTGAGCTGCTCAAAACTTTTGCGCCAGTATTCGGTGTGCAAGAAAGAATTGCTTTCAATTAGAAAATTCGTCAAATAGTTACATTCAATAATTACATTCTCGTTGTGTGCCATGTTGGAAGACAATTTATTTTCTTCAGATTTTTTGCAATTTATTTCTTTACAAAATTTAAGTTTTGCTGCTTCATTAACACTACGCGCTGATCACTTAAAATATTCAAAAAATAAAAAAAAAATAAACGTTTATGTAGTCAAATGAAATGCAGCGAAAAGCATTGTTGCGACAGCAATAAAACGCGACAACTTTCACCGTGTACGAGTGCAAGCAGCCGACGCAAAATACTGTCTACATATATCTGCGTTGTTGATTCAGAAACTTGGTCTAGAAATTTTGTGTTGAAATATTTGCGGCCAGCGTTTTCGAATGGCCCAAACAAGACAACAGAATGGCCAGAAATGCAGCTGCCGATCGTTAAGTAGTATGAATGTGTTATATATGTAACAGTGAACTAAATATGTGCACCGAGTGTATGAATCTCGAAATTACCTTCTTTTTAATGTATTTGGCAATTTTTGACAGTTTCATTGCTTTGGCGCTCATCTTGTTTGGTTTTGTAGCTGTTTTTGTTGGCTTTGCGGCGAGATTTTCGGTTCACTTTTGCAATAGCAGTTTGTCTTCTAGAATGTTTTGTTTCTTTGGTTCTGTATTTTCTATACAAGAAATTGTTTTTGTATGTCTGTTTTGTGCTGATTTTGTTTTAATATTTAGACAGAAATTGCCAAAAAAATGTGCGAGACGAGTGTTGTTTTGTTGCGATTGTTTTGTTTGGCACTTTTTGCAAAATATTACAGAACACAGCAAATAAGTTGCGGAAGGTTTAAGATTTGTCAAATTTTCAAAAAATAAAATTTCTGGAAATTGCTATTCGTTTCAAATCGCTTAAGTTTAGTTCACATATAAAGAAAATTCAATTAGCATTGAGCTCAATTTTGCATTAAAAAGTCACATTTTCGTCGATTTGCTATTTTTTCAAATTTCTAATTGCAATTCAATCCAAACTGTCTTTCGAGCATACAAATTATGCTTTAAATTTTCGTTTCACCAAAAATTGTTGGTTCCAAAAACCGAAACAAAACGCCGTCAATCGCGTTTGAACACTGGGACGCGAGTTTGATTGCTCGACGCGTTTGATCGCTGATATCGATCGTTTGTGTAAGAGGCGCAAGTTGTGACTGAATGAACGTTTTTCGAACATCAACTACACTTCGCTTCAATTCGTGTCGATTTAACGCAAAACAATTTCAACGCCAACCGGCGACCGATTGTCGGCGCGAGCGTTGGTGATGTTGCTGGTTGCTGGTTTGGCTGCGGCGGCGCCAACGCCGACGTTGCTGTCATGTTTCAGTTCTTTGGCGAAATATAAAAACCACCAATCGGTTGTGGGGGCTGGTGCGATCGTGTCGATCGCGCAACTCGTTTGTCCATCTGTCCATCCGTTTGTCTGTCCGCGCTTACAGCTGTACGCACATTGGTTTTTGGTTGTTATTTCAGCTATTCGGTCGGTGATTGTTGTGCGGCTGTTCTGTGTTGTGTGCAATTTTGTTTGACTTTATGTTTTGTTGTTGTCTTTGCGCTTTATTTGAACTGAATTTGGAATTTTCATCTGAGCCCATGTGTCGGCGAGTGTGTTTGTATGTGTGTGTGTAGGGGGGCATGTCCCATTCGCGTTTAGATGCTGAAAGGCGCCCATTGTTCCAAACGAAAAGCATTTCAATTTGCAATTTGCCGCAATTTCGATTTCAACTAATTTATGTTTTTGTATTTTTTGTTGTTATATTTTTATGCTCTTTCAAGGAATTTCAATTAAAATATACGAGACTGAAGTATTTATTTGGCGTCGGTGTGACGCGGTTGCGTTCGCTGATGGTGTCGATGATAAAATAAATTGTTTTCAAACAAATACAAATCATGCAATGCCAACGAACGAGCCTGCCAGATAGCAACCGCAGTACGCACACGCCCATCCCTGCTCCCCCAGCCCAGTAAGCGCCCTTCTTTTCGCCCATTCGATTTGCTTATAACAAATCGATGTGGCTGAAGAAAATGTCAAACAACAAATAGAATGGAAAATGCTATGCCACTTCTAATGGAGCGATTCGAATCGAGTTGGGCGTCTTATCGTCGTCTCGGCGATCCACTTCGATACGTTGAATTGCACGGCTATTGGATACGGATCGATTGGACACCGCGCGAAAGACAAACAGCAGCCGAAACGAAAACAAACTTTTACAGCGAACTGTAGTTGTGGCTACGCGTTCCATGTTATGTGGCAGAAGTTTGTTTTGGAACAGATACAAATGTGGAAAGTTTTTGCCAGCCTGTTCAGCGCACCTCATGAGCCTAAGTAATCTGTGGTGTGACCAATTCGTTCAATCAATTTGATCAACTGATTAACTGTAGGTGGTTTACAACACACAAGGCGTAAGATTTTTTTGCTATATAATTTAATCAAAAATTAACTATTGTACTTGAATGTATTTGAAGTAAGTAATGCGGTTAATCAAAATGAATAATTCATTAATAAAATTAATCTTTTTTTAATTTAATTTAATTTTAATTATTAATTAATAAATTAATTTTTCATTTAAAAATTTCTTTTTAAAAATTTATGTATTTATTTTCAAAATTTATTAATTCATTAATAAAATAAATGTGTTTTTAATTTAATTTAATTTTTATTATAATAATTAATTTTTGTTACATAATTAAATCAAAAATTAACCATTTTACTTGAATGTATTTAAAATAAGTAATGCGGTTAATCCAAATAAACAATTCATTGATACAAATAATTTTTTTTAATTTAATTTAATTTAATTTTATTTATTAATTAACTAATTAATTTTAAATTTCAAAATTTATTTCTCAAAATTTATGTTTTATTTATATTTATTTTCAAAATTTATTAATTACTAAATTTTTTGAATCGTTGATAAAAACAAATTTTATCAAAGAACTTATTAATTAATTAATAAATTTCTAAAATAAATTAATAAATGAAAAATACATTTTTAAATCAATTGATTGTTAAAAAAGAAATGCAGTTTATCAAACTAGTCAGTTCAACAATTAAATCAATGAGAATAAATAATATGTATAAATAAATTTTCAAAAATGTATTGATTGCTTAAAAAAAGAAATTTTGTTTATCAAACCAGTCAGCTAAAAATTAAATCAATAAGATTTAGATATTTGAATTTTTGAAAAAATAAATTAACAATTGAATTAAATATTTGAGTTTTATAATACATAATTAATTCAATTAACAATTGAATTAAATATTTGAGAGTTTTATAATACATAATTAATTCATCGATTATATTTAAATTAATTAATTCATTGATTTGAATAAAAATCATTAATCATTTCCATTGAAAATTTGAAACATTAATTAATCGATTGCATTTAAAAAAAACTCTTCGGTTAATCAAATTAGTGAGCTCAACGAGTAAGTCAATGAGAATTGATTAAAAAAAACTAATAACTACATTCGAATTGAATATGTGAGCCTTTGTAAAGTTAATTAATCTAAATAACAGATTATACTTGAAACAACCAATTCGGTTAATCATGTTAATTTGAGCCAAAGATTTGATTTATAAATATAATATTTAATTAATCGATTGTATTTAAAGTAAAGTTCGGTTAAACAAATTAGTTGATCATTATTAGTTAAATGAATCAATTAATCAATTAAATTAAATAAACCAATGAGAACTTTTTGGATTGCCAAATAATTAATTGACATTTGAACTGAAATTTTTGAGAATTATTGAAATAGTAACTATGTATTATCATATCTTAAATTCATATTATTTCATAAGATAAATTAATTTGAAAAAAGTGAATTATTGAAATAAGTGTTATATTGAAACTGATTTTATTAAAATAATATATTCAATTAATTGAATTATTAAATTCAAAGGCTAAATTTTGAATTTTGAATTTGAAAATTTTAAATTTTAAATTTTCAAAAATTTATGAGTCGCTTGCGTTTAAAATAGTAATTTTGGTTAATTAAACTACCGAATTGCAAACTAAACTTTTATTTTAAGTAAATAAATCATAACAATATTAATCATCTCCTATTTATACAAAAAAGAACATAGAACTATAAGAAATGCCGTTAGTCGAAATTCTTACAATTTGATGTATGTACTTTCTATGCTATAACAATTAATCAAGAATTTGTAATAATTGATAATAATAGTAAGAATTATTATTATTTTAGATACAATTAGTTATTTAAAAATAGTTAATCAGCCAATCAAAAAGCTGGTCTTAATTGAATTATCTTGAATTAATGCCTTTAATTTTTCATCAAATAATTAAATTCAAACAAGTACGAATTAATTAATTTCAGTTCAAAGACTATCAGTTAATTGATTCATTTAAATAAATTTATAATTTTATTAAATAGTCGGTTATTGAAATTGTTACACTCATTAATTAATTCCATTTTAATTATTATTATAAAATGTATGCAAACTAATTTATAATTAAATAATTACTTCAATATGAACTAATTCAGTTTGAATGTAAAGTACAATTCAATATTGGGTTGAGTTGCGATTATTTGAATGAAATTCTATTCAACCCAATTAAATTTAATTGAATACAAATACAATTTTTTACTCACTCCATTTGAATGCCTTTATGCCAAATGGCTTTAAATATTAACTTCAATGTAAACTAATTCAGTTTGAACGTAAAGTTAAAAACAACATTAGGTTCAGTTGTGATTAGGTGAACGAATTAATTCAACTCAACCCAATTAAATTGAAAATTATTGCACTTTTAATTAACGTCATTTGAATGCAATAATCACAATAAAATTAACGACAATTAATTTATAATTAAGTAATTACTTCAAGTATTTACTCTAATGTAAACTAATTTAGTTTGAATATAAAGTTTAACTTAACATTGGGTTCAGTTGCGATTATTTGAATGAATTAATTCAACTCAACCCAATTCGATGTTTTGTTCAAGAACATTTTCCAATGTATTTCTCTTACCAAAGTAGGAATTAAAGTAAAAGTAAACTGGTTTCTAACAGATTCAGTTAGGTTAACCCCAAATCAATTCATTTTAATCAAACAATGCATTTTTGGACAAATTGTTGTTTAACTAGAAGCGAACAGAAACTGGAAACCGACAGAGACAGGAATGTTTGTTCCCATACCGAATGGCATTTTGAATTTGTTTTCAATAATGTTAACGTCACTGCCGAATATCGTTAAAGGTCAACAGGAAAACCCAAATTTCAAATAAACATATTTTAGTATTTAATTGAATTATATAAAATTTATGTAAATATTTTAGTAATGCGACAATAATATTGAATACCCAAAGTCAGGTTCTCAGTGAGAATTCTACAAGTTTGTTATGAGCTAAAAAAATGCAAAGACTTTAAACGGTTTTGCGTAAACTGGATAGAGAAACAGTTTTGTAAGAGACCAGTTGATTAAATAAGTAATTATATGTATGTAGGAAGGACTTAATTACGGTATGAGCTATGAATTACGGGCCCACGCTGGGTGTGGCTTTCTGCATTCTTGTGCGTCTGCGCAGCCATGCGACCAAATGAGAAAGTGTAATTATAATGTGGGTAGTTGTAATTAAATTGCATTAGTGTTATGTGTGGCGGATGCAGAAACAGGTTCTGCGGCACTTAAAGCACTTAATTAATTATAATATATATGAACTCAAATGGGCGGCATGCGTTGGGCCGCGGTGTTTAGAATTCGAAGCGCGATTGTTTTAATTGTTATGGCTTAACCAGTTAGAGATTCTTGGCTAATGACACAAAGCCATTAGAATTTTGTCTGTTTTAGTTTGGGCTGGCAGCGTTTTTAGGAAAGCTCACAGAAGCACAATGAGTTGGTTTAATTTCATTGTGATTTCAAATATTGTGACGGTGACGGTATGACGGTGACTCTTTCATTTAGAGCGCAGAAAATGCGATTTGCGTAGAAAGCTTGCTAAAGTTAGTAAGAAGTGGGGAACCTAGAATGGATGGATTGAATGGATTAAAATAGAATGAATTGAAGTTAACTGATTTGAACCTGTTTACAGTATTTCCATTCCTACTTTGGTTAGACAAACACATTGGAAAATGTTCGCGAACGAAAGAGTCAAACTGAATTACTTGGCATTGAAGTAAATACTTGAAGTAATTACTTAATTATAAATTGTAATTTAGTGGCGATTATTGCATTCACGTGAAGTAAATTAAAAGTACAATAATTTCGAAAACAGATAATTTAAAAAATTGTATTTTTTTTCAATTTAATTTAATTGGGTTGAGCTGAATTTCATTCAAATAATTGCAACTGAATTTGATTGAGATTATTTAATTCAAATGAAGTTGAATAAATGTACAATAATTTCAATAACAGATGATTTAAAAAATGTTTTTAAAAATTTAATTTCACTAATGATTTAAATAGGTTGATTAACCATTCTCTAAGATCAACCGTAAATGATGTCTTGTCACAGCCCTCACGAGGTGGCAGCTTTTGACATGACCGACAGAACCCGATGGAGTTGGCAACCTGTCAGCGGCGAGCCGAGGCGGGGTTCTCTTTAAGCCGCTTCCACTGGTCACGGTGCGTTCAGTCCAAACTTTAAAATAATTTTTTTCCCCAGCTACCCAGTATTGTCAGATAAGGAGACTTCCTCCTAGATTTAGAAGATTCTTGGCCTTATAGGAGAATTTTCAAGAGGAAGAATTGTTTAGGAGACTTTGATGGTGATAGATTTGACATCGTTAGTGGCACTGAATATTGAATTTAATTTTATTTAATTTTATGCTTCAAAGTGTATAATTTATGCAATGAATGAAGAAAGTTTACAAAAGCAAATTTTATACCAATCTCTTTTCTTTTATATGTTTTTTTTTGTGCTCAGTTGTGAAACTGAAGCTGAATGAATAAAAAAGCTGCAATAAAAAAAACTAAATATATTTTGTTGTTATGCCCAGTTAAGTAAGCAAGTTGAGTGCAAAAAGTACAAGAGATACAAAAGTGAAAAATTAGGCTACAGGAATTAAGGGATTAGCGATGGAGAACTCTAAACACAGCATTCATTTGCACGTGCATTGTGAATGCCTTTAAGCGAGTGTTTAGTAGCTAAACTTGTTAACTGCGGCTCGATCTTTACCCCTTTTTGAATTTCTAGAAGAAGCAGAAGCTTCGTTTCACCTTACGAAACACCCACTTGAGAGCGTCTGCGACTTGTATAAAGAATTCAAATTCAAACTTTGAAATCAACACGAAATTCGTCTCAATTAAAGCATCAACTTGACAATCGATTAGCTCGCTGGACAATACACTCGATAGATGTAAATACGAGTCAGCATGAATAAGAATGTGCACGTTCGTCACGTAGCGCCCCAACGTCACTCGGCCACTTGCACGCGTTTCTCTAAAGAATGACTGCCATACGCGAGCAACTGGCCGCTCAGGAGGCGCGCTGACATATCGCTTGCGTGTAGAGGCATTGTGGCATATTCAATTTACATTCAATTCAATTCAATTCAATTAAATGTCAATATGAATTGTAAATTTGCACTGCCACCATTTTATATAGGTACATACCATATATATATGTAAATGTATTATATATTATATTAATATATATATATGTAATATATATATATATATATATATATATATGTAAGAGTATATGCAAACAAATGCCGAAAATTGTTTGAAAAAAAATTGTTGATACTCTGCCCGCCTTAAACCGGTTCGCACCCAATGCCAGCCGGACCAAATATTTGTGGACCTGCAATGGCGTGAGAGTTAGTTAAGCAAAAATAATTGCTGACATTTTTAGAAGAGTCAATAAAAAGCGAATAGCAACAACAATGAGAACATGAAAATTTACTAATGTCACTAATGCCAGTAAATAAAGACGCTCGTATTCACCTCAGCGATAAGCGCCGCAAACGCCGCTGCAGCAACAATGCAAACAGCAGGTTTACTGTACGCGCGCCCCGAGCCGGTCAGCTGTATTGGCTGCGGCTGCGTTTATCTGTGTTAGGAATATTCAAATGCAATCAATGTTAAAGCTGTTTTAATTGCCCATTGCCAGTGCACGCACGGCCGGCGACTCATGCTGCACCGCCACTGTGGCAGAGCGTCTGATCGGCCATAAAGGATGCGCTGTTGTTGGCACTGATCAGACGGCCATTTTAGTTGTGCCATAAGTGGGCTTCGTTGCTTCGCCTTGTGATTGCATCAGCTACTTTGCATATCCTTAAGTATGGCAACTGTCGAGTGCAGGTTGCATGTGGCGATTGTTTATTGGGCCGAAAATAAAGTGAACTGGGTGTGCGGCTGAATAATAAAAAGATCAGCCATCGAAATGCAGTTTAAACGACTAATGAAAGTCGGCATTAAGTTGTTGCCGATTTAGTAGGATTTTGCAGAGACAAAAGAATTTCGGACAACTGCCGATATTTGGTATTCATCACATAAATATGAGTGATTGTGTGTTTAATGTGTTTACAGTTGACAGCTGTCCACTGTAGAAGAATTGCGTCAACATGAGAATACAGGATTGTTGCATGTTCAGTGGTCTTTGGTTAGGTGATTCAAATCTGGCGTTGGGAAAAATGTGTGAGGAGACAATGCAGAGCACTAATTATAGGAATTCAATAAATATATTTTCGATCAGATTCGGGTTCCGGAACGGGGCTGATAGCATTCAGTTATAGAGCAAGTCAGAGTGTTCAGCCTAGCAGACGTTTCGTTTTGCTTCCAGTTTAGCTTTAGTTCAAATCTGTTGCTCTGTTAAGAATCCGCTGAATCCGCCCCTGAGGCCCAGGGGCGGATTCAGAAAAATATTTGGGGGGGAGGGGTTTCAAGAAGTAATTTTTTAATATTCATAAAATGCCATTCCATTTAATTTGTATGTGGTGTTAAAGTCTACTCTAATATTTCGGGGGGGGAGGCTTCAACCGCCAAACCCCCTCCTGAATCCGCCACTGCTGAGGCCATATAAAAGCAATATTAAAAGAAGAAGAGACTTGTTTTACTTAGCCATTATGAGGTGAGTGTTGCATTACTCAGAGATTTCGCGTAGTTGTTTCCTGATTTTGTTATCACTACATGTGACTACATGACCAACTAGAGTCCAAACTGCCGCTTAGCTTTTACAGAATGTGTACAGTTATAAAGTGAGGGACAGTGTCCAATTTAGCAGATTTCTTATTAGGCTTTCAGTTCAGATCTGTTGGGCTGTTTAGTCTGTCTCTGAGCCCGTTTAGGCGATATTGGCACCATTCATCATCACTTCCTCTATTATGAGATGACTTTACATTACTTAGCGATCTACTCGAGAGATTTTGGATTGCTGTTCATTGATTTTGTTATCATTGAATGAGATTTACATAAAGTACCAGAATCCTAGAAGCCGCCGAATCTGTATATACCAGCACCTATTTCTCTGTCCACCTGAAGCCAGCAGTGAACTTGGGATATGTAATATTCGATGAATCTTTTTATTCTTATCAGTCCAGACGAGGGTCCTACCCTCGTCTGGAGGAGGAGGAGAAGGTCGCAGAAGATTTAACGGCCCGGGTTTTTTCCAAGGTTCGGATAAGGGATTCGTGCGTTCTACGACCCTAAACCCAAGCGATGCTATAGTAACCAGTACTGATTCAATTGCTTTCGTAAATTGAAAAAACTTTCCTGAATACAAAATTTAATGCAAAAATCCACCAAAAGTGCTGCCCTGAGAATCTACTTGAATTTAAGTTCCCTAATTTCATCAGGATATGCATTAAAAAGCAAAAGTTTTATATCCTCACCCAACGTTTATACTTAGTCTACCTCCACCCAATCTTCTTAGGTTTCTAAAACAATCTAAGAAGTTTGGTGCAACAAAATATTCCTAATGCTGTTAACAATTGGTCTCTTCTAACTCTTTCTCTTCTATGTTTCTCTCTTCTATCTTTCGCATGGGTGAAGTACAATGGTCCTTATGGCTCAGAGCTGTAGAAGGCCCTTGGGCTCGACGGCTCATCCTCGCATCATTATCATCCATATGCCTGTCGCTTTGGGTTCTGTGATGAGACTTAATGACTTGAACTACATATCGATAGAAAAATGAGTTGCAAGGATCATTTTATGTATTTTTAATTTAAATTCAATCTGAAACTAACACTAATACTACCGAATAACTTAAGCATTTCTTAAACAACTCTAAAATCGAGACATTTTTTAAAACCACCTCTGGGATACGAAAAATCTGAGAAAAAAAAAAAGTTAAAAGCTTTAGCAGTGTTATTGCCTTTTATATGAGAGAAAAAGGACCACAACTTGACAACTCGACAAGACGGCATAGGCTGGTAATGGGTTGTTATGGTCAGTTAAGTAAGTGAGTAAGTAAGTAGGTATGTACGTAAGTAAGAATTAAATAGGTATGTAAATAAGTAAATCTATAAGTAATAATTAATAATTGACTGGCAAGTCAATAAGTCTCTAAGTAAGTAAATAAGTAAGTAGGTACATAAGCAAGTAAGTAAGTAAGTAAGAAGGTAGGTAGGCACGTAAGTAAGTAAGGACTAAATAAGTATGTAAATAAGTAAATGAATAAGTAAGTAAATAAGTAAGTAGGTAAGTAAGTAAGTAGGAAAGTACGTAAGTAAGTAAGTGAGTAAGAAGATAGGTAGGTACGTAAGTAAGTAAAAATTAAATAAGTATGTAAATAAGTAAATCAATAAGTAAGTAAGTAAATAAATAAGTAGGTAAGTAAGTAGGAAAGTAAGTAAGTACGTAAGTGAGTAAGAAGATAGGTAGGTACGTAAGTAAGTAAGAATTAAATAAGTAAATCAATAAGTAGGTACGTAAGTAAGTATCACCACTGGAACCAACCAACCAACCAACCAGGTACGTAAGTAAGTAAGTAAATCAATAAGTAGGTACGTAAGTAAGCAAGAATTAAATAAGTATGTAAGTAAGTAAGTTGGTACATAAGTACGCAAGTAAGTAAGTGAGTAAGTAAATAATTAAATAAGTAAGTAACTTGTTTTGTCTGATATCCATGTTGTATTGAGTTGTTTTTAAAAATGCCCTGAAACATCTTTAAATATACATACAATAAAATTTACTTGGGATTACTTTGGACAACAAAACAAATAATCCTTTAGGTTAGGTTAGATTGGCTAACCCCGGCGGGGGTCTCACATAGACCAAATTAGTGGTCCATAGTGTAACCAAGACGTGAAGCGGAGATCTAGAAACTGTTTTTAGTAAATTTCTTAGCGATTCTTCCTAGAAATTACTTGTGACTACTTTGGACAACAAAACAAATAATCGAGTAGATAAAATTAGACTTATAAAAAGCTACGAATACGATCGGTGAAATCTGATCCCCGAATGATACATAACACAAGATAATCTCATCTGTAGACCCGCTGTGGGGCTCATGTTTGCTATAACAGAATATGGTAGAGCATTTTTTTTACTGCCAATGCTATGAACAGATACAAACTTTCCATTCCATTTCTATTCAGCAAGCACAAAAATTCCATGGAAACAAGAAAGTCAGTTTAATAAAGTAGACATGAAATGCTGAATTCACTCTTGAATTCGCTCTAAACGACAAGAATGAGTAGCGCTATTTGGTCTAATCATCGATCAGTGATCTGCACCACTTAAAATTTAATGAGGAAATTAATAACTTTTACAAACAAACTTAAATGTGTAATAAATTTCATTGTGCATTTGCAATGAACAATAAATGGAATATTTCCAGGCAGATTGTCTTATTGGTTTATCATTAAAAAGATAAGCACTTAAAGTTTGAATAATTTAAATAAAATAATTTGAAGAATAGCCAACAAAGCACGTGGTGTCATTAGCAAAACAAAGAAACGGAACATTATCAGCTTTTAAATAAATTAAAAAAAAATCGCATAACTTTGTACTTTAAGATAAACAACAACAGCGTAAAGATGCCAGAAATAGAAGTAAAAACAAACGGAGAATGTAGTAAAGATGGCAAATAAAAAGTGGCAAATTTCATCAAAGAAATATTTCAAAACTACAAAACAAAAAAAAAATATGAAGAACAATTTGAATGAAATTCTTGCAAATGTGCAAAATAATTTCGATTATACAAACGAGCCAGCGAGCGAATTAGTCGAGATGGCAAAAATAGCCTCAGTGAACAATTGAAAAACCAGTTTGCGAAGGAATTTTGTTGGTCATTGTTAGTTATGCACATTGTGGCTTTTATGTACCAACAACAACAACTTGGCAGTCATGAGGAATCATAACAGAAGGTAAAACAGTTTTTGTTGCAGAAAACAGTGAGACATGCTGAGGCGCACGCTGACTATATTTCGTTTGGATTTGATTTGATTGGTAAATTATTATATTGAAATTTGTTTGAACTAAACAGAAAATTAATGTTGCTTATCGCTGTTTTCATTTCATAAGTACAGCAACAACACTAACAAGCGGCATAAAATGAGATTTTTTTCCAAGCTGATAATTAAATGCAAACGGGCTGTGAACTTGAAATGTGATTAAAACCGATTTGTTGTTGTTTTTGTAATTGCTTGTTGTTTCCAAACGAAAACGACAACAATCACGTTTGTAATAAGTGTTGACCTAAGCGACTATTTTTGATGCTTTGGCGTTACTGTTCCAAGTGATTGGGCGATAACCGGCAGAAAAAAAATCAGTAAATTTGAATTACAAAAAAATTAAAGTAAACAACAAGCCGGATTTGCACAGAAGACTGATTGAGTGATTTTCTGATCTCATAGCGAACGGTTTGTCTTTGCAAGTCTTTGAAAAATTGCACTGGTTATTTGGTTGAATTGCGTTGATTTGATTTCGAAGCACAAATGAACTGTGCACAAAATCTGTTAAATTAAATTTAAACTATTTAAATTGTACGGGGCGTGTCTTTTGTAGCCAGCCTTCTTTTGTGTTCTCCGGCTGGAACTTAATTGTTGTCCGGCCACAATAAGTTCGCATTGTACGGACGAGGAACCATGCATGACGGCTTGCGCTCATAATGGACAGTCATTTTTGAACTTCAGCTCTGTGACTGACATTCGGGTTGAACGTAGTTAGGGGCACGTGGAAACGGTACAGACGAAATTTGGGAAAAACATGCAATAAATTTCATTCATTTGAATTTGAATTTGAGTCGGATTTAGTTGAATGTAGTACAATGTCACAATTGATTGTGCTCATTTGAATTTCTGTCACACGGGTCGTGTAAAATTACAACCTGTGACAGTTTAATTACAATTTAAATAAAGAATATTAAAAATTGCATCAATATATATGATAAATAATTTTATACAAAGACTTGAAAAGAAGTTTGCTGGTTTTTAAACTGTTTGTGACGACAAAAAGCTGTCACAAAAAATCAAAAACTCGAAAATTGCTTAATTTTGTGCTTCATTAGCAAACACTTTTATTAAAATATTAAGAAAAACCTTGCTAAGCCAATTTTTGAATAATTTTATACCAGTTTGTTGGTTTTTAAACCGTTTATGAAAAATGTGTCACACAAAATAAGAAAAGTAAAAATTGCTTAATTTTGAAAAAAAATTTTTAACTGAACTGTTGAATAATTTTATACCAGTTTGTTTGCTTTTTAAACCGTTTATGAGGGCAAAAAAGCTGTCACAGAAAATCAAAAAAGCGAAAATTGCTAAAGTTTGTGGTTAATGAACAAAAATTTGTTTTTAGGTTACAAAATAAAGTTTAAAATTGAAGCACAAAAGTGCTTTGCTATCTTACAATTTACTATTGTGAAGCATTGAATAATAAATTTTATAATTGTTAAATAGTTAAGACACACAAAACATTGACACACTATGCATCTAAGATGACCGTAACAGTAACAACAATGTTCACACTCCAGTCAATTTAACTGCACAATAACTTCACGAGCCACACGTGCTGTGGTAGCTTGAACGTGCCTCATATCTCGAATACGATATCGAACGCAGTGTGAAATGCATGACGCACACAAAGTGTGAAGCAATACGACTGAAGAGGCTGGATAGCATATCACCGGCTAACCGCACAGCCAGACGGTAACGCAACTTGTGCATTTAAAAAATTATAACAATTGTACGCTAATTAATGCAAAACTGTTGCGAAACGCAAATAAAAGCGGATTTCAATATTTATAGAAAATCGTTGCAACATAATAAAGTAGATACACAACAATTTTTGGTGTTTACAAATTTGTTGCAAATTTCAATGAATTCAGCACAATGTGCAAGGACACCAAAAGCAGGTGAGACGACTTTAAGAGTAGCGCAAACAAATGTGAGGTCTGCACTAGATAAATTAATTTTAGTGGCGTTGTGATGGCAAATGCTGCCAACGAAAATTGCGAGCTTGAGTATGAATTGAAAATTAATGTAGCCTAAAACTATGCCACAGTTTTTAATTGTTATCCATTGACAGTGAGAAGGTTGCTTTTGAAAGCAGTGAACGTTGTTGCATACGTCTAGGCTGATTTTAAGAATGCAGTATTCTAGATATTAGTTCAGTACATAAAATACTGAATATTTTTTTATATAATTGATAACTCAATAGAAAATTGTTGATGTGTAACTAAAATCAATGCTGCTTTAAGTACCGTAAATTAAAAATAAGAAATAAAATAAAATAAATAAAACGAAACAAAAAATAAAATAATATAAAATAAAATAAAATCAAATAAAATAATATAAAATAAAATCAAATCAAATCAAATACAATTAAATAAAACCAAATAAAATCAAATAAAATAAAACAAAATAACAACATAAAATAAAATAATATAAAATAAAATAATATAAAATAAAATAAACTAAAATAAATAAAATAAAATAAAATAACATAAAATACAACTTAAATAAAATATTTTAAATTAAAATAAAATAAACTTAAATAGGGAAAAATCTAAATACATTTAAATGCAAAAATAAATAAAACATTTTAAAATCAAATAAATAATTAAATGAAATGAAATAAAATAAAATAAAAGGGAATAAAATAAAACGAAATAAAATAAATCAAATAAAAAAATATATTTTACAAAAATCAAAAACTTCTCATTACATTCTCATACAACAATCTTTATCAGAAAACAAGACGTGTTGCTATTCGCTTGTTGACATTTGTATGGTTTAAATTCCTAAGTATTCGCTCCAAAGCTGCAACCGATTTGCAATTAAAATGCCCCATTCACAGCTCTGATCGAATGTAAATTAGTTTGCGGTGCGCAGGCGCCGTGTTATAATTGATGCATGGCCACTATACGCATTTATTAAATTATTTTCCAATTTTTGCTAATTAAGGCCAGTTTATTCAAGTCAGTAAACAATTTTATGCCGTTGGGGTTTTTGCGCAACGGTCAGTTAGTTAAAAAGCAAATGACGTTAGTTAAAATCGTTGAGGTCGCCACACTCTTTGCATTTGTAAAGCAAGGAATTGATAAATATTTGTTTTAGTTTTAATTAAATATTGATTTGTGGAAAATTTATTTCGATTTGTGATTCAAGAAAACAATACAAAATTTGCATAGTCACATGTCCAATGAATTCGTTATGTACAAATGAAGAAGTTGATAATGGAATGTTAAATAAAGTGGAACAAGCGGCTCAATATTGAGACATGGGTTCGAGAAAACAGTTGACAAGAAGAGTAAAATTATCAATAAATCCGAATATATTTTTTTTCTTCATTCATAAAAATATCGAAACATACATAGTTGCAAGTGGACACTGAAACTTAAATTAAAATGAATAGAAAAAAAATCAACAATTTCAAATTGTGAGTACTAATTGAAAGAATCTTTTGTTCATTGACCGCTTTCATACACTTGGACATTGATGCGACTAATTTGGGACAGTAAGACGACTCGATTTGTGAACACTTTTCAAAAGGAATTGTGAGGGTTTTCGATTTTTCGTCTAAATAGCTCCACACATGCTCAATGAAAATCAAATCAAAAGACGAAGCAGGTGTTTCCAGCACATTTCGACAGTAAAGTAGCTCAAGACTTGCATAACGTACACTTTAGACCTTAAAATGATATCTTGGTAGAACTAACATGAAACTTTAATACCAAGTTTGCGCATATTTTCTACCATTTTTGCCTTAAAAATCTTAAGGTACATTGTTTTGGGTCATAATATCATCAGCAACCCGGATCTGTTGGTGATATTGAATGACAAAACAGTCCTTTACTTTCTTCTTTCAGTTTTGAATCAGCCTTCCACCAAACATTCTTCTAAACATTCTTGTTCTTTTCTAAAGTTTTGTCTACAGATGGAAGCAACTATTTCCTGGAATTTTCTTGTCTTAAAGATTTTCCTTGAAATTGTATCAAGTTTTAAACGATTCTGTACTATTAAGGGCTAATTTTTTTTAGCATTATGACAAAGATGACAATTTTTCAAATTCCTCTCTTTTTGTTATATAAAAAAGATGGAGTCATTCTGTTTGTATGACTTGTATAGTTTCATTCTACAAAAATTCAGAGTGAGTAGGAAATATGCAGAAATTTTGACTGCATTTATGGATTTAAATCTTCATATTCCCAGATCACATCACATAGAAGACACAAGCTTCAATGTTTAAGTAAAATTTCTTCACCTTTGTAAACCTTTGAAATAATCAGAATTTCTTTAAAAAAAATGTATAGAAATATTAACAATACTGCTTCTAGTTAGTATGAGCAGAGGTTTTGATATCCATTATAATATTTTAAATATAAACTTGTATGATTTGTAAATCTTGAGTCTTGCGTTGTTTTTTCATTGTTGCATCTATAACTGACGGTGATTTTAACTTTAGATCATAGTAAAGTAAATAAAACCAACCAGGTATATAGATCGGTTGATCGCAAAAATAAAATGTTTGACATTTTTCACTTCACAGTGCTATAGATCAGCGGTTCTTATACTGTTTTGCGTACTATTTGTATACAAAGCGGATCAAACGCGTATCACTTTAATTCCACAGTTTGAGAATCGCTACTATAGGCAATTCTTGTCGGGTGGGAGTGCTAAAAATTTAAATTTTAAATCTAAATACAGGCTGTTCTCACACTTTCTTTCGCGTACCAATTGTTTACAATGTGGTTCAACTACATTTGAAGAACTCACAAAGCACTGAGATATACTTTTCACTGTTTGAAAGCAGCTACCATGGTACAATAATATTTGTTTTGTATCATGGCAGAAACTTTAAGAAGTTATTTATAAATTATAGTACATGACATCTCTTTAGTTAAAACATTAACTTCCAGTATGCAGTTGAGTCTAACCTAACTTTTACCAATGAACCCAATCCATAACTGATATATTCAACTCCAACACTGCATCTTCTCTAAGTGCTGACCAAAACGTGTTAATGATTTCAGTATTTGTCAAATTCATGATTTCAGTATGGCGCAATCACTAAAGTGTTCATTTATGATCTGACACGCAATGACAATGCAAAAAACAATAGCAATGATTCACAGCCAAAATTGACAATAACTCAACAATAATAACAAATAAATATGGGGTAAATATGACACTGATGAAATAATTTTGCCTGCAATTGTTTGTGCTTTGAACCACCGAAATGAAAGGTGCTACTTAACAAATGTGTTTTGTGCAAACGATTTGTGCTTATTTCGATTTGTTCTTTTCGGAACTCAACAACAAACTTAACGAAAAATTGTACATATTAAATAAGATCGATGGTAAATGAAACGGGTGGCACTTGAAACTGCTCGAAAAGTGCAATTTTCACTTTGGACAAATATATAAATAGGTAACTTAAATATTGCTGCTGTGTGGTAGAGGCAAAAGGTGCTGCACTAACATTCAATAAATTTACAGGGTGAATTTCGTTAACCAACTGAAACGTGTCGAAACGGAAACGAAATGATGAACTCAAGAACCGCTTTACGGCAGACGTCACCAGTCTGTGTGCGTGTGACAGTGGGCCATTTTTTTTCTTTATACAAAATGTCAAAGTTGTGTTTCACAGCCACAGCCAAAAGATCGTTGGCGCTGCCGTAAAGGTGCAAATTAACAACTACAACTCAAAAGAAAAGTTCTATTCATATAAAGATACAGATAATTATATTCATTTGCGAGCTAATACAAAGTTGAACACTTTCGTTGCTTTCTTTTGGTGTAATTTGAAATGTGATTTTTTGTATTTTGTTTTGGTTTTCTTTTTAGAGAAAGAAAAACGATTTGTTTCCTAACCTCGCCGCCCAACAAATCCATCTCATGCGATGCGGCATGCGATGCCGTTTTTATAATGTTGTAGGTCTTGGCGAAGGGAGCCTTTATTAGCTGATTGTTTGTTAGCAAATTCGTTCGTTTAATTTGTTTTCACAAATAATCGATTATTTTTTGTTTGGTGGTAATGGAGCATTAAACAATTTTGTTTGCGGAATAAAAAACGGAAAAAAGAAATTTGAAATGAAAAGAATTTCGTTTAAATTATACATATACGGTAAAAGATTCAAGTTAAATTTTTCAGCGATATTTTACGACTAAACTGCTAAAAGTATATAGTATATGCATATTAGTAATGATATTAGTTAACCTAAAGAGCTGAAGAGATTCGTAATTGAGAGAACTAGAGGCTTATATTCGATATAATCGATAGAGTAAACTTATCATAACTGCAATTGTAGTAATAAGTAGTAATAGTAGTAGTAGTAGAAGAAATACCAGTAGTAATAGTAGCAGTAACAGTAGTAGTTGTAGTAGTAGTAATAGTAGTAATAATTAGTAATACTAGTAGCAGTAAGAGCAGACAAATACGATACAACCATGTGGCAATATCGTAGCAATCAATGCAAGAATTAAGTTAGAACGCCAAGTGACAAATGCCGAACAGGCGTACTCACCTCCCATGATTCGCGCGTCAGATCGCCAATCTCCTCGTTGTCCTGGCTGCCGCTGCGCTGGCCGCTCTTAGTGGTGCCGCTCTTTGTCCACTCGGTGTCGTCCTGAATGAGCTCGTAGCCGCGCGTCTTTATCTGCTCCTCGTTCAGCTCGCCGTACAAATGCTGCACCCAGGTGTTGATGAAGCGGTACAGCTCGTCCACGCTGTTGACAGAAGTAGCAAATTTCATTACAAGTTCGCTTTGATTAGCTTATTAGTACTTGCCGATTTTTAGGTACACTAAACCAGTATTCAGGTCGCAATTTGTTTTTGCCATACGACATAACAGAGGTCGGTAGCGGTATAGCTTTGCCGATGGGTTTGCCCATGCGCAGACGTAAGTACAGCGGCGGATCGGGACAGGCGCGTGCTGGTCGTGGTATCAATTCTAGACGGGCGAGAGAAGAGCAATTAGCAAAGCGAATAAATAAAATTTGAATAGGAATAATGTTTATTCATGTTTTTGTTTGCATATGAAACAACGGACATTATTTACAAACGGTTTAAAATATGAACAAGAATGGTAAATAATTTACAATAAATGAAATTCATGTATGTATAGAAGTGTATGGAAATTTATATAATGGAAACTCACCTAATGTGATAAAAAAATATGAGAACAAAATTAATAATAAATAAAATAAATTAATATTAAAATAACAAATTAATTATGATTACGTTATTGTTTGACTATAAAATGTAAATAACGTTAGATAGAACTAATAGTATGCATTGATAAATTATGTACAAGCGTCAGTTGTATTAATAAATCTTAAAATTAATGAAAGTTTAAATTCGTTGTTTAACCATTACGAAACAACAATGAATTAGTTTTTTTGACATCAATCAGTTAATAACAATAACAAATCTTAATCAATTTATACATCATTTGCTCAAATTGAAAAGTCAATAATGGTCAACAACTTTTTTCATAGTCATAAGTTCAAATTAAAAATGAGATTTACATAAATACACGAAATAAAAAAAAAATAACATACAAAATCCAAAAAAAATTTATAAAAAAATTTATATTATACAGTCGTGTCTGGGTATAGTGAACACCCTATATAGTGAACACCCAAATTTTGACATGGAGCCTCGAAATCATGAACAAAATTTTGAAAGCAATTTCAAGCAAAAAGCAAAAAGTGTATTTTGACCAAATAAAACGTGTTTTTGAACAAAAATGTTAACCTTGATATAGTGAACAACCTCAATACTGTGAACAGGCTTTGCAATAATTAGTTCACTATATCCAGACACGACTGTATAAAAAAATAAAATAAAATAAAATAAAGTAAAAGAAAATCAAATTAAATTAAACAAAATAAAATAAAATCAAGCAAAATCGAATAAAGTAAAATAAAATAAAATAAATTAAAATAAAATAAAATAAAATAAAATAAAATAAAAAAATTAAATAAAATATAATATAATCAGGCAAAATAAAATGAAGCAAAATAAAATAAAGTAAAATAAAATAAAGTAAAATAAAATAAAATAAAATAAAATAAAAAATAAAATCAAGCAAAATAAAATAAAGTAAAATAAAATCAAATTAAAAAAAATAAAATAAAATGAAGCAAAATAAAATAAAGTAAAATAAAATTAAAAAAAATAAAATAAAATCAAGCAAAATCAAATAAAGTAAAATAAAATAAAAAAAAATAAATAAAATATAATATAACCAAGCAAAATAAAATAAAGTGAAATAAAACAAAGTAAAATAAAATAAAATAAAATACATAAAATAAAATAAAATAAAACAAAATAAAATTAATCAAAATAAAATAACAGTATAAAATAATATAAAAACATAAAATAAAAATTTTAAAATATAATTAAAGAACATTTAAAATACGAAAACCTTTGAATACTAAGTAGCACTGCAATTTTGTTAATAGTTAAACTATTAACAAAATTGCATAAACATAAAATTAAAATACATATACAAATACATAAAATTAGTTGTTCTTATAAGATAAATTAACATTAATTGCTTCAAGTTTTTGATTAATTAAATCTTCAATGAACCAAACCAAAGGAAAAACACGAAACTGTTTAGAATTAAGTGCGATAAGTCAGAAACTATTGTAAGTTCAATAAAGGATACGACAAATTGATTATCAGAAAAAGTGACAAATTGTGGTTTGCAAACGAGAAGTATTAAGGCAAAACATCAAGGTTCAAGTTCAGGTTTTAGTTTTGTTGAAATTATTACGTACACAAGCTTTGGAATTACTGAGCAAAATTTACAAGGGTCCATTATTGATTTTAATTGGTGCTTTTATATATACAGGGAAATCTTATTTGACGTACATGAAGCACAACTATATACACTGTTGTATAGCCACTGATATACGTATAGACATTTCATTGTTGCAAGTGGTGAGTAACGTACCGAGAATGTTAAAGTGCGGAAAAAATGGTGCCCGTACTATAAAAATGCAGTGTGACATTGTTGTGAGTGTGCAGCAGTGACAATACAATAGCAACAGATGAACATTTTTCATAAGTAATACAACTTTTCTACATATAATTCTATAGGTATATAATTCTAACAAGTGTGGAGAAAGAAGTGCGAAATTGCATATCATAAACGAATTCGACATCAGTTATGGCATTTAAAACAATATTTAAATTTCATTAATATGCTTTCAATTCGACAGGAAGGTCGAAAAGCAAATTTACAATTCAATATATAGTGAACATTTTATACTTCTGCATACTTCCTACTTGAGCGCAATTAAAATTGCAATTAAGAAAATTATTTGAAGTTGCTACGCGTGAAATTTGATACTTGAATATTTCCAATTATTTGGTCTTTCCTTTCTCTTGAAATTGTTTGAACAAAATTTTAACAGAAATTCATAGTTTTTAATTGACACAAACACCAAATGCCAATTTAAATATTAATCAATACTAATAGCTATTCTTTGAACAACTCAAAGAATTCCTATTGGAACAATAATTCTACATAGAATGCACTAAGTATCTCTATTGCGCTTTGCTGTTATTAAAACCAAATTCTAGTGAACATCGTGACTTAATTATTTGTAACAGCTTTTCGATTGCTGCGCTTCTCATACTTACTATCAACACTGATGAACAGTTCCGGTTTGTCGTCCACCGACACCATTGAGCGATAGTCCAGTTTCGGCTGCTGTTTCGCATCCTTCAATTTCGTCGTGGAAGCAGTGCCCTCCGATGACTGCGGACGCATAAATGTACCAATCGAGGAGCGTCTAAACAAATAAAGCATAGATTAATAAAATGTTTAAGCAACGAATTTCCGGTTGCTTGAGAATGCCAACTAAGATTTGATGATACCAGAGAGCAGTCACAGCTGCCATCCTTCATCGAGTACACAGTTACGGTTATGGAAAAGTGATCAACAATGGAATTTGATTGCTGCCCAGTAAAAGATGACAACTGTGCCGTCGAGTATTGTCAATGAATGATTATGAACAACAACAGCCAGCGTGATTAATACTTATTATATAAGTTTCATTTTCAGGCGATACATTATAGCCAAGTAAATAGTGATAGTCAAGTCACTTTGGAAGAGTAAAGATTGCGCACAAGTCGAAAACTCGCAACGATACCAACAAATGCTAAAGAAGAATTCACTAAACACACACACATCGTCCAACACTTGTACAAACGAAATCTCTAAATCAAAGTACAATACGAAAAATTGTAAAGTGATAACTCGGAAAGTTACTGTGGTCCTCAAGATAATGAAACGAGCAATAAATTAATTCGCAAATCGACAGAAGAAACCATAAATATTCATCCGAACTCAAGAGTGCGCTAGACATTGTAAATACTGGTGTAGAGGTTTAAACTATGGTTAGACAAATACAAAAACATTTGAAATATTTACAGTAAATGTGGGCACGTCATCATATTAACTTTGATTACAATAAATCATAAATCATTACTGTTACTTGCAACTGAAAAATGGGCTGATACAAGGAAAACTGAAGAGATCACCTAATGGGGAAACACAAGAATCTTTACGTATAGCTCAATGCAATTGAAATCGAATATCAAATCGAATGCGAAAAGAAAGGACACGCATACAACACTAATCAACAGCCCGGCAACGCCTTTTCCGTGCTTGAGTTTTCGTTTTCGTTTATGGTTTGTTGCTTACCCAGCAGAAATGTGACCCTCGGAATGAGTTGAATGCGGAGTCAATGGCGGCACTGGCGAGCCACCAGAGTCTTCGGACGGTGTTTTTGAAAATAAATTGCCACCCAACTCTGAGACCAAAGTGATGGGTGAACTGTGAGTATTTTACCAAAAATTTGTACACGGTGAGCGAGTAAATGTTGTTGTATTGGGTTTTTTGTTTTGCAGTTTTGAAAACAAACAAAAAAAAATTGGCAAGCGAATTGTTGCAAAATAAGCGTGTCGCATGTGTAAGTGATCGAGGTGAGGCGTGTTGTGTGGTAAACAAAAGTGAAAATATTTGTTTGGTAGTGGTGAGAGAGAGTTTTGAATTTGAGGTGTTTTTTAGTCCAATTCCAGCACAACGAAGTGAGCATTAAACGGTGTTTGCAATTTGTTTTTTTTTTTTAGAAAAGAAGAAAATTAAAGGAAAATTTATAAATACCAATTAATGTTTGGCCAACTTGTTGAGTAAAGTTAGAAACTCAAATACAACACAAAATAATGAAAAAACAACAAAAGTGATTGCGCATACATCACAAAGCAAAGTCAACCTGCACTCACCTGGAAAATACTTTCGAAAAAACGCTCTGATTCGAGTCTCCCGTATTGGGAGCCGATTCAGAGTCCGCCGACTTGCCGAGGCTGCCACCAGTGCCGGGAGGACCACCTGCTTCCCCAGTCAGGCCTTCCACCCAAGTCAATGGATACGATAAGCGTTTCAACATCTGCAAAACACAACAAACCATTTATTGAGTTGACCTTCAAAGTTGTGCAATGCCAATTGACATACTTTGTTTTTCTTGTCAGCATTCTTTTCACCCTGAGCGGACGCCGCCGTCGCCGTTGCGGTGGTGATTGGTGCCGCTGCTGTCGGCGCCGCCTGTTCGCCGTTGTTGTCGTCGACACTGAAGCTGACGCTGGAGGTCTTCTTGCGCGTGCCAACGCCACCGGTGCCGGCGTCCAGACTTTGGGCGCCCAGCACCGAGCTGCGTGGCGGCGATTCGCTCACCAGTGTGGGTGAAATGGTCTTCGGTGGCACCCAATCGGAGCTGAGCACAATGTCCGCATCGCTGTAGACGGCTTTCTTTGGTATCGGTTGCAAGTTGGGTATGGGATCGCGTATGTCGATGCCCGAGTCGTAGCACGACTGCTTCGACAGCTCCTCCAGGCGCTCCAGATCGATGGCTGCGAGGCCGCCGGCCACGTTGCCCACAGTGCCGCTAATCGATGAGGTGGCCGAGTGTGGATCCTGTCCACGGGCGCCACTATCAATGGTGGTCTGCGATTCGTTGTCGCCCTCGTCTTCCGATGATCTTTGGGAGTTAAGGAAATAAATGCTGAATTTTGTACGTTTGATATTTTTGGCAAAAGTTTGTGTTTTTTGGTTTTTTGTATTGGCGATTGTTTTTGCAATGGAAATGAGATTTTGTTGGTGGTTTTCATTTTTAGTTGAATGGAAGTAGATGGTGCGTTGTGTTGGTGTGTTGGTGGTGGTGTTGGACACAACAAGCATTTCGCCAATTGGTGTTGATTTTTCGTGACATATTGCAATACGTTTCATTGAGGTGCAACGCAAATATGGTTTTGACATTATGATTTGTTTTAAATACAATTTTTTTTGGATTAATGCAATTTGCAGTTTATGTCGTTGCGTACGCAATTATGAGAAAAATTTCGTTTCACATATGAAAATAAAGAGATAAAAAGTAAAGTCAATTAACAATCAATTTGGGAAACATTCAAGTGGAAGTTAGCAGAACTTATTCCAGTTAACAGATGCAAACACGTTATACAGAGTGGTTAATGCATGCAGGCGTGATTAGTCAGTGGTTTGCTGGCTGCCCGACGTCAATGCGTGCAGATAGTGAGCACCCTTTTAGCAGAGTTTTCCCAGTAGCGAGTAGCCAACGGGGTTAGTCATTTATTATCGAGTGTTAATGACAGAATACTAATTTATTAAAGGCATACACCGCGCAGAATCATAGTGGCACGAATAGTATGTTGAAGTTGACATATAGTAAGAGCAGCTTTGCGTAATCAGAAAGCAATGTGATGTTAAGGAGGCAAGAAATACTCAAACAGTTGGTGTTTCATGAGTTCAATTTCTTGACTAAACTGATTAAGTCAAGAAAAGTACAATGGAATATAAATAGGAGAATAGTCACAGAATACAAATCATTGTTTTCATTGTTCTTCTTTAACTTAAAAATAGTTATTTCTATGAATAATAAATTCAGAATGAATGTAAAGAAAAAACAGAACATAGAAAGTAAGACATAAAAGTGGGGAAGCTTAAGTTTAGTTTAGCAATTCAAGCAACTAAAATTAGTTAAAGTGTTACACTGGCACGTAGGCCTCACCCGCTTTCAGCAATCAAAACGTAACTTGGTATAGAAATATTAAGATGATGATTTTCAGTGGAAAAACCCCTGGTTGTTTGCATATACAAAAGCAGATGGACGCAACTGCAGTACACTGTATATTACATCTGAATGATGACTTTTGATAGTAAACGATTAATCAGCGACAAGCGGACTGACATCACATCAAGTCGATTTTCCTAACTATGCAAATATTTCCATATACATTTTTAATAACAGAAACCTTTACTTTGAGGCTTTATAAAGTGCATAGCAAAGTACATAAATTTAAATTAGTAATAATTACTTAATAATCAATGGGTAACTGCCACTGAAATGAGTAATTGAAGATGTCTCAATAAATAATGGAAAATGAATGGAATTAACCAACAATACGTTTACATAGATTGTGAAATTGCCGGACCATGCAACTTTGTCCATATTAAATGGACAAATTTTTAACTGCCCTAAATGTTTTAAAGAAGCCTTAAAGAACATAAAATTGTCAATAACACTGGTTGGACAAAGACAGAGTATTAAATAGAAAGCTTAGAAAACAACAAATGCGTCAACAGAAACAGAAATCACCAACAAAACAAATAAATCATTGATGCATGCAGACACGGCGGTAGCGCTCTGCGATCGAACACTGAAACGCTTACCGATCTTTGCTTGGAATGGCCCAATGATGGTCCAACAGACTCTTGCGTCGCTCTTCGAGTGTGGTGCGTGTGTCGGTGATGGAGAGGTTCTTCTTTGCCTCGTTGGTGTCGGCATCGTCAAGGTTTGTTGCAGCGTCAATAGCGGCGGCAGCATCAGCAGCGTCAGTTGCAGTTATTGTAGTCGTTGCAACGCCTTCAGTCTTAGCGCTTTCTTTGGCTTCTACAGCTCCCTTTTCAGGCTTTTGCTGCGAATTAGAAATGAGACATTCAGCACAATTTATCAAACATAAATTATATATTTTTAATTACCTCACGCTCGCCCGAGCCCGAGCCGAGCGATTCCTGATCGTCGCACGTTTCCACTGAGCCACCTGATAACAAACAGACAAAGTTATCAATGTAAACATTCAACAAGCAACTGTCCGTACCGTCCAGTCGCTGTTTGGCAGCGCTGCCGTCCACCTCGTCGACGGTATCCGCCTCCTTGGTCTGCTGTGCTTCTAATACTGCTTTCGGATAATATATCTCGGCCTTCTCGTTCTGATTGGTGTTAACGCCGCCCGACACACGCATGTGCGCAATATCGTGAAAGATGGCCGCATTGACGACCAGATCCATGGGCGCTATGACGCCGTAGCTCTCCGGGCCGTGCTCAATCACCAGCGGATCGGAGACATTCGGATCGAACATGACCGCGTTCGGTGTGACCAGCAGCACGCCGCCCACCACGCCCTGTCCGTCGGTGATGTGGCGCACGTTGATCTTGAGGAAACGCTGCGTAATGACAGGATCATCGGTGCGATTGCCATCGGTGCCGCTCTTCGAGGCATCGACGCGCTCAATGTGGCCCGGCTTGGGCGAGCCGGGGCGCAGACCCTCCAGTAAGTCTGCAAGTAGAGTGCAAATGTTCAGGTTACACATTGTGCGGCACAAACATTTTGTTAAATAATATATTTGCCAGTGTTTACGGTAGCTTTTATTTCGCGCAAAAATGAAAGCGATAGGTAAATCGCCTCGCCTTGCAGGCTTGTTGGTTTAATATTTGTGGTTGTTATAAAAAGTTAACATGGACACATGACAAGGGCGCGGAGAATGGCGCCTGCAAAGACTTGGTTCCAGCGATAAGATAATTTGCAATTTATGGTCGCACGCTGGCGTTGGCATTCTGCATCAACACAACTAAAAGGCATACAATTTCTCAAGGCGAACTGTTCGCAAAGTTTGTGTGGGAAATAGGGAAATTTATTAGGCAATTTTGGTGAAAAAAATCCATGTTGAAGCTTTCTAAATGATTTACTGCAATTGCGAGCTCGATGTGGGCTTTGTGCACAAATGAAGTGCGACTATAAACGACATTTAGAGAAGTCAAACAAATAATAAAATAATGGTAGCCATAAGTACCATGGAGCGTTCAATTTTACGGCCTACTCAATTAACTGACAGAGATCGACAGAGGCAAATAAAACAGCAGCCGTGTTAAGGCGATAAGAAGCAAAAGTAAAGGCAGCTATCTTGCTGAAGCCTTTGAAGTGTCAAATCAAAGATAATACCACACAATGTATAATAGAATACTATTATTATAAATGTGCTTGTATTATTTTTGGTCAAAGCGTTTTGATCAAAGCGTTTGGCAATCAGTTCGTCAGTGCATTGGAACTGTGTACGTCGGCACATATTTCGTAAAAAAGACGTCAACAGCTACACAGTTCAATGTTTTTAAGTTTAAATTATACAGTTCTAAGTTATGAACAGTACGTTTGTTTAGAAATGTCAGCCGGTTTCAATGACAACAAGTAGTAAGATGCCAAACACGAATTTCAAATTTCACTTGTTTACTCGCTCCACTTGTGCACACAAATGACGTAGCTGTTAGCATCGTTTATTTATGCGCAAGTCGAAGTTAAATTAGTACCTCAGCTAACCTCAAAATTGTATAAAGTTATTTGAATTTAATATTATTGGCCCACACGTACAACAAAACCAATGGTAAAGCAGACAGAAGAGAATGTGATAATGATTGCAAAATGAAGTCTTAGTCGCTAGAGAACCCAATCTACATATGTAGGTTGGTGACATTGTGAACTTCATAATCGGCATTTGAAGAGTGCGCAGCGATAGGTGGCACTTGAAAAATATGACCCAAGAAGTTTGTAACAAGTCCGTGTAAGCTGCTGCTTAAGTGCACCCAGTGGAGTTCAATCATGATTTAAGATGTTGGCAAATCGACTGCTTTTAAAATCATAGTTGAGTTTAATTCCTATTAGAACACAGCACAAGCCTATAAATAGCAAGTGTAAGGTTTCGATATCTATTAAGCGAGCAAATTATCAATTCGTGTGCGCTGTCTGTTCCCACTATCTGCTGCGATAATTTCCATGAAGCTACCTGAACAATAACAATAAATATGTCTATATAGTATGCAACTAAGTCTTTTAGCTGGCAGTTATTTTACGTAATTCCACCCTACTTGGTCACAAGTTCAAGACGCAACGTTGCCATTGGCCAATGCAAATCCCATATGGTCTAGTGGCTAGGATATCTGGCTTTCACCCAGAAGGCCCGGGTTCGATTCCCGGTATGGGAAACTATTTTGCTACACACTATGTTTATATTTTTTTAGCTGCATTCCCTCGTCACTCTGTGGTAAATTCTCGAAACGCTTTTTTTGACAATTCGAAAGCATACGACCCTGAATTTCGAATCGCTCGACAAGTTTAAGTCTAACCAGTTGTAATACTTAGCAGTGGCAGTTAATTAGTTCATCAGTCGCAGCAACAATCATGTTTTGTGGCCATTAGCACAAGCATCTTTTGTGTTGTTGTTGTTATTGGTCTGTGTAGTATGTAAAGTGTGTAAATAAGGATTTAGCAGCGGAAATCACCTCCATTGCGCCAGAAGACCGCCGTATGCATGGTTACTGTTGTCGCCGTCTATTGGCCGCTTCGACTAAAACAACCGTTATCCTCACTCACTCACTGAACGCGTTCGAGTGCAGCACCCAAGAACATTTGTTAGCAAAGTCTTATTGCAATTTCTAAACACTTTTACCACACGTACGACTCGTTAAACTTTTATTAGCTTGGCATAGGAAAGAACTTTTGGTGTGTTGTTGTTTTTGTGCGCAATGAATCAATGACAGGCGTACAACGTACGTCAAATACAACGGCTACCACGAAATGCGATTGAATGAAGCGAACGAATGAGTGAATAAAGCAAAGTGCTGAATGACATTCGAATAGGCAGCAAGAATAAGCAACACAGTGGGTTTGTTATTGTTGCGTTCTCGCTTTGACGGCGCTTAGTTGTTGAAAGGTGCGAAAGAAATGAACGTATGAGCAGATGATTTGGATTAGACTTGCATGGTTGTATTTCTGCGGCTACAAGTGTTGGCAGTGCGGAATTTGTTGATGAAAAATTAAATAAAAAAAACGAAAGATTATAAAATTATTGCAATTAAAGAAATTTAATTAAAAATAATAATGTTTCGATCACTTTTATGTAAAAAAAAATATTTGAGTTTTAGTGCAAACAGGTCTCACAACTGAAAATGTGTCCTTTAATTGGAATTTCAGAACTAATAGATTCATAATACTATAAAAATTGTAATTTGTAATGTCTAGTAATTGTTTATAATATCTTTCGCTTCGTGATTTTATTTAATCACTGAATATTAATTTTCGATTTTCTATGTGAAAGCAGTGAAAGAAGAAAACTATTAAACTGCAAATAAGAAAAGCTTTACATGGACATAGGGCAAAGTCCAAAGAGTTAATGATTGCCGGCTGAGCGATGTGGCAAACTTTAGCTTCGGCTAAGCTGATCTTTGACTCACAGTCCCCAGAAATGCAACAACAAGTGAGCCCAGGTCACCTTCTTTGACTCTAAAAAGTGAATGAAGTTTTCGCTCTTTTAAGTTAACAAATTATTTTCTTTGACCCTTAAAAGCATGAAGTTTTCTTTTTTAGTCCAAAATTTCCCTTCTTTTACCCACAAAAGTAAGATTTATTTTTTTTTAATTCTCTTCTTTAATTTAAAGCTGCTGTTGCAGTTAAATTTACACATTTGTCAGACTTTTCCTCAAAACTTTATACAGTCAAAGCGTTATTGTTTTTTTATTTTTACGGAAAAGACATGAGGAGGCTTCTGGGCCAGTTACTCATGACATAACTTAGTTTTACTTGTCAGCTAGCACGACCTGGCATACCCGAAAGCTGTACAACTGGTTACCCGAGACATAGAACATAAACTTAGAACTTAACCGTAAACATAGAAATCTGTTTCGTTTTGGTTTCTAAGTTTATGTTTACGGAAAACGCAAAAAATGTTGCCACTCTCTTCGGAATGAATTGAAAAGTAAACAAATTAAAATAATTTGTAAAATATACAAAATGGATTGCAATTTTTATTAGTTTCGTAAATATTTTAATAATTTTAGTCGTTGGATGCTCAAACATTTAATAATAGCAAGTAAAAAAATTTCGCGAAAAGTTTGAATTTGATTGTTCACGAGATGGAGAAATCGAAGTGGCAATATTGTTTGTTTTATTTTCCTTTTGACAAAAAGGAAAATCAGCTGATTTTTAAGTTTATGTTTACGGAAATAAAGTTTTGAGAAATCGCTCAAATTTTCTAAGTTTATGTTTATGGTTAAGTTTATGTTCTGTGTCATGAGTAACTGGCCCATTCATTCTCGTTAAAACAAAAATCTTAAGGAAGATATATGCCAATCAGCCTTGAGTCGACGTTGGGGCTTAACCCTTTCGCTACAGGTTTTTACTGAGGAAAGTTAAAATTTTAAATTTTACGTCTTAGGCTTCTATGTGGTTATATTAGGAATATTCCATAAGACATTTTTTAATTTTTATACTCGGACCCTGTATTTTAGAGTGTTTTTCTATTAAAGCAACCACGTCGTTGTGGTTGTAATAATTACTTCAACATAAAACTTTTTACGCATAACGAAAATTTAAATATTTCTTCATTTACTTCAGACAAAATTTAAAAACAAAAGTATCTAAATTGAAAGAAAACGTCAAATTAAAAAGTTCTCTAATTTTTTCTGCTTTTTCTTCCTTTACTATGTCAAGATATACCATTATAAACACGTTTATACTTCTCTTCTTTAAACTTAAATATTCAGTTTATTAATTTCGTATTTTTCCTAAAACTTCAAATTATTCTAAGGACCAACAAAAAAATGTATTCTTGAAACCATAGAGGATGCAGACGTCCACGAAGTAGCATGTTGCCATATGGCAACAAAATAGCGAAAGGGTTAAAGAACAGATGATCGCCGACACGAAGATTCTCAGGTGCTAGAAACTGGGGGAAAAAAATTTCATGCGGAAATGGAAGATTTCAAAGCTTCCAAGTCACACCCCTAATGCGTTGGGAGACGATTGCGAAGGAACTAGATGATATTGTGACGATAATGCTCGTCGTCCCAATGAGAACAACTAGAGGCGATATTGGGATTTTCGAGAACGAACTGCGCTACAAGCAAACAAGTATAAAAGGCAGCTGGGTACAGCGCAGAGGAGAGATTTTGGTTTTGGCAAGCAGCGGTGCAACAGGGAATAGCACGAATAGTGCATTGAGTAACAAGTGTCGAAATATTAAGATGTAAAATTGTAAATAAAGCGGCTACTAGCGGTGAGCGGCGAAGAATGTGAAGAATTTTAGTGTGTTTTTTTTAGCACAATCCAGTGAAACGAATTATGCCTGCTTTAGGTAGCAATACTAATTTTCGTAATAATTTCATATCAGCAAAGGTGTTGCTTTAAAAGTTCTATCTAACAGTTTAAAATTGCTAATGCCAGTTTTAAGACTTTGTTTTATGAGGGGATCACAAAAGAAGACACTTTTACAAATCTAATCTAATCTAAGTAGAAAGCACATTGGCACCGTCGCATATTGGCGATTAATTCAAAAATGAATATTAAAGATACTGATTTTTTTTGGTACCGGGTTAAAGTAGGTGAAAGAATTGTTGTAAACTAATTTACCGAATTCCTGCAATCCACTCTGAAATTTGACATTTATTTTCATTTGGTGTTCGTCGTATCGAACTGAAGAGGCTTCTGTCTTTTTGGGTGCAGTTTTTGTAGCAATCTCAACGATTATACAAACAAGAAAAGAAAATAATCTTAGCAAAAACTAGACAACTAAAGACCATTCTAGGAGATTTTAATTCTAAAAAGGCCAAAGAACTCTGAAAAATTTGATCCCCTTAACAAGAATTTTAGGTGGTCACTGCAATCTTAATTGCTATATGTTCAACATGAATCTAGCTGTATGTAGCACCTGTAGGTTCTGTTACAAATGCCTTGAAGAGTTTGTTTTGGATAAGAGCCAACACGCTCAACATGATCTCTTCGATATTCTGAAATTTTTAGCAAGCATGGCTCTGATATGGGTTCTATAGATGAGACTGTCTTTGTCTTAAGAGCGAAAAGAGGAGATCACAATAGATCAATGGATCACAATCTACCAGGTCGCAGTGTAGAAAAACCTTTGATAAATCTATTCTAAGCACATTAGCATATTAATACCGAACGGAAGAGGTTATGGCTCCTTGGGCGTTATAACATTTGGTCTTCGCAGTTGGGACTTTGCCGCAGTTTCTTCAGTAAAGAAAAAAACGAGACTGCAAGCCATTTACTCTGATATTACCGGGTCGGTTCTATATGCAGTTGGAAAATAACTGAAGAGGCTGTGGCTCCTTGGGCGTTATAACATTTGGTCTTCGCAGTTGGCCGCGTTTTACCGCAGTTTCTTCATTAAAGAAAAATACGAAAGTGTAAGAAATCGACTCTGACATTGCCCGGTCGATTCTGTATGCAGTTGGAAATCAATTGAAAAGATCTTCTTTGGTGGTCTGGATGATTTTAAATCAACGAAAATATAAGCCACCTACTCTGACATTGCCCGGTCGATTCTGTATGCAGTTGGAAAACGCTCTTCTTTAATGGAGACTAGACTTCAAACAAAACTAAAATTTCCTTGCGGAAAGATCGCCACAAATCTTGAATTGGCCATATTTCTCCCCCATTGTCTCAACCCATATTCATTTACATTACACATCCCCCCTCCTTCTTTTTGGTATTACAACAGTCCCACTTGCAGTGGGTCTTTCTACAACATTCTGTGCATTAGCTCCATCTGGTTGGCGCCTAAAAGTGATTTCTATGTGCAATTTGTTTTCCGGTCTATGTAGAACTCACCCTTCTCATCGTTTTGCTCGTCGGTGGACAGTTTGCGTTCGACGGGACTGGACTTGCCCGAAATGCTCGCCGTGGAGCCCCTCTCGTCGCCGGCCGCCGCACTGCCGCCGGCTGCATCCGCGCTCTGGGCGCCACCGCTCTTGTCCGGCACCAGCAGCTGTTGACCCGGATAGACGAACGAGCTGTTCAGGCGATTCAGATGTGTCAGCTCCGAGGGTGTGGTGTCGAAGCGTGCCGCCACCGAGGTGAGCGTGTCGCGATTGCCAACCGTATAGGAAACTGTTGGTATGGTGGGCAGCGAGGACTTTTTGCGCTCATCTAAAATAAACAAGAAGTGGGCAGCGGTGGAGCGCCGGTCAAAATCAAACCAAAAAATATAAACAGTCAAAATATAGTGCAAAATTAAATCGAAACCAAAGTTGAAGAAAGAATGGCGAACGAGTCGGAAGAACGAAACCAACGCCGCTATCACACACTTTTATGTGCCGTTTCCGCTTCCGTTGCCGCTGTCGCTGTTGCTGCCGCAACGCAGGTGACTGTGGTCAGTGTGGCTTTGGTTGGCGTTTGCGTGAAGATTACAAACTCATCGCCGGGCGTTGGTATTAGCAGTTGCAACGATCGGCGGTGCTTATCGCTAATGTCGCCGCCCTCGTCGGTCGGGCGTGTTGTACGACGCAAGTAAACAACAACAAAGTCGCGCAAGTTTTCTTCACAATTGCGACGAAAGATTTCCACACTTTCCATGGTTGTGCGACTGGCCGTTACAATTGTTCTTGTTATTATTTTTGTTGGTATTATTTTAGTAGCACGCACAACACAACAAGGCACGATACGTTTATTCCAGTTGCTGGCGTCAAAATGTGCACAAAATTTTGTTCGGAAAAATTTGCAGCGTTGCACTTTCGGTCGATTTTCAATTCGAATCTTGTGCGCTTTTTCGCTTTCGTTGACAACGTCAAATTCGTAAACAAAAAAGCAAAAACTCAAATTACACACACACACACACACACAGCCGCGTCCACGTTGTCACCGCCTGCGCGACTCGGTTATGCTGTCAATGGACCGGCCGGCAGCCCCACGCGCGCTTTGGCTCAAACGCTCCGCCGCTTAGAATTCGAACGCGCAAATGCAACTGAACGCGGCCGCACCGCCGAGCGTCTGTCAACGCTTGACGCAACGCTTCGCTGTCGCCGCTCCAGTGCCCCATTGTTTTTGTTGCTATTTATTCGTTTTGCACTACGGTTTTTGGTTCTGTGATAAGTTCCTTAACGTTTAATTGCTTTGTTTGTTTGTGTAGCTCGAGTCGACGCTGTGCGGGCTGATGTTGTTGTTGTTGTTGCTGTGGAGCGCTTTGAGTTGTTCTCGGAGCAGAAACTTCATTAAGCGTTCAGTGACAACGGCAACCAGGCGATTTCGCAATCTGACTCAAAATCGTTAGAACATTGCAGCTACAGTCAGCATTGCTGGCAGCGAAAAACTGCTGCATACTTTTTAATGACTTATAAACGATTTGCCGTTGGAGAGAGGTGGAGTGGGTTAGTGAGTTGTATTGATTTGGTGTAAGTTTGAGGAGTATTTTAGTGTATTCAATGTAATTCATACAAGGAATATTAAAAACAAAAAACAACAAGCGAAGAAACAATTTATTACAATTTTCAATATTTTTACAAGATTTTTTTCTTAGTTCTTATTGAAGAAGGACAAAGAAGTAAGATATAAAAAAGTTGAACAAAGAATTTGTTAATGCTTTGCTTAACCCTTAATTGATCTGAGAAAAATTGTGATGTTAGAAATTGAAAAGTTGAATGAAGAATATGTGAGTGTTGGCCTTAATCCTTAATTGGCTTCAGAAAGAAAGTGTTGTTGAGAATTGGAAAGAAAGGCTTAGCATGGAAAGTGAGGTCGGCTGGAATGCATATGAGTGGAGTCGAGAAACTGAACCCTAGAAGGTCCAATTTCTCAAGCACTCAGGCTAGATAGCTCATTGTGCTTAAAAGTGAGGTTAGGTTAGTACATTTTTACTTGGCTTCCAAAGGAAAGCAAGGTTAAAAAATGGAAAGTTGAACTAGAGAACATGTGAACTTAACTAACTCTTAAGTATTTTATTTAGAAGTAAAGTGAGGCTAGGAATTGGAAAGAAACTCCCCCCAAGGAAAATGCGGTTAGGAATTGGAAAGATGAACAAAAAATATGTGTACGTCTGCCTGAACACATAAATAAATTTAGAAGAAAAGTGAGGTTAGGAATTGGAGAGTTGAATTGATCCAAAGTGAGGTTAGAAAATGGAACATGGTTCTTTGAATGACTTCAGCGAGATGAACAAAGAATATGTAAGAATATGAACACTTGCCTGAAGTCTCAAATAACTTTAGAAGAAAAATTATGTTAAGAATTGAAAGGTTGAATTGAAGAATATTGCTTGATTTCATTCTCAAAGGGCTTCAGAAGTGAGGTTATATGAACGTTTGCCTGAACCCTTAAATAGTCTGACAAGGAAGGTGAGGTTAGAAATTTGAAAGTTGCTTGAAGAACATGAGAACATTTGTTTTAATCCTCAAACTGCTTTAGAAGGTATGTCAGATTAGGAATACTAAAGAAACTTTTCGGTAAGAAAGTGAGGTTAGCAATTGAAAAGAATAGCTTTGGAACGAAAGTGAAATTAGTGAAGTTAGAAAGTGAAAGTGTGGGTCTAAATGGTTTCAAGGCCAATGAAATAAATGGTCTGAGTAGAAAAGTGAGATTATAAATTGAAAAGTTGAATGAAGAACATGAGAACACTTGGCTAAACTTCAAATTACTAAAATTCACATCATGTTCGGACATTTGCGGACCACATAGTGGCTCCATTTTCAGTGTAATTATACTGTGATCGAGAACAGATTTTGAGCTGGAAAGAGTGCCTTAAAAAACGAACTGTATTCTTGATTCATTTTTGCCCCTTTTGAGCGCATTTCCAGACGGAAATTTTCATTCCAAAATTTGTGTTTTGTATGACAAAAACTTTTCCTGCTTGCTTTGTGTTAGACAACTTTTATGTAATTTTTTTATATTTATTTATTTATTTTTTCTATTTATTTCAACTTGTTACAAAAGAAAATAAAGAGAAATGCCAAAATATGCCTAAATAAATAAAAAATTGCAACAATTTGTGAGCACGAATGTAACTTTGTGTTATTGTATCATGACTTGGTGTCATAAAGTTTTTATTTTATTTGTGATATTTTGAAATGTGAGGAAATGTGTCACAAATAGAAATAAAGCAAAAAGTCAAAAGGAAATGTCAACAAATGTGTCACAAATAGATTTTAAGTTAAAAGTCAATGTTTTTTTACATTTGTGAAAGAATTTGCTTTCCCCTCTTGCCTACTGACACGCCTTGAAGTAATGGTAACATTTTTTGTGCGTACGGACTCCCTGGCAAACAGTCAATTTTCTACGAAAGTAGCATTTCTCATATTCTCGAGTGCAGCACAGTCGCGTTAATGAAATGTGTGCACTCGAGCAAATATCTAGAAAAACCTTCACTACTTGTATACAAATAAGTAGATATGCAAGTACATGTAGAAATTATAAAACCAACAATGACCAAGTAACAAACCAAACAAACGCGCCAATGAACAATCGACACAATGTAGTTACGAGTGAGTGAAAGACTGTTTGAGCGAGCAACTGAGCCGTAAACAACAACCACAGCATCGTCGCTTGTTCTTATGGCCAATTTGTAATCTAATTATAAATCACTATTGAACTGATAAGCACGCAAACCAGTTACTCATTAGGGCCGGCTCGGTGAGTCTATGGGTTTCTGTGTGGTTTCCAAAGGCGTGTAAAATTGCTTAGAAATCCATCAACATTTTATCGACGCTTTGTTTTGTTTTCCTTATTCTCGTTTCATTTGTAGTCGCCCTGATACGCCAACAAGATCGATGGCGCAACTGTTTCGCATTAATGCACAGAGTGTGTGAGCCGCCAATGTGTTCTCACTTGGCCGTAGTCAAGTGTTCCATGTATAGTGGACGCAACATGGAAGCTTCGCAGCGTCTGATTCATTGCGACTGTAACTTGAACCAGTGAACATGGAACTTGTGGAGAATTCCCCATTGGTTGGGAATTTCAACTTCTAGAGTGGTGGAAGGGAATGGAAAATCTGTTCTCTTTCTAGAGAAATACTTTGTTAATAAAAAGTTCTATGAAATATTTGTGGAACGTATCCATTTCCAAAGCAATAAAAGTGTATAAGCAAAAAGTGTTGTTGAAAAGGCTGAACACTGAGAGAAAATGCAATGTGTTCTCTAATTTATTTTCAAGATAAGAGGAAGGTCCGTGTTGGATTTTTGTTGACGTTAAAGATGGCCAGATCCATACAATGTTTTCTGTAATAAGTTGGACCATTATCCAAATCTCTATTAATTCAAATAGAATCTATTTACTTTCTCTTGATTAACTTTCGATAAGCCCTTTGACAATTTATACAGAAGTTGCGGAGATGAGGATGCAGTGAAATCAATCGAGCCAATCAAAGCAATTTGGAGCTCCTGGACCGTGTAAAAACTGTGAAATTGAGCTTATAGGGGACAGTAGAGCATTCAGCTCTATTGACTCCTTTTAACATTGTCGAAACATGGCATGTGTGGCCTTATTCTATCGATACTTTTCGGTATTCCATAGAATACCCATCACTCCGCGTATTTACTCCGGGCAACTCGTTCGAACACTGGCGTTCATCTATTCCACGATGTTCCAGCGCACTACGCATTACAGAGAGATCACCTCAGAGATCAGAGAGAGCACCTATATGATCTTGATGGGTTTAAGACAAGAGTCCATAACCACTTTACTCTAAACCCTGCCTTCTAACCTATATATCCTTCCTGAACTAAAGTAATGAATTGTATTAATAGGGGTAATTCCCTGCGTGTTTGCTCAAATTAAAATAAAAATTTGATGCGCAGATTACGAATCTACATAATTTCCTCGCTGAGACCAAATGGTTCCCAAATAATCCCGCCTGAATCTACTAGTAACCAACAGATAGAGAGAGAAGGGAGCTTGATTTCTAAGATGAAGCGAATCACAATGGACACAACTGGGTCTCCAAATGGAACTGCAAGCCGCACACACCACTTCTATAACCTAACCACAAACCCTTTAACTATTTTGCTACTCTATGGTATCACTTTGTGAACGCTTAAATTGTCCTTACACTCAACTACAGGACGTTCATTTTCAATTGACATTTTGCTCAATGTTTTACTATTTCAATCAACAAATGTTTACAGTGTAGCAATTTATGGTTTTATTCAACTTCAATTATGGTAAGTTGAATTCTATAAAAATCATACCACTTTGAACTTTTCTACACCGCCAAGTATAAACACAATGCTGTCGTAAAAATGCTGTTGTTGCCAGTTGGAAATGAATTCTTGGAAACAATTTCAAAACGTTTTTCCCGACAGATGCAAAACGACTCTCAGATTCTTTATTTCCCAGTATAATTAATCAGCTGATATTTTTTTTGTAAACATTTTTGTTTTCAAGTACTCGACATAGTAAAAGAACTGAAAAAATAATAATATTTGACAAATACTAATTTGGTCATCAATTTTATCAAACAAGCGCCAACTCCAATAAGAGTCTGCAAAAAATTATTTGAAAATCAGCTCTGCCGATTTACTATGCAAACGTTTATTAAATAAAACTCGGTCTTAAGCCGAAACCACAAGCTTGAAAAACAGTGATTAAAATTTCTGACGCAAAAAACCCATTGAAATCAATTATGACACCGCAGCCGCTCTCTCGACGACAGACAACTGTCTGAATTTCATCTGAATATGCAAATCGCAAATATTGTGCAGCGATCTGTGATGTGGATCGGTGACTAATGTCGAAAATAAATCCAGCTATTACTATACAAGGCACGTATTTATTTCAAAGTAATTAGACACGTCTGAAGAATTGACTGAGCGATTTAAATATACTTGGCAAAGTGTGTTATGGTGCGTTGTGATAGAATTTTTGATGCCGTACAGCTAGATTGAAGAAAAATTCTCACTTTAGATGACAATTTAGGTTAGGTTCAGTAATTGGTTAATTACAAGACTTTTAAATTTATTGAACAAAAATTTAATTTGTATGCCAAAAATTATTTCAAAAATTCATGAAAAAACTGTACTGTAACTTGAACCAGTGAACTTGGAGCTTGTGGGGAATTCACCAACTTGGGCGGAAATTTTAAGTTGTAAAGAGGCCCTGTTCTCTTGTCAGGGAAACCTTTTGTTTTTAAAAAGTGCTATAAAATATTTATGAAACGTATCCATTTCCAAAGCAATAAAGTGTTCAATTAACTTTGATGATGAGGTTTAGTGTGGAATCAATCAATCAATTCACTGTCCATCACTAGAGGAACGATGGCTCCGGACTATTGGGGTCAGGTTCCAATTCCTGACTTTGCTTTGACTTGGACAAATGAACAAGGAACAGACTCAGGGTACTCAGGTCGCAGTACAATGGACGTCTACTATGTGTCAGTGCGGCGCTTCCTAGGCGGTTTGGACAAAAGGGCGAAAATGACTCAGACTCAGGAAACATATGTCCTGTCTTGGATTCAAAAAGAAGGCATCACTTGTGAATTTTGTGGTGGAGCGAAGAAAACAAAGGAGCATCTCATACTCAACTGGGATGCTGTATCTCAAACAACATCAAACACGAGATCTCCAATCTCTCGAGTTTTTCTTAAGGACTGTGCACATAATCTAATAGCTGATTGAAAGATGGACGTACGGTGTTCAAATTCGTACGAACAATGAGCGGTATGAGCTGTTTTAACACCAGCAGCTACACTGGGTTGGCCATGTCTCCCGTATGGACAATGAAACAAATTTTCGACGCGGTAATTGAATCCGGATATCCGGTGAAAGGACAAAAAAGAGAAAGCCGTGTCATCTGTTGTCTCATGATGGACACAATGTTGTAAAATGCTAAGTCAACATTGCTGAGTAGTGATTCGACAATCGATGAACAATACATTATCTGACTCCACCAACTAAGTTAGCATAAGTAGAGTTAAGTAAAGTGATGTATTTCAAAGAAGACAATGAATCACGAGACTTCAGCTTGGACGTATCCAACGTAACTCGTGCAACACAAAGGCACCTGGAGAGAAGTTAAGTAAATACAGGGTCAGATACATTCTTCTAGTGAGAAACTAGTCTTATTTATTTACTTAATTTTCAGTTCTTGAATACAATTCTTACAGACAAATTAACAATGGGTAAGACTTAAACGGGGAACTTGGAGTTCAGAAAGAAAATGAACATGGGTTAAGGGACAGAGAGATCAAACATTAAAGAGGTAAGGCTCGAGGAATGGGTGCGTTACTACCATATTTCGTTCTAGAGAACTCAACACAAAAAGGAGAAACGTGTCCGAGGTAACGTGTTGGCGTAATGAAAGCTATTTTGGCCAGAAGAAAAGGCAGTTAGTGATTCCATTGACTATATCAAAAAAGAAAGACATGGAGGTGGCAGAGGCTGGGCTCAAAAAATGAATAGAACGAAAGGCAAACTTTAGAAATCTTCTTTTTTGTACGGTCTAAGCGGTTTGAATGGGAACCATGGTAGGGTCTCCAGATCAAAGCAGCATATGGGAGTCTAGACCTAACAAATGTTTGTAGTGTACAAAAGCTGGAGCGTATACGGATTGGAAAAAGGAGAAGAATTGTGGCGGACAAAACCCAACATAGAGTAGGCACTCGAGACAATATGATTAACATGGGAAGTGAAGCTAAACTTTGAATAAAAAACAACGCCCAGATCTTTGATCTCAGCCACAGATTCCAAAAGAGAGTCAGTTTCATACTGGCCATGACACCTTTTCGGCGTTACAAAGTCTATATTTACATTTATAAAAAAAAATAACAAATAATGTTTATAAAAATAAACAGCCGACCCCAAACGGTGAATAACAGAGTCGAAATTCAAAGTCACAGTCCACTAGTGATTCAACCGTTGAGTCTTTTCTTTGATATATAATACAATGTACACTGTATTACAAGCAATTTGTATGTAATTTCCGTCAATTGATAAGCATTCACTGCCCACAACCATTTATCCAGTAATTTCACATATCATCTCTGACACATAATCCATATTTATAAAAAATTGTAACTTTAAAGATTAACAGGTCACTGCGGCTTTAAATTTCATAATTTAATTGAAATAATCTCAACTTCTTTGAAAATGTTCTTTACTCATTAGATTTTGTTTCATCATGTAAACAAATTGTTTACATCGCCTAATGTTAATTTTTGAAATTAAAAAAGCATTCGTTGAATTATTTTTGATTTAAAGTGCTTTTACCAAGTTTGAAGCCAAAAACTAATAGTCAACATTAAATAATGATGCTCCCTATAGGACCTGTATTCTGACAGTCAAAATGTATTCTTGGTCTTCGATTTATAAAACTAACCTAGAGTTCAAATTTTATGTTTGCAACTTAAACCATTATGAATCAGTCGGTCAGTCAGAAAAAACATTTCTATTTATATAGAAAATTTTAATTTTTTGTCTAATTATATTTAATTAAAACGTAAAATTCTGTATTACATTTTCTTTCTCACTATTCACTCACTAAATTTCTGTATTGCAATATTTTCTTCAATATTTTCTACACTTCATTTAAAAAAACCAATTATTTCACACCATATGTGTGAGAAAATATGGTCTCAGCTTTTTAGTCAAAGTTAATTAACTAAAACAAAAAGCAAACAACAAAACTAATGACTAGCAAGAATATCGAATCGATTACAAAGCAATGTGACACATTGTACGAGTAGAAACAATTTAGAGCACTGCCCAAAAGTATGCAATAAATATAGACGAAAATCAGCTACGGCGAGTGCATAGTCGATGTTCTCCATTGTGAATGATTTTTTCAGCGCTGGAACGGAAAACCGTCTTTTGATGCAATTGAAATGGGTTTGCTTTGTTGTTGCTATACTTTTAAGTGAAACTATTTAGAGCTGGAAGCCCAAGGCAGGTGCACAGAGTTTGAATACTAAAGCGACCTATAGAGCTGCTTGGAAGTAAATTAGTGAGTAGATCGACACTAACAACGAGCTCTGACGACACATTTTTCATTAACTTTATTTCGATTTCGACAAAGTTTGGAACATTTTTGGAAATATAAATTTGTCCCCATTTTCCTTTCCTTGTTTTCCTTTATTTTCTTATCAGTTTTTTCTTTCCTTACCTTACCTTTCCCTTCCTTCCTTTCTTTCCTTCCATTCCTTTTCTTTCCTTTACTTCCCTTTTCTTTCTTTTCCAATGCATCTTGATGTCTCGTTGAGTGAAAATTTATTGAGTTCTACTATTGAATCGAACTTTTTTACATTTTCAAAATCATATTTTGAAAGGAATTTTATGAGGTTCTTTCTTTGACTACAGTGTCCCCGTCGGTGACTGAAGATATGACTGACTATGACTGCGATGCCTTCTCTAGAAGTGATTCTATCAAACTTTTTCATTCAATACTTTGAACCAATTTCTATGCGGTATTTTCTATGAGGCAAATGTATTCTTGTTGATAAAATCAGCGACAGTGACAATTTGAAAAAATTTTTTACTTTTCCAGTGTGTCCCCGTCGATGACTGACGATATGACCGACTATGACTTCGATGACTTCTCTAGAAGTGATGCTATCAAAGTTTCGAATTCCTTTGAGGTATTTTCTTTAAATAATTGTCCTCGTCGATGATTGAAGTCGGGGACAGTCCTTTTTTCTTTTTCTTTCAAGATTTTTTCAACATTGATCAAAGAAGTCTCTGTCGGTGACTAACGATAGGACTGACTATGACTATGATGACAAATGTAGATGCGACTCTTTCAACGTCTTTTAAATAATACTTTGAGCGCATTTCTTATAAAGTGTTTCGATTGACCGACGTATCCTTATGGATGACAAAATGACTGACTATAATGACTACTCTAGAAGCGGCTGTTTGAACATTGTTTTGAATAATATTTTAAGGCAATTTCCCGGAGGTATTTTTAAGACAAATTTGTTTGCGTTGATGATTGAAGGTATATGAGAAACTTTCTTTAGAAACAATTTTTTCCACAATTCAATTAATATTTCAAGCGAATTTCGTATAAGGTTTTGTCTTTAGACCAATGTGTTTCCGTCTATGATTGATATTATATATTGAGGAATTTTCTTATAACGGTTTCTCTAAGTTCAATGTGGCCCCATGTCACGACGAGTGAAGATATATGAAAGCAATTTTCTTGAAGCGATTCTTTCAACATTTTTGAAACTATGTATTTTAAAAACTATGTTTTGAGGCTAGAAGTTGATACTTATCGTGTTAAATAGATACAATGACAAACTTGAAGAATCAAGCAACAACGAAAAAGTGATAAGACAGAAGAGGGCAGAGGATAAGATGGCTTGGACACGGAGCAACGGTGCCTGAGTATTTGAAAAGAAACCCAGAAGCCAAAAGAACAAACGGACGACAAAAAAGTAGATTGTTAAATCCAGTTATCGAAGATCTAAAAGCCATGAAGATGCAAAACTGTTGGAGTCTGCTAAAGAGAGAGGTATCTGTAGGAGAGTATTGGTCCACCGAGGACTGTCATGCTAGGAAAGAAGAAGATGTATTTGTTTGTCAAACCTCTCAAAACGTGGGGTTACTGTAGATCGCAATTGTAAAGTCATTCACTTTTAACAAAAATATTTAAGTACTCAGTTGGCAATCTTCTTAGGTTTTTAAGAGCCTCATTGAGTAGGTAGTTCGATTTTCGGCCTCGATAGCTCAGCGGGTAGCGCGCTGGCTTCTCATACCGAGCGCCCCAGGTTCGATTCCTGGCTTGGGCTGGAAAAAAACACTCATCTACTTCTATCGCTATCCACATGAAGCAGATGAGAATTACAAGAATCGCACAAGTGCGCTCTTGGCAGGCAATGGCAAAACCTCCAAGTGTGAAAGAAAAACTCCCAATCGCCGTTCGGATTCGGCGTTAAACTGTAGGTCCCCTCCCTCCCTTTCCCCATCCGTTTGAAATGTGTGTTGTATCACATGTTGGAAAAACCAGTGTTGCATACACATTTCAAACGGGTGGAATTTGTGGTATCACAACGGGCCCATAGGCCTAAGTGTGTCTCATACAGAGGCATCCACTAAACCAACCAACCAGGTAGTTCGATTTATGTTGGGTACAAGACCCAAAACGAAATTTAGCAGATGGAACTGAAGAAATTTCGACTGATCAATCCCACCTGATCACAGACTTTTAATGCATGAAAGAATACAAATGCCTTAAAGAGCAAAAGCCGACTTGCTCGATTCTTACGATTCCGACCGGTTTTTATAACCTTTTAGCAGATATCGGACTGACCAAGTTTCTAAAGATGAGAGTGTCCTTGTCTTATCAATCATTAGGAGATCATAACAGATCTAAAAGGTAGCATATATTTTATCTGTAATGCTTCTTCTACGATCTTTACTGCTTTTACTTATTTATGTCGTTCAACAAAATTTTTCCCACAACGAGTTACTCACTACTCACTCGATACTTAAACGATAACGCATCAGTTTGGCAAAAAAATTCATCAGAAATTCAATGCTCCCGACTTGAGCATTTGTTGGAGTTGCAACCTGGCCGTGTGCACGTTCTCACGTAATACTAAAAAAAATGTTGGAAATATGCCGAAAATGCCGTTACTTACTTGACAATCTGTCGACGCTCTCGAAGCGTCCTTCCACCTTCGAGCGCAGCGAGTCCAAATCGAAAGGCGCCGCAAGGCCATGATCGACGCTGCGTGATTTGCTCCTGTAAAACGGAAAAGAAAACAATGACGCGGGGTGAGTGCGGTGCGGCAGATGTACACAGTGGCGGCAGATAGCGGCACCTGACGAGCTACACAGTCGCCAGTCATGTGCCGCTATTTATATAAATATTTATATAGTTTTTTATGTGTGTGTGTAATATTTCACTGCCTTTGTTTTCAGACAGTGGCATTAAAATTTTATTTAAATTTTAATTCGCACGCACTTTTGTGGATATTCGCTGAGATTTATTAGGCGCTCGAGTGGAAATAACCAAAAGCGTTGCGTTATCGTGACGCGGCGATCTACGAAAAGCCGCGCTTGATCGATTTATTGGCGTGTTGCTGGTGTTTTGCTGTCGCTGCTGTTGCTGTTGTTGACCAATTATGTCGTTGCTTGCGCTGTCCTAAAATAAAAATAAAATCGCATTAAAGATGCGCAATTTTAATCGCTTTTTAATTGATTTGTTGTGAGTTGCTCGAAGCGGTAGCTGTTGATTTTTTTTCAAAAGCGTTAATTTTGTGTTGTATTATTTATTTGGTGGTTTTTATGGGTTTTAAATTTATTGCTTTGGCGTGACGACACGTTTGGTTGTATTTGTTGTTGTTGTTGTTGCTTTATATTTAGCACTATGCGGCAGATATGCGCGCGTAATCTCTGTAACCTTAAATTCTAATCAAAGCATCTGTCTGTCCGTCCAGCTACCTGTCTGTCTGTCTACATAGTTGCACGCTGGTCACGGCACTAAATTGTTTATCTGTCTAAAATGGCAAATATTGGTTGCAATACGTTTGCTGCTGCTGCTGTTGTTGTTTTGTTGTTATTATTATTGTATGCATTCGTAGACATTTGTGCGCGTTACGCATTTCACTGCGGCCGCAGAATTGTTTCAGCTCAGAATTGTTTCAGTTTTGTATGTGTTGCTCTTGTTGTTGTTGTTGTAGACGTTGAATTTGTTTGTTGTTGTTTTTGTCTATTGGCCCCGTCCTCAAAATATTTTCCTTGAGTTAGTAAATTGCGCGCTTTTACTTCACTCAACTGTTGCCCGTACAAGTGGCAAATCGTTTTTTTTTTCATTCATTCCATTTTTTGTGTGCATGAAAAATGTTTAACTGGTACGAAAAAAATATATATGTTTTATATGGGTTTTAGGATTTGTTATAGTTTGCACTGAGGTTTATTTATATTCTTTAAACAGAAGACTAGATTAAGTCAGGTCTAGTCTAGTCTAGTCTAGTCTAGTCTAGTCTAGTCTAGTCTAGTCTATCGTCTAGTCTATCGTCTAGTCTATCGTCTAGTCTATCGTCTAGTCTATCGTCTAGTCCATCGTCTAGTCTATCCGGGAAACTTAGCGCTGGACAATCAGACGGTGGTAAGTTGCCCACAGCAATCGACACTAGTCTCAAAATGGCTAAAAGGAGATCAGAAATAGGCGGATTGAATTTAGGATTAGATGAAACAGTTCGACAATTGAAGGTCTGGTTGACAATTAGATAACTTCGAGACCCTACGAAAAGTGAATTGGATTTTTCAGTCAACCTTAAAGAAGCCATTATTGGTTCAAAAAAAGCCTTCTTCGCTTCCCAAGCAAGAGTTGGATTAAGCAATTCGACAGTTGGATAACCTCAAGAAACTTCATGAAAGAAGGATTGGGACTTTTAACTTTGGACGATTTTGATCTCCTTCAAGGAAGTTTATAGGCTGTTCTTTATAGGCTAGAAAGTTCTTAGTCCAAATCGCAGAACACTAAAACTAAGAAAACCTCGAGATGTGTATAAGGACTACAAACTAATCAACTGTAGACAATCCTTATCTGCTTTGGAGAAATTATTAGGCTTACAGATAAACCGAGTAAGAGAGGTTTAGAAATAGCCTTCTGTGTGCCTGAAGTAAAAGTTGGATTAAATAAATCAACAGTTGAGACCTCCAAACATTATGAAAGGTGGATTGGGACTACCAAATCTAGCCACTCTCGATCGGCTTTAAAAAAACCTGTAGGCTGTGTCTAGGAACTTTCTGCAAGGTGGATTTTAAGCCGTTTTTGGAAAGTGAAGCGAAGTATGTTTTTAGTTCAAATTGGACCTTGCAACACCACAAAATGTGGTTGGGGAGTGGCAACAGTAGACAATCGAATACACATTCAGAGAAGCTTTCAGGCAGTGATACCAAGAGGGTTCTTAGTCTAAATCAAAGAATTCTGCAATGACTCACTGCAGAAATAATAAGGCATGGATACTTTAGGAGACACCTAACACACATAGTGTTTCAGTGTTCGGCATTGGCGAGTAAAAGATTCCTTATACTGGGATAGCCATTACCAGAAGAGAATCTGAATCGAGAAAAAAATCTGGTCGAGAAAAAGTTTAACATAGCTAATAGGAGGGAGACGAGTCTAATATTTAGGCAACCGGGTACAGCTCAGGGGGATCATTTGGTTTTGACAAGCAACAGTGTCACACGGAGGGGGAAAGTAAAGTGACTACTGAATAAAGTGAAAGTGACTCTGGAAAATTGTAAATAAAGAGACTACAGTGGTGAACTCTAAAGATTTTCAGTGTGTGTTACTTTGGCACAATCCAGCGATACGAACTACGTCAACGTTGGCCAACAGAACGAATTTCCCTAATAATATTAAAGTACAACTGGTGCAATATCTTTACGGACGACGCAAAGGTTGACATTCCCGTAATTCATAAATGTAAAGGGCTCACAGTTGTCCCTTCTGATTCCTAAATGGGAGTAGGAAGTCTTTCACAGGCAATCAATTTACGCCCAGAGGATAGTCTCGGAATGAATAGGAGACCACTGCCAAAAGACAAGACTGACAAGGCTTTAAATGGTGTTGGATTAGTTGGGAATCAAACCGTAGACTTTATGTCTTATGGTCCATCTTATTAGTCACTCATTCTTTCAATCAATTATGTAAAATAATCTGTATTTTACTTGAACAAATTGCTGTCAAAATGCAGAGTAAGGAATTTGATAATATTTTTTCCATGCAATGAAAATGCAATTAATTTAAAAATTTTGGGGCAGTATATATAAAAAGGTACAACGACAAATGTTGGCCCAAGATCGGCACTGCATTGGTTCGCATTGAATAGGTGACATTTTGCGAATGCTTACCGAAGATTCGAGGAAGCAGATCCAAAGATTCCGTAGACAGGAAAGATACCAAAAGACAGGAAAACAAATCTTAAAGTGATGTAACCTTTTGTTAAAAAAATTTTTATGTAAATACTAAATACAGAACTAACTATAAACAATTTTTGTTTGAGTGAGTTTTTCAACTAAACTGTCATTTCATATTGCATGCATACATTTTTGCGCAAAACATTGATTTCTGTCACTGCTTCGATAGTCAGTTCTGCAATTGCAGCAACTTTATTTGTCGACTTGTTGTTGTTGCTGTATTTGCTTTAGCACTGGCAATTATATTTAGCGTCAAAACAGCAAGAAAAAAACTCAGAGTTGATGTTAATAAATGCAAATGTCTTGTGTGCGTGTGTGTGTGCGTTTTGCTTAGACAAACACAGAAAATTAATATTTTGATTTTCATTTCTTTTCGACAAAATCATTGGTAAATATTGGCGATTTTGTGCAGCGCTCGTTGAGTACAAAGATTGCGCACTGGTCGATGGTGTCGGCTATGGCGCGAACGAGGCTGTGGGCGGGGCAACAAGTTGCATGTCTAAGCACACATTACTTGTGGGCATAGTTTTGCAATTTGGTTGCGTTGTTTTGTTGTTTATAATTTTTGTGGTAATTTTGTGGCACCAAAATGTTAGTTTTTGACATAATTTAGTTAACTCGGACCACAACTTTTCTTTAAAATAGTATGTAGAAAATCTATAAAGTTTGGTGGTTAGCTATGCAAAAAGTGTTTGGAGTATTTCAGCAAATGGCAAAAAAGATAGAACTGTGTAAACACAAATTTTTTGTTGGCTAATTTTTTTAATGTGTTTCCTATATATTTGAAATGCTTTTAAAATTTTTTTTCAAAATATCTAACTAAAAAATTTGCTTAACACAAACAAGAATCAGCAAAGTATGAGGAAATACTGATACGTTCAAATCCTGATTGCGTTCGAAATAAAATAATCACATCAACTCGCGCTCAACGTTGTTGTCGATGTTGTTATTGTTATTCGGCGCCTAAGGCATTTTAATTGATTTATGCACTCAACGTGCCAATTATACGCACTCAGCATTTAATTGAAACGTTTTAGAAATTTAAATTTCATATACACAGACACACTGGCAGTGATTTGTGGTCATTTGTGGCTTGCCGCACACCATGGCGTATGCGTGTTTTTTGCGCCGTCACTCGAATGTGCCAACTAGGAAAGCTGCTTGGGCACTCTGACTATTGTGAGGTCCACTTGAAAGGCGTTCAACGTCTAAGTGTCAGAACACTTTGAACACACTGGCTGGCTGTCAATAAGTCCGTACGACAAGTAGACAGTCCGTCCGGTCTGTCTGTTTGATCTGTTCTGCATGTAGTCGAGTGAGAAAAGCAATGTTGTATGTCTCACTAAATTCCATGGAACATGCAATGTTCGTTTTCTGCGGCGCAAAATGCACGCTGGAAAATATTTAATGTGTTTGTGTGTGTGTGTGTGAAAGGGAGCGTTCTGATGTCTCGACAGCGTTTTCAGCTGATTGACAAAATTAATTTCCGCAACTACTCGGCACTTGTGTGCGAAATAGAACGCACCGCACTCGAACGGATGTGAGTGGCGTACAACGCTGGCAGCTGCGTTCACGACTGTAGCAAATGACGAAAATTGAAAGATGAAATGTGAAAAAAATATATAAATACTAAATGGAAATTTAAAAAGAAATAAACGAAGAGAGCGAGAAAGCAAACGCATTGGCAATATATTTTCTTTCACTTGATCAATCAATGTGAATGCCACAATTTCGGGCAGCCTAATTGTTGCATTAATTAAAATTGCACGGAAGTGCTTGGCACAATAAACAAATTATTTATGGATAAATATTGTATTTGCTGGCGTTGTTGTTGTGTTCGGTTCGGCAAGAGGCAAAATTTATGCAACATGCAAATTACGCAGCTGCGCAATGTACAAAAGTTTCATGCGCCTACGAATTGCCCAAGAAACGTGCAAATTGTGTGCTTTTGCTTGAGGCATTCGGTGCGAAAAGATATTTCGCTGTGTTTGTTTTGCCGGCTAATGAAAAAAGGCAAACTTGTGCAGCTGTGCAAAGTTCAAGTTGTTGCTGCTTCGAAATTCGCCAACGGCAAAACGGCTGCGTCTGTGGGTTGAAAGCACCGACACGGACACTTGTCTGGAAAGTCGAAGTGAAAGAGGCGAAAGCGGTTGCAATGGCAATGAGTCTTTCTTGATGTTGTTGGCGAGTCAGACCAAGGACCTAAAAATCTGTAGGTACTCAAGGTCACCAATTCTTATGGGGAAGAAATAAATAACATAACTTTTGCCCAGAGTGATGAAATATTTTGTCAACAATTATGGCGCAAACACATTGAAGACGGCAGCCACATGGCCACGAGACCGACTTCAAGATGCGGTCGTGTCGCTGCTGTCGTCAATGTGTTCATCGCTCATTTCCATGAAAATTTATCATTGTTAGTGGCAATAAGATTGACTCATACATAACAAAAGTCAATAACATTGCATAATCTACAATTCTACCCACAAGTTGTTGTGTACAAGCACAAATTGAACAACGTTTTTGGATGAAAAAAATAACTCAGATCAAACGTCGATCGGTTGGAGAGTTGTAACAATTGACTTTTTATCATTTTAAAGAATCTCACAGACTTTCGAAAGCTGTCGACTCAATTCGATTTCCACACCATTCATAGGTAAAGGGGCATTGAAGGGGTGTAAGCAGATAACAAACAAAACCACTATCAAAATTTACCCATTTTGTGATGCAACATTTGGTACTTGAAATAAAGTCGTAAAGATGACGCAAAAGCACTCGAAAGCTGCTACTTTTGACACACTCAAAATGTAATCATACTTAATGTCAATCACACGACAGAGCTTTGAGTTGTTTCGATTTGATATAATTTCCAAAATGTTCGTAAACAAATGGGAATTGAGTGAATGTGAACAGATAACAAGAAACACTAATCAACACTTTTCGTTGTTGGACCTCAATAGTGTTGAATAAACAAGGTTTTGAAGAAGTTAAATTTAAGAGCTACAGGTGTTTGAATGGTGGGACGTAAAGAAAGTTGGACAAGAAGTTTTTGAAGTATTTTGATTAAAAACTACAGATGATTGAAAAATTGAACCTACAGAGAAGCTCTTGGAATAAGAAGCTGCAGGTGGTTGAAAAGGTTAATCTAAAAAACTGTGTATGATAGTTTTTTAAAGCACTTGAACTTAGGAGCTAAAAGTGGTTGAAGAGTTGGATCTGAAGAATGTGGTATGAAAGTCTTTTGAAGCACTTGAAGTTAGGAGCTTAAGGTAAGAGTTGAATTTGAAGAATGTTGAATGAAAAGTCTTTTGAACTGCATTTCTAAAAGTTGCACTGAAAGAATGTTGGATGAATGTCTTTTAGAGCACTTTGAATAAGAACCTGCAGGTGGTTCAAAAGTTTAACCTCAAAAATTTTGGATGCAAGTCTTTTGAAGCACTTTAATTTACGATCTATAAGTGTTTGAAAAGTTGTACTGAAGGAATGGTGGATGAAAGTCTTTTAAAGCACTTGAAATTAGGAGCTAAAGGTAGTTGAAGAGTTGGATCCGAAGAATCTTTTCAAGCACCTGAAATTAGGAGCTACAGTTGTTCGAAAAGTTGTACTGAATTAATGTTGTATGAAAGTCTTTTCAAGTACTTGAAATTAGGATCTAAAGGAGTTGAAGAGTTGGATCCGAAGAATCTTTTCAAGCACCTGAAATTAGGAGCTACAGTTGTTCGAAAAATTGTACGAAATGAAGGTTGCATGAAAGCCTTTTCAAGCACTTGAAATTAGGAGCTACAGTTGGTTGAAGAATTGTATCTCAAGAATGTTGTATAAAAGTCTTTATAAGCTCTTGAACTTAGAAGTTGAAGGTGGTTAAGAAGTTGGATGAAAACTTGTTTGAAGCACTTAACATTGGCGACTACGGGTTGTTAGAAAGTTGGATCTGAAGAATTGAAGCACTTGAAATCAAATGCCACAAGTGGTTGAAAATTTTGACCTTAAGAATGTTGGATGAAAAGTCTTTTGAAGCAGCTTTGTTGAAAAGCTGAACCAAAAGAATGTTGTATGAAAATTCTTTCACACTTGAATTTAGGACTAATTAGAACTAATTTTAACTGAACTGATTTTGAGAACTAATTGGATATAAAAACTGTTGAATTAAAATTATTGAAATGCTTTGTGAAATTATAAACTAACATATAGATGTTTGAAAGTCTGACCTAAAGAGAATTTAATTAAAAATTCTTCTAAAGCTTCTGGGAATTATTATAGAAACTAAAGTAAATTGAAAACTGGGTCTTAAGAAGGTTTGAAAAATATTTGTTTTGATGTTTTTCAACTTTTTGTTTTATTTGTAAGCACTTTTTCTGCTATATTTCGATGATTTTAAGTACAACTCAAAGCTTGTGGTGGTTATAGTCATTTAAAAAATTTTAGGTAAATAATTTTAAGCCATAGAAAGAAATCATTAAACATTGTAATCTCAACTTGTTCTACACTTCTGAACACTTTGTTCTTGAGTTACAACGTAGAAGTTACAGGTGGTTGAAAAGTTGGCCTCTAAAAATGTGAGATAGAAAAACCTTTTGGTGTTGTTGAACCTGTTTATGTTTTTAAACATTTCTCAAGATCTTTTGAGGACTTTGCGAACAAGTTAAAGTTGTTGTGTTTTTGGTCTTGATAGTTGTTTGGTTTTTGATAGTTTCAAGTGAAGAACTTTTAACAAGTAATGCAGCCAGTTATTATTAAACTTTCTTATCTCAGATAAAAAAATTTACGCACAAATTATAAACTTTCCAGTCTACTTTCTACGCTTCAAGAAATGCAGTAAACAGTAGTATTCAGATTAGATTAGATTTCGAAAGTGGTGTTTGCACTGAGACCAGAGATGATCTATCTGTAGTTTGGTGATTTATGATCAACACTGCTGTGCGATCATTGCAAATAATAAAGTAATCGAAATAATAATCGCGCTTAGGTGATATGCAAAATTTCACCAAACCAAAGAAAAACTTTTTGTGCGAAAAAGTTTCCCAAAATCTTGAAGCTCTCCGCAGACTGCAGTGTGTCGTTAAGTTTTGTTTGTATAACACAGCGAATTCTGCGCTGTAAACTTAATCGAAATCATAAAATTGAAATGTATAAAAAATATTGCTGTGCTGGTAGTGGCAAGTCGAGTCAGTACTGTTGTTGTTGTTGTTATTGCAAAAGTTCAATTGCTTAATTGTGTTTACCACAAAATTCCCAAGTGCGACTACTGAGCGGCGGCGGCGTTGTATCTTATCGGCAGCGAGCCGGTACAGGCGGCCCGAAATGCAATGAAACTTTTTATGGCAGCATGCGGCCCAATTAGCCTCCTGCGTTGCACCACCGCTCTGCAGATAAACGCTCAACATGAATGTCAGCATGAATGTCAACGATCCGCTGCAGCGCGACCCGCACTTTGCGGCCGAAGACGCACTCGACAGGCATGTTGCACACTTCAGTGCAAGTGCCACCGTTATTGTTGTTGTTTTATGTGTATTCGCCAGTGCAAACTTGCGTGCAGGTGACTCATGGGCGCGATTACACTTGAGAATCGCTGGCAGTGGTCGTCGTTATCGAGTCGGACACTGTGCCAGTGTGGCCAGCACTCGAAAGTGGAACACGCACTTCAGATTGCGACAAATTCAATGTTGATGCTGTCGAGATATGAACGCCTTGCTGTCCGAGTTGTTGCGGTGTTCAGTTCTTTGCCATTTTCTTTTATTTTCAACGATTACAATAAACGAAGTAGTAATAACGGCCAAGTGGCATTCGGTATCGCGATGATAAGTAATTAATTTATAAAACAATTAACTGTTGTTTTGTTAAAGATAACAGATCGATTGTGTTGGCCCAGTGCAAGAAAATGTAACAAGAAAATAAAAAAGAATTGGACTTGTAAGGAACACACACAATTGCAGCTTATTTGGGTCATAGGGTCATTTGGATCGATTGAGGTTATGTGACATTGGCAGTTGGCGTTCTTAGGTGCTTAGAAGCCAATTGAATTTTCAATGTTAAAATGAAGTTTGAGTCTCCAATCTGACTACTGAAATGATTTTCATTGTTTTCTTGAACGAATTTTGGATGAACGATATTTTTGGTGTGGATTAAAGATTGTTTTTTTTTTTTTATAAATCCAAGAGCGAGTGAGGCCCAAGTGGAATAATGGCTCGAACACATTTATAGCAGCAACGATACGACCGCAACTGCCTAAATATGAAATCAAAAGGTTCTTACGGAGGCGACTATTTCTACTTCGCAGGCAAAAAACCAAATCAACTGGCAACACTGTTTCAAAACAGTTGCTTTTGTAGGCGTTTTTATTGTAATCAAGTAGATGACTACACGGCGAGGGTTCAAGTCGACGCCACCTTGTAGTCGTGTGGCCCTTTTGCTGCCGCCTTCAATGTGTTGGGGCCACTACGTTCTTCATTGTAATCAAGTAGATGACTACACAGCGACCGTTGAAGTCGACACCACATTTTAATGTCGTCTTCAATGTGTTGGGGCCACTACATTCTTCATTGTAATCAAGTAGATGACTACACGGCGAGGGTTCAAGTCGACGCCACCTTGTAGTCGTGTGGCCCTTTTGCTGCCGGCTTCAATGTGTTGGGGCCACTACGTTCTTCATTGTAATCAAGTAGATGACTACACAGCGACGGTTGAAGTCGACGCCACCTTTTAATGTCGTCTTCAATGTGTTGGGGCCACTACGTTCTTCATTGTAATCAAGTAGATGACTACACGGCGAGTGTTGAAGTCGACGCCATCTTGTAGTCGTGTGGCCCTTTTGCTGCCGCCTTCAATGTGTTGGGGCCACTACGTTCTTCATTGTAATCAAGTAGATGACTACACAGCGACCGTTGAAGTCGACACCACATTTTAATGTCGTCTTCAATGTGTTGGGGCCACTACATTCTTCATTGTAATCAAGTAGATGACTACACGGCGAGGGTTCAAGTCGACGCCACCTTGTAGTCGTGTGGCCCTTTTGCTGCCGGCTTCAATGTGTTGGGGCCACTACGTTCTTCATTGTAATCAAGTAGATGACTACACAGCGACCGTTGAAGTCGACGCCACCTTTTAATGTCGTCTTCAATGTGTTGGGGCCACTACGTTCTTCATTGTAATCAAGTAGATGACTACACGGCGACAGTTCTTTGTGGTCGTGTGGCGGTATTGCTTCAATGTGTTGACGACACTACGTTCTCGAGTATTACTAAACCGGAACCCAAGTATACATTTGCGTCTTTACCGTAAAAATAATTTCAGTGATAACAACATTGGTCGAGCTTTTCCATTGAATTCACTTTAGTTTTTGTATTTTATATTTGATATTTATTTTCTTATTTGATATTTTTAATATTTTCCAATATTTTTTTAAATATATATTTTTTAAAATATTTTTATATGTACCATTTTAATAAAACAAAACGCATTTCTTTTTTATATCTTTTCACTTGTTGGTTATTTCCACTTGTTGCGCTAAAATATCCACAGCAGCTGAAATATTGAATTTTTATTTAAAAGCAAATGTATGTATGTATATAAAAAATATTTAATTTGTCATTATATATAAATATGTGTTTAAAAATTTTCAATAAATTAATAAAAAAATAACAAATATTTAGTGTAATGTTAATTCATTAGTTTTTTGTAAGTAAGTAATTTCTGTTGCAGTTCTACAGCTAAAACTTTATTACAGCTACACACAAAGTTTGCAACACAGCCAAAATATTTATGCATGCAACAAGGATTCGAACATGCAACATGCTTGCCACGAATTGGCATAAATATTCTACTTAACACTACAATTGCATGATTCAAAGTAATAGTGAGGTGTAAATAGTGTTTGTTGTTGTACTTACCGACGCACCGGCACTGCTAGATTGTCAACGCTGCGTGACATGAGCGAAACATCCTGACTAGCCCTACGTGACCTAAGCGATTTTCAGTATCCAGAAAATCCAAAAGCAAAAACCAAACGCAGCAAACGAAAGAAAAAACCAAAACGAAAAACAAAACAAAGTCAAGTAAATTGAAAAAAAGTTAAAGGCTTATAAAATAAAAATGAAACGAAAGACAAAAAACAGGTCGAGTGTGAAATGTAAACGGCAAACTTAACCGCAAATGTGTGTGAAGGCGGCCGGTGTTGCCACCCGACAGAGAGAACGTATGCTAAATGTTCAAAAACCGCATCTGGAATGCACATAAAGTCGAGCGACAATTGTGTGCGCAACGATCGAATTCTGCAGATGTAAATTTCTGCTTCTGCGTTGTTGCGCTTCTGACATTTCTCTCGTTGCACACGACGAGTTGCATTTTTATGGGCAGCAACGACGCGTTTATGGCGCCGGAAAAGTGTTTGTTGTGGGTGCGCGCAATGCATTTTAATGGCATTTAAAATATTTATTACAACCGCCGAGTGCTGCAGCGCGTAAGTGTGCATTGAATTTCCGGCGAAATGCTGATTTGAATGCGTTGCAATTTGAGTGAAAAGCGAATGAGAGAGAAATGCGTTTTTATTATTTATTTTTTCGATCTATTGTTGGCCATAAGGTGAGAAAAGAGTTTTCTGGATTCAGATAGATTTATAAGAAATTTTTATAAAATTGGAATTCAATGGTAAATTTAAAGATGTGTAAATGTTTTCGGATCGAGACAGATTCAGTTAAAACATAAATAAAATCGGAATTCAATGATGGATTTAGAGATGCAAAAATGTGTTCGGATCGAGACAGATTCATAAATTTGAAATTTTTATAAAATCTACATTTGATAAAAATTTTATAGATTTACACAATTTTTCAGATTTGGGCAGATTCTTTAAGAAGTTTCATAAAATCGAAATTCCTTCATAGATTTATAGATATAAAAATGGATTTAGACAGATTCATTGCGTATTTAAGGTAATGTATCGTAAACATATGAGATGAGAAATTGGTGCAGGATTAAATAAATTTTAGATTAGGGCTACAATTCATGAAGTCACATTGCTTTAAATCTGCCGCACCCGAAAGTCAGGGAGAAATAATTTAAATGCTTTGACAAATCGATAAATGTGTAACCAATGTCGGCTACTGATGAATTGGTTAAATTAGCGTACAATGTTTCCTCGTGATAAAAAAATTCTCGACTACTTGTATACCTACTAAGATTGGATTAAGTAATTCGAAGGTCGAAGTAATGGTTGATAATTGAAAAACTCGAGATGGAGACATGAAGTAAAGATAAAAAGGTTCTTAGACCAAGAACCTTAGACCAAGACCAAGAATTATACGAAACGCACAAGTGCAGGTAATCACAAAGACAAAACTTCCAAGTGTTCAAGGAAAAAAGTGGTAAGCACCAACCGCCGTTCGAGTTTGGCGTTAAACTGTAGGTGCCTTCCGCCTCCTTCCCCCCATCCGTTTATCATTCCGTGAACCATTTGTCGCAAGAATTTAGTCGAAATAACGCGTGACATAACTAATAGGAAATGGTCGATAATTATGGTCGATTTGGATAGTTAAACACGAATAGAGTGGAATGCTTTTGCCAATTCTCTAACAGAATGTGATGAGATGTAGAGTGATGTGATGTTATCTTTTGTTATGAGATGTTGCATTGTAAAGTGACGTGACGAGATGTCATGTGATGCGATGTGATGGGATGGGATGTAAGGTGATACGATGTGATGTGATGTGATGTGATGGGATGTAAGGTGTTGTGATTTTGTGTCATCCGTTGAGATGTGATTTGTTGTAAAGTGATGTGATGTAATGTGATGTGATATGATGCGATGTGATGGTATGGAATGTAGGGTGATACAATGTGATGTGACGTGATGCGATGTTATCTTTTGTCATGTGATGTTATGTGATGCGTTGTAAAGTGACGTGAGGAGATGTTATGTGATGCGATGTGATGGGAATGGGATGGGACAATGTGTTGTGATGGGAAGTGTTGTGATGTAAGGTGTTGTGATGTAAGGTGTTGTGATGTGATTTGGTGTGATGTGATAAGATGTGATGATGTGCTGTGAAATGATGCAATGTAATGTGATGCAATGTGAAATGGAGAGATGTGACGTGATGTGTTGCGATGTGATGTAATGTCATGTGATGCGATGTGATTTGAGGATTAGCAGAAAAACATTCAGCCATTGCGACCATTATACTGTGCCCATAAAAAAGATAGGAACATTTGACGGTAAGAAGAGGATGATTGCATATCCGGCAGGACCAGAGGAGTTGGTTTTGGTCAGTAATAATCCGTCAATCCCTTGGTTATGGGTTCATTGGTATCTATGAAAATTTTCACCTACATCGAAACAAAAAGCCGACTGGATAGAGACTTGTGATACAAGACATGTTTTTCTTTCAATGATCTGTATAGAAGTCATTAAGCGATTGAGTTCTGAAGTCAAAACAATGTCAATCAATCGTTTCAAAAAATTATGTTGGACTAAAGATATGTTTATATATCTCACTCCGCCTTGACCTCTCCTTGGACCTTCGGGGACCTATGCATTCGAGGGTTAAGGACTATTGATGGAATTTAAATTAAATGCAACTTTAGCTTCGCTCATGACTACAGTTCAAAGTTCCGACTAAACCGGCTTCATCCTCCATGTTTGAGACCCTATGTCACAAGTTTTTTTTTACCAACATGTTTCATCAATATGTCAACTTTTTTATGCAAATAATTATGCGAAGTGTGTGGGAATTTTATTTCACTGCAACCACTAATTGTAATATCTGCGTTCCCAGCTTCGGCAGACAATGCGGCGAGGCTTTTTGTGCGGCCTTCTGTGGAACTTGTTCCGCTAATGCGCGCTTAAATATATATATATATGTATATATTTGACGATAAAAGTCGGCTTTATTGATATTGTAAAAAGCGTCTGCTCTCGTTTAATTAACACACTTTTGTGGCCAATTAACATGACGGGAAATCAAAAGTGGCGGCAGTTGGCGAAAAAGTGACCGGTGGCAATGACCAGTGCAACTGGTATAAGTTTGTTTGTTTGTGTGAGTGTGAGTGTGTGTGCGGGTGGGTGGCTGGGCCGGTGTCTTTTTTCGACTGGCGTCAATTTGCATTTGGTTTCGTTTAAATTTAATGTGCAAATTAGCAGCGAAATGTTTCAATCAAGGCGGAACTCATTTTTTTAACAACAACAATAACAACAAAAAAGAATTTGTAGCAGCGTTGTGTGTGAATGCGGCGGCAGTTGAATGTTTACATTTTTTTGTCAATAAATATTTTTACATACTTTTATTAATCATAATTTTCAGCAATGTAAGCAGACATACAAAGTTAAATAAAAAAAACATTTATTGTTGTGCATGTAAAAGGCAGACATTTCAATCTCAAATGAGTGAAACGATTTTCTTTCGCTCAACACACAATTGTTGGTTGTTGTAGTCTCTCATCCGACTGGGAATTACAATGGGCATACGTGACGTAGCGCATGTGCAGTTGTCGTTGTTGTTGCTATACGCAATGTAGCGTCCAAATTGACCCTAATTTTGTGAAACACAAATGGAGAGGCTCGGACGCGTTTGCTGATAAAAGAATTGTCGTTAGTTGTTGTTGTTGTTGTTTCGCGACTTGTTTGAATTCAAAGTTACGTATTTGGGGGTTTGCTTTCGAAAACAAATACAAAGTACAGATAAACAACAATTTGTAATTGTGTGCGTGTGTGTGTGTGTGTGGGTCGCTCTGTAAATGGAAGTGACCTTAACGTGGGAATTCTCTGTCTGCATATTAATGAAATGATTGACGTTCCAGGAAGGCGGCACAAAAGGCAAATGCATGGAAACCCAATAGGAAATGTCATCACACTTGACTCCCAGTAAAGTCTACTAACTAAAGTCGAAAAGTATGAGGAATTGATAACAAAAAAAAAGGCGAAAAAGATTAGGTTAGGTTGAAAGGAATCTCAAAGACTTGGGACGCGAGCAGTCGTGTGGTTAGTTGTACAAACGAATCGATATTTCTCTTTGACTAACGAGAAAGCAGATCTCCTAAGAATATATAATATACTGTAATACCCGCTTAAGTAACTCAACTCTCTAGTACTCTACCAGCTTAACCCCTTCGCTGCAGGTTTTTAGTGGGAAAAGTTAAAATGTCAAATGTCAAATGAATAACAAAATTTTAACTTCTATTATCAGACCCTGTTTTTAAGAGTGACAATAACCATAACGTTGTAGTTGTAATAATTACTTAAGCATAAATTACTTAACAAAAAATTAATATTAAATTACTTAACCCTTTCGACCCCGAATTTTAACCTGTGTCTTTATTTTTTGGTATTTAAATCATTAAACATTTGCCTAAGAAGTGTGCACACGACATTTGAAGTCGCCACGCCTCTTGCTAGAGCTAGTTTACTTTTGAACAATTTTAGCTTAAAACGGGTTAGATAAATTTTGTATCAATATTTTGTAGTTACAGAAAAATTATTTAATATTTATGGAAAAATACAAAATTATCATTTTTTATTTTATTTAACCATTATTAAAGAAACAGGGTTTCGATCAAACGCGCCCAATTCGTAGACTTCAATTAGAACACAAACTTTCCCTGATATCGCTGCAAATTATTGGAAATTATTTTGGGGATAACAGTAAAATTTATGTAATTTGCTTTGAATTCACTTTTAAAAATATTAACTTGTTGGTGCCTACTTAAATTAAACCCATAAATCAATTGTAGCTGTTGTTATAAGATGACAAATAGATGAAGTTGCTCTCAGGCAACTTTGGGGTCGAAAGGGTTAAGCCTAACTAAACATCAATAATTTCTGCATTTACTTCAATTAAGGTAATTAAAATTAATTAAAAAATCTGTCTCAGTTGAAGTTAAAAATTCACATTAAAACTTTTACTAATTTTTCGTATCTTTTTTCTTTATTATGAAAAACATAATATTAAAAAAATATATATATAATTATCTTCTTTAAACTAAAACATTCAGTTAAGTCAGTTCAATTAAGATTTCAAACTATTCTATGGACGAAAAGGGTTCAGACGTTCACAAAGTAGCATGTTGCCATATGGCCACAAAACAGCGAAAGGGTTAAGTCCCTAAAAAAACTTGCATTTATAGGTGAGTTACTTGAGCCATTACCTCATTACATGCTCTTCTTACCAGTACGATTGTGTTGCTGCCAGATAATGTTGCATCGTTTGCTGTTGTATCATTGGCGTTGGATTGTTCAATAACTTTTTAAGCTTTTTTGGCAAATTATTTCAAATTGCAGCTCTCTCTTTTTTCCAATCATTCGCCCAGTCAATTTATGTATAACATGTTGCCTTTTAATTGGCCATAGTGCGCCGATTAAAGCCTAAACTATGATCACATCGGGCATGATTAACTTAAATCACCATATAAGCTATACAACTAATTAATCAATTAAAAATGATGCATCGTTATTCGCATTTATTGCGATTTCATGTGCCGTAAAATTTCGTTTTGCTGATTTTTCTCGGGCGCGCACTTAGTTCAGTTGGGGCGCGATCAATCTTCGGCCTGACAGCGCTTTTTGACCGCAATATTGACACACAATTTGTTGATTCAATTATGCGAAGCAAACGCGCTAAAGTCAACAGTGTTGATTAAAGTTTGTGACGGAAATTTCGAGTGGAATCACAGGACAACACATTTGGGAGGCGCTGTCTGGACACATCGCTGGCTCGATGCATTACTACATCAATGTAGCAGTGACAATAGTTTGTATCAATTAATTTGTCATTATAATAATTAAAAAAATATATATGTATATATATCTGTATATATGTGCAACTACATGTTTGAGTCTGCGTTGACGCTTCTATCACAAGTCCACAGCGCACAAATGCACAACGTTTGACGTTATCAGCGGCATCACGTGCATACCAACAACGCTGACAACTAACGGCAGACAGTCGCCTAGGCAGAGAGATACTACCGAGAGATATGGACGAGAGTAATCAAGTGTGCGGTGGGCAGGTTTACGTTTGCAGATTAATTTCTATGTGCGCATTTTGCATCAATCATTTCGGTTCGGTTCGAGGGGGAGTGAAGCGACAGGCCCAGAGGTGGGACGCTGTTTGACGTGACACAGTGCGGTGAGAGTGGAGAGATAACAACGCAGTCATGTGAGAGCACCGAGACGAGCAATGTCAGTGCTGTGCAGATGGATGAAACTGAGGCGAAGGCTGGTAATGAAAGCTCAAAACATAAATTGATTTCAATTCCATAAATAAATTTGCAAGGCATACATTTGCAATAAAGTAAATTCTGAGTAAAGTTAAAGTGAGGCAATGTTTTGTATATAACACCGTGCGACAGCATTTTTCACACCGGGAAAAATCCATATGTGCGTGAAACTAGAGACCAAATATAGTAATACTGCGTACTTAGTTTTTCATTTCTACATCCTTTATCCTTTTAAAAGGACTTCATAATTTTGAAGGAGATAAAAAATATAAAAAATACTTAACCTGGTTAGAATATAGCAATATGTATATCAAATGAAAGAGGAAAGGCTTAAGAATTTAAATAAAATTGATTTTTTATCTATTTGTAAAAAAAGGATATGAAAAAGGTCCTTTAAAAATTTTAATCCTTTATATCCTTAAAAACTTACATAGAATTTTCTTGAAAAGCAAGTATGCTAAAACCTGAAATCTCCTTGATCACGTGTCAAAATTTCATTACTCTAACTTTATTGATTCGAAAGTTATTAAAAAAAAGGCGGAAGCTGCAATTCTAATGAACTACAAAATTTCTAATTTATTTGAGTATCAGTATTTTAAATAATAAAAAGATATAAAATCAATGAAGCAAACATGTCATACAACTGAAGACAAAGAACTTGCGAAAATGTTGCAAATGTGTTGGCGTATGTAAGGAAATGTTCGAAAACAACTATGCTATCCATCTTTGGAATCCATCTTTTGACATAAGCAACATGAGGACGAGCGTTAAGAATGAGCTGTGAGTTGTATGAACGTCTTCAGAACACAGATATAGCACTTGGACACAACGTTAGATGAATGAATTGGCCATCGATGGATGTAGAGGGCAATAGAAAAACAAATATTTGATGAGAAAGATGTTGGACGATGGAGAACTGGATGTGTGTGTCTCCCAGTGTTGCCAGATGCCTGAAATAACTTTCTCCTAAATCTTAAAAAAATACTGAAATTTCCTCCTAAAAGTTAAAAAAATCTCCTCACATTTTTTTTATATTTTATAAAGGAATTAAACTTCTCACAAAAAATAAAAATATATACATATGTATGTACAAATAATATTTGTTAGTGCCGCCTTTTTTTATTCATCTTCAGCCTAACAACAAAAACTTAACAAAAACAAAACATATAACAACTGAATTATTAAAAAGTGTCATTATTGACGGGATGTCATTGTGACAGCAATAAGTGAGAACGATATAGAATGAGCTAACATTTTGAAAGCTTAATAATGTTTAACACAATAGGGTGCTTTGACTATTAAAATAGCTGCCAAAAAATGTTATGTTGCCAGTGTTCCAGTACATCATACTTCGTTATCAAAAAATCTCCCAAAAATCCACTAAGGATCCGAAAAATCAACTAACATAAAATATAAATCTCCTAAATTTCTCCTAAACAATTCTTCCTCCTAACAATTTTCCTAAAAGGTCAAGAATCTCCTAAATTTATGAGGAAATCTCCTGATCTGGCAACACTGGTGTCTCCAATTGAAGAACTAAGAGAAAAAAATCTCTGTCATTGTTTCGACTATCCAAAAGAGAAGGACAACTGAAGAGAAGTCTTGAAGCGTCTGAAATCTGATATCTGGTTCTTATGGTTAGTTAACCCAGATAAGCCGACCGTACACCTGTTTGAAGGTGCTGCGGTTACTTTAAATTTGCTAACCGATGCGCAGAAATATAGGTACAGTTTCTTATACCGTGGCCCTAGGATCGAATCCTAGCTCGAGCTGGTGAAACGCTCGTCTACTTCTATCGCTATCCACATGAAGCAGATGAGAATTACAAGAATTGCACAAATGCGTCCTAGGCAGGCAATGGCAAAACCTACAAGTGTGAAAGAAAAACTGTCAACCGTTCTCCACTTCTGTCTTCGGCTATAAATGTGTGTTGTAACACATGTTGGATAAAAAAATGTTGGATACACGAGTGAAATATGTGATATCACGATGAGCCTCTTAGGTGCCCGAATGTGTATCTTACAGAGGCAGCACCCATAACCTAACCTAACCTAAAAGCTGCGACTTGTTTGTCAATGAGTCTTCAGTGGGTCTTCTGTAAACCATACTACAAGCCCCAGGCTTTGTAAGACCAAACCAAGGACCCACCCACTGGATGGATGGATGGAACCGCTTGGTTCTTTGCACGACGATGTCGAAGATCTTTTATTGACCGGGTTTTGTCTTAGAGTTTGGAGCTAGAAGTTTGACCTTGACGTATGCCAACACCACCTTGAGCGCTTTCGATGTCTTACTTACATAGTCGAGGTTGGTGCACCTACAAACGCTTTCGATCTGTGAGTTGGTGAAGGCTGGTGCACTCACTGCCTCAAGTAGTGGTCTTCAATAGGTCTTTTGCCACGTAGTGCAAATGGGAGATCTGGCAACTAATCACTGGGCACTTCAAGCTATGTGTACGACTTAAAGCATGAATCTAAGGGATCTGCTTTTATATGCCGTTTCTGATTGACAGATTCGGAGCTTTTTCAAGTCAATTACATTTACTTTTAAAATTATAGCACATAACTTATAACACAAGAAAATGTGTGCCTATTTGTTATTGTTTGGATTGTGATTCCAACTCACACCCCTCCAACTTGTGATCCATGGCTCTAACTACTGAGTCACGGCCTTCTGTAGGAAAGCGGCGACTTCAAAGCCTCAATGTTACTAATAATAAAACCTCGTTTATGCAGATATGCTGTTTACTTTGCGAGCGACATTTCGTGTAAAAACAATTGCAGTCTTTTATGTACTTTAGGTGTTTCTGAAGAAATCGAATTTCAGTCATAAATTCATAAATTACTGAATTACATTACTATTTTTTAATATTCCAGTTTATAGATGGTCTGTTAAATTTTTTTTGTTTGACTGAATTATAAATAAATCAATAAATAAATTTGGCAATTGGCAATTTTGGCAGAGTTTCAGTAGTGTGTCATTTTCTGATATTTACTGGAATTTATAAGACTTCAAATCTGTAACATTTTGCAATAAAACTATATTCCATCGTCTACACTTAACCCCACTTTTTTTTCTAAATTTTACATTCCTAAAAATTGTACCCCTCTTCTTTAATTAAAGTTCGCTCCTTTCCATTCTTATTGAGATTAGTAATGGTTCACACCTTCAAATTGTACCCCTCTTCTTTAATTTAAGTTCGCTCCTTTCCATTCTTATTGAGATTAGTAATGGTTCACACCTTCAAATTGTACCCCTCTTCTTTCATTTAAGTTCGCTCCTTTCCATTCTTATTGAGATTAGTAATGGTTCACACCTTCAAATTGTACCCCTCTTCTTTCATTTAAGTTCGCTCCTTTCCATTCTTATTGAGATTAGTAATGGTTCACACCTTCAATACGCCACTTGAGTGCGTTCGCATTCATTAATATTCGATATCTTCATTCCTACAATTCACACGCCTCCTTAGAGCCTTGTTTATTTTCTTTTATTTCAACACTGTGTGCATGAAATTTAGTGCAAAAAACTGCCAAAAACTAGGTGTGACCACATCTTAAATAATCCTAAAAATAAAAATATTGACACTTTGTTCGAAAATCGCAACACTCGCATTTAGTTGTTTAGCAACAGTTGAACATCCATGCGCTATGGATACTATTTACACTATTCATCACACACACTGTACTTATTTGCACGAAAATTTAGAAACGTCTTCTTAATTTGGTACACAATCGAATTTTTAAGTAGACACTGATGCACGTCTCTACGTGTCGGAAAAAATGTGGCATTATTTGCCTGTATTCCGTACATCATCGTCTATGGCACTAAATTGAGCGATCTTGTTCGCTGTCAGGTGGGCAGCTGTCAAAAGTTTTGTCAGCCGTCAACAACTTCACAAACAAGAAGAATTCTATTTTTTTTTTGTTCTTAATGTATTCACATTTTAATCTGTTGTAGCCTTTTGACCAGAGACATTTGTCAAGTGCGTTTCGCTAAAAATAAAAATTGGCACAAAATTTTCAAATAAACAGTCATTATGAAATTTTAGGTCAAACAAGTCAAAACAGATTTGTCGGCAGGAAATAAAGCATTTTGAAATCATTTAGGTTGAAAATCGACATACAGATCTTTGTAAACAGGAGTGAGGTTAGGTAAACTGGTAGACCAGGTCGACCACACATAGACCCTGTTGGGTTCCTAACGGTGCCAGTTAGAGCTTCTAGTGTTGCGGATCTACGTAAAAGTCATTAGTGAGAATGTAGCTGTTTCTAGTGAAGTTCAGCAGCGACTATATGTCATCTAACGCAGAGAAGAACGGGCCCTAATCTTGAGGTAGCCGCTTAGAAGCAAAGAATGTGATCCAAGATTTTTCGTACACCATTTTCATTGCGTTTCCTGCCTTCATTTGACTCGGTGATGTCCATTCTTTGCGCATGAGCCGAGAGAAATGTCGTAAGCATTTCATAGAATTGTCCAACTCGTCTTTGTCTCTCTTCAAAACAGGAATTGGGTAACCAGAGAATTACTCTAAGGAACGTTTATTGTGTATCGAAGAGCTCAAAAGATACAACTACCTCGGAGAGCATCTTTTGGACAAGATCCTACTATCTCAACTTGATGCCTGCGATATCCAGAAATTCATAGTAGAGACCTATCTCACAAAGATTATATAGATGAGATAATCCTTGTCTTATGAACCTTAAGGACATATTACATTAGATCCAACAGGTCACAGTGTATAAGACCTTTGATATACACTTTTATTATCCAATCTTATTCAAGAAAAAGAAGACCTCTCAAACCAACTTTTGGAATCGGCATAAAACCATACACCTTTTCATTATTGTAAAGTCGCATATAGTCGCATAGCTTGAGCCGAACCTAATTCGTTCTTAACCCGGATATGCCAAAGGTCCTATAAGTAGGTTGGGTTAGGTTATGGTAGCTGCCTCTGTAAGAGACACACTCGGAGGCCCATTGTGAGGCCCATTGTGATACCACATATTTCACCCGAACCAAGGGCCTCGGTATGAGAAGCAAGCGCGCTACACGATGGACTATCGATGCCGGCTAGTCGCAGCTCTTACTTGGGCCTTGAGAAATACTTATTGCATGTTTGAGAGGAAATTTCTAACAAAAATAGGAAACTGAAAGTGTCAAGCACCTTCTGTGTAATTGTCCAGTGTTTGCTGTTGAAACGTGATGTCTAACGTCGCCTGGAAAACTACTTGGAGACCTGCCTTGGTAGTAAACCCCACAAAAAGACGACGTGGCATCCAGAAGAGATTGCAGAATCTCTTTCTGGAAGATAAGCACTGCAGTCCCCTGCTAACAGCGATCTACAGTTTGCCCAGTTTCATCAATTGGCTCCATAGAGAGAGAGTAGAGAGGGAGACGCAGTCCAATCACCTCCTACTGGCATCACAATGGGCCTTACAGGTCTAAGAGAGTGCAGCCACTCAACATAACCTAACCTAAGTGTTCGGTCAATTCTCTAAGAAGTCATGGAAACACTGAATGAAATCTTCGCTTTTCACTTCTGACCGCACAACTCAGGCAAAAACGATCATCTAAAGGAGGGAAAATATATATCTTGTTTTTTATAAATCAATTTGTGAATTCTAGTTCAGTTTACTTTATGAACTATAGGTGTGAGCCTATATCAACATTTGTTAGATGCCAGAGCCATTAAAGCGTTTGATTTTAAATATATAATTGTTAATCCCTCGAAACATCTGCTTTGCATTTCCAATTTCAGAGGCTTGTGCAACTAATAAAAAAATCATTCCAATTGCCGGGCAATGGCAAAACTTAAAGTCGTAAACAATTTTTTTTTCAATTTGCGAATCGATTAATGTGTGAGTGTGTGCGTGTGTGAGCTGTGAACTGAGCGAAAATGTTGGGGCTTAAAGCGTTTCACGCGCTCATTGACCATGAAAATTAATGCTATTCTTAGTCTCTATTTGACAATGTTGCCAAAAATAACGATTTGATTTCGATTAGATTATGAACAACAGAGAATTTGTCAATTACAAAATTGGCAAAAGTTTGTGCGTCGAATGGCTGCTTGTAATTTGGACTTTATAGACTCGCTGGAAGCAGTTGGCTAATCTTTAAAGCACTCGGCACCAGCAACAGATCCAACGGATAACTGGATCCAACGGATAAGAACGACAACCACACAAATGGGCGTCAAAACTTTTTTTTACGATTGTGTATCATGAGCGCGTGTAATCAATGCTTGTTTTGTTTTTAGTGCATTTATTGCGGCAGGCACAGCATCCTGCGCGTCGTAAATTTACTACGCTTTATGAAAAACTTAATGGCACAACAGTTGAATGGCTGCGTGACGTCCATTTTGACAGCAGAGCTCGCAAGGTTTTTGCTGTCCGCGGCCACTTTGCGATTGGAGGCGTTTTCATTCGGCAACAGCGTCCTGGCAACAACTCAATTTCGAGTGTCGACCATCGAGTGCCGCTTTGTCGCACGATTGGTTAACAATTTTATTTTTATCAAATTGCAATGCTTTTTTTTGTTGCTTTTTCGTTGTTTTCGTTATGCTGAGTTGTTGCTCGGCTTTCGCTGTTGCTGATTTAAATTGTCAATGCTGATTTTATTTGTTCAAGCAACTCGCGAGTAAATGATTTCTGTACGCCGCTCACTTTGGGGCGTGTTGCGAGCGGAGGCTGTTGTTGACTTGGAGAAGCGACAGTGAATCGAATTTATAGTGGAAATTCAGCTTGCGTTGAGCATCGACAGCGGGAACAGTTTTAATGAATTTTAATTGGCAATGATTTGAGTTGGTGGTGAAGGACGAAAGCGAAGTAAAGTGGAATTGAAGAAATTGGAATTGAAGGAAAAAAGAGTATTTTAATAGAATATTTGTATTGGATATGCAAAGTGAATTATTTGGGAAACAAAACAGGAAAAATAACAACAGCCATAAAAGTTTTAGAACTATTTTTGAGAAAAATTTTTGTAGAAAACAGTTTTAAAATAATATTTTTTAAGTTTTTTATTAATAAACATTTTTTTAAATACTCATCAAACTATTTTAAAGTCAAAACAAATTGATTTATAGAACCAAAGCGAAGGGTTAATGCTTCCGAACCAAAGATCGAACTCCGAATAAACAAACACCAAAAGAAAATACAGGGTCTTTCGACAAGAGGCTTTTTTTAATTTTGCCCATCTTTTGAACCTTCAACACGCTATTTTCATTAATATCAGTCAATATTTTTATTAATTTCTGAAAAGAAAATACAGGGTCTTTTAACAAAAGGCGTAGTTAAAAATTTTGCCCATCTTTTGAACCCTAAACACGCTATTTTAATCAATATCAGTCAATATTTTCATTAATTTCTATAAAATTTCATTAATTTCTATAAAGGAAATACAGGGTCTTTTAACAAGATGCGTAATTTAAAATCTTTCGCATCTTTTGAACCCTCAACACGATATTTTCATTAATATCAGTCAGTATTTCATTAATTTCTGAAACAAAAATACAGGGTCTTTTAACAAAAGGCGTAAAATTTTTCAATTTGAAAATACTCTTCAAACTAGACAAAACAAATTGATTCTTAAGACCAAAGCGAAAGGGTTAACCAAAGTTCGAACTCCGACTTAACAAACAGCAAAAAAAAGTAAATATTTTTCTTAATTTCTGAAAAGAAAATACAGGGTCTTTCGACAAGAGGCTTTTATATTTGTATTAATTTCTGAAACAAATAAACAGGGTCTTTTAACAAATAGCGTAATTTAAAATTTTGCCCATCTTTTGAACCCCAAACCCGCTATTTTCATTAGTATCAATCAATATTCTCATTAATTTCTGAAATGAAAATACAGGGTCTTTTAACAAAAAGCGTAGTTAAAAATTGTGCGCATCTCTTGAACTCTCAACGCAATATTTTCATTAGTATCAATCAATATTTGCATTAATTTCTAAAAAAGGAAATACAGGGTCTTTTAACAAGATGCGAAATTTAAAAATTTTTCGCACCTTTTGAACCCTCAACATTTTCATTAATATCAGTCAATACTTTCAATAATTTCTGAAACACAAATACAGGGTCTTTCAACAAAAAGCGTAATTTTTTAGGCGCATCTTTTGAAGTCTCAACATGCTAAACAACTGTTATTGTTATTGTAGTGTTTGACAAGTAAAAACTAGAAGGTTCTCAGCTATAGACTCGTTCATCATAAAGCATTGAGAGAGTAAACACTCAAAGCAAAGACGATAACTTATAGGTGACATTTTATTTTTATTTTTTATTTATCGCATTTGGGGGCCTAAAAAAACGGAGAATTAGTGAAACATGCATTCGAAACACAACCAGTGCAATCCATGCTGAAAAATCATTTAATCAAATGAAGGGAACATTTGGCAGACATTTTGTTTCATGGCCAGGTTAGATAAGATTTATGAAAGAGTATGGAAATGATCCTTCAGACAAGAATGAATTTATATATGGAACCTCTGTCAGACCGATGTCTGTTAAAAATCTATGAATGAGAATGTATATATGAATACTGCAGAGATATACTTAAGGAAGCCGGCTTTTGTTCAAGCCATGTGCCATTACTAACCTCAAACTGTATTAGTGACCTCTCAGCTTTTGAACGGATCAGACACATAAGCCTTGGCAAAATTACTCTCACGGAGGATGAGCTATTAGCACTCGAGCTGCCAGATATCAGAACGCAGTGCACTATCCCCAGTAATAATACCGGATATCATTCATAAGAGCGAGAGATCCGCTAAAAGAGGTTCAGAGCCTTTGAGAAAATTGATGACAAGGGCCGCCTGATTGAAGGCTGCAATATTACCCAATGGTGGGATTTGGCAGGTCTATTTCAGGTAGTCGCAAGCCTAGTACTTCCTAGTAACGGAGGGAGGCAATAGCCAAGGTACAATGATTACTGTTACTTCGGTTATATAATTCGATCTAAGTGCCTGTAAAACCGCAAAAATTATGTTTCAAACGTATGACGAGAAGTTCGAAGGATTTGTTGCTCTCACGAAGGGATTGCAAGCTCGTTCTGAGATTATCAACGGGTCACTGCCTGGTGGAAGTCCACGATCACATGTGCACCAAGTGCGAAGAAGGTGTGAAACGAATTTTGGAACTTCTTTTTTGCCTCTGTCCGCGATCACTTACTTACTCACTTACGCTTGGCTCACTAAGGTATTCTGTTGATTGAGAGACTGAAGGGAGCTATGTATAAAATAAAGGCCAGCACCCTACGAAGATTCTCTACAAGGGCTCGTATATTTAGGAATCTGTACGATTATTCTGAACGCTAAGGACGTCCATCTATAAACGCTCAGGACTCGAACGTGGTGTAGGTGAGACCTAAGGGCCAGCCAGTTTAATCGAACCTATATAATCGAATTGACATCTGACAGAAGTTTTAGAGATAAAAGGAGATGGTAATAGATCCTTTTAGTAGTTTCTTTTAAAAATTTCATCTCATCTAGTCAATTCGACTGGCATTAGTGTTCCAGAGTAAGGGATCATAGGTCGTTTCTGCGCTTGTGGCTCTAAAGTTGAGCCTAAACGGCGCAGATGTTCTACATGACCTTGAAAAAGCCGCTTACAGTGCCGGCAAACTGTATTCGGCTGGTACTAGACTTTTACGCAACGGCGAATTGTTGACAACCATAACTTTTATATGGAATAGTAGTAACACTATTTATATAGTCAAAGACTAAAATGCGACAAAACAAAGTTTAAAATTTGGCAATCAGTTTTAGAGCGAAAAAAGCCCACAAAACTGACACAGCGCCACCACCAACAAAACCGCCGAGCAATGAACGGCCCGAGCGATTTGCCTAAAGTTACCATGTTTGTGTGTGTGTGTGTGTGTGTAATTCAGGTGACGCGTCGATTACACTAACTTAATTAACTGCCAAATTTAGATAAAGCGGCACTTTGCGCATAAAACAAAGCACTAACAATAACAAAACGGCATGTGCATACAAAAATGGTATGTCAGAGCGATGTGTGCCAAGGTGAGATTACATTATTTTCTATTGACCAAGTCATTTCTCCGGGGCTTAACGCGTAGCCATAAACCGCAAACAAGAGACTCAAAAATATAATAAAATATTGGCACATCGGACATAACGTCAGCGGGATTAGCGTTGGGCCAGAATGAAGCCAATGTTGCAGAGTTCGCACGAAGAACAGAAATGAACAAAGTCGCCCATGTGGAATGCGCGACATGAAAAGAAGAAGCAGCTGACAACAGCTGCTGTAAACGTGGCAGTAATAAACAGAAACAAATATTGACAGCGCCAACAACCAACATCAAGACAAATACAAATCAGTACAAATAAGCGACAGAAACTAGGAAAAAACCAATGACATTGGCAAATTGTCGACCATAGCTACTGAAAGGCAAAACCAACAACAAATAAAATGGCACCACAAAAACAAAATATGACAAAATTAGGTGGTGAAATTTTGACGACTTTTCGCACGACTGCATTGGCACCTACAGGGGGCCGCGGGAGAGAGGAATCTTTGTCCACGACCACAAAACGAGATAGGCAACACGAGTAGCGCTGTCAGGCCGTCACAGACAGGTAGACCGGTGGGCAGGTAAGCCAGCAAAAATTATCAAAACATTGACACAAGCTGCCGAGACGCTATCTTGATGGATTTTGCAGCTTGTTTGAGCTTAGAGCGCCGATAAGATTCGCTTATCAAAATGCGCAGCCCCGAAACTGACGGAGCGACACCGAGCCAAAGGCGCCACGCAGCTGCCTTCTGGCTGCTTGTTCTTGTTCCAGCTGGCAGTTGAATCTGCTTCTGTATTTTCCGCAAGAAAATTGCAGCAAAACGCAGTCTTTATGGCATCCATGCGCGACTTGATTGTTTACATTGAAAACTTTGGCGCTGGAGGCACTTTCGGTGAGCTGTTTGCAGCTCCTGCACTGCGCAGCGTTGCCACTTGACACGACGGCAACGAGCGAGATTTCGCGCAGTTTTCACTTGTTGCCACTCAAACACTGCACTTTTGCACTTTTCAATGTTTTTGACAAATTTTTCGATTTCCCAAAATATTTCACTGGCCGGTTCTCGTTCGTTCTGGAGACACGACAGCGACTGACTTTGGTTTTTTTTAACTTTTGTCTGTACATTCGACACGCCGCTTCGCGTTGCTTGCGACAAACTGAATTAAATGGCTTTTGAATTAATGTGCCGGGCCGCTGTCAGCTGCGTTTCTGTTCTTCATTGTTCCACTTGGAATATTGCCGTCTCTTCGCTGTCGCGTACTGCGTTATCACTTTGGTCGGCCGACTAACTGACTGGTACTGATTCTGAGTGGAATGAAGTGTCGGCGCAATTCTCTGCCGAGATTTTTCCCATTGCCGCTTCATATCGTATTGTCTTCACTGCGTTGTACATGAGAACTTTAAAATGCTAAATAGAATATAAAACTTTGTTTGTTGCTGGCCCGCAAGTCATGTGTGTGCACGTTTCATGGGTAAATTTACGACAACGAGTATAGAGTGTGGATGTGGATTTTGTGTATGATTTTGTGTATGTTGGAAGTTCAGAAGCAAAGTGCCATCTAAATCGTTTGTTATGGATGAGAGACCTTGGAACACCGTTTCGGGTGTAAAGAAACACTCACAGAATGCAAGAAAATTGTTGAAATTCGAGAGAAATATGAGAAGCAAAGAATTGTAAATTAAACGTTTTAATTTCTTTGGTAGAAGCATGTTTTGGGGATACAAATGAAATTTGAGAAAAGATGGCGTAACTAGCATTAAATCGCATCGAACCATCTGGCAACTCTATTCATGTAAAACGACACAATTTCCCTTTAAAAATCAGTATGTGTCCAAAGTAAGTCCTTTCAAAACCGTTAAAAATGTTTATAAAATATTACAAATAAATTTTGTAAGCAAAAATAATTATAATTCAATAAAAAATAAGCTTCATATGTGTTCAGCAGTATTTTTATCGATTTTATTGTAATCTTGGTAATCCGGATATTCCGGACAGTGCTTGGATTTTAATTGTCCGGATTATCGAGATTATACTGTACTTTCTTTGTGCTCTAACCATGTTAACCTTTGCGCCAACAAACCAAAATTTGTGGTGTTGCACATGTTGCAAAAGACGTCAAGGAATTTTTGGAGGCACTTCAATGGGATGTCCTACCCTACCCGCCTTTTTCATCAGACATTGCTTCTTCCTATTACCATTTGATCTGGTCGGTGACTCATGGCCATTTCACATCCTACGAGGAAGTAAAAAGTTAGGTAAATTTTTGGATCACTTTAAAAGGCGAGTAATTTTTTCGAAAGAGAATCCATATGCTGTCTAAAGGATGAGTAAAAGTCATGGCTTATGATGGATAATAGTTTTTGCAAATTGTTTGAATTTAGTAAAAATATAAAATGTATGAGAAATAACTTCACCAGACCCAATACATCACATCGTGAATAACCCTATTTTTTCTTAGTTTTTTTTAGTTTTAGAATGGATTAAAGTAGCCAAAATCAAATCCTTTCGGCGGACTATTGGGAACATTTGAAAAGTTCATAATTTTTTACTACAAAATCATATTTCAGATTGCTAGCCTTAAGAGCTACAAGGCAATTGATCGATTTTGAGAATGTCAACTTTTTTAATAGTCACGCTTCAACCCTGATTTTCTCGGCTTTGCGGTGAGATTTTGGAAATATCGGCACATTTTCAGAAAGCTGAAGGGTTCTGCTACAAAATTCTGATCTGGGCAGAGCAGGTTCTGCATCATTGAAGGATATCTCCAGGTTCATCCATAGCTTAGGTTGGCTTCAACCAGCACTGAACAACGGTTAATAAATAGAAAATTTAAATAGAAGCTTGCAACACTCTCTTCGGGCATCAAAATGGGTCTTAGAAGTCTTTGAGTAAACTAGTCGAGCGATCGGTTAGCTGCCTGTCTAACCTAACCAAAAATATTAAATACAAAACTAGTTATATTTTTGTAAATTAGTTCATACTGACTGACATCTTTGTTTGTTCTACTAAGAAGTCTAACTAGGTTTGGTACACATTGCATTTCTTTTTAACCTCTTTGACCTATCAAAGATCAGAAATTAGTAATTCCGATCAACACACTGAAGATTCAAACTCTGTTTTCTCTTGAATGCTCATAGAGATCTATAATTTAGGGATCAATCCTCTTTGTAGTATAGCAGTGTACCAACTGAGATCACAGTGAGTTTTTTTGAGCTTAACCTAACTTAACTTATACCTACATTTAAATCAGACATTGTTCTAACAGAGATTCGATAGATGGGATCATCTTTGTCTTAAAAGTCTTTAGACGATCAAAAATGATCTAACAGGTCGCAGTGTTTGGTACCCTTCTATAAATGTAATCTTTGCTAGAGAAGGAACTGCAAAGACTTCACCACTGTTTCAATGCTTTAAGGCTCAATGTTCAGCACAAACTCCTTTATAGAACCTTAACTAGTTTGAGCCAAAAGTTAGAAAATCGAAATCCGATTTCGCTACTTCAAAATAATTGTTCCCCATTTTCAAGCTTTAGGTTGACAAAATATGGTCAGACAAGTGTCGTATAATCATCGAGTCTATGTTAGGCTTTCATGCTTTCATATGATAAGACAAGATGGCGTCTTATACGAAGCGATCTTTTATATCTAAGTACATATTACGGTCCCCTAATGGCTCAAAAGACAATCTTAACTCTTGAGTTTCTCTGAATAAAAACTCTGCTCGAGCACTGGAACGAACTTGAGGCGTGCCAACGAGTATAAATAACAGCCTCGGTTATCGAATGTGTCGCTCGTTGCGATAAACTCGCACTTCACTGTTTATTTTCCCCTTTCGTTGGTGATAAACAATCGCTAAGAGCGACACAAGAACAAGTGAAAAGTGGAAAGTCGCATGCGGCACAGATTCAATTAAAGTGACAAATGGGCGAGCAGTGCGAAGTGCAACGAAGCGAAGTAAAATTATTTGTATTTAATTAAAATAAAGGCAAACAATGAAATGCTGCAGGACAACGTTCGGTTAAGGCGGACAAGCAAAGATTTATCTCCATTGTAGAATGTAATATTTTATTATTACATTTTTTTATGCCTTTGTGTACCTTATGCGCTGCACAAAGTTGCTGGGTATAAACTCTTTGAAACCAAAACCCAAACCCAATCAGATAACCTTTATGTGGGTTATATGGGACACTGTTGTAGTGTTCCAGCACAGTGTTGTGTGAGAACACCGAGTAAACAGAAAGCGATTCTTTTTCGTATAGAACGTAAAGAACTGAGTCTCACCTTTGGGGGCAATCACAGGGCACAATGGATGTGGCCCACATATGGCAAACATGCGAATCATCGATGATCGAAGCTCATACTCCCCATCTACCTAAGGTACCTCAAAGAAACAAACAAGTTCGGGGTGAGTGTGAACCTCGAACCTTCCATAATTCTCATCTCTTACCCCATTCCTCTCTCTTATCTTTCTCTTTGGGCCTACCACAATAACCACCTACCATCACTTCTTTTATATGATGAGGATCACTGGGACAAATAATCCAGCAATGTCCTGTCAAGTGTTATGCGTCTTACTTCACCAGATCACAGACTGCGAAGCTTTAAAGCATAAATAATACAAATGCTTGTGAGAGCATTACTTGGAACATATCTTGAACAGGAGAAGACTCCCTCAACTAAATCCTTTTGAAATTCATAAGTTTTGAGAAGACATCGGTCTAACAAAGGTTCTATGGATAAGATCGTTGTTGTCTTAAGAGCCAAAAGAGGATCACAGTAAATCTGACAGCTCGCATTGTCCAACAAGCATTCATAAAACTAATCTTATTAAAAATTGGTGCCTGGACACAAGAGATCCAAGAATGATTTTACTGGACCGGAAACAGTTTTCTTTCTACTGCTTAATGACAGGATTAATGAAAGGTATACAAAAAAGTGTTCTCTGACAGTTCTGTGAGGGGAATTATGAGACGGTTAAGGATTTTTTATACCTGTGTCTCAACTTTTCTAGAATCAGGTGCAAGGTTTTCGGCGCTCATAATGTAAGTGACATAAACTTTGGTTCCTTAGATTTTGTTTCTTCCGTTGAGAATACTTAGAATAGGATAGATTAGGTTAGGGCAAGACTTGACCGATTGTATTACCACAATAAAAGAGAAGGAAGCCTCAACTTCTTTCGGGGGGAACAGTCCCTTATGAAGCGGGCGATGCCACTAATGTCCGTGGTTGATGCGGTGATGAAGCCTCCTCCGCGCCAAAGCTGAACAATGACACATTTGGCTTTTTAGAAATCCAGGATCTGCTTGGATTTGTGCGGAGATCGTTACAATTCAAAAAGTTAAGTGGTATAATGAATCTCACACAAAAAAAATCGCCACAAAAAATATATAGAAATGCCATTCGATAGTTGTAGGTGTTTTAGGTTATGAATGAAGTCGGCCAGAGTCGACTGAATCGCTTTTGGTTCGCATGTGGCTGGTCGGTTTGCCGGCAATCGGCGCAAATATGTATTCGAAATGTTGAAATGTTGCATATGTTTGCATAAATAAATGCAAATAAATACAACAGCAGCAACAACAACAACTCGAGTTAAAATGAAAATAATAAAAATTGTTGTCTGTGTGTTTGGTTGAAATTTTGCACGCAGATTAATTATACCAATGCAAATAAAGCTATCAGCGCTGCAATAATACCAAAACAAACAACAAAAATGCGCACCAAACCGGCAACAAAGTCAACGCAATGAACCTAACAAATATGTTAAATCTTTTTTATTTTTGCACAAATCTGGCATGATTTATCAAAATGCTTAAAATTAAAATAGCAACGCATGTGCTGATAAAAAAACTACTTTTAACTAAATCCAAAAAAATAAATAATATAAATTTATTTCAAAACAAAGAATCGACACAAAGAGAACAAGCACAGCGTCTTTATAAAAAATAAACAACTAATTTGAATTTTAATGAAATTTGAGTGTTTGAATTTGGTTACAATGAGATTTGTTGGTGTTTTGCTTTTAATTAAATTGTCCAGTAAATTTTCTTCACAGCTAATTTAAGCTGCGTTTCGTTGCCATTTAATTGTTGTATGCATAATTTTTACAAATTGTTTTATAAATGCTTTTAAAGCTCAATAAATTATTTGCTCACTTCACTCAGACGCAGTCGTCGATGTTTTTTGTTGGCTGGCTGGCGGGCGTGTGCTGTTATCTTTGTAAAAAAAACAACGCAAATTATCATACATTATTTTCTTTTTAAGCTAATTTATATAAATCGCAGTTTATTTTTAGAAATATTTGCACTGCATGCGGCGATACGGATTACAGAGTGAAAGGCGACGATTTATATGCCGAGCGAGTTATCTGGTTCTGAACTTTGGACCATTCTTGACGGTGAATTTTATGTTATAGGGTGTAGAGGTAAATTCCAAGAGCCAGAGAAAGATTGGCAAACAAATATCTCTGCACCAGATCCACTTATCTGCATGAACGACAGGCTCCAAGTGACTAAGAGAAACTATTTGACATTCATTAATTTATTTAAAAACTGGCTACTGCAAATCTACAAATCCCTCACAGGACCCTCTGGACGAGAGTAGTATCACTAAAAAAAAACTGCAGTCCTTCCTGGAAATATAAAGATGGAATGTAAAGATGGGAAGACAACGTAGAGGAAAACTTGCAAAATGGGTTGAACAAATTTTTCAATATCACATTTATAGATTTTTTCATTATTACAAAATTCCACAGCAACTGAAGTAATCATTGAATGAAATATGTATTCTACAATAATTGATTTCATGGCCTTCATGCAGTGCGTGAAAATTGCAGTCACTCAATGTTATCAGCACAATTAAATATATGTATAGCTTCAAGGTCAACATTGGCTGCACAATTTTGAGTGTAAATTTAAAATTTTTATATAATTGCCACATGAGGCTGGTTTATTTTTTTGATTAATTTGTATTTGTTTTTCTAAGTTCGAAAGTGATAAATGCAGAATTGTAACAAACTGAAGAGGCAAAGCGGCAAAAAAAAAAATATTTTTTTATAAATTAAAAAATCAGAAATCAAATCAATTCAAACAAAAATTAAAATAATAAAGGAAAATTACGGAATTACGGAAATTTTTAAATTTAAAAAATCTATAAATCTGAAAATACAAATAATCGAAACGAATCCATAAATATAAAATTTAAAACTAAAGAAAATTTTATAAAACTAAAAATTAAAAAAAATAACTATGAAAAGTATTTAGTCAAGAACCTATATAAGTATATATGTAAATTATACATGTCAGAAAAAATCAAAATAAAATCTATAAATAAAATCAATAAACTCTAGAAAACTCTAACTTATTTTTTAGATTTGTAGAAATTTCTTCATTATTATGAAAGTTTTCTTAAAATATAAAACAAACAATTAAAAATTATATAAATCGAAATTACAAAAAAAATAAAAGAAATTATTAAAATCTTAAAATTGAAAATTCAAGTAAAAGTTCTATAAATTGAAGTTACAAATCATAAATAAAAAAGATTATACAAATCTTAAAACTAAAAATGTAATATATTCAATTTAATTTAAAAATTTACGATAATAAGAATAAATAATAAATATAAAAAGATATGCCAATGTACAAAGTAAAAAAATTTAAACCAAAAATCTCATAAAAAATGAAAAAAGTTTACAAATATGAATTTTTTTATTTCTAATTAAACAAAACAATAACATAATAACAGAAACTATAAATAACGATATATCTAAATATTATAAAATGAAAAAGTAAATACATTTTAAAATTAAAATTAATGAAAACAAAAACTTTCATTATTCTGTAAATCAAACATAATAAATAAAAAATATATGTAAATTTAAAAATTAAAAATAATAACGATAAGTTCTGAAAATGTTATAATATTAAAAAATAAGAATAAAAGAAACAAAAAATTTTAAAACCTAAAAATTTAAAATTCTAAAAATGAAAGCATTTTTTACAACTTAAACTAAATAATAAATATAAAAAGTCTTGATAATCTAAAAATTTAAAACAATGAATAAGAGATAAGAGTTTTTTTTTAATCCAAATCTTAAAATTAAAATTAACAAAAATAAAATTTTTATGAATTTAGTAGTAAAAAGAACGAAAGAAAAGTTAATTCAGAAATTAAAAATACAGGCGCATAGTCATAGTCGAAATAAAGTACACTTTAAGATCAATAGAGTATACTTTTAAATAAAATAGGCTCTAAGTCAATCATAGTCGAGTTAGAGCATACTTTAACGCTTAAAGTATACTCTAACTTTAAAACAAGCAAAAGCTGTTGCTAAACCAGTTAGCAATGAGTCAAAATGAGCAGAAATGTCACTTTTTCAAAATACTCTAAATTCAAAAAACGAAATAAATCGAAAAAAATGCAAAATGTTTCATTTCGAGGAAAATGAAAGAGATTTCAATATTATGAACGACGACATTGTGCTGAGACGGCGAAAAGTATATAAAAACCGGATCAATCCCTTCGAGTTCGATGACGAGGACTTCTATAGTCGTTACCGGCTCGATAAAGTTGCTGCTCAGTTTGTAATTGATGGTTTGAACATTCAAGAACCAAGCAGCAATAGAATACAATTGTTTTCTTTACCCCGTAAAGTAGGCAATAATTTTCAAAACAATCAACTGTTTCAGGCCCGTGCGCAGAATTCGTTTATGGGGGGGGTTTTGACATATGTCTATCATGTTAGGTTATGAAGTTAATAAAAAATAATAAGAAACTTTTCTTATAAATGAAGACATTTTATTGTGTCTTGACTTGATATTCGGTTATTATATAGGGTTTTCCAACAAGAGGTGTTATTTTGGTATTCAAAGAAAAATGCAATTTTTTGAGATAAATGATCGGATGTTTATTTAATAATAAAGAAGAAGGTATGCCGTTAATAATCAAAAACAACATCAGCCAAATGGCCACCACGACCACGCTTACAGGACCATATACTTTTCATGAAATTTTCCATAACCAAATCGCAAAGTGGCTGCCCTATGTCCTCGATAGCCTCACGAATTCTATCTTTGAGGTCTTGAATCGACGCTGGGCTGTTGGCGTACACCTTATCTTTCACGTGGCCCCAAAGGAAGAAGTCGCAATGTGTTAAATCACAAGATCTCGGTGGCCAATTGTGATCACCTCTTCCAGAGATAACACGGTCCGGAAACTTTTCCCGTAAAAGAGCAATGGTTTCGTTGCTCGTGTGGCACGTAGCGCCGTCTTGTTGAAAGTAAACGTTGTCCAGATCAATACCATCCAACTCCGACCATAACAAATCATTAATCATCTCTCGATAGCGCAATCCATTCACCGTAACTGTTGATCCAACCTCATTTTCGAAAAAGTAAGGTCCAATGACCCCGCCGGACCATAAACCGCACCAAACAGTCACACGTTGAGGATGGAGAGGCTTCTCAACAATAACTCTTGGGTTTTCCGAGCCCCAGATGCGACAATTTTGCTTGTTGACGTAGCCACCGAGGTGGAAATGGGCCTCATCAGTCAAGATGATTTTTCGATGGAATTCCGGATCATTTTCATGCATTTCAAGGACCCAATCAGCAAAGACACGACGTTCTTGATGATCGGTCGGCTTGAGTTCTTGTGTTAACTGAAATTTATAAGCCTTAAGACCTAAGTCTTTATGCAAAATACGGTGTAATGACATTTTTGGAATGCTCAATTCCAAAGAACGACGAGGAATCGACAAACCTGGGTTTTCTTCAACACTTTGGGCTACAGCAGCAATATTTTCAGTTGTTCTTGAGCGACGTGCACGGGTTTTATTCTTCACATCACTAACTTGTCCCAGCAGCTCGAATTTTTCCACCAATTTCTGTATTGCGGTCCGACAAGGTGCTTCACGACGACCCAAAAATGCTTTAGTTTTGCGAACTGTGACTGCAAGATTTTCACCATTTTTGTAGTGAATTTTAATAATTTCAATGCGTTGTTGAAGCGTGTCTCGTTCCATTTTTAGTAATGGCGTAGTTTCTACTTGTCAAGTGTCAAAGAATAAAAGCTTCAAAAGTGACAGCTACCGAAATACCGGGGGATTCAAAATAACACCTCTTGTTGGAAAACCCTATATAATAAATTAACTCTGCGCGGTGTAGAAAAAAACTTCTCCAAAACTCTTTGCGGATCGACCTCGACATCGCGATGTATATTGAGCGAGGCTAATCCGTTCAGCCGATCTTCAGACATTGTTGACCTGAGGTAAGTCTTGAGGCGACGCAATGTTGAAAAGGAGCGTTCATTCGTCGCTGTCGTTACAGGCAGAACTGCCAAAATGCGAAGCATTTGATGAACATTTGGAAACGCATCTCCATTGCACACATCGAGTGCTTCAAGCGAATTTTTAACGTTCTTTCCGGCGATGCGTTGACGCCAAAGTTTGACTTCGTCTACCCAGATGTCACGGGAATCATCCCGCAAAATTGAAGAGTATGGTTCAAACAATTGAGCGCAGGATTCTTCTTGAGCTCAGATGCGCCTTCTATACATTTCATATTCTTTGGTTGTATCGATACTATCGATGGTTGCATTCACAATGACACTGATAATAGGAGGTAAAAAAGGCGGGAAAATTAAAAAAAAACGTGCACAAGATCGAGAAAGTTGAGAATGTCGAAACAAAAATTGACCACAAAATATTTATTATCAAGTCGGTTTGACTTTCGTAGAATAAGGACTATTGCTAGTGGAAAATTATGTGGAAAAATTCTCGATGGGGGGGGTTAGAACCCCCAAAACCCCCCCCTGCGCACGGGCCTGAACTGTTTGTTTGTTTTGTTTATGCCAGAGATGGACAGATTAATCCTCGGAAAATTGGTCTGTCGATTTTTTTAGGCTGCCGTTTGCTTTTCACAAGTAGCCGACCGTAGTCGTCCATTTTTAACTGCTAATTAGTGTTCAGGAAAACAAATATTGCAAAATAATTGATTACAAAATAAATCGGTATGGGCATAATTCCGAAAATAAATTCTCATTTGTAACTCCGAATCGCTAGTTTTTGTAGAGTTGCCGTTGCTTTCGTTTGCTGTTTCAAAAAGTCGCTGCTTCGTAGAAGCATGTTCTAAACTGACTATGGTAACTGAAAAATTAAAGTCGACTTTATCTTTTTAGTCTTTTGCTAACTAAAGCGGGCTTTTATGCGGGACTATGATTATGCGCCACAGTTTATAGCATTTTTAAAATCTTGAAATAAAAAAAAGAATGACAAGATTTTATAAATCTAAAAATTTAAAATAATTATGAAAAGTCCTATTCATCCAAAAATTTAAAACAAAAAAAAGAATATTTTCTCTAAATGCAAAGCTTAAAAAATTAAAAAAAATAATTCTATATATCTGAAAACTCTAAAATGAAAAAGTAAATAAATTTTAAAATTAAATTTAATTAAAATTAAATTTTTATAAATCTATAAATCAAACATATAAATATAAAAAGATGTATAATTTAAAAAAAATAAAATAAAACTTAAAAAAATTATTAATTTAAAAAAAAAATTTCTAGAAATAAAAAAATTAAAAATAATAATTTTCATATGTATAAAAAAATAATAAAAATAGTAAGACCGAAAACTAAAAATAAATAAAAGAAAATAAAATAAATTCAGATAAAATAATATGTAAGTAAAAATGGCATCAACCTTAAAATTAAAAATAGTGAAAACTATACAAAAAACAGTCTATTAAGGTTTTTTATAAATCTATAAGTCAAACATATAAATATAAAAAGATATATAATTTTAAAAAATAAAATAAAACAAGAAAATTATTAAATTAAACAATTTTCTAGAAATCTAAAAAGTAATAAAAATAGTAAGACCGAAAACTAAAAATAAATAAAAGAAAATAAAATAAATTCAGATCAAATAAAATATAAGTAAAAATGGTATCAACCTTAAAATTAAAAATAGTGAAAACTATACAAAAAACAGTCCATTAAGGTATAAATTAAAAACTTTAAATATTCAAAACAATTCTATAAGTACAAAACAAAAATTAAGAAATTAAAAATTAATAAGTGGATTAGGGATTGATTTATTTTTAATTCGAAAAATTTTAATAAAAAAAATTGCGGAAAAATCTTTAACTTGAAAAATTAAAAATGAAACTATTTTGTAAATCCGAAAGAAAATAAAATAAATTAAAATAAAGTATAAGTAAAAATGGCATCAACTTAAAATTAAAAATAGTAAAAACTATACAAAAAACAGTTTATTAAGCTATAAATATTCAAAAAATTTCTATAAGTACAAAATAAAAAGAATAAGAAATTAAATTATTGAATTAGTTGATTAGGGATTGATTTATTTAAATTCGAAACATTTTAAATAAAACAAAATTGCGAAAAATCTTCGAATCCAAAATGAAAATATTTTGTAAATCCGAAGATTAAAAAAAATCCATAATTGTAATCATTGAAAAAACCTATAAATTTCACAAGAGCAAGTAAACAACAAAAACTATGTTTATTGTTTAGTTTGATATAAAGATTGATTACTATTTATGCGAACTCATGCAACGCCTTTTCAAATCCAAACTGTTTGAGCTATGCGAAATTATGATCGATCATTAGCATAATGAACAGTTAAAACAAGCTTTCCAGACGAAAGTTGTCAATGCCCGGTGACACAATGATGAGCAATTCCACAATCATTGGTTGTATGCTTAGCAGATCCATCAACTATAAATTAAATGGCACTGTTTTCACGTTGAAAGTGCCTTAATGGCCCGGCAAATTGACTAATTAACTGTTAACTTAAAAGCAGCCACAACAACGCCAACCAGCGAGATGCATAAAGCGAGATATGCACGTAAGAACCGGCGGCGTAGCAAACAAAGCGCACAAAACAATGGTCAGAAGTGCTAAAAATAGTTTTCTAGGTTAATTACCACAAACACATACGCACACATACACACACACACACACACATAAACACTCATACACGCGGCCACGGCAAAGTCAAAATGCGCGTCCGCGTGATTTACGTTCGAAATGCGTTGAAAATGCTTTTAGTGTGGCAACGCCATAACTCACAAAGCTTTGCTCGTTTGCAATTTGCCGCCGCCAGAGCACAGCGACCACATGGCAAACATATGCACGCGTACGTGCCCGCAGCAGCAATGCGTCCAGTTGGCATTGTTGCATTTGGCAGAAAGCGGCGCGTCGCAAAAGTGTATTCGAGTGCCGCCATAAATCGTATTCCATCAAATTATGAACACTCGGCCCGACATAAATTCAAAATGTCGCTGTGAATTGGTGGCAATGAGTTATGGATCAATTGTTGTTTGTATTGCGAGGGCAATAAATGCTCACACGGCTCGCCGCATAGATTGTTGGACCGCAGTGCTGATAGCAAAATGTTCGCATTGGACACTGTGAACGCGGCGCGAGAGCAAAAAACCTAAACAAAACGGCAACGGGGGAGTTTTGTACACTGTTGTTGTAAGCGAAAAGTGTTTGTTGTGTGTTGCATGTGTCAAACTTTATGCCCAAAGTCAACCCTCACCCGCTCGCTTGTAATCAGCGCCATAATTTTGCCATAATAAATTGTGCGGTTATAAACTTTAGTGGCCATAGACATGGCATCGATATTGGCTAATTGGCGCGTTTGGCCACTAAATTAGGGTTTATTGCGGGGCAGCTTAATTCTCAAGTGGACGCGTCATTTTTAACATTCGACCACAAATTATCTGGGTGCATATAAACTGAAGTAAAATTCGAATTCGAAAAATTCGAAATACCGGAAACTTTCATGCACTTTGACAGCAACTAAAATGAGTGCAGTTACATGTAAATAACTATTTGTATTTTTATTTTTGGTTACTATTGTTCAATATTTGCTGGACATGCCGACAACTGTTACACATTTCCAGCATATTTGCATGCGGCAAATATCAACAAAAGCCATTTCAAATAAAAATCGAGTACGAGTAGCTGTTATGGAAGTTTGAGTAGTAGACAGAGAAGCAGAGCAGCTGAGCTGGCGCCTACAAATGTGTGCCGTATTGAAATATTTATTCAAATTTAAATTGTGCCGATGAAATATTGTGTTCACCGGCGCTTTGACAGGCAGTTTTGCATTATTGTCTGGGAACAGGGTTACCAGCTGTTTTCGCAGGACAGTTCGGTGTTTGGAAAGCTTAAGTGGACGTAGAAAGGTCTTACGAAAGTCTTGAATGATCTGTTGAAAATCACTTCGTCGACTGTCTTAACTCGAGACATCAAATGTTCATACATTTATAGCAGACATGGGCCTGACAAAGGTTCCTTAGATGGAATGGTTTTTGTCCATGAATCATTAAAGGCTCACAATAGATCTTAGAGTTTTATGAATTGAATCTAGTTTAATCTGTTGAAGTACGAACTCTTTTTTTTTTCCAATATACAAATATTTATGTGTTTGTTTTTTCGTAATTTATAGTTGAAAGACAATTTCCAACTGTACAGTTTTCAAAGACTAAAAAACCTATCAGCGGTGGTTGGCAGAATTTATGAAACTTCATCTGGAATTCAAATTGGTTTATTGACAGAAATTCGGGAAGAGATACTTTAATCAAAAATTATATAATAATATTCTATTAGGAGTATAAATTATTTCGGTCCATTTTCAAAATATGGCTCTGACTATTCATAGCAACAGCTAATTGCGCTGGTTCCACAGAGGTTAGACATCGTTCAGAATATCGCTTCAAATTTATTAAAAATTCTTATTTTTTACTGTGTTGGATATGTTTCACTTTGTGTTAACTAAGACGATTTTTTAATTGTGAATAGCTGATTCAAAGTCAAAAAAGAAAGGGTTTTTTTACATAGCATTGTGACTGAGGATGACAAATGAATATTCTATGACAACCCCATGAAGAAAAAATACTACGCCATGCCTGGTGAAACGTTGCCATAGACCTCAACATCAACGCCAAAACTGAATATTCATGGTTCTAAGGTTAGGCTGTGTATCTGGTGGGACGTCAGTCGTATACTATGAGGAAGTCGTATACTATGAGCTATTACAACCTAGCGATCGATATAAGCTACTGTGGGAAAACAGAGAAAATTAGTTTTTGGCTTTATGTCGCAAAAGTCGTAAACAAATATTTGAAAACGCTAAAGTGGGACATTTTGCCGCACCCGCCGTTTTCTCCGGACATTGCTCCTTCTGATTATTGGTTGTTCCGGCGGATGCACCACGATTTGGCAGATCATCGTTTTACTTCTTGGCTCAGAACTGGGATTGCCTCAAAAGACGAGACATTTTTTCGAGATGGAATTTGAAAATTGCCTGAGAGATGGGGAAAAAAGTAGTAACCAGCCATGGATAATACTTTGATTATTTTGTTCACTTATTTTGTTTTGAAATAAATGCATTTTCAGCCATAAAAAGTTAACCAAAATAATTTGTGATGATGCAGATGTAAGGTTGGGCAGGAAGGCTACAAGCTGTCCATAGCACTCAGTCCATTCGGACCATTTTACTATACCCATGGGGTAGGAGAAGGGAAAGGATAGGATAAGGGAGGAGAGAAGAGAAGAGCAGATTTATGGAAGGGATAAAGGGTCCTAAGGGACTTCCCCCGAACTTTCTGGTTTCTTTTAGGAACCTGAGCCCAATATGTTTTATAGGCTTTGGTTGAATAATTATCCAACTACACGAAAGGGGCTCACAAAGGCTCTTCGTTTAGCCGTAACACCGTTGATACGCGTACCACCGTTTAGGAAACGCTGTTCTCTATAATACAGAATGAGTGTTTAGAAGGTGAAATGCTGCTTCCTTGCCCATACAGCTTCGACAGAAGTTATAATAAGGAAATCCAATCTTCAACCTTCTTGTGTGGGTGTCAATCAAACAGTGACCCGTCAGAACACTAATCATGGTTCTCACCTGGTCGCTTTTTAGTGAGAGAAGTTCTCTAGAACGACAAATGGTTTGACCAATGGACCAAATGGTTGACCAAATTTGACGCCCAGTAAATCATGTGTTGTCTTCGGTCCATCTTAGGTTAGTTTCTAGCATGTAGCTTGTATGAGTAAGAGGCTTTACAGGTTAAAAAGGCAGTCTTGTTAGGCGATTTTCTGCTGATTGGGTGGTTGGTTCCAGTGGTGTATGTTTCGACTTTCAATAAGCGGAATATATTATTTGGTATACTAGTGTGTTGTCTTCTGGACTATTTGGCGCCTACATCCAGTTCGAGAGTTTAATAAAGGCGAGTAGCGAGTTTACGGTGCACTTCGTTATGTCTTCGAAGTTTTGAAATGTTGGCTTTTTATCTCCTGCTTGATAAAGCCGAACAGGCGCAGAAAAAGTTTTGGACGGTTTCCCTCTAGTTCGGGTTCTCACGGCTGCGGCAGCTGGTATTGGGATACTCTTCAATGGGCCAGTGATAGCCGCATTCAGTCTTGCCACATCCCGGCGACACTTAGTTAAGAGTCACTTAGTATGTAGGCTAAAGTGATCAACTGATTTTGCAGGATTCCATCCTCTTCCACCTAATGTTGGCTTGAGCAAAGAAGACTTTAAAGGCTTTGCTCTCGATAGAACCTAGTGGGGCCTCACTCTCCAAACGAGCGGAGTCTCTTCGCGTCAATTCATCGGCTCGCTCATTCCCGTCAATGTTATTGTGCCCTGGCAACCATATCAGGGTAACTTTGGACCGATGGAGACGGCTCTGCATTCTCGTTGTAGTTTAGACGATAAAATCTACTGTTTTAGCTTGGAACAGTTTTTGATATTATGAAAACTGTATCCTCAAAGCGAATTGGCTGTACGATAGTATCAGAATATCTCGGGCCTATATTCCAATGACTCTAAGCTAATTAGGAGGTGCGAAGTCGGTCTGGCAGTCGAAGCTTCAGATTTATTCTTTTGAGTAGATACCATAGCCACCTTGTCAAGCAACTTGGATTGGTCCGCATATATAGGTATGGACATCACTGTTAGAGGGGTGAGCACCCAATTCCCATACGGTTCTAGATGGGATTGAATTGATTGATTTAATTCTTTTGAGTAGATACCGTAGCCCACCTTCCCAAGCAACTTAGATCGGCCGCATTACTGTTTGAGGGGTAAGCACCCAATCCCCATTCGGTTCTAGATGGGATTGAAACATGATAATCCTTATCAGAGAAGAACTTCTGAACTCTCAATCCCTTTACAGAGCTTAAATTATTTTTTTAAGTAGCACTTTAAATTAAAGAAAGAGAAGATTTTAGTATGAAGAAAACTACCCTTTTTAAGATTTTATATCACTTATCTTCATATATGCATTCAAAGTGTAGCTTTGTTGACCTTTTCGTATCCATCAGAATTTCTCAGAAATTCATACAAAATTCACACAGACTTTTTCACATTTGATTTATTTCAATTTGCCACCGCATTGCCTGGTGACGGCCAACAGTCGCACAAACGATCAGGTGACTCAACAACAGCACGCGGCAGCAATCAGCGCCGTCAAGCAATTTCACTATTTTCCTGGTGACTGTTTTATTTTATTTTTTGCTGTTCTTGTTGTTGCTATATTCAGTTTGTGTTTGCCAGCAGCGAATGTTGCTTATCAGTAGCTGCTGTCACCGTTTTGTTGTTGGTTTTTTGTTTGTTATTTATTTTCCGCTACAAGGCAAACGACATGGCACACTTTTCGCTGTCGCTACTGTCGCCAGACAGCTTAAAATTATTTAATTAAAAAATGTTTAAAAAAGAGGAAAAGCATTTAGCATTTAGTTATTTGTGAGAGGAAATTGTTTCCAAGGCACTGTGACAGCAATTGGTGCTGCTCGAACGAAGTGGCTTGCAACAGTGGCAATGTTCTTAGTTGAGTTTGTCTTTTACTTTTTTGCCTTTTGTTTTATTTCTCTTGAATTTATCTTCGAAAATTTGTTTCCAAAAATACATTGAAAGCTTCAATGTGTATTGTGTGCGCTGTGGTTAATCAATAAAATTAATGTGGCATTATAAAACACCAACAACAACAACAACAAAATATATATTCAACTACCAAGGCAATTTTTCAGTCAATCTAAAATTTTAACACAGGTCGCTTACAATGGGGCACTCACCAAGCAATAAAATTGTCTAATTCAGCGTTTGTTTACTTCACTAGCGGTATTCACCATCTGTGCGAAACGAGCAAAATTTATTATTAAGTCAACAACAACAAAATATAATTCTTTGCTTTGGCAAACAAAAGTATTCTTCGGCTGACTGGAGCTTCTCAAATCGAATGTTGCCATATGTTCAGTTCGCATACATTGTGAATACCGCAATTTATTGCCTCCAAATTATGTTGTTTAATTTTTTATTGTTGTAGCTCCTAATGTATCGCCGCTTGCTTTCCCTCAGCCTCAAAGCGCAGTGCGCCTAGAAGCAGCAAAACGCCCACAAGTGCGCCGCGTATCGGCGCGAAAAGATCTAAACAACTGCGCGCCGACACGAATGTCGCGTGCCCTGAAAACGTGCGTTCGATGGCTGTTAGCCACCGTTGCGCCGAAACGTCATAGTCGCCCACGGTCAACCCTACAGTGTTGTTGCTTGTTTTCTGTTTTTCAATTTCAGCATTTCAATTGATTTTGCAACGCTTAATGCTGGTTCAATTGACTTTCTGGCCTATTTTCGTGTTGACGGTTTATATGCACGTTTTTGCAGTGTCGTCGTTGTTGTCGCCGTTGCGGTTATGTAAGCGTGCCTTGTTGCTGCTACTGGAATTTGTCATTGTTGTTATTGTTGTTGTTATTATTGGTACCAACTCAGATACGAAATGCAAATATTTGTACCCATGGCTGCACGTTTATTAATTAAGTCATAGGATGCCACCGTCTCCCACTGTTTCGAATTGTTGCGGTTGATATTTGTTGCGGTGTTGTTTTTGTTGTTATCTTAATTAAAATTGCCTTGCTGTGTTTTCTTGTGTGTGTGTGTGTGTGTGTTTGTATGTTCGTTGGCAAAGAGAAGAATTTCATCAATTACGATTGTAAAAATGCTTCCAAACGAGAATTAATTACACAACGCTTCGCTTCCATCGATATTCGCGTAAAAAATATTATTTGTTGTTATTTTTGTAATTTATTAGTTATGCTTGACTTAAGATATATAAGAAGATTGCATGGGCCACAATCATTCAAACATGTACATAAATAAAACACCGGCCGACAGCAATTTTCACTCATAAAACAGGGCAAATAGGCTGGAATGAAAGTTGAGAACAAATTTGTATGTGAGAAATTTTCGAGATAGTTTTGTCTTCGAAACATTTCGGTTTTAAAAATTCAAAGTATTAAACTTTCCTACAAAGTGGAAATAGCTAAGAATTTTTTAAATCCCTTCGAATCCCTTTGAAGATGTGGAGCATCCCCTTTCTTCTTGTCTTCATTTCGATAGCAAAGTTTGAAAAATTAAATGAAAAAAAATAAAAAATGCTGGCTTGCAGATAACACAAGTCTCCCGAAGATATCCAAAGCGCTAGTTAGAGGTCAACGGCGAAAAGAGAGACCGTGTCTCCGGTGGAAGGAACAAGTTAAGGAAGCCGTATCATCTCTTGGTGTGACTAACTGAAGAAGGCGCGCGCAAAGCGGAGACGCCTGGAGAGGGCTTTTGCGGCTGGTCATAACCTGGTATTGGGTTTCTTTGGCCAGTTAACCCTTTCGCTATTTTGTTGCCATATGGCAACATGCTACTTTGTGGACGTCTGCATCCTCTATGGTTGCAAGAATACATTTTTTGTTGGTCCTTAGAATAGTTTGAAGTTTTAGGAAAAATACGAAATTAATAAACTGAATATTTAAGTTTAAAGAAGAGAAGTATACACTTTTTTAATGGTATATCTTGACATAGTAAAGGAAGAAGAAGCGGAAAATTAGATAACTTTTTAATTTGACTTTTTTTTCAATTTAAATACTTTTTTTTTAATTTTGGCTGAAGTAAATGAAGAAATATTCAAATTTTCGTTATGCGCAAAAGTTTTATGTTTAAGCAATTATTACAGCCACAACGATGTGGTTGCTCTCATAGAAAAACACTCTAAAATACATGGTCCGAGTATAAAAATTAAAAAATTTATGAAATGTTGCTAATATAACAACATAGAAGCCAAATGTTAAATTACAAATTTAATTTAATTTAATTTAAATTGATTTAATTTAAAAATTGTAACTTTCCCCAGTAAAAATCTGTAGCGAAAGGGTTAAGTAAGTTCGGAAATAATATAATTTTAACCTTTAAGTCTTTCATATTTCATCATTAATCAAATCAGTTTATTCGTACACAGTCTTTACATAAATATTTACATCGAATTTCTAACCTACACATAATTTCCTCTATAATTTTATATCGCAATGAAATCCAAATCAATTTTATGTCTCATGTCTGACATAAAATTGTTCAATTCATAACAAAAAAATCACCAAGCGTCAATCATGTGTGGATTTTCGTGCGGTTCTCATAGACACAAAGTCGATGCTTCGTCACGCTTCGGCCACAATGCTACAGGAATATCATTTACCTACGCACACACATATAGTAAATATGTACCGATTCGTCTATTACTACTTACTAGCAAAAATATGGAACATAGTGTTGTAATAGTATTGTAATAATATAAATAAATACTATACTATAATAATACTATAATACAAAATGTATAACTTACTACTATTATATGCAACTAGTCAACTTATATAAAATAATACTAAAACATGAAACATGCAACCCTACTTAAGAACTAGATGTATGAACTAAAGGTCATTAATAAAGTAGACTCGGTCATGGAAAGACGTTAATACAACATGGTGTCAAGTGTAAAAAAAAATTAAAAAAAAAAAAAAAAAAAAAAAGAAAAAACAATATAAAAAAAAAAATTGTCGGTCTAAAAAACTAAAACTAAAATGGTAGATGACGATAAAGCGTCAGTATCGTGTGCTTTGGTGCAACCACAGGCTATGTCCATCGCAACGGCTATAACGCCTATGGATTTAAAGGCCTCAAACTTATCAGCCGCATGGCAAAGCTGGAAGAGCCATTTTCTTATATTCATGCGTGCTTCAGGTCTTGAAGAACAAAATGACAAACGAAAAGTTGCACTGCTGTTGCATCATCTTGGTCCGGAGTGCTTAATTATTTTTAATTCGTTTAATGAAAATTTGGACTCCATCAAATACAACGATTTATTAAAAAAGTTTGATGACTATTTTATACCAAAAGTAAACATTGTCATGGAAAGACATAAATTTTTTTCAAAAAAACAAAATTTCGACGAAACTATCGATGAGTACATTACACAACTAAAAAATTTAAGTTTGACATGTGAATTCGGCAATATTCGGGAAGACCTTATTAGAGACATATTTGTTTGTGGTTTAGCTTCAAATTTTTCACAAATAAAAGAAAGACTCCTCTCAGAAGGAAATATTAAGCTAGAAAACGCCATCACAATTGCCAAAAATATGGAACTAGCAAAAGAAAATTCAAACAAGCTAAAACATGTGAGTGAAATATATAACAGCCATGTAGCTGTAGTCAAAAAAGACTATTCAACCAAAAACTTACAAAAAGAGTCAGTGTGTAAAAAATGTGGTCAAATGCACCGAAATAAGTGTCCAGCGCAAGGAGCAACTTGTTACGTATGTAATAAAAAAGATCATTTTGCTAAAATGTGCTACAGTAAACAACAACAATACAAGATGCATCACAGCAACAACAAATACAGTAACAAGCAACAACAAACGACTACACACAATAAATATGTAAATGAACTACAAGTACATAAATCATGCGATGAAGATAACGGCGAAGGTGAACTCTTCCTAGGAATGGTACGAGAAGAAACATGCATGCAAAAGGGGAAAGCAGAAGACCGCGAGCAGTGCAGACAGATTTGCGAAACAGTAAACAACAATGGAGGCAGACACACAAAAGAATGGACAGTACGAGTCAAAATCAATAAGTGCGATGTGAATTGTGTTATCGATACCGGTGCGCAAGCCAATATTTTATCACTTACAACAGCATCATTTTTGAATTTGAATAAAAATCTTAGACAGACAGGCTCAAGCTTATTAACATTTAGTGGTGAAAAACTACCTCTTATTGGTATAGTAAATACAGATGTCATTCTTGGAAATAAAAAATTTAATTGCATATTTCATATTGTAAACATGAAGTGTAAAAATGTTATCGGCCTAGCCACAGCAATGACATTAAATTTAATTAAAGAAATCAATGTAATTTCATGTAAGGTTATTGATGATTATTCCGATGTTTTTGAAGGCTTAGGACTTTTAAAAAACAAATGCAGTTTAAAGCTGAAAGAAAATTGTGAACCGGTTATAAATCCACCAAGGAAAATACCATACACATTGTACAAAGATTTGAAAAGTGAATTGGATAGGATGATAGAGTTGAAAGTAATTGTGCCTGAAAATGAGCCTACCGAATGGGTGAATTCGATAGTTCTGGTAAAAAAGCCAAATGGAAAATTAAGATTGTGCCTAGATCCGCGAAATTTGAATAAGGTCATACTCAGACCACACTTTCCATTTCCAAATGTAGAAGAATGTAAAGCTAAATTAGCAGGTTCTAAATTTTTCAGTTCGTTAGATGCTAACTGTGGATTTTGGATGGTCCCTCTGGATGAGAAATCCTCAAAATTGTGCACTTTTAATACACCCTATGGTCGTTTTAGATTTTTGAGACTTCCTTTTGGTATTAACGCTGCCCCCGAAATATTTCATTCGGAAATGGTCAAACTCTTTGACGACATAAACGGGTTAATTATTTACATTGACGATTTTTTAATTTATGCATCCAGCGTTGAAGAGCATAATCATATTTTATCTAAAGTTTTGGAAAGAGCTAAAATTGTAGGCATTAAGTTTAACAAAGAAAAGTCAAAAATTTTTCAAGAAAAAATTAAATTTATTGGTCATATTTTCGACAAAACTGGTGTTACTCCTGACGAAGACAAAATAAAATCCATTTTAGAAATGCCGGCACCAACCACAGTTACTGAATTGCAACGATTCTTAGGAATGGTCAATTACTTAGGACCATTTATCGAAAATTTATCATCAAAAAACAAACATTTGAGAGACTTACTAAAAAATAATGTGCAGTGGCACTGGAGTCCAATACAAGAAAAGGAATTTAATAGTTTAAAAAATGAATTGTCGAAAGCACCAGTTCTTACATACTTTGATTGTAATAAGAAAATAACATTGTCTGTCGATGCATCCAAATATGCTTTAGGTGCAACTATATTGCACGGCAAAAACCCAATTGCATACGCATCTGCATCCTTAACTGAAACACAGATTAATTATGCACAAATTGAAAAGGAGCTATTTGCAGTTTTGTTCGGCTGCACTCGCTTTCATCAGTATGTCTATGGACAAAAAATTTTAGTAGAAACTGATCATAAGCCGTTAGTACCATTATTTAAAAAGCCTCTTTATAAAATACCAGCTAGGCTGCAAAGATTTATGTTAAGGCTACAATTATATGACTTAGAAGTGGAATACAAGCCAGGAAAGTATATGTTTATAGCCGACACGCTTTCGAGAGCACCACTGCGGGAACCTAGTTTAGTTGAGTTTGAAGAAGAGCTAACGTTGCATTGTGATTTACTAAGACAAGAAATTGATATTTCCACTGTTGAAATGAACAGAATAAAAGATTATACAAAAGAAGACGATACGTTTCAGAAACTTTTTGAATACATACACAACGGTTGGCCACAAAATAGGAGGCTAGTAGAAGGTAATATAAAGCCATATTTTAAGATTAAAGACGAGTTGAGCGTCATAGACGGTATTTTGTTTAAGAATAACCAAATAGTTATTCCAAGTATTCTACGAAGTGGTATTTTAAACAATTTACATGAAGGTCATATGGGAGTACAACGTACTCAAAGTTTGGCAAGGCAGTCGGTTTATTGGCCAAATTTGTACAACGATATTTATAACATAGTTACAAATTGCGAAATATGTATGAAATATCAAAATTCAAATGCTAAAGAAGAACTTATGCCACATGACATAGTTAATATACCGTGGTTTAAGGTCGGATGTGACATTTTCGAGTTCGGTAAGAAGAAATATTTATTGGTAGTTGACTATTATTCAAAATATGTTGAAATTGAGTTGCTTAACAATGGTTTCACTAGCACAGAAGTTAAAACAAAATTAAAATCAATTTTTGCCAGACATGGCATACCTCATATATTTATTTCGGACAACGGTCCACCATATAACTCAAAAGAATTCAAAGATTTTTGTAGCCAATGGAAGATTGATCATCACACATCGAGTCCATATGTCGCTAGATCGAATGGGTTAGCCGAGCGTACCATACAAACGATTAAAAAAATGTTAGTCAAATGCCAAGAAAGTCGAACTGATCCTTATATCGCCTTACTCAATTATAGAAACACACCTAAAGAAAATATGCCCAGCCCCGCTGAATTATTAATGTCGCGGAAACTGAAAACTAAAATTCCAACCATTTTAAAAAATCTTACACCTAATATTATAAATTATAGACAGTATGAACATCAAAGGAATTCTCAAATGATAAAAACGCATAATAACTATAATAAACGAACAAAAAATTTAAAGCCTGTATTTCAAGGAGAGAAAGTAATGTTCAAAAGAAATCCCACTTCGGTTTGGTTTCCAGGAACAATCTTAAATAATTGCAAAGAACCTCGATCTTATATGGTTCAAGATTCTGAAGGTGCAGTTTATCGTAGAAACAGGGAGCATATACTCAAAAAACCAGAACAAAAAGTTATTATAACGAAAGAAATTGAAGATGAAATTGAAAAATCTATTGTAACTAAAGAGAATGAAGATGAAATTGAAAAATCTATTGTAACTAAAGAGAATGAAGATGAAATTGAAAAAAATAAAAGTGATAATATAGATATTGAAAATAATGTAGACAATAAATATATTACAAAGAAAGGAAGGAAAGTAAATCCTCCATCACGTTTACAGTACCAGTAAAAAAAAAAAAAAAAAAAAAAAAAAAAAAAAAAAGAAAAAAAAAAAAGGAAGATGTTGTAATAGTATTGTAATAATATAAATAAATACTATACTATAATAATACTATAATACAAAATGGTATAACTTACTACTATTATATGCAACTAGTCAACTTATATAAAATAATACTAAAACATGAAACATGCAACCCTACTTAAGAACTAGATGTATGAACTAAAGGTCATTAATAAAGTAGACTCGGTCATGGAAAGACGTTAATACAACACATAGCTTACTTATTTCTCAGCGCACTGCAAAGTTATTCTTCAATGAGCAACAATTATTGGCAACTAAGTATATGAAATCGTAGGAGCTTCAATTGAGTTGGCTGAGAAAAATATTGGCAAGTGTTATGTAAGTGGATTGCGACGACGAAACGGTGAGAGTGCTGAAAATTATGTAATTTACCTAATGTTGCATTAAAATGATTGAAAATGTAATGAAACTTATGTGAAAAGTGACGACTTATTCGTTGTTAAGACGGGTGAATGTTATGAAATGTTTAGTTAGTTTTGACATTTAATTATAGACTTAGACTTTATTAGCACGTTCCAGGCATTCCAAATAGACAGATGGATATGTTTATGGGATAATGACTCAGTATCTAAGTAGTTAGAGGTTAATGTGAGAAAGATTGAGTTAGTTTTTGGAGAGAAATTGATTTGAAGTGTTGTAAGTATTTGATTGAATGAAAGTGGTGTTGGGTCAAATTCTTTCGCTCAAGACTTGAAAATTTAGCTTCTTTTGGACAAGAATTTAAATTTTTCGAAAATATATGAAATATTGCATATTTAACCCACTTGTGCCTACCGTACACAAGTAGTACATTCTAATTTCAGTGTATTGGTAGCAATTTTAAAGCGCAGTTAACGTTTCATCCTTGAAACAGGTATACTGCATTTAGTAAGGTCAGCATATTTGTGTTGAATTTTTGTTGAATTTTTTCGACTTTCAAAAATGCAATGGAAAAGATGTTCTCATAGTGCGTGTCTCACATTGTGTTCTAAGACTAGAAATCTGCTTTTACTATTTAATGTTTTTATTTCCCCCCCCCCTCGGCTGTCAATAAAGAGGTCGGTGCACACTTGGTGGTGGGTATTGACTTAGACTCGTTGAAGATCCTGAAGTCGAAGTACGGGTACCGTCCTCACCTACACCTGGGGCGGGTGCACTTCCGCCTACAGGATAAGGAGGAGGATAAGGCGTAACGGTAGTTTCAGTCCCTTACATGACTGAAATTATTATCACGCAAATCAACTTGCAGCATAGCAAATCGTCTACTGCTCTACTATGCAGCAGGCATGCGAAACTGCAAACATGTCCTCAAATAATATTAATCCAAGAGCCATGGGTGTGCTACAAGCGTATCTGTGGTCTGGGTGCCATTACCTGGGGACAAATCCTTCAACACGAAGGGAGTGATAGACCGCGCGCATGTATCATCATGCCGCGGTCGATCGAATGCACGATGCTTAGACAATTCTGTTCTCAAGATGTCGTTGCGGTTAAAATAAAGTACTGGGTTGGTGGGAACAGCGTCGAAACTGTAATAGTAACGGCCTACCTGCCGTATGACTCTATACTTCCTCCTCCATCGAGGGAGGTAATGGAAGTCGTCCAGTATGCTGAATCCAGGGGTTTGGGACTCATAGTGGGCTGTGACGCAAATTCACAGAACATTGTTTGGGGTAGCAGCAAATGCAATCCCAGGGGTACTAAACTTTTGGAATTCATTATGTCGGCTGATCTGGTGATTCAAAACGTTGGTAACAAACCAACTTTTGTGACCAGCAGAAGACAAGAAGTGATTGATCTGACACTAACCAATAGGAAAGTGGCAGATCAGATCATGCAATGGCGGGTTTTGGAGGAGGTCTCTCTTTCAGATCACCGCTTTATCGAATTCCGACTCGGTATTGATCTAATGTCGATACCAGGTGGACGGAATCCTCGCAAGGCGGACTGGAACAGGTTTGGTGAGCTTCTGACAGAGCGTATACCAATCCTGAAAAAACTCCGAAGTACAGCCAAGATTGAAGAAGCGACTAGGGAACTAGGAGTTACTTTGACTGGCTGCTATGAGGAGGTGTGTCCGCTGAGAGCGAGCAGACAAGGCAAAGCAGTTCCATGGTGGAGTGCTGAGCTTTCGAAGCTACGCAAACGATCCAGGAAGCTTCTGAATAGGGCCTTAAAAACCCGAAAAGAGAACGACTGGACCAACTATCACCTCGTCCAAAAGGAATTTAAGAAGAAAGTGAGGTCTGCCAAACTGGACTCTTTCAGAGACTTTTGCAATGAGGTTGAAGGTATGAAGGAGTCAGCAAGACTGTGTAGGGTTCTACAAAGAGACCGAACAGTTAAGCTTGATTCTCTTCGCTTGCCTGATGGCTCCTATACTACCTCTAAGTCGGAAACCTACAACACTCTCCTAGCGACCCATTTTCCGGGAAGCAGGATAATTCCCACTGTGGTGGACAGTTGTGAGGTCAATGACGCAGGTAATAGGACTAAAAGGCTTAACTGGTTTTCCGCGTCAGAAGTAGTAACGGAGGAAGCGGTAAGATTTTCTTTCTCCTCATTCGAAAACTACAAGTCCCCAGGACCTGATAAAGTTTACCCGATAATGCTAAAGAGGGGTGGAGACAAGCTGGTGAAAGCTCTTATAAAGATCTTCACGGCTTGCCTCGCTCATGGTTACATTCCAACTCTTTGGCGACAGGTCAGAGTGGTCTTCATTCCCAAACCAGGGAAGGACGACTATACGCTGGCCAAGAGCTTTAGGCCAATCAGCCTGACTTCTTTCATGCTGAAAAGCTTAGAGCGAATGGTAGAAAAGCACATCCGAGCGAAGGTGCTGACAAGAAGCCCACTTAGTAGAAACCAACACGCTTACCAGAGTGGAAAATCATGCGACTCAGCCCTGCATGACATCGTATCCAAGATTGAAGCAGGGCTGGAAGCTGACCATTACACTTTGGGCGTCTTCGTGGATATTGAGGGGGCTTTTGACAATGCAACCTTTGACTCGATATGCTCAGCAGCCAGAATGCATGGGGTAAATGAGACCCTGATAAGGTGGATCCGCTCCATGCTCTCCGGGAGATTGCTGACCGTTGGTGAGAGTGATAGCAATTCGGTCACGGCAGAGGTCGGACGGGGATGTCCCCAGGGTGGTGTCCTCTCTCCGCTGCTGTGGTGTTTCGTGGTCGACTCTCTACTAAGGGAGATGCAGGATCTCGGAATACATGTCCAAGCATACGCGGACGATGTCTGTGCACTAGTATCAGGACGATCCCTCAGGATAATTTGCAAAAAAATGCAGAAAGTCCTGGATAAGATTGATAACTGGTGCACAGGACAGGGTCTTTCCGTTAATCCCAGTAAAACGACTTTGGTCCTATTTACTAGGAAGCGGAAGCTGGATGGTCTCGAACTGCCAGTACTGAAAGGTGTGACCCTCAGTCTATCCACGGAGGTGAAATATCTAGGGGTTATCCTAGACAGGAAACTAACGTGGAAGATGCATGTCTTGACGAAAGTAGACCGTGCGCTGAAGGTTTTCCAACAGTGCCGTCGAGCTTTTAGCAAGACCTGGGGCCTGAAGCCTGCGGTGGTCCTCTGGATATATACCGCACTCATCAGACCCATAATTACGTACGCATCGGTAGTCTGGTGGAGACGAACAATGGTTAAGTCCGCAGCTTTGGCTCTGAACAGACTACAAAGAAGTGTATGTATATGCATTACGGGTGCCATGAGCACTGTCTCAGGTGATGCCCTTAATGCCATGCTTGACCTGCTTCCCCTAGACCTAAAAGTTCAAGAGGAAGCGATGAAAGCGACATGTCGGCTATATTCCGATGGATACTGGCACGACAACAAGGGATCGGGTCATGGAGAAATCTTTAAGAGGTTGTCAGCGCAATATCCGTTGCTGCTGGCCCCTAAGGATTGCCTAATACCCGTAGTATCCTTTAGGAGGAACTTTGAAGTGAGGTTCCCAACGCGCGACCAATGGGACAACCCACAGGCCATGCTAGGGGATCTGACGGATATTTTCTTCACTGACGGATCCAAGACCGATAAAGGTACTGGAGCTGGATGGCACCTCGATGGAAGTGTCAACTGCTACTACTCACTGGGTGGGCTGACTACCGTCTTTCAGACGGAAGTCTTCGCCATTCTGAAGGTAGCGGAATGGATAATTGGGAGGAAATGGTGCGGGAAACATATAGGAGTCTGTAGTGATAGTCAAGCTGCACTTAAGGCCCTGGAGAACGCGCGTGTTACCTCTAAGATTGTCCAAGAATGTAAGTTGAAGCTAAAATCAGTCGCGAGACGTAATAAGCTCCAACTTATCTGGGTTCCGGGACACTGCGGTGTTCTAGGTAACGAAACTGCCGATGAACTGGCTAACTGTGGATCAGGGTGTACACCCATGGGACCAGAACCAATAATCGGCACCAGTCTAGCAGGAACCCTGGACTGGATCAGGTCCTGTGTAAATAACCTACACAGAGAACGTTGGTCTAGCTTGGGAAGCTGTAAAACTGCCAAGTGTTTTGTGAAAAGCCCGAACAGGAAAGCAGGGAATTTCCTCCTGAAGCTGGGAAGGAAAGACCTCCGTCGAATGGTCGGGTTAATCACAGGACACAATCCATGGGGGCGACATATGGCCAACATGGGCATCATCGAGGATCCGACTTGCATGTCTTGCCTGGAGGAGGTTGATAGTACAGAGCACTTTCTCTGCGCATGTCCTGCCTTCTCTAGAACGAGATTGCGCACGCTGGGTTCAGATGTAATGAGAATGGACGAAGTTCATTCTCTCACCCTGTGTGATCTCCTGAGATTCATTAATGAGTCCGGGAAATTTGCACAGGAGACCTCATAGCCCTTTCTCCCTTTCCACCCACTTTCTCTTTTTCTCTTTCCCATTCCAATCTCCTCTATCAACCTTTTTCCTGAGCCTTAAGTACAATGGGCTATAAAGCCTGAGTGCTTGAGGTAATGACCTCCCTTAGGTTATTTCCTCGGCTCCCCCTCACATCCATCCATCCATCCATCCCCCCCCCCCTCCCATGAGAGAAAATCTCAGTATAAAATTTTCACAGAACTGATACCGAAATAAACTTAGTAGTGTTTGAAGTAGTCTGTGGCGGCTAATAGATTTTCTAAAGCCTTTAAAGAAATATTCATTGGTTTTTAGGCAAAAGTCTATGATACATTGAAACTGATGAGTTTTATTAAGGAAGCTGATTGTCTTTTTCCATGTCTTCCTTCAGCACAAAAGCAAAAGAATGCTGTATTGGGTAGGTAAATACAAAAGACTTTATCTTCTCTTTGTTTCGGGTCAGTAGGCAGTGTTGCTGGATCAGGAGATTTCCTCCTAGATTTAGGAGATTTTTGGCTTTTTAGGAGAATTTTTATAAGGAAGAATTGTTGCTGGATCAGGAGATTTCCTTCTAGATTTAGGAGATTTTTGGCTTTCTAGGAGAATTTTTAGAAGGAAGAATTTTTTGGAAGATTTTGATGGTGATACATTTGACATCATTAGTGGCACTGAAGACTTGAATATTGAAACCTAAAGTGTCTAATGTAATTTAATTAAATTTTATGCTTCAAAGTGTATAATTTATGCAATGAATGAAGAAATTATACAAAAGCGAATTTCATATCGATCTAATTTTTTATATGTTTTGTTTGTGTTAAGTTCTTGTTTAGCTGAAGCTGAATGAATAAAAAGGCTGCAATAAAAAAACTAGATATATTTTTATTTTTTACTAGAAGTATAATTTCTTAGTTTATACTGATAAAAATTATAAAAAAAATTTTTAAGAGATTTTTTTTAATTTTTGGGAGGAAATTTCAGTTTTTTTGTAGATTTAGGAAAAAGTCATTCCAGGTATCTGGCAACACTGTCACTGGGGAATACCCGGCAACGAGGCTTCAAACCTACAATCGGCTAGGGTCACTCTATGTAAATTCCTTTGTAGTCTTTGGTCTAATAAAATCTAAATAAAACTTGATACTTGTTTAATAAGTTAAAACGTTTATTGATGCTCAGCTTCCAGTGGTTCAAAATATCCAAATAATAATAATAAAAAAATAGTTTTGTAATGTAGAAGCACTGGTTGTTCTATAAATAAAGTCCCAAATATTTGTTTTGGCTAAAACATTAACTGAAATAAATAGTTTTGTGATGTAGGGCAAAGACTGTCAGATAAATAAAGTCCTTAAACTTGTTTTGGCTAAACAATTTATTGAAAACAAATAGTTTTTAAACGAAGAAGGAATGGTTGTTCAGTTAAAGCTGCAAGTTAGGAAAGGAATCGCTCAAATATGTCTGAATAAATCTGTGGCTGTTATAAAAAGCGAATTTGGAGAGTTTCGAAAATGTTCTAAAAATGTTCTAGTGCACATCACTTGTTCTGAAAGAGTTAACAGAATTCACGGCGACTTCAGACTTAGTTAAAAAATATGCAGTGAAACTGCGTTAAAGCGTTAAAGTTCATCATCCACTTTGGTGCTTTGTTGAAATTTCTTTAGTCAAAAACACACTGTAAACGAATTGTTCAGTACGGCAAAAGGCAAATAGAAGAAAAACGCAAAAGAAACAAGTGAAAAATTGCAAACAGAAATTAATCATTGCGCGAGAAGCACGCAATGAGCCGCTCAGAAGACGGAAAAAACACAGAGCACAACAAAGAATCAACACTTGAACAATGCTAAGCAAACCGCAACAACAAAGTGAATGAATGTAGTGCGAAACATCAAATGCGCATTCGTGCAAAGGCCAACATTTGGCAGCAGGAAGTGAGCCACATTAAGAATTTCATTATTTTGTATTCTATTTAAAGAACAACAAAATAAAAAAAATTATAAGCCCAAGATGTCTGCAAATGAGTTGAGCCTAAAAGTTGCGGCAGCAACCAAAAGACAAATAATTAATTTTGCTTTAGAAAAGAAGCGAAATTGGCGCCCATGCGAGTGCGAAAGAGATGGCACAGAGGTGATTATGGCGAATTTTTAAGAATTCTTAAAGCAATTCTGCGTAGCAGCACCCGGACACAATGCATTCACACGCACACACACACACACACACACATACACACGCACATACGCATAAATTCTCTCACAGCTTATTTCTTGCACCACTTGAATGGAAAACCCCAAACAATTTCATTCTGAAACGATTGAAAACAAATTAAGAAGGCAGCCGCCAGGTGCTGGAATTCGTTTATAAGATCTCAGGTTAATTGATGTTAGTCAGGGCGCGGTCGATGCGATCGACGCGCGCACAGCACAAACGCACACAGAATTAATCAACTGCAACGGCGAGGTTATTGGACAATGCAACAAAGAGTAGTTAGACGTGTCAGCAACATTCCGCATTTAACATAGCAACAAGACGTTCTCGGTTATGGCGTTCATCACTTGCAACGCCCAAGTAGTCATTCATATTTTGAGGTTAAGTTCGGTTAGCGCACTATGAGTGGCGACACTGCAGCCACGAGATGTCGGTAACATATTCACCTGCTCTTCAGATTGTCGGGCACGAAAATGTTCCACCACGAGTGGCGCTTCTGGCGCGGAAAGTACGCCTCGTGATTGGGTTCGATGTCGCCGTACGAGATATCGGGGCTCGTTGAGCCGGCGCCCATACTGCCATTGGTCAAGTCGCTCTGCGAGCCGGTCTGACTGTTGTTGTCCACGCTCAGCTGGCTGACTTCGTAGTTCTTGCGCCGATGACGATCGAGCTTGGTTTGCAGCGAGCTGCGGCGACGTCGATTGCGCTCTTTGTCGATGGGTGTGTCGTTGCCGTTATTCATGCCCTTGACAATCGGCCGAATGCTCGAGCCGTCGTCGAAATAGGTGACCTTGCCCGGCTCGTTCGGCGACGAGGCGCGCACATTCTCCTCGGAGCTGTACACACTTTCGGGACTGGCGGGTGTATTGGAGCCGTCGCTCTTCTCGTGCTTCACAGCCGATTCGTAAGAGTCTTTCGATGAGTTCTGAAATTGAGAAGAAAATGCGATAAAACATTAGTTGAATGAATAATTTTTTGTTGGCTTTGATGGTTATGGGAAAGATCGGTAGTTATGGCTTTGAGAATAAAGATTGATTGGAAGTTAAGTAAAGTATTGAAACTGCATGAGTGCTGCGCTTAGTTCATTGTCAAACAGAAGTGATTTGATTTTTAAAAATGCCTTCAATTGTTTAAAAGACTGAATTAGAAGAAATGTTGTAGGAGCTCTGGAAGTTAAGGTTCAATGCATCAAGGTTTAAGGTTCAAATGCATCCAAGTTGGACTAACTCGTTCTGATAGGAACTAAATTAGTCTCTAATCGATTAGTCCAAGCCGAAATGCTTACTTCTGTACCTGACGAGAACTAAATGAATCTGATCTCAGTGTTACCATCAAATGCAGTGGTGGGTCTGTTTAGAAAGAGATTTTGCACTAAATCTATGTAAGTGGGGTTTACTGTATCTGGCAAGAACTAATTGAATATCAAGTCGGCTAGTCAGAGTGCTATCATCTAACGCAGTGGTGGACCAGTTCTGAAAAAAATTAATTTATTAAAACATTGAGTAAGCTGGTAGTTAAGCAACTTGAACTTACAGCTAAATGATTGACGATTTAATCACTTAAAACTAGAGTTTACTGTACTCGAGAAAACTAAATGAACCCAATTGAACCTGTCTAAGATATGAGTGGGACCTTCAAACGCAGCAGTGGGTCTGTTTAGAAAGAAATCTTACACTAAATCTATGTAAGTGGGGTTTACTGTATCTGACAACAACTAAATGACTCTAAAATCGATTCGTATATGTTCGGACTGGCCTCAAATACAGTGGTGGGCCTGTTCCGAACAAAACGAATTTATTGAAACTCTGACTAGTTGGTAGTTTAGATTCTTCAACGTATGGCTACATGATCAACAATTTAATGACTTAGAAGTATTTGAAGGTAGGATTTGCCCCACTAAATGCATTTCAGTTGAGTTTATTGTACCTGACCAGAACTAGATGAATCTGTAATGGACCTGTCTATGAACTGAGTGCTATTTTCTAAGCCGGTGGTGGGGTCGTTTAACTAAATGCATGTAAGTAAGGTTTACTGTACCTGACAAAGACATTATTTGTAATGGACCTGTCTATGATCTGAGTGCTATTTTCTAAGGCAGTGATGGGCCTGTTTCGAACAATATGAATTTAGATACTTGAACATATGGCCACATGAATGACTTAAAACCTATTTAAGGAATGATTTGTCGCACTAAACTTGCCTAAGAATAGCTAAATAGAACTATTTCAGTTCTATCAGATCAGTTCTATTTTCGATTTTACTACATTCTGAGGCAGTGGTGGGGCAAAACGAATTTCTTAAAACTCTGAGACTCTGAAACATGATCAACAATTTAATGACTTAGAATCTCTTGAACCGCTTGTCTATGGACCTGTCAGTGGTACTTTATAGCAAGTTGGTACTTTAAGCTGTAAACAAAGAAGCTTTTCAAAGTTCTTGAAGTTAGGATTTGTTATACTAAATGGGGTCTATTGCATTCGATAGGAACCTCATGAATCTATAAAGAAACAGCTTATGGCCTGACTGCTATCTAGTTAGGTGCTTGAGAAGTTTACCAACTGGTTTACTTTCATGTCTAAAGGATATTTAAAAAGTTGTTGTACACAGCAAACGGTTAGATCTGTTGTGATCCTCTCAGACGATCTCATCAGATCAATCTTTGCTATAGATTTATGAAAATTAAAGACATCAGCTTTAGGGGAATTGGCTCTTTTCAAAGATTTGCTTTTCGAGGTATTTGTTTTTTTTGTGCATGAAAGAGTCACAATCTGTGATCAACTGAAATTAGGTTTCATAATTTTCTTAACAGAATCTATAGTTCTCAGCTAAAGCTGGATCCATATTGAAGATGTGATACTTAAGTCTACAGTAAGCACTTAAAATTTCAGATTTCTTTAGTCCTGGATATGTCAGTTAGTTCTTTGACTCTTTAGGATTAAAATATATTTATTAATTGTTTTATTTATTTACAACGTCTATCGGAAACCTCTATTAGACTGAATTACAAAAGTTAAATTATGTACAAAGCAGAAAAAAATATACTAGGAAGGTTTTACATTCCTTAGTCTCCGAAGTTGGCTGCATATTTAATTGGTTGACTGTCCTTAAGAAGGAAACCGTTAAAAGTTCTTGGAGAGATATTAGTTTCAGCGCGGATCTTGGGAGGTTAACTTTATCTTGACTTAGCTAACTTAACTTGAATATTGGAACTTTGTGATAAAAAATTGAATAAAAAAATGGAGCTTTAACTTTCAGAACTGTCATATATAGCATTTTGATGACCGATTGTATGGTTTCTAATGAAAACGTCAGTACAAACCTGCACTTTGAATATAGTAGTGTCCGACCGAATAATCGTTTTCGGCTTCGGCGTTCGGCTTATTCGGCCAATTTTTATTCTTCAGCTTCGGCCAAAATAGCCGAATACTTTAGCCGAATGTTTTTACTCTGTAATGCAAGTCAATTTGCTCTGTTTCAAAGTATTTTATCAAATCGGAGTTTATCGATATTTCGGCCCTTTTAATTCGATTAATAAAAATGATCTCTAAACAACTTTTTATGTCAAATGAATTTAATAAATTTTTTGTTTTTGTTACAAACTGAACTCTCAGACTATTACTTATTGGTTTTTTTTTTAAATAAAATATATATTCTTTTATTAATTCTTAAGTGGAACAAAGAAATGAATAAATAAAGAACGAACGAAGAAAGAATAATTTGATAGGTTTTTTAGGTAAACTAATTTTTAATTAGTATTCGGCTTTTGCCTTTGGCCGAATATTTTGTTATGCCGAATATTCGGCTTCATACAAAAATCCACCTTCGGTCGGACACTAAAATATAGTCAAATGTAACAATTCGACTCACCTTGTTGCTGTCGCGCCTCAAGAACGACACGGCAATGGATTTGCGTCGCTTCTCGCCTTTGTCGCTCTTGCTGGAGAACAACGAACTGAGCGCCAGCGAGCTGCGACGCGGCGGCTTCTGCGGCGGCAACGGTGTCGTTATGTTGAGCGGATTCTCGAACTCATCGTCCACATGCTCGTCGATGTCGACCAATGACGGTATGGAGGCGCTGGCCCAATCCTTGCGCAGCCGATATCTGCCGCTGTCGATTATACTCATAGTGAATGTGTCAGTTGTGGGCGTGTTTGAATTTTCAACGACTGTCTCAACGACGTCACAATAACTTCAAACCGCACAATACTCGAGCAGAATATTTGTTGGCGATTCACGGCCACGTGCACAAACTTGATTGCAAATAACGTCAGACGCGTTTGCCGACAAAACGCTGCAGTCGATCGCTGTTGAATGGTTAAAATGTATAATTGTTAAAATCGTTTCTTAATTAATAATTAGTGGCCGCTCCAAAGAGTAACGATTTTCGAATTTGCTAAATGTGGCCGGCGGCTATTCATGTAATGTCCAAATTGTGCCTAATTACAGTTACTTCTAGTGGGAATTGCACAGACTCGTGCAATGATTACGCTAAACGCTTGCAAATTGCCGGCGTTGCTGGCTGCTGTCGTGCGCCCTTTTCAACCGCAACCGCAACCGCGCCCCACTCCAACACACAGCGCGATCATTGAACGCTCATTCATATTTATCGCGTCACTGAAATCTTCAACTCATGTCAAACAACGCAAATGACAAACGGCAAACTCTCAACGGCCGCTAAAACGTGAAATCAGTGTCGATCATAGGTTGAGCGGCAACCAAGCCAGCTCGGCGCGTCGATCGCATCGATCAGGCGTTGGTTCTACCGAAAGCGAAAGTGACTGGGCCCGGTGCCGTTGATCTTTCGCCCGATTTCCCACGCCGCCTCACCTGAGCGAGCGCTCCCATAATTATGCAATGCAATCATTGCGGTCGACAATTACATGTAATATCCACACTGGAAGCTGTTTGCTTTTTATGGGCGATGAGTACAACGTCAGCCCGTTTGATGGAGTTGTAATAGTTGGCACCGACGGCAATTTCGTTCGAGTCGGTAATTAGTACTTTTTAGTGTCGTGATAATTGCTCGATGGGCGCTGCGAATTCGATGTGTGCGCAGCGACTGCGGTTAGGCGAAATTAGCAGCTTTTACGAGGCTGATGAACTTTAAATGGGGAGGGGGTTTACAACTTGATTTTGCTTTGATGTTTGGCTGAAATGAGTAGCGATTTACTACGCGACCACTGAATCAGGGTTGTAAATTAGTGCTACGGTTGTTGCCTTGGATGAATAATACGTCATAAATTTTGGGTTAGACGGAATTGGAATTGACTCATAAAGAGAAGAGAGACATGTGATCATTTGCTTCGAGTTCTGATCCCACAGTTCAAGTTCAAGTTTCAACATTTTGAAAATAAAGCAGCAAAATATCAGCAGTTCTCTATTCCCTTTCTTCAACGAAAACATCAACAATGGATTTACAGCCAAAATAAAAAAATATTTCATGCCTAAATGATTTTCATAGATTCAGCACTCAAACTTGACTTTTTTGTCAAGCGCCTTCATTTAACGAATAAGCAATTTTTAAATTAATATAAAACACAGTGCATTGGAAATGTTTACAAATTTTCAAAGCCAAAAAAATTAACTGAGCAGTAAAATTTAATGAATAAAATTAACCTTGCTCACTGGATTTATTTACCATTTGTTAAAATTTTTATGTTGAATTGTTTAGAACCGAAAATTCTAAACATGTAAATTTATTTGAATAAATAAAATAAATTAAAATGAAATAAAATAAAATAAAATAAAATAAAATAAAATAAAATAAAATAAAATAAAATAAAATAAAATAAAATAAAATAAAATAATATAAAATAAAATAAAATAAAATAAAATAAAATAAAATAAATAAAATAATATAAAATAAAATAAAATAAAATAAAATAAAATAAAATAAAATAAAAGAAAATCAAATCAAATCAAATCAAATCAAATCAAATCAAATCAAATCAAATCCACTCAAATGAAATAAAATAAAAAGCATAAAATAAAATGAAATAAAATAAAACAAAATAAATAACAAATTAAACACATTTAAGTTCAAAATAAATAAAATAATTTACAATCAAATAAAATAAATAAAGTGAAATTAAAAAAAATAAAATAAAATAAAAAACATAAATTAAAATAAAGTAAAATAAAATAAAATCAAATAAAATAAAATAAAATAAAATAAAATAAAATAAAATAAAATAAAATAAAATAACATAAAATAACATAAACTAAAATAAAATAAACTAAACTAAAATAAAATAAAATAAAACAAAATAAATTATAAACACATTTAATTTAAAAATAAATAAAATAATTTAACATCAAATAAAATAAATAGTGAATAAAAAAATAAAATAAAATAAAATCCAATAAAATCAAATCAAATCAAATCAACTCAAATGAAATAAAATAAAATAAAATAAAAAACTTAAAAAAGAAAATAAAATAAAATAAAATAAAACAAAATAGCAAACTAAACACATTTAAATTAAAAATAAATAAAATAATTTAAAATCAAATAAAATAAATAAACCGAAATTAAAAAAAAAAATAGAATAAAATAAAATAAATAAAAATAAGCCAAAACCTACCCAAAAAATCATATCACAACAATCTCACGTGATGTTGGTAGAATATTTGTCAAAGCGAAATTTGCATAAACTCTCCAAATATCAACACTCGGGTGAATTTTGTTGCTTTTTCAAACTCCCGGCAGATTCTCGCGTCAAAAGCTCGCTCCCGTAGCGAATTCCCCGACAGTGAGCTGTGAACAGTGGGTCCAGTGGTTGGACTTCATAATTAATTGGCACTTAATTTATTTAACTTTGACACCACGAGCTTGTGCACACTTTGTGGAGCGGCGCGCTGGGGGCCGAGCGGCGCAAGCTGCACGTGCACGCGTGCGGCCCACAGAAGCATGAAATCACGCTGCAGTTAGAAATGGCAATAAAACAATTTCAGGCAATATGAATTATTACAACAAAAACAACAACAAATTTAACACCCTCTACCAGTGGCTTGAAGTACGAGACATACAACCAAACAGTTTCGAGCGATTGGCAACAACGAGACGTTATTGTTTGTAGAAAAAAAATTGAACACAAAGAAACATAAATTCATTCAACATTAATTACACTGTGCAAGTCCAAAATTTAGACATGGGGGGACCTACTGGGTGAGTTTCCTATAGGTATACTGAGTTGAGATCCACCAGCCGTTTGGTAAGATTGGCTCTAGTTTATGAGAAATCCGACTTTGAAGTTTGGTAATTGTCGTCAAGTTTTGTCGCTTAAGTAGGTCCTAAATCGTTCCGAATATCTCTTTACTGTCTTCGGCAAGTTTGTAGATATTTTAACGACCAACACATTTGCTTAAGACACCAATCCAAAAAAAATACATTTAAACTGTGTAATTGCGATATGTGCATTTTTGAGCGCAGCGCAACGTGGCGTATGAGTGTCAATTATATGAGTGTTAATTATAATTAAATGACACTCATACGCCACGTGGCGCTGCCTTCAAAAATGCACATATCGCAATTACACAGTTTAAATGTATTTTTTTTGGATTGGTGTCTTAAGCAAATGTGTTGGTCGTTAAAATATCTACAAACTTGCCGAAGACAGTGAAGCGATATTCGGAACGATTTAGGACCTACTTAAGCGACAAACTTGACGACAATTACCAAACTTCAAAGTCGGATTTCTCATAAACTAGAGCCAATCTTACCAAACGGCTGGTGGATCTCAACTCAGTATACCTATAGAAAACTCACCCAGTAGGTCCCCCCCATGTCTAAATTTTTGAGGGCAGATTTCACGCACAGTGTTATTGTCTGAATTTATTGCTGGCCGTTTTCAATTTCAAGTGGCAAACGTGTAGAGGACAGAAGCAAAAATCAATAAGCAAAACAGAAGCGCGAAAAAATGCTTAAAATAAATTATAATGATTTCTGCATGATTGATGCCCCATGAACGAACGTCAGCAAATTTCGTTGCAATTCAACCGATTCGATTCAAATTGCGATTGTGCAGGCGCGTGTCTCGCTGAATTTGCTTTGCTGCTGACCCAACGATGCGAGGGGCAAAAAGTTGGGATTTGGAAATCTTATTAGGAGTAAACCAACTGAACTACAGTAGAAGATTAGTGAAAAGATAAGTGAAATGGAAAAGAAAATGTTGAGGTAATCTAACAAAACTTTGTTTATTATTTAATGAGTTAAATTGTCATCAGTATTATTCGAGATACGATGTTTCCTCGCCTACTTAACTACTACATTTACAAGTGGGGACCAATTCCATAGAAAAAGGCCAGTTTTGTATGGCAGCCCCCTTAAGATTTGGAGATAGCGGGCAGGTATGTTTGGAAGAAATATTCGTAAGGGAAAATAAATGAGTGTCGGTTTTACATTTGACACATCTGGGGGCAACCTGCGAGCAGTGGGAGCCTATTTTGTAAAAACGACCATTTTGTATGAGAGCCCCATTAAGGGTTGGAGATAGGGTATTAATATGTTTGAAAGAAATGTTCAGCAGGGAAAACTAGTGGGGGTTCGTCATAGATTTTAACCCTCTAAGAGCAACTTATGAGCAGCTGTGGAGCTGTTTGTTGAATTTCCTAGCATTTTTGTGAACTTTGACTTCAATGCGACGCCATTTAATCCCACTCTAGCCCTAAAATTTTTTGGCTAATGTACTTTTTCACCAAACCGCATAAAATGAGAGGTTTTTCATCACCCAAAATGAAAAAATCTTGTCCACTGCGCACATTCGTGTGGAATCCAAAGAAGAAGAAAATTGATAAAATATTGAAACAAAATTGCCATTGACATTAATTTTTTACTTTTCTTTTTTTACTAAAAAAACTTGTTTTTTTCAATTAATTTAAACTCAATTTTTAGCACTCATAGTGTTTTGTGATTATTTTGGTGCCTCTTTTACTTTATTTTTCCTACTATTCTTTTTTTATAAATTCTATTTTTGGCACTGAAATCGTTTTATGCGATTTTCGTTGACTGTCAATTTTTAATTCATTTGTGTGTTGACGTCAGTTGTAGCGCCTTTTCAACGCCAACACTGACCCATCCGTCAACATGTCTGCCTGTGTGCGGCTTCCATGTTTTGGCTTTAACGTTTTGTTGTGTTTTTCGTCGGTTGCTTTACAGTTTTGTTTCTACTGTACACAACGGCAACAACAAAAATAATCGAAGCAACAAATAATTTATGGTGTAATGGAAATGCACATTGTGTGATTGCAGTCATTTCTATGTCAATGTCACGGCGAGCGACAAACGTACAATTTGCACATTAAAAAATCATGTGTATGTATGTGCAATACATGTACATTCCTATGTATGCTACATGAGTCAAAAAAACATCGAACGCTTCTTTGATTTTGCGAAAAATTTGTGCAAACATTGAAGGTTTCGTATTAACACTGGACAGACCGAAACGCCTTCAATGTGGGACTTTCAATTACTGATTAACCAGACTTCAAAGACCATTTGAGATATTTTGTGCGGAGCAAATATTCACTCAACACATATCGAAATCGAATAAGAATCACAATATTCGAATGATTCAAATTTGAGTGCAAATTCTTAGTTCCACAGTTCTCTGTTTTGGCTGCCTTAACATCTGGCACTTGCAACAATTGCCAACAATATTTGTGCACGTTGTTCAAAACAATTTCATTTGCACTTTCAAACGCCATTTCGAGTCGACGCACAGTGAGATAAAATCTCGAAAAACTGGCCACAACCCCCAAAAAAAAATTTTTTCAAATGCGTTTTTCGAATAAGATTCACTTAAGTAAACGTTTGGACCATCAAATTCTCGAGTCCAAACTAAACAGGTATCAATACCTGCTGTACACTTTCACTTCGAACATAGTCGTCGAACGCGAAGCATCGTGCGCGCCGACGATACACGTGAAATAGCGCTCCTCGGGAAAGTGAATCCTGAAGTGAAAAAGTGTTTTTTTTTGAACCAGCAAAATGGATAATGAACAGAAAGGTATGTATATTGTATTACAATACGTGATCGCGAGTGAAAAGGTTTAATTCAATAATGAATTGTTATAAACAATTTACTGTGGAGGTTGAGGTGTTTAAATATATAATATCATATTGACCGATCGATTTAAAAAAACGTCCGCGTTGTTCCTGTGTAAATTTTGTGTAGGCTTATTCCTTAAATATTTATCTTACTGAATTTTAAAAAAAACTTTGCGTCTAGCTGCGTTTCTGCCTTTGGGCTAATTTTCAATTAATTTTGCTAGAATATGATACTTCGTTCCTACGAGTTTTGATGGTGAATTAATAGTCTTTTGAATTTGTTTGTTTTCTCTAACTCTAACTCTAAATTTTCGAAAAAAAAAAAAAAAATGTTCAAAAAAATTTGTATATTATATTTGCAATTAAAAACACCGAAAACCACCAGCTAACCAATTTTGACTAACTGAAAACAGGTGGAAAATGAAACGATTCCGCCATTTTGCATCCGCCATTTTGTTTTTTTAAAAATGAATACCAGATTCGTAATCAGCGACCCAAAATTACAGAATTATATAGTTTTGGCCAGTTTTTTGAGATTTTATCCCACTGTGCGACGCGACGATGAGCTCAACGTTGCGTACATTTTAATGCGCAAAACGTGGCCGGGCAGCGAGTTCAAGTGTACGGCGGCAGCAAAATGCCGGCTCGGTGTCGGCTACGATAACCAACATTTCTCAATTGTCGAGGTAATTAATATTAAATTGTTGTTGCAGTTGTTGTTGTTGCCACAGTTATTGCAAACAACAATTTCATTTGCAGCTGAAGCGCACACATGCGACCAGCCACGCCGACCAAATGAATTATGGAAAATTTACTCTTTTTCGCATTTGTTGTTCTTGTATTTTGTTTAAGTCAAGTCAAAGTTTATCAATTTTTCTCAATAATACAAAATTCCATAGCATCGAAGTTGGCGCGCCACCAACCCGTTGCGGTTGGTTGGGGCTGAATGGCAGCCGGAATAAGAATGAATGGAATGGAAACTGCGTCTTGACTCCGTGACTGGCTGTGGCATTTTAATTGTTGCATTCGACTTCATTTAATTAAATTGCGTATTTATGACTGCAATTGTTGTGGTTTTTGTTGCTATTTTTAGCTGCCACACATCATTAATTCGTCCAGTCCAAATAGTGCAATGCACCGCACCACACACTGCCAGCGAGTCATTGCTATTCTTGTTACTGTTACTGTTATTGTTGTTGTCATCATGCGTGAAGTACGCGTACGTGCACTCAAGCAGCTTCGCATTGAGGCAGTCGAGGGCAAGCGGCGCGCGCCGTCTTATCATTTGCTCTCAGGTCCTTATCACGTGCACCACTCGAGCCGGCCGCAGTTGCCTTGTCAAAGCGTTCTACACACAACAGCAGCACAGCCCACACATCCCAATGCAGCTCTGAGGCCGCTGTGTAATTTTCCACTGGAGCCGGAGGTCGCTGGGATTATGCTTATCGGTTTGCTTTACTCCCACTGACGGCCAGCGGAGCAACTGAGTGGTGTGTGTGTGCGTGAGTGATGACCTCGAAATGGGTCAAGAATGACAAATAGTAAGAAATTCTAATAGTTAGATACAAAAAATAAAAGTAACAAATTATGTTATTCAATCAAAAAGTAAGAAAATCCAGTAGATGAAAATCAAGAAGGATTGAAGTTGACAGTAGCGTACAACCGATTTAATTTTGGGAGATGTTTTGTACACAATTTTTAAGCCCTTATTTGCCATTCAAAATTTTTTTAAGAAACAGATACTTGGGACGTTTAAGCCCCCAAAACCAAAGCGCCACTGGAAAATGTTCCACACAGAAGCCAAACTTTCAAATGACTGAAAAATGTAAGCATCGAATTCTGTTGAGTTATTGGATCGTATATTCAGATATGAGATGTAGTCATATAAGAAATAATTAAATTTATAAGAGGACCAGCAGGGTCCCGCGGCTTTGCATGCAAGTTTGAAGTCAACGGGCCCAATAAATCAAATTTATCTTAACTCTGTGTTGAGAGCGTTAGATTTTTATGAAAAAATACTTGTCTAATTTTTTCTCGTTTAAGTGCTTTTAACATATTTTAAGTCAATTGACCTATTAACTCATTTTTCCCCATGAAAACTCTTAACACGTCGTTGATCCAGTCAGATTTTGATTGAAAAAAAATAAAAACATATGTCTAAATTTTTTTTATTTCAAGTCTTTTAACTAATTTTGAAGTCAAGTCAGTTTACTCATGTTTTTTCACAGTTTCTCTATATAAACTTTTAACCTGTCTTTGTCCCTGTTAGATTTTGATTTTCAAAAAAATGAAAAACACGTATCGAATTATTTCACATTTGAGGAACTTTTACCAAATTTGACGGCAAAAGGACTATAAAATCTTGTTTTTCCATACAAACTTTTAACCCATCGTTGATCCGTCAGATTTTGATTTTCCAAAAAAAAAATTAAAAACAAGTGCCCAATTACTTTTGATTTCAGGTGTTTTCACTAATTTTCAAGTCAAAGGCCCATTGAATCATATGTTTTCACAGTTACTCTAAACAAACTCTTAACCCATCGATGACCCCGTCAGATTTAGATTTTCGGAAAAAATGAAAAATTTCACATTCGAATTTATTTTAGCAAGTTTAAAGTCAAAAGGCCAAAAAAATCGTGTTCCCCATATCAACTCTTAACCCTTTGCTTACCCCTTTAAGTTTTAATTTTTAAAAAAATAAAAACAAGTGTTTAATTATTTCTTATTTCAAGTGTTTCCACGAATTTTGAAGTTAATAGGACCATTCATTATAGGACCAGTTCATGCTTTTTTGATAGTCTTCCCGTATATGAACGTTAACTCATTGTTGACCCCGTCAAATTTTTCGAAAAAATATGTGTCGTGTTTTGATTTGGAGTATTTTCACCAAGGTTAAGATCTTTATTGGAAACAATTATTAAATCTTTAAGGATTATCTTGTTGTTATTGGAAGTCTCCTTTATAGTAAGTTCGTTATTTTGTACTCAAACATGAAACAATTTCCATTTGTTCTTTGGCAGCGATTCTTTCTTTCTTTGCCTAAGCATCAGCGAAAGGACACGCCTGATCACTGCAACACAAATAGCTTTTCTCAAATTTCTTTACAATACACAATAACTAATTGTTTAGTTCACCTTTAAGTTACCACTTTCTATAATAATCGATTTTGTTTATTTCTCTTTCAATTTTCGCACAACAAAAATCTAACAACAATGTATGCAAAAAATAAATACAACAACAACCAAGCTGGCCAACAGGTGCAGCAGTTAGATGGTTGTAAATAGACGCCGTCGTCGAAGTTGTCGTTGTTGTTGTTGTTGGCGCACTTTCGCTTTTTGAGGCATTGCGAAAAGTGTGAAATGAGGCGGCTGACCCGAGTTTTACCGACCTACACATGAACGCCGCACAGTTGAAAGCCAAAATATGTACATACAAACATACATAAATTGCAAGCATTTTCTGATGACTGCAGCGCGACTAACAACAATACAAATAACAACAACAAAAACAATCACAGTGGCATTGTGCAAACTACAACCAGCTGGGCACCGATCCAACTGCAAATCAGACAAACGCCAGACAGACAAAAAAGTGCAAGCAGAAAATTGCACAAGCAAAATGAAATAAGCAACAAATAGAGACAACAACAAAGGGTATAAAATGTAATTAGGAAAATTCTTAAAATTCTTGAACGCAACTAGAGAGTGAAAATTAGGCAGCAAAAATTCACAGATGTTACTGAAAGAAAAATGGAATAAAATAAAAGAAAATAAAATAAAATAAAATAAAATAAAATAAAATAAAATAAAATAAAATAAAAGAAAAAATTAAATAAAAAAATATGAAATAAAAATAAATAAATAAAATAAAATAAAATAAAATAAAATAAAATAAAATAAAATAAAGTAATATAAAATAAAATAAAAGAAAATAAAAGAAAATAAAATAAAACAAAATAAAATAAAAAAAAATTAAATAAAATAAAGTAAAATAAAATAAAATAAAATAAAATAAAATAAAATAAAATAAAATAAAATAAAATAAAATAAAATAAAATAAAATAAAATAAAAAAAATAAAATGAAATAAAATAAAATAAAATAATAATATAATATAAAATAAAATAAAATCAAATAAAACAAATCGCTTGATTTCTTTTTCGAAATTTGCTATTTACAAAAAATACATTGTTGTTCTGGCACATTGTCAGGTTGACATTTTGCAGTGTCATTTTGTGTTAATGCTAACTAAGACATTGACGTTAAGTTGAAACATGAAATGAAGCAACCTTTTTAAATTTAGCCGTTTTAAGGTTTTTTTAAGCTTTTCAGTTTTAAATCTTAAAACAGTGATTTTGTATATCTGTTTAATATCGACGTTCATCATTAATTGTCATTTGTAGTATTACGTCTCAAAAGTCAAAGCTTTATACTTGGCGACCTTAAATAACGCTCAATGTATTCAAAAACATTGCAAGCACAGTCACTGGGTTCAGTTGAGTCTTTTGAATGCCAATTAAATCATTTAATAATTCAATTAATTAATTTCGCGGTAATTGTCAAATTATGACAATTAAATTGTCTAGTTGACTCACAATTACAATGGCTCAGTTTTTATGCTTCGATTCGAAGCAATGTGAATACTACATGCAATTGTATGGATGTAAACAATATGTTTGTATATTTGCATTCAGCTCAGTCGACTTCTTTTAATTTCCCTCTGAAGAACATTTTGGGAACAAGCGGCTATCGACAATGGATTTTCGACTTTCTTTGTACAGCAACAATTGTCACAATTTCCATTGTCTACGTCAGTGCTTAAGCAACAGTATAGGAAAATTTGCATAAAACCTGTACACGATTTCGAAGTTTGTAAATAGTGATTGCAGAGAATAAAGCTGCGCTTACATTATGACACAAAAGCCTAAAGTCACCTGGCACAAGCCAAGAATTTGTCATATCTCTTTCAATAAAACCAATAAGTAAGGGTTATCATTTCCTAATGAAAAGATATTCGAATCAACATCAAAATTATTCAGCGCTACTTCGAAAATTTGCGTTCAATTGTTACGCGTGAGTCAGTTAATTTTTGGACGTTATAAATGGTTCGCAGATCAACTGTAACTTTAACCAACTTAACATTGAAAAAAGCGACAAGCCCAAGTTCTGGCTGAGTAAGAAAATTGTTGCATCTGGGCCGAAGAACCCAAGAAAATATTAGAAAATACTTATCAACAATTGCCGGTCTCAATAGTTCAGCAGGTAGCGCGTTGGTTTCTCATACCAGAGCGCTGGCATGGTTGATGTCCCCTTTGGGATTCCACAAAGCGATGATGATCAATGGAAGCTTTTTAAATTTTGAACAAACAATTTTTAAATTTATTTAAAATTATTCCTTGGACTAGATCAATGATAACTTAAAGCTTAAAACGAAAACTGGAATTAATCAGCACAGATACATTTTTTTGGGCATCGAGATTGAAGAAATTTCAGATGGAAAACCCATTACTAACAGAGCAATGCACCTCAAAGTTCTTATATAGGATTGATATACTAGCTGTGACACACACAGGGGTTCATTTGCGTAAAATTTTTGAGCCCAATACTATTTGAAACTATATATTGTACCAGCAATTTTTGTATTTGGGGGAAGGCTCGAAGCCCTTAAACTCTCCCTATGTGTGCGCTACTATTTATTAGAGTTAGTTAGGATTAGATTAGATTAGATCCATAAAAGGCTGTTAAACACTGCGATCTGTTGGATCTATTGTGAGGTGCTAATGATTCGTAGGACCAGAGCGATCTCATCAAAGAATCTCTGTGAGACTCACACTGTAGTCACATCAATGATGGAGTCAGGGTCAGTAAATTAAATATAAGTCGAAATTTAAATCATTTTCGCTCCAGACCACAAACTTTCCCTTCTCCTTTCTCCTCTCTATTAAAATTTTTATTTTTGAAAGCAGCTCAAAAGTTTGCCGCTCACTGATCGACATATTTAATTCCATTGACAACAACTACAAACAAAAATTGATCTTGTAGAAGTGGTTAATTTTTGTCGGTCTTAACCCCGCGCCGGTCAAGCGCCAACAAAGTGATTGCTCGCGGCATCTGGTTGCTTGTTGCGGTCACATTACCGGCCAACGCCAATTAATCAAAATCGCTAATCACATATTCATACTCGCAACTGTTCCGCATTTCATATAAATAAAAAAAAAATTGCATAAAACAAAATCAATTGTTCTCAAAATGTGTTTGCCTACTCTGCGGTTCTGGCGGCTTATTAGCCACTTTTGTGGTATTTGGCGTTAATTTATGGCTTTGGTGCGGCGTCAAGTGCGAGTAATTCACGCAAAATTTATGTAATTGAAACTGGCATTTCGTCGATTGTCCGTGTGTGTGTGTGAGTGTGTATGTGTGTGTCGTTGAACTGTCAATTTATGTGTTTGTTTTGATAAGTACAGCGAGTCTGCTCGTTGCGCGCTGTGGCCACACATTTTTGTGCTTTGCACACAGAAAACACACCTTTGTGTTTATTTTATTCGATAATATACATTGTTGTTGTTATTATTATTGTTGGCTGTGTCATACCGCATGTCACTGTATCGGGTGTCAACAATTTGAACAAAGTAAATCAATACGGCACCGCACATGCGAGCTCGAATTTGTGTACAAATTTTATTGGTGCAACTGCGTTTGTTGTTGTTGTTGGTTGAATATCAGCTGTAGAGGAATTTGCATGGTGTGGCGAATTCTTGAAGAAACCAATCTCCGATTGTATTTTGCACTACTCGAGTGACATGTTAATTGTGCCGCTTTTGTCATTTAAATCGAGTGGCCGGCTTTGGTGCATTCGACGCAATTAATGGTCGATTAGGCGGCAGCGGGTCATTTAAGTCAGAGTTGGCCTCAAGTTGCCGTATCTCTCGCTAATTCCATATCAAATCGAATTGCAATTCAATATCAAATGTACGCAGCTGGCCGAGACGAACGAATGTAATTGTGTCTGTTGTGGTTTGTAGACTCGACTTTTTCATACAACTTTTCAGATGTAGTGGCGAATAGTCGAATTAATGAATTTTAATGATTCAAGTCATTTGGATTAAATTCTGAAATTTATGAATTTTGTATACAAGCGATTGTTTAACTGGAAAGGGGTGTTCACAGTTTGCGGAAAATTTCGCTGCAAAGTGCAAAGCGGCAAATGTTATTTTAGTGATTGGAAACTTTGATTTTGGAGCTATTGAACAGTCATTTTGAAACTTTTTGAGCTGAAAACTTCATTACGCTTTTGGAAAACTCAGTTTAGTTACATGTAGATTTACATTTAGATGTGTAAAAGGATGTTACACACTTCGACCTGTTAGGTTAGGTTCAGTTATAGAAGGGCTGTGTGCGAAGGAAGGAAGGAAGGTGCGATATGCACTACTACTCAGAGGCCCTGTTGGGTCCATTGCGATTGCCTTCATTTTGGATACAGTGCCCTTTCCTATCTTTTGGGTTCCCTGTTGTTCCCGACGGGATATTTTGAGAACCATTTGGTCTTGGCGAGGAAATTGTGTAGATCAGCAATTTGTGTATTAGCTATTTCCGCAAATCCATCGAAGAAGAGGTTTGGAGGCTAAAACTCCCCAAACAAAAAAAGTGCTGGCACAAAATATGGTTTCCAATGGTATTCGGTTCAAAAGTTGTACGCAACCCCTCTTCCCCCGCGAAATCCTGTGCGGGCAACTTTACGGAGGCATAGCAGGTGCTAGATTGATTCCACTGACAAGGATGAACTCATCTATAGAACCTCTGTTAGATCGATGTCTGTCACAATAAGTGATCTAATTGAAAGAGTTATCAGTAAATGTATCAATATTTTGAAGAGTTTCTTGAAAAATATGTACTTTAAGGTCCCTGAAAACGCAATTTCGCCGAACGAAAAGTCGCCATTGTGTGTAAAAATGGAGCGCTAACCAAAAGAAGAACGCTCTATCATTGTGAAAATAATTGACTTGTTGGATTTCGATTGAATTTTCAAATTGAATTATCTCTCCGATGATCTCAATTCCAATGCTTAGATTGTGCGACTTAACGCCGTGGGATTTCGTTCTCTGAGGTTCTGTGAAACCTCTGGTCTATGCGAATAAACCACAAACAATTTCTGAGCTTGAGCCCAAGATCCAATGCGTCATTGGTGAGATAGAGCCAAATCTTTGTTAAATTGGCATTGAAAATTTAATGAAAAGATCGAGAGTCTTTGATCACTTCGTCGTTTTCATACTTAATCAGATCGGACATGTCTACTTTACAGTGCAATGCAACTATCACAACTTGCCCAAGAAATATGCATTTTTTTTAATTAGATCCTGCATTGGGTTACTCTACATATCCCAAAGTCATCAGCGAAGTTCTAAAACAATTGGTCGGTTGGTTGGTTGTAGTGGCTGCCTCTGTATGATACACACTTGGGACTCTATATGGGTCCATTGTTATACCACAAATTCCGGATTTTTCAACATATGTTACAACACACATTTCAGACGAATGGGGGAAGGGAGGGAGGGAACCTACAGTTCAACGTCGAATTCGAACGGCGATGCTTGTAATTCTCATCAGCTTCATGCGGATAGCGATAGAAGTAGATGAGCGTTTCATCAGCCCGAGCTAGGATTCGAACCCAAGGCCTCGCTATTCGCTAGACTATCGAGGCTTCTAAACTGGCTTCTAAAACCGTTAAAATGTTAATTATTATATAGATCTAAACGTTCACTTAATACTAAAAACGGGAAATACTTTTTCTATGCGTAATCTTTAATTGACGTAAAATCTGTGCTGGGAAAAATCTTCTTACTCTTCAGAAATTAATTCCCCTGGGCATTCAGTCAACTAAGACCGCTTCAAGTCCGCCTTTAATTGCTTCATTAATTTCTTGAGCGCCTTAAAGCAGCGAGCCAATCTTGATTTACTTAGTTAATATTGTAGAAACGACAGTTTTTTAAACTGACACTAAACGGAGATAACTACAACAATGCTCGAACAGCAACAATGTCAATCTTGAAGCACGGCATTTTTAAGTCGCCTGAGAAAAGCGCAATCACTTCACACATTCATTCACAGTTGCACTGGTATTTCCTTCGGGCAGTTGTTGATTGCATCAGTTAAAGCAACAAATGAGTTGAGATTTTTATAAATATTTATAAGATATAAAACAGATTGGCGTTTGTAAAACGAAACCAGAAAAAGTCCCTTTGAGTAAATCCGTTTGAGTCAATCAAATTCGCTGAGCCAAAGCCAACTTGCAGTCGGCATACAATCGGGCTTTGGTTGAGCAACAACAACAACACTGCATCAGTGCAGCCGAATTGAAAAGCGGCCCAATTCAGCGGACTGGCGGCCAGTGGTGGTGTGGCCATAATTAAAGCAATTTGCGAGGCTGCACGCAAAGCTCGTAAAACGACGCCCGCTGTGTGGGTGCTGGGGGCTGCAAATGGCGATGGAACTGATTGCAATACGACACGACGAGGCGCGCAATTAGTGCGGCGAGAGATTTAGCCTAATTGCAGTCGCAGAACGGCAAACGTGCCACATAATTTTTGCATTAGGCAAATTGCATATAAAAAGAGAATGTTGATTTTTATTACTGCTATAATACGAACAAAAACAACAACTAGAACTAGAACTATAAAAACAGCAAACTGGGAATATAAATGACAGGCAAAGGTAAGTGCAGCGATTAATTGTTTAACACATATCTGGCGCGCGCTGCGCCCAATTCGAGCTGGCAATCTCAATAAATTTGTATCGATTCCCAAGTCACTTTGCTATGGATAGATACACAGACAGACAGACAAATAGATAGATAGATAGATGGCGAGTTAGTAGTTAGTGATTTGCCAATAGCAAAATTATGCACATTGAACGCTACGCCGAACGTATGTAAACTAGCGGGGCGTTGGTTTGAATCGAAGCTGTGTTGAGGCGGACAAGGGGCCAGCAATCGCAGGTGACGGCGACTGCAATTCTGACCGCAGTGCGCACTTAATTCAATTCGAAATAACATTTGCCCTGCTAGCGCACGTTGTTGTTATTATTATTGTTGTTGTTGTTGTTCTTATTGTTGCTGCCCTTGTGGTTGTTGTTGTAGTTAATAGGCAAGCGCGCATTTTCAATTACTTCCGTCCCATAGCTGCAGCTGTAATTGAGAAATTCAAATACCAACCAAACGATCAGCTGTGCCCACTGTGGCCCATTAACTATGAACGTGCTGCCACCCTACAATAATAACAACAAAAACATTAAGCAAAAAACACTTCCTGCACACTTTACAACGTCCAGAATGATTAAAGTCGCCTCCAGCCAGCCAACAATATTAAACATTCTCCACATTTTCGTTGATTATGTCACTCGGCCGACGCTTAAAGACACCGCCAACCGTTCGACCAGTCCACCGATTCTGCGCTTCAAATTTACACTCGTGCTTTGGCTTGCTGGACGCGTCACATGTCGAAAAACCCACAGGTATGTAATTACACAGGGCAACACAGATTTAAAGCTTTTGATTTTTCATTTTTTCCACAATTCTCATTGTGGCAGAAATAGTTTAAGGTTTTGGAAAAAAAAGTGTTTAATGGATGTATAAATGAAATTTTAGATTTTAAGATTTTCCTTGTGGTACAACAAGTTTTAACAAAATTCTTAGGAAGATACAATTTTTGTAGGTAAATGAGGTAAATGTAAGCTCTCTCTGTAAGCTAAGCAACTCTCATTGTGGCAGAAATAATTTAAGTTTAAAAAAAAACATTTTTATGGTTTTATTCATACAAAAGTTTAGATTTTAAGATTTTCCTTTTTGTACGAAAAGAAATAAAATAAAATAAAAAATAAAAATAAATGCTTGAGACCAAATTTTCTTTAGGTAAATGAGATAAATGTAACGTTTTGATTTTAATTTTTTCCGCAACTCTCATTGTGGCAGATATAGGTTACGGTTTTAAAAAAAGTGTGTTTAAATGGTTGTAAGAATGAAGTTATTGATTATAAGATTTTCCTTTTGGTACTAAAAGTTTTAACAAACTGTTTAGTAAGATCCAATTTTTGTAGGTAAATGAGGTAAATGTAAGCTTTTGATTTACTTTTTTTCCACAATTCTCATTGTGCCAGAAATAGTTTCAGTAAAAAAAAGCGTTTTTATGGTTGTATGAATGAAATTTTAGATTTTAAAATTTTCCTTTTGGTACGAAAAGTTTTAATAAAATGCTTGAGACCCAATTTTTGTAGGTAAATGTAAGTTTTCGGTTTTAATTTTTCCTACAACTCTCATTGTGGCGGAAATAGCTTTATTTTTGAAAAAAATGGTTTTTATGGTTGTATGAAAGCAATTTTTGGTTTTAAGATTTTCTTTTTGTAACAAAAGTTTTAACAAAATGCTTGGGAAGACCCAATTTTTTTAGGTAAATGAAGTGCCAAAAAGTGCTTAGGCCCCACAATAGGCATTCCCATCAAAAATCGTTGATTGGGTTCATAAAGTCAACCATATTGATTGGTTTTCATAAAAGGTATAAAAGCAAAGATTATAAAATACTTCATAGTTTTAGTTATATCTCTCTGGTAGTTCTAGTCGATAAGACTATCCACAGTCCACTTAGCATCGTTAGAAGCTCAGACTAGTTCTGATAGCAGGGACTAATTTTTTATATTACAATGGACCAGGGGCGTAGCCAGAACTTGGTCATGGGGGGAGGGTTTTAAAAAAATGTTTTGCCAGTTTAGCACTACATGTTTTTTAAAGTAAAGTGCACCTTCCAAATAGGGCATTTTGTTGTGGCTTATGTGATTTAATGCATTACAAACTAAATTTTTTCCCTGATTTTTAGTAAAAATTTCATGAAATTTGGTGGACTGAAAGCCAAGTTATTGCATCTGAAGTGGAAGTATGTTTGTGTCATCGTACAAAAATGTGCAAAAAAATGTCGAACAAAGATCCAATATTAACTATTGTTTTAAAAATGTTTAAACTTTAACCGAGGCATTTAAATTGATGGACCAAGTTCATAAGTGGTAAAAGCGATTTAAAAACTATTGTGAGAACATAAATGATGACCAAAGTGTTAGCCAACTGAATCCGCGATGACCGTAGATCAAAACTGGGCGGTAATTCATAAAAGATAAGCCAAAATCTTCATTGAAATTCTTGAAATTGGATTTAACCTTCGCTTTACTTATGATCTTTTTAATATTCATGTTTAATATCTGCACAAATTTGAAGTTAATTTTCAATAACATGAAAAAATATTTTTTTTGGAAATTTTGTTCATGTTTAAACTTGAATTTTGTCATTTTTTATACAAATGTACCTGGGTGATCCCAGGCGCTTTCGCTACCATTTTGATTAAAACTCACGATAAATTTTTTTGCGTACCTCATTATGTGTTCAACAAACCCTCTGGAAAGAAATCTTCTAATATTTTCCATAATCTCAAAATGAATCATTAAATCGAAATACGAACTATGAAGTATGAAAAAAATTTATAAATTATTTATTGTGAGTTTTACTCAAAATAGCAGCGGAAGTGCCTGGGATCATCTTTAGTAAGGCGAAGGTTAAGCATCTCAATAGCATAAATTTATTGCATTTTAATTGAATATTTGGCTATCGAAGGATGCCATCCCATCTATTGACACTTGTTTTGACTGTTTTTTTGTTTTCACATGATGTGGCACCGTGCGAATTTGACATTTTCAAAGAATGCATTTGCCGATGAAAAAAAGCGTTTTGAGAACGTAGAAACCATCCAAAAGGCTTGTACCGACATCCTGAAGGACATTCCGGTCGACGAACTAAACTACTCTTTAGACATGTTTTTAGAACATGCAAATCGCTGCATTAAGCCTAAACGTGACTATTAAAAAACAAATTAGTTTCGGTAAAAAAGGGTTTTGTTAATATTCTTTTAAATATTTAAAGATGAAAAGACCTTTTTGCTAATGTGGGAACGTACATACGATGCATAGTGATTGAAAATGTTGACGAATTATAGGCTATGGGGGGTTCTGACACCCTAAACCCCCCTTGGCTACGCCCCTGCAATGGACCTCTTTAACCTACGACTATTTATTTTTATTGATATACAAAATTTTAAATTTAAGTCATTCAAATAAGGACTCAAGAAGGAATGAATCAATGGACGAAATAGCGAAAAAGGAGCAAAAGTCTATCGATAAAAAACATTTTACATTTAAATCATTCAAAAAAATACCCAAAAAGGTCTTTCTTAAGAGGCAACGAACGAATCAATAAACGAAATGAGACGAAAGGAATTGAATGGAAATTCAATCCTCATGGCGGATTAGGAAGACCCGTGCCACCTGTTATGGTCTACTCTGTTTATGAAGATAACCCGATTCTTCTTGTTTCTGATTCGAACCTCCTCTCGAAACATCAATAGGGTCAACAGCGGACACTGGGCGATTGGGTTCATTCTCATGAAATAGCAACTCTCGTCCAGTCGAAGCTGTGAAGATGAGAAAGTATTAAAGAAATACAACATCGTCTGACAAACAAAACGATACACAGAGACGAAATTGAGATTTTGCACCTTGATGTCAAAACCCCTTACAATCTCAGCAAAAGTTAAAATTTCGAATTGAGTTCATATTATGAACTTCATAAAGAGCCCGAACTTGTTAGTTTTGGAAAGCAACTAATGGGACAATGTTAACAATGAACTTAAAGGAAATTACAATGGGCCTTTTTCGAACCCCTGCACAGACTCTACCCATCCAATACTCTATCTATCTACTTAACCTTAGATTCGACTAGATCAGTGAAGACCATTTTGGTACTCGTGAGTAGCAGAATCACTGGACTGGAGGTGTTATACACTTCGACCTGTTAAATCTATTAGGATTATTTCGTCTATAGAACCTTCAGATCGATGTCTTCTAAGCCAAGACTCGCACCACATTTGGTTTTGTTCACCAGTGTCGTAGTATTTGGTATTTTTAAGACTTTAGCATTTCGTCTCACATGCAAACTTAAAATTCTCAACGTTTATCAATGTATAAAAACTTTTTAATTTATTTTTTTATTTTGCACCAAGTGCTGCCGTGCTGTGAAAAGAATTTCAATCAACACGATTAAGTGTTTCAACTTGAAAAGCATTCGGCCACATTTTGTTGCAGCTTTCAAAAAAAACTAAATAATCAGCGCAACTTGATCGAAATTTCGACAACTCGCTTGCGAACGCTGTCCATGTGCTCGACCATTCATAAATCTAAAATTAAAATTGACTTTTCATGCTCGACTGCAGGCCGGCGCTCTCAAGTCGCCAGTCGCTCGCAAATTGTTGTATTGAAATTTACTGAGCCGCATTTCAACGCGCGCGCGCACACGCAGCAATCTTTATGATTTCAAATGTTAAGCGCGACGTCGAACTCTGGCCGCACGTTTAACATTTAGTTTTGTGTTGTTTTTTGTGTGTTTTCTATTGACAGATTTGTATGTGAAACGCGTTCTCATTGGATTTTTTTATTTTTGTCACAACGACACTGTGTGGCGCATATAAAATATCAGGAATTTGGTATTTGTTTTTCTTATTGCTATTTTAATTCTAATAAATGCTTTATTTGCATTGCGCAAAACTCCAACAAGTTCATAGAAACAACGACGCAACAACCGAAAGTATTTTCGTTAAGTCAATCAAATATTTTAGAATTGCGCATAGACTATGAAAAACATTCAGGATGGGCGCGTGAGACTTTGTATAGTAGAATAATGCATGCAATTTTCTGATTCCAAAATAAAAATGCGAGTGAGAACACCTAGAGGAAGAATGTCGGAGGACTGAGGTGGGCAGATATCTTCTGAAAGGCATGTAATGTTGAGTAGGAACTTCTGGGAGAATATCCCAAGTCTAAGGTCGACAAAGTTCTTCTAAAAGACAGATGATAGATGAGCGAGAACGTCTCCAAAGGTCAAAAGGGAACAAAGATCTTTTAAAAGACATAAAAAAAGGAAAAACATCTACTAAGAAGATATTCCAGGTCTGAGGAAGACAGGAAGGAAAACACGAGTAGGAACATCGACTGGACGAATCGCAGAGGTTTAGAATAGACAAAGATCTTTTGAACGACATGAAAAGACATGTACAGAAAAAACAAACAAGAATACAGAAAGAATATTCTAGGCTAAGCTAAACAAAAATGTTCTGGCAGACATTAAAAGACAAGCAGGAACATCGACTGGACGAACTTCAAAGGTCTAAGTTAAACAGAGATCTCCTGAGAGTTAGAAAAAGAGGAGCAGAAATGGAAGAACTGCAGAGGTAGAGGTAGACAAAGATCTTCTGAGCGACATGAAAAGACGACCAGAAGGTCTAAGTTGAACAAAAAACTTCTGAGAGATAGAAAAATACGAGTATGAACATTGACTGAAAGAATCGCAGAAGTTTAGAATGGACAAATATCTTCTGAAAGACATGAAAAGAGGAGCAGGAACATCTACAGAAAGAAAAACCCAGGTTTAAGTTAAACAAAGATCTTCTGAGAGACAAGAAAAGACGAACAGGAACATCGACAGGAAGAATATCCCAGGTCTAAAGTAAACAAAGATGTTCTGAGCGACATGAAAAGACGAGCAGGAACATCTACAGGGAAAATATCAGAAGTCTAAGGAAAGCAAACAGTTTTTTGGAGACATGAAAATATAGGTAGGAACTTCTACTGCAAAACTATTGGAGGTCTTAGGTGGACAGAGATTTTCTAAACGACATGAAAAGACGAGCAGGAACTTCTACAGAAAGAACATCCCAGGTCTAACATAGAAAAAAGCTTCTAGAAGACATGAAAAGACCGGCAGGAACATCGATTAGAAGAATGTCAGAGTTCTAAGGTAAACAAAGATCATCTGAGCGACATGAAAGGACGAACAGGAACATCGACTGGAACAACAGAAGAAAAATACCTTCTGGAAGAAATAAAAAGATGTGCATGGACATCGACTGGAAGAATTTCAGAGGTAGACAAAGATCATCTGAAAGACATGAAAAGATGAGCAGGAACATCGACTGGAAGAACTGCAGAGGTTTAGACAAAGTCTTCAGAACGAAAAAAAACGAGCAGAAACATCTATTAAAAGATATGAAAATATGAGCAGAAACATCAGAAATCTAACGTGGACAAATTTGGCAAAGTGAATTGCCTAAAAATATCTGCATTTGGCCATGAAGAAAACAAAGATGCTGCAAAAAATCTTCTGGGAAAAATTTACCTCTACTAATTTTATAGATTTGGTTGTTGTGTTGTTGTTTTCATTTTTTTTATTGAGGTTTAAGACGAAGCTTCAATGAAAAGAGTATTCGATGCGAAAGTCTGTAAACACCAACAAACGTAAACCTGAACGCCGTCAAAGAAGATCACTCGTATGTCTTGAAGAGCCAAGTAGAGACTAGAGAAATCAAGTACAAAATACACTGTCAGGTTGAACAGAATTAAAAAAGGCCTGGAAGAACAAAGAAAAAAGCCATTACCATTCTTTTGCTTGGTGAAGTGTTGAAGTATTTCGAAATCCCAAACCGGATTCAGTTATCATGTGAAACGTTGGCTTGAGCGAATAATGTATAGAAAAACGAAGAAGCGGATTAGAAAAGATGAGAGAAAAGGGAATGGGAAAAATAAATCATATAAGAGAGAGAACATTTGAGTTAAAACGGATGTACATTGAATTAAAACAAGGTAGGAAATTACCTTCTTTCTTTTCAATTAATTAAAATTCAAGTTCTTCCAATCACCTGAAAAAATTCTTCTTCGACAGTCTAGGGGATGTAGTCGATATGACTACTGACAGATTATTAGGTTTCGTGAGTCGCTCAAACTGGTCCAATGAGTGGGTGGTCTAATGCTCGACTGTTTGTGGTACTGCAATGGGCCTTCATGGCCTCAGTGGGCTCCGCCTTATCTATCTAAATTCTTTCTGATATTATCTGGAGGCCACAGTAATGGCTCAATAAGCAAAAAACTGCCCATAAATCTGTGAGAATCTCGCTCTGAAAACAATGAATTGTAAGATTACATATTCAAGATTGAAAACTAAAAATTGTGATCAGTTGTGAGTGTTGACTTGTTACTGCTTCTAATTTATTTATTAAAAATACTATTTTCCATTTACTTATATGTGTCATGAACTATATATTTTATAGTGTATATTTATTGGCAATTCTAACTTATATCAAACAAAAAAACAAGTTATAATAAATGCATTTTTCACTACAATAAATATGACAATCTGGCTGGCATATTTATGGAAGACATTTATTGTAAGTATGCATGTAAATATCACACATGCAAAATAAGAATCGCCTTGTCAACACTGACACCGGCTGTCATCAGCGAGTGACAGGGAAAATGTTGCCAAATAATATTAGTGGGTTTGGCAGCAACAGTTGTGTTTGAGAAGAAAATTAGCGGCGCAAAAACGAAATCGGCGATGGCCTCCAAAAGGGTGTGTACGCACAGTCAAATCAGTTATTTGACAAAAACAAATATATGTAGGTACATAGGAATATTCGAGTATATGTCAGTGTGATTATTTAGTGTGTAAATCAGGCAATATTTTCATTTTAAATGGGAGAAAAAATGTTTTGATGTTTGTGGGGAGAAAACCAAAACAAAAATATTAATATGCAAATATTTTTGATTAGAAAGTAGGTTGGCCTAGAAAAATTACAACCATATTATAGTTAATTTATAAAAATTTTTTCAAATGATTGCTGAGTGTTTTACCGGTTTTGATTTTGCTCAACCGAAACAACAAAAAAAATTAATTATGATCTTTCACTGGAAAATGTTTCAGCGAAAAAGAAAACATTTTTCTAATCAATTATAATCAATTATAACCGTAAGGAATAATTCAAATGCGCGCTGGGCGCTTTGGCTGTTGCGATTTGAAAGGCCTAGGCGCCTCGGTGCCTCTAAGCATGAGCAATTAAGTACCGGATTTTATGATGGGCCACTTTTTATAAAATCACCAATTGAAAGTATGTAAATTTACACTAGAAAAGCACCAAAGCCTCATGGCAGCGTTTGTTTACATCGCCAACTGTGTTGTAACAGTCGAACGTAAATCGCCAAATGGCTGATCGGCTGGTGCGGAATGCCGACAGTCCAACGTAAGCGTGCAAAGTCTGCCAGTAATGGGACAATAAAAATACGTGATATACTTCCTTAATTATTATTTTAATTAAATTCATAAATCTACAGCGGAAAAGTACGCATGCAAATAAATAGTGAAGCGAATGAAGTCAAGTAAAGTGGCTAAAAGTAGCAATGCAGTGAGTCAGTGGAATGGCCGCATAAGCCGTGGATAAAGTGGTTAAAGACCTCTGAGTGGGACGCAGCGTTAACGAGTACAATGCACTCGGTGCGCTGATTTGTTGTTGTAAAATTTTACAAATGCGGTTTATCTTAGTAGAAAAATGCAAACTTACAAACAGTGTTGGTCAAGTTGTGGGCAGTGCCCGTATGAAATTTGCATTGAAAATCGATTAGAATAGAAACAAAGTTGCAACTGGGCGCTTTTGCGTTCTAATCTACAATGTAGTTGGTTTTGAAAAAAAATAATGCACTGAGACCGTAAATAGTTGTGGGAATTCCATTTCGACTGATAGTGCAGAAAAAGTTATAAACAAATTTCATTAAATTCCAGTATTTGTTTACAAATTGAATCAACAATATTTTCGAAATTGTTGAGCAAATGTTGAAATGTATAAAATAATAAGACACAAGCGTAGCTAAATAGAATTTAGGAGCAAATACCTGATCAACAGATTTTAGACAAACATAGTCAGATTAACTAATGGGCAGTGGGTGTACCCGCCGAGAAGTTAGGTTTACCTAGCAATGCTTACTGTCGCAGCTAAAACTACGGTTGCCACTTTCCTCTTTTTTGTGGACAAAACTTGAACCTACATCCAAAACTATGTATTAACAAATTTCTTTAGAATACAAAAACCAATGAGAAAATGATTCATTTTTGTCTTTTATTAAAATAGAGGTTTTTAGTTTTTATGCATTAAAAACAAAATAATAAAAACAATATAAATTAACAAAATTAGAGCTATTCACTTATATATAATTACACACTTATATATAATTACACAATAAATAACTGAAATGACTTTCTTCTAAGTCTTAGAAAAAAAACTAAAATTTCCTACCAAAAATTTAAAAAATCTCCTAACAATTTTGTTTTTAATTTTCGTCATTATAAACTAAGGACTAAACTTCTCATAAAAAATAAAAATTAATTGGTTTTTTTATTGCAGCCTTTTTATGCATTCAGCTTCAGCTTAACAACAACTTCACACAAACAAAACATAAAATATAGATCGGTATTAAATTCGCTTTTGAAAACTTCCTTCAGTCATTGCATAAATTATAGATTTTGAAGCATAAAATTTAATTAAATTAGACACTTTAGCTTTCAATATTCAGGGGTTCAGTGCCACTAATGATTTCAAATGGAACACGATCAAAGTCTCTTAATTCACCTTAACAATTCTTCCTCTTAAAAAATCTCCTAAAAGGTCAAAAATCTCCTAAATCTAATAGGAAATCTCCTGATCTGGCAACACTGGCTGGTCTTGGGAAAGCCCCTTTTCGCAATAAGTCATTTAACTTTCAAGCATTGAGTCAGACAAAATAGACTCAATTCTATGGAAAATGGAACGAATATAACTCTAGACAACTAATCTAATATTCTACCCCTTTCTAGGGTTAACCAAGTTTTCGTAATACCAAAATGGCGATCAAGAAGAAACTGACGTTCGCAGATCCAGTCAAAGTTCTTTTTATCGCTAACTAACTGAAATAATTTTTCAATTCAAGTGCAGAAAATTAAAAATAATAGTAAGTAAACAAAGAATAATATTTAATAATTTCTAAAGCGAATACAATCTCTTGAACAAGGTAAAAACGAAAACAGGCGAGTATTATGCAACATTATGGGATCAACCATAAAATAAAGAAATTCAGGTTCCTTTGAAGAAGAAAAACCTTTGCTATCTCGACAATGCAGCGAAAGTAAATGAAAGAAAGCAGTGGGTAAACTAAACGAATTGAGCTCTACGAAATTCTACCTCATCGACCGTATTCTCTAGATTGACAATGCACCGAAAGTAAATGAAAGAAATCAATGTTAAAAATTAAAGAATTGGACTTGAATTGGACTTTCTATGAGTTAGCAATCATTGATCATATTTTCAAGATTTGACGCTTGACGCGACTATCATCTGTTCCCAAACATGAAGAATTTGTTTCCAAACAAAAAGAAATGACTCGATGACGGAAGATCAGGAGAAACTGGTTTCATTTAAAGAACAACAAAATTATTTTCCCCTCAACAACGCACCGTTAATGAATGAAAACAATGGGTAAACTGAATGACTGAATGAATTGGACTTAATAAATTGCCACCTCATCCAAAGTATTCTCCAGATTTGGCCTTTTGAGAGTTTTATCTCAAACATGAAGAATCTGTTGCCAACTATAAAAACTGTGTAGGTTATCTCAATTGTGGAAGTTCAAGAGACATTGAATTCATTTAAAGAAAGAAGATATATTCAATCTTGACAATGCATGGAAAGTTGATGAAAGAAAGAAAAGGGTTAAAACTGAATAAATTGAGCTCTACGAATAGAGTATTCTTCAGATTTTACTTGTTGCAACTATTATTTGTTCCCAAACATTAAGAATTTGTTCCCTAACATGAAGAATCTGTTCCAAAACATGGAGAATCTGTTCCTAACCAGAACTAAGTTTGTTCCCAAATATAAAGAAATGCGTCAATGGTGAAAGACTTGCATCGACTGAGTAATTTGGAATGAATAGTGACGCACAAAAGCTTGACAAATCGTATGACATGACATGACAAAGAAGAATTTGTTCCCATACATGAAAAATCTGTTTCCTAACATAACGAAAGTTGTTCTCAAACATAAAGAAAGGCCTCAATGGTAGAAGAATTTAATCGAATGAGAAATTTGGAATGAATAGTGACGCACATTTGGGAGACCTGACAAATCGTGTTTTTTAGAAGACTATAAAAAAAATTTACACATAACTAATAACTGAACTAAATGTATGGAACGGCTAGAAAAGATTAGGTTGAAAAATAAAATAAAATTTGCCAGAAAAAGTTTGGCACTTTCAGGCACTTTTGTTTGTAAATGATTTTCGAATGTTGGCTACATAAATCGGTTGATGTTCTCTCAGAGTAAGTGACTATCCCATCGTTAGTTGTTGTTATATTGTATTTATTAGCAAATAATGAATATATTTCCATCAAATTTATTGTGAATCAATACAAAAATTCCAAATAACGTGTTTGAGAAGAATAATTAAAAACTTAAAACTCAAAAAGTCACTAAACGCACATAAAAGTTATGACATAAAGTATCAAAGTCACTAAATACACCTATTAGTCTAAAAGTCTATTTCATTCAATGCTTTCAACTAAAAACTAGTTTCTTCGGAGGAATTTCTCGTTAGATGTTAATGGTATTTTTTATATTCCTTATACAATTTGTTATCTAAAAATATATATTTTTTTGTAAGAACTTTTTCACTTTTGCAAATTCAGTAAACCATTAACAACAGTGTGAAGTATTTTCGAATAAAAAGTGAAGCAAATTAAACACGTTTTTTTTGTGTTTAAAATTGATTATTTAGTAGTCATTAAGTCACTGAATGGAGGGAAAGATTTTTTTAATAATATGTAAATTGTGCAATAACTACTAAAACTTTATTTTTTTCTATTAAAAAAGAAATATTTAATGCTTTTAAATATACTTTCCGTTTCATTAAAGAGACATAAATAATTCAAGATATGACAGTTTTTATTCCTGTATCTATATTATTGGTTGATTAACTGCTTCGAAGACTATTTTGACTATAAAGTAATTTGCCAGTTGAGCGTTGGTCCATTTTTTCTTCAATAGCTGAATTTTTAAGTTTATTTCTTTATCTGTTTATTAATATTTGATGACCTCACAATCACGTTTATTTATATGCTTCACTTTCTTTGACAGCAACAGCAGTAAAATGTAAATGTTTCCTTTTTCATTCGTTTTCTGCTTTCAGCACTGTAAGAAAAAGTTATTTCTATACACGACTGTATATTTTTTCTCCCTTTCTTCAGCCGATTTTTTGCCAACTTTTATTGCCCAAAGCAATAACGAAAAGCACTAAAACGCACAAAACCAAATTTTATAAATTAACTTAGTGATGGCTTCTTTCGCAAGAAACATTTTACTCTACGAGTATACAAATCTACATACATAGACATACAATTTAAGCGTCGAAAAGCTGCAAAATTCCAATTTTTTTAGCTACTTCTGGCATTATTGACACAATAGTACACATCTATTTATTCTATATATGTACATCTGTACAAGTTGCAACCATACAAGTCGAATCGAGTAAAGAATTTGAGACTGTCTGGCGCTAGAACATTCAACATTTGCTGGCGCTCTTGTCTGTCGCTTCTTCCGTTAACGTTTGTTCTTTTGTTTTGTTTCTTTTTTAATATTTGATGCCAATTTTGTTTTAATAAAAAATGCTGCTTATGTAAATTTTTTAAAAATAACATTGCTAAAAATATACACACTTTATGACATACATAGACTTATAGAGTGTGGAATGATTTTCATATGCAAAACAACAGAATGATTTAGAATACAAGAAGTTGAATGGAGCTGGAGAGTGAATTGAATGATTCCTAAATTAATCTGAAGGAGTGGTTTGATACCGGAACAATTTAATGCGGTGAGTTTAAAGCTAAATTTGGATTGTAGTTTATTAAAGGAGTAAATATCGGCATTGATCCAAATGATAGGTACAATATTTTGATTATCTCGAAATATTGGAAACTTTAGCATGAAAAAGAAGTCATCTTTATTATGAAGCTTTATATCAGTCATTAGAAATGCTCAGATACTCGGCAACAGCGACAGTTCAAATTTAAATCCATTCCAAATTCGAATTTAGCACTTCCAACGGTTAAACTTATACTTTTATTGGTTTATTTAGTTTTTGAATGGCAAAAAATATTGCATTATTCGGTGTGGAGTGGACATTCAAATACTTTAAAATTCTTTACGACATAAATTAAAATGCAAATTTAATGGCGCTAACGTATTGAATATTTATTTGTCAGCAGTTATAATTTGATGGGCATAGAAGGAAATGCAGGAAGACAGAGAGAGAGGGAGTGTCTGGATCTTTATAATGGCTGCATTTTATATGATTTTAATGCTGGGTGGATAATGATTTTTGAATATTTTAAAAGAGATAAAAATGGTTGAGTTTTAAGTGTTAAGTTTATGTAAAAGAAGAAGAAAACTAGCGATAATGTCAAATGTTTCGCAGATTTCTACATTAAAGTTGGGATTAGTTGCGAGTTTGGTGTTAGTTTAGATTATTTTGTACCTTTATCTTCTCGTTTGATAAACATGGTTTTCCATAAAGGAATTTCTTGAACATTCAGTCAAATTTGAGAGACCTGAGTCTGTTGTAGAGTGGATTAGCACTTCGAACATTAGTACACTGATTATCACAATGAACATTAGGTAATTGATTTTCATTAGGGCAAAGCCTTCTATCTCCTCGGCCATTCTATCTTCTCGTTTGATGCGGACGCAAAGAAATTTCTTGAGGTATAAGAATATTAAGTCAAGTCTATGGAATTCAGTGAATCTTTCAGTAATCTGATCATTAGTTAATTAATCAAGAACATGAATTAATTGATTTTCCTTAGGAAGGGGGGCGGGGGGAATATGTCTTTTGCAGATGCAAATCTCTGAATAAACCGAATGATCATCGCATGTGGTTGCACTTTCAAATGTTTAGCGCAAACCATCCTTTATTTTTGTTCGATTCTTATCGATTAAATTCAAGACATAAGTTAAAATGTGGTTTACAGAAAAATCTGAGATGCCTAGGCTTCAGCTAAACTTTGCTTTAAGATTTTCCAAACCATTCTATGTACTCTAGTTTTAGTGTTAGTGAGGTTTTTGAACATTCCCCACTTGGTAGGTCTTCAAAGTTTCTACGACCATGTCTAATGCTTGAAATCAAGTAAGAAACAGTACGAAGTGAAGGACTTCTTTTTTCAATTTTAATGCTTCCAAAATAAAGATTTAATCACTGTGCCATAGATTAGATTAGTTTTATAAATGGTTGTTATACAAAACGATGTGTTTGATCTGTTGTGATCATCTAAGGGCTCATAAGACAAGGACAGTTTTATCTATAGAACAAAAAAAAATTCGGTGGCATATTTAGCTATGTATGTCTGTAGATATATGAAATGTTGTTTACTAGGAACGAATTAACAGATTGAAATGAAACCTGACATGGGTTCATTAAAAATACTTCATTTTAAAAATTCGGTTAACTTCTTGATTGCCAAAACTTATTTCCCAGCCCAGGAAAAGTTCTACCTTTATCTTAACTTTTCACTTTTGGAATATTTAATAAAAAAAAAATGGAATATTTGTTTGATGAAAATATGAAAAATATGAACATTGTCAAACACTATAAGAAGATTTTCAGACGTCAGCGTCCAAAACGGCAAAATACATGCAATTTGGTTTCTTCTCCATTACATACATTTAGGCCATTACATAATGCAATAGACGCAACAATGACCGTCACCACATTTGTGAGATCCCAAGGACTCAGACAATTGGTTTCTTCATTAATTAGAAACACGTTTCCTCGGCACTTTTGACCGTTCAGCCAGCGGCAACTTGCTTAGACTCCAACTTGACATTTTGCTTCGAGTTTGACTTCGCTCCAAACGGTAATTAACAACTTCTGACAAAAATTGTTGCGCTAATTTGAGAACTGTGCTTGAAATTCTTGCCCTTGCAGCAGTCAGCGCTTTGATTAATCAATCGATTTGAAGAACACTGCCGTTGGCGACAAGTGACAGTTTAACGCAGATTAATCGCTTTAAAGCAGCAACAACAAAACATCGTAGACGTGTTTTTCTGCAATTAGGCCCATTGTGGGCTTTTTAATAAGCAATGATTACGTATTTGATGAGTTATGAAATATGTTCGAACCAGTTTCAAATAATTACAATGGGCCAATAGGCTGAATTACATATGGGGAAAAAATGCAAAACATTGAATTTAAAACCGTATAACGAGAACGAAGAAATAATAGTAATAATAAAATCATTACTTCGAGTAAACCCTTTATTAAGTCGATGACCTTAAGAAAATGAGAAAACAAAAACCTTAAGCCGAAAATTATTTTCATATTACTTTGTTTTCACATTTTTACCGCGTTCGGTTTACTGTTGCCATTACCAACTTCGTTTACATTGTTGTTGTTGTTAATGTTGTATATAGCATTTGCGGACTGTAATAAATTACAGCAAAATTACTCACAATCCACACGAAAATTTCAGCAAGCGAAAAAAATTTATGGCAAAACCTCTGGCCACACCAACTACGGTGTGGGGTTTATGCGAGCATCGAACAGGGGACAGAGGGGGGGATCGATGCAAAGACTGACAAATGCTAAGAAAAGCGCTGCTACAACAAATTTGCGGTTTTCATTTCGTCGCACCGAGGTGCCAAAACATCAAAAACCACACAAAATCGAATGTGTAGACATAAAACAACAAAAACAAAGTTAATGCATAAATTGCAAAAGACACAGGCGAAAAGTCAAAAGCAACCAAATTCGAAATCCCATACATACATACAAACATACATACATACGTTGCCGAAGCGATGGAAGGCGCAACGAAGCAGCCGAGACACCGAAAAAGGGAAAGTAAACGTGCATGGTGAGACAAAATGCATAGTGTGGAGCGCGCAGACGCAATAAAATGTCAACAATTTACTAACAAAAACAACAATAACAGCAACAATGAAACAAATAATCAACACACAACAAGAAAGGCGAACGCAACCGAACAGAAGTAGGAATGTAGACCAAATGTTTTGTTCACTGCTGACTAACTAACTGACTGACTGACGGACGAATAAACGGACAGGCTGGCTGGATGGATGAGGTAAGGTTGGAATCGTTTACTTGTTGTTGTTGTTATAATTATTGTTATTGCAATTTGGTTTAAAAATGTAATGGAATGGAACCGTTCGAGCAGCGCGCATACTCAACGTTCATTGCCTCGCGACATGAACACGCAATTGCGACTTTTCGATGGTGTTGTTAGTGTTGTCATTGTTGCTGTCATATATACATATAAACATATTTTATGGGTCACTAGCATAGCGTCACTGAAAAACGCCAATGTGGGTGGCAAACATTCAACGGAAGCCGAAAGTTTTATGGCGATCGAGCAGCTGCAACAAAGTTGCTGAGAGAGAGAGAGATGTGACAGATGTGAGAGATGTGACCGATATGACAAAGAAGGTTAAAAATGTGTCAAAAATTTTTAATAATACAATAATGATGTCCATATGTATAAATGTTTGAATTGTTTTTGACGCTACAGAAGGCCGAATTCAATTTGCAAAAATTAACACCTCATAAGCTGTTGTGTCGGCTTCTTTGAGCTTTTGACTTGAAAAATGCAAAATTCATAAAGTGGTGCATTCAAATGAAATTGTAATAAACGGAAACATTTTTCAATATCAATTAATGAACTGAATGAGCGAGAAGTCTTTGATAAAGCAAAAACAACAACAAGATACAGTAGTAAAAATAAAATGACAATAAAAACAAAATAATAAAACATTATTATGAGACTTTTTGGTAGCAATTCTATTCATAGTTTCATCGTGAGAAAATGAACGCCTTAATAACGTTTACAAACTGTTCATAAGAACAGCGATTGACAATTCATTAATTATTCATTTTTTTTTAATTATTATTTATGAATCATTAATTTTTTACTTAACCCTTTTGTTACATGTTTTTACTGGAAAAAGTCAAAACATTACATTTATCGAATACTATTTGTTAAATTTTTAAATTTGTTATCGAACCCTGTTTTTTAGAATGTTGTCATATGACAGCAACCATATCGTTTGGGCTGTAATTATCACTTAAATACAAATTTTTTTAAACACAATTAAAAATCGAATATTTCTTCATTTACTACACTAAAAATTTCTTAAAAAATTTATCTGAATTGAAGTAAAAAGTCGAATTAAAAATGTCTATAATTTCTTTCTGCTTCTTCGGTGTTTACTATGTAAAGATATAACATTGAAAAAACGTGTATACTTTTCGTTTTTAAATTTAAATATTCAGTTTATTAATTTTGCATTATTCCTTAAACTTTAAACTATTCCAAGGACCAACAAAAACATTTTGTCTTGAAACAATAGAGAGTTCAGACGCCCACAAAGTAGCATATTGCCATATGCCAACAAAATAGGGTTAATGGATTCAGCAAGAAGTAAAAAGGTAGGCTTTGTTGTTAGGCAACTTCGCAACAGGTACTCGAAAGATCTTTTTGCATCCAACAAAAATTCGTTTTGGTTAAATTTGAAAGTTATCATTGGCATCTGGAACAAATGTTTTAGTTAATGAATCAACGAGTTTTCGTGAAAAACAGTATTATGAGATTATGAGAGATTATGTTGTTCCAACAAGAAGGCACTACTTCCCCTACATTCCGTCAATTCATTGATTTTTTAAAAACAAATTCAATGAATTAGTTCTTTGTTCATTTGGACCGGTTAATGGGCCGCCAAATGCTGCGATCTAACATAGCTTGTATATTTCTTGTGAATCTATGTTAAGTAATATATTTAAAGTGGCAAACTACAAACAATTAACAAGTTTAAAAACCACATTAGGAAACCTATATCAGATATACGACCAGATAGAGGATTTTTTTTCGAGAAGTTCTGTATGCAATTTTTGGTCTCAGTACAATTTTAAGTCATATTTGCCGCTTAAACTTTGTGTAATATATTCATATGTGAGGGGGTTTCAACCCCCAAAAACACCTCTTTCGTACACTTTTGCAGCCAGATGTGCTCGAAAAAGTTGTGCGAAACTTGAATCAACTAAAGTTAGCAAAATTTAATTGAAAGCCTTTTTAAAAGCGTCCGTCGGGTGTCGGTGTAACCTAATCTATTAAAAAATATGACAGTAAAAACCACATTTTGTAATTTTACAAGATCACACATTCAACAAAAAAAAACCAATATTATAATTAATGCAAAAATCCCTTTTCAATTTCGATTATCGTATCTCTTTGGAAGCAGCGCAGTAAAATTAAAAAATGCTTCAAAAATAGTTAATTTAAATTAAACTAAACGAACCTTTTTTTTGTGTTTAAATTCAGCAATTTGACTGCAATTTACAGGAAATTTCTATTGCTGTAATGTTTGCGGAGTTTTTGTTGTTGTTGTAAATTTTGTAGTCACATTTCAGCAACACTTGACAACATTTTCATTGCTTTTTGTGGTATTGAAGACATAAAAACACATACACACAAACAAAAAACACTTTCAAAAAGCAACAAATGGTTTTTCTTGAAACTTTATTGTTGTTAGTATTTTTTTTATTTGATTAAATCCGCGTTTTGTATGGCACGTCGAGTATTAGTTTTTTTCGGTGTTAAGATTTCGTTCACTTATTAGACACTGCAAGATAAGAAACATTTATGAACTTTACATTGGCTGCGCAAATTTTGTTGCGAAACAGCCGGACACATATAATTGCGTTTAACATGTTTTTGTTGTTGTTATTTATAGATTTTAGATCAAATTTTTTGACAGCATACAAACATAGGGTAAAGGCGCTTAATGTGGCAGCTTTTAGGATAATTAAATGTAAAATATTGTAACATATAAAAATTATATTATTTAAGAACCAGTGGTGTGCACAGGTTTTTACTTTTAATCCGTGAACAGTGGATTGTCGCACACAGATGTTACAGGCGTTTGTTGAAATGTTTTTTCTCAGAATATTCAATACATATTTATATTGCCAAGTGGTTATATTTGTTTATTTTATTAAATCATATATTGTTTTATTTGATTATTATATATTTGGTTTGATCTTAAACCAAAACATTTATTACTTATTATTTTTTAGTTTTTATTTTAATTTATATTCAATATTATTTTGATTTTTTTGGTTTTAGTCTTTTTATTAGTTTTTATTATTATTATTATTATTAATTTATTTCTTTGTTTTTTATGAGTTTTTGATTTAGATTTTGCTTTGCACTATATTTTTTTTATAATTTTTATTTTTAATTTTTATTTTATTAATTATTTTGTAAGCTTTTTACTGTAAAATATTTGTTTATACTTATTTAAAAAAATTGATTTGTTTTTCATTTGCACTATATTTTTATTTTTTGTTTTTTAATTTTATATTTAATATTTAATATATTTCATATTATATATTATTTAATATATTTCAAATTATATATTATTTAATATATTTCATAATCTTTTTATTAAAACATTTGTTAATTATTTGTTATTTGAAAAAATTATACAAAGTATACAAAGTGTATTGTACACAAAGTTTTTGAATTTAATAACAAATTCAATTTAATCTTTATAGAAATTATTTTTTTAACATTTTACATTTTTAATTATAATTATAATGAAATGATTTGTTTAATTATAATTATAATTAAATAATTTTTTTAAATTATAATTTCATTTCATTATAATTTTTTTATTCTTTTGATAATTCTGTGATTTTTATAAAGTTATTTGTAAACTATTTATACATTTATTAATATTTATGCAAACAGTGGAATTTAAAAACAAATAATTAAAAATTAAAATTATGCACAAATTAATTATATTTAAATTTTTCTTTGAATTTTGGTTTTTCAAATGATTAAAAGAATTTGGATTTATAGAATTTAATTACAGAATTTTGGATTTTATAGAATTTACTACTTTATTTATGTTTATGCACATAATACAAATTTAATGTAAACAATAATAAATACAAATTATGCAGTTTACAAATTATAAAGTTTAGCTTTTAATAACTGAATTTAAAAAATTTTTGAAGACCTCTTTGCTGCAATATTTTTTCAAATAATGGAATTTCAATGTAAAAAACAAAAGATACAAATAATGCAAAAATCAGTAAAAGAATTTTAACTAAAAATAAAAAATTATGTTTTGATTGGTTTAAATATAGCTTTTTGGATTTTTACAAAACTTATTTGTAAGCTGTTTATCAAAATATTTATTTATATTTATGGAGATAATGTAAAAATAACAAAGGCAAATAATACACAAATTAGCGGTTTATTTTAAATTTAGTGTTTTAATGCAAATTAAAAAAAATTATTTAAATTTTGTTTGTAAGTTGAAAATTTCTAATTAACTAAACTTTGAAGAACATAAAAATTAGTTTACTATTTTTATTTCCACATTATTTTTTTTATTGCTTTTTTGTTAATTTTTTCAAATTTTGATTATTTATAAACTTTTTTATTAATCGTTTGCTAAAATCTGGTGTTTTTTAAATTCTTTATCATAAACTACTTTTAGTTAGTTAAACTACTTTTAGTAGTGATTAGTTTAATATTTTAGTTTAAATGTTTTCGTTTTACTCCACTGTAACATGAGAAACTGCCACAAAATTAACCCGCAACACACCACCGTTAAACAATTCTTGACGAATGTTTTTCACTAATTTGTTTGGTTTTTTGTAAGCAAAATATTGAAAGCAAACGAATTTTTTTTTTTTAAGTTATCAATAAACCTTCAATGTAAATTAAAAAAATTGTTCTTTGAAGGCTCAAACAAAAATTTTCACATTTTAGTGTAAGTTTGAAAAGTTATATTTCATTTGAGACTAAAACTTATAAGTTGATCAACATTTTTTGCAACGACACTGCAAAACATGGACATTGTTAGACTTTTTGTATAAATTCGATTCAATCATACGGCAAACAAAATTTAAGCGCACACCACTTCCACATTTGCCGCCAATACCCTATAAATTTCGCAGACATGTCAAAATTCATTTACGAAAACATCTTCAAAGACGATTTTATTTATATTTTTGAAGCGCTTTCATTGGTTTTCTTTGTTTTGGTTTCGTGGCTTATCATTGAACGGATTTTCGAAAAGTGGCCGCACAGCCTCGAACGTTTCGCACACGATTTTTGAAACGCTTATTTTTGTGCTCATTTATTGTTGTACATTTACGAAACCAAACACAATAATCACATCACACTAACAAAAAAATGACAGCGAAAAATTGCAAAATGTTGAAAGCGTCGAATGAAACAAATTTTAATGATTTTTTATGCTACGATTTGGAAAGGTTCGACTTTTTTGTTTTTAAATTTTCATCTTTGTAACGGTAAATTTGTTGTTGAGCAATTGCGACCACGAACACGACGACGACGACGAAGACAATTGCCCAGTGACGAAGAAGAAGAAGAAGAAAAACTTGCGTACTCGTTGGCTTCGTTTTTGGGTGATTTTTGAAGGGGAATAAATTTTTCTTTGCTTGCGATCGGCGCAAATGAAAAATTGAAACTGATCGAAAATTTCTCCATTAACGTTCAGAAAGACAGAAATTCAAGTCAAGAGGCAAAAGCAACAGCAACGGCCAGTCGCCAGCCAGTCAGCCGAATGCCGAGCGCAAAACGAACGCTCCAAGTGGTAGCAACGGCTGCAGCGCGACACGAAGCATCGCGCGGCGAAACTGAAGCGAACGCAGCGCAGAAAACGAATGTTTGCGGTGCGGCTTAACGTGAGCAGCGCTATGGATAGGATGAGGAGGGAGAGGGGGGGGACGAGTGGATAGGCGCTGGGAGCGGCGCACTCGCTTAAGGTAAAACCAGAAAGGCAAAGAATGCCGAGCGCTGAACGTTGCTCGATTTGGAGAGCTGCAGCAGCAGTAGCAGAAATCCAAGCAACAACAATGTGCAGAGTGTTGGCCAAGACAACGCCGAGAACGTTGGCAGCGCTGCGCTGCGTACGCCAGCGTTCCACGTTCGGCAAAAACGTACGTCGACGCAGTTGCGTTCGCTCAAACGGTGCTGAGTAGTAGGGGCCGATTCGCTGACGGTCGGTGTGTGTTCACATTTTGGTTGCAGTGCCGAATTTTTGTTTTGGTTTTAGTTTTTGTTTATGTATGCAAAAGTGGAACATTGACTGTTGATAAGTGAGGGCGGGCAGTAAATGAATATGCGCACAGATGTTTTGGCTGTTTGCAATAAACCAAAGCAGCCACCTGCAGCGCTTCTTCCACTTTGGCCCCACAGTCAGCTGCTGCACGCGTCGAGGTTATGGTTCGGCGCTTTTAAGGAAGTGCACGAGCTGCATTCTTGACGCCGACTGCGCACGAGTGCGAAAAACAATTTCGAAAGCAACTGTCGCAGTTTTAGTGCCAATTTTGTGCTCGCGGCAATTGCGAAAAGCATTGAACTATTGCAATAATCAAGACAACAACAACAACACTAAGAAGCACAACAGCTGTCCCAGCAATGCACACACATTTTTTCGCTAACGGCAACCACGCTCGTACGAGTCGAACGCACAAACTTCTCGCGTTCGCTTACAATGAGCGCTCGCGTTCGAAGCGTTCAAAGCGGCGCTCCAACCACTAAAAAGCTGACTAGCTGATAATTGAATTAAGCCTAATCATGTGCAAAGTTTGAAACTTGTTTCTTCAGCAACAACAAAAACTACAACCACAGCAGCGCTTCCCCAACGTCAGCTGTTACCAACCGAGCGTAAGTTTAGTCGTTTAGTGCGGGGAGCAAAACGGCCGGCCACGCAGATATCCAATCGTTGCACTATCAACGCGCTCACCGGCTCTCCTGGAATCTCGCACGCTCTTTGCTGTTTGATGTTGTGCCGTTGCGCACTCAACTAACAACAACTAACTTCGATTATGCTTTTGTTTCTCGCTCCACAACTCGCTGCTTTTCGCACCTTTTGCAGTTCAGCTGCGATTTTCGCTAAACGTTGGCAGTAGAAGTGCATTGCTGCGCTTTGTTGTTGTTGTCTGCTGCATTTGGCGCACAGCATTGCGGTGGGCTCACTCACTGACGCGATAGTAAGTGTTACGCCTGCGCACTGAACTTGTTTACGTTTGGCACGCCAACGAATGCGGTTGCTGCGAATGCTTCGAGGGAAGTGTGCCTGTCTGTTTTACTCATTATTATTATTTTCTTTCCTATTTTCCACTATTCGCTTCACTGTGCAGCCGCAGTTTAGCGCCATTTTGCTCGCACCGTTGTTGCAGTTTGTTTACATTCTTTCATTTGAGTTTTTTTGTTTTGAACACGCAAATATTTAACTGCCCATTCACTGCACCCTTTTGGGTGTGTCGCTGTACAGGTATTCAGTTTTTGTTGTTGTATTTGAATGGCTATACAAAGTTCACGCTTATGTTGGAGTTAAATGGACTGCAACGTAAATCGAAGAGGTTATGGGGCCAAGTATTGAACGTGGGAATGGAGGTGCGTGCCAAAGGCCAGTGTGGACTTTTACTTTGAGAAGGTGCAGCACAATTTAAGCTAAAACTTAGTTAACGCTTTTATTATTTTGTTGCCATAAGAGAACGTGCAACATTGTGAACGCCTCAGGGTGCCAGAAATCAAGTTTCTTGTTGGTTTTTTGAAGAGTTTGAAGTCTTAAGAGTACTTTGAAAGAAAAATTGAATTTATAATTCTTTGATTTAAAACAGAGATATATGAAGAAAAATGAAGAAGAAACAAGGAAAAGATTTTGGAATTTTTATTTTATAATTTTTATAATTACTTTTATTTAATAAGTTTGTAATTTTTATTTTATTTATGTAACTTTATGGATAGCTTTGCATTCCGTGATTAAATTTCTTGTTGAAAACACTGTGGAAAGGTCTTGTTAAGGTCCCACGCTCCCAAGCGAAGTGAATAAGGAGACAAAAAAATTAGTTATTGCCATATGGCAACACTCTGAAAACAGGGTCTACAGAACCTAAAAATTTAACAAATTGTTAAAGAATATTTGTTGTATGGCCACACAGAAGACTAAATATGATACAAATATTGGAAAAAAAGTGTTCTAGTCTTCCATAAATTTTATTCTAATTCCATGCATACTCAGGTTGTCATATTTGGAACACTAACAAATCACTTTAGACTAGTTAATGCAGAAAAATTCATTTTCTGTCCATGCAATGATGATTTACAATACATTTCTCAGACATTTACATTAGTGCAATCATATTTTCTAATTAATATTCTCAAAATTCCTTCATGTCAATAATAAAAATTAATTTTTTCCAGTTTTTCAAACATTTCAAAATATTTGCTTGTCCGTAATTTGCGTGCAGTCACATAAATATTTCTAGTGCAACTTTATTTATGGATTCATTGCGGCGAATTGTTGTAAAACAACTCGGTAGCGTTAACTTGTTTTCTGTTTATTGTTTTTTTTTATAATGTAAGGTCGCTAACGCGTTAGGAGACTCGATCGGCCACTGCCGGCCCATACGAATAATTCAAATTCGAATTAATCATAAACGCACATTAACATTTTTCACCGTCTCACCAAATCCCCTGTCCACCGCTTCTCCCTTCCTCGTGCGATTTGTGTGCAATCATAATTCTGATTTATAGCGCCAACTGTCGCACTGAGTCGGCCCGGCGTGTCGCATACATCAGGAAACTGAATGCGTTGTGCGCACTCACTAATTTTGCGTAAGATTGTTCGCCACAAGTGCTCATTATTTCGGTAAAATTTACTATGCACTTTTCACTCATTTATGTAGGTCAAGCAAGCTGCGTCGCAATACGGAACCGATTCTGTTTGAGGTCCATTGCCCAGTTAATCGATTAATTTCCAATAGCTGCAATTTACGTGCAATTAAATTGAGTAATCACAGTTGGCACGCAGCTTCGAGTTTTAAATTATGCGCCATATTTTCAAGTTAGAAAAACTCTTTAGAATAAAATAGGAGTGGAGTTTTTAGCGAACGACTGAAAACGGTGAACGACTTAGGCGTCACCAGTAAGTTTTAGTTTTGTTAAGAAAAACACAAAAACGTGGGAACGTTTAATAAAGTCTTTCAATAAAGTATCGTAAATTGTTTCTACGAGTGTTTTAGGCAGGGGCGTAGCCAGAACTTGGTCATGGGGGGGGGGGGGGTTTAAAACTAATTTTTGCCAGTTTAGTATTACATGTTTTTTAAAGTAAAGTGCACTTTCCAAATAGGGCATTTTGTTGTGGCTTATGTGATTTAATGCATTACAAACTAAATTTTTTCCCTGATTTTTAGTAAAAATTTCATGAAATTTGGTGGACTGAAAGCGAAGTTATTGCATCTGAAGTGGAAGTATGTTTGTGTCATCGTACAAAAATGTGCATCGAACAAAGATCCAATATTAACTATTGTTTTAAAAATGTGTAAACTTTAATTGAAGCATTTAAATTGATGGACCAAGTTTATGGTGATTTTTGTTTATACCGTGGTGGAGTTCATAAGTGGTAAAAGCGATTTAAAAACAATTGTCAGAACATAAATGATGACCAAAGTGTTAGCCAACTGAATCCGCGATCACCGTAGATCAAAACTGGGCGGTAATTCATAAAAGATAAGCCAAAATCTTCATTGAAATTCTTGGAATTGGATTTAACCTTCGCTTTACTTATACCCACCCGGGTGATCTTTTTAATATTCATGTTTAATATCTGCACAAATTTTAAGGTAATTTTCAATAAAATGAAAAAATATTTTTTTGAAATTTTGTTCATGTTTAAACTTGAATTTTGTCATTTTTTATACAAATGTACCTGGGTGATCCCAGGCGCTTTCGCTACCATTTTGATTAAAACTCACGATAAATTTTTTTTCCGTACCTCATTATGTGTTCAATAAACCCTCTGGAAAGAAATCTTCTAATATTTTCCAATAAAATAAATCATCAAAATAAATCATTAAAGTTAGGCCTTTTTTCGAAATACGAACTATCGCCAGAGGAAGATACTAAATACTGAAGTATGAACAAAATTTATAAATTATTATATATTTATTGTGAGTTTTACTCAAAATAGCGGCGGAAGTGCCTGGGATCATCTTTAGTAAGGCGAAGGTTAAGCATCTCAATAGCATACATTTATTGCATTTTAACTGAACATTTGGCTATCGAAGGATGCCATCCCATCTATTGACACTTGTTTTGACTGTTTTTTTGTTTTCACATGATGTGGCACTGTGCGAATTTCACCTTTTCAAAGAATGCATTTGCCGATGAAAAAAAGCGTTTTGAGAACGTAGAAACCATCCAAAAGGCTTGTACCGACATCCTGAAGGACATTCCGGTCGACGAACTAAACTACTTTTAGACATGTTTTTAGAACATGCAAATCGCTGCATTAAGCCTAAACGTGACTATTAAACAAACAAATTAGTTTCGGTAAAAAAAGGGTTTTGTTAATATTCTTTTAAATATTTAAAGATGAAAAGACCTTTTTGCTAATGTGGGAACGTACATACATACGATGCATAGTGATTGAAAATGTTGACAAATTATAGGCTATGGGGGGTTCTGACACCCTAAACCCCCCTTGGCTACGTCCCTGGTTTTAGGTAATTTCCTATAAGGATTTTCCTTTGATCAATGTGTCTCAGTCGATGACTAAAGATTTATGGCAATCCGAGTTTACGAGTGGTACAAATCTTTTTTGAAATCATTCTGGACAAACTTTGACCGATGAAAACATTGAAGAATGTATTTAAATTCGTGACTGAAATCGGAGGACCTACGACTCAAGACATTGAACATTGAAACAAATTCCTGAAAAAGTCTTCAAAATTCTAGACTGAAATAGTTCTGTGCGACCTTTAGGCGACCTTCAGGCAAAACATTGAAAAACTCCTTAAAATTCTTAACTGGAATCGTTTTGGACGAGCTATGGCCGATGAAAATATAGAAAAATTATTGAAATTTTTTACTGGAATCGTTCTTGACGACTTCCGACGAGTGAAAATATTGAAAAATTCTTTGAAATTCTTGAAAGAAATCATTCTGAGCTACCTTCGATCGATGAAAACATTGAGAAATTTAAGGGTTTTTTGGACTGCAAACCTGTTGGACGACCTTCGATCTATGAAAACATTTAACAATTTATCGAAATTCTTGACTGGAATCGGTTTGGACAACTTTCGACCGATGGAAATATTCAAAAAATATTTAAATTCTTGACTGGAATCGATATTAACGACCTTTGACCAATAAAAACATTAAAAATTCATCGGAGTTCTGGACTTAAATTGCTCTGGGCGTCTTTCGACCGATGAAAACATTGAAAAATGCATCGAAATTCTTGGCTGAAGAATGTATTGAAATTCGTGACTGAAATCGTTTTGGAGGAACAACGGCTCAAGACATTGATCATTGAAACAAATTCTTAACTGAAATCGTTCTGAACGATCTTCAACTAGCGACCTTAAAATTTTCTCGAGTCTGTTCATATGATTTTAATGGATATTTTGGACATGGGAGGCCATTGTCCAAGAGAGCGAAATTTTCTTAAAAAACTCTACTGTGCTGGATCGCGTCAATTCGAATTCCACAGTCGGGGAACTCCTCATAACTAGTGACAAGACATAGCTCTGCGAGTTGTATATGTAAACAAGTCATCAGTTATTGGAATTCTGTATAAAATACAGGGCGAGCCGAAATAAAAAAAAAATGATAAAGACGCTCAAGAGTTCAGCCCAGCCCCAGAATTAGCCCATGAAATATTAATTGTTCTAAAGCATTCAGAATTGGCAACCCATTTTATAGTACTTAAGGCAAAAGAGAGAAGAACACTGAAGAAAAGTTCAGCTGATATTCATTGGTTTCTTGAATATTTGCTGTTTAGTGCATCGCAAATTCGTTTCAGAAGGGCAGACGGTCAAAAAAGAATAATATTTGGTACTGTAAAAAAGATTAAACTCAATAAAGAACCATTAGATTTTGCTAGAAGCTAGAAACACATAAAACACCATCGATCAACCGCAGTTTTCCGGGCTCCCTGTAAGTTTTTTTTGGTTATTCTCGAGCCTAAAATTTTCGTAGTCGGGCCTGGTAAATTAAACAAATTTGGACAAAAAGATGAAATTATATGTGTTTTGGCAGCTTTGACGTATACGAAAATGTACTTTGAAACCAGCAAAAATATTAATAAATTAAGGGGCCCGAACACTGTAAACTGCGATTTTTCATATGTTTTTTATTTTATTTATTAAAAAAAAACGGACGTTCCGATTTACATGAAACTTTACACATATGTTAATAAATGTTTAGATTATCGAAAAAAATTTTTTTTTTTTTTTTGGCGGCCATGTTTGTATTCTGTAGCTGATCCAAAATGTCGTCTTTTTAAAATGACCCTTGTCGCGTTGACAGCATAACTGAAAAAGTTTTTATCCGATCGACCTGATTCAAATTGCATTCTATTCGGGAATAGTGTCGCTTCTGCTCGACGTAGCCGTTTTTCGATATATGCCAAACTTTTTTTTTTATAAATAATTTAGTGCAAAATTTTACGCGAAAAAAAAAACTTTTTCTTCAAACAGCCGCCATTTTTTTTCTAATCAATATTTTTAAAATCCCCTACGTCAAACAGTAGCCAGTAATGTATATTTCAAGAATCTTTTTTGTTTTTTGCTCTAGGAGGCTCCGTTATGCTGATTTGCTGTCAACGCGACAAGGGTCATTTTAAAAAGACGACATTTTGGATCAGCTACAGAATACAAACATGGCCGCCAAAAAAAAAAAAAAAAAAATTTTTTCGATAATCTAAACATTTATTAACATATGTGTAAAGTTTCATGTAAATCGGAACGTCCGTTTTTTTTTAATAAATAAAATAAAAAACATATGAAAAATCGCAGTTTACAGTGTTCGGGCCCCTTAATATAAACAAATAATATGAATGAATAATGATAACTAAACATTGATGAATGAATGAAAATTTTACGTTTATTGAAAACTTCCTACAATTTATTGGCAGATTGTGTTCTAAATGTCAGTGTTTAGCTACGTTACGATCTCAATCGATTACATTTCGAAACTGTATCGAAGCATCAAAACACTTGACTCACATTGGCACAACACCGGCAACAATCTCGCGGCAGGCAAAAGGGTTCGCGCAAAGCCCCATTAACAGATCCCAAGTCCCCATCATCGTGAAAACGCTAAAATTATAATGGAAATGAAATTAAAATACTTGCAGTCGCACTGAAGTGCAATCAATAGTTTTCTACGGTCGTTTAGCAACTGCAAAGAATTACACAAACAAGCACGCAAACATTTAAACACACACACACATACACACAGTCACACATTGCGAAATGGCAACTGAGCAAATAGCCAAAAGTCAATAAACGGCAAACTCAAATGAAAATATTGTAGTTAATTACAATAAGTCGAGTTAAATTAAAACTAATTAATCGAAGCTGTTCGGTTGTCACATGCTGCAGTCGAGCGTTTTGTGTTGCCGCGCTTCAATGCCGTGGAATGAAAGGAACACGTAAATGTGCATTGCATGACAATGGCCTCTGCGCACAAGACGGACGCAATGACTTTCGAAATAGCTCAGTGGGCGCGAACAACAACAACAATAAAAATAGTAAGTGTTGGTCGCGGGTGCGCGCGCACACAACGAAACGGAACAGACGTGACCCTGTCCGGCAAATGACAGTCGTATGTAACTGACAAACGCTTCGAAGCGACGCTTTATTGCTTTCCAAATGCTCACACGGATCGATAGAGTTCGGACAATAGGCGCGGCGATGGAATCGGCTGATAAATATTGCACAACATAGTCGAAGCCTTCCCAAGTTTATGTGAATATTTTATTGTAATTAATTTAAAAATATAAATTTAAAGTATATGAAGAACTTATTTACAGTTCTCAACTTCAGAGGCTTTCATGAGTTCCAAGTTGAAGTAACAACGTAACGAACTGGGAAGGCAAATGTTGTTGCATTTTGGCAAAAAGGAAGTTCGCCAAGCTGATTTGGTCCGAAAGGTTGTTGAGAAAATCCTAATGGCTGATGGACCCGGTTAACGCGGCAAAAATCGAAATTTCGAATCTACTCTTCTTCATTAAAAAGTCGAAAAGGGATTTACAAGGGGCCATTTCAGACTCACCTTTCTCTACCTAACCTCACTCTATTATGAAATACCTACAAAACTGCAGTCAATTGTTTATCGTAACCAGTGTTGCCAGTCTTGTGATTTTGTATTGGGTTGACAGGAAAGTAATTTCGGTTTTTACAAAGAGATGACTGTAAGTTTATTTCGTAGGACTTTTGTTAATGTTATGACTTTTCTTTTTTGACATTTGAAAGCTGTCACTAGTTGCTTACTTGAGGGAAATTTTGGTTCTAGCTGCTAATTTTATTTCATTTTAAAATGCAGTACAAAAACGAAAGTTTTGGACGTATTCTACTCTTATATTTTCGTAAAGACAAGAAAACCCACCGAGGCTCACAAAGAGAGGAAATAATGTAATGATTACAGGTCATGCCGAGACCTTTGCGCACTGGGAGGTTTATTGTACACCTTAGATCGTGTGGTGTCTTATGTGCTCAAGTAATGAGTCAGACCTTTTTGCGATATTTGCATCAATTCCTCATAACTGAGGCCATGTTTCCCTAGAAACTTTGTACGTATGTGTCTTGTCATCTGTTATAGAATCAACTAAGTTTGTGAAGGTGGCTGTTACAGAAAAAGTGTTCTGTTAAGGCGTCACATAGAATCCTTAGGTTAGGTTAAGGTGACACTTAAGGTAACACTGTTTTTTTCAACATGTATTACAATTCACACACTTGGAGGTTTTGCCATCACCTGCCAAGAGCGCACTTGTGCGATTCTTGTAATTCTCATCTGCTTCATGTGGATAGCGATAAAGGTAGACGAAAGTTCCACCAGCCCGAGCTAGGATTCGAACCTAGGGCCTCTGGTATGAGAAGCCAGCGCCCCCCACCCTCCAACTCGCTGGACTATCGAGGCAGGCACACACACATAGAATCTTTAGGCGGTTTTTCGATTCAAATGTAACGAATTTCTTAGAGTGACATAGGCTCTTACAGAGAGATACTTGTATGAAGTTTATGGTGTTAATTGCTTAACAGAATACACGTGTTTAAAAAAATTGTTTTAAAAAATCTATTTTGGAGATTTTTCACTCCAAGTCTACCAACGTTCTGATGCACTTTGAAGCTAATGACTGGCCGAAAGTTGATGACGAACAAATCCAAGCCGTAATCGTCAGGTAACTGTGCGAGAGATTGCAAAGAGATTAAATGTCTCACATACAACAGTTGAAAATCACTGAAAACATCTTGAACTCGTAAAATTGCTCGATATTTGGTTTCCGCACGAATTGAAAAAGATTCACTTAATATAACAATTCAATGTTTTGCGATATGCAGCTCAAACCCCATCAAGTAGACGTTTTTTTGACACGAATCATCACTGCTAATGAAAAATGGGTTGTTTACAATAACATCGAACGGGGGAAATCATGGTGGAAGCAAAACTTTTTGAATCATAAAACTGTCACTAATAACAGTCACTAAGACCTGAAATCACACTTGGACTAATTTTTTGTTGATTAGAAGTATAAGTTGTATGGGTGCGGAATCATGAAATTGCTGAGCGATGGAAAAAGATAAAGGCACAAAAATGAAAATATGTCTTTATTTAAAGTCAATTCGGTGTATAAAAATTTAATTGTTTTACATTAGGCCAGACAGGCCCATTACGATACGGCAATCAATTGAACTTGAGTCTGCTTCACTCATTAACCTTCGGAGAACACACCTATTTTTTCGACAATGAATTGAAGCTCCTTTCTGCTTAGATTCAAAAGGTTATGAAGATTATAAAGTCTAAATAGAAGACTGTGAATGGTTCTATCGGCTAAATCTCCTAGATTGTTAAAGAAAAAGTTGCCCTGGTGAATCCTTCTTCTTCTAAAATCTACATAAGGAGAGACAAGTTGAAAGTGAGGTGGGTTTTCTTCCTCTTCCTCATCCATACAGCTTCAAAAGAATTCATTAGAAAGTAAACTCAATCTCATTGTGTGGATGCTAATTTGACACCATAAAACCGAAATTACTTTTCTGCCAACCTAATAAAAAGTGCCACGCATGAAAGGTAGACTTTTCCTATATACGTTTTATACTTAAGCATCAGCTACCTATGTATGTATCTACATACTTATCTCGGAAAATGCATACAAAGTTCAACATGAGTATGAGCAACAACAACAACAACGATAATTCCAAGCCAAGTGCACTTAACTCGAATGATTTTGCAGACTTTAGCATTGGCGTGTTTCTTGTTTTTGGATGCAACATAATTCGTTTTTTTCAATTCCGCCTCATTTTTGTCATACTAAATAGGGGGATTTTGAGGGTTCAATTTCTCTCAAATATCTGCTTGTTCGAAAAAATGCTTGGCTGACAAATATGGTTTCAAATGGTATTTGCTTGAAAAGTTGTGTGCAAAACTCCTTCGGAATGAAATTTTGTGCACACCACTGCAACCTATGTACACATATACACATATATGTGCATCGCATGTGCATTGGTTTTTTGTTGGCATTATTTACATACTTTTTTTTACACACATAATCACTGACAGCCACGTCATGCTGTGTGTTGTGCAAAAATGCCAGTCACGTTGTGTGCTTAAGTCGTTGCTTCTCTTCTTCTTGTCCCTACCAATAGTTGTTGTAGCATATTGCGTCAACTTGTGTTGTTGTTGTAACCTTGCATCTGTCTATTGCACTGTGCAGTGCACAAGAATGCAGCAGAATGTGCAACGCAAAATTTCGCATTAGGCAGACAGCACTGCACCCTAAAACTTAATGACATCCGCCAAGCGTGCACACAATTCTTGAAAGATTTGGTCGACGTGTGCATTTGGCTGAGCGGCCAAATCAGATGTTTGACGGTTAAGCTTGCGTTGAAACATTGATCAATCAGCCAATCGGTCTGAATTCAGTGTGAAATAATTTGGCAATTTTTACATAAAATATTTCGTTTTTTTTTTAATTTTAGTTTAAAGACTGCATGAGGACCTGACCCAAGACTGATTTTAAACGGCAGCACACTTCCATATCCTCGAGTAAGCGCCATGCATTATGGAGACACGAAAAGAAAGAGCAAAACGAAAATTAAAAAAGATTGAAAACAGTTTGGAAAACAACAACAAAAAATATGACAGTGGCAAAAATTTCTCCCTCGCCTCAATGTAAAAGTAAACGAATGCAGGAACGAATTGAATTTTCCGCTGCCATCGACGGCATGAGGAAATTAAACGCTTTTCCTATTTTCTCGATTTTTCCCGTCCGACCAGTTTCGATCAACGTAAACAACGTTCAACATTATCAACGCCAACATAACCATGGCCTATGACAGTGGAATGTGAAGAGCAAATGTTGTATAAATTATATTCAACTGTGAGTTTTGAAATTGAAGTTTAGTTAGAATGTTCCACATGGTGGGACAAACTGATTTGTAAAGTCTCCAAAAAAAAGTACTCAGTTTAATTTAAAAGTAAAATGCATATTTCTTGAGCCTCTCGGATGTTTTTATTGCATTACACCGTGCAACAAAAATTAAAAAAATGTTTCACACCGGAAAAAATCCATATGGGCGTGAAACTAGAGACCAAACATAGTAATACTGCGTACTCAGTTTTTCATTTCTACATCCTTTGTCCTTTTAAAAGGACTTCAAAATTTTGAAGGGAAATTTAGAAGAAGAAATTATGTTAAAACCCAAAATCTCCTTGATCACGTGCCAGAATTTCATTATTCTCGCTTCATTGATTTTGTATCTATTTATTATTTAAAATACTGATACGCAAATAAATTAGAATTTTTCTACTTCATTAGACCTGCAGCTTCCGCCTTTTTTTTTAATAACTTTCGAACCAATAAAGTTAGAGTAATGAAATTTTGACACGTGATCAAGGAGATTTTGGGTTCTAACATACTTACTTTTTAAGAAAATTCGTTATAAATTTTCAAGGCTATAAAGGATTAAAATTTTCAAAGGATCTTTTTCATATCCTTTTTTACAAATAGATAAAAAATCAGTTTTACTTAAATTCTTCAGCCTTCCCTCATTCATTTGATATACATATCGCCATATTCTAACGAGGTTAAATATTTTTTATATTTTTTTTTATTTTTTATTCCCTTCAAAATTTTGAAGTCCTTTTTATAGGACAAAGGATGTAAAAATGAAAACCTGAGTACGCAGTATTACTATATTTGGTCATTTTCGCCGAAATATCGTTTTCTTAGGTTGACAGCACTATTACAGACATTCATGTCAAATTTCAAGACATAAATTTCATTAATCTTTGAGTTTCGCTTGGTTTTTATTTATTTTTATTTATTATTTAATACAATTACAATATTAACTTAATTATACTGTAATTGGAATTTTTCGATTTTTCCAATGTCTGAAATTATTCAACAAAGAATGGAATAAACGCTGTGAAAACGTTGAGAATGTTGGCGAAGGTTTACGGCGACCAGGTTCTACTAAAAACAACAACATTTGATTGGTACAAAATGTTCAAAGAAGTCAGACAACGCGTTGAAGACGAAGAGCGTCCCGGGCGGTGCTCCGGTGCTTCCTTCGCTCCTCCAAAGAACCGAAACGTGATGCCTTGTTCTACTCCAAAACAGGACATGTGTTTCCTGTATGTGAATGTCAGATTTGGAAGCCGGTGACCAGACGCAGCTGTCTTTTTGTCCAAGTTAAAGCAGTAAGACTTCCATTTTAGGTGTGCAATTCTATTACAAATATCCTCGCTTTGTCGGCTTCTAAGGTTAAGAAATCAGCTCTGAATTTGTTTAATGATCAACTTGATTGCTTAGCTCGACGAATTGTTAAGCGAAACAATTATTCAAATTTTCTAATTTTCCAGAAAGCAGTGACAATTTATGTCTACAAAGTTTTGAGGCCTGTGAGAGTTACTAAAACTTTTTTGACTAACCATTGGGAGAGATAATACACCAAGTTTCCTATATCTTTATATCCAAATTTCGTTTCATATGTTTGATGTAGATATATTTTATGCAAACATTGGTAACTGAAAGACTTTAGTCGCAATTTTATTCAAAGTATTCAACCAAATATTTGTCAGTTCGTCGTCACTACACTGTGCACCAAATCAACACCATCAACACTATGTTGGCAATCACCAACACCATCTCACCAATCGATTGTCCGTTTTGTTGCATTTCTATTTTTAGCCTCGACGACGGTGCGCTGCAATTTTTTTGTACACTGGCCCACAAGTGAAGCTGTCTGCAGCTGCAACTGCGACTGCGACTGTGGCTGTGACGTCTCGCGTTCCTGTTACTGTTGGCTTTGTTGCACTTAAAGTTTTTCCTCGCTTGGCTGCAACGCCAAAATGCATGAAAGTCGTAGCAAAACAAAAAAAAACGCAGTGAATTTTTCTGAATTGAAAAAATATGCTTTTTTTACACTGAACTCGTTTCTGTCGACAGTCGAAAGCCAGAAACTCGTTTCGAACGCGACTAGTTTAAAGTTGAATGTGTGCGTGTTGCAGACATGAAATTGTCGGCAGGCAGCCAGCAACCGACAGCCAGTAAGGCTTCCTGACTGCAGCAACCAAACGGTGGCACGAAACGTGGCGCAGCTGCGGCACAGAACTCAACTTTGCGGAATTCGAGTGCGGCCTGATTGGGTGTTGGCGTGAACTTGAAACACTTAGTTTTTGGGTCAAATATTTCGTTGGGTGTTGGCTTGGATTTTCCGCCAAATACGTAAACATTTGCGTTGGTTTGCTCTGGACAATGGTTGTCAACAAACAGCGAACACACGATTGCGATTTGTTTACATTCGAGATTCGGACTGTTGTTTTTTTTTCAACTTACTAGGCGCAATGGGCGAGTTGAGGTCTGCGAAAGGCCACAGTCTGTCTGCGCGTCTGTCTGTTTTAATTGGTACTTAGTTGGGTGTTTAGTTCGTTATGGCTGAAACATCCTCTCGGCCAATGCCAATGCTCCGATGTCTACTATGTGTAATTCTCAATTGGAAAATGGCGTAAACAAAGCATTAACTGATGTGTATTCTATATAAACCGAGAGCAGATGTACAAATGAGCTTATTTTGAGAGCAGGAAGAACGAAATGGAAAACTTTTAATAATAAACGTTCAGTGTTTTCTTTAAATTTAGTCGAGGCCAAAGTGTAGTAAAATCTGATTTTTACAACTTCTTTTTGGAATTTTGTGAATTCATTGAAATAATGCTTACTCGTTTTGTGATTTTATCTAATGTTAAGTTATATTTCTTCACATAAATGTATACTTTTGTTTTTTCTGAATAATTTTTTTTAAATTTTTTCTAACTTGACTCTGGGTCCAAAGCCATTTCATATTCACCTTCGCAATCAATTTAATGTTAAAAAATTTATTCAGAAAAAACAAAAGTATCAAATGTTCTATATTTCATGGTAAAGGCAATTGCACAGGCTACAATATGGTAGCAAACTTATTGTACCTTAGTAATGGATTTTTTCGAGAAAAAAATCCGTTAAAAAAATTGTTATAAAGAAATGTTTTTTTCGCTTAAAACTTTTTATTAGTACATCTTACGTATCTAATGTTGCACATCAAAAGAATGGTATGAAAAATACCTTTCGTTTGATACCCATATCGTGTAAATCAGTTGGAGATTAATTGAGTTTTTTTGATAAAAACTTTGAAATTTGACGCCGAACCACGCCTTTTATGGGCGTTTCCCAGGCAAAATTTTTAGTTTGTTAGATGCAGGAGCCAACGCTCTATATAAAAGCATACTCATTTATTTTTTTCACGAGGGTTCGCAATACTGTTTTTATGCCTCGACGAAAGTGGGGTTTTTGGGACATTTTTGTCGAAAACACAGTTTGAATGTATTATTTTTTTGGATTGGTGTCTTAAGCAAATTTGTTGGTCGTTAAAATATCTACAAACTTGCCGAAGACAGTAAAGCGATATTCGGAACGATTTAGGACCTATTAGCATTTAAACGTTCGAAGACTTAAACGACGAACTCGACTAAAATGAGCAAACTTCAAAGTCGGATTTCTCTTAAACTAGAGCCAATCCAGCCAAACGGCTGGTGGATCTCAACTCAGTATACCTATAGAAAGTCGCTCAGTAGGTCCCCCCATGTCTGAATTTTCGACTTGCACAGTGTAATTATCTAATGTCAAATTATTTCTCATTTGAAATGCTTTCCCCGTATTTGAGGTCAACAGGCGCATAAAATCATGTTTCTCTATACAAATACTTAACCCATTTTTGACCCTATCAGATTCTGATTTTAAAAAAAGTTAAAAATACATGTCGAATTCTTTCTCATTTAAAGCACTTTTACCAAGTTTGAAGTCAATAGACAAATTTACTCCGGTTCTTCATAAAAATTTTTAACCCATCGTCAGATTTCGTTTTTCAAAAAAATTAAAGACACGTGTCGCAAAATTTCTCACTAAGAATATTTTGACCAAGTTTAAAGTCAATAGACCCATTTATTCATGTGTTTTCTCAGTTTCTTCATACGAACTCTTAACCCGTGTTGATCTTTTCAGATTTTGAGTTTTGAAAAAATTAAAAACACGTGACGAATTACTTATTTCCTATTTGAAGTTGTTTTATTAAGTTTGAAGTCAAAAATTCATACAAAATCTTAACGCGTCGTTGACCTTGACAGATTTCGATTTAGAAAAAATTAAAAACACGTGTCGAATTATTTCTCACTAAAAGTACTTTAACTTAAAATGATAAATAAGTTGGCACACATTTTTAATTTTTTTTTCAATTCAAAATCTAATGGGGTCAAGAAAGGGTTAATACTTTGTATAGAAAAACTGTGAAAAAGATAAATTAATGCCTTTTGACTTCAACCTTTTTCTATACAAAGTATTAACCCTTTCTTGACCATATCAGATTTTGAATTGAAAAAAAGTTAAAAACGCCTGCCAAATTATTTATCATTTTAAGATAAATATTAAATTAAATCATGTTTCTCCATACAAACTTTTAAATCATCGTTGCTGATTTTGCAAAAATTTAAAATGGCTGACGTTTGCCGAATGAATCAGAAATCATTTTATGGGCAATCTAATCAATCTACTGATTCAAGTTTTTTTCATAAAAAGGACCTTCACAACATTGCACTCTATTAAAAATTATGTCATCCTTTGACGTGTAAAATTTGGCCGCAAAAATGTTCCCAGTCTAAAGTTGGCCAATAAATTTTGCTTAATTGTAGCCAACTGGGGGCCCATGTTGACGGTGCTCAGTTTAGGAAATCTTCACGTAAATATTTGCGCACAGATTAACTGCTGTCGTGTACCAACCGTTGGCCATGCAGCTACCGGCGAATATGTAAAGTAAACGCAGTATTTTCCAGCGAAAAGCACTGCAAACATTTGAATATATTTAATCTTTCGCAAACACTGCAAGCTTCGTTGCTTTTGTTTTGGTTTTTTCCATGGGAAACAATGAAGGAATGAACGATGAATACCTTGAAATGGAATTTGTGAAAATTTATAGACCACAAATTTCAATGCATTAGAAGAAAGACAGATAATGCTTGGCTTTTGTTTTCGTGTAAGCTACTTTTTGTGTTATTTGTTTTCATGACTCTGTGTGTGTGTGTGTGTGTGTGTGTGTGTGAAAAAAGAAATGTCAACAATTTCCGTTCGTGTTCTTTCTTTGCACGTTGCTCGCATATTTCTGCAGGAATTTCGCTTTCATTTCATTTCAGTTTTGTTTTTACATATTTTGTGCCAAGAAGTCGCATTGCAGGACGAGGAGCTTTTAATCCGCTTCGTCAAATCGAATGAGAGGCGCAGCTAAAGTCGGTACAAAGACGCGCTCAACTGACATCTGACATAGTCATACAACAACTACAAGGCCTACAACAACAACTTTGGTACTGTTCTAAAAAAAAAAATAATAAGTAAGTAGAACAACAACTACGAGCGCACTGAGTTGACAGGTCGTCTGACAGTGTAAACAACGCACCGAAAAACACATAAATATAAAACAGCAACAAACAACAATTTTAAGGCAACCAAGTAGATGGCGCTCCATCGCCCGCTGCTTTCTATACATAAACGGAATTCATATGGCAGCATTTGGCGTGTGTGTGTGTGTGTTTGTGTGTCGGTTTGTGTTGGTGTGTACACAAATTTTTATCTAGTCGCATGTCCATTAGAAGTATTAAAGTCTAAATAAATATTTCGAGTGGCAGCAATAACAATGACTATAACAGCAAACGTTTCAACAAAAACAACAACAACAATAATAATAACAACAACAAAATTTCATCTATCAATTCACCTTAAAGTCGCAAAATCGATTTCACTTAGGTTTTTATGCGAGCGTTGGCAACATTGTGGGCAAATGTCTCTGTTATTGTTGCTTCTTATTGTTGTTCTTGTTGTTGTTATCGTTACTGTTGGCGCATTGGATGTTATTATGGCGCAATAAATAAAGCAAAAGCAAATTCATTTCATTTAAGTATTTTCAGCATGACACCAGCACGAACCACTACAACAACACAACCAAGCGACCTCTCCCCCCTTTCGCCACTGTGGCCATGGCGCACAGTAAAAATCATATTTCTTATTTGTACAGTTAAGTCGTCGTTTATTTTCTCTACTGGCTACTGTCTTCAATTTTGTCATTGTCAACTAGTCCATTGTTGTTGTTGCATTTTTGAAAAAACATAAAAGAATACATTTTTAATAAATAAACTTAAAATAAATACTTGTACATACTAAAAAAAACCAAAATGCTAAATTTATCACAAGGCTTCAGTTATCGCACTCGTGGCTCGCACACGCAACACTTTTGCACTAAAATTTTAATTTATTGAATTTTATTTACGCAACATTTTAAGTGAAATTTTTTAATCTCAGATTTCGACTCAAATAGTTGTGGTTTATTCCATTCCTGTGCACACTTAGATACCTGTTGTGGCTGTTTTAAGTTGTACATAGAATATTTTTTGGATCAATGTCATACAAATTCGCAGTAAAATGAAATCCATTGTTTTTTCAATAGTTGACTTTAGTAATTTGTATCTCGCGCTGTATAGGAGTGATCGGGTTGATCTAGTTGGTGTTAGAAAGATAAGATTTCGTACTAAGTAAACTTCTTAGAAAGTTTTGAGATTGTTTCAATCAGGTTCAGAGTTGCCGCATTTGGTCTTTTCGAACCAAATTCGGTCAGATTTTTTTACTTTAGTGCGCTGGTCCGCTTAAACCAATTTCGGTCGGTTTTGTGATGTGAATATTTTTTCATTAGTACAAAAAATTTACTTACAAAAAAATAAATTGTAATTTAAAAATTAATTTAAAGATATCGCAAATTTTTAATTTGGTCGGTTGGGGTCGGATTTGGTCGGAAGTTTGGTCGAAAAAAAATTTTTCAAGTGGCAACACTGATCAGTTTTCTTTGAACGCGCGTCAAAAATGAAACCCAGCAAAGCTAGAATTCGACACATTTTACAGTTTTTCAGATGGCTGAAAATGTGAATAGTTTTTACTGTAAGAGCCAATCAAGTGTAATTTTGCTTTAGTCCATCTCATTCTGCTTATTTTGATGTCCAAGATGCACCACGCTTAGGAAGGCCAATTGCTGAAAATGTCCATAAAATCAAATCAGGAAATCCTTGAGTCCAACCGTCATGTAAGCACTGTTTTGATTATAGAGAAGTTAAACATTGCAGAAGAAACCGTTTGGAACCACTTCAATAAGGCTGGATACAAAAAGAAGTTCGATGAATGGGTGCCACATGAACGCCTCGAACAGGATGCAAAAACAACCAGGGTTCGGGATGGTCTGAGTAACTGATACCTGCACATAAATACCGAGAAAATGGTATCAAAATGGCGCTTAGGCGTAAAGTGGTTGTCGTAGATATCATCACCCTAATCAACCCACCAAACATGGGTACCACACCGAATTGTCCAATTATTATTATTATTATTATTTTTAAAAGATAAAAGCATCAAAAGTCAAAGTCAGTGTGGGACTTTAACCGCACTAAAACCATCTCTCTCAAGTCCGATTTAGCCCCTGGTACGACCGTCAGGCAGTTCGTGAGGAGGCGGGGTTGAGCATATAGCTCGAACTCTGTTCAGGTTGGTTTGTCTAGCAATTAGATGTGAATTACTGATCAATCGAAACAAAATCATGGTGATGAAAAGTGAATCACTTACTATAACTTATGGCGAAAATGGTTGTGATCGAATCGCAGTGAGCTGGCACAAACGATGGCCAAGCCAAGATTGATGTTCAGGAAGATTGTACTGTGTGTTTGATGGGCTATGAGTTGCTCTCCTATGGCTACATTTTTAATTCTCAAGATTCTAGTTCTATCGAAAATTTGACCGTCTGAAAGAAACAATCGTCCAGAAGTGGCCACTTTATGAAAATTAGAGAGAAGTTCAGTTCCATCAGGACAACGCTATGTGTATGGACAGAGACAGAGACTCGTCAGAAACTTTGGTCTCGCTTGGTTGGGATGTTCTCAAGCGTTCACCTTACAGTCCATAACTGACACCACGTCAGTCTCCACCTGTTCCTGTCTATAACAAATGATTTTGCTGGTGAAAAATTTCCCTCAAGAGAAGCCTGTTTAAATCTATGAGAGAGGCATAATTGATTTACTTTCAAAATGGCAAAAAGTTATCGAACGATGCACTAGAATTGCTTTAGGTGAAATCTGGCAGCACTTCACAAAACACAATTTTGTTATGTATAGCACGATCAGCTAATCCTTTAGTGTGCTAATTTTGCCAATCTGCTCTCAATAATAGTTAAGTTTCATGAGTGTAGCTTCAGAAATATGGACAATAGAGAGCAATGAACTTCGGCAAAGGAAATTAATTTTGGACAAATATCTACAAAATCGAAGCAACTCTCGCATAGGAAGAATGTTGCAAGTTGAAAGATCGATGAAATAAAAAGTATGAGTATATATCAACAATCATGTTGGGGTTAAGAGAAAAGCTAGATGTGGCTCAAAGTCGGGCATGAACAATAAAAAATTGACAAAGATGTGTTAGGGTCTTACAAGAGGAATGTAAACCTTCCTGAACGTGTTGTTGCCGCTAAAAATAAAATATCTGCCTCAACTGCTCACAGAATCAAAAGGAGAGAAAACTTAAGAACGTTTTAAGTGTAAAAAGTTCCGAACAGAGATGTTACTAAAGAGCAGTTCTTGAAAGCAATTCAAGACCGCTCTTGAATGTTGTACAGTGACTTTTCGACAAAATTTGATTGCAGTGTCATGGAAGACGTAACAAATTGGTTTTTTTAATTTTAATCAAATACCAGGTTTAGATTTTTGTATTACAAAGGAGAAACAAAAGTGTACCTAAAATTTAAAAACTCAAAAACTTCAAAATATTGAACGAAGTATTAAGTTTGAGAGACAATGGCATATGAGGTTTACAAACTGAAGATTTAACTTTTGAAGGAGCAGTTATTGTGGATGTTATGAATATTGCCTATTAACTAATAAGAACTATGATATGCCTCTGATGTTATGGCCTGAATTGGCAACAAATTACTATGGCAACTACTTGCAACTATTTGGTCAACTTTGTGCCGAATGAGAGCAACTCTTCGAATTGCGCGGAGCATTGGTCGTTTGAATGATATTCAGCCCGTATGAAATTGAAATTAAAGAAAACAAAAGAATGTGGAGAAAACAGTCTAAATCTATCAACAAAATAGCTGTCCTAGTACTGAAGAAGGGCGTTAACTCCAAAGTGCGGGTATTTTAGTGTGACAAATAATTCTAAGAATTTTGGTTAATTTTTAGTTCAAATATAAATTGAACAATATTCTGAAAAAGATTTAAAAACAATTTTTGCATTAAAGTTAACTTTTTTGTCACTTAATGCGATAGTGACTTCTCATACCAGAGGCCCTAGGTTCGATTCCTAGCTTGGGTCAGTGTTGCCAGTTACCTGAAAAAAACTGTCTCCTAAATCTTAAAGGAACTGAAATATCCTCCCAAAAACTTAAAAAACTTCTAAAATTGTTTTCATTTCATTTTCAGTTTGTCATTACAAATTAAGGAATCAAACTTATCATAAAAGAATAAAAATATATTTATTTATTTATTCAGCTTCAGCTTAACAACAACAACTTAACTCGAAAAAAAAATTGTTTAATTAAATCTGTATAAAATTCGCTTTTGCAAACTTCCTTCATTCCTTGCATAAATTATACACTTTGAAACATAAAATTAAATTTAATTAAACACGTAAGCTTTCAATATTTAAGGATTCAGTGCCACTATTGATGTCAAATGTATAACCATCAAAATCTCCTACACAACTCTTCCTCCTAAAAATTCTCCTTAAAGGCCAAGAATCTTCTAAATCTAGAAGGAAATCTCCTGGCAACACTGGCTCGGGCTAGTAAAACACTCGTCAACGTCTATCGCTATTCACATGAATCAAATGAGAATTACAAGAATCGCACAAGTACGCTCTTGGCAGGCAATGGGAGGTCCCCTTCCCATTTCCCCGATTCCGTTTGAAATGTGTGTAGTAACACATATTCAAAAAACAGTGTTGCATACGCATTTCAAACAGCTGGAATTTGTGGACTGACAGTGGGCCCATATAGAGTCCTAAATGTGTCTCATACAGAGGCACCCACTACAACCTTTCTGCCTACCAGATTTTAACTGAAGCAGTTCTTATTTGATCTGAATCGGATCATTCGAACTATGCTAAAGAAAACCCTCAATTTCGTGCAGAAAAAGTGGATTTCTTCTACCATACTTTATACGAGTATTTCGTGTTTAAATAGACGTTGAAAATCTCAGATATGGCGAGTATTACATACAACTTTTAAGCTTCCTTTATTGATTGATTGATTAATAAAAAAAAATATCACTGTATGTATGTATGACCAGACACATTTTGGATTAGGCTAGTTTATACATGCCACCTTATTGGGTCCTTAGCAACGCTAGTCAGAGTTCCATTCAGAAGTGATTGAAGTTGTAATCTTTTAATTAGCATTAATAAATTTCAGTTTTAAACAATAATATGTTTCACTAAACTGCTCCACTCTTCAATTAAGGCTCGCCTGCGCTTTTGTGGAATTTTCATTTAAATATTTCACTGCTTTGACTGGAGGTTTCAGTCATAACATAAAGAAAAATCAATAAATTACGTGACCTGTATTTGGCTCACGCGCGACAAGTAGAACCGTCGCAAGTTGACCAATAAAACGTCCTTCCATCCAACCAAACTGCCGCTTACAACGTTCGAGTGTGAGAATTTCAAGCGTGAACATTTCACCCAAAATTTTTTATGATGAAGAATTTTTTCTCTCTGCTCTTCATACACAGCCAAAGACATACGCACACATACACTCACGCACGCACTTAAAGACTTTTGGAGATAATGCGTTAAGGTTTTATGACATGCCGCGACATTTAGCTGCGCTGACAATTTGAAACTCAGCGATTTTCGCTTAGCCCCACGTAATGATTGATTTGAAATAATGCTTGTTGTTGTTGTTGTTTACAACGTTGATGTTGTTGTTATTACAACAACAAAATATTGTCTACTGTGCGTCTGACATTTAAATGTGTGAATTCGAATGGCACATGAGGCATTGAGCGGATGTTTAGCCATATTTAGCAATTTAAATATATTAAAAAAATATCTAAAAAAAAACATATATGAAATACAAGAAATACTGACTTGCTGGCTACGTCCAGATAATTCTACATCCTTGTTTAATAAGAATTAACCTTATTTTTATGTTTCAAATCACCAGGAGAATTGGAATCACGTCAACCAGGAGACACCTTTTTCTTTTGAGTCCCTCTACCGACTTCAATTTTGAATTTTTTTTTTAACTATTATACATTTTTATACTTTTCAGGTATCAATAAAAAACTGATTAAAACATGGATTTTAAAAATTATTACTGCTTTTTTATTACGCCCGTAAAATCACCTCAAAATCGAGCCTGTAGACTAGAATACCCCCTTAAGGTTAAAAAAGATAAGTATACACGTTTTTTCAATGTTATATCTTTACATAGTAAAGAAAGAAGCAGAAACAAATTAGAGAAATTGATCATTTGAGTTCTTACTTCAATTCAGATACATTTTCTAAATAATTTTAATTGAAGTCAATAAAGAAATATTCAATTTTTAATTATGCGGAGAAACATTTTATGTTTAAGTAATTATTACAGCCGCAACGATATGGTTGGTGTCATATGACAACATTCTAAAAAAAACTGGGTTCGATAATTTAAAAAAAAATAGTACAGGGTGTTGTTGATATAACCACAAAGAAGACTAAGTCGATAAACCTAAAATTTTAACTTTAACTCTTAGCTCGTGTGTGCCAAAGTGAATCCCCCTAAAGTACCCACCGCAGCTAATAAAAACGAAGTTTAGTTCTCCTGCATAAAATTTTCAATGCTTTTGAATGCAATAAACCGCAATATCTAATTTTGAATTAATTCAACGCTGATGTTAGTAAATTCAATTATTAAACCGCCAAATTGCCGCTAATTCATTTCTATACTCAAACCTTTTGGCGCGTGGGACTTGCAAGTTTATGAAATTGTTTTGTGTTTTTGCTTTGTCTAATGTTAGCAGAGTTGAGTTTTAAACTTAAACAATTCTGCCATTTGTGTGCCCACGCATTAACCAGTCATCACTAACTGCAAGTTCTTCACTACTAGCGAACTTCTTTGCAATTCCACAAATCCATCACTCTGTTGAAGAGCTCATATATACATACATATGTACTGGTATACATATAAGCAAGTATGGACAATAGTGTATGCAAATTTACCTTCAGCATAATTAATCACCCTATCAACACTACGCCAAAGTCAAGTAAACAATAGCAACAACACGCGCTCACAAAACATTCGAGCAACGATTTATGTCTTTTTAATAGATCGTGAGTGAAGGTGCAATAAAAATCGCACGCAAAAAAATGCAAAATCAACACAATGTTTTCATATGCTTTTTTTTAAAGCTTTCGAGTGTAATTAAGCGGCTTTAAATTGACGTTCATTACATGCTTTCACAATGCACAATGGCTAAGTTTTAGTTTATTAACCCATAAAATGCAAATTGTGGTTTATTGATTTGAAGCTGACAATTGGTGAGATGAGCATTGAACTAAAGTTGGATGACTATTTTTGATATTTGTGGACGCTTATTTTTAGATTATACTGTAATTATTTTAGTTTAGAAAAGTTGCTTAAGAAAGGATTTAAGGAATTCGAAAATGATTGAGTTGAGAAGATACTTTGTTGCCATATGGCAACATGCTACTTTGTGGACGTCTGAACCCTCTGTGGTTTCAAGAATATATTTTTTGTTGGTCTTTAGAATAGTTTGAAGTTTTAGGAAAAATACGAAATTAATAAACGGAATATTTAAATTTAAAGAAGAGAAGTATACACGATTTTTTAATGGTATATCTTGACAAAGTAAAGGAAGAAGAAGAAGAAAAATTTGATAACTTTTTAATTTGACGTTTTCTTTCAATTTAAATCCTTTTTTTTTTAATTTTGGTTTTATGTTTAAGTAATTATTACAGCCACAACGATGCGGTTGCTCTGATAGAAAAACACTCTAAAATACAGGGTCCGAGTATAAAAATTTAAAAAAATTCTTATGGAATGTTGCTAAGCTAAGAAAAGTAAGTATGTTAAATCCCTAAATCTCCCTGATCACGTGTCAAAATTTCATTACTCTAACTTTATTAGTCCGAAAGTTATTAAAAAAAAGGCGGAAGCTGCAATTCTAATGAAGTACAAAAATTCTAATTTATGTGAGTATCAGTATTTTAAATAATAAAAAGTTACAAAATCAATGAAGCGAGAATAATGAAATTTTGACACGTGATCAAGGAGATCCTTGTTTTACTTTTCAAGAAAATTCGTTATAAATTTTCAAGGATATATGTAAAGGATTAAAATTTTCAAAGGACATTTTTCATATCCTTTTTTTACAAATAGATAACAAATTAATTTTATTTAAATTCTTGGGCCTTTCCTCTTTCATTTGATATACATATCGCCATATTCTAACGAGGTTCAGAATTTGTTTATATATTTTTTCTTTTTTATCCCCTTCAAAATTTTGAAGTCCTTTTAAAAGGACAAAGGATGTAGAAAGAAAAAACTGAGTACGCAGTATTACTATATTTGGTCTCTAGTTTCACGCACACATAGATTTTTTCCGGTGTGAAAAATTTTTTAATTTTTGTCGCACGGTGTTATAAAAAAAAATTAAGATCTTTACTTTATCACTTCAGATAACAGATTACTTCATATTCTTTGATATTATTTACTAGTAATAAACCCGGAAATTGTGCTTATATGCTTTCAAACTGACGCTGGACTGAACTCCAAAGAGCATTGAAAATATGCACAATTTGATACTGGGAAAAGAAATTCTCTGCTAAGACTGCCATAGATGTTCAACCATAGATCGAGTCACATTGGTCAAAGAAAACAAATATTGCTAAAATATTATTTGAGAAATATTTTAAGAATTACAAAACTCAACAAATAATACGAGTTAACATTAAAGGCGTACAAAAGATTTCATTTTGGAGAGGTTCCAGGATTTCTGGTATATTTGTATGTTTAGGACTTTCAAGCTTTTCGGAGCACTGATTCTGAACAAATATTATTTGAGTGAATAAAAATGCAAGAAATTTTTTAAAGTAGTGATACTAGATCGCACCATTGGTACCTTGAAACTATATCCAATGTCTGTAAAATTTTTCTATTTATATCAAACGACTAGTCAGACCAAAGCCGATCACCACGTGCGTTCCAAATCGATAACTGCACTGATTGGAACTAAACACAGCGGCAAGTGTAAACAATTATTGCAATCGACTCTTTATGTTTGTACACATTGATTAATATTTAATTTTTGTTTACATTTCTTTGAATTTTTTTTCACATGGCCACGTTCACCTTGAGGCCATAAATCAAATATAATAAAATATATTATTTGCACTAAGAAATGATATTCTCAGTGCACTTATGTCGATTGTTTGCTTATCAAGGAAAGTACAAATATTATTTCACGTTGGGAAAAGAATTTGCGAGAAAATCATATTTTTTAGTGTGCCATGAAAAGTAAAAAGATTAAACAGCAAATGGGCAATAAATTAAATGAAAATTAAAAAAAAACAATTGGACAAAGCAGTGCAAAGAAATAAGAAATAAAAATAAGTGTAAATAAAAACAATTAATAATTGAATTAAAAATATAAAAATTAAATATAAAAATCACTGTACAAAAACTTTCTCTCTTCCTCTCACTTTCTGAGTTGAATCCATAAACTCCGGTCCTGAAGTGAGATTCTCAGAACAAGGCCCAAATGATGGCCCGAACACATTGAAGACACCAAGGACAGGATCACACGACCACAAAGTAAAGTCGCCTTCAACCATTGCCATTAGTCAACTACTTGATTACATTGAAGAACTTAATGACCCCAACACATTCAAGTCGACAGCGAAGGGCCCCACGACTACAAGATGGCTACGACTTCAACCATTCCATTATAGTCAACTACATGATTACAATAAAAACGCCAACAAAACGCATCTGTACTGAAAGAGTGATGCCAATTGATTTGATTTTGTTGCCTGCGAAATAGAAATATGTAGTTCTAAGGTTGGCAATAGCCACAACTGTGGTCATGTAGCCCTATAGTCATCAAAATAATCGCCTCCGTAAAATTGTTTTGATTCCATATTTTAACAGATGTGGTCGTGTCGCTGCCGTTGTCAATGTGTTCGGGATATGAAGCTATCACACCACTCAACTTCCCTCAACATTTGCTGTAACTATCAACTCAGAATCAACTAAGTTGTGGCCAAAATTGGCGTTTAAATGCGGCAAGTCAAAAGCGTTCGCCCAATGCAAATGAAGACGCAAAGGTAGACAACCCGGCGACAACTGATTTATGATCTGAATATATAATCCCAGCACAATGGAATCAACGAAATGATGTGTTGATATGTGCGGCACGTCAACTCATTTGCCTACGTTTTGGCGTTTTTACCCGATAAGCAGCTCAACTGCCTATTTCTACTTGGAGTTTGGCATTTCTTTTCTTTGTTTTGTTATTTCGTCGTTTCGTTGTCAGTGTCAACGTTTCATCATCGTCAATGCGTCTGTCCAGATGCTTATCACTGCGGTCTACATATATCACGGCAACTGCGTCATAAAGCACAATGGTGATATTCACGTGCTACCAGAGAAGTTCTGGCAAAAGAGCGAAACTAGTGAACTACAATAGTTAAAAAAATTTGGAAATTTGTACACAACACTTGAGCCGAATACCATTTGCAACCATATTTGTCACTTAAAATTGGTGTACAGTCGAGTCCGCTTAACTGCAAGTCGATTTTTTTCGGCCTTTTAGTTGTAGTTAAGCGGTGTTTTCAATTAAACGTACTTCGAAAGAGGACTTGAAATACATAGTGTTAATTTATGTTTTGGTCTCAAAAATATTCTTTCACTTAAAAGTTTAAGTTCAATGAACTAATTTTTTGAAAAAATACCAAATAAAAATGGGACCTGGACTTCTATTTCAGTTAAGCGATTTGCAGTTAAGTGGTTTCAACTGTAACAAACAAATATTTGGAAGAGGTTTGAACATCCAAAACCCCCCTTGCGTATGCCAGCTAAATTGAAGTACCTCCAAGTCAACTCAGAGGTTTCAATAGACTAAACAGCTAGTTGAGTCAAATTTTACTCTGTTAATATTTTGTTTCTAATGTCTAAAAAAAATTTCCCTAAAATAACCCGAACTGGAGCTGCCACCAATTGTGAAAACCCCTCACGGCCAGTTGAGTCAAATTTTACTCTGTTAATGTTTTGTTTCTAATGTCTAAAGAAAATATCCCTAAAATATTACACAAGTTTTACTCTGCTAATGTTTTGTTTTCAATGTCTAAAACAAATATCTCTAAAATATTTCAAAAGTTTTACACTGTTAATGTTTTGTTTCTAATGCCTAAAGAAAATATCTCTAAAATATTTCAACCGAAGGCGAGCTGCTGCCAATTGTGAATACCCCTCATTACCCAGTAGAGCAAAATGGCCAGTTGAGTAGGATTTTACTCGGTTAATGTTTTGTTTCTAATGTCTAAAGAAAATGTCTAAAATATTTCAAAAGTTTTACTCTGTTAATGTTTTGTTTACAATGTCTACTCTGTTAATGTTATGCTTTTGAAGAAAATATCTCTAAAATATTTCAAAGGTTTTACTTTGTTAATGTTTGGTTTCCAATGTCTAAGGAAAATATCTCTAAAATATTTCAAAAGTTTTACTCTGTTAATGTTTTGTTCCCAATGTCTAAAAAAAATATCTCTAAAATATTTCACCCGAACCTGAGTTGCCACCAATCGTGAATACCCCTGATTACTCAGTGAGGTGTCAGCCTGCAGTGGCTCATGACAAAAACTGCAGCAAATATTTAAACAAAATTCGAAACAACAAAAATATTGGTCCACGCACGCGCCGCTGCGAAACGTCGGAGTGCTGTCATGTGGCAGACGCGCAGCGGCGGTCTTATCTCAATCACGTGAGCCGTTGGCCGTTGGGCCGCTGGGAAGTTTTTACACATTTGTTCATTTGTCGGCGGCATTTCAAAATTTTCAACGCACATTTTAATTAATAAACTAAAGTTGGCGTGCGCCGGTGGAAAAGTTTCAGCCGCCCACCAGCCGCCGCCGCTCGACGGTGTCTCTTTTCTTATCGTCGGGCGCGTTTCTTTCAATATGTAAATATTGTAAAATATTTTTATTTATTACTTTTCTGCTATTGTGTAAATATTTATGATTGGATTCGGGCAGCGAGTAGCCGCGTGTAGCCGCATCGAAGAATTTATTTAGGCTTATCAAGCGGAATTTTCTTCCATTCCGTTTGGAATGTGAGCTGCGAGCGAGTTGTGCGCATGTAAAGTAAACAAAAACAAAAGAAAGTACAATAACATTTTGGAAGTTGGTTATAAATGTAAATATTTATGTACGAAGGCTTTGTTTGTGTTATTGTTACTTTGTGCACTAAATTAAATAAAATTGAAAAATTAAATTTAGTGCCAATGCCAGCAGAATTTTTTGGTTTTGAAAACTTGAACATTTCATTCATGAAATTCAACCAGCGATGTGAGATATTTTTTAATTGAATGCAAAATCAAAATATTTACAATTAATTTTGAAAAATGTGCAAACATCTAAACGATTTAACCTCAGATGAAAAAAAATGGGACAAAAAATGTGCCCCTCAGATGAGCTGTGCGGTTCAATGTGAGCGGGGAGCCGCTGACGCTCGCTGAATTATTGCGAGTGTTGTGTTTATTTATGGCTTTCAAAAGTAGTTGCAGCATTTCGAATTACTGCCAACAAGGATGTAATTTTTATGCACTGCTACAACAACAGAAACAATAACACTGAAGCGTCAAATAAATAATTCACTTGTGTAAACAGCGCAACAGTTGTATTAATCAAATGGAATTGGAAATGACTGCGTTACTGTATAAAAATAGTGCAAAAAAATAAAAATATTTCAAGAAATAAATAAAAAAAAAGTCAACTAAAACAGTCGTCTGACTGATTGACCAAGCACTGAGCAACTTTAGCGCTGTCAGACTGAGCCAATGCGCCTCGAGTGGATGCACGTTTGCAGTGTGCGGGCTGGCAATCGGCCACTGCGCTTGGGATGAGATAATGTGGCACAAAATCTGCAATGTCACCTAATTTTGGTTGGGTTAAGAAAAACAACTAAATGACAAATAAGCTGATAGACTGCTTTTCTATGGGTTTAGTGCGGCTTTAGTGATCACTACACATTGAGTAAAAGTTGAACATTTATACACTTCTAGCAGGGCAAGTTTCAAGTCAATGGGCCCAATAAATCAAGCTTCTCTTAACCCTTTGTTGACCCGTCAGATTTTTATGAAAAAATATTTGTGTAATTATATCTCACTTAAAGTGCTTTCAGCATATTTTAAGTCAATTGATCTATTAAATAATTTTTCCCATCACAGTCTTAACCCATAGTTGACATCGACAGATTTCGATTTTTGCAAAAATTAAAAACATGCATATGTCTAATTTTTTTTTGATTTCAAGTGTTTTGAAGTCAATAGCCCCTTTGGTTCAGGTTTTTTCACATTTACATTTTCCCGTAAAAACTTTTAACCCGTCGTTGACCCCCTTATATTTTAATTAAAAAAAAACAATTTAAAACTTCATATTTGAAGTACTTTTAAGTTTGAAGTCAAAAAGCGCAAAAAATCATGTTTCTTCATGCAAACTTTAACCCTTGGGTCATCCCGTGAGATTTCGAGTTTTGAAAAAAATTATAAATATATGTCTAAATTTTTTGGATTTCAAGTGTTTTCACTAAGTTTGAAGTGAATAGGTTCATTTACTCTTGTTTTTTCACAGTTTCTCCACACAAACTTTTAACCCATCGTTGAACCTGTCAGATTTTGACTTTCGAACAAATGAAAAACACGTATCAAATTATTTCATTTTTGAAGTACTTTCACCAAAATATTTTGTTTCTCCATACAAACTTTTAACCCTTCGTTTACCCCGTCAAATTTCGATTTTCGAAAAAATTATAAACATACTTATGTCTGAATTTTTTGGATTTCAAGTGTTTTCGTAGTCTTTCCGTTTCTCCATACAACACCTTAACCCAGTAAAAAATACTTCATCAGACACCAGATTTCATAGCAAGATCTTAGTATAATCTCTGACAATCAAGCGGCTATCAGTGCCTTAGGGTCTCATGTTATAACATTAATAAGAATAATTGGCTGACACCGATCTTTTGACGAGTTAACTGAGTGATTTCACATCCTAACTGATATATTATATATGGGCGCCTGGTTACAAAGTTATACCGGAAAACTTTAGGTCAGACAAATTGGCCAGATCATACGCCACTAAGGAACATTGTTGTGAATTTGTAGAATTTTGTATAACTTTATATTCCAAGAACTAAACTAGTCAATGTGAGCCTCCAGTCGTTAACGGATAGTCTAAATGAGTTGAGGGATGTAAGACCTAAGTTTGGAAGGTGTGAATTCAACTTCCTGTACGTATATCTGTCAACGGCCCTCGGGGTGTTCGAGAAGAAGGAGGATTCTTCGTCCTTTGTCGTATTGGCAACGACTATCGGATACGAACCAACAACGAGCTGTTTTAAGAGAAGGACGTAGCAAAGCGAATTAACATATACCTTGGCCATGTCTTCCGTTGGGACAATGAAGGTTCGGCGAAAAAGGTGTTCGTTGCGGTAATTGGACGCAAAGCAGAGGCGCCTAGAGAGAACTTTTGCGGGTTGTAATGGACAGTTAAGTAAGTAAGGTCTGTCATTGTTCTCAAACTGTTTTTCAAGAGTGTGATTCGTTTTTTTAAGCATTTAAAGTTATATGATCCCAAAAGTTCCAGCCTAACGATCAGAAAACAGAGTTTTGAAGGGACTTGAATCCAGCTAGTTCATATTTAGGTGCTGGGAAACTTCAGCGGGTAGACCATTTCATGATTGTGCAGTACGATCCAGAAACTCTTTCTTTCTCTTTGCCTGTAATGCGCTGTTTGATGAAACGTTTTTTGATGAAAATTGTTTTCCACGAAAGAATTTCTTAAGGTATGATTTGCCCCGAAGACGCTTAAGCCTGAGGAAATATTTAGCATAACACTTCAAACTTCAGTTCAAAGCTTCTGCAAAACATATAAAAACTTAGTTCAAAGATTTCTGTACCTTAACGCTTTGGTGATCACGCAAGCTTCATCTATGGTGATAGCTTGATTGCATATTGATGACTTCTTTTCTTTCGATTATTTTCCAGCTTAAAATGGTGCAAATGTGGTCGAGATAGAAATGTGATTGAGATAGAAAAGTACTCAGGATCGACTTAAGGAACCATAGCTAAAAGACTTCGGTCTTGTAGTTGGCACAATAGTTCGCAGTTTGGTGTTTTGTTTTGTAACTTTGAACCTAAATTCTGAGAAATTCGTATGGTATTTTTTTTAAGGAAATATCCAGCGTTAGCTACGGCTTTCCCACATCTTTTAGGCAACACAGGCTTCGCTTTCGAAGTGATCCAAGAATCGAATACAATTTTTGGCTTCTTTGTAAGAAATGATGTGCTGCTCGGCCAGGCCAGGAGTCATTGACCGGAACAAGTTGCAATTGGAAGCAGCAACGTGTGGTGAAAACGGCGAGTAAGGTTGAAGCGCCTCTAGAGGTTCCTTGACGATTTTTGTTAAGGAAGTAAGCGAAAGTGTGTTTTGTTGACGATTTAATGCCAGTTACGCCTTCATATGCAAATCCCTCAAAACTTATTTGTGCCCCAAACAAAAAACCAGAATATTATTACAAACTATTGCAAACAAACTAATTAACAAATTTTTGAAAAAGTTTGTGGTCTACTTGAGTAAAAATTATTTCATTCAATCCTTTTAAAATTCTTCCAAACTAGTGTCACATTTTCACTAAAAACATACAACAGTTCCCCTTTTGCTGCATAGTGCTGACGTCTAATCTGTGTAAAAAATCAAAACCATTTATTTTAATTGTGGCGCACTCACCGAATCGAGTTGCAAAGCGTTCTGAAACAAACTTTGATTTGATTTTATTTCATTTGACGTTTCTATTTAGAATACATCAATCTATGTTTGTTCATTGAGTCGGTCGCTGGTTTTGGAAACGTCAAAATTGATGCTTCACTTAATGAGATTTTAATTGAAACAATTCAAGACTTTTCCATTTCAATTAAATTTTATGTACATATTTTTATACTCTGTCATTTTGTTTTTAGTGCAAATATTCAATGCGCAAAAATGATTAATTTCATACGTTCGCACAAATTGAGCGCAATTAAGTAGTTTTTTGTATAAATTTTTCCTCATATTTAACTTATTTTACAATTGCAATTTGTGTTATGACAAATAAAACTTATAATACCCAAAATTAAAAACAACAAAAATAAAATTTAGCTCCAAATAGAGTTTTTCGTCAGTTGTAAACTTTGCTTGCACTGAACAATTTTATATTTTTTTAATTAAGTCATTGGGGAAATGTCAAAATCCGGTTCGGTGCTGCAGTGATGTTTGGCTGTTTATGGTGTTGGCAACGCTGGCAAAAACACGACAGCATACAAATGACAACACAAACCGCTGCAACAACAACAACAACAACACCAACTATGCAACGCCGCGAAAAGTGCATAAAATTTCGAAAGTGTACAGTGCAATTTTATGGATGGCGTTGTTGTTGCTATTTGTATGTTGTTGTTGTTGTTGTTGTTGTGGAATCACATTTCACACACTCGCCGCTGGAGCCGAGCACAATGTGCACCCCGTGTGCCGTACAAATCACCTTCAATTAAAGCATTTACATGTTGACAAATAAATACACACACACACACAATTACACTCACACATACACACACACAGACATACAGTCGGGCAATAACAATTGCAACTAGTACGCCATACATAGCATAGATTTCAGTGCACTTTGAAGCTGCCAAACCCACGCATATTTTCTATGCATTTTTCAGCTAACTGCACCACTGTTGCTGCTGTGATTTGCATGCAATTTATCGCTGCCGCCGCCTGCCAATTAGCAAAAACACACTTTTATGCAAACAAATGTTAGGAAGGCGTTCGATTTGATTTGAATTTTTTTTCAGCAAAAACAACAATTCATTCAAATACTAATGTCGCTCAATCAAAATCCGTTATTGGAAATTTTGATTAATTGGCATCTTTTGTTATTAAATGTGTCAGTTGGCGTTAAAGTGTCCGTTTATTCGGTGTGCGTCAGGAAGCGAGCGAACAATCATGGCGGAATAAATGCCACAAATTAGCCATGAACAATTTACAACACTTGACAGCGCATTAATAGAATCATTTTTCACATTTTGTTTCATTTTTTGCGGCTAGTTGTTCTTCAATGATTTTGATTTGATTCTTTCCGACGGTCTACGATATATAGTAACACACACACACAACAAAAGTCATTGTCCCTGTGTGCGTGCAACATGAGCGCAACGACGCCAAGGTGGACGGTCCAATTAAGTGATTGTGTTCCGTCTCAGGTTACCGCTGCACTAATTGAACATATATCCATTCCCACTGCACAGTTTTCAGGAAATAATGAAGTTGACATGCTAAGCGCGAATTGATTTATTTGAGCCCTAAAAGCCACAAACGACTACAGCGACAGATTTAGTTGTCAATGCTAAAAATAAACATTTCAATAAATCACCTGGACTGAACTTTCTAGATTACAATTTTTGAATATTTAAGTCAAATATTCGATAACATCCGGAATAGTAAACGTTCTGGGTTAATAGTGTCCATACGCTTTTTTCCAAAAAACTGAACAAAGCTGCAGAATATAAGTAAAGTTATTGACGAAGGTTTCTTTATCCAGCACAGCTCCTATGGAAGTCTGACATATCATATGTGAATCAGCTGATTTGAAGCTCAAACATATAAAATCCTGTAAGAATATAATTGATAATTTCTAAAAAGACTTTACTTAGCGGACAATGAACAGATGGCTCTGGCCAGGACCCTTTCTAGCAGACTCTTTCCCTAATCTTTCTTGCAGTCAACTAATTTTTTGCAAGTTACCTAAGAAAACCTAAAAAAATAATCACAGAATTTTATTTCGAATCCTCCGAGATTAAATACTTAAAATTTCAATGGCTGAATTATGTTCCCCAAAGTCTATTTTCCCCAACATTGAATTTGTTTCTTTGACTTTCGGTGTTGATTTGGCCTTTTTTCTTGCTCACATATTTAGCAGCAAATATGCGTTTACATATGTACACTGGTCTATGTATGATATATGAATGTACATATGTAGTAGTAGATGTGTGTGTATGTTTGTGTTAAACTAACTGAATTTTATATTTCCCCAACGTATTTATTATCAATTCCTGCAACGTCTAAGGTAAGTTAAACATTTACAACGCATTTGGTGTTTCTTGGAAAACTCATTTAATATGCAAAAATGGCAGCAAATGTCGAAGTATAAAGTGAATTCGAAAAGGCAAAACATGGCAGGCTGCGCAAAAACTCTCTGCTTGGGAAAAGTTCTAATGTCCTTTGGTATGATCCTTTTGTCGAATACCATTGACTGTGTTTTAAAGAGAAGAATGAATGTGTTATTAAAATAGTCAAACATTTGTAATAGTTACAAACTTTGTTAATGTTATGAAAATGTCGAAGCGTTGCTCTTACACGTGTGGCTCACATTCTTACTTACATATATATTTATTCGATTTTGCGCGCTGTTAATTCATTGAGCCAACTGGATGCTCGTCGAATCGCAAAACGAGTTTCATTTTAATTAATTGTCTTTAGGTAAATTACGTCAAAGCAACAACAACAGCAACGTTTCGGCACTTTCAACCAGTGCTGCGAGTGTCGGCAGTCGGAATTGCTGGGCAATTACAAATTGACAGGCAGGCAGTCGGCCGACTTGGCGCAATTTTCAACCATATTCATTACACTATGATTGAGTGCTGCTCATGGTAAATGATTGCCGTATTTACGGCAACGCGAGGGTTATTAATTAGTGGTGTCATAATTTTTAGTCTATGAATAATCAGTGAGTTGTTGTAAAAATATTGTAAGTCGATGAGTGGTAATTTTGCTAGCGAGGGGGGAGGAGTGAAGTAAATCAACCAGGCCATAATTAAGTGTTTACAACAATCGAAACTGACCTCTAAACTTACTCTGGAATGCGCTCACAAACTCAACATGCATCCATGTAGCAGATGTGGGTTGGAGGACATGTTGAGTTTGAGCAAAAATTGTATTGGAAATGGTCTTCTGTGGTCTCGAACCTAGACTAGACTAGAAACATTGAAGATCTAATCGACGATTTTGATGACATAAAAATACCACCAGCTGTAGGCAATCTCGATCAGTAAAGTCAAGAAGGTTCTTTGCCCCAGTCGGAGAACTTTTGTATGGGCGACTGCACTAATTAACGGACATGGAACCTTCAGGAAACGCTTAACAAGGCTCAAACTTGCTAAGAAAGTTACTTGCGGTCTACTCTTAGAGAACAACTCAACTGTTGGACAGTTGTATAGATAGTTTGATAGTTGCGGCATTGATGAGTAAGAGAAGCTTATACTAGAACAGACTTCCATAGAAAAGGATGGTTAGGTTATGGTGGCTGAGTCTGTAACAGACACACTGGGAGGCCTAAGAGGCCCATTGTAACACAACATATTTTTGAAATTTTTTTAAATTTGTTACAACACACACTTAACCAGAATTTATAGTCTCAGAATTTAACGATTTTGATGTCATTTGAAAGGTAAAACTCCAACTAAGAAACCCCCAAAAAATCTGTGCAAAAAATTAATTAGTGTCTGTGCAAAAGCGGCTCAAAGTGAAACTTTTTTCACAAAAAAATGTAAGCACATATTTTCTGTTTTAGTCTATTGAATAAAAAAAATCATAAAAATACATGGTTACCAAGAAGTTACTAAAACATCAATATAGATTAAAAATTTATGAAAGCATTTTCGCTTTTAATGTTTTCTCAAAATTTGCAAAGCTGAGGCTTCTACTTCACTTTTAATTTAAAATATTGTTCAAAATTAATAATCTAAAAATGGGCAAAACTTAGAGGAAAATATCTAAAAGGTATGTGAAAGTATCTTCCTGGAATTTATTTGATTTTAAGAAGCATTCTTGTTTTGTCGAATAATGTAATTATATCCTCCGATATCTTTCGATTTCAGAAAATAATGCAATTTGAGAAGTGGTCTACGCACCTATTTTTCGACAAAATTTAGTTTATTTATCCCTGAAAATATGCAATCAGCAAGAAAAATGAAAAACCTGTACAAATGCAAAACATACATCTATTATTATAATTTGTATTGCAAAACTCAAGGATCCTCATACAATTTCTGTCAATCTTTGCAATTATCAATGTTGACGTAACTGATTAAATGTAAAATCTGAAAAATCTAGGCAACAAACTTGTTGCTATAGCTTACCAAAAATGACGAAAATTGCAAATTTAAGTCTCAGGCATTGCTAAACTACAAACGTTTAAGAAAAACAAAATGGAGATTTCAATTCAGCAGAGCATGGTTAACTAGCTTACCAAATTTTATTAAGAACAGACCACTCCTTCTAATTTTGTCCTGCGGTTGTATGGAGTCGAATCACTGTGAGATGGTGCAAAGGGAGGCAGGAAGGAGGGGACCTAAAATTTAACGCCAAATACGAACCGCGTTTGGCAGCTTTTCTTTCACATTTGGAGGTTTTGCCATTCCATGCCAAGAGCGCACTTGTGCGATTCTTGTAATTCTCATCTGCTTCATGTGGATAGCGATAGAAGTAGGAGTCGACGATGACGACCAGCCCGAGCTAGAAATCGAACCTAGGGCCTCCGTATGAGAAGTCAACGCGTTACCCACTGGACTATCGAGACTGGCATAGAAAAGGATCTACACGAGGTAATGACATGAATAACTTATAGGACAGAGTACAACAATTAAGGTCTTAGCTTCTAATAACAAAACACGAACTGGGACGGAAGAGGGGACCAAAAGGCAAGATAACAAGAGTCAGTGTTACCAGATCAGGAGATTTCCTCCTAGATTTTGGGAGATTCTTGGCCTCTTAGGAGAATTTTTAGGAGGAAGAATTGTTTAGGAGAAATTTATGAGATTTATATTTTATATTAGGGGATTTTTTGGATCCTTAGTGGATTTTTGAGAGATTTTTGAATAACGAAATATGATGTATTGGGAACACTGGCAACAAAACATATTTTGCAACTATTTTAATAGTCAAAGCACCCTATTGTGTTAATCGTTCTTTCTCGTTCTCACTTATTGCTGTCACAATGAAATCCCGCCAATAATGGCACTTTTTATTTAATTCATTTGTTATATGTTTTGTTTTTTGTTAAGTTTTTGTTGCTAAGCTGAAGATGAATAAAAAAAGGCTGCATTAAAAAAATTATATGTATATATTTTTATTTTTTTTATGAGAAGTTTAATTCCTTTAAAATGACGCAAATTATAAAAAAAAAATTTATTACTTTATTTTTAAAAAATATAAAAAAAATTTTTAACGTTTGGGAAAAATTTTAATATTTTTTTAAGATTTAGGAGAAAGTCATTTCAGGTATCTGGCAACACTGTCAAGAGTGTAGAACCCAGCAAGTCATTGAACATGGGTACATCAGTATTAGTAAAGATTTTCACCAACTTTGAAAAAGTACAGTACCAATATAGGACAACCGACCCTCTAAGATCTGAAGGCCATATTTGGCGCTATAGTTTGCCTAAACAATGATTTACATCCTGAATGCCTTTCTCCTTCTTTAGTATTCTAAATAAAAAATTTGATACGTATTTTTCAGATTTTTCTTAAAATCAAAATATGTCGAAATAAAATCGTACATTAAAATACTTAACGCCAAAGCGTTTAAAACAACTAAAAAAATAGCAGAAAAATTACTTTATTGGCATTTTGCCTTCACGCATTTTCAGTGAGCTGAGCACATATGGCTGCAATATGTAAATTAAATTTTGCGCTGTGCTGCGGTCGACTGCAATATGTGCACAATTACCGCTTCACAACGCTTTGCAACGATGGCACCTAATCAAATCAGGACAAATGCAACTGAAATGCAGCAAAATTGATGCGAGCAAATGAAGCACAAAAGCGGCAAAAGCATGACGTAGCAGAGCATAAATGCAGCATAGATGCGAATCTATGTGTGAGTGGGTGTTGAATGTGTGTGTGTGTGTGTGAGTGCGCGCGCGTGGCGGCTGTGCTGACGGACTGGCAGACTGGCTGACTGGAAGTGTGCAATGCTTTTGGCGCAGAGCCAAGTAGTCGCAGCGACTTGTTTGCATTGCTTAGTCGGTGAATGTGATTAAATGCAACCAGAGGTGCATACCTATACACACACACACATACATAGACATATGTACGCTCATATTAATGAAATTGTGCATGTTTGTGTGTACCTCAAGCCTAACTAATTAAAAGTTATGTGAGGTGGATGCTGCAAGTACGCCAAAATGTGTGTGGTTGGGTATCTTCGAGGAAGATTTGAGAAGAAGAAGATATCTATTTACTTTTGTTTTAGAGTACTTTCTCACTTTTACTTATAACACCTTAACCCCTATGTGCTCTCTCCATTGCCGATTTTATATATTTTTAAATGGAAAACTTAGTCACACATTTCACCTGATTCTTCCTCAAAGACTAAATAATCGAACTTGTTGACTTTTCCCCCCATGGACATTCGAATCGTTGCGACCTTTCAGTAAAGCCCAAACTAAACACATATCGCAAACAAAGAATCGGTAAATAGTTGCACTACTTGTTGATCTATCGTTGGTGCGACTTGCTATGTCACAAACTTTACAAACATTCAATCGATTAATTGAAAACGAAACAAGAAAATCAACAACAAATATTTACAATTCGATTCATATACAAAAGCATACAGAGTTATCAATGCATTAACGCAGATATTCTCGTCTATATATGTCATGTTTTTTGTTCATTGTTCTTGTTGTTGTTATTGCTGGGTAATCAATTTGAATTTGCGCACCAGCTGCGCAAACAGGTGACACCGAAGCGGTGAAAAAGTCAAAAGCCAACAACAAATTGTGCACCTTCAGGCCACCAGCAAAATAGTAGAATTTTGTTGCTGACGCTGAAGCAATTCAATAAGAATGTTGTGCCAGGCACAGCGGCAACAGCAACACCAATAATAATAACAATAATAATAATAACAACGACAACAACAACAACAGCAATAATGCACACAATTGAAATAAAATAAAATGTTTCGAACATGCTTGCAAAAATTATTCGAGGCACGTACGGCAGCGGCAGCTACTGAAAACGATAGCAACAACAATAGCGACAGCAGCAACGACGATAGCCATAGCGGCAATGGCTGTTAAAGGTGTTGCTGTTGTTGTTGTTGTTGTTGTCAGCGTCATTTGCCGCCATCATGCGGATGATGATAATGATAACTAATGACGACGACGATAACAGCAACGGCCGGGCTGCTGCTCTGGATGCTGGTGACAATGTTGACGCTTATTGTTGTAGCTGCTTGTGTTGTTGTTCTTATTGTTGTTGTTGTTGTACGCCGACAACAATGCCTCTATGGCTGACGATTATGCTGATTGCGTAAACAATTTTCAAAATGTTTTCATTAGACGCCAACATTGATGGCTGACAATGACAACGTCGGCGGTCGCCTAAAAGGGTTGACGCCAGTGTCCTGTCGCCAGACACAACGCCGCGCCTTGCCCACAAATAGGCAAATAAAATTCAACGAAAAAAAGAGTTGATGACAAAACAGAAAGTGGCATTGGCGACGATCGTAAAACGTGGCTCCATTGGGGTCTATTAATGGCGCTACAAAAACAACTTCGAGTCTGAGTGCTGCGCAGTGCGTCAGTGCAGGCGAGCCAAGCGGCTAAACACGGCGAATCTGTGTGCGTGTGAGTGGCAACGCGTTCATGCCACTCGTGTGTCCCAGCTTCCGATTAACCACTACGCCTGACCCTGAAATCTATTTTATGCCTGCAACATCACCAACTAACACATTACCAACAACAACAACAACAACAACAGCAACACATAATTCAGCCAAGATTTGCACTTTATTGCAGCAACGCATTGCTTGTTGCCGACTTTCACTGGCAGCTGTTGTCGTTCTTGTTTTGTCGCTTGTCAGTTGCAGATTATGGCTGCTGCAATGACACCAGCAGCAACAACAACAACATCATGTCTTACACACACAATGTGTTTTAGACGTAATTGTGCACATGTTGTTGTTGCTATAATTGTTATTATTGTTATTATGGTTGCTATCCGTTGAGGCGACAGCGGCATACATGTGCAATGGCCATCATACGCTTTAGACCATAAATATCGAATAATTTCTGTTGTCAGTTGGTGCGACAGTGGTGCAACATGTGTGGGCGAAAGGTACATGAAATGGACCGTGTCGTCGTTATGTTGTCGCTGTCGTTGTTATGTTTAAATGTTAAATTTTTTAGCAAATCACTTTATGGCAACAACACAAATTGGAGAGATGCATTTAGATTACAGCTCAAGGCCCGGAACTGTCTATCGATCTGGTACGCAGCAATATAGTCAGTGTAGATCGGAGGAGAGTTCTGAGTACTTTTGGATACTGAATACAAGTGGCGATGATTCGGCATCCAGTTAGCGCGTTGGCTTCATTTTGATACCACCATTCCCGGTAGATGCTATAAGATATACTGGTGTGCTGTCTTCTGGACTAATTATTTATTTATTTATTTATAATTCAGTCAAACAAAAATATATTTTTAACAGACCATCTAAAAACTGCAATATTACAAAATAATAATGTTAAAATGAAAAAAATTCAACAATATTTCTTTAGACTATAAATCTTGGAAGAGAGAGATCTAAGTATGGAATGCGATTAAGTTCCGAGAGCGTCCTAGCAAGAGGAGCGTTTTTAGCGTATTCTGTTTTGCATAAACCAACATAGAAATAATGAAAATGCCTAAGAGCTCGAGAAGGGACAGTAAACTTTATTCTGTCCAAAAGCGCAGGACAGTCCACAGTTCCGTCAATGACATTGACAATAAACGAACAGGACAAGTAGGAGCGCCTAGAATTCAAAGATTTAAGATTTATAAGCTGACAACGGGAACCATAGGAGGGGATAGGGTCGTTAAATTTAAGGGAACGAAGGGCAAAGCGAATAAAAACCTTTTGAATACGTTCAATACGATTAATGAAGGATGCATGGTAGGGACGCCAAATAAACGCATCATATTCTAATTTTGACCTAACGAATGTTATGAAAAGTAGCTTAAGAGTATAAGGGTCGGAAAAATACGAGCAGTTACGACGAACAAAAGCCAACATGGAATGGTGGAAAAAGACAATCTCGATTCAAAAAAGACACCCAGGTCTTTAATCTCACTGACAGTGTTTAGAAGAGAACCAGAAATATTGAAGGTTCTACAGGCTGGGTTATCCTTCCTAGAGAAGATAACATGAAAACATTTTTTAACATTAAGGAACAAGCGGTTTTGGACGCACCAAGAGTTGACTCTGTCAAGGTCCAACTGAAGGGAAACAGAGTCCAGAAACGATTTCCTCAACATATAGATTTTGAGATCGTCTGCGTAAAGAAGAAACTTCGCCGATAGAAAACAAGAACTAATGTCATTAATGAATAAGATAAATAGAAGAGGGCCCAAAATGCTGCCTTGCGGCACCCCCGAAGGGGCCACGAAAGGGACAGACGAACAGTTATCCACAGTAACAGTACAAGACCGGTTAGACAAGTAGGACCCAATCCACCGGAGAAAAGTGGAATGGAAACCCAGACGTGCCAGCTTAGAGACCAAGATTTTGTGTGAAACTCTATCAAAAGCCTTGGCAAAATCTGTATAGATTGCATCAATTTCAAAACCTCCCTGAAAGGCTGCAATACAGTCCTCAGTAAACACGGCTAAGTTAGAAACAGTGCCTGCCTGAAACTGCCTTCCACAAAGCCATGTTGATTAGGGCAAATAAGGTTACGAACTAAAAAGACTAATTTCTCTTTAACAATACCCTCAAAGAGCTTAAAGACAGAGGTGAGCTTAGAAATGGGTCTGTAGTTAGAGACATCATTTTTGCTCCCACTTTTAAAAATTGGAGTAATAGTTGCTTTCTTCCATGCATCAATGAACCTCCCGGATGAGAGTGATTCATTGAAAATAAGCAGAAGAGGCTCAATAAGTGAAGAACATTGTTTCAGAAGGATGGCCGAAAGACCATCGGAATCCGTTTGGGAAGTGGATTTCATCCTAAAAATGCCATTTACAATATCGGCAGATATAATAATGTTAGCGAACCCAGTGAGAGAGAAGAATTGGACATCTCAGAACTGTTTACGTTAAGGTCAACGTCACAAACGAAGTTAGAACTGAAAAACCTCAGCAAAAAGATTAGCAGATTCTTCAGCCGAGTTGGCAGATTTACCATTGAAGGAAAGTGAGGTGGGAAAACTCGAGGTAGCTTTCTTGGATTTAATAAAACCTCAGAAGGACTAGAATTATATGCCTATATCCAGTCCGAGAAGTTAATGAAGAAGAGTAGCGATTTTACGATGCACTTTGCTATCTTCTCGAAATTCTGAAATGTTGGCTTGCCCAGCACTTTCCATCTCCTTTTTGATAAAGCCGGACAGACGCAGAGAAAGTGGGCGATTTGCTGATTTTGAAAGATTTCGTCCTCTGCCACCTAGTGTTGGCTTTGGCAAAAAGACCTTGGAGACCTCGCTCTTGATAGAGGCCCGTCAGCACCTCACTCTCATCAAGAGCGAAGCCTCTTCGATAGAATCGACGAGTCCAGTGCTTTGATCGTGGATAAGCTGTCGAAGAGAATGGTAATGTGATTTGTGTAGGATGTGTCTACCAGTGCCATCCTGCATGCTTTCTTAATAGCAAACACTTTCGCTTGGAAGACGCTTGAGGTATTCGAGAGCTGCATAGATGCATTTAACACTAAGTGTTAGGAGAAGATTCCTACTCCATCTTGAAGCCATCTGTGTAGATTGTGGCGCCTAGGTTATTCAGGATATTCCTCTTCTTTCATTCCAGGCCGAAGGTCGTTGTTTTTCCCAAAGGGAAAGAAATATTGGATACTCAATAGTATCAATATTGAGTACATTTCGGCATTCAATACTCGAACAAGTACTCATACTGAATTCTTCTCTGTACTGACTACAAAGACACTGTGTTGTTTTGGGTACTCAGAATCGTTACATTCAAAAATCGAGTACTGGGGTGACTTTCCATAATTCGATATCGAGCAAATACGTGCATCGAACTATCGTTTTTGCTTTCCGTAACACAAAATGTCGTCGTGTCGTACCAATTTTGCAACCGTAACAAAATGTAAGTATTAAATTTGACATTTTTTGTGATTTCAATAAATTTTTTTAATTTTTTAGGAGTCAACAAACGAACGCTGCTCAAATAAAGATGCTAATAGAATTTATGGAGCATCATGACGAATTAGCAAAAAATAGTTTGCAAAATTGCACCAACGGCCGCGACAAGAAAAAAAATTATGGTTAAGATTGACGGAAATGCTAAACAGCAATGGGCCTCCATGGGATCCGTTGCATCTCATAACCTTCGTCCATTGATTGGAGTTTCATGACAAAACTCCTCCAAAAACAATAAATAGCGCCAATTGTACACTTTTATTCCGGAAAATTTTTTAAAGTTGTTTATTTTGAAAATTTTAATTTTCAAATTTTCTTCGTTTTGTTTACTTCCCGCTGCTTCCGAGAGCTCCAAAGTAATTTCCACACACTTCCCCAAAAATGAAAACGAGACTTCACATATTGAGTTACGGAGAGCGAAACTGTCTCGTTAAGCGTTAAGCGAATCGATGTGTCGAGCCAACGACGGTCGAGTATAGAATTACGGAAAGCCACCCCTGATGATTCTTTTGAGAATCGAACACTTACAGCTTTAAGCAATGATTCTTCAACAAATAAGTGTAAGGACTATGAAGCAATGTGCAATTTAAAGAAATTGATGTAACGAAAAAGCAGCCAATGCAGCACGATTTCACTGTGCCGACAATTATTGTCGATATAAAACTCGCACTAAACGATATCGACAGATTGGCGTTATTTGCGTTATGGGCACGTCGGCGCTGACGGCGGCGCTGTGGCTGCCATATATGGGCCGCACGAGGACAACGCACGCTGGCGGCAATTGCGCCGACAGTGACGTTTTTTATGTATGCGGTTTGCATTTTAATGCATAGCCGAACAAAAACAACAACGAAGAACGCAAAAGAAGAAAAGTAAAGTAAAGAAGAGAAGAGAGAAGGTAAAAAATGAGAACAAACACCGTGAAAGCAGTGGCAAGAAGGCTGCATGTGGGGGAGAGGTGGGACGCGCGGGAGGCGGAACGCGCCGAGAAGTAAACAAGCAGGCGAGAAGGCAAGTTGAACAACAACAAAAACGACAATCAAGGCTTCACAGCCGCACAAGGGCTTCAAGGCCAACAGCATTCCGGCTCTAAGTGTATGTGTGTTTGTGTGTGTGTGTGTGTGTGTGTGTGTGTGTGTGTGTGTAAGCGCTAACAGCAATTTATTGCATTCAAGTGGCGGCGGCAGCAACTACAGGAGCGACTGCAGGCAGCGAACCAGTGAGCCTCAGCCTGTCTCAGTGCGTTGCAAGTTTGTTGGCAATGCTGTTGTTGTTGTTGTTGTATTGTGTCAATGTGTAAACAGCGCCTGCAATATTGCAAATCATTTGGTGCCTTGAGCAAAAACAACAACAACAAGAGCAGCAAAACACGCTGTTCGTGTGGCTTCGTGTGTGCGTTCTTAAAAGTCATTTCAAGGTCGTATTACTTAACACATCCATATCAAAAACAATGACAACAACAGCAAGACGGACAGCTGTCCTGGTCAGACATGGTTTCATTTTTAAACGACGCAATGCGCTCCAAGTGACACCACAACAAAAGTGCCGGCGCGTTGTAGCGAAGTGAAAGTCGGCTGTTTGTGTGAAAACTACAACAATAACAACAACAGCGACACATACATAAATGTGATGACAGCAAAATTGCGCTTCAATTTGTTTGCACATTGAGATGTCGAACAACAAATTTATTTTTAACGTCGCAGGTAGCTGTGATGGCCGCTCAAGTAAGTTTGGTTTATCGATTTTGTTGTTGGCCGCCCAAACGTTTGAACATTCAAGTCAATTCGCATAAACGAGAAGCACTTATTGACTTGTGTTGTTATCAAATCGATTCGCATAAGAAAAATTGCAACAGTAACAAATGTTTATGCCATTAAAAAAACTTGAGTGAAAAAGTTCACTGGCCAGCGTTGACCAGAAATAATTTCCTTCAATTTGTGGCAGCGTTTACAATAACAACAACATCAATGTGCAGTTAGTCACATTTCACAAGCGGTCAAGCGGTCCCACATATCAACGCAACAAAATCTCAGCGCAGTTCGCCCTGCCACACCGCCAGCAATTGCAGCCAAGTTAAAACGAATGGACGCACACCCGAACGCAGCTGGACGGACAGTAATTAATGGCTGCCATGAATCACAGCATAAACAAAAAACAAATGACAAAAGCCACGAGACAACAGCAAATGGCTGAAATTATAAACAGTCGCAACAACGATAACAACCAGCAACAACAACAGTGAACCCAGTGACAGCAAAAAAAATTGCACCAAAGTTGTTGCTGTTGTCATAGCAAACTCACCAAGAATGTATTTTTTATTTTTTTCCATCAAATATTTTAAATGCTTTAAATGTTTGTAAGTGAATTCAAAGCACTTTTGTAATCTTGTTGGGTTCCACCGCGGTGCCAGTTTTGGGTCATTTTGGTGTGCAGCTTTTAACTAAAATTGACAGAGGGTATCAAACAGGATTTGGCCACTTTGGTATGCAGCCTGCAACTAGGGTTGCCAGCAGTTTTTAGTCCTTTTGATATAAATATTGATTGTTAGATGTACTTCTTTCGGAAGCGGTTTCAATATTTCTTATGATTTTTAAGTTTAATTTGGTTGCGTATTGTTTGGATATGGTCCACGAATTTCATATGAAATTCATATAGAAAAACAACCAACCAACCAATACAATGTTCCATCCAACAATTAATTTTATAACCCTATGTCAAGGCATTGAATAACAACTGAAGCTAAAATTTTCAACTAACAACTTGAAGTTTGGCTTTTAATGTTTTCACAGTGTAGTTGCCACCATGAAACAAACATGCCGGCATTACGTCATACGGCTTCGTAATGTTGTAACAATATTTCCGCCGCAATGAAAACAAAACCGAAAATATGTTCAAGTTGTAGTGAACCTGAGTACAGGTTTTCAAGGATGTTTTGCCTGTTGTCGTTATTGTTTTTCTTGTTGGTTGCATTGAAGTGAAAACGAAAAGTGCAAAGGCGGCACACACGCAGCCAAGAGCTGAGTTGTGGATACAAAAGATGATAAACAAATCTTCAAGTGATAAAACATAATAAAAACGATATAAACGAACCGCAGTAACTGCTGAATTATTAAACCGCTGCTTGTTGCTTTTCATAATGAATTCTCATACCTTTATGAGCACAATAAAAAAATGCTGTGGACCCTGATGAGTTCATAATGAGTAAAAACAAAAATTCAAACAAATATATGCAAGTGTGTGTTTTTTGCAGTCATACGACTTACACTGGTGAACAAAGATTTTGCTAAATGCAGTAAGGAAAATTGTATTCTACCCACACACATGTCAATGCCATCAATGTCCCATACAAAGTTTTGTCTAGTCTAGTCTAGTCTAGTCTGTCTAGTCTAGTCTAGTCTAGTCTAGTCTAGTCTAGTCTAGTCTAGTCTAGTCTAGTCTAGTCTAGTCTAGTCTAGTCTAATCTAGTCTATTCTAGTCTAGTCTAGTCTAGTCTAGTCTAGTCTAGTCTAGTCTAGTCTAGTCTAGTCTAGTCTAGTCTAGTCTAGTCTAGTCTAGTCTAGTCTAGTCTAGTCTAGTCTAGTCTAGTCTAGTCTAGTCTAGTCTAGTCTAGTCTAGTCTAGTCTAGTCTAGTCTAGTCTAGTCTAGTCTAGTCTAGTCTAGTCTAGTCTAGTCTAGTCTAGTCTAGTCTAGTCTAGTCTAGTCTAGTCTAGTCTAGTCTAGTCTAGTCTAGTCTAGTCTAGTCTAGTCTAGTCTAGTCTAGTCTGGTCTAGTCTAGTCTAGTCTAGTCTAGTCTAGTCTAGTCTAGTCTAATCTAGTCTAATTCAAGGCTAAGTCAAATCTCTTTCAAGTAAAGTCTTAGTGAAAGCAAAATCAAGTCTACCTAGGTCGAGTCTAAATGTAGTCCTAGCCTTAGTCTTAGTCTTAGTCTTAGTCTTAGTCTTAGTCTTAGTCTTAGTCTTAGTCTTAGTCTGAGTCTTAGTCTTAGTCTTAGTCTTAGTCTTAGTCTTAGTCTTAGTCTTAGTCTTAGTCTTAGTCTTAGTCTTAGTCTTAGTCTTAGTCTTAGTCTTAGTCTTAGTCTTAGTCTTAGTCTTAGTCTTAGTCTTAGTCTTAGTCTTAGTCTTAGTCTTAGTCTTAGTCTTAGTCTTAGTCTTAGTTTTAGTCTTAGTCTTAGTCTTAGTCTTAGCCTTAGCCTTAGTCTTAGTCTTAGTCTTAGTCTTAGTCTTAGTCTTAGTCTTAGTCTTAGTCTTAGTCTTAGTCTTAGTCTTAGTCTTAGTCTTAGTCTTAGTCTTAGTCTTAGTCTTAGTCTTAGTCTTAGTCTTAGTCTTAGTCTTAGTCTTAGTCTTAGTCTTAGTCTTAGTCTTAGTCTTAGCCTTAGTCTTAGTCTTAGTCTTAGTCTTAGTCTAAGTCCTAGTCTAGTCTATTCTAAGATAAATTAATATAATTTGAAAGTAAGAAACAATTTTTCATTCAAGATTCACAAGTTTTAGTCTTAGTCCAACAATAGTTGACTAGTGTTGTTTATGAAATGTTATTAAACACAACATAAATGTGCAATTGAATATTTTTAATTAAATATTTTCCTAACTAAATTTCTGCCTTTGCTTGTTTAGCATTATTGTCAAGTCTTCCTTATGGCTTTTATGGTTCATGTCGAGGCTGGCGGACGTGAACACAAACACGTGCCAGGTTATAGTAAATAATCAATTCAAATTGTCGCATTAGTCAGCTTTGTAATTATACAAATTTTTTGAACTAATTTTTTAAAACTTATTTTATTTGCATATCAGAATTTAGCAAGAAGTGGATTTCATTGTTCGTATTAAATAAATAATAAATTTAATTAAAAATTACACGACTTATCCAAATTTTTGTGGCTTATGCTCGCTGCAAACCTTAACCCATATTAGTTATTAAATAAATACGAGTATATAGCAAATAAATGAAAATAAATTTCCATTAAACTTTGACATGGAAACGCTTCACTCACACGGAGCAAAAAATTTTCCAACTTGGCAAGAATTCGCCGCAGCCTTCGCGGAGCGGGCTAAAGTAAATTTTGCAAGCATTCGCACCGCTGCATTTAGATTTATATGATAATGACAAAAAAACCACAGCAACAACAATAGCAACAACAACAAAAAAGTGTCACATTTAATTGATTTATTTACACGGGTCACCTCGTGCGAGTATCTCAATATCAAAATATAAAGTGCTGGCATTTTCGCTGGTCGTTTGTTATGCGCTGTGTTTCTTATTATTGTTGTCACTGTTGTTGATACTATTTTCGTTTGGTTTTGTTTTTGTTGTTGCCACTTTCGAATGCGATCGTGCAGTATTTTTGGGCGAGCAACAAACGCCACTTAAGCAGGCTGTCAATCAATTTGTCAGAGCAAAAAGAAACAGAAGACGAGCACAGGCGGGTTGAGCGATCCCCATGACGTGGGGCCAGTTGGTAGGGAGGGGTTAAACGAGACTTTGGCAAAAAGGCGTTGACACACAACCGAAAGTCAACTCAAACGATGGTTGCTGGGGCATTGTTAGGCGTGTGGACAGCGTTGGGAATTATTCCTACAATGCTTTCAGTTTGGTTTGATCGAGTGGCAGGTTTTCACTTGGCGAGTTTCTTTTTTATTTTTTTATATAAATAAGGAAATTAAATGCTTTTACGAGAAAGCACCAACAGGGAATCAATAACAAAAAGATGATATCTCAAATTCATGGAAAGAGATGGCATTATTGACTTGTGGTCACCCTATAACACACACAAAGAAGTAGTTTTGTTTGTTGTAATATTTCTTACCAGTAAATATTTTTCACATATAAGTATGTCGTGTATATTCTTTTCATCTTAAAACTCTATAGTATTATTGAAATATTGTTTACTGTAAAAAACACTACGAAATTGAAGAAAAATCACGTAATATTGTAAAACGGTGCAATTTCATGAAAACATATGAATTATGAGCAGTTTCAAGATATTTTCTATATTTCGCTATTGTTGCCATCTCGTCGCTGCAGAAAACGAATGTCGTATGTTCCATTGAATTTCTTAGCACAGACGACAATCGTTTTCTCAGGCGACGATCTACTGGTGAATGAGTGCAGCTGTTTGAAGGTCTAAAATGCAAGTACTGGTGTGTTCTATCGAACGTGCTTAACGACAGGTGCTGTATAAGTGGGGTTTTTGCATTGCAATCAGTGAAGAGTTTTATTGCTTTTTAAAAAATTGAAATTTTAGTTGGCGCAGGTGGTGCTTTTTAAGTGTTTGGGGAAAATGTGCTGGCGGTGATTTATTTAGTGTTGCTACAAAATCGTACAGGCGTCGAACAGTTGTGGGGCAAGTCTCGTATAACACAATTCTTTAGAAAAATCTATGAACATATTTTACTTTTTCATTTAGTTTTGTTCATAAAGTTAGGTTTTTTTATATACTATGGTAAGAAAAATTTGAAAGTCCATTTAGGTCAGTATAACTAAAATTAGCAGACAAAAATTGCTGTGATTGGATAACTTTGTAGTTTATGTTCGATAGGTTTGTGGCTTTCATGCAAGAAAAGCATAATTCCCAAAAAAAATACTTTCAAGGATGACAGTCCTAACAGGAGAGCTGAGGTTTTTGCCCCCATCTGAGATTTACAGGAGAGCCTTAGGAGACAAGACTCAAGCGTTCCAGGCACTTTGGGTCTGGGGTTTCTCTCCAGAGCCTTGAAGAACTAAACCCTGAACAGTGAGCCAAGCTGGGGGAGTTTTTGATTCAGGTCCGCTGTTTTCAGGCGCTCAAAATTTATTATTGTAACTAATTTTTTAAAAATTTTATAGAAAGAAATTAGACTCAAGCGTTCCGGAAGAACTAAGTCTTTACAACCCTGACGAAAGTGGCAAGTTCAGTATTTTCAAGTGCTTCGAATTTATCATTGTAAATAATTGTTTTAATACTTTATAGAAAGAGGGTTTTAGAAAACTGAACTCGCGCGTCCCTGGTACCTCGGGTCTAGATTTTCTCTCCATAGCCTTGAGGAACTAAGTCCTTACAGCCCTGACGAGAGAAGCCGGACCAGTGTTTTCAAGGCCTTGAAATTTATTATTGTAACTCGTTTTTTCAATATTTTATAGAAGGAAACGAGGCTCAGGCGTTACGGGTACCTCGAGTCTAGATTTTCTCTCCATGCTTTAAAGAACTAAATCTTTACTGCCCTGACGAGAGAGGCAAGTTCAGTGTTTTTTTTTTATTTTTGTTCAGTACTTTATAGAAAGAGGGTCTTAGGAAACGGAGCTTCATCGTCATATGTACCTCGGGTCTAGATTTTATCTCCACAGCCTTTACAGCCTTGATGAGAGAGGCGAGCATGGGGAGTTTTTAACTCAGATTCGGTGTTTTCAGGGGCTCAGAATTTATCATTGCAACTAATTTTTGTAATACCTTTTAGAAAGAGGATCTTACGAAAAGGGGCTATTTTCCAGGGTTCAGATTATATCATTCTAATTTATTTAATAGAAGGTAGGTCTTACGAAACTGGGCGCGAGCGTTCCGAGTACTCAGGGACCAGACTTTCTCACCATGGCCTTGAAAAACGGCAATAAAGAACAAAGTTTTCTTGTTTTTAAGCAAAGACTCTCAGCCGTTAGAGTGACAGTGACAGGCAATTATACATTTAAATTTATCAAAGAGCGTGGGCACCTTAGTAGCATCAAATGTCTCCAAGACAGCTTGAAGACAAAGACAAGGGGGTAAATACTCGGTAGGCAGTTAAATAATAGAGATCTGTCTTAATCGACAATCGACCCGCCAAACAGCGAACGCCACGATCGGCATTTTGCATTAACGATTTGACGGTAGGGTTGTCGCTCTCGAGCGTAACACGAATTGGTCACCAAAACCATGCGATTGACTTGGAGAATTGTAAATAAAGTGTCTACTTGTGGTGAACGGCGTTAAAGAATTTCAGTGCGTTTTATTTTGGCACAATCCAGCGATACGAACTACGTCTGCTTTGGCCAGCAGAACTAATTTTCGTAACAATATATATGTCTTTTATACTAAAACTGAAACCTCATTAAAGTCAAGAAAAACGCGTTAGCGAGAGATTCGCCGAGACATTCTCTTTGTGTTATACGAACTTTACCCACACAACTAGAACAGAGCAAACTTTCAAAATCTATTATAATTTTCCAAATAAATAAAATGGTAATACAACTGTAAACTAAAACTGTAAAAATCAACCAGTTACTAGTTTCAGAAATGCAACTCTTGTAGTGATTTGACGCTAAAAATCAAACCAACTAAAAACCATAAATACGGTAACAAAATTTTTCCAAAGAAAAACTCCAAATGAATAGGAAACTTGACGAAGAATTGAACATATGAATGTATGTAGCCAACTTACTGCCATGAGAAGCTGCCGGTGATGCCGTCCTTCAAGCGATCGCGCAGCGAACGCTGCCGACTTGGTCCCGAGCCGCTGAGCGGTGGCAGTATGGGATTCTCGCCGCTGCCATCGTCCGCGGAGACGGTGGAAATGTTCGAGGCAGAGCTGGAGAAGTGCGCGTTGGCCGCTCCGCCACTGCCACCGCCGCCACCAGCAACAACACCAGCACCACCAGCACTACCAGCCGCACCCGCTGCTGCTCCGGCCGGCGACGCCTCGCGCTGTTCCATGTGCTCCATTATGGGCGGCGGCTGTTGCTGGAATTGCTGTTGTTGCTGTTGCTGCTGCTGTTGCTGCTGCTGCTGTTGTTGCTGCTTCAGCTGCTGCTGTTGCTGCAGTTGGTGGTTGTGATGCCGCCGTATGCTGTGGCGTGGAGAATTTTCACGTGACATTTTGTAGTCGAAAATTTTGTTGTTAATTGTTGGGTTTTGTATATTGGAATTTTGTAAATTTTTGTTTAGATTTGTTAGTAAATTTTGGGTTTTCAATATTTTGAAGTAAGCACAAACAATCAAAGCAAATCGAATTCGAAAATCAAAAAGTATGCGCCAATTTGTTTTTACTCTTCTTTGGTTTTAATATATTTTCTGAATGGCAATTTTTTTACCGTGATTATATATAATCCAATCAATTATGGGGGGAAAACACATTCAGGCATTCACAATGGTTTTGGTGTGCACATTAGATTTTTGTTCTTAATTTCATTTCATTTCATTTCCATTCCATACGCATCGATGCACATTCAAGAATCAAAATGAGAAGAGAATCTTTGCATTGATGTCAAGTAAAATCAGAGCAAAAGCGAGAGAGAGAGAATAGGAAAAAGTACAGAGATATTGAAAAAATAGTACAATAATTGCAAAAATTTATATGTCATTATTGTTCGAGGGGGTTAAGGGTTAATAGTAGCAACACTTGTGGTTATCTTAGACGCATTAATTGCGCTCAGTGTGCGTGTAATTCGGTGTAAGTGGGCGTGTTGGGTGTGAATGGATTATGGTGTTGAGAACATGTGTTGAGTATAAATATGTAAGTATGTTGTTAAGTGCAATAATACAATAATATAGAAAATTTTATAGTGAGTATGAGGTAATAATATATGAAAAAATATGTTGAAAATATTCAAAGCAAATGAGAAAGGATGCATGTACAAATTTATAGCAAATATGAGCAAGTTGAGTAAAAAGTTATATTAGATTGTAAAAAGGCAATAAAAGAGTTGAACACTTAAAATAAGTTTAATTAAAAGCTTTCCTGGTGATGCAAGAACCGTTTCGTTATTGTCAAATAAACGAAGAACGTTTGGACTAAATCGCAGTATTGAAAGTCTGGTATTTGAATTTTTAGCTAAGTGGCTTTTAGACGGCGTAAACTGAAAAGTAGATGTAGCCAGAGCAAATTTATCTAGTAGATGTGTAAAAAATGTTTATGAGCTTAGACTGTAATGAATTTTCAGTAATAGAAAGTCTGGTGTTTGAAATTTCTACTTACTGGCTAGAAGTTAAGTAAAAAAGTAAAATTATACTATAGGAATTCATTTTCAGTTATACAGAAATCGAGTTCGCCATTGCTATTTCAATAAAAAGATTTTAACAAAATCATACAATTTTATTTCTGTTCATTGAACGCTCAACTTGTTAGTTAGAATTTTAATGTAAAATTTTAATGATTTTTATTTAAAATTAAACTCAATTCAATTATACAAAAATCCTACTCGTCATAGCCAGTTTCATGAAAAAAATGCAAACAAAATCTTAATATTGAATTTCAGTTCTTTAAACGCTCAACTTGATAGTTAAAATTGAAATGTAAAAGTTAAAAAAAGATTTTTTATTTAAAATTAAACTAATTTAAAGTGTTTTCAGTTATACATAAATCTTATTCGTCATTGCCAGTTTAATAAAAACAATCACACAAAATCATAGTATTGATTATCTGTTCTTTGAACGCTCAACTCGCTAGTTAAAGGTTAAGTGTAAAAGTATGAGCATTTTTATTTAAAAATTAGACTAATTCAAAGTGTTTTCAGTTATACAAAAATCGTATTCTTCATTGTTAGTTAACTAAAAAAAATGTCAAACAAGTCATAACATTGAATTTCTGTTCTTGGAACGTTTAATTCGCCAATCAAATGTTAAGGCGTAAGGATTTTTAATATAAAATTATACTAATTAAAAGTGTTTTCAGTAATACAAAAGTTATAATCGTCATTGCCAATAAAATAAAAAATTTCAAACAAAATCATAAAATTTACTTTCTGTTCTTTGAACACGCAATTCGTTAGTTAAAGGTTAACTGTAAAAGTGTAAGGATTTTTAATTTAAAACTAAACTAATTTAAAGTGTTTTCAGTTATACAAAAATCGAATTTGTCATTGCTTGTTAAATACAAAAATTTCAAACAAAGTCATAATATGGAACTTTTGCTCTTTGAATGCTCAACTCGCTAGTTAGGGGTTAAGTGTTAAGGCGTAAGGATTTTTAATTTAAAATTAAACTAATGTAAAGTCTTCTCAGTTATGGGATTTAATTAAACAAGTTAAAAGTCTTCACAGTTATAGGATTTTTAATTTAAAATTAATAATTTAAAGTCTTCTCAATTATATAAAAGTCTTATTCGTCATTGCCAGTTAAATAAAAAATGTCAAACAAAATTATAATATTGAATATCTACTCTATGAACTCTCAACTCACTGTCCAGAAATTTCATGAACATACTAAGCAATTTTAGTACTAACAACTATATTTATAAAGGATTTTTCATCAGCGACTTGACAGTTTCCACTTTCATGCCATCTGGCGACTTAAAAAAAAAGGTGTTATTTCCTTCGGCCGAAATATTTAGAACACATTGACAACAGCAGCGACACGAGTACATCTATCAAAGTATAGAATTATGAAAAAGATACTATTGCCATCTAATCTATGTTAGAAGGCTACACGATCACCGACCACAGTTGTGGCTGTCGTCAGCCTCAGAACTATTTTTATTTGGTAGGACGAAACCAATTGGAAGAGCCATTCAAATCAAAATAGTGCATTATTAATGGAGTCTTAGCTTTCAAACGACATTCAAACTTAAAGAAACTCAAAACCTTTCGTTTTTGAGTATAGTACATTTTCACACTCTCAAGTCGCACATGAAAAACACTTTAATAGATACAAATTGTAGAGTCGATGGTTTAAAATTTTTCTCTTTATAAATGTGACGCTGAAGATAATGTATCATTGTTTAAAATTTCGTTAACATTAAATGAATTTATAAAAATAAATTTCTTGAAAATTCGTTCAATTGAAAGAATAAAGAATTCGTTACATATAAAAGTGGTAAATAATTAAGAAAAAAGGACATGAGCAATGGCAGCTTTACATTAGCCCGCTGAACATAATTTGAGTAGAACATCTTAATTAAAGTTGATATATTTTGTTTATTACTGACTTGAATAACTTAATGAAAATTATTTGATTTTTTTTTAATTTTAAATTATATTTATCAATTTGTTTTGTATTATAAGTTTAAGCAAATTTCGAATTTTAGCAAATTTACATTTCATTTCAATCTTAAATAACATTTAAACTTTTTATAATCTACAAATTTGTATTAAATCTGCTTTTATACTTTTTGGGCTAATGTAAGGTTGACTAAAAATGCTTCAAAACAGCACAATGCAATCATTACGCATAAAAAATATACTTAAAGGATATTTACAATTAAAATAAATAAGTTCACGCACATTTTGGACTTGGTTTGGGCGACTCTTAGCCAATGCGACTTCAAGTAGACACATCCAAATTGGCACACAAGCCGCATGGTACATGAAGCGGGCGTTGCATTTGGAATTTCAAAATATGCAGCACACAGATTTTGACAGCCTTACAAAACATTACTGTGACAGGATTTTTTTCTATTCACACTACAACTTTCGAATGGGCGCAAAATCAAAGCATTTCATCACGAACACTAAATACAAATGACGACATATGGATTATATTAATGACAAACGGAACATTTAAATACGATTTGCATGGAGACATGTTGTTGTTGTTAAAAGGAATACAATAAACGAATAAATATGCTACAACATGAAAGTTATGTCGAAAGCTGTTCTTTTTAGTTGTGATTTTTTTTACAAATGTTTGTTATTCGAATGTTAATTTGCTAGTTCTGTGAGAGTTGTGTGTGTGCGTGTCTATGTTGAGAATAGTTAGGTGTGAATATTTTTGAATATTATTTGAGTTAGATTGTAGAAAACGGTTGCTTCTCTGTTAAACTATTGTCAGCAACGCACCTGCAAAGAGACAAGAAAAAAATATCGATTAAACATTTGCGAAAATAGATTTAAATATGTAGTTTAGAAGGCGTTTGGCAAGCAGACCAACATGGCGTATGAGTGATTGTGGACGAGTAACAGGAGAGTAGAGTAAAGTGAGTGGGTTGGTGAGCGCATTAACGTGAGAGCCGTGCTTGCAATTTTCAACGCATTCTATTCTTTTGGGAAGAGTTAGGTTAGATACATTATAAGAATTCTGAATAAATATTGGACAAGTCAGTTGCTGGTGGATTGGAAAAATATTTAAAATAAATGGATATAAGTTATAACAATTTGTAAATATATGAAAAACTTGCATAGGTATAAATTGTATTAGTCTTTTAAACTAGCTTGGGGAGCCTTTCCAGCACCACACAAAGAGCTTTAAGCTTAAAGCCATTTATGTGGCGCCTGAATCCGTAGTTCGTCAATTTGAACGCGCCATGCGGCAGACGAGTGACTGTGTCTGTGACTGCTGCGCGTCGACTGGCTGTTACAGTGTTGCTAGATACATGAAATAAGCACTGCCGAGCGGCCTGGAACCGAGAAGAAAGTTGGTGTTGTTGTCTTACTTATGCTGTGTATGGATGTATGGCACCTGTCAACAACATTCGATTAGATAAATAGATGTTGTTGGTGTTATAGTGCACTGAGACCAGTGATGATCTATTAAACTCTCTACTACTAACAATTAAGGAACATCCCCTAGACTCACCGACCTAATAAAATGATGTAATAACTCACGGGGGTTCAGGAGTGTGATGTCCTTTTCTGCACACCAATACTGGCCCAGTTAACCATTCCATTTCATCTCATTGAAGTATGGTGTACTCAGGAACCTTTTCTGCTGTTCTAAACCCATTGCAACCATGTGTTTTCTCAGCCTGTAGTGCCTACTAATCTGTCTTAGGTTAGGTTAGGTTAGGTTAAAGTGGCTGTCTAGGCACGGGACTTGCCGAAAGACGCACTTAGGCCGCGAAAAGGGCCCATTGTGATACCACAAGGAGGAAGTGATTAATCTGTCTTAACCAGCTGGTCTTTCCTCAATCTGATTCATTCTTCACTCTATTTGGAGTTGAAACATTTGATTAAAATTTGTGACTACTTGAGACCCCAGACATGAGACCAGTGTTTCAGGTTCCTGGTTCTTTCCGCGAGTCTTAGTGACTATGCTAGTGTCTCCATGCCAGGCCAATAAAGGGCTCTGATCGAAGAAGAGCCGTGGCTGCAGCTTTTTTTTAGCAATGCTGTTCAACTTCTCATTACCGTCTAGTCCTCTCTGTTCTTGGACCCAAATGACTTTGATCTGGTTGTAAGTGCCCAGTTTGTTCAACGCCTCTATACATTTCGCAACTAATCCTGAGGTTATTTTATAGCAGATTACTGCTTCAGTGTTGCCAGATCAGCAAATTTCCTCCTAGATTTAGAAGATTGCTTTAGGGGAACTTTTAGGAGGAAGAATTGTTTCGGAGAAAGTTTAGAAGATTGATTTTTTGAAGCCTTGAATATTAAGGCTAAAGTGTCCAATTTAATTTAATGAAATTTTATGCTTCAAAGTGTATAATTTATGCAATGAATGAAGGAAGTTTACAAAAGCGAATTTCATACCGATCTCATTTTTTATATGGTTTGTTTGTATTAAGTTCTTGTTAAGCTGAAGCTGAAGAAAAAAACGAGATATATTTGTCTTTTTTTATGAAAAGTTGAATTCCTCAGTTTATGGCAAATTTTTAGGAGATTTTTTTTTAATTTTTGGAAGGAGATTTCATTTTTTTTAAGATTTGGGAGAAAGTCATTTAACACTAGAATGCCCGACAATCTGACCTACCTAAAAAAAATGGATGAAAATTGGAATTTGTGAATGAATTTAGTGAGTGAATTTTGGATTGAAAAACTTGGGAATTGTCATGATATTGTTTTTTTTTAATATTTGCAATTATTTGAAATTTTCATATTTCGCAATTGAAGATGCATATTTGTCTACTTATCAGTAAGATTTGCTTAAAATGTTATATAGGTAGTGAAAATGGCTCCTTTTTGGGCATTTTAGGTAAATTTTTACTATGATATTTTTTTTTTTAATATTTGCAATTATTTGAAATTTTCATATTTCGCAATTGAAGATGCATATTTGTCTACTTATCAATAAGATTTGCTTAAAATTTTATATAGGTAGTCAAAATGACTCCTTTTGGGCATTTTAAGTAAATTTTGCAAAATTGGGGTAAAAAACTTGTTTACAATATTTTTAATTTATGTATTCCATTTAGCTTTGAAAATTAGTAAAAGTCACGTAAGATATTTTTTTAGAAAGCGATGCAATAAAAGTTATTTACAATAAACGACCTCAATGTAGTCAAAATCACTACCTTGGGCATTCTAGTGTTAAGGTATCTTTCAACACTGTAGTGCTTTGATGGCTGCTTGGCTATTCGAAAATATAACATTCGATTTCACTAAAGCTTGTGATAGATTTCTGTGCTCTAAGGGCTGCTTGGCTATTTACAATAAAAAAAATATACTCATAAAATAATTTTTCAACAAATCTATCAAAAATCCACTTTAAACGCGAAAAATCCACCCACATAAAATTTAAATCTCCTAAGTTTCTTTTGATCTTAAAATACTTTCTAAGAGAAGAAAATCTCCTACTCTGGCAACACTGCACTGGACCCTTCTATGCGTCGTCTTTATGTGTTTGCTATTGCAATTTTATGCACGCTTGCTCGACAAGTGCGCAAGTCCTGTGCCTGCAGCAACAATTCGAGTGCGCGTGTAGCAGCAGCTCCTGCGGCACTTTGGCGCGTGTTGCTTTTGCAGCTAGTTTGTTGATTTTTGTTCGTTTAGCTTGCGGCGCAATAATGGCACACACACACACACACACACAGTTGTAAGAGGCAGCCAAGCGGCAATGCCAACGTGCCCCTCGAACCTCTCACACCCACACTCCTTCACTCACTCACTCCCACACTCACTCATTCATTCACTCCCCCTCTCACTCACTCGCGCTACTACACGAATTGTTGCTACATCAGTGTTGTTGTTGCTTTCACCACTTGCCTTCAAGTTATTTATTCTCAGTTGAGCTTATTTCTTGTTCTTGTTCTTGTTGTTGTTGTCTTTAATTATATCCTTAATATTGTCCATTTTGTACGCATTACCTTAGCCATAACCCATGGCTCGTAAAAACTGACTTTTGCTACAATATTTAGTTGTTGTTGCTTTGGTTTGTGTTGTGCACATAAAATTAAACAATCAACTCGCCGCTATTGTCATTGCAGTTGTTTGTACTCGCGCAAGGACATCAGCAGCCTTGGCTTGTCTTTACAGCCGCGCCCCTCCAACCTCCTTCCAACCCTCCATTACGCCCCCATTGCGCCCTCATTATCTCACTCACAAGCACAACATTTCATTTCATTTCATTCCATTTTATTTTTCCTTCTATTCCGTTTTGTTGCTGTCATAAATCATAAATATTGCATTGCAGCAATTTTGTTGGCATTACCAACATTGTTGTTGTTGTTGTTTCCGTTATTGTTGCACGCCCAACTGCGCAGCCAGAAATAGAATCGAAATAAAAGCAAATGGAAAAGCAGAGAAACGACACACAGCGTGCAGGAATTTATGTTGCCCCCCTCATCCTTGCTCCCCTTCCCAGCTGCCAATGTGCGCAAATTGTTGCACGGTTGCACAAATTGTTTTGATTGTCGCCACAAAAAGCAACCATAGTGCGCCATAAACACGCCAACAATATGGCTGCAAAAATTGCACAAATCCAAACTCACAGAAGAAATGGAAGCGAAACTTCGATTATTTGTTGTGGCATTTCGCTGCGGGACGGAACGCAGCTCAATGCAGCGCAGCGATTTGTGCTTTTGGGATTTGTTTGAGTGGATTTTAATGTGCGCCGTCGGCTAATTTAGATATTAAATGTTTTTTTGTTAATGATAGCACAAATAAGTTTTGACGTTTTCCCGAGAAGAGTTTAACCCAACACTAAGTTGGCTTTGCAGCCATGAACTTTGTGCAGCTTAACGAAAATCGTATGGCACAAATGAACTTTAACAATTTTTGAAGGAAAATTTCAATGCCAGACGGGATTTTGCTTTCTTTCTTGTGTTTCAGTGGACTAATTACTCACGTATTCATCCCTCAGACAAATGGTTAATCAGCAACACAAAGATGTCTTCAAATTGTTCACGAAAATAACAAAAACATTCTGTGAGGTTTGTTTCCAAGAAGCTTGTCACAGTTGGCACAATGTGTCCGTAGTGACCTCAAAGTTGGCGTCAACTCATCTCTACAAATCTTTTTCCTATAATTTTTTCATTCAGCAGTGCAATAAACTTTGAAACCTTCTATTTAACATGTCCTTGATTCCATTAGGAACAAACAAAGCTATTTTGTTTATAATTTTCCTTATTTGACCTTAAACTTGTCTTCTATGAAGAAGTTTGACTGTATTTTAGTGTTGGCTACAGCGAAGGCTCAAAGGATTTCTGTCCTGTTATTCGAATGTTGACTTCATTCGAAGGTTTGAAAAGTTATTACTTCGATTAGTTTCGTTCTTGTGGACTTCTTTCTAACTTTCTGTTGAATTTCGAACTTCGGTTAAACGTTGACCTTATTTCACTTTGACGAATATTCGTAAGACAGAAAAACGAAATCGTTTATTTTTTAAGTTGTTTGCAACTTGCTATTGAATTTTAAAAAAAATTTCAAATCTTGAACAAATTTTTCAACAACTGAAACCACCAATTCAATTACTTTGTAGGCTATCATTTGTAGGTCGGGCCATTTACTTTGTATGACTTTTCAAAGTTAACAAAATTGTGTAGGTTTCGCGTTTTTGGGAGTTTTGCTTATTTGCAAATGAATTTCATTGACGTTTGGCATTTGTTGTTGGCAAATTCTCCCAAGTTTCCAAGGAAGAATTTGCCACCAAAAGAGACCAACGCCGTTGGCCGTTGTTTGGACATTACAAAGTTTCAAAAACTGGGTCATTTTCGGATATTTTACCATTTTGTTAACTTCCAATTAAATATCGGGAACGTTTGTTACAGATTTGGAAATTTAAAAGATTTTTTTTAACAACTGGTGGTTAAAATTGACCTCCATTCACTAGGAAATTTAAGAAAATAAAGTTTTTTATTTATGTTTTTCCGATTTATCTTTGGATTTCACTTAGCTTTAAGAACCTTGGAGAATTTGCAATCAAAAAAACCAACGATGGTTGAATGTTGGCTTCCATGCACATTCTGAACGCTGACAAGCTTGCTGACATGCAAGAATATTTAATATTTTTTAATTTTTGTGGACTTTTTTAAAACTTTTCGTTGGATTTGGAGGAGTTTTGGCGCATATTTATCGTTGGATTTCAGTGAAATTTGGCTAAGATTTGGAAACTTGGTAGAGTCTGTGAACAAAAGAGACCAACGATGGTTAGATGTTGGCTTCCACTCACATTTTGGACGCTGAAGAGTAAAGAAAATTAAATATGTTTAAGTTTTTCTGGACTTTTTTCACATAATTAGTTGGATTTTAGGGAGATTTAGTGCACATATCCCGTTGGATTTCAGTGAGGTTTGGCGTAGATTTGGAATTTTGGGAGATTTTGTGCGCAAAAGAGACCAACGATGGTTAGATGTTACCATCCATTTACTTTGTGGCGCTTTGGTAGTCCGGAAAATTAAATCATTTTTAGTTTTTCTGAACTTATTTCAAACTATTTGTTGAAATTTTGGAAGATTTGGCGCAGATTGAAAATTTGAATAAATATTGTCAACAAATGGTTAGATGTTGATTTCCATTCACTTTATTGGCGCCAAAACTAATTATAATCTCTACTAAGGGATTATAATTATATAATTTTACATTTTTGGGAATTTTTTGGGATTTCAGGGAAATTTGACACAGATTTGGAAATTTGAAGGAATTTGCAAAGTAATGGTTGGATGTTGATTTTCATTCATTTTTTGTGTGCTAGAAAGTTGCGAAAATGAAATACTTTTCAATATTTTGGACTTTGTTTTTTTAAAACGATCGTTGAATTTCAGGAAGATTTGGAATTTTAAGAGAAGTTATTAACAAAAAAAATCAATTAAATAGTTTTTTCAAATCTTCGCTGAATTTCGGGGACGATTGATGCAGATTTAAAAAAATAAGAAAAAATAAGAAAAAAGTGAACAACAAATGAAATTAAAATCGTTGGGAAGTTGGCCTTAATTCTAAAATGTTTGGTTTTTGCTTTAGTTTTTTAATTTGAGAAAATCGATTCCAACAAATGGGTCTAATGACGTTTGAATGTTAGTCTTCGTTCTGTTTGTGGGAGAATTGTTTGGAAAAAATAATATTTTTTGATTTCGCGATATTTGTTTTATCTTTTGATTTGGCAACTTTAGAAAATATTCCAACAAACGCAAGTAATGTCTTTTAGATGATGGCTAACGTTCACTTTATGAGCGTTTAAAGAATAGAAAACTCAGTATTTTTGGAGCTTTTAAGTTTGTCATCAATTCCAGTTTTCCAGTTTTAGTTTATTTCCTAAGCAGTAGCTTGTTTGTTTATCTTTTTCTAATTTCTAATATTGGCCCAACAGCCAATAGAATCTAACTTAGTTGAGGTTTGGTTGGAATAACAGCTTTCTCCTAAAAAAGATCTCACTGAAGTACAAAGGGATGAAGCGATTATCCTTTTAATGGCCCTGAGAATCAGTAAGATTCCAGCATGAACCTAACCTAACTTAACCTTACTTACCTACACTTTTTATTTTATTTCACCGTTTCCTACATACTTCAAAAACTCTCTTTTTAACTCTCAATAAATTCCACTAAAACAGTTTAAATGCGGCACAAAAAACACCCAAAATTCGCTCGCAATACTGGCAACTTTGTGTCCTGCAGCTGGTGTGTGTAATATTTTTCAGTGTCTCTTCAAGGATATCCGCCGCCAATCGCAATCCCCAAACACACTTCGCACTAGACGCACTCAAAGCAGCCAAAGTGCATCCGCCACTCACTGGATGCGTCCGGGCGCACATGAAAGCACAAAACACAGCCGCACACATAGAAACAAATGTGCACGCCCACAGACGCAACTCTGTGAAAATAGCCCACTGAAAGTGGAAACAGTGCGCTGGCAGGACCTGCAAAAGACCAACGGCCCACAAGTTGACTAACAAGTTGTGTGCCGGGGGGCCACACGGTGCAGGCCGGGCAAACAAAAGCCAAAAATAGCAGCACGGAAAGCAGCAGTAGAAAGCGTAGTAGAAAAGCTTTAATTGGAACGTTGACAGGAAGAGAATGCTTGACGCTGACAAAAGCCGTCCAGCTTCCGCATTTTTTAGTGCCACGCAAGCAAACAGACATTCATTCAGCACTCACACATTTACATATGCATGCGTGTAGGTGTGAGTGTCAAACATGCACACATGCGCCAAATTACAAAGCAAAAGTTACAGGTTTGTGTTGGCGCCGTCGCACCGGTTGGCAGTTGGCAAGTTTTTTGCTGCTTATTTGTTTGTTTTGTTTTGTTTTGTTTTTGTCTTGCACGAGGAGTGGTACATGAAAGCGTTAAATGTATCCTTTCATAAGCTGCGCACAATTTTCCTAGCTGCAGTTTCCGCTCTCAGTTTCCGCCGCTGCCTTTGCTGTGCAAACACTCAACAGTGGCCGCAACTCGTTAACAATCATGAAAACAACAACAACAACAACAACTGTTGGAACAGTTGTAAAAGTAGTCAACAGCAACAACAACTACAGTGCGGCTAATGCCAAGTGCACTTGTACGGCACCATTGGCCGACAGCATTGCACGGTGGGAACGAGTGGAAGAAGCAAGAGGAGATTAGGTGAGCGGCTTTCCATGCTTTAACGTTTGCATATCTGTCTGCAGTGCATTATGTTAAGCCTTTTTAAGCGTTTCAAGTTTTTTTCAGGCTTTGCGTTTCTACTTTCTGCGATGCTTGTCTCTCTGCGTTTTTTTTTAGCCAATATGCAATGAGACGGAGTTCAACACTTGACCACACGCGCACAAACCACAAACTTCCGGTTGCACTGTGCATGTTTCACACCTCCTTTCTACCTATCTCCTTCCCTTTTTTTCGATTTGTCAGTGCTTCAAAAATGAAATTGCAATTAGTAGCAATATTGAAGACAATCAGTGGAAGGTGACAGCATATCGAATCGAACTGTTCTCAAATGTTGCATTTTGCTCTCATTTACAAGAGCGCTGAGCTGAGCTGACATTCAACTCTCAGCTTAGTTGGCCAAAAAATCGTTGTTCATTTCCATTGTTTGGCGCATCTTTGTATTCCATAGGCTTTGACAAAAGCTTAGTTGAAAATTAACAAATATTCAAAAGTCATTGCATACCTTTGGGCGCCTGTATTAAGTATTACAATTCTGTGGTCAAAAGCAATAATCACTTAAGTTCATAAGAATTATTTTGAGCAGCACTCTGTACAGAACTATGCTAGCATCCTTAACTCAATAATGCCTTAAGTCGACTTAAGCGTTTGTGGTTTTTGACCACAGATTTGTTAACGTAAAATGTCAGCCACCTAAATCAATTTTTGTAGGTGAATTTCTTTTAACCACAAACTCTCAAACAAGAACAAACTTGGCCCAAAGGAGCTTGCTGTGGTTTCACAGTATCTTGTCTCAGGATCTTTATTTGGCCCTTATAAAATTCCCATTATGTTTCTAAGTTGGGTAACGCTTTTGACACAGAGAGGAAAAATTTTTTGGGTACAAAGCTATTCATTTACTACGAGGATTCATAGGAAAGGCAAGAAGTGTTTATACTGCAACTGAGGTGGGTGAGTCGCCTATCTCAGCGTTGATGCTTTTGTATTTGTCATTAGTACTTTCCAGACTTGAATATGCGTTCTTCATCTGGTCTCCGTATTATGCGTGCTATGGTACTAGGATTGAGAGGATCCAGAAATTATTCATACGCTTTGCACTGTGTAATTAACGATTTACAGATCCAATGCCCAGCTATGAATCGAGATGCTTATTCATAAACTTAAACTCCTTGCAAAGTAAAAGAACTGTCCTGTCTTTGTTTTTCGTCTTTGATGTACTCCGTGGTATTGCTGACTCCTCCGCACTCCTCAAAAGGATTTTCCTTAATATTCCAGCCAAATCTGTTCGTTGCTCAGAGTTCTGCCATGTTGGTCATTTTAGGGCTCCGTTTGCTCGAAATGCACCCATTTACAAAGCCTTAATTGAGTTCAATAGAATCTCCAAATATGTTAAGATTGATTTTTCATTTTCAAAAAATCGATTCATGTATTTGTTGAATATTTTTTTAACACTAGAAAGACCGCAAGTTTTCCATATCTACAAAGACTACATATCATATCCGCTGATATCTCGAAAAGTACTCATCAGATTTGGCTAATTTTTCACACAAAAAATTTTAAAAATATATAAAATTTTTCACGATAAAAAAATAAAAGTCACCAAAGCAAAAGTTGATAGAAATACTAGAGAAAATACAGATATTTAAAAAATTAAAACCCCTCAAAATGACCGCAATGGTCTTTCAAGTGTTAATTTAAAATGTGTTCAACTTAGACTATTAGAATTTTTACTGTATTCATAGGCTAAATAAATTAATAAATAAACAAAACCTAACCTAACTTAACCTAACCTAACCAAACTTGCTGACGGTATCCATTAAGTTGCCATTGTTACAGGCTTTTTTTTAACGAATTCCACTCTCAATCAATGAAATTTTAAAATCTAATTAAAGCTCAAACATGTGATTGCATTTTGATTTAACAAATTTTTGCTTGCGTGTGCATTTTCTTTCCCTTTCACTTTGCACCTTTCTTCTCTTTAATCGCTCTATTGTTCTTGACCTTCAAAATTTACATTAAAGCGCCATCGAAAACGCAACTGTTCAGCTCTTCATTTCTTTTTTTAACGCTTTGCTTCCTGCTAATTTTTTTGTTTTTGTTTTCTAAACATTTTAACCCCATTTCAACCACTTTTGTCAACGAATGAATGCTCGTCGCTCGATTTCTTAAGGCTTCACTAAACTATTTTCAATTTGTCAACACGCGACAACAATGCACTCGCCAACAACAACAAGCTGACAAAACACAATAAAAATGACAAAACATGACACAAAGCACTTGCCACAACGGCAAACGGAGAGGGCGTGGGTGTGAAAATGAAATGGTAAAACAAAAAGTAAGCGGTCGTTGTTGCTCCCCGTGGGCGCGCATTAATTTTTACCCCCACAGACACACATTGGCTGATTAAGTTATCTGTGCCAAGTCGGTTAGGGCACGGGAGGGAAGTAGCGTGCACGAGTAAAGCGGAAGGAATTTAGCAAATTTGCGCTGCCAGCAAGAAAAAAATGACGCCAAGTAAAAGCACAACAACTGCGCTGAGTCAGCAGGTCGAGGCAGTGAAATTGCACAGTGGCGTGCTTGCTGTCAATTGTGATTTTATATTGTTCACAACAACAACAACAACAACAACATGTGCAATTACCAACTATTAGCACAATTTGTACTTAGTGTACTTAACATACAATTTGGGCTGACAATTATTTGAGTGTCGTGAATTAGGCGCTGAGGGAAATGCCGGTCAGTGGGTTCATTTTGCTGATAGATGGACAACAACAACTTTAGCTATCAGTGGAATACAGCAATCAATCTTTTGTTGCAATCGAAGACATTTGTCTGTTTATCGCTTCAACCAAATGTTTGTCTAACAAAATGCAGTCTTTCGGGTATTTATTACTATGTATTGTTTTTTTAGTAACGACTAATAATTTCCAATGTTTTCTTTTTGTTGTATATTTTGATTCAATTGGGTTATTTACATATGACTTAATCGGTTAACTGCCTAGTTTTCTATCAATGTAAGCAGTGGCGCACGCAAGTTTTCATTTTGAGGGGTTCCGTACAAATCTTTTGGGTCCAATACCACATTTTCTACTCACAATTTTTTTAGATTTAATATTTTATATTTAGTGCCCATTTTTTCATTGGTACATAAGTAAGACAAATATTTGGGCTTGTTGGACCCCCAAAACTTCCCTTGTGTGCGCCACACCATATAAATTTGTTTTTCATTGTTATGTTTAATCGTCGATTTGTGTAATCGTTATTTGCTTTCAAAACATTATTTTCGTCCTTTACAGTATATTCCTGAGCACATATCATACAATGTTATAGAATTATCTTTAAGTGAATCGTATTATATATCTTCTGCGAGTCGAAGGTCCTGGCAGCCAGTGCTCTCTACTTTTCGTGAAAAAAGAATTGTATTATTTTTCCACACTTTTAAATCAATAAATAAATAAATATCTTTAAGTTAGGTTTTATGCCCAGTTTTTTTTTTCATTATTTATTTTATTTATATATTTTATCACTAATCACACAAATCATTTATCATTAGATTCAAATAACTTTGTCTTTTTTTCTGTTAATTTAGTTAGACACAGATTTTTCAAGCTATATGAATGTATCCTTTATTGAGTTATTAGCTTCTTCTAACATTTCTTGGCTGTGATTAGGTAAGCTTTATCAAGAAAAGGATGGCACTCTAACTTACCCTATCCTATCCTATCTAATTCTATCCTAACCTAAACTAACCTAGCTTAACCTAGCACAACTAGGTTTGTACTAATTCGATCTTAAAATTCAGCTTAAAACAAAAAGTTCACAACATAACCTAACCTAACCTAGAAAAATAAACCTAACCTATGCTAACTTTCCGTTGCTCTTAATGCACTGAAACTCTCCTTTCAACATTACAACCGGAATCTCACTGTAAGTGAAGTAATTTTATTTCAAAATTCATAAAATACCTGAACGGCTTTACTGATTTAGTTGACTTAAACTCTATCAGGAAAATTATGCCACTCCAACTTATCTTATACCATTCTAACCTAACCTAACATAACTAAGTTTGTACTAATTCGATTTTAAAACTCATGAAATAGCTTTAAAACACACAGTTAACAACCTAACCTAATCTAAAGATTAGGTTGCTCTCAATGCACTGAAGGTTGTTGCCCTATTTAGTGAGAATCCATGAATTAATTAGCATTCTTAAACTCTTCCTCCAGCCTTACTAGCACCAAAGTGTCGTTGTAATTTAAGTAATTTAAATTCAAAATTCATAAAATAACAAAGCGACTTTAGTGATTGTTTTTACTTCAAGTTTCCAAAAAACTGACTTCTACTTTCAAGTCTTCTTAGTTGACGTTCTCTAATAATGCTATCGGCCATTAATTGAAAAGATCTGCTACATGGACGATGATATAGTCTGGGGTTTTCACCAATTCATCATAGAGCCAGTAGAGGTTCAAAGACGACATTAATCCAAGACTCACTAAAAGAGTGATTTTGCATTGTCCAATACCCAATCAAAGACAATACTAATCCATTTACTGTGAGAAACAGAGTCAGCATAGATGAAAATATAGTTGGAAGATTTCACCACTTCTCCACGAAACCAGCGATTGCACGATGCTAACTAAAAGAATAATTAAGGTCTTATATAGTCTGGGCAATGATTATTATCAAACTAGCAAACAATCAAAGACGATACTACTCCAAAATTGGCCAAAAGAGTTCTTTACTCAGTTAGAAAGCCGGCCCTCATTCGGTGTTGATTTTTATACAACTTTTGCCCATTTGGCTGATAAGTTTCCAGGAACATGACCGAGTTCCTCGGTTTTGAATTATTCGTTCAAGATGAAGAGTTCCTAGTCTTTGGATAGTCAAACTAAATAGTACTTAAGTTTTGCAGATGTCTGTGGAATAGTTTTTTGATAATACTTTGTCAATTACTAAACTAAGACTAACAAGACATTTGTTTTGTTAGTCTTAGTTTACGTTTGTGTATGTCAAAGAAACACTAAGCATCTCTTTCTTTTTTACGAAAATATATTCTGGCTGTAAAGATTCCATTTGTATAATTTGTATAAAGTCATATCCATCTCAGTTTACAGATAAAACCTTTTAATATTTTTAGATATTTTGTTGAGAAATCATAAATTGATGATTGATTGAAATGGCAGTTAGGACTATGGCTGCAATTGTCTCAATGAAGAGGCACTTTTCTGTCACTACCCGACTCACTCTAGATGAAAATATTTAATTGGAAAGTTCTCGATTTTGCCTCTTTCAATGACTTCTTTGCCCTTAAATCAATCAACGTTAGGAAGTAAGAAGGCTCACTTTCTCTTGTTGTACAACAATGAGGTTGTCTGAGTTTGATGAGCTCTGACAATCACTTTAACCTAACTAACTGTAAGTAGGAAATGTTGCAGAGATTTAACAAAGTGAAGTATTCTGAAATCAACGTAATGCTTCACATTTCATAGGGGTCACGTATTGATTCATCTTAAAAAAGTAAGAATCAGGACAATTTTGCCGTCAATGACTCAGCAATTACGAGACTAGGTTTCCTTTTGACGAGTCTCAGGTTGGGTATACAAGCAATATGCGTAAGTGCCCCAAAGGATATTAAATATTAGTGAGTTCATAAATTCAATTCAATTCAAACCAGTTTATAACCAAACTATTGTTTAAAAATAATCAAGAAACACTAAACCGAACCACTGCACCGAACCACTAAAGAAATTTATGTAGTTCACAGTTATGCTTAAAAATCAACATTAAAATTAACATTGCGTATACGCCAAGTAAGCCCACATTTAGTATTAAAAGAAAAATCACTTCGTACGCTATTTGAGAATCGTTGTGTAACAAAATACAAATATTTGTATGCTAACTTATTTAAACTAACAATTTACAAAGAAGAAAGAATACAAGAATATACAGAAAGATCACAGAAGAAGAAAGAAAGAACGAGGACTGACTGCACAAGTAACGCTGTGAAGTGTATTAACCAAACTATTGAATCGACTGACTGACAACAATTGTGGCATGTTTTAATGTCAATCAGACACAACCAATCCATTTATGCAATTCTTAACTATTTTCCACTTGGCTACATAAAACTAATCCAAATCCATTTCGCCCCTTGAGTGAAGAGTAAAGCGAACCCTAGGCGCATTACAAACTCAACAGTGAGTAAAAATTTATAATACGAGTCACCCTGATGGCGAGCGTGTTGGGTTATTTGAACTGCATGCAACATGCAACGACTGCGCCACAGGACATGTGAGCCAACCACTACGTAGGCACATCTCGTCGGCACACAGAAAGTATGTCAATAATACACATTTGTACATATATATGTATACTTATATATGTATATATTGCACACTGTCTTCAATGTCATTGCGTGGCCATTGTTTTGCTTACTCTTTGCTTCGCATCATCCCTGCAGCAAGTTTAATTTCTTGTGGTAACATGGCTGTCAGCAAGGATCTGCTGTCATGGTGTGCTGTAGACGAGTATTGTAATTGTTTGCTGTTGTTATTGTCGCTGTTTCGATTGCTATTGTACTACGTTGGACGTATAGCGTCGTTTCTATTCGTTTATGTACTTTTGAATTTACTTATAGCTGCATTTTTCGCCCGCCCAACGTTGTTATCCTTGAATGTGCTTTCAAGTAATCGCTTGTTTGTTGTTGCCCTAAATTACAACTCGTAATCGTTGAACGTGTATGTTTGTCAACTGTTGTATAAAAACGAAAAACTAGAAACGAAAATTCCATTAACATACGTTTGCTTCAATTCACGTGGAGTTCAAGTGTTTGTGATTATTATTATTATTTTTTTTGTGGTACTCTTTAGGAATTTTTAATGAAAACTCAACACTGTTGTGATTGTTGTTGATTCTAAGACCACACATGTATAAATTCATATCTATATATATAAAAGAAAGTGGATGTATGTTGAAATCTCCATTTTGTTTTTCTTAAACTTTTGTAGTTTGGCAATGCGTGTGACTTAAATGAGCAATTTTCATAATTTTTGGTAAGCTATAGCAACAAGTTTGTTGCCTAGATTTTTCAGATTTTACATTTAATTAGTTACATCAACATTGATAGTTGCAAAGAGTGACAGACATTTTATGAGGATCCTTGAGTTTCGCAATAAAAATGATAATAATAGATGTATGTTTCGCACTTGTGCAGTTTTTCATTTTTCTTGCTGATTGCATATTTTCAGGGATAAATAAAGTATATTTTGTCGAAAAATAGGTGTTTAGACCACTTTTCAAATTGAATTATTTTTTGAGATCGAAATATATCGAAAGATGTAATTACATTATCCGGCAAAGAAAGAATGCTTCGTAAAATACAAAAAAACCAGGAACATATCATACTTTCACATACTTCTTAGATATTTTCCTCTATGTTTTGCCAATTTTCAGGTTTTTAATTTAAAAAAATATTTTGAATTAAAAGTGAAGTAGAAGCCTCAGCTTTGCAAATTTTGAGAAAACATTAAAAGCAAAAACGCCCACATCAATTCTTAATCTATATTGAAAGATTTAGCAATTTCTTGCTAATCTTGAATTTTTAAGATTTTTTTACTCAATAGACTAAGAAACAGAAAACATGTGCTTAAATTTTTTTGTAAAAAAACTTTCATCTTTGAGCAGCTCTTGCACACAGCTCTTTTTCGAACACAGTTTTTGGGGTTTTCCTAGTTGGAGTTTTTCCTTTCAAATGACATTAAAATCGTGAAATTCTGAGACTACAAATTTTTTGAATTTCTATGGAACGAATCACTGTGCAATGTTTTGACTAAAAATCGCAATTTCAAACATCAACCACTTTCCCTACTTACGTCATTTAGCGCTGTGCAACTTTAACCATTTTGAAAAAATGCTTTTTCTATGAAAGGAGGCGCCTGCGGACGTAGAAGCCATCCAAAAGGCTTGCACCCACATCGTGAAGGACATTCCTCCCAACGATTTAAAACACTCATTCAACATGCTTTCAGATTGTGCAAATCGTTGCCTTAAGTCCGATGCACTAATGAATGGAAATTTTTGCGGGTTCAAACACAACAAATATCAATTTGTCACAAAAATTTTGGGTAACAAATATGGACTCAAATGGTATTTAAAGGTTAAAAGTTGTGTACGGAACCGCTCTTAAATGAAATTCTGTGCGTCACAGGTCTGAAAAAAAACTAACTATTTTGAATAAAATGAATCAATTTGCCCAAAGAAAAGTGTTGTTATTATTATTAAACGTCTTGTTTAATTTGAAACGCACGTTCTATATATTTGAAAGTATTGCGCCAGAACATGATTACACGAGCTTGTCAAGTTTGAATCTTTAAAACTGTTAATTGCTTACATATTATGTCTACCAATGTTATACATTTTTGGCTATCAGACACCTTAAGTCATTTCAGAAATACTATGGTTCCCCACTCCATAACTAAAAGTGAAATTGCGCCTTCCAAGTAAAGTCTAATGGCTCATTATCTTTGCTCAAGTGAACTTTTCGTAAAGAAAAATGCCACTGAGCTCCCGCTTAGCCTCGTCTGTAAACTATTTGAAACAAAGATGTATAAATCTCACTGTTAAATTACCACATCCCAATCAGCCCCAACATGGCGTATACGTAACTTTATTTCGTGTAGTTACTCACTACAATGAATTTACATGAAAAGATTCTCAGAGCAAAGCTCTAAATAATTTATAACCAACACCTTGCAGCCAATACGAGTGCACGGTGTGTGCTGTATTGAAAATAATTAAACGACTTCATACAATAAATTTCGTTCTGGGTGTGACAATAATAAATCCAAACGCAATGGCCGCAATATTTTTCGGCCAACTTTTGGGCCACATGTGAAATGTGCAAATCCTGCAAACGGGCCCTAATGCCAGGAGGAATGCCTGTGGCCGGCGAACGGGCAATTAACACGCGAGCGAAATAAAAAAAAATATCCGAGCATTGTGCGCTATGGCCGCAAGCGTTGGCGAAGTGCAAAGCGCCAACTGAATTTTGCCGTTAGGAGGCAGAGCGTAGTTTGAGCGCTCACGGGATGAGAAGGGTGATACAACGCAACAATAACAAAAATGCGAATAAGCAAACGACGCGAGTTCAGGAGGAGGGCGGAACGAACAGACGCACGAACGAAACCTTGTCAAGGACAAGCACACATGGGCTGCCTCTCGCGTTGCGCTCGCGGCGGTGGCTGGCTATGGCGCAGGTCGGGCCGATCAGCTGTGCGTTGCTTTGGTGTTGGTGTGTTGTTACCAATTCAGCAAATGGCCAGCAGGAGCATGTAGTGAGAGCGCGCAATGCGCGTGAGAACGTCAGTGCAACTCTTTGCGGTTGATGGCCTGAGAAAGGCTGAGCGTTTCCAGCTAACAGCAAATGTTAACTGTAACTGTTACGGTTTATGTTTACTTTCGGTCAACGAAATGACTAAAGTGGTTGTAAGTGTGTGTAGCAGTGTTGCCGCATTGCTTTGTGAATCCAATTAATAATTTTACGTTCAATCAATTCTGAAAATTTTTAATAATTTGTGAATATTTAATTATTTAATTATAAATTATTTTATACATTTGTGAATTTTGTTTAAAAAGTAATGATAATTTTGTTTTTTTTTAATTCCACCAAAACCTGGCAACCATAATCAGCAAATTTTATACACTACACATTGGACACAAAACGTTATCAATTCGGAAATACCGAAAATGCCTGGCGCGCAGTGGGAAACGTGTCCAAATTGTACACAAATGTAAACATTATGAAAATGCTGCGTCGTGCTGGGCCCAGCGGCAACGTCAGTTTACATACTTATTTATATTTATGTGCATACGTTCGTGCTGTGCATATATATTTGCGTATTACGGCGCGTATCTGAGAATTTTGCGTGGGCGACACGCACACATTTGCACATTTTCAGTGAAAATTAACAAAGTATCACTTCATGCTGGCGCTGGCGTTGGCTTTGTGTGTATGTGTGTGGCGTTGTTTCAGCTTTTGGATTTAGTGTCTTAAGAAGTATTTTGGAACGCTCTAACACGTGTATGAGTGTCATAATGATTTGCTGCGTGGAAGGGATTTTGCTTGACGCAATTATCGGTTAATGGCGTAACGGAAATGTGTGAGCAAATCATTGAATTCATTTCCATATAAACCATTTTTAGTTAACAATTCTGTGGTCAAAAGCAATAGTCGCTTAAGAGCGACTATTATTTTGAGCAGCACGCTTTAAAGGAACATAACAGCACCTTTAACTCAATGATGTCTTAAGTCGACTTAAGCGTTTATTGTTTTTGGCCACAGAAATAACAACTAATAAATAAATTTTAAAGCTAAACAAATTTCCAAGCTCCTAGTTGTATTTTTTCAAAATGCTCCTAAAACTATGTCACAAAAACAGGGTTTAAAGGCAATGACCAATGAGGCTTTCCGACCGTGTGGTCACAGTTACGCAGATTCTTTAATATCGACAGCTTTAAAAAGAAATTAGAGTACTTGAAATCATTTAAAGACATTTAAACCATTGCAATACTGGTTGCTTAGCAATATCGTTTTAATATTTGATTAAAAAAGATTTAAATTGTTATTTTCATGGAAAATTCCGGGAGGCAGTGAAGTTTCAAAACCCAACAAATAAATTTTTTCCGAAAAATCTTGCAAAGTGATTCTTATTTGGCAAAATATATGCAAGTAGGAAAATATGTCTACCCCATTCTTCACGGACAAGCCTCTGAACGCTGACAAGGATCCAAAGGAGTGCTTCAAAAAGAGATTCCTGCAGTTGCTGAAAAAACACACTGGAAGTCACTGACAGATTTTGTTTTGGGCTAACTTAGCTTCGTGCCACCAGTATTAATGCTAAACAAGTATTAATGTAGTATGAGAAAAAAACGTAAATTTTGTTAATTTGAAAAAAATATGAATTCTCTGAATTTTCCAGAAATACGACCCATCGAGAAATTCTGGGCGCTAATGAAGAGAGACCTACATATTAAAAAGACCTAAACCGGCTAAATCCGTTCACATTTAAAAAAGTTTAGATTAGTGTGCCAAAAAATTAAGCTTTTGCTGTGTCCAGAATTTAATGAAGGACCTCCACAAAAAGATACAAAATGTGGATAGACCTCCCCCTAAATAAATTTTCTTTTGCAGTTTACATGAAGTTAAAATGTCTTTAAAAAATAACAATAAAGTGGTATGAAAAATATTTTTGTTTATCTATTTTTTTCTAAAAAAATATGTATAAAAACATATTTCCAAAAAAAAGCAACAAATGTTAAAAATAATTGTAAAATCTGGATTTTTCTTACAATAATGTTTTTCACGTTTTTTCAATCGTAGCTAAGGGGAAAAAATATGAAACAAAATTTATAAAATTTGTAAGAAATTAAATAATTATAGAACTATTTTTATAAAAACTGGAATTTTTTAAATTGATGTATTTATGTTTTTCAATACTAACAACGATTAATTCTTAGCGTAATGACCGCTGTTACTATTGAATTATTAATGTTTTCAATATTTGTCAAATACAAAAAAAAAAAATAAGAAATATGTTTGTAAAACTCTTATTTTTCTACAATCAGGGTTTTCATGATTTTTAATCGTATTTATGAAAGCAAAATTGAATTAAAATTTTTTTTTTTAATTTTTTTAATTTAAAAAAGGTTTAAAAAAAATTTAAAAAAAAACTTATAAAATGTGTCTGAAATTCCAAAAATTTTAAAAAATTTCATAAAATCTAGATTTTAATAGTAACAACGGCTAACGAACTTTAAAAAAACTAAAGAAAACGTTTACAAAAATATTTATAAAATTTGTCAAATAAAAAAATAAGAAATATGTTTGAAAAATTTTTATTTTTTAAAATAATGTGTTTTATGATTTTTAATCGTAACAATAGTTATTATATAAAAAATAATAGACAATTTTAAATAATTATTTTATTTGTGTTTCAAAAAGTGGTGAATTTCATAATTTTTTTTAATTGTAAAAACAGTTATTGAGTCAAAATTAAATAAACAAAATTTAGAAAAAATATTTAGAACATTTTTGATTTTAAAAGTAAATAGTTTAATAATTTTCAATCGTAATTTTTTTTATAAAATTTGTATTTTTTTAATGACTTTTGAATGATTTATTGTGCCAAAAATAAAAAAAAAAATTTTTAATAATTTTAAAATTTCGACATATATATTCATTTATATATTCAATGTACGGACAAGTGTGACCAGTTAAACCTTCTTGAGATTAGATCTACATGGGGTCTAAATAATTTTTTTTTCTTTTTTAATAACAAATCCAAAATCTATCCTTACATTGTGAAGTAAAATCCAGACATGATAACAATGATCCGAATTCATTGGAGACATTTTTAAACATTTAAAGTCTAAGTAAATCCAAACGTAATAACGATGATCCGAATTCATTGGAGAAAGCTTTAAACATTAAACAAACCTTTTCTTACTTTGTAAATGAAAAGTCTAATTAAATCCAAACGTAATAACGATGATCCTTAAAACATTAAACGACCCTTTCCTCACTTTGTAAAAGAGGAAAGGGTCGGAAAGGTTGCGGCCCCATTGTGGCAAGTTCTCCATAATATTACAGATCCTCTGAATACTTTAGCGTTTACAAGATACCCGTCACTGTGTTGGAAAAAGTGTTTAAAAATTTTATTTCTTGCTTTGATCACTTTCAAAGTAGTAGTTTCTAACATTTACATGAAAAAAAATGTTTAAAAACTAAATGACAACACTCATTAAACTGTTCTGTTTTTTTAATTAAAACTCAATTGCTTAAAAAATCACTCAAAAGAAATTTTAGTACCTTTTAATGCTCTGAAGCACCAATTTGGCTGGGAAATGATGATAAAATAAGAAAAACAATTAACGTCATCCAAATTGAAAGAAGCATAAAGAAATTATTGTTGTATCTTTTCAGCAGCACAAAGCGAAGAGAGCAAGAGAAATTTGTATACGCGACGGTGACAAAGCAAAAAGTCATTTCCTGCTATTTGAGAATTTTCTACACACTGTGTGATGAATGTGTTTGGTGCGAATCGAGCGCCGGCCAGAGTCCCGCAAGGATATTTAAAGTTCGTCGTGTCCGCACTTGAGAGTCTTCATGCCGTCTGTCAGCGTGTTAAAAGCGTTTTAACAAAAACTCAAAAGCAGTTTTAATAAGGGTCGACAACGGCAAGTTCAGACTAAGCGACTCGGTGCGTAGGTGTGACAGCGTTGTGCTGGCCAATAAGGACACCCAAGCACGCACACGTACAGCCAACAAATATAGGACCAAACAGACACACACACACACACATAGCTGCATGCGAGTACAAAATAGGGACGCGTACAGTTCGCTGGTTAAAGGAGCCGCTGGCGCAGAGCACAAAGAACATCGAGCGACAGCGACACAGTGGAGCGAGGGGACAGAAGCAGCTGCTTTCAATGGGCGCTACAAAACGACAAAGAATTCATAACAAACACACATGCAAACATTAAAGGATACAACGGCATATAGATGTAGAAAAGGACTAACAACAAAATAACGCAAACGAGAGGAAAAGCGAAAACGAAGTAAAGCGAAAGACGACGAGGGGAATTGCAGAAATGGCAACGTGAGGAAGATTTCTGCGTAGGTGCTCAAAGTTGAGGAAAAATAAGAATTAAAGTGAATTGAAGGGAAAATGAAAAGGAAATGAAATAAGCAACAAATGTAACAGCAACAACAACAACAACAATACAAGAGCCAATAGTAACAGCAACACAAAAAACAACAACAACAACAAAGACGAGAAAGACGATGTCGACTGTTCAAGAAAGTATTCAGTTGAACGTACGATAAGAGCAACAACAACAACAAAAACAGTGGCAACATTAGCGACAGCGAACGAGCAGCGGCAGGAGTCCAAGGACATTAGATTTTACAGCTGTGCGACAGCAGCTTCGAAAATATCAGACGGCGCAGGGACTTTGAAAAATTTTGCAATTTTGTAGCAAACATTTTCATGTTGCTGTGTAATTTTTTTCCCAGCGTCAACCACGTTAATTGCAAAATATTAAAAAGGACAAGTGGATGCAAGGCAGATGGATGGTGCGGGCGGGAATAGAAATGAAAATTGGGGAAAAATTGAATGGGCCACGGACGAGAGGGCGACAAATGCAAATGCTTCGGAAGCTGCGTCGTCGTTGAGCAATCAATATGGCAACGCCAAACGTGGCCCGTACAGCTGTGCCACAGAGTTGCCATGCTGCGCATTGTTGTTGTTATTGTTATGATTGTTGTTGTTGTTCAGGAGCAGTTGTTGCGGTTGGAAGCGGTGTTGTTAGTGTTTTCGTGTTAGATGCCAAATGACGTATTTAAGAATGTGAATACACAACAACAACAACGACAATGAGCAAATAACAAAGTAACGACAGGAAATTAACGAATAGAGGGGCCGGCCGGCCAAACGGCAGGAAGGAAGGACGGAAGGAAGCGAGTGGAGAACAGACAGAACGGCACTGCTATAATGAGCCACAAAGCGATTGGGCGCTGAAATGCGACTGGCGGGCAAATAAATGTATTTCAAAACGAAACTAATTTCGTGCGCATACAAATACAACAATATAATCTGAAATGCGAATACAGGCAGGCAGTGGCAGCCGAATGACGCAGCAATGTGTTGCGGGAGGAATGAAAGGGCGCCACATTTTTCAATGTCAGCGACATAAACAAAAGCAAAGCAAAGCTACACTCGTCCTTCCCACTGCCGCACGTTACGCCAAACCTGCTTGTCATTGCTATGCTATTGTTGTTGTTTGGGCATTGTTGTTGTTGTAACTTTGTGTGGCAGCCTACCGCAATGACAAGGGACGTGGGGAAAAATCGCATTCAGCACTTCAAGGATGTGCGCCCTTGTCGCCATGGTCGCCCAAAGCGTTGGAGGAGTTGCATTTGAATAAGTTTCTCTATATGTTTGCATACTTTTAGAGATAGGTATGTCTGAGCTAGAATATGTGTGAGTATATGTGTACGTTTATGGGTTTAAATTTGAATTTATTCGTGTACTTACATTGCTTGTGCTGCGGCTCCTGTTCCTGTTGTTGTTGTTGTTGTTGTTGTTGCTGTTCACTTAATGGCTGTTGTAATTGTGTGGCTTGTTATTGCTGCTGCTGCTGTTGTTGTTGTTGTTGAGGTGATATCTGCGTCGCGCTCGTTATTCGGCTGCAAAGTTTCTAATCACTCATACGCCCCGTTGGCGCCACAACTTCACTGCACTTTGTGTGTCGTTTAGAATAGATTTCAATAAAATTTGTATTATTTATAAATGACACACTAATACATTGAACTTCAACAATTGATTATTTATATTATGTATAAATTTTTTGCACAAACACACACAAAGTTACGCACGTTTGGGGAAAACAACTCTAATTAATTGACAACAACGATTTAACGGATGGCATTTTTTGTTACTTTGGCTCGACACACACACACTCGCACACTTGTATAGTAAATAGTTCAGCTAAGAAACCGTCGTCGTCGTCGTCGTGCAGTCGGCGCAATCGGGAATAAGCAGGCGCGCTGTCGGCGTTTCCCTTTTTTTGCGCCCGAACCGACAAATTTATAGTATTCACAATAATAAAAGATCCAAACAACAACGAATGCGAGCGCACGACACAAAGAGCAGCAGGATAACAACTATGCGTGTGTACATAGAAGGAGGGCGAATGGGTGCCACGGCAACAGTACAGCACAGCGCGAACCGTTATGCCAACATTCGAGAGCGCAACGCCAGCGTAACACACACACACACACACGGAACAAACGTAAAACACAGCACAGATGAAGCACGGGAACAGAACGCAGGCCGAAATTTATGTAACCAATATTGAACGAAAGAGGAAAATTCATTCACGCTGGCCAAATTACTTTTCCAACCGTTTCCACGCCGCGTGCATGTGAACGTTTTCACTATTTTCAGTAAAATATTTTGCACTGAATATTCAAAATGTGTTTACAACCGACCACAGTTGCGGGCCATTTTTGCGTTCATTTCACTTTGTAACCATTCAACTGTAAAAACTTTAGTTGTTCTTTTCAGCTTTGACTCGCTGGCTGCTGTGCGCGACTTGCAAAAGTTTGTTGAGTTTTAATCAAACGTTACTGAATTCAAAAATAACCAACACCATCTGATGTGTGGTAGTGCAGTGTTGCAAGTGAGTGCTTTATCAGTGAACCGAACTGTCGACCACAACTGTCTCAGACTGACTGCTAACGGTGCTCGTTGATGGCTGACGGCGTTCGCTTGTCAGCAAAAGGAGGAATAAGACCAGTTAGTCGCTCGAACGACTCCAACAAACCAATAACCAGCAGCGGCCGCCCAACGCCCAGTGCGCGGTAATAAAGAGAGTTAGTCAGTGGAAAGAGAGAAAGGCAAACACAAAAGAGAGCGTGCGACGGTCTTTGCATGAAATGCGACAAACAAACTGCACGTTAGACATTTGCTGATTTGAATGGTTTGGGCTGTTAAATTTAACTGCGAATTTGAAACAAATTTGGTAAAACTTAGTGAAGAGATACACACAGCAATACTATATTTAATTAGTCTCTAAGAATTTGTTCTGTAGACCGAAATAAATAATAAATAAATAAATAAAATCAAATATTTTAACCAGAATAAATTTGTATCGAATCGTATCATTGACTCGACAGCGCTATTACAAGACTAAAAAATTCCAGTTTTGTACGCGAATGCAAGAAATTTGCTATTGTTCGACCGAAACCGAGTTTTCAATGCGAAACTAAAACCAAAACTAAGTTTCAGCCCTTGTTTTAATCTTCGGTCAAGCTGAAACTGAAACTTTTGGAACAAATGCAGTATAGCGAACCCTCATGAAAAAAAACTGAAAATTGGGCCCTATAGAGCGTATTTTTGTGAATCTAACAAACTAAAAACTTTGCCGGGGAAACGCCCACAAAAGGCGTGGCTTGGGGTCAAATTTCAACGTTTTTATCAAAAAAACTCAATTAATCTCCAACTGATTTACACGATATGGGTATCAAACGAAAGGTATTTTTCATACCTTTGTATTAATGTAACAACATTAGATACGTAAAATGCACTAAAAAAAAGTTTTAAGCAAAAAAAAATTTTTATAAAAATTTTTTTAAAACGGATTTTTTTCTTGAAAAAATCCATTATAAAGGTGCAATAAGTTTGTTACCATATTATAGCCTGGGAAATTCCCTTTACAATAAAATATAAAAATGTATACTTTTGTTGTTTTTCAATATATATTTTTCATTTTTTCTAACTTGACCTTTGGTCCAAAGTAATTTCGTAGTCATCTTCGCCATCACTTTCGGACAATGAGGGCTGTAGGGGGTTGTACAAAGTACCTGCCGTATTAAATAACGTTTTCAAAAGATCCTGATTTCTAGCTTTGCATTCTTTAAGAAGCATAAACTTTGCCAGATAGCCATCGACAAAATCAGAAGTTTTGCACAATTCCAAAACATGGCCATTAGCACACCAATGACTACCTTCGTTTCCTTTCCATTAACTTTTCAAGGACATTTTCGCTGATCTCAAAAGCCTCTTCACTTTCAAATAGCTGGTACAATTTGAAGGGATTCATGTGGTCCATATTGAAATAAAAATGACAATTTTGGATAGTTTAGAACTAAAAAGCACACTTATATCCTTCGTTTATCGTTCAACGGTACTTTTCCACACTTATATTCTGTGCTTACCGTTCAACGGTACTTTTCCAGGAGGTGCAGGGTGGTAGTAAACCACTTTTTTCTGTATTAAAGTACTTTTTGTGTGGCCGGCCTTCGGCCGGGCTGCTTGAAAAATAATGAAAATTTTAGATTCAGGAGCCAACCCTCTATATAAAAGCATACTCATTTATTTTTTTCACGAGGGTTCGCTATGCTGCATTTATGCCAAACTTTTTAGTTAATATATTGAAAACATCTAATAAAATATCGATTTTCTTTTACTATCCATTCAAAAGATATCCATCGTCACTTTGCACAAACATCTGCGAGTTCAACCAAATTTTACGAGCTATGTAGATTTAATTTTAGATTTGATTTTTATGTTGGTACACTTGTCCCTAGCATATGTTTACATTATCAGTCAAAAACCAACTAAGTCTGAAAAATATTTATACCCTATTCAGTCAGCTAAATTGCGCAATTAAGACATTTTGTCAATTTATCCTCAATTTAGCTCGAAATTGAACTCAATTTGTCATACAAAAATCTTAAATTAGCTAATTGCAATTAGTGCTAAATTAACCATAAATTTAGCTCAATTCCCCATGCAATCCTGTGTCGTGGTGTTATTGATAAAAAAATTCATTCACAATTGACGTTGGAGTTTAAATGACATCAAAATTGTTAAATTCTGAGACTATAAATTTTTTGAATTTTGTCTATGGAACGAATGCAATGGACTAAAAAAGATTCAAGAAGATTCAATATGTCTGTATAGTACGTTATCCTAAAGTAATAAAATTTATCTACTTAAATGAATAAATTTATTTATTTTTAGGGTCTGGTAGACCCAAAACTACTACTACACAAAAACTACTGTTGGTTTTTACAGACTAACACGATTCCTGCCGGACTCTTCCCTTTGCGTAGAATCACGAGTACGAGTACGTACGATATATCATTATATAAATATATTCATACCATATATAAATAAATACATTCATTATATATTTATTATATATTCACCATATGGTCACACTAAACATGCACTAAAAAAATTACATAAATTTTTCAAATTTGCTTTACATTAAAGCGCTCAAAAAATTGGCAAAATTTTAAAGAAAAAGAATTCCGGTTAAATGGACCTAAATTTGTATCTAGTAAACATTGTGTCTACACCTTAAAACTACTTTTAGTACCTTCTAACACAAACGTGGTAACTAGAGGATTAAAGGATTTTTACAAATTTACCAAAACCTACGACAACCTCAGTCTGGTGTGTATGTGTGTAACTATGAATGTTTGTATGTGTATGTGTGTACCCAAAAAAGAGCAATTCCGCAAGCACCAAAAATCGCTCGAAATGGCGAATCGGTAACAGTGAAGAGCGCCAACGTTGTTAACACTGTTACACCAACACACACCCATACACATCCAACAACAGTATGCAAACATTCCTCTTGCTATGCGCACAGCTGAGATTGCACCGTTACAGTGCGAATGACGAACTGCCTTTGTGAGCATTGCCGCCGAGTGGCGAAGACTTGAAAATTGAACGCCGAGCCGATTTCGTCAATGCCAGGTTCAGCAGATTGAACGCAACCATAGCGACAACAACGCATCAACAGGCCGGCTGACGGGGAGTACGGCGAGTGGACATGGCCCACACCTCACTTTCACTCTCAGCTATTGTTGTATTGGTTGTTGTTGTTGTCGGTTTTTCTGCCAGCTGCAGAGAGCATTTTGCTGCGACGCAATTGTCAGCTGAATACGTCGACCCCTCGAGTACGTGTAGCCGTCATTCAAATATTCAGTTGAGCTGCGTTTGGTTGTTGTTGTTGTCGCTGTTGTCAGCATTGTTGTCATTTGTTTTGATTTTTGCATTCGAATTGTGGCACTTTGCTCCTTGGCCGCCCTTGGGACTTGTACACACGCAGCGAGCGAGCGAAATTCGCATATTGCGCACTCACTCAGGTTGGCAAATTCGCCAATCCGACACACACACACACAAACACATGTCGTACTTATGTGTGTGTGTATGTTATGTATTTTGTGTGTATGTGTACTACTCGTAGTGCGAATATTGCAAGTTGGCAATCACTGTTGGGCACTTATTAATTAATTATACATAATTGTGCGCTTCCTGACCGCACTCTCGCCCCTCCACCCTCTCACGGCTGGCAGCAGCAATTGCGGCTCCCCAGCGACTGCTCGGTTTCAGCTCGTTTTGATTGCTCTCACCGGGGTTATGGGGCAACAGGGCCGTCGGTGGCAGTGTTGCGAAGCATGAGAAATTAAATGAGGCTGCCACCAGCCCCCAAACGCCAACGACCAGCCGCCCGTCTACACGTCAATGTCGCACACCAGCCACTACACACATGATAGCCTTTGATAATGAATTCGTTGGGCGGACGGCGAGGTGTCGGTGTGGGTGCGGTACACGTGTGCGTTGTTGTTGTTGTTGTTGTTGTTGCAAATTGAAACAGCTGTTCCGTTTCGGTGTACATTTTACTACTTCGATGTTACGTAATTTTTTCGGGATATTTTACTCGATTGCGCTGGCCGGAGGGTTGGTTGGCCGACGAGGGATTTTCGGGCTGAAAGTTATTGTTGTTGTTCATTTGTTTCGAACGCTTTACTCAACTCAATTTGGCTTCGCTATTATGCTAATCAATATTTGAGAGGAAAGTAGAGCAAATTTCATTTGAATTGGCGGTTTTCAAACATTGATAAGAACAAAGACAATTAAACTATTGTTATTTGTCTTTGATAAGAGATGTTGTGGTATTGAGATGTTTTATGCCTCAAGGGAGCGATGACGGGTGGAGAAAAATCTATTTTACGAGTACTTATAGCAGGGGCGTAGCCAAGGGGGGGGTTTAGGGTGTCAGAACCCCCCCCATAGCCTATAATTTGTCAACATTTTCAATCACTATGCATCGTATGTACGTTCCCACATTAGCAAAAAGGTCTTTTCATATTTAAATATTTAAAAGAATATTAACAAAACCCTTTTTTTACTGAAACTTATTTGTTTTTTTAATAGTCACGTTTAGGCTTAATGCAGCGATTTGTATGTTCTAAAAACATGTCTAAAGAGTAGTTTATTTCGTCGACCGGAATGTCCTTCAGGATGTCGGTACAAGCCTTTTGGATGGTTTCTACGTTCTCAAAACGCTTTTTTTAATCGGCAAATGCATTCTTTGAAAATGTGAAATTCGCACGGTGGCACATCATATGAAAACAAAAAAACAGTCAAAACAAGTGTCAATAGATCGGATGGCATCCTTCGATAGCCAAATGTTCAGTTAAAATGCAATAAATTTATGCTATTGAGATGCTTAACCTTCGCCTTACTTAAGATGATCCCAGGCACTTCCGCTGCTATTTTGAGTAAAACTCACAATAAATATATAATAATTTATAAATTTGTTTCATACTTCAGTATTTAGTATCTTCCTCTGGCGATAGTTCGTATTTCGAAAAAAGGCCTAACTTTAATGATTTATTTTGAGACTATGGAAAATATTAGAAGATTTCTTTCCAGAGGGTTTATTGAACACATAATGAGGTACGCAAAAAAAATTATCGTGAGTTTTAATCAAAATGGTAGCGAAAGCGCCTGGGATCACCCAGGTACATTTGTATAAAAAATGACAAAATTCAAGTTTAAACATGAACAAAATTTCAAAAAAATATTTTTTCATGTTATTGAAAATTACCTTAAAATTTGTGCAGATATTAAACATGAATATTAAAAAGATCACCCGGGTGGGTATAAGTAAAGCGAAGGTTAAATCCAATTTCAAGAATTTCAATGAAGATTTTGGCTTATCTTTTATGAATTACCGCCCAGTTTTGATCTACGGTGATCGCGGATTCAGTTGGCTAACACTTTGGTCATCATTTATGTTCTGACAATCGTTTTTAAATCGCTTTTACCACTTATGAACTCCACCACGGTATAAACAAAAATCACCATAAACTTGGTCCATCAATTTAAATGCTTCGGTTAAAGTTTAAACATTTTTAAAACAATAGTTAATATTGGATCTTTGTTCGATGCACATTTTTCTACGATGACACAAACATACTTCCACTTCAGATGCAATAACTTCGCTTTCAGTCCACCAAATTTCATGAAATTTTTACTAAAAATCAGGGAATAAATTTAGTTTTTAATGCATTAAGTCACATAAGCCACAACAAAATGCCCTATTTGGAAAGTGCATTTTACTTTAAAAAACATGTAATACTAAACTGGCAAAAAAATTTTTTAAAACCCCCCCCATGACCAAGTTCTGGCTACGCCCCTGACTTATAGTATAGCTGTCCTGAAAATAAGGATATTTAGTTACATGAACCAATCGAGTCGCAGAACATCCGCGAAAGTTTAAATACCATTTGGAACTAAAAAATTTATGTAAATCGAGCTAGTTGGTTACTTTCGAGTAGCCCCACTACTTTTTTATTTATACACTTTCCCTCTCTCCTGTGTCTGTTGTCATCCTATTTTCTGAGCCTAAAGTACAATGGGCTAATAAGCTCATCTAAGTACATCTGATACAATTGTCACTTGGTGCTCAGATATCTGTTTGAGCGCCATCTGCTGGGAGTTTGCACGTGATAGGTTTGTAAACAAGTCAGTGTTTTTTTCTGTTCGGCGACTTTAATCGAACAAAAAGTATGTCTGAAATTTTGTGTTTCTAATACGACGACTCGACATTGTCGAAAACACAAACGTACGAGTGGTACAGAAAGTTTAAAGCGTACTGTACTGTGGCTGATGAGTTTCCTCGTTCCGGGCCGGTCTCGATAGTTCAGCGGGTAGGCCCTAGGTTCAGTTCCTAGCTGGGGCTAGTGAAACACTCATCTACTTCTATCGCTATCCACATGAAACAGATGAGAATTACAAGAATCGCACAAGTGCGCTCTTGGTAGGCAATGGCAAAACCTCCAAGTGTGAAAGGGAAAATTGCCAAAAAACCGCCGTTCGGATTCGGCGTTAAACTGTAGGTCCCCTCCCTCCCTTCTCCTATCCGTTTGAAATATGTGTTGTAATGCATGTTGAAAAAATAATGTTACATACACATTTCAAACGAGTACCATTTGTTGTATCAGAATGGGCCCATATAGAGGCCTAAGTGTGTCTCATACAGAGGTAGCCACTACAACCTATCTACCTTTCTCGTTCCGCTCGTCCATCCACCAGGGTGATTGACAAGAACATCGAAAAACTTTAGAAAATTATTCTCGCAGATCGTTGCGTGAATATCATTGAGATGGCAGCCGATCTTGGTGTCTTGTTCGTATTATGAACAATGTTTCGGGCTTGACATTACTTGGGCCTAGAGTACAGAATACAGCAACGGTTAGATGTCGATAAGGGAATGCTTTCTTTGGGCCAAAATGTTATTGTCGGCATTATTTCCGTTGAGGCTACATTGTTCTATGAATATGAATTAGAAACTAATCAACAATCATCGTAATGGCGCTTCTCAAACGATCGAAAACCCCTAAAAAAAACACCACAAAATCGATTTCAAATCAAGACATTGTTTTGCTTGAGTGCCATGGTGTCGTCCACTCTGAATTTCTTCCGCCAGGCCAGATAGTAAATCAGGATTATTACGTGAGCGCAATAAAATGTTTGTCGCAAAAATGCCAGAATTGTGGAGAGACAACGTGTGGTTTCTTCACTACGACAACGCACCGACTCACACGTCTCATTATGTATGCAACTATTTGACCAAAAACAACATTCATACCGTTCCACAAGCTAAGAGTATTCAACTAACATGGTTCCTTGAGACTTTTTGTTATTCCCGCGACTTGAGTTTCCACTTCAGGGAAAACGTTTTGAGATGAAAAGTGTTGGGGAGATTGAGAGAATGGATCCAAGAAGACCCCAGATGATCTAGGATGAAATATGTGTCCTGCCTGCAGTGGGATTTCGATTAATAATTTTTATTATAATTGGACTATTTTTGTTTGATTAAAGAACTCTGGATATTTTTTAATCAGAAGGCGAATATCTATTTTTAACTTTTATCAACTTTGTTGTTACATGGCAACATACAATTTTGTCCATGTCTGTTTACAGAAACACAATTTTTCGTTTCGATCTTTCAAAAAGTTTAAGTCTTAACACTCCTTCAACAGTCACTTTGCCACAAATCTTTTGACAAAAAACTTAGGCTCAGCTCCTAAAAAAAAAACAAGACATATACACAACCCTCTGGTCATTTTTTAGATAATTAGATAAGAATCCAGCAACCGAATGTAAATGTGGCACCAATATATATAAATGGAGTAAAGAAAATACATAAATATGTACATTACTATTGATATCATTCTTTATCGTAGGTTTAATGTCACTGATCCAAGCGATTTACACCTAATGAAGAGTATCCCAATCAAAGAAAGATTCTGGTTGATTGGTTTCGTAGTGCTTTAACGCAGGAACTCAACTGCCGGGCAGTTCCGGAACTATTCTATTATTGATGATGTGAAGGACCTTCGGCCTTCTTAAAAGATTTCTGAATATTTCTGATTCATTTCTCATTTCGTTCATACTATTTTTCTTTCCCAACACACCTACTTCCGACTTATAAAGATTCTATCTATCTACAGAAAAATCTATAGAAAAAAATTGGAAAAGTCAAGTCAATGTTTCAACATAAAACTTCAACCCAATTGTAATCGAATGGAATGTTTTCGAAAAACTCTATTCTTACATGTAAAACGCTTCAAAATTGTAGATTTACAATATGAGCCACACTTCAGTTAACATTGCAAATTAACTAAGCAACACTGCAGACACATTCATGAATGTTGTGCTGTTGAATATTTTCCAAGTATGGCGTTGTAATTGCAGTGCAAATGCACTCAAGTGCCCAGATGTGCACACAAATTTACTCACACGCACACACACACAATTCTCAAGCTATTCATATGTCACTATTATCTAAATGACAGGGATTTCCCATTGATTTTCGATTAAATCGTGTGGATTAAAATTGGCCTTGTGCTGTGCTCTGCCGAGAGTGTCGCATTAAAATTTCAACATTGCAGTCAAGGATAATGAAACAAAATTATCACGCATGCACACGTTGTGATGCAATACATGTCAACGATCGATTGGCAGCACAAGCCACACCCACACCCACACTCTCACACAACCGCACAGCCAGACGCCTGGACGCGCCAAGTGTACTTAATACAGTTAGGTGCACATGCAGTGCGGCCGATAAGATGGCTATCAATAAATATTAATGGCGCGCAAAAGAGCGCTTCACACTGCGACAGAGCGGTTAGACTATGGTAGGATCGGGCGAGGAAGGGGAATGCACTGCATGTGCGGACATATGCAATGACAAAAGTGTCAATGAAGTTTCACAAAAAAAGTGCGCACAAATCAATAAAATGTTGCACGCACCACAGCAACAACAAGCACTGGAAATAAAATTGATTACAACAACATTGCCAAAGTTAATGAAAAAATCCGCACACAAACACACACACACATACACAGAGAGAACAAGAAGAACTCTGGTTGAAGACGTACTGAAAATTCCCTACAACGAGAGAAAACTTTATCGATAGAAGATAATGAAGAGTTCTGTGGATCAGACCAAAGAAGTGGATTTCTTGTGGATCTGTAAAACGTAATCTTTAAAACTTTACAATCTAAAGATATTTCTTCATCTGCATCTATGAGGATTTTCATTCCCTGCGAGAAGAAAACAAATTCGCAAAGCCAATTTTAAATGCTTTCGATTATGTTAAAGTTTTATTCGATGTAACCTACTTAAGTGGTTGTAATTGTCCTCAAGATAGCACAATAGTTGGAATGAGATTAGAAATGTTTGAAAAACCAGAACAGCTTTAAAGATGCTGTGATGATGCTTTGCAGGCTCGTTCGCAAATGCTGGGAACAGCCTGTCAGCCTGGAGACCAAACGAAGAATCACTTTTGTTTATGGGAACTATTATGACTAGCAGAGGACTCTCATCACCGACATTAGAGGAAATAAATAACTGCCCTCGAAACTGAGTTTTGTGCAGTCCAAGAAAAAAGTCACGCTTTATAATTGATTTTTGGGCATCCATTTATTTTGCAAAAGCCCAGCTTCAAATTTGTTTAAATAAAAAAAGTATGGTCTACTTAGGCAAATCCTTCCTTAGATTAGGTTAGGTTAGGTTAAAACACTAAGACCGCAAAAAGGGACCATTCTAATACCATAAGGAAAAAGTGATCTGACTTACTGCAAATCGATGTGCCTACACAAGTCTATTTGACTTGACTGATCTGAAGTCATCCAAGTTGTCGAAGAAAGGAGAGCCTTGGGATTTCCACCTTCGCATAGAGAGAGCCGGGCAGTGACAGAGAAGGGGGTTCGCTATATTAAAGGGTACGAGTTCATCAGCAACTATGAAGACTTCTATCTCCTTAGCAAGAAAACCATTAGATACGGTTCTCTCTGTTTTACAGATCGTTTCAAATGTATTTAAAAAATCAGTTCAGTTCAGTTATGTTTGGGTTCATATTAGCTTTTATCAAATTTTGCAAAAATTAATAATAATAATAATTGACTGGCACGACAGCCCGCTTACGCGAGACTAAGGCCTAGCTTCCCGCAACCACCTGTGTTGTGCGTGTGAATTTGTACGCGGGTGGAGGGACCTACAGTTTTATGCCGGTTCCGAACGGCAGGTTGGGAGCTTTTTCATAAGCAATTTTTACTCTCAGAGGTTTGCCATTTCCAGCTGAGAGGACAGCCACCGAAAGAGAAAACGAGTTTTCCCGTTATTTTTTTTAGGTGTTATTACAGGCAGTATTTGAACCTGAAAAAATTATTGAATTATTGAGTATTTGAAAAATTAATACTTGTTGAAATTAAATAAGAAGCGAAAAAACTGATAGTTCGCTTCGGCAAATCCTTCATTAGGAGGTGATTAGCCGAAACGATATGTTAAAGCATACAGGTTCATCAGAAACTATGAAGATTTCTCTCTTGAGAGAAAGAACCAGTTGGTACTTGATTGTAAGTCCTTTCCGTAAAGTAGCTTGCACTAAGTTGACAATCGGTGATGCTTGAACTTTTGCAATCTCCCAGCTTTACAGATCAATTTAATTATGTTCTAAAACTCAGTTTTGTGCGTGTCAAGAATCCAATTACCCCGTAAATGATCTTTGCTTCATTCGGATTCCTTGGATTTCTAAGAATAATTCGTATACGAATTTAAAAAATTTTTCAGTCAATTAGTTTCTTCTCAAAGATACAGATCCAGATTTTTGAATCTCCAAAGATAATTTCCCATTCGAAAACGTGAAGTTTTTCCACAGGCAATGATTATATTTTCTTCTTTGAAATCCAAACAGTATCCTTAGTGACAGCTAGCAAAAACACCGTTTTTATTTACAGATATAGGAATTTATATTCTAACCAATAAATTCTCAGAGCAACAACAAGCGATTTTAAAACAAAAAAATTAAATTTTCGTGTTGAGTTCGGCAGCTTTGAGTTTTTTCGAAATTCAATTGTAATTAATCAATCAATTAATCAATTTTCAATTTGTAATTCTTTTTTGTCCTCATTCATACCACTGCGAGGTGTAGGGTATTCGAAACACGTTACATGTTGAGCGAATTGTGTGGAAAAACACCAGCTCGTAAATATTTTGATAGCGCACAAAGGACGCAATATCAAATGTACGAAAGCTAAGAACCGAATGGAAGTGGCGGAAGGGGAACGACTTATCTACGCAGCCACCTGCGCAATACACAAAACATTTCAATCTCATCGCTTCACATATGGGAAATCGATAAAATTATGGAAAATTAGGCAGACACCTGCGAAAATTAACCGCAAGCCAGATTGAGGCGTATTGAATTCTAGACGCCCGAGCAGGTTGAAGTTGATAAAAGCGAATGCCATGAAAAAGTTGATGTGTTTTTTTATTTCATTGGGTCGCCTATGCGGCAGTGGCAAGCGCGAAATATCATTTAGGGGGCTGTGGGGCGAATGTCGTAGAGTTGATTTTGAAGCAAATTTGTTCGCTGCAGCTTTTCCACTAATCTTATTTAATCTAAACTGTAGTGAAGTAAAATTTTTTGTACACAATTTCTTGTATACAATTGCTTTATACAATTTTGAAATGTCCTGGATAACTGGAATTTTAAGCTGTGAGTAATTTGAAGCCCCGGAAAATTCGCTCTTCGTGCGTCAATATTAAGGTGGCTCGCAAAAATGTAGGTTCGTACTGTATCTACATACAAAAATATGTATGGCTGCATGTGCACATATATACACAATACATATGTTTTTTTTTTTATATTTACCCAGTCGGAAATTTGGTAAGGTGATTCCAAAGTAATGCATGATTTATGCCTTATTTCGTATGCTGAAAACAGAACCGTACAGAAGTAAGGTATTCGTAAGCGAAGTTATGAATACTTCAATTTTAAGCTTACAAAGTAAGCAAGGAAAAGTATGCATGAAAAATATAAAAAAACGACGACGCCCGAACAGAGACAAATGCTTACTCGGTAAGGTATTCGTAAGCGAAGTTATGAATACTTCAATTTTAAGCTTACAAAGTAAGCAAGGAAAAGTATGCATGAAAAATATAAAAAAACGACGACGCCCAAACAGAGACAAATGCTTACCCGGTAAGGTATTCGTAAGCGAAGTTATGAATACTTCAATTTTAAGCTTACAAAGTAAGCAAGGAAAAGTATGCATGAAAATTAAAAAAAGATATAAGCTACCAAAAGTAAGGTATTAGTAAGGTATGTTCCGAGTAGCTCCGAGTTTGAAAGAAAACAGTGAATGAACAAACGTAGCGGGTTGGGCTCGATAGTCTAGAGGGTAGAGCGCTGGCTTTTCATGCCAGACGCCCTGGTTCGAATCCTAGCGCGGGCTGTTTGAACACTCATCTATTTCCATCGCTATCCACATGAAGCAGTTGAGAATTTCAAGAAAAGCACAAGTCAAAATATCGCAGGCAATAATAAAATTTTTATTTTTATTGGAAAAAGTAATTATTTATTTGTAATCATTACGTATAGCTTACGCTGTAAGCTATATTGTAAGGCATACTGCTTACGTTGTATGCTATTGGTAAGCGAAACGGTAAGCATGTGTTCGTGCGATGCTTACTTTTTCAACTATGCGTAAAGCATGGGTAACGAGGAGGAAGCATCGAAAGCCTAACCCCGTCAGTGTGAGACTACACCCAGTCGGAAATGGAACGATGAATCAATGCATTACGGAATGCTTATTTTTCGTTGTGGAGTACTCCATATTTCCCTTACGAATTCCCATTACTTTTTTAAGGAAATGGCCGCCTGACGTAAGCATTATTTCGTAAAGTATAAAGAGAATCACATATGCTTACCCCCTCACTTACTATTGTAAATAGAAAGGAATGCAAAGAAAATGCTCGGAATACTTCGTGCTTGCATTCCAAATACTGTTTACTTTTTCGTATAATAAGGTAGTGCGACTTTATAAAAGTGAGCGCATGCCAAACATGCTTTACGCATAGTTGAAAAAGTAAGCATCGCACGAACACATGCTTACCGTTTCGCTTACCAATAGCATATAACGTAAGCAGTATGCCTTACAATATAGCTTACTGTGTAAGCTATACGTAATGATTACAAATAAATACTTACTTTTTCCACCTAGCCGTAATGTGCTATTGGAATGGGCTTAAAATTATAAAAATAAAACGATCTATTCCGTTTATGCCTTCCTCGCTACAGATAATGTGCTATTGGAATGGGCTTAAAATTATGAAAATAAAACGACCTATTCCGTTTATGCCTTCCTCGCTACAGATAATGTAAGCACTGCTGATTTCTTCACTTACGACGGAATGTAGACATAGAGGTTTTACCATTGCTATAATTATAAGCTGACTTGTGCGTTTCTTGTAATTCTCAACTGTTTCATGTGGATAGCGATGGAAATAGATGAGTGTTCAAACAGCCCGCGCTAGGATTCGAACCAGGGCCTCTGGCATGAAAAGCCAGCGCTCTACCCTCTAGACTATCGGAACTACTCGGAACATACCTTCCTTTTGGTAGCTTATATTTGTTTTATTTTTCATGCATACTTTTCCTTACTTACTTTGTAAGCTTAAAATTGAAGTATTCATAACTTCGCTTACGAATACCTTACCGGATAAGCATTTGTCTCTGTTCGGGCGTCATCGTTTTTTTTTATTTTTCATGCATACTTTTCCTTGCTTACTTTGTAAGCTTAAAATTGAAGTATTCATAACTTCGCTTACGAATACCTTACCGGGTAAGCATTTGTCTCTGTTCGGGCGTCATCGTTTTTTTTATTTTTCATGCATACTTTTCCTTACTTACTTTGTAAGCTTAAAATTGAAGTATTCATAACTTCGCTTACGAATACCTTACCGGGTAAGCATTTGTCTTCGTTCGGACGTCGTCGTGTTTTTAAATTTTTCATGCATACTTTTCCTTACTTACTTTGTAAGCTTAAAATTGAAGTATTCATAACTTCGCTTACGAATACCTTACTTCTGTACGGTTCTGTTTTCAGAATACGAAATAAAGCATAAATCATGCATTACTTTGGAATCACCTTACCAAATTTCCGACTGGGCATACATATGTGTGCATATGTGTGTGTGTGCTGCATGAAAACAAATAATGCGTATAGAGAGATAACACAGGAAGCAACAAAACCATTTCAAACCAAAGCAAGCAAGGAAAGAATAGAAAAAATATTAAAAAAATATATATGTATTAAAATAAAATATAAAAATTCAATGAACAAGAAATGGTAAAAGACTCCAGCAAGTAATAAAAAAGCAAAATAAAATCAAATTGCAGAAATATGGCAACAGCTTTGCGGCAGAACGCAACAACACAGCAGCGCCGCATGTGGCAGGCGACATGTGGCTCTGCTGCAGATGGCGAAAACATTGACGCGGCACTGGAAGACGCCCGAAGGTTTGGTATGGCAGCAGACACAGTAGCGACAGCGAGGCGACTAGAGCCTGAGAGGCGGGGCTGGCGGAGCATGAATTGAACCGAAGGCAGCAACAACCGCCAAAAGAGAAGCACGAAGCGTTGGGGAGCGAGGAAAACATAAACAAAAGTGAGATTATATTTATTGAGTGGGGGGGGGGGGGGGGCTAGAGGGGAGTAGGCGGCGGCACCATGTGCTGCTGATAAGGATAACAGCGACGAGGTCGAAGGCAACAATATGGCAGCTGCGTGGCTTAAGCACGAGCGCGAGTGGGGGGTAATGCTCGAAGGAGGCTGGAGCCTGCAAGTGGGTGCGGCAGTGCGCAGCGGGCGCTTACGTGGAGCATGTCGTACTTTGCGGCTGCTGCCAAAGCCGCTGCCACTCGACGCTTATTTGTTGAGCGGCACTAGGAGCTGCTTGTGGGTTTTTTGATGTGCTTTGTGCAAGAGTAGTTAGCCCGAAAGTGGCGGATAAGCTGTCACCGTTAAGCACGCTACTATTCGCTTGTGGCAAAATCCGCATCTTTTGGGCACAAAACAACGGAATTTTTGTGCGCTGTTGCTAGTGGAAATTTGTCAGAGTAGCATTTCAAGTCACAATAACAATAAACCCAATAAATATGGTAATGGCAACAAAATAAGTCATAAACTTGGAAATAATAAATTATTGAATGGCCACAGCTTTTTTGTACGGTGCTAACTGCTCAATAAAGCCGAAATGTCACAAGACGAAAAACAATAACAAACGGCTATTAGTCGAAATAATGGGTGGCAACGGCGGCTCAGTCAGCCATAGCGGCCGCTAATAGCCGCATTAAAAGTTGGCGCAAATGATCAGCATGACAAGAATTACTTATATTTCGACTAGAGGCCCCAATACGACGACACAACTTCATTTCACATTTCATAACTCCTTACAACGTCAGGCAAAAGGGTCTGTAATTTTCGTATCAACATTGAGACTGTCACACAAAATGCCTTAATAAAAACAACATAATTTGCTACACACGCACGTATCAAGAATGAAAACAACTACAAAGTACCACAAACACCAAACGAATAGCCAAAAGAAACGCCAAAGAGCCGCTTAGCGCGTGAGCTACAATGCGAATGCGTTCTGCAACGTGGTCAACCCGGCTAACCCGAAAACGTACACGCAACGAGTCTGAGTACGAAAGCACTACTGGCCACACGGCCGCGCCAGCAGCAGACAGCAGCTGCTGCCGCCGGCATCAGGCCGGCCCGCACCAACTTGCATACGACACGTACGAATTGTGCGCCCAACAACACGACAAATGATTCATGAGCTCATCGCCGCCGCAAGAGAGAGTTGTGACGATATTTCGGCAGAGACAAACACAAAGTAGTCGAATTAAAACAAAATGTATATTAAACTCCAGTACACACAGAAGATACCAAATTACCATCTACCGGCGGGGCCACGAAAACGTTGGCGCCCGCATGGTAGACAACACACGGGACGCTACAAAACAGTGAATAGGGAATTTGTTGAACGCGAGAATTTAAGGTAATTTTCAATGACCATTTGGCACAATTCGGCTGGTGGTGTAGTCATGCAACGAATGTTGGTTTTTGAATATTCAAGAGTAAAAGAATTGTACCCACAAACTCAATCTTTCAAGTAGGCTCACTGTAGGAGTGCAATGGTGTAAAATTGCCTGATCTCGGAAACCAGTTAGGTTAGGTTATGGTGGCTGCCTCTATAAGAGACACACTCGGAGGCCCGAAAGGCCCATTGTGATACCACATATCGGAAGCCAGTTAATACTGCCAAATTTTGACTTCAGCAGATATGGCAGCGAGATCATAAATAAATAAATTTAAAAAATAAATAAATTTAAAAAAAATATAAATACAGTCGAACTTCCCTATAATGAATTCGCACGGGACCAGAAAAAACTTCATTTTATAGAAACTTCATTATATAGAAATTATGATTTTTTTCTTCTTTTATTTAAAATAATGAGGTATTTTAGTTTGGATTACACCCTTCCACTTTTCTTCCTCAACAAAGCCTTCTAATACATTTAGAGACTTAAAAAACATTATTCGGTACATTGCCCTTCATCTCCACAAAGCACAGTGATTCGAATCCATACAACCGCGGGACAAAATTAGAAGGAGTGGTCCGTTCTTCATAAAATTTGGTATACTAGTTAATCATGGTCTGCTGAAGTGAAATCTCCATTTTGTTTTTCTTAAACTTTTGTAGTTTGGCAATGCCTGAGACTTAAATTTGCAATTTTCGTCATTTTTGGTGAGCTATAGCACAAAGTGTGTTGGCTAGATTTTTCAGATTTTACATTTAGTCGGTAACTTCAACATTGGTAATTGCTAAGAGTAACAGAAATTGTCTTAGGACTCTTTAGTTTTGCAATAAAAATGATAATAATAGACGTATGTTTTGCATTTGTGCAGTTTTATAAATTTTTCATGCTGATTGCATACTTTTAGGGATAAATTAAATAAATTTTGTCGAAAAATAGGTGTGGTATTGCTGCATACTTTCAGGCAGCAGATTAACAATATGGCAACAATTTGGCAACAATTTGGCAACACAATTTTTTTTTTGGCAAACACATTCAAACACACAACGTTGGTAACAATATGGCAACAATTTGGCAACACAACTTTGGCAACAATATGGCAACAATTTGGCAACACAACTTTGGCAACAATATGGCAACAATTTGGCAACATTGGCAACGGAATTTTGAGTTTTGTACGGACGGAGTTTTGTACGCAAACTTATTCTGCACCGTTTTGTGGGGGCTATTCAGTTATTCAAATTACTTTTCAAATTGGATTATTTTCTGAGATCGGAAGATATCGGAGATTGTAATTACATTATCCGACAAAGAAAGAATGCTTCTTAAAATAAAAAAAAATCCAGGAACATACTTTCACATACTTTTTAGATATTTTCCTCTAAGTTTTGCTAATTTTCAGATTTTTAATTCTGCAAAATATTTTAAATTAAAAGTGAAGTACTACCTGTAGAATAAGGAAAAAATTATCGAAACAAATCGAAGAAAATTCGGAATTTATTAGTTAAAAGTTCATTTTAGGCTATTTTTCGACAAAAAATTCCTAATATGTGTACTAAAAATAAAAAAAATATTGGTATCAATACAGATTCTGAAAGGTGATAAAAATGCCTTTCAAACAAGCCCAGATTGAGAAATCTACTATAACTCTATCCGATTTTGTGACGAATTTAATTAAATTATTCTATGTATATATTGAAAAATATCTATTTTGAAATTTTGGGGGGCTCCAAATCCGACTTAGAGCTATGGTCTCTTGAGCAAAATTTCTCAGAATCACCTATAGATTACGTTTTTGCTATACGCTTCATCAAAAAAAAATCGTTCCATACAATTTGACCCGCCCTAATATATATATATATTATACTTATACACTGATCACCAATTCTATAATACCATCACACAAGAGTCGTATAAGCCACATTAGCGCCGATCATTTGGCCAACACTTATCCTAATCGCTTAAAACAATGAGTTCGAACAAATCAAACCAACGATTGGCATTCTCACAGGACACTTAGCTATTGGTAACCATATTAAAAAAATGTAGTCTATTCTTTAATGATTTTACAGATGATGTAGAAACAAAGCGGGACATATGTTGCCCAATATCGAATCTGCTGGATACCTGGATAGCTTTTTCTTGGATGACCTTAGAGTTGCACTGTTGTTTGAATTTCTCGGTGGGTTGTTTCCACTTCTTAGCGATTTGCTTTTCATTTTTAACAAAGCCTTTTGTTGCTTTTAGGAAAAATGTTTACTCCGCTGTCTTCGTGCCACTTCATTGCTTTTTTAAAATAATGCAAAGAGGCATGATTGCCATATTAAACCCCTTTTCCCCCTTCTTGTTAACTCCGCTTGAGAGCACTGGGCCTCAACAAGGCCAATGCTTTACGTTGGTTACGTTAATCGATTGAAGTTCTGCCAGGGTGGGTAGCTACCAGTCCAGCCATGTTTCGTACCTTAGAAAAGACACTTCCGTATGTGAAAGTTTATTACTTGGATGCGTAGAATGTCCTCTGTGCTTCCAACTGCTTCTAGGTAGGAGATGTTGTTGGAAAATGCAGAGGTTGGAGCTCTATGTTGCCGCTTTTGTAGGCATTGGCAGACATATTAGTCCTGATTAATTTACCCAGTGGTAACAATAGTTTGCCTTCTCTTTTCAGATGTGTAAATTGCATATCCAATCGAACTTTAATTTGCAATGAGTTACCATTGATTTCAAAAGGGGTTTGTGAACTGATTCACTTTTTCCTCGAGAACCTTTTGCTCACTCAAACATTGTATTTCTTCTTTTCAACGCCTCTATCCACAGTTGAAGTGTTAACATCAGCGTGTTTCTCTACTCGTTTAAGAGTCCACACTCTTTCTATCAAAATCCTTCCATAATACTATCTTCTAAGCGGGCAAATATCAGTTAAAATTTCTTGAAACCAGCCTCAAGCTTCAGCTTTAGGGTCCTTCTTTCTCTCTGTGGCAACACAAAGGCCAAGGCTGGCCTATGTGAGATCCTTAAGCTGTCACAATGCCGAATCAAATGATTCTATCTCTTTTCTTTTCAACAGTAGGATTAACAACGTTCATGCTGTTTTCATGAAAAAGATTGAGCCGTGAACGTTGGGTCATATGTCACTGAGTTTGGACACAATTACAACTGACAAAACTTGTGAAATACAAATAAAATTTGGCCTATCAGATCTGACGAGCTTTTGGACTGTACAACACTCTTTACATGTCCATATGCAACATTATAACAACTCCATTGACATATGTGTCCAAATGTCGGCCGCATTTGAAGTAGCAACAGCCAAAAAAACGGCGATTATAATAAAAGTTGTCAAACAAGTGAATACACAGACACAATCAAGCTAGCCAGTAGAAAGAAAAGAAGGAAAAGAACTTTCTGTTTGCTAGCGTGGGTCGTACAAAAAACAAGAACTGAAAGGCCAAAGTCGATAAGCAAATCGTTTTGAGCGTGTTTTAGCAATTTTGTTACTAAACATTTCTCTCTATGTATTCGCTGAACTGAAACGCCGATCAGACGTCACAGCGCTACTTGCAGGCGCCGCAACAAGCTATCAACATTTGGAATTTGTTTGTTAACGTACAAACATACAAACTTATAAACTTAGATATTTTGTGTACGCGCAGAAATAAATCATTTGTGTTTTGCGTTCATATGTTTTCGCATTTTCAATTGTTATTACGGCCTGAGACAACAAGTAATCAGCGCAAATATTTGGCTTCGCTTGCAGCGCATCGTAAAATCGTTTGTCGACAGTTTTGATTACTCGTTTTTCAATTGCCCCCTTTTTTTTAATATTTCTGCTTCTGTAATTATTTTTAATGTTTTGTTAATTGCTCGTATTTTACATATTTACTACATTAAATTAAAAGCGTGGCACACACTGTGCACAAGTGCCAAACTGTGCCAAATCGAGTTCATTTTTTTAGGCTTTTTTTCGTAAAGACTTTTCCATAGGGACGTGATTATCCATTGGTAATGATTATACTACTGTGTACAAAGAATACCCGGAATTTGTTTATAATTCAAAAAATCTTTATTTATTCTTCCAAATCAATTTCATCGCCTTCAAAGTAGTCCCCCCCCCCCCCCCCCCCCCGATGCAATGCACTTATGCCAACGGACTTTCCAATCTTCGAAGCATGCCAAATAGTCACCTTCCGGTATGGCCTTCAATGCGCGCGGCGATTCACGTTGAATCTCTTCAATCGATTCAAAACGGTGTCCTCGAAGTGGTCTTTTGAGTTTCGAGAATAGCCAGAAGTCACAAGGAGCTAAATCAGGCGAATACGGTGGCTGTGGAACGATATGAGTTGGCGAAATGCTCACGAAGAACCAATGCCGTGTGAGATGGTGCATTATCGTGATGCAAAAACCAAGAGTTGTCTCTCCATAAATCCGGCCTCTTTTTGCGAATAGCTTCACGCAAACGACGCATAACGCTCAAGTAATATTCCTTGTTGACAGTTTGGCCCGGCGGAAGGAACTCACAATGCACAACACCACGATAATCGAAGAAATCGAATTCCGGGTATTCTTTGTACACAGTAGTACTTCATGGGGATAGTGCCCTGTGACCTAGAAAATGTAATGTGCCATCTTCATGGACCCATAGTTCATCCATAAGCTCAGTCTCCGAGAGGATTTTTAGTCTGTCTCCTAAACATCAAGGAGGTTTCGAGGATGCCTGGTATGATCGTAATGCCTTGATTGCCGCTTGGCTAAGAGAGAGGTCGGTCGTCGAGGAGTACCACAACGGATCCACTGCGACAACGCAACCAACTTTGTCGGCGCACAGCGGAAGTTAGCCGAGCTGCGAGAGGCTTTTCTGGCCAGTCAGGACGAAGTGGCAAGGTACGCTGCCAACGAAGGATTCAGCTTCGTCTTTACACCACCAAGGGCGCCGCACTTCGGAGGGTTGTGGGAGGCGGCTGTGAAATCCGCAAAAAATCTGCTCTGTCGAACAATTGGAAACGCATTGCTCACCGCCGAAGAACTGCAAACGCTTCTCGTGGAAGTAGAAGCAATTTTAAACAGCAGGCCCATAGCACCAATCAGCAGGGATCCCAACGATGGGGAAGCACTCACTCCGGCGCATCTACTGATCGGTTGTCCGCTGCGAGCAATGCCACCGGAACCAGTTCCAGACAAGCCACTAGTCTATTTAGACAGATGGCAACTTGTCTCGTCGCTCAAGCAGCAGTTCTGGCGGGCATGGTCGAGGAATTATCTCCTGACCTTGCAGCAACGCAACAAGTGGTTACTACCACAGCGCAACGTAGCCGTCGGAGATCTCGTCGTCGTCCACGAGGACAACATACCTCCTCAACAGTGGAGGCTGGGCAGAGTGCAGGACGTAGTAGCAGGTCAAGACGGAAAGGTTCGGATCGTAGAACTGAAAACAAGTGGAGGAAGCCTACGACGCCCTATTCATAAAATTGCGGTCCTTCCCATCAGCGACAGCAGTTGAGTCGGACTCGGCAAGGTGGCCGGTGTTGCGTCAGATGATGCACAAAGAATTAAACCACATATTATATTACTGATTATCATTTAATTATAAGCTGAATTGTTTAAATAATGTTTTAAGATAAATTGTATTACAATTGAACTAATATTGAAATTGAATTGTTACATTGAAAGCAAATTGAATTAGACAAACTGTTAAACTGTTGTCATTGCGACTATAATTATGTATGTAACATAGTTGCTTACCGCTGCTAGTACCACTAACTTTGTATTTACTTACTTCCCAAATTATGTTTATTGCTTTGTTTGTTATGTAGTGCAAAAAGAATACAGTTGTAAAAATCACTATAAAAAGAATAAAATTTGGTCCACCAGATCAGTTGCTATTGGAACGCGAAAGGAGATAGAACATCTCTCACAACACAAAAACTCTTGTGTTTTTTCAGATATCTTTGGGTTTTGGTAGTTTCTCGCTAAAATGAAGTAAGCGCACCTTTTAATTGCGCATATTTCTGCCTGAAATATAGTTGTGTGCTTACCCGTTATCCGATTGGCCACGCATAGACCCAGTTAAAGCTCCTAGTGTTGCGGGTCGACGTAGAACTAATCAATGAGATTATGAGTATTCATAGTGAAGTTCAGCAACGACGTAATGAGGGGAGAACGAAGGCCTCCGAGTAAGGCGCAGTCTTAAAATACCCGGATAGAAGCATAGAATGTGCTCCAAATATTTCGACACCATTTTCTTTGCATTTGTGCTGTTTTGCGCCTTAAGCTCATTAATTCAAAATCCCTTCAAAGCAGGTGAAGTATTCTCTCACTTTCTTTCGTTTTTGATGCTGATAATGGTGCTGTAAATTGCCCTGCTCTTCTGGTCAGAATCCTCTTTAATTCGCCGCTGAAATTCCTCCGGAATCCTGTGCCATTTTACATTGGCGAACTACACGCTGAATGCTTCTCTTTTTCAAAACCTTTTTAGAGTTCAATGAACTCTTTGTGTCGTCGGACATTGATTTTGTGCTCCCTAAATCGGTCTTCTTTGAGTTCATTAACCTCACCGAAAATTAATTAGCTAAGTTTTTTAGAAGTTAAGTCTTTTTAATTAATTTTAAGCTTTTTTGTTTCTCGCCTACAGAGGCATCAGGACGTTACTGATTAGCTCATCTGCTCATCTGTTGCCTCATGTTCCTCAACGCCTTTGTGACCACTGTACCTAAAAGATATGCAGCTTGCAGTTCACAGCCAGCTTTTCAATTGCCACCCAGCATTGCAGTATATTTTTGGATCATATGCAAGTAGAAGTTATCCCCTTTATATGGTTTAGTTCAACCAAAGAATGAAATGGATAATTAATTTACTTGAGAGCTCAAAGCAACAGCGCGCATTTAACACGAGATATGTTCCAAAAACGCAAAGCTATAAAGTTAGTGTCCTCTTCATTCTCCTAGCTATGGCAGTGAGATTTGTGCGATATGCTTTGATACTCGGCGAGTTTTAAGAGTTGGAGTTTTAGCTGTTATAAAAAACCGCAACGATCTTATGTCTGAAGTTGCTCAGATAATTTCATGTATCTTTGATAGTAAAGGTTTCATTGGAATATCTACTCAAGTTATGCAATAAATCGTTGAAAAATGTACTTAATGCATTTTAATGATTTGTATATTTTTAATTAACGGCAACGATAATGTTTTCAACCCACACATTTTTTTTAATAAAAAGCCAATTAGGGAATTGAATTAAGCTCTCAGGTGTGATTAACACGTTCTACCCGGCGTGGACCACCGGTGGTCCACGGGCACTGCGCTTATCTGGCGGCGTGGACCACCCGTGGTCCACAGGCAAATTCATTTATCTGGCGTACCAAGCACTTTCTACAAAATTCGCACAATCAGCCCTGTTCCAGAATCCGAATAACTAACATTCTGCTGTCTGCCAACAATAACGAAAACAATTGCGCAGTAAAGTGCCGCTATACGAACAATTTGTCATCTCGTGCACGCAATGCGGATAAACATCGAAAAAATGCGCCGGGTAGAACGTGTTAAGCGTAAAGTACCTAAGGGCTGTTGAAATTCACAACTGTCTTTAAAATATTTGCACGTAAAGTAACATTTTGGCTATTGAAAGCATTTTAGAAATAAGAGCGTTTCTGGAAAAAATTGTTTTTATGAGAAATTTGTAATCGATGCTAATTTCCATCCGCAGTAAAAAAAATAAACATGGACCAGGAGCTACTAAACAACGGCATGGATTCAATATGATCCATTGAATTTATTGCTGCCTATTTCATAAAATTTTGTCAGACTTACGTTTCATCCACTTTCTTTAACGCGTTTGGTTTCTAAAATTTTTGATTTCGCAATGTTGCCCAATTGTTACTGTTGCTTGAAGTTTTCATACCACAGCTTCTTCCCAATAACTTGACTTGGTTGCAATGAACGAGGTTCGCTTTTAATGTTGTCAAAATTCCAACCTTAAACTAGTTTCATTGAAGTTTCCTTTGTCTTTTCGCCTGCCTTCACAAGTGCAAGCTGCGTTTATTTGGTTGTGTTCTTTTTAATGCTACACAGTGTTACGGTGTCAGTTGGCATTGCCATATGGAAATGCGGCAAACTTAAGTGTAGTCGCAGCTGTCCGTCTCCCACTCGGAACGATGCTGGAGACAATAGTTGTTCACAGTGGTGTGATGACTTAAAGTCAGTCAAACGAACATTAGCCGATATTATAATCGCTTTGGAGTGGTCATAATATCAGACCGACATTCAATCCGCTGACATCAAGCCACTCTACCGTTTACAATTGAGCTAATAAAAAAATTAAATAAAGTACAATTAAATGAAATTGCAAGAAATTCTCCACTCAGGCTGCACGTCCTGTTTACAGCTCCGTGTGCGTGTATGTAGTATCCGATTCCTTGTCTTTGGGCACAATGAACAGACCCTCGGCGGTGCTCCATCGCGTGCCGTGCTGTGGATTGTTGAATGTTACAATCTCCATTTGCCCGGAGATGGGTCGCCCAAAGGAGCGCCCCGACATGCCCAGGTAGCCGCCGGTGTCCACGTGCCGCAGACGCACCTGCAAGTCGCGCATCCACTCGTCACCCGAACAAATCAACTCCCAATGATCGCCCGTGTCGCCTACGCCCTCTGCGCCGTAAGCGGACACCTCCTGCTCACCGGACAGTGGCGACGAGAAGTGATGCGAATGCAGATTTTTCTTGGTGGTCAGATGCTCCAGCCGTATGAAATCGCCACACTTGATCGGCGCGCCGCGTTCGCAATGTTTGTTTGTCAGCGCCTTGATCAGCCAGTGACTGTTGACATCTTCTTTCAGCTCGATCGCAGTCACCGACTGTTGGCCCGAGCCGGAGCCGTATTTGACATCGTGCGAGTGCAATCGAAAACCGTAGTCAGTGTTGAGCAGTTTTATGATTGAGCCGCAGGTGACAAAATTTGTTTTGACGGCTAAAGGGGAGGAGGTGCGGGCGAAAATGATAAGAAGCAAATGACATGGTTAACAACAGCTCAGCGCTTACAACAATTTGGGGGGCGGACCACCAATCACAGCAAACCACATCGCACTCACCGAAGGACGCGGGCAGTCTGCACAGCGCAATCGCCAGCACTGTGGTCAGTAGAGAGCAGATTCGTTTCGATTGCATTTCTAACTTTCAGGTTAAGTTAGTTTTGTTCAATAAATACTTATAATTGAATTTTATTTAAAACACCCTCGACTACCAATAAAAAATGCCGACTGCAAATGCGTGGAACACGCAAACAATTGTCAAATACCGTTTGACACTTTATGAGTTGCCCCAAACTAAAAAATATTGCAAAAGTGATAGTGTTGCTGTGAGAAAAAAAAATGGAGCAGAAAATTCGACAACGCATGAGTGCATTGCTAGAGCCGAACATTGATTACGACGCTAAACTGAAATGATTCATTTTGTCTGCTGCTACATATGAAATATTACCCTCAAACCAACCAACAACCAAATTGATTTTGGTTTTTTTAATATAACTTTAACTAATAAATCTTAAACCTTGCAAAAAGTACCGTTTTAAATGTAACAAAATAATAATATTGTACTTTTTAAGTAATTTTAAAATTAGGGAGCCTTGCTTTGAGGCCCTCTAACCAGTTAGACAGTTAAACTACATTTATAAAAAATGATGCATCTGAAATATTTGACAAAAAAATAAGATTTACACTTTTAACCCAATTTTGTATCTTCTATCTGGTGTGATTTGCGTTTTTTGAGTTGTTGTTGTTGTTAAACATCTTTTAGAAACGAACCAACTGCTTGAACTATATCTCTTCGATATGCATATATTTAAAGCCGATATCGATCTCACAGAAGTCACATGAATACAATAACTGTTGTCTTATGAATTGTTAAAGGATAACAATAGATCTTATAAATATAGTAATACAATTTATATAATCTAAACCTCTAATAAATATAATAATACAATTTATATAACCCAAACCTTGCAGTATTGCTGTAATTGCAATCATTTGATTTAATCCCAAAATTAGCAGCTTTTCATTTGTGCCGCCGAGCAACTCTGCCAGAGTAGCATTACACCTGCTTGAACATACTTCATCGCCCAACTGTCAAATAGCTGTTTTCTTTTCCCCAAACAGCTGACTGGCGTAACAAGAACAAGCAACGAAAATTTCCATTGTAGCTGCCCCAAAATAATTATCTGTGAGACGAATTGATTGCACACCAATGGCGCAGCAAAGCCTAAGCTTTTTGTGCACAGTATTATTGGTGATATGCTGCACAATAAGCGGTGCATGGGTAAGTTGTGAACTGCGGTAGCACTTTGTAAATAACAGCAATTTCTCTCGTTGCAGGGGGACAAGGCCGAGGCAGCAACGGCGCAGAACAACACAAGCAACGGAAGTATTCTTGGAGCGACCATTGGCGGTGGACTGGCCAGCACGGCGGCTACAAAATTACTTAATCCGCTGGGAGCGCCTAGTAATTCAACACCGAAATGGTTAGTTTGTTGGTCCATTTCGTGATGAATTATTACAAATTGTCTAAATTGCTAACACGAGCGCTATTGATTTGTGTGTACTTTATCGGTTGTATTCGTGTAGTGTGTGCGATGGTGCGCTGCTGCCGCGACTCAGCGAGAACGGCAAGGAACTGGAAATTTGTCCAGAGTGCAAGTGCCAGCACGAGGCGCGTAATACGACGTTAATAAAGGTGAGTGCCATCCATCAGTAGAGACCCAGTTAACACGTTGCAAAGGCAAATAAGTTTCGAATACACTTTTATTTAATATTCGTGCTTAAAACACAAATTACTTAATCATTGCTCGTCGCTGCTTGCAATTCAATTGTAATTTGCATTGTTGTGCCTTTCTCTTTGTCAGGTCGTTGTGATCATAGTGATTTGGATTATATCCATACTAGTGATTTATATGCTCTTCCTCATGTGCTTGGATCCGCTGCTGAACAAACGCGTCAAGGCGAACTATCAGGAGCACACAAACGAAGATGTAGATATCCGATATGCCAACGTGCAATATAGCCTCTTAGTAGATTACAATAAAGACATTGATTAATTTTGTTTTGGTTTTTCATGTTTTCGTTTTTTTGATATTGTATTCACAAGCACATTACCCTTAACCATTTTATATCAGTTGCTAAGTTCTAATACTTTGTGTAAAAAATAAGTTCCATGATTTGTATTCGCTGTTACTAACTCACAACACACGACCCGGATGCCGCCCCGACCAGCGCCACGGTTCACGAGGCGCAGTGGAGTTGTTTACATTTCATTTGCATTTGAAAATTTACTAACAATTTTTCAACCCTTCTTACACTGCCACACCTACTTGCCTCTTTCGTTTTTCTTGTAACTCTCTAAAATTGTGCATTTCTTTTGCAATTGCCAGGACGATTCGACAGCTGCGGCCCCGCCCATAGCCAGCGGTTTGGGAAATCAAGAGCTGAATGCGCGCGCCAACGTGCTGAACCGTGTCGGCCACCAGACGGACAAGTGGAAGCGGCAGGTGCGCGAGCAGCGCCGTCACATCTACGATCGCCGCACTATGCTCAACTAGGCGACCAATAACAAAAATAAGTATCTGAGTGCTGTCAGCCGCCAGTCCGCCATCGATCGTCAGACATTTCCGAAATCGCCAATGCTTCAAATAATTTCGAAATCAAACCCTGTAGTTGTTCGTAGGCGTTTGTGTCCATTCTTGTGTTTATGTAGGCAATTTCGTTGCTCGTCACAAACAACAATCGAATAACAACAGCCTCTATAGAGACAGCAAATGCGCCTATCTGGATCTCATCCCAATATAAAATTCATCAGTGTCGTGTTTGTTAATATTACAATTTTTTGTTTGGTCTTGTTTCTTGCGTTCTCTACACATCCCATTCCCAAATTGTAATTTTGTGGCACCGTTTTTTGCTATCGGAAGGTCTATTTCGTATTTTTAATGTACCATATTCTATACTGGCTACTTATAACGAAGCATCAGCTTGTAGAACAAAACATTTCAAATAAATCATAGTTTTAAATTATAGTTAAAGATGCGTCTTCGATATGTTTAAGGTTTTCGCATAGTAAAATAACACTAAGAGCTTTAGTAGAACATGCTAACGTTATTAACTTCAACTGTATTGATATGACAAGTCAAACGAGGGTACAGGGACTTGTGTGGAATTCATGGCACATTCAAGCCATTGGGTTAATAGCCAAAGGCACATTTCCACAAATCAATTCACGTTCAGTAATTCACAGCGGTCCCAGCACTTTGCTTCACTTCGGAATGAAATCAATGCATTCAATTACTGGAAAAGCAATGCAAGTTTAGTGTACAACCTACGCATCCCGTCGCCTCTTCTCGCGACGGAAACTTTGAAGACGCGCTGCACGCTGTCATATTTGCACGTGTTGCCCTGAGTGTCCAACTTGTCGGCGGCAATAGCCACGCCGCCATCGAATTTTATGGCCACCACTGCATGGCATGCGGCATAGCTGAAAAGTTGTCAAGTATAGAGCAGAGTTGTGATTACTGCTGGGCTTCGCATGCCCTGCAGATTTGCCTTTGCTCGGTGACATCAAATTGTTCGGTCGCTTACGAGGTCTCGGTGCACGCAATAAAAGTAAGCGAAATCGAATTGCAAATGTGTAAGAATTCTACTTAAAACGAAACTTGTGTTGTGTGGTTGATAACAGGGCAAACGTGCGTACAAACACACATAAATACAACGCAAAGCTGTAGGGTACTGCAGTATTTCTGCACAACCTAAATGTAGTTCTTCACACTGTTGGGATGGTCGACTGCCTAAATAAAATGGATGTTAAAAAGATCGAATCTCTGACCAACTAGTGAGCTAACTCATAAACTTTACTTATACTAGCTTTGGTCACACAAATTGCCAAAAATTTATGGTATTAATTAAAATCAATCGAGGTCAATTTTGTTGTGCCACCATGTCATATAAAAACAGAAAACATCGTTTGTTTACAGAAAATGAATAAAATTCAATCGATTTCACAATTTGGTTAACATTAAAAGCACATTTAAAGGCAACAAATTTCAAGCACATATTTTAGTGTTTTAAAAAATTATGCAGAACAATACGCTGTACATTTGATAGCTAAAAGAAAAAAATTAAACAAGAACTGCCCTCGGTGGCAAGCACTGTATTACAATTATTTTTCAACAGTTCATATGCGTTGGCAATAAATTGGTTGGCGCTATGACATTTAAACAACAAAATGTCAAGTAATGATTTATAAAAAAACCTTTTTTTATATTTAATCGCAATGTTTATAGAATTTCTATTCATTTATAAAGATCATTTAAAATTGTATTCGCATACTAATAGCCCTTAACCAATTTGGCCAGCTCCCAGTTCTGGCTCACATCGAACGGTCCGTCGACAACAGTGCCCTGGTTGGTGCACACCGCCACCGAGTATTTGGGCATGGCGCGGCAATCACGATAGTACAACACTTCCATGCACTTGCGCAGCTGCAAACAAACACAAATAGATATGGTTTAAAAATCATATTCCGCAAGTTCAATTTATATCGTCCTACCACTTCGGATGCCTGGCTTTGCGTGAACATTCTGCCGTTGGTCAGTTGTTCCCGCGCCAGTGGTAGAGCAAAGTGCTTGCCGAATCCGGTGGCCACCACAATGTCCTCGTAGGCGCGTCCGCGCAGATCGACATGTCCTAGGAACGGCTCGCCATCCTGCATGCCGCCGACCACCATTTCCAGCCACATGGGATTAATGCGACTGCGCCGATTGTAGAAGACGCGCGTCAGCCAGTTGTACAACGATTTCGGCTTCATGTCGATTTCGTCCTGGTGACACATATCCTCGACGATCTTCTGATCGATGCTGCGCTTCAGGCTCTGAAAATCGGCAAAGTCACCGCCAGCGCCAATTATGGTCTTCTCGTTGATTTTGAACACACGCTGCACGTCTTGGTAGCGCGCCAGCGAACCGTACGAGACCAGATTGTCAGCGGCAATCATGACGCCGCCAGCAAACTTTATGCCCACAACTGAGGTGCCGGTGGTTATTGGCGAGCTGCAATGAATTATTTGTAGTCAACATTCGATTTGGCACATTAATTGCGTGTCGCTTACGATGAATGCTGTGTACCGAAAATACCAGGCGCTGTGTACTCTTGTGTGTTGGCTCCATTGTAGTTGCCGCCCGTGAAGTTGTACAACTGGCCAGGCACTGGGCCATTATGCCACAGCTGTTGTTGTGGTTGGAAAAAATTAGCTGGATACATTTTTGTGCAGCAATTTGTCAATTAATTCCCAAAAATTAAAATTCGAGCGACTCCAACAAAATGCAAGTTGTTAACAATGACAATTGAGAAATTTTTGACAGCTGTCGCAAAAGTGTTTCGATTGCATTGTTGCTTTGGCATGTGCCCGAAACGGTACTTTTTTGCAGCAACTCTGCATTTAGGGAAATTTCCTCTGGAGTTTATAATTCAACAATTTTTTAACTTTTCAAATTTAATTCTATTGGTGTTTTGTAGGATAACTTCGGGTATTGTGATATACCTGTTTGTCTATATCACAGTCGAATTTGTTCCAAATTGAATGAAATTCAACGGGTGACATATTTCAAGTATTGGCTTTAACCCGGCGTCATTGTGGCTACTAAACAGAACTTGGCCGTTGTGGCCGGGTAAATTTTACCCATGTACATTATTGTACACTGAATCAAGCTTATGTCAATATTAGTTTTCTATAATAGGGAAATAGGTAGTTAAATACATTATTAATAAAAATCAAACATTTATTTATCATAAAATGAGCATATTACTCATCAAATTAAATCTTTTTATTCTGCGATAATTTTTTTAGAAGTGCGTCGGGTATTAGATACCCGGCAACAATGACGCCGGGTTAAATAAACCAACTGGAAACGGCTTCTGATGAAAATTGTCACAGATATTCTTGAAAGTTTGTAAAAATTCATAAAGTTGACATTGAAAAAATTGGCAGGTAGTGGGTTAACATACTTTTTTATGTGCTTGAATTTATTCGATTAATTTGCAAAAAATATGATTTTTTTAAACATTTCTAAGTATGTGCAAATACAAATCCTAACTAAAATAAGACATCGGCTTACTATAGTACAATGTTCTTGGGATATATGAGCCGAGCAAAATGCTCAAAATTCATAAAATTTATCCGAGCAAGTCTTTTTTGAAAATCCTGATTAATAGCACTTTTGGGGCTTATACAAAAAACCCGCTTAATGAACCTTTTGGAGCTTATATACAAAACAGTCTAATGAACCAACCGCCCTTAAAGAAAAAACATGCATATTCAACGTACTCGTATTAATAAAACAAAATACGTATTTGTAACCTTTTAAAAATGTACACTTGTACAAAGTTTTTCGAAGTTCACCACTTGCCGACATAATTCAACAAACATCTTATTTTACAGACCAAAGGCTGCCATGCCGCAACAAAAACCAAAAGGGAATCGACACAATGCTGCCAATATTTTAATTTTTTTATCCGGGAATTTTTGTATGAGCTTCTTCAAATGGCTTACACATTTGCAATGCTATGACTGGATAGATCTTTTAAGCGGGAAATATATTAACCGGGAATTTTGCTGTATATTGTTTATGGGGTTTGTTTTCCGTTATCTATTTTGGTTAACTTATAAGCGAGAAATCTATTAACCGGGGTGCTTATATTCAGAAAGTACGGTAGATGGAAGTTCTAAAACTACTGTGTTTAATACTTGCCATGCCCAAAAGTTGGTGTCACCTAAAGTTATTCTTAATTTATTAATCCTTACAGTCACAATTACATTTCTCAAGGTTTTAGCGTTCCAGTTGCGATTTTTTTCTTTTCCCAGCTTATTAAGTACTGGAAGATAGTGTACCACATTAGCCGCCTATACCACATTACCCGAACTTGACTTCTTTTGAAATAATTATGAAAAAATTCATAAATGTTTACTGAAGCAATTATTCGTATATGCTATATTCTAAACAACTCTTAGTTATTGATTTTCATTTAATTCAAGAATTAAAATGTATTCTTTTTGTGCTTTAAAAAAAATCTTTTTGCAAACTCTAACAAAAAGTCTGGCGCATGCCAAGACGGTTTTCAACAACTGACCAAAAGCATTAGTTGCTAAAAGCATGTTGGAGCAAGATTCTTTACTTTTTTGTGCATTGTCAACATTTCATTGTGGTTTTATTATCTGAATGCATATAATATCCGAGAAATATTCCACATTATCCACATTAATATTCCACATTATCCGACAATACCACAATACTCGAAGCAACCCTAATTTGAAATTTTAAACGAAACATGAGAAATTGGCAACAATCGTCAATGGCAACAAATTGGCAACAAATTGGCAACTCGCCGTGGTGAGAAATCAGCAACATTTGCTTTTTCGTTGCCAATTTGTTGCCGTGGGAATAATTTGGGAATATTTCTTTATTTGGTTAATTGGTCACATGCAACAACAAAACAAACCATTGCTCTGAGCGGCGTACATTTTTTAATCGTTCTGAAAATATCAAAGCGGAGCATTAAAAATAAAGTGAGAATATCGAAACAATTAAAATGAAACTTGTTACACATTGATCATTGAAGGCATCATAATATAAAGGTAAGTGGTTAATTTTTAAGTAGTAAAAAAACTTTAGACAGTTTTATTTTCTCAGAAATAAAGTAATGAGGAAGAGTTCAGGTGCTCTGCGAAGAAATATCAAAAGAGAATCTGCCAAAGCAATGGAGAGTCAAATCAGAGTCAAATCAGAGTCAATCAGTCTTGATACAACACAAAATAAAGGTAAGAAGTCGTATCAATATTTTTGCATAAATTGTAAAAAAGTGGCTTGTTCTCTTCAACTCAAAACGTATCAAACGATTGGGAAACAAAACACTGCTACACTTCATTGGAAGCAGCACCAGCCCAGGGTAATTACAAACTTTTATTCGAATATGTATATCACATCAAATATATCATTTATCTGTACAAACTTTATTATTCAAATGTTTTTCTCTAGAATCCCAATCAGTGCAGGGCACAATGAATTTAATATTGGCCGAAGTGAAATCCCTCAAAAGAATGATTACTCATTTAACTGAAGAGGTTGAGTCTTTAAAGAACGATGATCGGCAACCTAAAACCACTCAGCGCGGCACTTCAGAATCTTCCAACTTTCCTGTCATGCCTTTCAATGAGAAAGAGGCCTTTCAAAATTTTACAGAACAACTAGCGGATAAGGAACCAATCCTAAATGAATTCGTACGTAAAAATGCATATTAGTTTTACTAAATATATATGTCGTCTCAAATGCTGAGATATTTATTTTACAGAAGACATATATACAACGACTTGACGGCAACGAGGTTGCCTCTTTTCTGCGAGCTGCCATGAAGGCTTTATTAACAGATAATTTGGCACAACAATTTTCATGGAAGGGTACAAAGCAGAAACCGGCGCTTGTTAATAATGCCGCGGTAACAATCATAAAAAGTATGTAAAGTGTAGCAGCCAAAGTTCTTTAGTCCTTAATCATTTATTTCATATGATTTTAGGAATATGTTTTCAAAAATTCCCAAACTCTGATGACTTTCGCGTCAACAGTATCCTCCAGAAGCATCTAATTTATGCCAAAGATAGGATTGAAAAAAATAGGAAACGCCATAGCAAGGAAAATATTTAATTTCATTGTTAAATTCTTATTTTGGAAATAAACCGTAAGCAATTATAAGAAAGCGATAAGAATTTGACTTAGGCGTCCAGGTGAGTTGCCTTTGGCAGAAGTTTTAAAGCGACTGGTAATAAGAAATCGATACAATGGCGATATTACCGGCGATAAATTTGTTGTCGAGGGCGACTAGTTTTCTTGCCGACAACAAAAAATGTGTGGTGGAATGTTTCTTGAAACACATTTTAATTTAGGTCGTTTGTGAATGAGGCGCGCATACTTACTGCTGAGCTTAAATTGTTAAAGCCAAACCTTCAGAATCAAACAACAGATGTTTGCAGTATACAGTGTTTACTTCAAATGTATTATGTGCACGCCCCAAACTGGCTAAAATGAACTGTAAATGTGTAACTTACACTAAACCATAATCTAACAACTTTCAACTCCCGCTTATTATAATTCATTTGAAACTATATAACTAATGAATTGCAGCGCACAAACACCTCTGCTAAAAATGTATACATAATACTCAAGACGGAATGTAATTCCCAAAAGAAGTTGAACATTAAACTTGACTAATTACAATACAGAACCAATAGCAAAAGGCATAAAATGCGCGTACTTTAAATTCAATTAAACTATCTAAAAACGAACAAATGTGCATATCGTGCGCCCCTTGTGACATAGCGCAGTCTTGGCATGAGCAGGCGTTACAACTTCTTACATACTTTACTACTTTCACTTAGTTTAGATTGCATACACTCCGTCTGACAATTTCCTGCGCGTACGAAAAATACAAATCGCATCTACACTTTATCGAAACACACACTTTCGTTTCGCTCGGACTCGCTCTAACGCTTAAAAGTCTACTCTACAGCTATGTAAAGCTTGTTGACGTTACAGGGCACAGTTGGGATCACTTTTGGCAGCGTTAGCCAACTGCTGTACTGGTATGTTTGACTGTGAATTGAGGGTGTACACCACCGCCAGGCTACTTGCAGCAGCAGCAGAACAACTTGCTTTTTTCAGTTTCTGACGGCTTGCTGTACGCATGCGGACCGCGCATAAACACATCGAGCAACTGGCAATGCGAGCTGAAAATCAAAATTGCACAAATAAGAGAGTAATTTTGTATTTGTATTAAATGCAACCACGTTTACCTCATTGTTACTTCGAGATCGCCAACAACTTCTCCGTCACAGTTCCAGCGTGAGAATTGGTCGTTGCCATCGGGGTCATTGTCGCCGTGCGCTGCCGTTGTGATGGGCTGGCAGGAGCCACGAACGCTGTATACGTCGTCGACATGCGAAAATGGAGCACGAAAGCAGAATTTCTTGGTTCGATACATTTCCACAAAGGGCAGTGTGCTCTGTAAATTGTACAAACAACATGTAAACAAATCACAAAAGCTGCAAATTATAATCGAGTTAAGTATATCGAATGATGAGCGGTTTGCCGAGTGCAATCGGTTTCACTTACAATATCACCATTGCGTCCCATAGTGTTCATGACGAGGCGCACATTACTGAGCAGCGAAGTGTTGCGCACCAGAATCAAGTCCAGATAGCCATCGCTCAAGTGGTTGTAGCGTGACACGCCGTTCGGGCTGCGCGAACAGGCACACGTTATATTGGCGCCGGTGACCATGAAGAATTTCCCCTTGATCACCTTCCAATTGGCGTCGGCGTCTTCGTTTGTCTGCTTGTCGCTGTGGTTGTGTGTTGTAGAGAGCTTCGTATAACTACTGGTGTTGTTGTTGTTGCTGGAACTGGTGTCATTTGGAATGGTGCTAGTAGTATGTACACTTGCCGGGGTGGGGGCGGCGTCCAATGCGCCGGCGTCGACTTTTGCGTCAGTCTGCGCAAGCAGCTGCTGTATCTGGTCGTCCTTCTGTAGCTGGTTCGCCATCATTACAGCCTTTGAGTTTCTATCACAGTCCGTCGTGTTAATATTCCTAAAACTATCCAATTCATCGGATTCGTTGTTAGTTGAGCTGAGCTTGTCCGCTGCGTTCTTGTCGTCGGCGCCCTTTTGCGTGCACACCGAAAGGTTGGAGAATGTTGGCAATTCGTCGTCCGTCTCACAGTCGCCACCAGCCGTTACCGAAGCCGTCATATGTATCAGCGGGTGCTCGGTGCGCCCGTTCGCACTGGCCGCATTACATCGCTTACAGTTTGCATAGCAAATCGTTGGCGCCGTCTCCGTTGCTTCGTTACATGCATCAGTTGGGGGCTGGAAAATGCGTATTTCCGATTCATAGCCGCGATTCAGCAGGAATGTTCGGACGCCCGTGTACTCGTAGCGCTTCGTGCCCATCCAGCGATACTGTTCGCTTTTGGCCGCCACATCGCCCAAGTAGCCGTAGGACAGCAGGCTGGCGCAGAAGCGCACAATGCCCTCGCGATTGCGCACGCTGCAAATGTCCACGCCGCGCCGCTGCCCCAAAACCAAGTGGATGGCGGCGGTGCGCACGTCCGCGGTGCCGTGCAGACTGTAGGCCACGGTGTCGGTGCTGCCCGCCGGTATGATGGCAACGGGCAACGACGGCTTCGGCACAAACACCGGCTGCCGGGCATCCATACCCAAGTCACGTATGGCGCGAAAGATGAGACCGTTTATCACCTCGGCCACGGTACCGTCGCCGCCGACACAGCACACGGCATCGAACGGCGTCAGATCGTGACTGAGCAGTATGTCACGTATCTGATTGGAGCGCTGCGAGATGATACAGGACGCGTCGATGCCGGCCAGCTGAAACAGCGGCTTGCAGTGGCGTTCGTACACTTGCAAGCCCTGCTTGCGGCCGCCGTAGGGATTGATGAACACCAGCAGGCGCCGCACGCGCATGCGCTGCTGCGTGGCGCTGTCGAGCATTTTGCTGAGCAGCACGTGCCACTGGCGCACAATGTACGGGTCGGCATTGTAGAGCGTGAGCGTGCGAACGCGCCAGCGATTGCAGTCCGTGGGCGAGTGTACGATGCGCTCGGCATACGAAATGCTCAGGTACTGCTCGGTAGGCGTTGCTGCGACGCACTGCTGTTGCGTTTGTTCGGCAGTTGCGCCGAACTGGACGACACCGGTGAGCTGCTGTGCTGCAGACTTTGTGTCGCCTTTGGCCACCCTGATAATCTCGTCTATGTGCGCCACATTGACGCCGCTGCCATAAGCCGCACGCTGCGACAAACGCTCCGACTCGAATTCGGCTTCTGCAATGTAAATGGAAAACTGCATTGAAACGAATGCGACTAGAAAGTGCAAACAGTTGGGTGATGTTACCTTTCTTTGAGCTGACGGCGGCATCGCTTGGCGTACGTTTCGCCTCTAGCCGCTCCCACACAATGTGATCGTAGTTGAGCAGCACTCGGTAGCGCTGTTTTTTTATTTGGAAATTGTTCAAAAGTATGTCGCAGTGGTGCTTGTTTGCGGTTGCGGCTGTGGCTGTTGTTGGCGGCAACGTTGCTGGCGCGTTGGGCAACTGTGACGGCTTGAATGTTGTTGCAGCTGGTGAAGGTTGTGCGAATTCTGCGCCGCTTTGCGTCATTTTCTCTTCTGTTGGTGGCTGCCGACTCTAACCTAAGCGTCTACTGCCATTGTGGAAGCTGAAAGTAGAAAAGCTGGTTAAAACAGGTTGTACGTGGTAGGCAAACAACAACGTAAAAACAAAGAAATAGAATCAAAGCGCAAATTCATACATTTTCCGCACGAACGAGCACACCAAGCAGCTGCTCTAAGCGCTTATTAGCCAAACGCGCGGCGCGGCCCGTGCACGCAACACTTGAAGACCAGAGCGAGTCAGCCAGTCAGTAAGTAAATCATGAACTGCGCAAGCGGTGCTTATGTGTTCTCATAAGTAAACCAGACAGGGTTTTAAAAATTTTTGGCTACGCCTGCAAGTTGTGGTTTCTTAGGGCACTAACAGAAAATTGCTGGATTTGCGGCGTGAAGGCCTCAAGTTTTTGAAAAACTTATTAATTGTACTAAATTTGAGGAAATAATTGCCATGAATTGCAAACTCTGCATTGAAGAGGAAATCATTTGAGGCTTTCAGGGCTAATGGTTATTAGCTCAATTGGTTTTGCTGGCTTAAAGTGTGCTCTGGGCTTTCATGACTAACATTGGTTCAACTGTGTCTTAGCGCTTTGATAATATTGAAATTTAGTTCATTCGTTTATCCCTCAAATTAAAATTTGTAAAGAGTTTAGGAACATAGTTTCGAGTTTAGATTTAGATTCTTTAAACAAGTAAAGATTATTTAAATAAAATCATGAAATTCATGCGACAAACCAAAAACAAGCTCGAAAATTTTTTCCTAATGAGCTCAACTAATTTGAAGCTTAACCTCAAAATATGTACACATAACATATGTATTCATAACTTGTATTTAAACACACATCTAAACATATTAAGGTCCATCTTTGGCTTGTGCGTGTGTACCTTTCTGGCATTAGAAGGTCTTGAAATTAGCAGCCGACGGCTTTGTTGCGTGCAGGCGAGATTCAGCGTTCGCGCATTGGAACGTCCGTTCAAGGTCCTCTATTGTATAATAAATACAAAACCGGATCATACAATGCGAGAACGAAAAATTCAAAAGCCATGTTATGTCGCACCTTTGACACGGTTTATGTTTTTTTTGTATATTCAACACTTTGTTGCTGACGGCTGAAAAATAAAAAGTGCCACTGACTTATCAACGAAAGGGCAAAGTTCTTACAGCCGTGTAAAGAGTTCAAAGATTGCCCGAGACAGATATTTTCATTCGCTTTGCACTGCAGTTGCTTTATTAATTGCAACTGCAGCGGCAACCGGCAAAGGCCGATGCCGAGGCAGAAGACGCATTAAGTGGCTTCAAGTTCAAGTGTAGAGTTGTTTACCTTCAATACTGAAGTGTGCAGTCGCGCCGCGGCCCGGTTAATGACTGGACAGCTCAACGGCCGCACAACGACGGCACAGCCGGGCGATTGCTCGCAGTTAAACATCGAACGTGTCGCTAAAAAAGCTCGGACTTATTTGCATAATTTGAGTTGAGTTGTGAGAACGTCTTGATTGGCTGCGATGCGTTGTCATTAGCGCCTCGAGTTGGCGAGAAGTGCGAGGAGAACAGATCTCGTTCACCTTGTGCGCCACTAAAGAATTGCACCAACATTTATGGATGCGGACAATACAGTCCGTTGTTTGGGTTGTTTTTCTTTGGAATAATTTAAAATACGCGAGCACATTGTGTACACTACACTACACTCGCTATGTGGGGCAGACAATGTAGACTGGAGCACAACGATTGGTAACTCAGATAAAAAAAAGCCAGCAGAAAGCAATAAAGTTAACTCTGCGAGTTAAGTTACAAAAGTGAAGCTTTAAGTACTTTTTGAATGATTCAAACTCGAACCCAAGTCTAAGTGTATTTGAAAACAATTTCAGACTAAAATTAACAAACAGGACTTGTTATAGGCCATAAATAAAACGAGTGAAAGCCCCTGCATTGTTATGCCCTGAACACAATCACAACGGCAGTGACACGACTATATCTGTCAAAATATAGAATCAGAATGTTTTTATGGAGGTCCACCGAACGTAATTTTCGCCATTGTCAACCTTATGGCTCGAACACATTGACGAAAGCAGCGAGAAGACCACATCTGCCAAAGAAAAAACCATCGTTCTTATGGAGACAATTGACGACACAGCTACACGACTACCGATCACGTTTGGTGCTGTCATTGGCCTTAAAATTATTTTAAATTCATAGGTGACGAAACCAATTAAATTATGTTTCCCCTATACAAACTCCTAACCCATCATTGATCCCGTTAGATTTTGATTTCCAAAAAAAATGAAAAACACGTGTCGGTTTATTTTTCATTTAGAGCACTTTCACCAGGCTTGAGGTAAAAATCCCATTAAATCATGTTTCTCCATACAAACTCTTAACCCGAATAAGCCCACGTAAATTTTTTTTCGAATTTCAAAAAGATTTTTTAGGAGCATACTCTTTATATGTAAAATAAAAAAACTGCATCATTAGTTTTTTAATCCTGCCCACAGGACGCTCGGAATGTCCTGTTGCCATATGGCAACGCTGGGCGGGCTAGGGGACTGGTTTACATGCAAAACCGCGTTTAGCCTTTGAAAAAACAAAAAAAATGTTTTTTGGTGTTCATTCGAAATGGAAAAGTAAGGACATTTTTTTTACATTTGTGTTGAGATAACCTAGATAAATATTTTCTAAAGTTTTGTATGATATACCTTGAAGCATGGCAAACAGAGTCTTCCGCGCATCTTCTCTTCTTTTCTATTACCTCACCTCATCTCACCTCATTGGTGATCGATTCTGTCGAATTGATGGAATCAAATTGGGACTTTTTGTACATCTTCCGTAAAATTGTCTATCATGCATAGAAGAAGTGTCACGCAAGTGCCGAATTTTTCCTTATATTTTCGATCCGACTTTGGATTCTTACCTAGGTATATTTAATATATTAATAAATTAAAACAAAAAACAAGAAAACAAAACAAAATCATTATACTAAAAACCAGTCCCCTAGCCCGCCCAGCGTTGCCATATGGCAACAGGCACACAAAACTTAAAAAAAAGTCCACGAAAAGTATTTTTTAGAGTAGCACACTTATGAGACGTTACTCCTTTCCTCAAACGCTTAAAAAAAAACACATTTCATTACGCGATCAAGATAATAAGTATATATTTTAGACGTACTTACTTTTTCATACCCATTTTTTTTGCACTCAAAATTTTGTCTTCACTTTACGATGCACTATTTTATACAAACAAACACGCACTGTCACCCACTGATTTTAAGTGAAAGCAGAATCAATTCCGCGTTCAGAATGTGTTTCAAAGTAACGGTATCTATATTCGTTTGTAAGTTATGATCGTTTACAAATATGTCTATCGTGCGTTGCCATATGGCAACACTGGGCTGATTCGGGTTAACCCATCGTTGACCCCATCAGAATGTAATTAAAAAAGAACCACGAGTCTATTTCTTATTTCAAGTGTTTTCCCCAATTTTGAAGTCAATAGGCCCATCACTTCATGTTTTCTTCGTAGTCTTCCCGTATACGGACCTTAACCCATTGTTGACCCCGTTAAATTTTTAAAAAAATTAAAAATACGGTACAAATTATTTTTTATTTAGAGTACATATATTCAACAAGTTTGAAATTAAAAGGTTTATTATATCAAGTTTCTTCTTACAACACATTAACCCATGTTTGGCCCCTTTAGATTCCAAATTAAAAAAAAAACATTAATTTCAGGTTCATTTTTTGCACCTACAATTTAATTTCACGTTTGTAGCATTAGCGGTTAGGGTTGGGCGAAGATAAATCAGTCAATCAGGACAAACAATTCTATGTGTATAGGTTACACATTGCCATTTGTTTTAAATTTACCATAAATAGATAAAAAGGTGTTCGACGAAATTGAGATCTCGTTCAATTAGAAAACCGCTCTATCTAAGAGAGCATTTAAAGTATAGTTAGATCTATAAGGGTTCCCGAGGGGAAACATTGAAGTCAATTAGACTTAGACGGTGCGGACAATCAACAGATTCACTAATAACGTCATGGACCAAACAACAGTGGACCAAACAACAGTGGACCAAACAACAGTGACAGCATAATTCTTCTGCTTTCAGGAGACTTGAAGTTAATAAGAAAGCAGCGCAAGATATAAGGAAAATGGGATCAGAAAACTTTAAGGAATGGAGATCAAGACGCAATAAGTGCTTTTGGATCCTCTCAATTCGTTTAAAATTAGAAATATAAAATTGATTCCAAACAAAAAAAAGTATGTAGGTGTGAAGATCAGAGAACTGTGAACTATTAGGACGAACAAAGGATAGCATTGATTAAGATAAGAATAATCGAGATAATGGAATTAATATGGCTAGTAAAAGACAGTTTTGAGATAAAAATTACACCAAGGCCCTCTGAACTCATTCATGTGACTATGACTGAAAAACATTAACGATTTCGATAATGTCATGTAAAAGCATTTCTTGAGGTTTACCATTGGTTGAGGTTATCTAGCTCAGACTTTATAAGATAAGCATCGGAACGAACAGTAGAGAACGAACGACAGTATACTACTGTGTACAAAGAATACCCGGAATTCGATTTCTTCGATTATCGTGGTGTTGTGCATTATGAGTTCCTTCCGCCGGGCCAAACTGTCAACAAGGAATATTACTTGAACGTTATGCGTCGTTTGCGTGAAGCTATTCGCAAAAAGAGGCCGGATTTATGGAGAGACAACTCTTGGTTTTTGCATCACGATAATGCACCATCTCACACGGCATTGGTTCTTCGTGAGCATTTCGCCAACTCATATCGTTCCACAGCCACCGTATTCGCCTGATTTAGCTCCTTGTGACTTCTGGCTATTCTCCAAACTCAAAAGACCACTTCGAGGACACAGTTTTGAATCGATTGAAGAGATTCAACGTGAATCGCCGCGCGCATTGAAGGCCATACCGGAAGGTGACTATTTGGCATGCTTCGAAGATTGGAAAGTCCGTTGGCATAAGTGCATTGCATCGGGGGGGGGGGGACTACTTTGAAGGCGATGAAATTGATTTGGAAGAATAAATAAAGATTTTTTGAATTATAAACAAATTCCGGGTATTCTTTGTACACAGTAGTAGATTTTTGGACCGTCAGCGTAAAGCAGGAACTCTGCCTTTAAGAAACAGCTACTGATATCGTTGATAACAAGTAGGAAAAACAAGAAGCCTACAATACTACCTTCAGATATGTGAGTTTTTTAATAAAATCGTTGACTGCACAGCTGCTGTCTTCACTGTGTTCGGGCCATTAAACGAAGACAATTGTTGTTGATTACGACTGCTTCATAAAAAATATGTTTTTATGTCCAAGAAAAGTTGTAAAAGCTACTTGTTTGTTGTTCATTTTAATGACCATTTCAATAAGTCAGTGAATTATTTGCATCAAGAATTAATACCTTTCATATACGAGAAGCTACCACAGAATATAAATTAATCTATCAGACCACACAGCTACTTTACTAAGCACAATTGTTGCCTGTTAATATGTACAATTAAAAAAAATACCTTTAATTAGATTCTCAGTTCAGATAATTTAGCAGTTAATAAACAAAGAACAACTCACAATTCCCCTACAACAAATATTGTAGTATCGCATCGCGTCAGCAAATCAGCTCAGAATAGTTCCTCAAAAATACTTGAATACGATTTTCACTGTGCACTTGAATATTTTCCATTAGGAAATTTCATTCTAGTTAATATATTTGTTGTTGTTTTGATTTTGCATTGAACATTCCATTCAGTTTGGTTGCAAATATTCTAAATGTTGTAAAGTCTGTGTTTCCATAATGAACGAAAGGCGGAACTGGCGCGTTCAATAGCCGCGTGCCGATAGCTGCGCATTGTTTTTGGTATTCGAGCGAGTAGTAACAAAGTAAGGTTTTGTTGGCGCTAAACGCTGAATTAAACAATTGTGTACACAGCACAAAAAGCTAAAGTACGCTGGCCCGGGCTGAATTGAATTTCCCATTTGCGCGTAGAAAATTGCAATCCAGATAATAGCGATAATAGAAAATGAAAACAAAAATATGTGATCAGAACGCTGTTTGTTCTGTCGTGCCGACAACTGTTGGCGACACGCACACACACACACACGCACGAGGCGATATGCGGCGTAAATACTTTGCAGATACCGGCCAGGTGCGAGTGCACCGAGCACTTGCGCCGACCTTATCTCTTGTGACAGGACGGCTCGATATCACGAAATCAATAATGGCGTTGCACCATTGTCTTCTGCATGTTCTGATAGTGTTGCGTCTGTTGCACAACTCAACCTCGGCAAGGGGCAAATAGTGAGAGTGTAGTTGTTGCTAAACACCCAACGATTTTGCTGCGCCTACACAAAGAATAGAGTGACCAGACGTTGTGCAGTAAAAGAACTACAACAACAATGATAAATAAAATGCCCGCAGTGCGTATAAGTGGGACTTTTAATTGATTTAATGCAATGAGGTCGAACAAATTGGATGAATATGAATGCAAAAGAAGGAGAATCAAATGCTATAAAATATCGATGGAATCGAATGGAATCAATTTAGCACTGAGTCGCACTTTCACTCGAACCCCACTGTGAATCCCTTCTTGCTGAACACTGGAGACATCCATCAGATTGTTTCTAGTGCAGAACATTTCAAATCCCTTGATGAAGCAGAGCAGATATGAAGTTTCGACTTTCGCTTCGCTCATTACGACGTCGGCGTTCCTGGAAAGACAGGCAGTGGCGCAGAAAGTGTTGTATTTTTTCTATCATCCTCTCATCTCCGCTGCTCCTGCAGACATCACTGGACGAGTGGCGCCATTTAAGAGCAAAGCCCAGTGTTAGGTGATGCCAACAATTCGATGCCATAGAGGTGCGACTCGGGGACTATAGAAATAGTAATAATTTAGCACTTTGCTTCTTGCCTTCATTATCCCCTCGAAGTGGCTGTAAGGAGCACATCACCGAGAGGGTTGACCATCTAAAGCAATACCATCCAAATCGACTAAAGAGCCAATTGGTTTATTCCCAAGGAAAATAAGTCTCTTATGTGTTAAAGCAGGACAGCTGCATAGGGAATTCTTAAAGCAAAGCTTATAGAATAGGTGTTGTACTATCTTTCGTTCCAATGTTTTTCGTTCATTTAGTTTTTTACTGCTTATGCAAAAAACATTATCTACGATTCCCAAGCTCGCAACGTATGAGCCGACTGAATAGTGACTCTTGAATACTGCCATCAGATTGGAAATGCTCCTGCTCCAGCTGCTAGCAAGAATCCGCCACCTACTATCCATTGTGCAGAGAAAGTGTTCCTGCATCTGTCTTAGCGTGCCACCTGTTCAGGTGGTGAACTCATTCTAAATCTCACTCTAGCCAACTCATCAGCTCATCCGTTGCCGTGTAAGTCTGTGTGATAGAGTACTCAGGAGATAGTGAAATGCCCCTGACAACAAACCAACCTTAAGAAATCTTTGCAGTCTTTAGGTGAGGTTAGGTTGAATTGACTGGATATATCCTATCCGTTGTGATACCATATGCAGCTTTCCCTAAGATTCGGTTACTTTGTCAAACTATTTAGACGATGCTATGAACCTAAACAGGTCTTTAACATCTATGTATGTAGGATATCTCCGCGAGGTTTCGTAAAAACGGTTGTCCTATTGTTTGAAGCCTCCTTCTACTAAGATACCTAAGATACTACCTAAGATACTGTACGCTTTCACTCTCTTCCGCGCACTCGCAGCTCCTGCAATAGTCTCTTTGTTGGACAGTTAGCCTGATGAAGTGTGTTCCGATTAGCCAGTATCTAGTGAGAGTCCTTGTGAGGATGGAGATCTCAGTCCTTTTTATACCCAGAATAGCTGATGTACACTTTCTATCGTAAATGGGCCATGTGAGCCTCGCTGTTGCGCATGAGGAGAGGTTGTACCAGAGCTTCTGAGCTACGCGAGTTATATGAGTTCTGGCGCTAAGTTTAAAAGTGGCATGCCTACCACCTCCATGGCTGGAAGGATAAGGGTGATTGTGCCTTTTCTTGCTAGTTCGTCCGTTTTACAGTTACCTTCTATGTCCCGGTGACTAGGCACCCAAATGAGATGCTGTGCAGTCTCTAATTTATTTGGATGTTAATATAGAGTTGGAGAATGCTTTAATGGCGCTCGATTGTCTTTGGAGAATTACACAGGCTTTCATTATTGCAAAAACTTTAGCTTGAAAAACGATAGAGAGGAGGGTTATTTCTATTTCTAGATCCCTAAAGTATACTTCTTCTCCTTCTTGAGATCCGTTTTGCCCGCCCCTCTTCCCAAAGAAGTAATTGAAGTACATCTTCTAATTCTATCTCTTCGATACATCTACTAAAAATAATGTTTCCGTTCACATCTAACTTTTTACTAAAACCATTTTCTCTTTTCAATCTGGTCAGCTTGGCAAATCAAGTAGACACAACACAATGCTGTCGTGCCATGTATCTGGGCCGTCATTTACCACTTAATGGTGTGGCCGAGTTCAGCGACGTTAATAAATCGTTTTCGCTCTACGCGACCGGCATATCAAATAGTCGAGCCAATCAACCTGAGCGGAAAGTGCACAAGCACGCCAATTGACAACACTCGTATTATAAAATTTCGTCGACTCATATTGGCACTGCGGCAATTGCTTGCCTGGACTTTTGTTTATAATTGAATCGTTTTTGTTTTGTTCTTTGGCGATTTTACAGCTTTTGGAGCGATAATCGAACGTGCTAACATATGAACTAAAGTCTGTGACTTTCTTTTCGGTTTATTTTTAATATTTATAATTATTCCTATTGGTCATGTGATGCTATAAATTCTGTTGTCGAAAAAACTGCGCAACGCTTTCGGTTGACTAACCCAGTTATCTCTTTATAATTCCCTAATCTACGCTTTAAGGCGTTGACCGAATGACGTACGGCCGTAACAGCACATTAGACTAATTGCAGCGAAATAATAACACAACAATTAGTGTATACCTGATCTGTGAAAACTTTCACAAAAAATAATGTTTTACATTGGATTCTGAGTTGTTATCGCATTGCGGCGAATGGAAAATTGTATTTTGCTCAATTGATCAGTTAAAGTTCTGTGAACAAATAAGAGTGTTTTGGTTGATGTTGAAATATTAAAAGGCGATTTCAATTGATTTGATGCGACCGTGAATCAGGGGCGTAGCCAGAACTTGGTCATGGGGGGAGTTTTAAAAAAAATTTTTGCCAGTTTAGTATTACATGTTTTTTAAAGTAAAGTCCAAATAGGGCATTTCGTTGTGGCTTATGTGACTTAATGCATTAAAAACGAAATTTTTTCCCTGATTTTTAGTACAAATTTCATGAAATTTGGTGGACTGAAAGCGAAGTTATTGCATCTGAAGTGGAAGTGTGTTTGTGTCATCGTGCATCGAACAAAGATCCAATATTAACTATTGTTTTAAAAATGTTTAAACTTTAACCGAAGCATTTAAATTGATGGACAAAGTTTATGGTGATTTTTGTTTATACCGTGGTGGAGTTCATAAGTGGTAAAAGCGATTTAAAAACGATTGTCAGAACATAAATGATGACCAAAGTGTTAGCCAACTGAATCCGCGATCACCGTAGATCAAAACTCATAAAAGATAAGCCAAAATCTTCATTGAAATTCTTGAAATTGGATTTAACCTTCGCTTTACTTACCCGGGTGATCTTTTTAATATTCATGTTTAATATCTGCACAAACTTTAAGGTAATTTTCAATAACATGAAAAAATATTTTTTGAAATTTTGTTCATGTTTAAATTTGAATTTTGTCATTTTTTATACAAATGTATCTGGGTGATCCCAGGCGCTTTCGCTACCATTTTGATTAAAACTCACGATAAATTTTTTTTGCGTACCTCATTATGTGTTCAATAAACCCTCTGGAAAGAAATCTTCTAATATTTTCCATAGTATCAAAATAAACCATTAAAGTTAGGCCTTTTTTCGAAATACGAACTATCGCCAGAGGAAGATACTAAATACTGAAGCATGAAAAAAATTTATAAATTATTATATATTTATTGTGAGTTTTACTCAAAATAGCAGCGGAAGTGCCTGGGATCATCTTTAGTAAGGCAAAGGTTAAGCATCTCAATATCATAAAATTATTGCATTTTAACTGAACATTTGGCTATCGAAGGATGCCATCCCATCTATTGACACTTGTTTTGACTGTTTTTTTGTTTTCACATGATGTGGCACCGTGCGAATTTCACCTTTTCAAAGAATGCATTTGCCGATGAAAAAAAGCGTTTTGAGAACGTAGAAACCATCCAAAAGGCTTCAACCGTCATCCTGAAGGACATTCCGGTCGACGAACTAAACTACTCTTTAGACATGTTTTTAGAACATGCAAATCGCTGCATTAAGCCTAAACGTGACTATTAAAAAACAAATTAGTTTCGGTAAAAAAGGGTTTTGTTAATATTCTTTTAAATATTTAAAGATGAAAAGACCTTTTTGCTAATGTGGGAACGTACATACGATGCATAGTGATTGAAAATGTTGACAAATTATAAGCTATGGGGGGGGGAGGTTCTGACACCCTAAACCCCCCGCCCCCCTTGGCTACGCCCCTGCCGTGAATCGAAGGCAAGACCACATCTTTTTGTTATATCTTTCGGTTAACGTCGAGCTAAAGCTGAAAGAGCATTTAGTATAGAGCTGCTATTGCAAATCTGACTTAACCAGATAATGTAGAACTAGTTTTTCGAGTTCTATTTCTCTCTCTTAACACTAGAACAGTCTTCTCATTTTTAAATATCTGTATTTTCCTTAGTAAGTATTTCTATCAACTTTCATCTTATTCAACTTATTTTTTATCAGTTTCTACAATAAGTTCTACAATTAGGGTTCTACAATTACAATTAGCCAAATCCGATGTGTACTTTACGACATATCAGCGGATATAATATGTAGTCTTTGTAGGTTTGGAAATTTTGCAGTCTTTCTAGTTTTTACAACGACAAACTGCCGTTAAACTAACCACTAAGCTGGCCACTAACATGACTCAAAATTCAATTATTTCAATGCATATGACATTTTTATTCCACCTTCTTTACTTCAATGCTAAAATTAATGCAACGATAACAAGTTTACTACCGCAAGATGCCATAAAAAAAATGCAATTCGTTAAAAGTTTGCAGAAACAAACGCCATCTTTAATTCCAACTCTTCTTAACAATCACCAAATTATCGCTCACCGAGTTGATAGAGCCAATTTATTGGCTAACATTTTCGCAGTTAATTCCTCTCTGCCTAACAGCGACTAACCACTGCCTATAGTCGAAGTTTTTTGAGTTATGCCTGAAATACATTTTCATGTTCGGATAGTTGAAACAGTTTGTGGAAATCTGGATATAAATAAGGGTTCAGGACTGGACGGCATTCCAGCTATTGTTCTAAGAGAGAGCATAATAAACTTCAACTTTGGAAACTATCTGGAGCACAATAAACTTCTACTAAATGACCGCCGATAGGGCTTTAGAAGACAGCGATCGACGGGAGACCTTATGGCGGTCCTTACCGAGAAATGGAATCATGGAATCAAAGTTCATGCATTATATATCTACAAGGTCTTTGAACGAGTATGGTGCAAATCACTTGTTTCAAAACCGATTGCCTAAGGCATGGGCGAGTTTCTTCTATTCGTGTTGTTATAGATGGCATAGCCTCAGAAAAATCATTCGTTTCAACATCCCAATACATCCCTGGTTATGAGTGGCTTATGGTTATGGTTTTAATCGATTTCTAAATATATAAAAAATGTTCCTCGCTCTGTTTTAAGTGAATAATTTAGTAATAATAACAACATTTGTTATACAATAAAACTAAATAGTTTTAGAAGTTAGAATGACATTTTTAGATTTTTAACATTTTTAGAATATTTAACTACTTATATAAACAACCATTTAAAGACCGTAATTTTCAATTGTTTTCTTTCAGATTACAATGAAGAAAAACAACTTTATTCGCTAAGGAATTAAAATTGCCATTACAGAATGCAGCGAACAAAAGCAATTTAAACATACAAGATGCGAACTGCAGCAAAACAACTTTAAACAAATCTCAGCCTTCGCAAAAAAAACCCAAGTCAAAAATGATATATACGAGTGTAAGCCGAGCGTTTGCTGGCTGCTGAGTCAGTAGTAAAAATGGTGTTTAATCAGCAAATATCTGCTTAATGAATACGTAAATGTGTGCGATTCTCCAGTAGATCTGGTGATTTTTTTTATGAATACAACACATAACATTTGGGCTGCACCTCAGTTCCAAGTGACAGCATCTGAGGTATTTTTAAGGGTTTATAGGGAATACAAAGATTTACAACTGTCGCTCAAAAGGTGACCAGGTTTTTTGAAGCAAAATTAAGGATATTCAGACATTGGCAAGTGAAATCAGTTCACATTAAAATCTAATATGAATTGATTTAATTTTCACATGAAAATGAAATGCAGTATATATAACAATTAAGCATTTAATATATGAACAATATTATATGTTAAGTTGAAATTTGGAAACACACAATTTTACATGTATTTGTACAAAAAATCCTTAAATCTGTACAAATTTGTATTAAATTCTTGGACTTTGAGAAAACGAATGAAGCCAAATTGTATTTCCGATACATATTTTTAGATATGCCTGGCCGAAATTTATATCATGAAATTTTATTTACGTATTTCTATTTTGTCTTGAAACCTATGTAAATATTTTTGAATTCTTGACAACTGGAAATGTTTATTCTTTCCGATTTGTGGTTGGTTTTACATAAGAAAAGGAAACAAATTTCGTTTAATTTTTCTCTTAAAAACGAAATTATTTTCCTATGTTAATTTTTCTGCAATAAGTTTGTCCTTAGTTAACGAGTTATTTGTTAGCAAATTTTCCATCGCTCCATTCAAATAACGAACATATGGTCACCCCAGACAAAACTTCGCAAAACAATTTAGCGAATTGTTTTCGTCTTAAATCCGAGTGCCTTCGTCGCTGCCTTTCAGTTAGTTGCTTAGTGGTTGTTTTTTATTACCGTTGTTTTTTATAAATAATTAATTGATTTGTTTGCATTCTCTCAAGTCGGCAAGACAAGAAAGTTGACTTTAGCGGCACACAAGCCATTTCCAGTGAAACCCTTTGGCAGCTTGCATAAGCATTCAGACAGGCAGACACACAAATAAGCTAATAAATCACACTGCATGTGCCGCAAGCGCGAGCGTTGCGGGCAATTTCGTCAAAAGGTCACAACGTGCAAAAATTACGTTTTCGCTGGATTTCTACATTGCCGGAAAGTGGCACATAGCGTGTCGAGCCGAGTGCGGAGGCGTCAGGGCGGTGCGCTGTCGGCCGACATGTATTAAGACGTATATGAGTTTTGTTGTTTACTCGCTAACGTCACGGCATTCAATGAACGCAATACGCCGCCTTGTGCCACTTGCCATGACCGTTGTTATTCGCCTGCCGTGGCACGCTGCACTCCAGCTACCATCGCCACATACCTGACTGGTGCATCCGCTTGTCGGTCCAATCCGGAGCTGACGAATGTTGCAACTTTCAAGAAAATTCGATACCGGAAGATTGCGCGTTAGCAGCAAATTCTTGCTTCGTGTTTTCGCTGGTCGGCTTCTATTTGCCTCTTTTGTGCATTTTTTTGTGTAAGAACCAAATTTTTCGTATTTAAGTTGGATGGTTTGAGCATTTAATTGCTTCACTCGGCTTTCGATTACGAGCATTTAGCACGTCAGGTGCTCCGGTATCTTTTTTCTGCCCTTTGTATTGCTCGCATTATTCTTGCATTGTTGTTGATTTTTGCTTGAGCTTCGTAAAAAACACAAATGCGAGAAGCGCTTTATTGAAACACTTCGTCCGCTTGCTACGAGAAAACACACATCCGGCACTGCTGCTAAGAAAATACTAAACACAAACAAAAAGCAAACTACGGAAATTAGCGTTGCACTAAAGTGAACAGTGTTGCCTACTTTTACAACGCGGGCTACATTTCGGGCCGCTGCAGTGGAACGTGATACCGGGAATGTCTGGGAAAACCAATGTAGTTTGAAATATTTTCCGTTCAATAATATGTGTTAGATTAATTGAAATTATTTAATTAAATACATCATATAACAAGCAAAACATATGTAAACAAACCCCACAAAAATCTAAACGTGACTATCGGGACTTACAACTGCAGTTTGTTCCATTTTATTCCATCCGTTCCGTTGTCGCCTTCAGTGCATTGAATCGAACAGAACTTTAGAATTTGTTAAACACATTGCGCGAGTTTCATTAATTTGTGGATTTTTCTGCAATTTCCGTGCTGTATAATTATTTTGTGTATTAATATTTAACTGCGTTAGTTCAACATGGATGAGGGGGATTATGATAATGATGAGTAAGTGCAAAACTTCACTAAAATTAATACAGAAGTTAAACGATAACCGCAACAACTATTTCTATTGCAGTGTCGGCGGTGATGAGTTCGACGATGTCGACGAGGAGGACAATATTGACGACATTAACCAGGAGGAGGAGGCGGACAACATTGAGATCATAGCGCCGGGCAATGCTGGCGGCGGCGTGCCCAAGGCGAAGCGCATCACCACCAAATACATGACCAAGTACGAGCGAGCGCGTGTGCTGGGCACGCGAGCGCTGCAGATTGCCATGTGCGCGCCCATCATGGTGGAGCTGGAGGGCGAAACCGACCCGCTGCAAATTGCCATGAAGGAGCTGAAACAGAAGAAAATCCCAATCATCATAAGACGCTTCCTGCCCGATCACTCGTACGAGGACTGGAGCATCGACGAGCTAATCATAGTGGATCATTAAGGCCTAGACGTAAGAATTAGATTTTAATAAAGAGATTTATATTTGCAAATGCAAAGCGAAACAGTTGGACTTTTTTACAAATAAACGAAAATAACAAAAAGTATCTGTGCGAGCACTCAGCTCCAGGCATAGCCGACATTCTTGTCGTAGCACACACGCTCCAGCAGGCCGACCGCATGCGATCCGGTACGACACATACTCTCTATGATGTTGGCCAGCAGACCGCAATCGGACAGGTTCTCTTGACCGAACACCTGACCCGCGGTCTCGCCGTCTGCGGGCTGCCGCTGCTGCTCGTGCGTTTGCTCTGACTGCTCCAGCAGACGCTGTGTGGCCTTACTGAACGCCAGCGTGTTGTTGCTGCTGGCCAACGTGGCGCTGAACGTGTCTTTTGTCTCGCTCAGCAGCTGGCAGGCGTACGGCAGAAACGTTGGCAACACAATACCCTTCACCTCGATGCTACAGTAGTCGACGCCGTCCATGCGCACCTTGCTGGAGCGCGTTGCCAGGTGTTGCATTGTCGCTTTGGGAAAGGCGACAGGCGCTAGTAGTGTGGGCGGCACGCCAGCCAGTCGCCCCACGCTGCTAACAGTGCTCTTGGCGTTCAGCAGAAAACTAAAGAAGCCTTGACATTCGACGCCCTCGATCAGCAGCAACGAGTTGTCACTAAAGTCATCGGCCATCTCCTGCGCTTTTTCCTTGCGTAAGTGTGCCGTCTGAATTTTGCGCAGCTCGCTGTTGTCCACTTCGAGACTTTCTAGCCAGGTGTCCGTCTCATCTTCATCCTCGCCCTCGATTGCTATATGAGCGTCAGCTGTGGCAACGATATCGTCTAGAAGTGAAGACTTTAGTCAGTTTTTCAGGCAATTATTGGCCACTTTAACACCTACCACTCTTACTTGCCTCTGCGACTTTCCCCGCTGCGGCGCCAACACTGTCGCTCTCCTCCGTAAAGCTGCTGTCGCCCGATTTATTCAGTCCGACGTCCTTTTTCAGCGGCATCGTGTACTCGATGCCTTCCTGGCGCAGCGCACTGCGTAAGCCACGTGTGCTGGGCGTCATTAACGCATGCATTTCGGCGCAGCCGCCCGTGCCGGCCGCACGAAACAGCACCGTAAATGTGTTTGCACATAGGTAGAAATAGGGGCACTGTCGTGCGCGCAGCAGCTGAAACAACCCGTTGAAGCTGTAGTCCCAGTCCTTGGCTAGCGCCTGACGCTCGCGCTCGCCCAGCGCCACACCGATATTCTCCTTGCTATTGCGCGGAAACAGTGTCATCCAAGGCAGGTGCGGCTGCTGCCAGTAGTAGGTGGCCTGATTGAAGCGCGTCGCCGGCGAGATGTCCAGGCCGCAGCAGGCGTTCTGCGTGTCAATGCAGCGCACGAAGCTGGTGAGACCACTGGCCATTTGGCTGGTCTTCAGTGCGGTGGCGGGCAGCTCGCTGAGACAGAACAAGCGCACTCGCGTCTTCAAGCTCCAGTCCATGGGCAGGTGCTTGGTGAATTTTTGCTCCTCCAGCGCGGCGTCGTCATCGTCGTTGACAGCGACCTGCTGCTGCAGCAGTTTGGCAAAAGCTTGCGCATCGAATGGTTTCAACACAAGTTTGGCAGGTGGCGGACGGGATGGCGTTTCGCGCACAAATGTCTCTTGGGCGCGTACAACAGCTGATGTTGGCGGCGTGCTAACAAAATCCAACAGCGAGTCGTCATCCGGCAGTGGCGCTGCTGCTGCTTTGAGCCTTTTCGCATTGTCTGCAGAACTGCGGAGAGAGGGGAACAACCGTTTGGGATTTAGACTTGTAGCGAGAGCAACGCGACGCGCTCACATGGCAAAGGGATTTTTGCGCTTTTGTGCAATCTTTGCCTCCAGCAGTTGCTCCTTGTCCTGCGCGCTGATTGGCTCCTTGTGGCTGTTGCTTTGGTTAAGGCGCGCGGCCAGCTGTTTCTTCTTCTGCTTTAGTCTGTGCAACTTGATGAGCTGAAAATGTGGGCACAAAATGTAGCACATGCGCTCGAAAGCATTTTCAGTGGCTACAAACCTCATCCGGGTGCTTCCAGCTCTGTGTGTTGGCTTGTTCTTTGGCAGCCATTTCGAGGGCGTATCTCTGAAGATTACGAAGCACCAGCCAGCATTCAGATTGGAACTAGCAAACGATTTCGGTGAGAAATCAAGTAAAACAACTTAATCACTGCAGGCAGCAGCAGCGCGCCCAAACTCTGCAGAAATGTTTTTTTTCTCGTTTTGACATTCAACAGCTCTCCGGTTGTGGTATTCGTACACAGAGAAAAATTGTGGTAGATTTTCTCTAACTATTTTAAATATGGAATATTATTTAAAATTAAAGATGTAAATTATTTTTGAAATTACATTTAAAATAAATTAAATATTCTAGCTATGATTAGTTTGGGTTATGATTAAATCACATTGTTATTTGGCCTTTGGTTGGTATTTGGTCCACTTTTGGCGCCGGCGCACTGGGCCGCCGTTAGCCGAATAGAATTCCATGAAATACCGATGGATTCAGTCCACTCAACTGTTGCCGTTCGACCGCATAGCATCGCACACGCAAAACTGCAGCCACTGCAAAAACAACAAAAACAATAGCAACAACTCATTGCAAACAGCTGGAAAAATCAATAGTTGATTGAAACGTCGCAAAAATACTATAAAACGCGAAAGAAAATTTCAGCAACAATATGTTGGCCCAAAACAATGGTAATTCTTTCTGTTCCTTCGATTTTGCAGCGCACTCAAAGCAACCTTGAAACAATTGTCTACTTTCAGGCGCCACGTACAAATTCCTTCACTTGCTAGGTTTGGCCATTTTGTTGGCCAGCGAACAGCACAGTGCCGCCGCCTACAGTCCCCTCTCCAAGGAGAACATCTTTGCCGATGTGCTGCTAACCGAACTGCTGAATCGCATGGACAAGGACATTGATCCGATCAATAACTATTTCGACATGGATGCCGATCTGCCCAAAAGCGTGGATCTCGTGTCGCGCTCGTCGAAGAACAACATGCCCGACGACTTTGAGTACCGCAGCATGTTTGCCGGCCCCGCCAATCCCTCCATACGCGACCAGGAGTACATGCAGCACAGCTCGCTGTGGGGCCATCAGTACGTGACCGGCGGCATGGGCGAGATGCCGAACCGCTATCCCACCATAAAGACGGACGCCAGCCTGCCGGCCTACTGCAATCCGCCGAATCCTTGCCCGTTCGGCTATGCGGAGAGTCAGGGCTGCATTGCCGACTTTGACAACACGGCCATCTTCAGTCGCGAGTATCAGGCGGCCCAGGAGTGCACCTGCGACAACGAGCACATGTTCGACTGCGCCGGCCAGGACAGCAATGCCAGCGCCAACGAAATGACCTCGACCATGGAGAAGTTTCTGATGCATCAGTTCCAGAACGACAACGGCATCGACAACTCCAATGCAGTGGTCAAGAAGTTTTACGGCTTTGCTCAGCACCATGGCAACAATCCGTATCTGCAGGGCGACAAGCTGCCCATTGCTGCCAAGAAGGGCGATCATATCCACGCCTAAGTTGCGAGGCGGCGACCAATCCCAGTCATTCCGGGTGTATCATTAGTGGAATTTATGTAGTCGTGTGTGTTATGTCATGTAAAAATAAATATATCTATTCGAATGTAGTTAATTGTTCGTTGCACCCTTGAATAAACAGAAGCCAACAACATCCATTTCAATAAAAGGCTGCAAAATCTGCTTTACATTGTGTGTGTACAGAGTGCCGGCCAGTGGAAATTTATTAGCTCCAATTGGGGGAATCCTACTATTACTAATAATGTATAATAAATTAATATTATTAATATTTTTAGCAAACAAAAATGTTGAGCTCAGAGCGCCAACAATAAAGTCAAGTGTGCTCTTCCTGGTCTGTGCTATCCCTAGAAGTATGCTACACTAGGCTGCTATGTTTAGGAATTACCGAGAACGTTTAACGTTCAGGACGTTCATGATGGCAACTCTAGGACTCTATGAGAGTCTTTAGGCCCGGCCAGTTTAACCTAACCTCGAATATCGAAATGTTTATTTGAAATGCTTAAATATTTCCCAAAAGACTTACCTATTCCCAAATTTTGTCTTGCCAGCTCAATAAGGTTTCAAAATGTTCAATAAAATTTAGCCATTACTACACTTGTAAACAATATTTTATTCTATTAATTTAGGCATAGTTGTAGTATAAATTATTCCGTATTGCTATTCGAGTATTTCATATAAAAATTTCACATTATAGCAAATTTAATCGAGTACACCGTTTGAGTACACAAATTACAATAATTTCACAATACGATTAATTGACAATGAGTATTTTTCATGGTTTATACACTGGTACGGGTAGTGCTGTTGCTTGACTACAAATTTTACATACATACATACAAAAAAATGCCAGTAACAACAACTTTTCGTAATTACAATAAGAAACTATTAAAAATTAAAAGTATAAAAAAGCTTACACTATGCTAAGCTACACTATGAACTGCATTCAACAATTTCCTTTCAGTTTGGAGGCACTGACGCCAATCGACCAAACAAGTCTCACATAAGCGGGCAGTGTGATTAGCTAAAAATGTTCGTTGTCATATTTACAAAAAAACAAAAACAAATTACAAATTATTAACTTTCAACTAAAAATACAAATGTTAACCTAGTCGGGCATGAAAGCCGCAGTAAAATGCGACAGTGTACAGAATTGTAGCAGTGATACGATTAGAGTACAGTTGGGCAGTTGATAGGCGCACATACAGATCATTGTAAATATGTATGTGTGTGCGTGTGTGAGAGTTGAAATTGAATTGTCAAAAGCGGTTTTTGAAAATATGCAAATTGTGACACAAAATATTGAAGAGGCAACTAACTAATTTTAATAGAATATCTCGCTTGTTGCGTTGAAAGATTCACCGAGTGTGGCCGAAAACGAAGGCGCAGGCAACAAACTATTTAGCTTAAAGTCAGCCCATGAAAGTAAAATGCCTCGGTGCAACAGTCTATAGGCGGCCCGAGCTGCTGCTGTTGTTGCCCCACGACACTTGCGGATTCGGATTACGTGTGGTCAGTCTGAGCGAGTTGCGATCGTCGTCTTCGAGCACATGTTCGTAGCCCTGATTGATGGTGCCGCCACCATTGGAGCCGTAAATTTGCTGCAATTCAAGGGATGGCCATTTTTATTTTAAAATATTTATATTTTTCAAAAGAGCTCCAACTAACCTCTACCGGAACGCCATTCACATTGAATACGTCTTTAATATTAATGCCGGCATTCGAGACGCGTCCGCTGCGCTGATTCGGTATGATGCCATTGTTGTTCAGCTGTAATTAAAAAAAAATTAAGTTTGGGAACATAGAAATATTCACTATTTTGTCATGCTCGAATATTTACCGCGCCCGTTGTGGTGATACCGTATTCGTTTTTCGCGCCCAGCGTCTGCATGGCCGACTTGCGCCGCTCCGCCATTACCGAATTCTTGCGCACCTCCAGCGCGCGTATGGTCTCGGCGCGCATTGTCATGCGGCGCGTCAGAATTGGCGTTGCTGTTTGGAATTTATGAAATTTTTTAAATTAAAGAAACAGTTTATTGTTCTATTTAAATATTAGCAAAAAGTCTATTAATTTAGTTGTAGTTTCAAAAAATCACTTTAAAGTCTAATTTGAAAATATGTACGAGGATGGTCTGAAAAGTTTGCGACCTAACAAGGAGACAAGACATTTTTGTTCTCGTTTTAAGTCGACAAATTTCTCTCAGCGATGCTGCCATCTCTTAGTATTTGGCATCTTTCTATACAAAATAATCGTGATGGCCTCCTCATTTGACTAGACTCCCTGTTCTCCGAGCAAAACTTAGGGAACAAACAAACAGTGCCTTGGGGCTTCTAAATCTGGTAAGTAAGAACGGTGGACAAGCAGTTCAAACCGTAATTCGTGGATTTTTGCAATAGGAACCGCTGAGGAATGAAACAAAATTATTTTCTTATGGCTGTTTTTCCGTAATTTCTACCTTCAGCTTGTTAAGCAGTGATAAATGGTATGAACCTGTAATGATTTGCTCTTTTTCAAGATAATCGATTAAGTTATCGCCTTTACTACTTATTTAGTTAACTGACCATAACAACCAGTTGCCGTTATCTCTTTTACTATCCAACAAAACAACAGTGGTTACCATTTTCCCAGCCTTAAAAGCAGTTTTCGCTATTTTCATAGACGATTTTCCGTTCGCAGTCCACCGTTTGCATTTTTGTTTCTGGGGCATAATAGTGTACCTAGGTTTTTTACATAACCTAACTGTCAAAAGCAAAAGCTCTCTCCAGGTACCACACCTTCTCCAGTTTATCACATCCTTCTTTGCCGTCGATGTCTAACTACCGCACAGTGCTTCGACACCATACAAAATTGGGGCAAAAATAGAAGGAGTACTTGAAATTCGCTGAAAATTTGCAATCTAAGCCAGTGTGGGCTGCTGACTTAAAAAATTTTGTTTATTTCAAAAAAAAAAATATATAGTTAAAAACAAATCGAAAATATAAAACCGATTATTTTATCATCACTGAGCCCAAACCGCTGGAGCTATAATGATGAAATTTGGTCAAAAGTTGTATTTTAGAAAGTTGATCCTTAAAAAGGAGCGATTTCTGTAAAAAAAATTTTCATTAGTAGTTCCGAAAAAATTGAATATTTTCCAAAGGCGCAAAAAGACGCAGAATTTTTTTACGGATGTAAGAGGAACGTTCATTTAAAAAAGTCGTAAAAAGGATTTACGCCAGTTCACGCCATTCGCTTCATTCATTTTTGAAAATTCGTAAAAAAAACTATTTATGCCAAACAAAAAAGACCGTTCAGCGGTACCACTCCTATCAATGTAGTTTTAATATTAAAAGAAATTGGTGGCCTATCTAACTACAACAATACATTTTCTATTTTTTTTATACAAGTACCTTAATTTCATTTTTCCCCTTCATAAATTTTTGTTAAAATATATCCGACTTTGACAAGCTATATCTCCTAATCACGGCAATTTTTCGATAAAATAGTTCGGATCCAGCTTAATTGAACAATTACCTTTAACATGATACTACTTTCGTCAAAATCCGCGATATTTTTTTTTTCTTATTTTTGTCCACTCTCGAAGCACCGCCGTGTACCGCCTCGAAAACCTTTTTTGCCGAAGGTTCATCATTCATACGGGAGACATGGCTAAGCCAGCATAGCCGCTGGATCTTGATTCGCTGTGCCATGTCCAAGTTTAACTGACACTAATTAATCGGCGTCAAAACTCTGATATATTGCGTCTAAATTGCGCTAAAAGAACATTTGAAATATTTTTTTTCTACCATGAGCAAATGCGATAACTTTTTCGGGCGGACGGCATTCTTATGCCTAAATCTTGATACAATATGTGAGAAACATGTTCTTTGAACATATTCATAGCTTCGGTTATCTTTCTCACTTTATTTTTGCGGTTGTCTGGCACCATTTAGTGAACTTGAGTTCTATTATAGTCAGTTTTTGGACGTCCCGAACATCCGTTGTCTCCTATGCTGGTACGGTCACTTGAATTCAGATGCTCAAAGTTTCACGGTAGTAAATGACTGTCCAGAGACCCTGTACAAAGCACTCAACTTGTCTTTAATTCGCCTTTCAAAAACAAATAAAAACAAGTAAACTCGATCGAAAACACACACATTGACTGACTCAAACCATTGGCAAACTGAAATTTGGTATTTTTCAAAAGAAGCTCAAACCGATCCTTAAGCCGACACTGCCTTTTGTTGAAGAGTACTGTTGTCTTCATGTTGAGAAAATGTTTCAGACCATCCTCGTACATATCCATGCATGAGTAGACTTTAAATTTTAGACTGTAACTTTGCAGACCACCCTCGTACGTATGTATAAGTATCTATGTTAGATCTATGTATATGAGGCGCACCTGGATTATTTTCGTCTGCTGTTAGTTTAAGGAATCGCTTCTTGAATGCCACATCGAGGGTGCCAATCTGTCGGCGTGGCTGTCGTGCCTTCTCCAGATTTTGAATGGTCTTTCGGCGCGCAATGCGGTCCGGTCCGCTGCCCGAGTCGTTGTCATAGTCGCCATCTATGCCCTGCAGACGCTGCAAGTTCTTCACTATCTCCACAGCGTGCTGTCAAATCGATCATTTATAAAATTTTTTTTAAATAATTGTTTGAAAAACGTGTCATGTGTCACTACGAACCTTGTCTATGAGCGCATCCTGCGACAGATCCTCTGATTTCTTTTTGCAGAAATTCAACTCTGTTGAAGCTAGAATGTGCGACAAGGTGCCGAAACGATGGAACAACATTGCCGTAAATTGTATAATCAAAATCAATGCAAAGAAGAACACAAACACCAGACCGATCGGCTCCAGTTGCAGATACTCCTTGGATATGTGCACCTAACGATTGGGCAGACACAGAAAACAATGAAAATGCCGGTTAGTCGTTGTTTGAATTGCACGACAACGGTGAGTAGTTTTGGTTGGATATTAGTTACAATCCTGTTAAATGTTGCTGCTTAATCGAGTAACAATTAACCAAAAGAATATTTTGTAGGTAGACAACATATTCGATAGTACCGAATGTGCAATGTGTGTGATATTTGAGGTAGTAAGTAGTAACGAGTGGTACGAGTATGCCGGATATGTCGTTTGAGTTGGTCGGTATGGTGCTGAGCGCGTTTTGAGTAATGCGGTGCCACATGTTCGCACGTCGCGCGCCACAGGAGCCAAAGTGCCGACTGTCGCTGCGATCTCGAACAGAGTGGCAGCCAATGTCGCATGTAGTGAGAGATGAGAGTACTCGACGGAGGCTCGAATGTTGTAGATGTGGCTATTTGTTGTTGTTGTTGTTGTTGTGGTGGTGGTGGTGGGGGTGACGGTGATAGTTGGAGGGTGGGGGGTGGAGTGAAATTGAAGTTGAAGATGAGGTGGCGTTGAAGGATTTACTAAACACCCAATGAGTTCGTCGTTGTGCTAGCTTTGCTCATCACGTTTTGCCAATAATGAATGAAATTCCGGCGCGGAATTTTTATGCCAATAAAATGTTTAAATTTCCTTTCAATGAAATACGCTACTAACACTTGGATTTGCTTTGACATAAACAAATATAAATTATATTGAATATTTAAAAAATAGATAAGCAGAGTTTGAAGGCGCAGAAAGTGGAGCTCAAGTTTGATTCAAGTTTTACTTTAAGTGTGACAGCTGTAAGCGCAAAGGTGTGTGCAATATTTTTTTCCTGGAAAATAACTTAAATAATGTTCATGCTTAGCTAAACCTTTAATGTTTCATAAAATAATTGCATAAAATATTTAATTTATTTCTTTGAAGAATTTCCAATTCTTCTAGAGTGAAAGTGCAGCGGCCAGCGAATGTGTGCATTTATTTAGAAAGTGAATTGAATTGATTATATATATTAAGTATATAGCGGCAGATTATCCCACAGCAATTTATAGTGTTGAAGAGATTTTCATAAAAATACTAGTTTGACAAATTTGTTAAAGTTTAATAAAGAAGAAAATTATAGTCTAGAATAGATTTTTAAAACAATACCTACTGGTTTGAAAAATTTGATAAATAAATTTGATAAAGCAATTTATAGTCCGGAAAAAATTTTAATAAAAATAGTAACGGTGGTTTTTTTAAAGGATCCAATTTCCGATAACACTTAAACGGTCACAAATTGGTCAGATGTGGCAACGCTATTATCAATTGTCATTAGTTTGGTTACACATTTCATCACAAACAGATTAACGCCAGAACAACGCTTGAAAATTTAAAAATTTACTTCGAAAATTATGGTTCGGTTTGGGTGTTTTGAATGGGCATTTCAATAAGCAAAATTGACGCATTTGGAGTGAAGAGAATTCACGAGAGATTCACGAAGCACGGTTACATTCACAAAACCTCACTGTTTGATGTGCTTTATGGACCACTGAAATCATTGATTTTTAGGTTACGTTGATTTTTAGGTTAAACTGGCTGTCTGGGCATGGAACTTGCCAAAAGACACACTTAGGCCTCAAAATGGATCCGTTGTGATACCACAAGGAGTGATCTGTCTTGCTGCAAGTCGGAGAGTCTACACAAACTTCTTTGTTTTATAGATGAACCCTAGAAAGTTATTCCTTACTTCTTTAAAAATTAGAACGCCAAGAACGTTACCATCAATGGAGCTTAAGAGCCATGATTGCCGATTGCCCTACAGTGCATCAAACAATTGACTTATTGATTGATTGATTGATTATTTATCGAAATTGGCCAGTCGATTGGTCAACGAGATCGTGCAATTTAATGCCCATAGATTACTTTCTCTGGAGTTACGTGAAGTCATTGCTTTACGCGAACAAAGCGGAAACTTTGGACGCCTTGGAAAAGGTGAGAACTATTGTTTAATGGCATAAAATCTTTCTAACAAAGTCAACTTTCAGCTTAAAATTATGAATCTCATTAGTTTATTTCAATTTTCTACACCCGTTAGTTGGACAAATTTGATATCAAAGACTTTAGCAGTTTTCGAAACAAAGTTAAGAGTTAATTGTTTTCAAAACTAAACTCAAAACATAAATAATAGTAATTACAAATCTTTTCTTAGTTAGACTGTGATAAGTGGAGAACTCTTCTCATAAATACTCTTTAAAAATACTTCAAAAATATCGAATTCAATTGCTGTGAGATTGAAGTGCCATCAATTTCGGCAATTGATCCTACAAACACAAAACCATTGCAACTTATTGTGCATAACAATTAAATTACATCCCAAAAATATGCTACAAACAAATTATATTATGACATAATATATTTGAATGTAATTGCATTTGCTTTAAGTAGTTATTTGCATTGCATAGGTTTAGGCTTAAGTGTAGTAGTCACTTTAAAAACGTTTTTTTGCATTGCATATGTTTAGGCTTGATTGTTATTTTCATTGCTTGTTGTGGTAAAAAAAAGGACATAACTAGTTTTTATATTCTAATTCATAAATACAAAAAAAAATATTTGAATATTTTTAAATATGATTTTCATCAGTAATATTTAAATATTGAAAAATACAAAGCGAGCACAATGTGTGAGGCAGGTGAGCTGTATTGTCTTATGTAGGTGCGTGATTATTGTGAAAAGTTTAAATATAATGTTAATGTTAAAGTTCTGAAATAATTCTGTATTTTAGTAGTTGTAACAAGTAATTTCTACAATATTATAAATATAAATAAAATAACCGGAACCACCACATTACAATAAATACAAATTTTTCTATGTAAGAAATATTTAAAATATCAGCATGCAAATAGAAAATGATAAATTGCTACAATTTACAATAAAAAATATGCACAACATTTCACACATAAATTTGCTGCACGAAATTGTGAAAATACAAATATAAATATATTTTAATCATATATTTATTTTTTTATTATTTATTATTATTTATTTGTTTATTTTTTAATTTTATTTATATTTATTTATTTGGAATATTATTTATATTTTATTATAATTTAATTAATATTTTTATTGGTTGTAGTCAAATAGAATATATATAAATATGTAATAAAAAATAAAAATAAAAAAAATATATATAGAAAATGGTTTGAACACAAATTTCTTGAAAATTGTTCATTGTTTTAAAAACACATAAAACTTTGCGAAAGAAAATATTGTTTTAATAATTTCTTCAATTAATTTAATTTTTATTTTGCGACAGAAAATATTGTTTTAATAATTTTTCAATTAATTTAATTATAATAATAATTTTTTCAATTAATTTAATTTTTACTTTGCGACAGAAAATATTGTTAATAGTTTTTTTCATTTAAATTAATTTTTTACTTTGTGACAGAAAATATTGTTTTAATATTTTTTTCAATTACTTTAACTTTTACTTTGCGAAATAAAAAATTCTTTTAATAATTTGTTTAATGACTTTATACTTTACTTTTATTATATAATTAATTAATTATTATAATTTTTCAAACACTTAAAAAATGATAATATGACCAAAAAATTATCAGTATATGAAATTGAACCAATTGGTTTTTAATTTGTTTTAGTTTAGTAACTGTTAAATTACTCTTTGATTTAAATTTTAATCTTAGCTATCCTGTTGATAGTCATTTATTTTCTTTACTCGTTCCACGTTTGGATCTTTTTTCGAAATTGCCTTTTTTGAACAGCAAATTTACAGTGAATCCACCACCAATGTGTCGTGCCCACACCCATAATGACTAGGAATGCTCGAAGTGCGTCTGTACGCAGGAAAGATAAACATGTTTTAATCGGTTTTGGTGAGTGGAGGCAACAATACGAACATCCCGCATGAAGATTAATTCTCGGTTTAGTCTCAACGCGAACCACATTGTAAATGTGTTTAATTGTAGGAAGAGGTAAGAATGGCCATGGATAAGGACTTCCATTAACACAGAACAACAGTTAGATTAGAACGCAAAAACAAAAGAAAATCTAAATAAAAATGGGTAAATTTCGAAAAATAATAACGAAAGTTGTGAGCATAGGAATTGAAGGAGGTAGGAGCGATTTTAACAAAGTTTAAACAATTTGTGTTTATATTCATTAGCCAGAAAAGAAACAAATCATAAAACAAACAAACCAAACAAACAAACGAAACGAAAAAATGCAAATTGCAAACAGAAAATATAAGAACAAAGAAATTTGAAAGTAATATGCAATAAGAACCTCGGCTGTTTCTTCAATGTACGTTATATTGGTCTTGACGCCCAGTGGCCAGACAATGTGCAACTTGTCTTTGTTCAGTTGCAACAAGAACACAATCAAGACGAACAAGGCGTTGGCCATGAAAAATGCGAAGACGGATTTGTTCCTCAGCTCAATCAGATCGGTTGCAATCCGTGCCTGATTACGTTTTCAAGCGGACATTTCGTGACAATTCATTTTTAGCGTTTTTTCGTTAGCATTGGTATATATATATTTTTTTTGTTGTTGTTGGTTGTTGTTGTTGCAGTTTTTGTTGTTTTCGTAAAATCATTTTCAGTTGGATGTAATTTTTGTTGGGTTTTTCATTTATCACATCACCGCACAAAGCATTTGATTTGATTTGATTTTTTTGAACGAGTTTTTCGTTTTGAATTTTTTTCATAGGTCAATAAAATGTAGAAATAAGAAAAAGAAAAAAAGGAAAAAATATGTTAGTAGAGTTGTTGAGCGGGGATCTCAGCGGCGAACAGGTCAAACGCAGAGGCGCTGCAGTTGGACGTGGTACGCGCGAGATCCCCTCGCCGAAATTTACCTCTTGTGTGGATTCGTCGTAGGTTATGTTCGTGCGTACACCGAAGGGCCATTTCACGTGTATGTTGTCCTTGTTCAGTTGCAACAAGAATACAATTAGCACGAAAAGGGCGTTCACCATGAAAAAGGCAAACACCGAAGAGTCGCGCAACTCTTTGAGATCTTTAGCGATTCTAGCCTAAAATGTGAGCGTAGCAGAATTGGGATTAAAAATCAACCATTGGGATTAAAAATCAAAAATATAAATGCTCTACGGCCAAAATTGAAACAGTCAACTTTAGCTAAAAGTTTTGGCTGCAAGTAGAAAATGTTTGTTAAATACACAAAGAGAGAGATTGTTCGAAAACGAAGACAAACGAAACAGTGTACGCATTGAGGTCAAATCCACTTGCACGCTCGGCGCTCTGAGTATTACCTGCTCGGCGGGATCGTTGTCGATCGGGTACAGGTACTGGTCGATCATGTCGCGCCAGAACTGTATCTCCGAGCTGGACAAAAAGTCCACCTGGCCCTTGCGCAGCTCTTGGTCCTCGATCCAGTAGGGGTTCGTGAGGAAGTCGCGCTCCTGTCGCGGCTCGGCCGACGTGTCCGAATCGGACTCGGCTGATTCGTCGCCCGACTTCTCCGCCACCGACGACAGCAGGTGGTGGTCTTTTGAGCCGCTCGACGTTGTGCGTCTGCGTCCGTGGCGCGTGTTATGGCCGTGCGGATCCAGCGTATGCTCCAGCGTCTCTAAGCGATTTTTGATCGAGTCCAGCGACTCGGCAATGGCAGTGAGCTGCGCCTTCTCGTCGCTGGTCTTGCCGTGCGTGCACAGTATGCACCGGAACAGGCCGGCCAGCGAGAACTCAATGGAGCCCTCGTCGTCCGCATTGTCGCCAATGCCGCTCTGCAGAAAGCTGAGCATGCTCTTCTGCTTGACGCGCTTGACCGCCTCCTCGGCCGCCTTCTTCTCCGCCTCGATCTCCTTCTTGGTCTTCTTGGCCACCACCTCGCGTGTGCCCCACGACACCACGTTCAGATTGATGATCGAGTACAGAATGAGCAGCAGGTACATGGACGGAATCGAAAGCAGGTAGATGAGGCCGGCCGTGATGCACCAGAACTCCTGCGGATGCAGGCAGGCCGCTATGAAGAAGGACCCCGTCATTGCTATCAGGAAAATGGCCGACGGCGACCCGATGCCGTCCTCGCCCAGCTGTAGCGCCGTGCCCACAATCACTGCCATCATGATGAGCGCGTACGCTGTGGACAGCACCTGCGCCACGAACAGCTGAATGTTGGCCTTGCACGTGAAGCAGACAAGCATGAAGAGTAGAATCGGCACGATGTTGTAATGGAAGGAGGTCCAGTTGTCGATGCGAAAGGCGGCCACGAACGCGCCCACCAACATAAGGAATATGGTGCCCGGGCCGAGAATGGTGCCACCCATCAACATCATCTGGTAGAAGATGTACAGCAGCGAGATGTTGTCGTTGATCTTGATTGTGCGCTTGGCGTCGCCCAGCAGGTCCATAATGTTGGCAATGGTGGATGGCACCCATCGACGACGCTGGTTGTAGAACTCGTTGAAGCCTTCGGGGCAGTGGGTGTAGGCGTCGGAAGCAGCCGAGTACTCAACACGGTATCCTCGTTGTAGTAGCAGCGTGCACAACCAACGATCTTCTCCCTGATCGTATTGCACGTAGTGGCGGGCCTGGTCGGAACGTGTGGTGTACTTCTTCATCACATTGTCGTCCATCAGCGCTTTGCCGCGAAACAGCGAGAAGCATCCCGGACTACAAAGTACGCAGCCGATCATGTGCTCGGTGGCCTTTTGCAGCCAATGTCCGATCGCGTACTCGAACAGCTGATACCACACCATGGGCCCGGAGCCGACGGGATGGATGCGTCCACAGGCGGCACCCAGATTCTTGTTCTTCTTCATCAAATCCACCAGCAGAGTGACCGCATTCGGTTTAAAGTCAATGTCACCGTCGAGAGTCAATAGGTACGTGTTCTCGGCAATGACGTCCTTGCGATCTACGGAGATTGGCAGCTCCATGAGACGGTGACCGAGCAAGTAGTACATGTACATGACCTGCGACCAGCGCTTGCGATGACGAATGCGATCCTTGTCCTTCAGATGTGTAATGAACTTTGTTTTGCCGGGCAGAGTCCAGACTAGGCGGCCACCGTACGGAGTGGGATACTTCTTGGGCGGGCGCAGACGTATGGTGGTTTGATGAATTTCGGAAGCAGCCTCGTCCATGGTGGCCACCAGCAGCTTGACGAAGCGATTGACTTGTATGTCGTCGTCGCTGTGATCGGAGATTTCGAAGGCGTCGTCGAAGAAGATGTGTGCTAACGTCAAGAGAGAAGAAAAAGGAATAATTAATAGTAGAAGCGGTCAGTAGTAGACAGAAGTAGATAGTAGGATAGGATAGGATTGGATTGGATTGGATTGGAATGGATTGGATAGGATAGGATAGGATAGGATAGGATAGGATTGGATTGGATTGGATTGGATTGGATTGGATTGGATTGGATTGGATTGGATTGGATTGGATTGGATTGAATTGAATTGGATTGGATTGGATTGGATTGGATTGGATTGGATTGGATTGGATTGGATTGGATTGGATTGGATTGGATTGGATTGGATTGGATTGGATTGGATTGGATAGGATAGGAACGGATCGAATGTTTTGAGTCAACTTACTCTCAAACTCGTAGTAATCGGGATCGACTATACGCAAATACTTTTGCGCCACACGACGCGCGCACTGATCCTCATCCATACGCATGATGCTCTTCAAGAATTCTATCATCTCGTCCTTGGTCTCGTGCCACATGGTACAACAGGAATAGATGCGTGTGATGTGATCGGACGACTTGATCGTGGGCTTATTCTGTATAGCGGAGCCATCGGTGTGCACTGAAATGGTTTCATAGTACTCGTCACCTTTTTCCTTCTCAATTTCGGAGAGATCCTGTTCGATGAAAATACAATTTGTAAGAATTAAGATCTCGGATAATATTCGCTCTGGAACATATTTACCTCAGTTTTCACATCGGCCTGATCATCTCGTCGCCTGTTCATGGCCATCGATTGGTCGATCAACAACGACGAGTACATTGGCTTCACAAACAACTTTTCCGTGGTCGCCAAACGTTCGCATTTCGGCGTCCATATATGCAGTGAAATCCAGGTCTGACTGAGCAGCCACAGTATCCAGGCCCACGCCATTTGTTGCGTCACGAAATCGTTAAACCGAAAATTGGAGGGACTCGAGAAGAACAGATAGTCGGGTATGGTGTCGTGAAAGAAACACGGATCGTCGATGCGAATGCCGCAGGCTGCAATCAGCAGCGACACTGCAATTGGCACCGTCAAACTGACTGGAAAGGCATAACTGAAGCCTTGTATGAGAATTTTGCAGGCGAATTTTCCGAATATGTAACACAAGTAGGCGCCGAATATCTGCAGTAACAGCACATACACAACGGTACTGTTCGATGCGTCAATGTCGATGCTGTCGATGTTGGCCGCGTCCAGCGTGTCGGGCAGAATGCCCGTCAAACTGGTGGCCAGTTCGTCCACGGAGATTTTGTGTGGCCCGAAGGCGTCGCTGTACATGGCGAAAATATTGCTGGGATCGTCGCCCTGCGACCAGTAGATGAGCAGCACCGAGCACAGGAACAGCAGGATCTTCCACACCGAGATGAACATGTGACAGAAGTAGCGCGTGTAGCGGAGTTCCTCCTTGATGCGGCCCATTTTGCGCACCAGCCCGAACGGCGACTGCGGCGACACATAGTTCTCCCACCAGCCACACGAGATCATCAGGCAGGCGATTGGTATCACCCACAGTTCGCGGCGATTCTCGAGCAGTGGCCAAATCACGAAGCCCGTCACCTGAGCAGCAACGGCAGCCATGTCAATGATGACCTTGACCGCACGCTTGCCCTCCTTCGAGGTGCGCGACAACAGGCCCAGCACGCCGGGCACCACGCACATACAGTTAGTCAGCATGGCGCCCTGTATGGCGTCGATCTGCGGCAGTACGACGAACATTAGCAGCGCCGAGCCGAACGCATTCAGACTCTCCATCAACAGTACGAACAGAAAGTGGCCAGTCTTTGGCACGCGAAACGTCTTGAAGAAGCAGATGCGCGCCGAGCGTATAAGCGAGCCGATCTCGGGTATCGCGTACGCAATCATTAGCGCCCAGATCCATGCTATGCGCTCCTCTTCGGGCAGTTTGACAACAAAGGTTTTATCGCGACCCTGAAATGGAAAATGTGGATCAGCACATTTCGCTGGCAATTGTGAAGGATGTGGATGTACTCACCAGGTCCTTGTTGCAGTATTCAATCTTCTTATCCTTACGCAGTTGTGATGTCATAAATAGAACACAGCCCTTCGCTAATACCCCGCCCGTTAACACTATGATAAATGTGAAAATGTAGGCTAAGATTTTTAAAATCTTCACCGTTATCTCCAGGCACGCCTGATTGGCCGTGGAGCCCGTCTCGACCTTGATGGGTGGATCTCGAAAGACATCCCAGCCTTTTGTTTCTTGTATTGTGCGCTGACTGCAAGCGAGAAAAACGAAATTTTAATGAAAACGTTGCGTACTATTCGGGATGAATTATGTTCCGAAAGCGTGAGATGAGTGACGTAAGTGTGAGGTTAGGAATGGTTGGCGCATTGTGCGAAGAAACACGCCATCAATTTGCTGGTGGAAAATTATTTCCGGCATCTTGATGCTGGCATTATCGCTGCCCATGGCTCGCTTTGTTACACTTAGTGGTCTGTGCATATATAATTTGTATGTATGTAGTCCACAGATGGGCACGCTGCTACTCGAGAGTAGCAGCGACGCCTACTCGCGTATACGAATACAAAGCAGCGAAGTTCCGAGCGCAGCTTCAGTGTCGTGTCAGACTTCATGCAAGTAGGTTCACGTTCGTTTGCGGCTCGCATATTGCGAATATTTACGTTTTTATGTACACTGAGTATTTACGCAAATCAGAAAATGTTTAAGGTTGAATGGGAGATAAAAATTTTTTTTTCTTTAAACGCTTCTAATAAAGCGCAATGCTTATTTTGCAGGCGTACGATTGCTGGTAATCGTTTTTTTAATTTTCAAAGACATTACAAATCATGGCACGGGGAAAAATGTACGCCTTCATTTTGTGCAGTGTTTTTCACGCATACATTGCCAAAATGCGTGGTTGTGTTAGTGCCCATCACTGATGTAGTCATTTATAGCCGCAAGCGAAAGCAACAACTATTAATTGTGAACGCTGGCACTTGGGCCGCACCTACTGTGGGAAATGGCGAAGGTGTCGAGGTGGTGGACGAGGTCAAATTCTTTGTATGAGCAAACAGTATAAAATATGAGTTTCAAATAAAACTAATTATTGAAATCTAATGTTGCGGCATTATGCAAAATACAAGGAAGCAGAAGCAGTAAAAGAGTTTAAGTGGGTTTCGACCGACTTGTTCTTGCTCTACACCTATGGGGGTTATTATATTAATTTTTATTTCTTTTATTTATTAATTTTATTTAATTTATTCATTAAAAACCTATATGGCAGGTAGTCGGCTGAGAGACGGACGGATGAGCAAAAAGGTTCTCCGGTTGGTTCAAATCTTCTGCATATATACGATTCCATTAAGGCTACGACCCACACACATAACCATAAAAATCTGAGTATGAGGTTTTGTTGGAAATACTTCAGTTAAGGGAAATCACAGGTTTTAAGAAAAAATATTGGATAATATAGAAGTTATGAGCTCTTAAAGTACACTCTCACAGCGTTGAACAAAATTGTGTACAAACAGCACAATTTCGCTTTCACTTTGAGGTTAAATATTTCAAAATTAATTATTAGCAAGTCCCTAAAACTTACTGTTATCTTAAGTTTAATAAAATTCAGGTCTGGCAAGACCAAAATTTCGCTGATACTTCTCACCCTTGAGCAGTATCGTTACGTAGAAAATGCAACAAAGAAAACAAGTGAATAAAAACTGAGTTAAAACTATAAAAGTGATTTAAAAGAAAAACACTTTTTATCACTTTCGAAATTTTTTGATATTTTGTTTTGGAAAGTTTGTACATTATGCTGTAGAATTTTCAGCTGCACATATTTGCGCGAATACAAGTTATTGGCATTTTTCAGTGAAGACTTTAGTGCAAACATCCGATATTTTCAACGTTTGGTTGAATGCCAATAGCAATCGATCAACTAATGCTCTGTTGCTGATGGAAAAATTTGTTGAAGATAGCTTCGGAAAATCAATTACGATTACTATTATATTCGAAATAGAGGGGTTAATGGAGTTTCGACAATACACTTTGATTTTTCGTTCGTACAAACCCTAAATTTTACAACTTCACAAATTCGTTTGTATGGGAGGCGCTGTTTGGTGGTGAATTTTTGAACTTGAATTATTTTTGTATTTTTTGCACTAAGGAATGTTGACGATTGCTGAATAAATCATTCAAATCGGCTTAGTAGTTTCCGAGACACGATGATTCCTCGCTTACTTTAGTACATTTACAAGTGTAGAGCCAGTTCCATTGAAAATGATTAGTTTTGTATGGCAGCCACCTTAAGAGTTGGATATAGCGGTTAGGTGTGTATAGAAAAAACATTCGGAAGGGAAAATAAATGGGGGTCAGTCTTATATATAATACATCTGGGGGCAACCTGAGAGCAGTGGGAGCCCACTTTATAAAAACGATGATTTTGTATGGGAGCCTCATTAAGGGTTGGAGATAGACAATAAGTATGTTCGAAAGAAATATTTAGAAGGAAAAATTAGTGGGTGTCAGTCATATACTTTAACCCTCTAAGATCCATTTCTGAGCAGCTGTGGAGCAATTTACCGAGATTTTATTTTCAATCACTTTTGAAAAGAGCGCATTTTATCTAGAATTTAATATGTAAACATTTAAAAATAAATTTGTATAACATAAAATACAAATATTATGAATGTAACTTCTGTGAACTAAGATAGTTTTCATTGTTGATATAAAGTTTTTCAAATCGGGTTTTATGGGAGGTGGTTTAAGATTTTAATGCACAGTAAGTTATTTACTCATACAATAACCGTATACCATAGTTATTTCATTTATGTACGATCACTTCTTCTATTTTTGTCACTCCGCTATATGAATTCGCAACACTGTGCGACCCTTCCTGGCGTTTCTTAACTCCCAGTCAAAGTGTATATACTCCAGCATCTCAGTACAGGATAAGTAAGGGGAATTTTCCAAGGTTCAGAAATAAGTTAGAAAGATTGGGCAGTCGGCCCCACACTCTCTCAAGCTGAACAATGTTATAAGTCTCTGCGCCTGCAGTCACAAATGAATATACATCGCAACATCGGCCCTTTTGGACTTTGCCCCACTAAAGGTAGATGGGTAGGTAAAAATGACTTCTCCGAGGGCAGCTCATCCAAACCTTAGAGACCTCTTGTGACAACTCGAACCAATTCCAACTATTGACAAAGCTAGATAGTGTGTGAATTGATAGATTGATGAGAAATATTGATAAAATCTATCTATCTAGAGTGTGAGTAGTCCAAATATTGGACAGTTTTACCAAGATTGTCGACGAATTAAGTAAAGCGATATCTTACTAAAACACAGACTTCTTTTGTAATCACTAGAAACCATTCGCAACACAATCAAACAATAATGTAATTGAAATCGCATTTATGCTTCCGTCACTTGCAGCTCAAACGAAATGTGCCACAATCATTTTTAGTTGCCATTATTATCGAATGCGACAGCGGTCTAACAAATGCCGCAACGGGTCCACAATTAATCACTCAACCAACAACGAACGATCGGCGCACTGCGGACCAAAAGCCAGTTGCGCCAGCGGACAATTTTCTGCGCATGGGCGCAGCTTTTTTAACACTCACATTAGCATTGCCAGCAATTTGCATAAATTGCAGTCTCACGCAAAACGTTGGCACGCAGTTCGGCCGGTCGGCCGCATCGCATGAAACGCCATGCGGGCAGCTACACATACACACAGAGACAAACGGACACGTTCGGTGATGGATGGGGATTCGATTGTCGAAAGGGCAAAAATTGCACTTCAGCTGATGGCGTAGGGTTGAGGGGGACGGGCGAGGGGTTGAATTGAAGCGGAATTGGGAAAGTGTCGACTTACCTGCCGCCGTATATATCTTGAGTTAGTGGTGTGCTCTCGTCGTCTGTGAAATTGTCATCGCTGTCACCGGTGCCCGGCGGTGCCAGGGGCCGATGTCTTACGGCAGACATCTCCCACGGTTCCGCAAATTGAACGCGAAAATATTGTTGCTGTTGCTATTTCAATCGCGTCGTTGATGTTGTTGCTCGCTTGTTGGTAATGTTTTTATTATTATTGTTTTTGTTGTTGTTGTTGCAGATGTTACACACACCGTTGGTGTTGCTGATGTTGTTTCGAACTGCAAGTAAATGAAGCAAAACAAAAAAAGAGTCGTTAGTCTCGGTGATGCCAATACACAAGCACACACACATAGATAAATACGAGTATGAATATTTTAGTTGGTGTGCGTAAAGGTCTTTCAAGAGTTGACTGGCAGTTAACTTTGTCTGTTGGCTTTAACGTGTTTTAGCGAAATATGTCTGTGGTGTAATGCTGCGCCTACTGAATTATCTTTTATTTATAGTTTTTTGGTGGCAAAGTGCATCGCTGCTGGCCGGGCCGGGCGAATGCTCCGACTCAGAGCAGGCTGTGCCCTTTCAAGGCCAAGACTTAAGGTTTACTTAAATGCAGATAATGCACTTTTGTAGTGCTGCCAGCATTCGATCCTTTTCGGCGATAAATTCTAGACAAATCATTAATTTTCGCACAGCCCACGAGGCTGCATGAGGCCTTGGCGTCTAAAAATAGCACTGATGAATGCTTTAGTGCGCAGATGAGTTGAGAAAAAAATAAATTAAGTATAAACATTTGCGTACACAATGGCGAGGTGTGGTCAGCTAATTTAATCAGTGACTGCTTGTGAGTGAAACATAAATCAAACTTGCGCCAAGTTACTAACTAAATAATCAACTTTTAATGACATAGTTTACGAAAAGATTTGTAGTATTTTTGGCACTTTATAATGTTTTTAAAGGAGAAGAAGTATATTGATGCAATATTGAGCAAAAGAATTCCTGAGCTAAAACAGTTATATCTAAAATTTAAAGCTTTTCTACTTAGTTTATAAGGTAGCTGCCCTCTGGTAGTGAAATTTGTTTACCCGTTGACAGCTGATAACATTTAATTGGCAAAAATATTTACTGAAAATTAGTGAACTGAATAAACAAAACAAGAAAAACGTTCTTGAGTTCTGGTATCCAAATAAATGATGAAACGATGATTTCTGGTGTGTCGCAGCAATCGAACCGAATAAGGAAAAGAAGAGCAACGTCATAGTGTTTTTGTACCAAAATAAGAATCTACAACTTATATATATCTGCTGTTCCTACATTCAGTTACAATACTGGAGCTGACCTTGAGTGAAGCCCCGCTGTCACAATAATATAAATTTGCTGATCCTAATTTGTTTTCATTCATTTAGAAACATCCTAGAACTAGGCGTTCTAGCTTTCGATACACATTCTTGCATCTGAATAAAATCTCTTTTCAGAATCCAGATCTACAACACTCTAGTAGCTATAACACCCGGTTTCTTTGGTACTTTCCATTGGTCTAAGTCATGTAAGGATTAAAGGAACACATTTTTAAATTCCACAACTAAATCTTTAATCAATAACAATCGAAGAGCAGATCTTAATCTCTGTCTGAGTGCAGACATGTCTAGTCAAATCTACTTATACCACTGCCTTAAGTCCCAGAGTCCATTAAGGTCCTGGCACGTTAGAAAGGGGAATTTTTAATGATTTACAAAATTATTTATTTTTCAGCTCCTTTATTATCAATCTTTTTGACTAATCTGAAACAAAAAAACAAAAGAATTCATAATTATTAAGCTTTCGGACACAGGAATTCACCAGAAAAATTAAAAAAAACGCTAAAAATAAAAGGATAGGAGCTTTTTGAAAAAAGTGTCAAAAATTGACTGCGTTTTTCACCTTTTTTCCCCAGAAAAAGTACTTTAAATTAAAAATTTTTCTTCAATATTGTGGTGGATTCTTGTAAAAAAATAAGTTAATAAGAAGAACTAAAAAAATTTTTTTTAAATCGGTCGAGCCAATCCGGAGATTAAGTGTCCGTAATGGAGGATGTGTTTTTTTTTCTACGCGACTTCAGCTCCACCTATATAAGAGACAATATGCTAAAAAAACCTCATGTTCCTTAAACCTTCAATATATTGTAGAAAAAGCTGAAAAATAAATAATTTTGTAAATCATTAAAAATTCCCCTTTCTAACGTGCCATGATACCTTAATAAAAAAGCTTAATTAATTAAGATAACACCGGCTTAGATGTTTCGAAAGTTGCGATGACAAATTCTGTCCGTCTTTATCGGTATTACTACTTCAAAACTTCTACTCAATTGAATCTTTGGTAAGCAGAAATCAGAGAGTTTAACTGTCTGAGCCAAAAGATTTGACTTAACTAATTTAGATAACGTGGCACGGTGAGATAATTGATGCCGAAAATGGCGATTAATTAACCCAGACTATTTAGATATGAAATAATTATTAGGTTTAGTTAATCGAACATCAGAAAGTAAAAAAAAAACAAATGTTTTTGGATATACTTTAGTGGAATTTTTTTTTTTAAAGTACTAAAATAGTATTATAACAAAAGATAAATCTTGCACATTTCTAATGAAAGTTAAGTTGAACGACGCGTCGTCTTAAATCATCTTGAAATGGTCCATCCAACCGATGATTCATCCTATCGGTCTTTATCGGATAATACGACTTTTTCTCAACTGAAGCAATCATCAGTATACGTGAATCGGAAAGCAGATTTTAAACCTCTGAGCCCAAACATCGCTAGTAAATCCAGAGATTAAGACCAGAGTTTGCCACCTAACGAGAAATTTATATTCTTAGTAACTTCAAATTACGTCAGCTTAGTCGCCTTGGAAGCTTCAAGTGCACATTACTAATCATTTAAGTCACTTCAAAATATGAAAATATCAATGAAACATTAACAAACTCATCAAAACTGGATTTATTTCATCTGTCGTCTCTGTTCAACTACTGACAAATATACAAAACTTGCCTGCCTGATTTTGTTGACTTTTTCTTTCTTCACACTTTCACTGCTAAAAACAAAAGTGGTTTCATTTTTCTTTCTCAATATTTTAATAATTTTCTCTAACGCCCCAGTGCCGATAATCACAACAATCGCACTAACAACAAAGTCACGTTACATTTTCAGTTTGTGCGTCCAAATGCCGCTGGCTATGACTCGTCCAACAACCGCAATGCGTCAAATAAATGCCGCGTGAGAGACATAAAACTTGCCCAAAGTAGGTTTGACAGGCTGGAAGTTAGGTGAACAGATAAACCGACGCTGCTTGATATTTCGTATACTTCTGTCTTTAGTCTTTGTCGATAGCAGTGCTGCGCAACAACAAATTTTAATTGTTATTCTAGGCTTAGCAAAAGGGCCGCCTGGTTTTTGTGTTTGTATATGTTTCCGTCATTAGTTTCAACTTTAGCGTGTTATGCTAATTTTGCGCTTTCAGTTAGAACTCTTGCCTACTATTCTCAGGAAGCTTGCCCCACATTATTTATGACATTATGTTCAATGCTTGTGGGAAAAAAATTTGATGCTTCCTTGTAAAACTTGTTTAGGTTTAACTAGAGAGGAATTAACTAGAGAGTTATAGCTTCAAATTGAATTTCATTTTGTGGTGTTGGGTGACCTAAGTTTAAGTTCCGTGAGCACCTTTTTGATGTCAAAGGAACACTCAATTATGACTGAATGGTTTTTTGAATATATCCAAATGTTTATATATTCATAAATATATCATTCCAAGTTGATAGTACTTATACAGTTTTTGAAATATGTGTACATAAATGGTTATGGACACAAAGCCGCTAGAAACTTTACTGTTATTAACGACAAACTATAATGCAATTTTTTATATCCATACTACATGAGTAGTGACAGCTTTAGCCAACTGAATTAGTCACTCACTCTGTTGGCTTTAGCTCAGAATTGTGCGAGTTTTAGTTCGGTCCAGTGCAGTGCAGTGTGTGATAACGTATTCTTGATCGTATTGGGACTGGTTGGCCTTGAGCACAGAATATGTCGTTATTCATTTTTTTTCTCTTTGCAAAACTGACCAACTTGACTGAATCGAAAATGAAACAAGCATTCAAATCGGCTGACTAAAAGACTTTATTGTACAGGCATTCACAATACACATGGAAACATGCATTCATACACATACAAACAAAGTTAGTTTGCGCATGCGCACGTTTACAGTAACTTTTAGCCATTGTACAGTTGGAATTTGCTTTGTCTTTCAGTTTGAAAGCAAAATTTCAAGCCATAAATTTGTAAGTATGACAAAACTTGTGCTTTTCAAAAAATGTGTATTGAATTTGATGGTATTTAAATCGAATTAGCTATGTTACAAGAGATATAATTTGTTTAATTATATGACTACTGGTCATAAAAATCAATTATGATTAACGATATTAATGCATTTTTTCCAATAAAAATAATAGAATTTATATGTTTAGATCATTTAATTGACTTTTATTTTTAAACCCTGGCTAGAGTGCTAGAAGAATGTGTGATTTCTATAGCAGCATTGGTGCACACAAGGGGGTGTTAGGGGCTCAAAGAATATGTCGTTATTCATTTTTTTTCTCTTTGCAAAACTGACCAACTTGACTGAATCGAAAATGAAACAAGCATTCAAATCGGCTGACTAAAAGACTTTATTGTACAGGCATTCACAATACACATGGAAACATGCATTCATACACATACAAACAAAGTTAGTTTGCGCATGCGCACGTTTACAGTAACTTTTAGCCATTGTACAGTTGGAATTTGCTTTGTCTTTCCCCCCAAATACAAAAATTGGTGTTACAAAATATGGTTTCAAATGATATTGGGCTCAAAAGTTGTATGCAAAACCCCTTCAAAATAAATCTTGTCTGCGTCACTGTATAGGAGGATATTTAAATCTTGTAATCGGAAACTCCAAATGTTGAACTTAGCCATGTTTGTTCGTTTCTCTGTCTGTCAAACAGCTGGTACGGACCAAAGTCAAGAAGATTTTCAGATATCGAAATGAAATTTCTTGTAATTATTGGGATTAAAAGATCAAGTAACAATCATTAAATCGCATTGGATCATCTTGTAACTGTATTCATGTTAAACTGTCATCATTTTAAATCAGTATGTTTCACATCGCTAAAGTGTAAACAACCTTTGTTCCAATCAAAAAAAATATCTGGAACAAAACACATTGAAAAAATCGTTAAGACAATTTTGGAAGCTCTCATGGGATATCCTGCCCAGTGACGAACAAAAAGGACTTCATTTTAGGGTGTTCCGTACACAAATTTTGAGTGCAACCATTTTTCTCACCCACAATTTGTCTAACAAACAGATATTTGGAGGGGACTTGGACGCCCTAAAACCTTTCTTCTGCGCCCTCCTTCTGTACCACTTCGCCGTATTCAGCAGACTACTTTCGACTACTACTTGTTTCGGTCCATGACTTACGGTCTGACCGAGCAGCACTGCACTTCCTACAAAAAAGCTAAAAACTGAGCCTTGGATCGTCCACAAAATGAGCATTTTTCTCAATGCGGTATCCTTATACTACCTAAAGAGGGGAGGAGGAAGTCGTAGCTAACGATGGAAAATATTTTCAATAAAATACATTGCACCAATTTCTACGAAAAGTTACTAACAAACCCTTAAAACTTATTTCTACCTTTAGAACCAATGAAAAATGGGCATGGTTTGCCTACTTTTAAGCAGGATTTTCATGAAGATAGTTAAATGTTCTTAATTTTTTATATTCTTCTTTCGTTAGTACTGATGGTTTGCTTTTTATGGATACTAGATGAAATGTGTTGTTTTCATTGAGAGCTGCAATTTTGAAGTTGGTAAACATTTCTTGTATAAACATCAACTCTACAAACGACTCATGATGGAGATTCAACCTAACACTATCCTGGATTTATAAACAAATTAGGCAGCATTAATATCGAATATAAAAGTTTGTTTGTTTGGAAGACAAGTTTTGTGTTCAGTTTGCATTAACCAATTAAAAGTAATCGATCCTGACAGCAAATTTATTTATCGAAAGAACAAACTTCTATTGAAAACACTAAACCTGTCTATGTTGATTTACAAATCTGAAGCACGTAAAACAAGTAGGGTTGCAAAGCAAATTTTTGGCTATATACTAAATCGAATTTTCAGTTCAATCTGTGAGAAATGTGAGGTGGATATTTAATTATGAGTTATGAAATTTATATAAAGACGAAAGACTATGTGGACAGTAAGTTGAAAATCCGTTGGATGCATTGATTCGGAGATCTCAAGCGAAAGAAAAATAATGCACCAGGTAGGCAGATCTTCGAATCACAGCCTTTAAGTTCGAGAAGCCAAGGCAGAGAAGTCGAAAAAACTGACACAAGATTATCCACAAATTGCAAGAAAATCATTCAGGACCGGGAAAAATAGATGGTTGTAGTTGTTCCACTTGAAGGTTGGGAGAATAGGGATTCGTTTAAAAGAAGAAGATGATGATTAATCAATATAATTTGTGTTTAAGAATGTTTACACACAAAACCACAGATATTTGTTGGCTCCTTTCAAACCATTTGAGTCATTAAAGTAATAATAAATTATTAATTATTATAAAATAATATATTTTTGGTTCATGAAAATTGTTTGTCATTATACATTTTCACTACTGACTACTTATAATATTTACATAATTTTAAACATATTTACATAAACCAAAGATATTTGTGCGTCTTCTTTAAACCATTTCAGGCCCTTTTCAAACCTTTTTTTAAACTCTATTAATGCGAGGCATGGCGTATTTTAGGCCATAAAAATAATAATAAATAATAATAAAGATAATAATAAATATTTTGTTCATAAAAATTTGTTGTCAAAATATATAATGCTGGTATATATGATATATAATACTTATAATATATTTGCATAATCTAAAATATTTACATACAAATCATGCAAATATTTACATACAACAGATACTTGTAATTCTTCTTCAAACATTTCAGGCCATGCAAGTAAAAATGTTTGTTCATTTTTCACGTAGTTATTTAAATTTCTTTTTCGATATCCAATAAAATGTAAATGGAAAATGTTTAAAGAGACTTATACATTGAATTTCTAAAAACAAATTCAAATAGGTGAAAAATGGGCCTGACTTAAGTGCAGGGTATGATTGACTTTCTATTGAGTCAGAAATGCGATTCAAAGCGCAAAAATTAGTTGCTAACTCGTTGTACAGAAATCATAACCTAAACTCGCTTCTCTCACAAATCAAACCCAAAATCTAAATATAACTTAAAAAAAGCTGAACATTCAAGTGTTATTCAAAGGCTGCAAAAACAAAATTCAACACTCATATTTAGTAACGGTTGAGTTTATGCATAAAAGAAATAAGTTGAAAAACTTTTACATTCCAAAGCGGGCGTGGCTCGCCTATTTTTATGTAATACAGCCCGGACAGCTAATTTGCAATGTTGCTAATGCTTTTATTTATGTGTGAATGTTGTTGTTGTTGCTTTGCTATTTTCAATTTCATTGGCAGCTTTTGCATGTACGAGTATGTTGCCGCTTTGTTTGTATGTATTCTGTCTGTATGCCATTCGCGAACTTAGACAACGCGCTTAACTCGTTTTCATCTCGCCACTCGAGCGAAATTGGCTCAAAGAACCACTTTTTTTTGCTATTTTTGTGTGCCTGGGCCAAACGTGTGTTGGGTCGGTACAGTTCGAGTTTCACTTTCAAAGCCGCTTGGCCAAAAGCAAGACACACTCGCGAATAAATACGTATGCAGTAATATGTATGTATGCAAGTGTGTCGGCGTGTAGAGTACAAAACCACACCATCCAGTTTGCGCGTTGGCAAATCTGGATTTTTATGAATTTAGCGCTTTGGAGTAGGATAACTACGTATTTTTAGATTCATTTGCGTTGGTATGTTAGTCAGTGTGCAAACAATTTTACAGTTATTAAATGAGATAATGCAGTATATATAGATTGATTTGTGGCATTTACATGTATGAGAAGCGCCGTCAGTATTTGAGTGGAGCTGTTGAATTGAAATTGCAAACTAATTTTGCTAACATCAGAAAACAGAAATCAAATTTTTGCAAACAAAACATTTTTTTTTGGAAAGTTATATGTTTTATATCTTTATATCTTTTCCCTTTATTAGTCAAAATTTCATGAACTTTGGTTCACTGGAAGCGAAGTTATTGCGGCTGAAGTGACAGTAAGTTTGTGTCATTGCAATGCATTGGTACAAAAATGAGCATCGAACCACGAGCCAAGTTTTGTTGTAAACTTGGTAAAACTTTTATCGAAGCATTTCAATTGATGAACCACGTTGACGGGTATGATTGTTTATTTCATGGCAGAGTTCGTGAGTTGTATAGGTATAAGTTTTAAAAAAGGTCATGAAGAAACATTCAATGGACAACTTGCAGCCAACATTTTCATTTAAGTTCTTGAAATTGGATTTAAGTATCTCAATAACATTAATTTACTGCATTTTAACTGAAAATTTGACCATCGAAAAGTATTTGCACAGTTTTTTTTGCACAGTTTTTTTTTGCACAAGTTTACTGAACTCGAACTCATCGATAAACAAAAATTGTTTTTTAACCATCAACCACTTTTCGTATTTGCCTGACTTGGCACGGTGCGTCTTTTACCTTTTTGGAAAAAAGCATTTGCCGATGAAAGGAAAACGTTTTCAGATCGTAGCAGCTTTTACTGATATCCTAAAAGACATTCCGGGCAACGATCTAAAACACTCATTCGACATGTTTTGAAATCGTGCAATTCGCTGTATTGAGTCCGTAGGGGACTATTTTGAATAAAATAAATTGGTTTTTGGGAAACAAATGTGTTGTTTTTATTAAAAAAAAATCTCTTTACTTTGGAACGCACCTCGTGCAGATGAGATCGTCTTGGGAGTTAAAGTGTAAAACGCCTATTTATATATTTAATTTTATATGTGGCGTCTGCCCTCTCGGCAAAAAATGGCTACTAACTGAGACTAAAAAAAATTTACTTTGAAATAAAAAAAATATCCTCTACGATTAATCAGTTAATTTGTTATTCAGTTAATAACTAATTAAGTAACTAAGCACAAGTAAAAGAACTACACTGATATATAGAGTGAAATACCCATAATCATTGTTGAATACAAAACAAGAAATAGTCAAAAATGGTAAAATTCATTGTTCAATAAAAAAATAGAAATTACTTAAGAAAATGGCAAAGAAAAGAAACGCCAAATATTTAATTGAAGCACACCACAAACTCTTTCACTTTTTTTAAATTCCTCTTTTACAGCAATTTTCGAATAATTACTTTGCAATGACTTGGCCAATGAAGAATTGTTTTTATTTTTATTTTAATTTTTTTTATGATATCTTTGTTGGAAATATTAAATACACAAGGCTATTGTACTTTCAGGGGGCTTTCTGCTAATTTGCAATGAGATCTGCGATATGCAAATAATTTTAAGTTGAATTTTTTTACTTTGTTTAACATATAACAGATACCTTAGGCTGTATATAGGTTTGTGTAAATGATAAAATTATGTAAATTATCTGTTGTTGATTAGTAGAGCATTTCGGGCGCGCTCAAGTGCCAAGTAATTCGTAATTCGCTTTCAATTGCCTTTGACTTATGTAATTTTTAAAGCGTTTAAAAAAAGCCTCTTTAAATGTGTGTGTGTGTTAAATGAAATTGCATACACACTTTGTTGGTGCAAAGGAATTTTCCATGTTGCAAGCGCAGTCGTGCGGAAATCTGAGCAACAAGTTGAAGTAATTTTTTCAGACATTTAAGGCGCAACGCAAAAATGTTTGTGTAACCTTTTAGTGGTTAAATAACCAGTGAGCGAGTGTGTGTGTGTGTTGATTAATTGGTGTTTTTGGGTGTGTATGTGTCAAGGACTCAAATGCGAGATGACATTTCAGTGTTGCTTATGTGTATGTGTTCAGCTACCCTTAACCATGTTAAAAAACCCTCCAGCCAACTTGCGTGCATGGCCCGCTAGGAATTTTAAGGCATCTAGCTGACTTCAACAATGTTGTAAAATATCATCTTGGAAATTGATTTTTCAATCTATATAACAATTCTATGTATAAATACTTATTTTGGTCTAAAATGTTCTTTGTTTTGGTCTTCAAACCACCCCGTCATGCTCTCTTCTCTTTGTTGCTTTCGACAGCTGCGGTCAAACAAGTTCCTACAGTCACGCACATGACCTACGAAAACAGGATGCAGCCGTCTGCTGCCCGCGCACGCCCATTGATGTTGTGTATTCAGTTTTGTAAGGGTGGCGCTGAACTATGGTAATGGTGGCATGGCTTGCTGGGCGCGTGAGAGCATCCACCCCGTCGGTGAGAATTCGTGCGGCACGCATGTCCAATGAAAAATGCAGCGCTTTTGTACGTCGAGTAAGTGCTGTAAGCAACAAGGACCGTGTGGCCTAATGGATAAGGCGTCGGACTTCGAATCCGAAGATTGCAGGTTCGAGTCCTGTCACGGCCGCAGCGCGCTTGGCGCTTTTTTTTCTTTGTCTCAGCAACAAATTACTTAATTTATGTTTTCTCATTTCTTCCCAATTTTATTTTTTTGGTTGGCTCTTTTATGAATCAAGGTTTCCAAACTGTCTGAGATTTCTTACAAAGCCCAATGAATCATGTTTGTACTTTATGCGTTGGCCCTCAGCAACATTTGGTTGTTTTACACAACGTTGTTGCCGTTTTGTATTTCTTCATGTCTTATCGTTTTCCATCATCTTTGGACAGCCGAAAGAAACCAGTTCCAGCGCAGAAATAGCAATCAGCAAAATATTTTATTCATAAGTAAATCAAGTTAACATTAATACAAAATCAACAACAACGCTAACAACAGTTGTTCAATGACTTGACGGTTATTTCAAATGTCAAATGGTGTTCAGGTGCCCGCATTCAACTACGATTCGAGCTACGCTAACCGCCCAGCAACATTCTGTCGTTGTTCAACATTTAATTTCTTGCTAATACTTTTCTCATAATTTTGAGCGCTGCCACAGTGTAATGCAGCCACCAGTCGAGCGTCATCAAATGTGATTTTTATGCACCGTCTGACAAATTAACGCAGCCATTCGGCTCAATAATATTTTGTAAGCTTTTAAAGGTCAATTGAGTTCAATTGAGGATTTGGCAATTTGTTGCACTTATTCGACACCGGAATTCTTAAGAAATGTTGTCGAATTTTGTCTTCAATGTTTGCTTTATTTCGTCTGCAAAACGTGAATCACTACAAGGTGGACGCTTTTATTGGTTGTATGGACAAAAGAAGCAGGTAATAGGAGGAACAAAAACAAAAGGAGGTAATGCACTTGTTTGTTTAAACTGATGAGAAAACCATTGTCAAAATGGTCTTAACCGTAGGGTTACGGTAGGGTGTCCCAATTGAAGGCGTTGCAAAGACCTACAAAGATGAACATCACTTTACAATGATGTTTTTACTGATGTGATTTAATCTATGTTTCTTCTAAGGATATCTGCATTTATGGTGATGGCCAGCCAATTATAAAACCATTGAAAATATGTTCGTATTTGAGAACCCTTCAAACATTTTGTTACTCTAATGAGCAGCCAATAAACAGCAAAAAAAAACTGCTTGAGTACGTTTATTTAGTCTAAGAGGGGCCATTATGAATTGAATTAATATGTGATGAAGAAATAAATTCCGCTGACTTTTGCATATTCTGTCTGGATGCGAAAGGGACTTTCAATGCACTTGGACAAAAGCACCAAAGTTTTGCTTAAAAAAATTAAATCTCTGGAGCCTAAATCTTGAACTTGTTGCCTAAGAGCCTTAGAGAAGCAATTTGATACTCTAAAACTTGTAGGGTCACAATTGCTCCATAAATGGCTATTTTTTGTCCTTTATTACTCCTTATTGACTTAGGATTATTGACGCTTAGGATCACAGGACCTCAACAAGGCTAATGCCTTGTTGCGGTTACGTTAATTAATTGGAAGTACTGAAAAGGTTGCGTGATTAGGTTATTGCCTGCTGGGTGGTTATATCGCTTTATAGGAGTTTTTGAGAGTCTGAGGGAGCGGCGTCCTACTGGTTGGTTAGTTGGTTGAATGGTTGCTGCCATAGCTAGATAGCACAATTAGCACATAAAGTGCCGTTTTGGTGCCACATTCTACTTCTTATACAATTATTTACCCAGACATTGATGTCTAGTACGAGGGTCTGAGTCAGAATGTAGGTGGCGTAGAATTTGCTCACCTACTTTTGCATAGAAACTGAAGCGTTTTAAGTATGAACCCTTGATGGGTCGCATGTTTGCTTAGACTACAGTGCTCAGTCTAAAGAAACTGGTGATGCCAGTGAGATACAGTGGAGTGCATAATTTGACCAAAACTTAACTCGATGTGCTTCAAACAACTAATACCTCTGAAAAGAGACCAAAAAAAGTTTACTGTGGGGGTCTTCATAGTACACTGTCTCATTGGCAGCCATGCTTGAAGACTAGGTCTACCCATGCTTGAAGACTAGCTCTAGTTAGGTTAGGTTGGGTGGCTGTCTATGTATGAGACACATTTAGGCTATAAGGTCTTTTGTGATACCACAAATTCGACCCATTTGAAATGTAAAGACTAGGTCTACTTTCAATTGATTCTCACAGAAGCTGCAAAGACCTGAGGCAGACAGAAACCCTTGAGCACCTTTGGTTTACTGTGCTGTGCTCTCTAATTGATGACATTTTAGATTTATATTAGATTGCTTTTTCTTTGTATTAGGGCACTTGGAAGAATTCTACTTACGTGGCATGATTAGTTTTGTTAGAGACTCCAAATGAAGCTAACGTGGCTTTTTAGTAATAAGTATGTCATAGGAGCCTATGGGCCATATGGGCTTAAGTGCCAGCATTGACTGATACCTGAAATGACGTTCACCTATGTATACAAAAACAATTTAAATTTCCACCCAAAAAGTAAAATATCCTTCCAAATTTTGTAATTGAGATTATTGTATTTTTTAAGTAAATATGTTTCTCATAAGAAACTTAAAATGTGTTTAAATAATTCACCAGACAGTTAATTAATTACGAATTTGTATTTCAATATTCAAAACCTGTCTAATGAGATCAATGGTTTTGCAATTTTAAACTTCCTCACTCACAAAAAATTGCATTAATTGCATTTTTAGTTGAATTTCTGATACTAACCCGTCGAATAATTCCCAAAAAGACTAAGGAAATCAAAAACCAAAAGAAAACTAAAACCGCCTATAATTTTCCCTGAAAAATTGTTACTTTTAAAATTCCTCCTAAGAGATCCAGATTCTTTAAAATCTTGAAGAAAATCTTCTAATTTGGCAACACTGCTAAGAGTGTTTCTTTAGTGGATAGCAGACGTAAGAGCCACGCTTGCACCAAAAGTGGGCCTTTTTATTTCACTTGGGACTTTGGGCCTTTTGTATACAAAAATGTATAAGCAAAAAAAAAATACTAAATAATAAAATACTAAAAAAAAAAAAATAATAAAAACTTCGATATATCAGGTGTACAACTTTGCTTCCGCCGTTTTCCGATAGGTGGCTGTACCGGCTGAGGCTGGTTGAAATACATAGATGGTAATGCCTTTAAAGTGAGTGTGGACAGTGCCTAACGAATTGTCATCGCCGTTTAAGTGACAGTTGTTCTTGTTTTCGTATTATTCACGCTCGAAAATGTCCGTTTATGTGCCCAATTCTCGCCATTTGCGGGAAGTTTTACTTTTCTGTTACAATTCGCAAAAAAATGCAGCTGAAGCGCATCGAATGCTCTCAGAAACTTACGCCTTAGTCGCGCGCTAAAAGAAAAGCGGCCACAATATCAAGAGCGACATGACAAAGTCATCCTCCAACACGACAATGCTCGGCCTCACGTCGCAAAAGTGGTCAAAAAGTACCTGGAAACGCTGAAATGGGAAGTCTTGCCCCACCCGCCGTATTCCCCAGATGTCGCCCCTTCTGACTTCCACCTATTCCGTTCGATGGCACACGGCCTGGCAGATCAACATTTTCAATCCTTCGAAGAATTGGAAAAATGGATTGCTTCATGGATAGCGTCAAAAGAGGACTCCTTTTTTCGAACCGGGATCCGAAAATTGCCGGAAAGATGGGAGAAAGTTGTCGCTAGCGACGGACAATACTTTGAATAATACATCTGTAAGCACTTTTTCGCAATAAAGCTTTTAATTTTGGAAAAAAACGGCGGAAGCAAAGTTGTACACCTAATAGGTAAAAGTTATGTTTTGCTTTTGCGTTAAAAAACCATTTGCCGAAAACATAAAATGGTCCTTACGTTTCCACTTTGGGCCTTTTTTGGGAAAATTTTGGTACAAAAAATTTTAGTTAAGTGGCCATCGTGGTAAGAACTAAGACCGAGGACACATTAAACTATTCACACTATTTTCGCTATTTTGATATCCACAAAAATATTCAGTGCTGAATGTTGAAGACTTGCTTTCAAATTCAACAAAGAGATCCAAAAGTATCCAGTCTGTTTGCCTGTCTACAAATAAAATTGGGACCCTATTTTATTTGTAGACAGGCAAACAGACTGGATACTTTTGGATCTCTTTGTTGAATTTGAAAGCAAGTCTGAGTAGTGAGAAAAGTAGGACTTGGGATTCTTAGAAAAGCTATTATTAAGGATGTTTACAATGACATTATGACAGAAAGAACTTTATTGATTTCTTTGATTCGCTTATTTTCATCATTGTAATGACCACAAATTTTCCAGTGTCTTAAATAATTGAATTAGTACAGTCAAGCAAGCAAATATGGCATGAATTGTGCCTAAGTTTGACGCCAGAATTAGCTCAATTTCTTTTGTACTGTGAAATCAGTACAACGAATTTAGTGATTTGGTATGAAGGTAATTTACGACTCAAGTTATATGCCCACATTACACAATAAATTTGATTTTTAAGTTCATTCATACTTCTTCTCTAATATTGAGCAATATTCCTATGGTTATTACATTAATTTAAGAAATACTGATATACTAGGCCAAAGGTAATTTGGCCCAATATAACAACCGCACATAATGCAGTAATGCTACATTGATTTGTTTATTGAACAATTAAAATTAGACCTAAATGTTATACAAACTGCACGGAACGCTGTAAATTTCCGCTCAAATTCAACATTATGATTCGACTCGCTATCGACGCAATCGTGAATGTGGTAATACACTGTCAGCTTAGTGCAAGCCTAATAGCCAACTTAGCGCTCCTTCGGCTGTGCAGCGAACCAGCGCTGCGCGTGGAAAGACTTTGCATTCGTGGACTGGCACAAATCGCGCGCCAATCACCACACCACAGCCACCGAAGGTCGCATTCGATCTGAGCGAATGCAATGCCATTCGCTCCTCTGTCCGCGCGCCTGCAGTCTACTCAATCGACGTTGAGACATTCACCAATGCTGCGAATTTTGCATTGAGTGCATTTGCTCGTGTCGGGAGGTGGAACGAATTTTCAAAGTGTTCCAATAAATCGTTGCGTGTTGGCTGCGTGCGGCGCATGCGCGACGCGAATTTGTGCGCGGCATACGAATGTTGACCTCTTCGCTGACGGTTTCGACGCTGGCTTTAAAACTCATTATGAATTCATGCAACCGCTTCGACAGTCGTCAACGTTGTTGAAACTCCGCCGACCGAAAGACAGAAAGTGCGCTGAGTCAGAAACCGCAGCGCGAACAGACTTACGCCGAGCAGGAAATAAAAAGACATTTCTGTTGGGTTGTAATGTGGAAAGAATAAATAGATTAGAATTGGTTGGAGGCTTAAAGTGTTTGTTGTGTGTGTGTGTGTGTTAACAATTGCGACACTTGGTGCCTGACAATGTGTGGGTCGACTATTTTTTAGCGGTTTTTCTAAATGACTTTTTTTTATAGATACTAAAACCAAGATAGGCGCTGCGAATCAAACGCAGTCGCAACATTAACCGGTTCGAGAGCAACAACTACAAAAATAACTAATCGCCGCTATGACACACGAGTCATTGCGCTCGTGTACGGCGTCCAAATCGAATCTAAATCAAATCATGAATTGAGCAAAGAGACCCAAAATCCAGCTGCAAGCGATTTAGGCCAACTGGGGCCAGGCCACGTCAAGACACACGCGTTGCTGTTATTATTGTTGTTGTTGTTTTTTGCATGGATTGGCTTATTTGAAAGCCGCTTTAAAGGCAATTGTGAGCGTTTGTAGTACAGTGGAAATTCAATTGTAACACACAGACCTGTTTCTATTGATGTATGTGTGTCTGTGTGTGTTTGTGTGGGCCACTCCAGCCGGAGCATTCGATGGCGTTTGCATAATCGCAAAAAATGCGCCAATAGTTTGACTGGAACATAGGTTGGTATGTAAGTATGTATATATGTCTGTAGGTATTTGTGTTAGAGTACTGTTCATTGTTGTTGTGCTCCACTCGCCGCTTGTTGCTGGCCAACAATGTGGTTACTGCTTTGCTCTTGTTGTACTGAAATTAATTTGCCTTTCTTTTTGTTTGATTACAACATGAAATGCCTTTAACGGATGTGGTTTGACCAATTTGAAGTGAGCATTTGTCAAATAAGGAAATTGTTATTTATTGTCAATTACTTTCTATTATTTTCTTTTTGAAGTTGTTACCAACTGCATAGCTGGAAATGAACAAGATTTCAGTTAGTAGTAACCAGGAAGTAGTAAACATTTATTACACAAAAGATATAACCATGAATATGGTGATGAATATAGCTTTTAGGTCCTTAGAATAATTTAAAATCTTTAAAAAACAAATTAGAAAACTTGGTGCTTCGAAAAGAAAATAAAGAAGCGAAAAATAAAAAAATAAATTTTTAGTTCAAACATCTCTTTTAAATAATTGTGACTAAAAGAAGTGAAGAAATAGTAGCTCTTCACTAAAGCGATGGTCATTTACAGTGACGCACATAAGGGGGGGTTGGGGTTCCAAGCCCCGAAATATCTGTTTGTTAGAAACATTTTTGTGGAAAATATGATTTCCAGTGGTATGAGGCTCAAAAGTTGTATAAAGAAACCCCCAAAATGAAATCCTATGTGCGTCACTGGCCACTTATGAATGCCCAATAGCACATGGAGAGCGGTTTCCTAGATTCTAGAATAATAATTAATAATAATAATAGATTCTAGACCGCACATTTATTTTGAAGAATACGAATGTAGAAGGACGAGGTATCGCTCTGGTGTAGTCCAAAAATGATGAAGATTCCAGATTGACCCAGGAACTGATTGCTGATGAACTGGGCTTGAAAGCTCTAAAAGAGGTAAGCAACAAAAGTAATGATGTCAATTTACTTCACTAGAGTAAAAGTTTAAGCTGTTATTCCTCTGAAGACTGGACAGACGGTAACTGCTAAATGATATACTGAAACCTGTTTATCACAAGTTTTCGAAAATATATTGAGCAATCGGGATAAAAGGAGCCAGCTCACACTGCTGGAAAAACAAACAACTTTATTACGCTCTCAGGGATTGAAGAAGCTCGTTCAGCAACATATTTCTCGGACCTAGGGCCGTGTGATTTTTGGTTGTTTCCAAAAGTAAAAAAAAAAACTCAGAAAAAATGCAGATAGTTTTACAGTTGTAAACCTAAAAAAACGATGTTGAGGTCTGTTTTTGAAAGTGGATCTACTGGCTTCAAAAATCTCTAGAAATTCATTGAGATTAAATCAAAAAGATTCTTGTCAATTTTTAAGTAACCAATTAAGCAAACTTTTGTTATTCTCCTCGTATGCCCAAAAATATAGTCAATTCATTGTGGATTCTTCTTTCATTCATTCATTCTTCTTCTTCTTAACAAACCAAAACAACCCATTACCGGGTTACGGTCTGCCGAAAATTTATCTCTTCACGCACCTTTTCTAGTTGATGGAACGTTCACTTCATTCAAAAGACCAAATTATTCATGCATTTTTTTTACATTGATTGATTTCATGTTTAACAGATTAAAATCTTAAGTTTTTATTTTTTATTTTTATTTTATTTTATTGCATAGCCTGAAAGGTTACAAATCAAAAGCAAAAATTAAAATTTTTCTTTCATTGGGACAGAGTAAATTTTTTTTCTTTTCACTCTAAAAAATTTGACCCAAATTGTAAATTTCAAAACTTTCTTGCTCGTTTATAAATGTTTTCAGTGTATTGCAAATGTTGCGTATTTCATAGCGTAAAACTATTTATGACTAATTAATTTTGTTAATTTGCTTTGTAAGTAATACAAACTAAACTAAAAAGCAAAGTCAATAGTAGCAACAACAATGCAAAGCGATTCAAGTCGTTTCGACGCGAACGTGTGGGGAAGCGCGATCGAATCTTAGACGTCACCGTAATCGATTTACAAGTCGAGTTAAAAAGTGAAAGTCAGCAGCGCGCAAAATCATTGAAAACAGAAAAATAAAAATAAATAAAAAACATAAAGCAAACACAAATAAAACAACTTTGAGCGTAGCAACTAAATGTGGCGACATGGCGGCAATCGATGAACTGCAATTAAATGTAAACAGAAGCGCAGCACAAACAGCTGCAAGGGGACTAAAGTGGACTTTTCAACCACAACATTTAGCAAACCTTATTAAAAATGTTGCTTGCGCTACTGTGGACTATCGACTCTGTCAAGCAATTTTAGTCAGTTTTAGCAATTTACCAACAAATCATACACACAGAAACTAGCGAATTGCTACGTAAGGCCGCTTTGGCCATAGAGGAAGCAAAAAACTGCACAAACCGCACTGCGCAGCATTGCAGCAATGCAACAACTTCGTTTACAAGAGGGAGGTGAACACAACTCGCTGCAAAGCGGTCAATTGCATTCTTAATGTAAATATTTGGCAAGTGGACGCACGCAAAAGGCAACAGCGACCACCAGCGATAGCGGCAGCAGCACTGCGAAATAGCGGTTTTGGTTGAGCCGAAATTAAAAAATTGTGGAAACAAATTTTAGTCATCGTCATGCGCAAAGAAAAAATCGCCGTACCAAAAAACCGAAGCGAAAACGGACAGACGGAAAGCCAAAATGCTGGCTTCGTCAGTGTCTTAACCGCCGCCAGATTGACATGGGCCGCATTGCATTATGACAATCAGCCTCCACTTATCTCGCCGTGCGGTGGCAGGAAGTGGATCCTTGGTTTTTTGGCGCTGCTTGTGTGTTCGTTGTTGCTGGCTTGGCGGCTTCTTTTGCTGTCGCTTCTTGGTTTTAAAATTCGACAAATTTTTATGCCTTAAGCGTTTTGCTGTTAACTGCTGCTTTTGTTGTTTTTATTGTTGTTGTAGTAGTATCAATTAAAATCTGCAACTGAACAAATTCAAGACATACACACACACACACACACTCAGATACAGGTTTGCAATTGGATCGCCGCATGACTCAAGACGAAACACATTCAAAAATTCCATTCTGTTGGTTTCGGTTTCTTTGTGTTCTACGAATATTTTACGATTTTCGTATGAAACTACCGTCTTTGGGTGCTTTTTCGCTTTTCAATGCGGTTATGACCATTGCTCTGCCCGGAGGTGAGTCATTGCCGGTTAATTGCAAGTGTGAAGAAATGAAGGTGAATCTGTTAATTAAACACAGATCCACAAACCAGCAGAAAAATGTGTTAGTTTCTAGCCAACATTCTGTGTTGTTCTTCCCATTGGCTAAATGCCGACAAAGAGGGCTTTGACTGGCACTTGTCGAATCCGCGTAGCTATTAGAACGTCAAGGTTGTGTGAATTGAAGCGTGACGGTGCTGGCCGTCTTAAACTGGCCGAATGTGTGTGTGATGCAGTGCTGCGCTGGTCGAAATTACGCTGCAATCATAACTGGATTTTTGTGTGAAACGAAACTAAATGCCGGATGTGGTGGAGCGATTGCTTGAAGGCATAGAATTGTCTGCTGACTGACTAACTGATTAACTCATTCATCATGGCCCCAACAAAACCGCTAAAACTACAGTAGAAACGAAAATCCATTAAGGCCTCTTAAGGTGTAAGAAATGAGATAATGCGTTGAATGAATTGAAAAATAGTTTGACACATATTATTCAGCTTCTCGAAAGACAAAGTTTGACTGGATCAGAAATTGAGCTGAGATTTGTAGGCATTGAAAAGACTTTGAACTGATTTCTTTATTTTATTCTTCATATTTTGTACTTATTACTTAATTTTTATAAACACAGAGTTTGTAGCAGACAAAAATGAATTAATGGATTGACTTGAAATTTGGTTCGTAAAATCAGAAATAATTTAACACGCTTTTCTGAATTTTTGAAAATCAAAGCCTTACAGGGTCAAAAATGGCCTACGATTTCTACTGAGAAACATGATTCATTGGGTTTACTGACTTCAAATATGGTGAAAGCACTTTCAATGAGAAATAATCAGACAAGTATTTTTCTTTATTTGACAAGGTCAGCAAAGAGTTAAGAGAAAAGTGATGAATTGGGCGCATTGACTTTAATCTTGATGAAAGTTTGCCCCAATTAAAAATAATTCAACATGTATTACTTACTCAAAAAATTGGATTTGTAGGGGGAAACATGATTCAATGACTTCAAAACTGTTGAAAATATTTCAAATTAGAAATATAATTTAAAATATTTTTTTTAGTTTTCAAAATCAAAGACTCACGTAGACAAAAATGAATTTATATTTCATTCGTTTAAAGAAAAAAAGATTTAGTAACCATTTATTGACTTAAAAATTGTTTAAAATAATTCAAATTAGATATGATTAAAACTATTTTTTTAATTAAAAATATTTTAACCTTATTAGCCACGTAGTCAAAAATGAGTTAAGATTTCATTCGTATAAAGGAAAAAAATATTTAAAAACCATTTATTGACTTCAAACTTGTTGCAAATATTTCAGTTAGATGTAATTCAAAATATGTTTTTCAATTATTTCAAAGACAGAAACTCACGTATCAAGAACGAGTTAAGATTAAGATTTCATTCTTATAAAGGGAAAACAAGAGTTAAGAACCATTTCTTGACTTAAAAATTGTTGAAAATATTTCAAATTAGATATGATTCAAAAAACTTTTTTTAGTATTTCAAAATCAAAGACTCACGTAGTCAAAAACGAGTTAAGATTTATAAAGGAAAAACAAGATTTAAAAACCATTTATTGACTTTAAACTTGTTGAAAATATTTAAATTAGATGTAATTTTAAATATATTTTTTAGTTTTTCAAAATCAAAAATTCACGTGGTCGAAAATGGGTTAAGATTTTATTCGTATAAAGAAAAACTTGTTGAAAATAATTCAAAATAAATGTAATTCAAAATACTTTTTTTAGTATTTCAAAATCAAAGACTCACGTAGTCAAAAAAAAGAAACAAAATTTAACAACAATTTATTGACTTCAAAATTGTATATCTAAGTTTAAATATATTAAAAAAAAGAAAAAAAGTTAAAAAAGTAAAAAAAAAGAAAAAAATTTAACAAGCATTTATTGACTTAAAAATTGTCAATAAAATTTTAAATATATTTTTTAGTTTTTCAAAATCAAAAATTCATGTGGTCGAAAATGGGTTAAGATTTTATACGGGTTAAGATTTAATAAGATTTGATTCATATAAAGGAAAAATTATTTATTGACTTCAAACTTGTTGAAAATACTTCAAATCATTTATGTGTAATTCAAAATATATGTTTAGTTCTTCAAAATCAAAGATTCATGTAGTCAAAAACGAGTTTAGATTTCATTTGTATGCAGTAAAACATGATTTGATGATTGAAATCGGCTTCGTTTAGTCAAAACTGAGACGATTTTATATGGGAAAACATGATTTCAAGGGCCTATTGACTTGATAAAACCAAATTTTCTTAAATATTTGCATTGCGTTTCTTTAATCTAAAAACTCATTTCAATTTTAATTTACAATATTTTCTATTTTTTTAGGTTGGATTATCTAACAAGTGACTTTTCTGGAAAAAGTTCAAAAGTTATAGAAATTGTTTTTCTGACTGTTTTTCACATTCAGCGAGAGCAACGTACTGAAGAATTCCCATGCAAAGCAAAATACGCAAAAACATACAAATCCACGTTTGGAGATCGTCTGGGTCTCCGTTGCCGTATGTGGAGTTGCCATATGTCGAGCTTAAGTCATTCGAACTGTGCGCATGCTTCATTTGCTTGTGTGGGAGTGTTTTATTTGTTAATGACATGCGTTGAGAATCTCTGTCCCGGAACAGTTAGAAGACCCAATTTCACTGTCAGCCGCGAGTTGGCAAATTCCAACTGATAAACAGTTTTTATGTCAGCACTGCTGTCTGACTGATTGTCTGATTGATTGATTGAGTGATTGTTGTGCTCATCACACAAGTGTTGTTGCTTACTCATTGAACAAACGCGAGTCTGAGTGCGAGTACTCGTACTCGTACGTTTACTGTAACATAAACAAATCGGAGGAGCCGAGCCGAGCACCGCAGCCACTCTTGGGCCGCATTTCATGTGCCAAGCAGGTGTGATGCCAACGGAATTTCAATGCAGCCAGCCAGCGAGTTAAACTTTGGTGTCAGCCACCAAAGTGAAGTAAGCAGACGAGAGCGCAACCGCTCACAATTATTTGTTGTTAAAATGATTTTATTTATCTTACTGTATTTTTTGCTAAAGTCAACAATTGAAATGAATGGAGCAAACATTGAGTAGTTGGCAAGAATGAGCGGCAAAGCAAATGCAAATGAAGCGCTGAGAGTCGCCGAAGATGATGAAAACGAGCTGTGGGCGCAATTGTCGATGGAATAGAAATGAAGCTGTGTGCCAATTGATGCCAACTAATGCAACCCAAATCGTTCAAACAAATTTGAAAGTAAAGAAAAGACGAGACGCATCCAGTTGCGACAAGTTGCCAAAAAGGTTAGGCCAATCAAAATGGCCAACTATGTTGCCGTGCGGCTCAGCCTAGAAAATGCTGGCCACAATTTATTTATTTATTTACTTTTTATATATTTTTTGGGCAATTTGGAGCGAAAATTTATAGCTGCGTTAAAATTCGTTAACACTTTTGTATTCGTATTTTCAAATCGAGTTAAATTCGTTTACTTTGTGTCGGTGTTGTTGCTGTTTTTGGTTACTGCTTAGCATTTCTGGTAATTCCGTGCAATAAAAGATGTGAAACAAGTTTTTGTACGGTTTTTGATTTCATTTTTTTTAATGTTTTTTTCAAGACTAGCAGAAATTCGCAGTTAGCTGAGGTAAAACAATAAAAAAACACAAAGCATTTGAAGTGTTTTTGAACAGCCAAATACTTATATCAGAAAAAGATTGCAAGCGTTTAATTTTAAAGTCATTGAAGTGAAAACAAAGATTCCATTGAATATAACTGTAATGTGATATGATGATATAAAAGGTTATATTTAGAGATAAAAATATAAAATTAATTAGTAACATTAATACGAGTCAACGTGCATTGGAAGAATGTATGCAGTGGTTTTGAAAGGATGCGAGATTAGAAAACCGGTTTTGATGAAAGAATTAATAGATAGAACTTCAGAATAGAATTTCAGTTGCGCACACAGGAATTCATTTTTGAGGAGGAGTTTCTTACAACTTTTTAGCCAAATACCATTCGAAACCATATTTTGCACCAGCACTTTTGTTTTGAACCTCCATAGCCCCCCTGTGTGCGCCACTGCTTGACTTGAATCCACTAGGAACATAGGTGCTGAGGAAAATTTCTTAAGAGTGATCATTTCATAAAAGTATATTTGCAAAACAGATATACGCATGTCACGTTTTGACATTACTCCGAGGAGTCAATGGAGCTGAATGCTTTGCTGTTCTGAAAGACTTTGGTTGCAAGTTTTTTATGCAATCGAAAAGTTCGTAATGGGAATTTGAAGCCCCCACCCTCAAATTCGATGTGAGCCTTATTTTTGATCGAATATAGATTTCGGATTGGATATCGAACACGAACGAACAACGAGCTGTATGAGCTGTTTAAAGACCTGGACGTAGCACAGCGAATCAACATCCAAAGGCTGCGCTGTCCATGTCTCCATGGACAATAAAGCTTCGGTGAAAAAGGTGTTCGACGCGGTTGTCAATTGCGCAATTCTTATACCATCCATAACCAGCGATTTATTGGGATTTGGAGAAACTTGTCTATGAGATAACAGACATTGTAGAGTCTTCCGAAAATTGACAATGACTCTGAATGCTTAACACCACTTCTAGATTGTTTGTAGATTCCTGTTAAAAGGGTCAATTATGATTTTCCTTTTCCTTGTAATCATGGACAAGTACAACAGTTCATTGTTTAAGATAAGAAAATGAATGAAAAAACGACCGAACCCTGCGGCACTGCGGCGGTCAATTGGTGGTCTAATGCTACTTTAGATGTTTGGCATACAAGCTTGAAGTTGATAATGTTTTGCATTGCTGGACAAAATATAATTAATTTAATTAGGAATATGGAATTAAATGAATTAATTAAGAATAAGGTTAAATGAAGGATTGAAGGACGATCGATGACTACCGCAAACCTCTGAACAACTATTCCCTTTCGTCCAGGCAATGAAAAGATGCCCGACTAAATGGTTTGTTTAGACAAAATTCCCAACCGGGGGTCCAGTTTTAAGCCAGCGGATATAATTTTAACAAGAAGGACTCTTAAACCACTGCTTTATGGCTTCGTGAAAGGTTCAAAGTTGGAAACATAAAAAAAATAGTTATTCACGCTTTTGCAACAAATATCAACTTTCACATCAGTCAGTTTTGTTCACTGCATTTCAAACACGACAGCAGTCAACTGGCCATTTTAGCCAACGAAAAAGAGAGACAAACAACGAATTGAAAGAAGTGGGGAGAAAAGCAACGGAAAGTACACACAATGCAAGCGAAGAAAGTAATGAAAATTGAATAGTCTGTGCTAGTCATCAGCCATGATCGCGTGGTAATCTTAGACGCCAGCAACAAGACCAACACCACAAAACAACAAAAGCATTGCAAGCACGGCGAACGTCTGGAATTTGATTTCATGCTTTCTGCGCTTCTTTCCCTTTCTTTTCTGTGTGCCTCGTTATTTATGTTGTTGGTATTTTTTATCGGTATTTTTTCGCTTTTGGTTTTCTTGGCTTTTATTATACCCGCCTTTCTTCCCATGCGCACATTGGCACACAAATAATTTCACTTTGACGCCAACGACTTTGATTATTTTATTTTATTTATTATTTCACTTCATCGCACAATGCCGTTGGGTGTTTGCTTCTTTGATTTGTTGGAAATTTGGTGTTTTTGCTGAATATTTATTGTTAGTATTTTTGTTTTTTATGTTGTTGCTCTCTTTGTCCCAACACAAAAGACGTAACGTCTACGTAATGATTTCATAATTCGATAGTTAATTCATAACTTTTGCTGTCACTCTCTTCTGCTCAGATTTTTTTGCAGTTTCATGTGTATGTGTGTGTTTGCATGCAAATTGGTGTTATTTTTGTGTTAATTTCACTTTTCTATTGTGCAGCTGCTATTATTATTTTTTAAATTTGGCCGCATTCTGCAAAATTTTCTTGAAAATTTTGGCTGCTTTTGTGTAATTTATTGAACTCGCTGCGCGCATGCGCACAACAATCTCTGCGAGCGTGTTTGGCTGTGTGTGTGTGTGGCTTTTAATTTCATGTCAGCGGTGAATGTATTTAATTTTGCAGCTCATAGCTATTGTCGTTATTTCATTCTTGTTGTTGCTGTAGCTATGCTCTTTGCCCATACACACACACTCTCGCACATACACACACACGCACACGCTTTCGTACACTTGCTGTTTTCAGTCGAAACCACCAATTCACTCCAAGCCTCACCTCGCACTTTGCGGTCGTTGTTGTTGTCGTTGGCTTCACTTTAACTAACCCAACAACAATTCACTTGTCTTCCATATAATATTATTCACTGCATTTTGCTGCGGTCCGCACCGTGCAGCCACCACACTGCTCCGCCGCCCTCGTCTCTTCCTACCGCCACTTCTTCGCTTCTTCGTCGAGTCTGTGCGCGTTGTGCGTCGATTCAGTAACTTTAGCTTTTGCTGGCCGTTCGATTCGCGTCCCCGTTAGCGTAGCACTGCTCGAGTTCGTTGTCTTTGGCAAACTGAATTGAAGTCTTTCGTTTCTCTTGTGGGGCAGTGTGTGCGCGCCGGCCATGCGTTCAATTAAACCGTTTTCTTTCGCATTTACCTTTTTCGCCGTGTTGCCTTTGTTTTTGCTGGCTGGCTAGTTGGCTCTGGCTTGGTCGCTTGTTGTTTAGTTTATTTTGTTGCTGTTAATGTTGTTTGGTAGAGTGTAGCTTAGCTTTTGCCAAAAACCGGTTACCCAAAATTTAAAACATTATGTCATGCATTTATACCCGTAGAAAGAATATAAAAAATATTAAAATCATGTCTTTTGTTTAATGTGCAATGTTGCATGTTCATGGCGCAAGCATTTTATGATCCTTGTAAATGATTTTGCTACGCATTTCTTAACGTCCTTTTGGTCATTGAAACAGAAACGTTGAGTTTCATAAGACAGAAAAGGAAACCTTGATTTTGACAACTTCGCTCCAAATAGTTTCTATTGATAATTTTTAAGTCTCTAACTGCTTCGGTGCCTCAGCTGTCGTTTGGGTTTCCTTCTAATCTAACTTTTCTAATGAAAGCTTTTGCTTCCAAAAAAAATATTTTCACTTTCAAAGGCTGAAATTAAGAAAAGTAAAAGCGATTCTAATGATTTAGGTTTAGGTCGGAGTGAGAAACTTCTGCTAAAAAAAACTCACTTAAGCACAAAAGACTGGTGTATGGTGCTGCTACGTTGGAAAAGTGCAACTCCTTCTTCTACATACGGCACTGGGATTCATGAAAGTTCGTATATGAACCCAGATATCTTGATTTGAAAGCTAAGTTTGGCTGCTTTAGAACGCGAAGCCTGGTATTTTTGTCTTTTTCACGACCACAGTTTTCTTTTCTTCAACAGAACGACAACCAAAACCTGTTGTGAGGTAACCCAAGTCTTTCGGTATATCGCTTCATTAGTGTCCCGTGAGCACAGCAACCACTGTGCTAATGGAGTTCTGAATGACAATGATTTAAATCGACTATTTTAGCTTTCCATGTCATAAAAACTGATACCAATTCTTAGGTTTTTCAATCTAAACATGAAAAACTTTTATAAATGACAAAAAATTCCACAATTAAAAACAAAAAGCAACGCTTACTTTTCAAAATTGTGTGTAACCGACGCGACTTCTTTATGTGGACTAAGGCCCAGCCTCTTGAACCCCTGAATGAATGAAATTTACGTATACAAATTTTAATTTTTCGAAAAATCGTTCCTATGGTCCTACTTCTTATTTGAAAAAGCTTATACGTGACTCTGCAGAGTTATTCCTTTTGGACCCAAGTTTTTTATGAACAAATTTTTGGGATATTTTTTACATAAATTTGACTATTTGGATGCGACTTGGAACATTATTTAAGACCGCAGATGGAAATTGAGTATAACTACTAAAAAGTTCAAATATTAAGCTCGAACCCTTGTAGGCCAAGTTATCTGGAAGATCTCTAACAGTACCTTGGCATACCTTAGATTATTAACTCACAAACTAATAAACCCACTTTCATCAAAAACTACTAATTTGAGCATTCAAATACACAACAAGTTACTTGTTTTATTAAAAGTAACCGAGTATTCAACGTCGATCACCAGCGACTGCAAACCTGTTCCATTCCAAAAATTTAACAATACCACTCAAAGTCTTTATTTTTCTGGCTTATTCTTCTTAACAACCAGCAACGTATCGCTGTGTGAGTTCATAGTTGTGCGAGTGTGTATCTGCATGTGTAGTCGTCGAGGTCGTCTGGTTTCATTGCTTTCTTGTTATTTCTTCTACACGTATTTTCTATGTGCTTCTGCACGCCGCCATTCCAGTATCTTTATTCCGATTGCAGCTGGAATTCGTCTTTTGGCAATAAGCACAGCTCAGCTGTTCGGCCCAGCGATCGGTTCAATATTCCATTGTGTCGCTCTTGCTGGTTGGCAGTGGAACTTGAAGCGTTTGTGTACTTGTGAGCGCGCCACTGACGTTTTACTCAATCAGCGCAAAAAGAGCTTGAAGTGTATGGCTTTGTTGCGAAGAAACTCCACTGGAAACGCAATGCGGAATTTGGTATTCAGAAAGACATACGAGGATGTTATGCTGCTTTTGCATGGAATAACAAGCCTGTAGCGCCTAAAAGCGTGCTTTGGTAATGTTAATAAGGAATTTAAATAAATAAGTCAAAACAGCAGGTTAGGCTGTGTAAATAAGTACAGAAAATTGCATAGATGCAGTGTAGAACAGACAAGAGCTATGGGTAGTTTTGAGGCCTGAAATATGTACACAAAAAATTACTAAATATTTTTTAAATACATGGCCAGTAATTGGGGGTTTTAAGCAAAGTTCTAAAAAGCCTTTGCTGCCTTCTTCTCTAATCTCTTTTAACTTAACTTATGTATACAAATATTTCTCAGAGTAAATTGTTTTTTTGTTTAAAGTCACCAATTTGGTAAAACTTTAAACCTCATTATCTGATTTAACACCTAATTGATTCAAAGAGTTTTATTTATTTTAGAAAATCTTCTTTTGTAGAAAATCTTCAATGCATAATTTTTACATATGAAAGCACCGAAACCTCGCAATTTTGTGCAATTTGAATTAAAACAAGAGCCGAAAGTTGGGCAGGTAAAGTGACTGTAGGTGGCCTTGTATCGAGTTCAAAGCTCAAAAATGTGTTGGGATCAATCAACGAATTTGCACAAAGCTGCTCAGAAGTTGGACTTAGAGGGTTGAAATGTTGAATTCACCTCAATAATTTCTCTTCTAAAATATTTTTACTGAACATATTCACGGATTGTCTCCAACCTTTAAAACTAGAAAGTCCGCAAGTAGTGATGGGAAAAAAATTCATTAATCGATTTATGAATTATATGATTAATTGAAACAGAGCGATTATTAATTGAAATTAATCAAAAGAAATGGAAAATAATCGAATAATCGAATGATTTTTTTAATATTTTAACTTTACCGTGTAATTTTAAAGTATGTTAGTATGTAAATTCTTACCAATTGCCAAAGTGTCCGTCTCAAGCTTTTATTTTGAGCGAAAAAAATGTAGTGATACGTTTTCTTTCGATTATTTTAGCATCTAATCGATTAACGTTTCGATTAATCGAAACCCATTTTTCGATACAATTAAATCGTGAATTGAAAGAAAAAATCGATTATTGTGTATCAAATGATTAATCGTCCCATCACTAACCGCAAGTTTTCCATACCTACAAAGACTACATATCAAGTCCGCGATATCTCGAAAAGTACACCTCGGATTTGGCTAATTTTTCACAAAATAAATTTAAAAAATTCTATAAAATCTTTTATCATTGAAAAAAAAATAAAAATCACCAAAGCAAAGTTGATCGAAATACTAAAGAAAATACAGATATTTAAAAATGAAAACCCTCAAAATGACCGCAATGGTCTTTTTAGTGTTAAGACTGTCCGCATAGAAAGGTAAGGGTTTTCTGAAAAGCCAAGGACCACTGCTCCATGTTGCCATTACCGATCCACATTTGTTTGTATGAACGTAATTTTTCTATATCTTGGTTGCTAGTTGCTAACAAAAAAAATAACGATTTCGATGAAATAAACTTTCAGACTGTCTCCAGAGGGATCGAATGTGAGCTGCGTTTGCAGACAGTTAAGGATTTAAACTTTGATTTAGTAAAACCTTCAAAAAACACACACACAAATACTTACCACGTGAAACTTGCTCAATCCATTATTAATTACAAAGAAATTAGGTTCAAATTTATTTTTTATTATTAATCATACCTATGTTCCTTTAACCATTCATCTTAATACACACATATAAAGTTAAAATAGTCTCTTACTTTGCTCTTTCTCCTGCCTTGCGCTCTCTTAATCCTAAAAATATATATTTTCTGCGCTAGCCTGGATTTTTATTTTCTTATGCTATTTATTTGTATTAACACAACAGGCCAACGAACGTACTTTTCAACTATGTATCTCAGTTATTTTGGATTTAAAACTTCACTATTTATAAATATTTAGATTTGTTTTTTTTTACACTTAATGAATTTGTTTGTGTGTGTAAGTAAGTGTGTTTCAGTTATTTGCAAATATTTGGACTAACTATAAAATTAGTTAGTTGTCTGTAGTTTGCATGCTTTTCAATTCTATTTCAATTCCTTTATGACTTTGAAAAAACATCAAGTCAGGGTATCTGAGTAGTATTTAACTGCACCATATTTTTTCCTAGTTTCTGTAACTTCTTTAATTTGTTGTCATTCAAATTACTTACTTACTTACTTAATTAATAAGCATTCAGTAAAAAAAAACTTAAAAATATTTGGTATATTGATCTTCAATGGGTTAAGTGGTCTCCAAAGCATTTAGCAGTTTAATGAATCCAAAGATACAAACAGTAGAACAACCAGGAATATTTTTCACAAATTTCTAAAATATGTTTTTACTTTATATTTTTATATCAATTTTAGCTTGTTGCCGTGTCTCAGCTCAAAATTGACGGTCCGAAGTCATTGAAGACGGCAGCGAGAGTGCCAAAGATGGCATCGGCTTCAATCGTTGCCATGTAGTCAACTACTTGATTCAACTGAAAGTCGCAGCAACAGCAACCCAATCATGTTTTTTGTAGAATGCCTGCGTACTTCCTCTTTAGAGCATTTATCTATATTGATTTTATCAAAACAATTTATGAAAAAAAATTGAAAACAAATGCCAATGTGTCATAATAAACAAAACTTTTGAGAGTAACATTATTGCCTAAATAAAAACGTCCAATTCACAGTCACTTTATAATTGAATGAGGAATGAATTATTTAAATTGAATTTTTATTTTGCTTCAATAATTTTTCAATTATTTCATACATATCGGGATATGCATATCGAATAATGTCTCAATTGCAAGAAAAAATATGTAAAAGAATTAAAGAATTAAAATTTGTTTTTCAGAGAAATTTTCAGGGAAATGCCATTTTTTGTGTTCTTATTCACTCCGCTTGGAAGAATAGGTCCTCAAACAGGGTTTTCCATACTGCCCTCATCTGAAATAGTTTTGAAGATAGAAGCCGCTTTCTGTAACCCAAATTTCTGAAAATTGAAATAAAAAATAATGAAATAAAACAAAATAAAATGTATGGCTCTTATATATCTTCATAAAATACGTTTTGTTTTAAATATTCACTAATTTCAATCTTTTAAAACATTCTTCTTAGAAAAGATTTTGCTTATTATTTTCTATAGTAAACGGTTTGATTGTATTTACATTACGATTCAGTACAGTTATAGTTAAATTTAATTACATTGTTCAGTTGCGTGAAAACCTCTACAGCACACTGGCTTAATTGTAAACTCTGCTTTAACTCAAGTCTTCAATCTTAACTTGTTCGCAATAACGAATCGCGCACAGACTCCAAATGATTCAATTAACTGTTCAGTCAAGCATCCGTGAAAACTAATTTATGCCACCGAAGTAATTAGACTGTCAATGCCATTAGCCAACAATTTGACGAAATCTGTTGAATTCAAATATTTGCAATTCTAATAACGGAAATCGACTTGCACAAAATGCCGCTTCACCGTTCTGCCATAACAAATGACATCATCGCCAAAGTACGTGCACAATTCACCATGTGGTGAATTGCCTGCACAACCATAACAAAAACATCGCCTTGCGATGCTATCGCTGGTTTTTGACAGTTTACAGCCACTCGGTGCCAAAGTGCTGCCAGATGATGAAATGGAAGGGAAGTTGTTCAGCAACCCAAAAGGAATTAGGAATTTCCGAAAACACATTCCCGCTTCCTGTCTAAATATAACTTGCATTTTTGAAGTTCTAAATGGATCACGTGACTATTTCCTGCTTACATATATGACAGCTGTGTATAAAAACGTAAGTTACATAACAAGTGAACCAGTTGGAATGACAGCCTCTCTTTTGTTAACAAAACGAGAGAAATGTGAAAAATTATGTAATTATGTAATATTGTAATGCATGTCATAATTAAAAAAAGTTAACTTAATTAATACCTAATTATTTTAAAATTTATAATTCTTTTAAAATAATTTTTTTAAAACAAGATAATTCTAGTATATCGTTGCTGTATACTCAAAACATGTAAATGTACATGTTTTGTAAAACCACTAACAATGTTTCTCCTTTCTTTTCATTCAGTTGATGCCAGAAATTTGGTTCTTTGTCCGAACTGAAAATTACAATTAGAATTTGGACGACGATCGATTTGGAACGATTTGTGGTGGTGTGGCAACGCCAGTTGTAGCTGTCATGCCGATGAGCGCAGTCGGAATAGTCGAGGAGGAAAAAACTTCTGAGCAGAGTTTGGAGATTTGCTGCGGAAATGTTTAGCGAGTGATTTGAATTGACAATATAGAAAATTGTAAGCACGAAAAAACAAGGACAAAATTGCGAGAAGGAAACGCGGCGCACAGGCCGCGACATATCAGTGGTTGTACGGTTCGTCAGAGCGCGCGCGCGCAGGGAAACGTGAGGCAGGGCAGCAACGTGAAAATTCAAAAATATGTAAAAGTTGGGTCGGACGAGCAATACGGAGACGGGCGCGACGGCAACAAGCGGCAGCAACAAAATTATCTATTTCAATTAAACCATTGCGTTTCTGATACTTTCGGGAAGCATTGCTCAACTCTGCGCTGCGCTGAAACGGACGCTGGCTGGAGAATGGGTGGCTGCATTGGCCACAGCGCCGACAACGAGACGGTCAGCGTGTCCTCCGCGAGTGTGTCGCGGCCACCAACAGCTGCGGGTAAGTGCGAACTTTGCTGCTAGCGTCGAGCAAGTTATCGCAATGCAACGCTAATACTTTGCTTCTTTTTCCTATTTGTGGCGGTGTTTGTGCGCGTGCTGGACATTTAGGCGGCGCCCAGCTGGGAGCAGCACGCAAAAATCGTCCACTGTGCAACGAGACTATACGCTGGCGCTCCGATGTGCCGCTGACAGAGGGACAATTGCGCTCGAAGCGCGACGAATTCTGGGACACAGCGCCGGCGTTCGACGGACGCAAGGAGATCTGGGACGCGCTGCGTGCGGCAACAACGGCAGCCGAGGCCCTGGACTTCGAGCTGGCGCAGGCAATACTCGACGGAGCGAACGTCTCCGTACCAAACGGGTAGGCAAGCGAGAGTGTTGTGGTTGTTGAGCAATAGACAAGTGAAGAGTGTGGTGTGGGAATGAAGGGCAGTGGAGTTGGGGCGGCGCTTTTGTGTATGTGCGTACGTGTGGCTAAGTGCGCGGCAGCGGTAGCGTGCATTCCGGACTGTCTTTTTTTTGCTTTATCGCGTACGTCACCACCCCGCGCCGCACACTCGGTGGCATTTATTCAAATAATCGGCACCCATTATCTGTGTCGCCGCTACTGGCGCTGTTGTTGCTCGCTCTGGAAATACCCGTGTGCCATCTAAACCGTGCTGCTGCGTCGCGTTTGACCAGACCCCGCGCCCCACTGCTGACGCTCTCCTGCGAGGCGCTTTAATTGATATCGCAATGAATGGCCCCAACGACGACAGCAACGACAACAACAGCAACGCCGCAGACGGTTCTTGCATGCGCTTTCATTTAATATTTTTTTTAAAATAAACTAATCACATTTGATTTCAGTTCTGGCATTTCGTTGCCGGCGCTGCTACTGTCAAGGCTGTGCGCCCTCTCGCCCTTTGTCGCTGCTGTCTGGGGCTGTGCTTGCTTGCCATTGGCCATAATTTTGTTTGTTGTCGCATGAAAATGAAAGCCAACGCTTTAGCTGGCGGTCAAACAAATGTGCTACAACAACAAAAACATCAAAAGCAACAGTTACGGCAATAGCGACCAAACTCAAAAATCGATATTGAGAATTGACAATGCATTAGCGCGTCCAAAACACACGCTGCCGTTCGTTGCCGCGGGCGCTAGCCTCAGCCTCTGTCTGTTCCGCTTCGTGGCGGCCGGGCGACGATGGCGGTGCAGTGTGGTAGAGGCTCGACATTTTTTGCGATTACAGCGCGCGCTGCACGTAATCGAGGTGATGGGGCTGGCATTGCGACGGGCCAACTCCGCTGGGGCACTCGCTAATCGCCGCTCTGTGTTGTGTTGTGTGGCGTTGCGGTCGTTGAGTCACAACTGCAATTGGCGCGCTCTGGTTGCGTTGGCTGTTGTTGTTGTTTTCGCAGTCGTACTTGCTAAGGAAATGACAACTTGCGGAGGCAGGCACACAACAATTAACGCCACACATGAGTGAAATGCAGCGACAGCAACAGCGGATGAATTTTCCATTGAGAAAAAAGCGCGCTTCAGTTCCGCATTTCAGTTTTTAAATACTTCAATGAATGAAATTTCAACCACGTGTATCAGACGCGGCGTTGTAAAAGTTGTAATAGAAGCGTTTTTCAAGAACATTTTGAACTTGTTAAATTTTTTTCATTGATATTTGAAAAAGTTTATATTTTTATGACAAAAGCTACAGCTGTGCACATGATATACATGGCTGTGCATATGTGCAGCAACGTTGGAACGAATTTAGAATTTTGCTAATTTATTTATAAACTGTGCTAATATAATGATCCTTCACATACTAATGTGCTAATCTTTTCTCTTTTATCTATTGTCTCTAACACAATAGAAAGTGTCATTCACTTTAGTTTGCCAACCAGATAGTAAAGCGTACAGTGAGGAGACAATTTCTTTCTGTATGTCTAAATTGAACTTAGAACTTCAAAGTCTTAGTTAGCTGCTATTCCGAGAATGCAGTGAACTTTAACAAAAATTAGCCTATCGCAAATCATTCAAACATTATAGTAGAAACATTCCATGTCTCTTGTTTGTTTTTGTGTTAAGATGAAAATCCTAAAAATTGTTTACTTGTCTATTTGTAATGTGATAAACACTCAATCAACAACAGTTTTCTCAAAACAAAATTGGTCTCTTGGGTATCAAATTCTCAAATAAATTGAAAACCCCAAAACTTTACTCAGCTCCCAACGATTTCAACACCTAAAAAGTGAACTATTTGTATGTCTTGCGTTTAGTGAAAGTGTTATTTTACACACACAAGCAGATTCACATACATTCAAATACCTCAAATTAGAAATGGTCGCAAAAACAACAAAACGCAAATTAAAAAGTGATGATAAGATAGGTTTTTGTTTTATGTTTTTGCTTAAACTAAACACCAATGCCAACAGTTGAGCGCTACCGTTCAGCGTCAGCACCAACAAAAGTCTCAATTATTCATTTGGACAACGGACAATGGGCGCAAGTACGACGGCAGCGTGGTGTGGCAAAACAATGCAAAAAGTATCAGAGCCACTTTTACACTTTCAAGTGCTGAGTCGTGGGCGGGGTGTATTCGCATTAAATATGCATTTTTGAAGTTGACTCAGAGTTGATATTTCTGTGCTGTTGTTTTATTGTTTTTGCTGTGTGCGTGATTAAAGTTGCACGAGATTTTTTGTTTTGATTAATCGTGAATAAGGGGGAAGTGTGCGAATTAATGAATTTCAGTTGAACAAGGACTGACATCGATTGTGGTAACAAATTTAAGCCTTAGATTTTAAAAATTTTTTAACATTATGTATTTAGCAGACTTGACCACAACATCGCTTCTAAATCAAACTAATCACAAATGTAATTGAACAATGATTTCTTTCATTATTGGCAAAACAGTCTCTGTAAACGTTTCTTCTTTTTCTTCTTTGTTGCCATTTTCCAAGCGTCAAACTGTGGCAAATATTTTAACATTTTCTTATTATTTTCGCTCTTTCTTTTCGAGCAAATTATTTCTGCTTATGGTTAGATCCAGACGTGAGCTAAGTTTATTCTTTGCTTGAAAGTTCTTGTACTACATGCGTCATCAGTATCTGTTTTGTCTTTTGAAATGTTTTACGTGTTTTACGTTGCATTGAAAGGTTGAGTTTACAAATTTTTGGGTGAACATTTTGTATAATAGGACCTTGTTTCTACTTCCTTACAAAACCAAGCAATGCTTTGCATTAGTAGGAAAATCACTGCCAGCCGGTTCAGCTAAAAAATAGATTAGGTAAGCTGGCATGCATAGAGCCTGTTGGGCCCCCAGCGGTATCAGTTAGTCGACCTTAGTCTACCAACAATCGATGCAAAAGTGATTCGTGAGAATGTGGGTGCTCCTAGTGAAGTTCAACAGTTTAAGTCACTGTTGTGTTTGGGGACCTCATCTAACTTAGAGCGGAACGGGGTCCCTAGCCACAAATGTGCTCCAAGATTTTCTGGACACCATTTTATTTGTATTTCCTGCATACTCGACTCCAACCCCGACTCGGTGATGACTCTGCAGTCCTTCCGCGGAAGTGAGGGAACAAATCTCGAAAGCGTTTCATTGAATTATTCGAGCAATATTTTTGTGGTTCTGCAAGTAGCATTGAATGGTGGAACGTAAAAAGAATATTTTGTAGATTATGATAATTAATTCAATTAATAAGAAACTGGTTGTTTTTAACATCTATATACATATAATTGTTTGTCCTGACTGACTGGCTAATTAACTGCTTCATCACTGCACAGCCCAAATTGCTGAAGCTCCGCTAAGACGAGATTTTTCGGAATTCGGGGTGTAAAAGTACAAAACATTGGTTAAGGTGTTGTATGAAGAGACGTGATTTAAAGGCCTTACTGACTTTAAACTTGATGAAAATACTCAAAATCAGAAATAATTCAACGCAATTCGAACATCAGCATCAGCCAATTCTAGAAGTTTATGCGAAAAAACATAACAATAGATAAAATCATAAAGTAAATAAAGATTATTTCAATGAAATCATAAAATTCGTGCGTGCAAAGGCGCCGGCCCCTGCTAATTGTTTATATTTATTCCAATGTATTGAATGAGCTTTTATAGTCGGCTGGAAGGTGCGTTTCTTTCTAAACAAAGACTTCAATATATTGAACTAATTAATCGGTTAAACCAACTAGTATTCATATACGTATTAGCTTTGCATATGACTGCAATTTATTCAATTTATTGTTACAGTCACTTATTATTGCTTTGATTTCATTGCAGTTACCTCACAGAGTGTTACGATGAACTGGGCACCCAGTACAAGGTGCCCATCTACTGTCTATCGTATCCTATCAACATAGTCAAAGAGGAGAACGGACGCGATTCGCCCGCTGAGTTTTCAGAGCCCGTCGATGGTGGCACCGAGGTTTTTCTGAAATTGCGAATATCGTCCACTATGTCCGATGTGAAATTACCAGTATACTCAAAAGACACTATCGGTCAGTGTAAAAAGAAATTACAGGTGTGTATGCTAAAATGAAAAATCAAATACATAAACAATAAATAAGAAATTGCAATTGTATTAATTTTGCAGGCTGTGGAGGGCATTGATGCGTGTTGTCAACGTTGGTTTTACAGTGGCAAATTACTCGGCGACAAAGTGCCCATAGACGAGTGCAACATACAGAACGGCTATGTGGTGCAGGTCATTGTCAATACGGAGCATTACAATCACGACAATAGCACGAGTATACCGGTTGCAAGCTAGCCAAAAGTCTACACCAACGAATGCATGCGAACGGCAGCATTGGCAGCGCTAGTAGCGGCAGCGGCGGCAACAACGCAACCATTAACAACAAAAGCCACAAATTGCGGCACACAAAACTCAAATGCAATAATCAGTGTGCGGGTTCGACGGCGACGAAGCGCGCGCAGCCAGCGCAACGAACGTAGCCAACGCTGCGTAACTGCGCACTGTAACCGCACAAACGAATTAATTGTTGTTATTAAAATTGCATTTAATTTTTTGATGTTTTCGATAGCGAGACAACAGAACGGCTTATTGTTGTTGGCAATGTTTTAGTGTTGTTGCGCTGCTGCGTTGGCGTTTTGTTATTGGTTGCTATGCGTATGCGCAATGCGGAAGACTTGTTGAAACAAACTAACAAACAAACAAAAAACCATAAAATATTGAAATTCGTAAAATGAAAAGAAACATTGAAAATCAACCTGAGAAAATGAAAAAAAAACATTTTTGTAAATTCTAATTTGTTTATAAATATTAACTAATTTGTAAGCTGAGCAAAAAATGAATAGGAGTTGAGCACGTCACATTAGGCGAAGCGCCAAGAGCGACAGAAACATATAGATGAGGGTCAATTTCTCTACAAATTTTTTAAATAACTGTTCAGTAATGAAACGAAATGAAATTGATCTGTACACCGCCATATTAAAAGCAATGCAAAACGAAAATCAAATGAGAAACACGAACAACAAAACAAACAAGCAGCACTTACATGCATCAACAAAACAAAGCAAATCTAACAAACAAACTAACGAGCAGCAAAAACACACAAGTTATACTTAAACGAGCAAATGCCGAGGCATGGAAATGTGCAAACTCTAGACACTTTTTATATGTATGTGTGAAAAACAAAAACCAAAACCGAAAATGAAAATGAATCTGAAACTGAAAGTCTATGCGATTGTCCACATGAGGGAGTCCGCTGCCGCACACAGCAAAGCACAATTTTTGTTAATCCATAGCGTATTAGATTTTTGCTCAAATTTCAAATAGATTCCCAAGTACTTTCGTTTGCCCAAGAAGGTTTTCACCTATACATGTTGTTGTTCAATTTTGTTTTGGTTCAGTTGTTTGCAAGTGAGCGCTTTCAATTCATTGTATGTAGAAAGAGAACTTGAAAACCATGTTAGAGAAAATGCAGCGAACACGCTTAAATTAGTTTTGAAACATAAAATTGTACAGTTTTTCAAAGCAAAGGTTTTCACCGCTACAATTATATATACAATTGAACGATTCTTTCGTTATTTATATACCGTAATAAATCGTAATGAAGGGAGAGCCAAGTCGTAAGTAATAATGCCACCGTTTAGATTTTCTCCAATTGTGCGTATGACTCCGAGAGCAAAGTTCATTCGCAGCGGATGAAATGAAGCAACAGAGCAGTTAATATTATCAACATTCAATTGTATTGAAATTTTGTGAGAATACATGTAAATGTAAAAATGAAACTACTGCATAAATATTTAAAGCAAAATGCATTAGAATGCGTCTGTAAGTGAGAGTTTATTTTGTTTTACTTAAGTAAGCATTAATTTAATATTATGAAATATACAGAAAAACGAAAACCGAAAAGTCTACAGCAACCTGTATTGGTTTATTGGTTAATTGGTGCAATGCGAATATATGAATTAGCCCTCGCGTTGGTCCATCTTTTGTAGCAGCGTCAAAAAGGAAAACGCCGAAGTTACAATCTACAAAGATTTGATTTAGCATTCAATTGTTCACATATTGCACCAAGCTGCCTTACGCCGCGAAACTTGTCCAAATTGAGTGCGTACAATTTGCCAGCTGTTAGCTTAAAAGCGCGCTCGGAGTTTTTCAAAAATATCAAAACGTCCTGCTTCACATCGGTGGTGTGCAGATACCAGGGACTGCGCAACAGTGCCTCGCCGCAGCGCTGACTGTTGCCATAGACGATCTCGCCCGAATAGCAAATAATCAGCATCTCCAACAGCACCAGCCACAAGTACTGCGCAATGGATAGCGAGCGCACAAACGAGGCGTTCTCGGTCGACTGCAAGTAGCAAAAATAAAGTGCGAAAACACAAACGTTGACGCATCGAATACACACCTTCACCCAATCGAACGCCACCAGACAAACGAGAAAACTGACTTCGAATATTTTAAAGTACCAAATGATGTAGTAGAGCGCCTCCAACTCCTTCAGAGCGTACAATATGTAGCAATGATGTTGAACGCAATCCTGGAGCGCCAACGTGAAGGCGCTGCGAAAGTTTGCCGGACGCATGCTGGTTGCGTTCAAGAGATGAGACAGACAATTCAAATTCAACAACTTTTCTGTGGCGCAATAATATTCATTGGGTTCGGTAATGGCAATTGCCTGCTTCTCGCGCAATTCGCTGCACACAAAAGCAAATTTCTTAATATGGATAAGTGGCAAAATGTGCATATAACAACTTACAGTAGTTGGTCCTGCGTTGCGCCCATGTTGATGTAGGCTGTCGCAATGATATTCTTCAGGCTGCAGTTGAGCACGTCGTACTGGCCCGACAGCAGAATGCACATCATGGTGTAGTACGAGCTGGACGTGGAGAATATCGAGGCCACTTGCATTTGTCCAATGATTTGCAGAAAGTAGATTAACTGATAGTTGACGGGTGCCTGGCAGCATCAGTGTTGAAAAGAGTGGTGAGTGAGTGGAATGAGGTTGAATTTATTTTTTATATTTTTGTACCTATGTATGTGTGTATGATAAAAAGTGTGGGTCCAAGAAGGGTTAGAGAAGAATGTAGTGATATCATTTGCGATCATTGTTGATCTATTGTGCCCCTTAGACTCCACTTATGAGACTTAGAAGTTCTTATGGGCTTAGATAGGTAAGTAGGTAGGAGTGGCTACCCCAAGGCGTACCCCACTTACACCATGAAAGCCTATACCACAAATAGTTGAACCATAGATGGCTCACTAATTTAAAAAGTTTGAGCTTCTCACGAAGCCTAGTAGACTTTGAATAGTCATATTGGTTTGATCCTCTAAATCAAAGAAGAAAAAGTTACCCAGGTCCAGGACTCTTCCTTCTTTTAGGCACCAGCACGTAAAAGGTGCATTTTCTTTCTCTTCTTCGTGGGTTTAAGCGTTTGGTGTTCCTAATTGCTAACTTGTACTGACACGCATGTCGTCTTTTCTTCTGGTATACAGCACCGCAGTAGAGAATAATGTGTTCCGCTGTTTCCTCCGCCCCTCCACAGAACCAGCAAGTGATGCCTTGTTCTAGTCCGAGAGCTGACATGTGTTTCTTGAGTCTGCAAAGCCCGGTTAGGAAGTCGGTAACCTAAGCTGGTGTTTGTGTAGTTCGAGGCACAGAGAGCTCCATTTTGAGTTGAAATGCTCTAGAAATATCTTTGAGAACCCAGTATTGTGAATTCCTTGTTATTTCCTCCAGTTTTAAAGCTTGTAGTATTGTGGGCATGATAGTCGCATTCTCGCAAGTCTCCAAAATGAATGAAGGTACAAGAACTGGTCGGTAGTATCTTTTGAGCAGAGATTTTTGCAATCTGGAAAGCTGCTGAACTAATCCAGGACAGTCAATCAGTCCTTAGAGTGCTGAAGTGCTCTCCGAATGGAAATGTGGAACCTTCGCTATCCGACCCAACCTAACCATGAATAGAATTATTATAGACTTTTTGTGACATTAAAACCCGGTAAATTTCAAAAAGTTCCAGTTTTAGTTGGTTAGTTATTAACCCATTTTTTACCGCCCCTAGATCCCGTGGACCAATTTTGAAAATGTTCATAACACAGCCTATTTAGAGCCTCCGTAAGCCATTTCTGCTTTCAAAACAATTAAAAAATTTTTTTTTTTGGGCTGGAGCAGGTGTGACTTTTAAGACACGCTGGCAAAATACGTAAGCCAAATTCGGAAAATTACACATTTTTCAAGTTTAAGTTACTGTTTCTTTTTCACTACGCATCGAAAGTTGTTGCAACCAAGGAGAAAGTTGAATATAATGCGATTCCCGTGTTTTTAAGGACACACCAAAATATTTCAAGCTAGAACACGCTTAAAACTTTAGAAAACTGAAAGTTTCATAATTTGTATGTGAACTTTGTTTTTTTGGTAAGCAGTATTAAGTGTTTTATTAAAAACAAAAATTCATTTTGTATTAAAAAAAAAAATGTTTTAAAACCCTTAAAAAAGGTGGTCCTGTTTATAACAGTTTTACACTAAGTGAAACCCTAAAATTCGGAAATAGTTGTTCGTAGTTTGAAAGCCAATGAATATAGCTTTCCGATAATGTAAAAACATTTAATATGCGTTAGAAACTGTTATTTTCAGAATTTTTCAAAGTTGCCGTGTCTTTAAAGACACGGCGGTAAAAAATGGGTTAATCATTACCCGTTGTACTTCAACCATCTACGGTATTAAATGGACAAAGTGAAGTTCCAGACGTGCAGCAAACAAAAGTCATACAATTTTTTCTGTGAGCTCTTTGAGTATTTTTCAAAGTTGCGGTTTCTTTAATGAAACTTTTTCGAAATGAGTTCATGTTTGTTGAATTCTGAATTGCATGGCCCCTGGTTAATATTTCGACTACAGGTTTGAAGTGGTCCAGCTCAAAATAGTATTTCTCTCAATTCTTAATGCATAAAATAACTCTGGTCTTTTTATAATCTCCTGAAATTATTTATTTTAGAAACAAAGGAAAATTTACGAAGACTTCAAGGCTTTTTTTTATAAAAATTTAATGTGAAATTAAAATTTAATTGTGAATTCAAAATTAAAAAAAATATAGGCTTTCAAAACGATATACAATATTAATTAATATTAGAATGCTCAATGGAGTCAGAACTAAAGAAACAGAAACAGTCTGTTGTGAATTTAAGGATTTTTTTTAAATACTTTTAAAGACTTTTTAAATACTTTGAAAAACTATTTCAAAACAAATGCTGGTTCCTGGACCCATAGAGAGCTGTTGTCATGTCCCAAAAAGTTCCAGATTTTGTAGTTTATAAGAAGAGCCCTCAAGCACATGAACAATGAATAAAATGTATGCTTTGAAAGAGACTTTGATTTCTGAGTTATAAAACAAAAAGTGTAAGACTTTGTAGGTTTTAAAGAACCTTCAAGCACCTGAACAATGAATCAAAATCGAGCTTCGGAAAAGTGTAGAATTACAGAAATTTTGATTGTCACAGAGACCTAACCTAACCCAACTAACCTAAATTTAAATGTTATCAATTGTTCTCTTCACCTTGTAGTCGATGGGATACCAGCAGGGCAGCGGCAGGCTGCGATCGTTGTTGGCCAGCGGCACACACAGCCAAATTATGACACCGCTAAAGCAGCTGACGACATACATCAGTATTCGCTTGTTTAGAAAGCGCGAGCACTCGTCCATTGTTACGTAGGTGAAGCCTGCAAAGTGGATGTTATACACACAAGCACCACAGTTCACCCTAATCCACCGCCTTACCAATGGCCGAGCAGGGCCAATGTTGCAAGTTGACATAGTCCATGAGCGCTTGCAAGCGCTGTGGCTGCACGCGCCGAAAGAAGAACTTGGCCGAAACGGCCCAGATGTAGATGACTATCTGGGTGCAGCAGCTGAGCAGCCGTTCCAGACCGACCGTGCCCCACTCCAGGTAGATGGTACACGCGTACAGGACAACAATGTGCAGCAGCACAACATACATGAACCACTCGTAGGCAACGTTCAGCAGCGCCGCCAGTCGTGCGTCGAAGTGGCGATGCAGCGGCAGCGGCAAAATGGCTGTGATGCGCATAACGTTCCGAACGGTCCAAAACAAATCAATGCGCTGCACATCGGCGAGGCACTCATGACGCGGCTGCTGCGTCGCGGCAGCAATAATTTGCTGGCGCTGTCGAAGCGGACTTTGGGCGCGCGACATTGTTTGCAAATGTGAATGAGCGCAAATATTTGAAAATATTTACGGATTACGAGTACATTGGCTTTTCGGCGAATATTGGTGTTTCAATAAATCGTTGGGGTATTTATGTGCGAGTGTAAATTGTCACACCTACTGTAACAAGTAGCGGAGTCTATAATTTGTGCAGACTAATGACATTTTAATGGTACACAACTAGCCATTAGTTAGTTTAATTACCTAAGAACTAAGAAGCAAACGCAGAGGGTTCTCAAGTGTGGCACAAAAAGTGTTACGACATGGTGACTGATATATTTTGATATGGATTTATTGACCCATCAAAAATAGAATAAACTAATGCAGCAAGCAATACTGGTGAGAATAGTGAACCAACAAGGCCCATATAGCACTTAGTAATCCTTTAAACTTATATGTTGTCCAATCCTTTGTACTTAGCAATCCTTTGTACTTATATGGCTAAAAGTTCACGACTTAATTTGAAAAAACAAATTATATATTTTTTGAACTATTAGATTTATTTTATTTATATTTTCTTTACATATAAAAGTATACAATTTCCGATTCAGTATGAAATAAAACATTCGGCCAATGGTCTCCGCGGTTCTGATCTGAAAATTGTCAGTGACCTTTTTTTCAAAGATGTGTCTGTACACCACCTAAAACACGTTGAATTTCGTCCTTAGACTCAACAATTGTTTGTGGTTTATTCGCATAGACCAGAGATTTCACCAGACCCCAAAAAGAGATCGCAAGGCGTTAAATCGCACAATGACACTTGATGGCCAGTTGACACCGGAATTTCGGAAGATGGTTCGGTTTGGAAATTGTTGCTCCAATAAATCGATTGTTTTCACAATGACAATGCGTTCTTTCTTTACGTAGCGCTCCAGTTTTAATAATCCGAACAATCGTACGCGACAGCTGTCAAATTTTAGGGCAGCTACTTGCACAGAGAATAAATCTGAGAAAAATTTTGTCCAGATCAGGGGGGTTACTATGTAACTCGATTCGAAAGTTGAAACTGCTCGAAAGTTGAATTCGATCCGAATTTAAATTCGTACTATGTAAGATTTTCGGATCGAGTGAAAAGTGCTGCCATTAATTGAAAGTATTTTGGCAGTACTTTCGAATGTATTAATTGAAATTGGCAGCATCTATTAAAATAAATGTCAAAAATAGTAAACATTGAAAGTAAACAAATATTTAATTGTATGTTAAATGGATTCGGTTGCCTTATGGATGGATAATGAAGACGAGCGAGTGGAACGTGCTCTGCACAGTGCGGCTGAATGGTGACCGAGATCTATTGGGGGTGCGTGCAACTGACGAACAACGTGGTGGGGAAGGGGCAGACACCAATTCATCAGTCTCTGGCATCTCAATTGTTTCGCAGTTAATTGCAATTGCTCCTTCTTGCTCGGGGTCGTTGCACTTTGAGGGCGTAATAGTGTCGTTGCAGGTTGGGGGTATTCTGGTGTTGACGCCAAATTCGCGGACCCCACTAATACCATCCATCGCCCCTCTCATATCTAATAAATCAATAACGCCAGCGCTGTGAATGAACACACTTTTGCTGGGCCACCACCTGTGCTCGATAAATTAATGCAGTTATTTCGTAATTTACTTTTCAGATGTGTCTTGTGATCTGCCCAAATCTAAAACATATATAAGATAAGCAAAATTTGGTTTAAGGAGAAACTATCGTTTACTTACTTTTTTCCAACCGACCACATCCCGCATTGGTGGCCCGGCTGCATTTAATTCTTCAGCCAATCGCTTCCATAAATTATTGGTTGCGTCTGCAGCCTTCACATACCCCTTTGCTAAATATGGGTGGTCCGCCATAAAATTTAGCAAAATTTAAAATTGCGCTTGTTTTGTGTGCTGATTTTTCGTTGAATTTTCCCTATTGAAAGAGTTTTATATTAATATTTATCCATTAATGTGCATAAGTTTTAGAAATACTTACATTTTCTTGCGTTTCCGTTCGCTGTTTTGATTTTTTGCCGTTTTTCGGTTTTTATCTGTTAGCTCAACACCAAACGAACAAAATTGTCGACTTTCGAGCGACTTTGACAGCTAAATTCGAATTGCATAGTGCCGTACTTCCGAAAGTACAGTTTAATATCCGATAATCGGATACGGAAAACCGAAAGTAGGAAATATGTTTCCGAATTCGAGTTAGCTGGTGCGAAAAATCCGTTTCCGCAAAATTTAACTTTCGAATCGAGTTACATAGTAACTGTAACCCAGTGCTGCATTTTGTGATCCGTCGATCCCATCACTATTCCTAATCTTTCCTTCTCCTTTTGTACTCATGCTCCCCGGCTTTGGTCGTTTGTATCCATGGCTCAACTATATATCAACTATAATTATATATACTACTGTGTCCAAAAAATAAGGTGACATTTGAATTTAACCCATTCGAGACCGATTGCACACCGTGTGTGCAATGGCTTTCCGAGGCTATAAGACAGTAATGTGTAATTATCAGTTATTCTGAGTAAACTAGTCGTCGAAATAAGATTTTTCTGGAACTAATGAAATCTGTAAAGAACAGGAAAAATAAATTTGGCATTGGTTTTACTGTGTACAATACAAAGAAAAATAAAATTTCGCTCCTGTCCACCGCGTTCGAAAAAAATCGTCGTCTCGAATGTGTTAAACTGCGCGCGTCGAAGGATTTGGAGAATTATTTTTTTTTTAGTCAACAGTCAACAAGGAATATTATTTAAACGTTATGCGTCGTTTGCGTAACGCTATCCGCCTAAAAAGGCCGAAATTGTGGAATGACAATTCTTGGTTTTTACACCACGATAATGCACCATCCCATACTGCACTCGTAATTCGTGATAATTTCGCCAAAAACTCAACCCATATCATTCCGCAACCACCGTATTCACCTGATCTGGCGCCGTGCGACTTCTGGCTGTTCAGCAAGCTCAAAAGACCGCTCCGGGGACACCGTTTTGATACGATAGAGGAAATTCAAGCCGCAGCGAAGACGGAACTGAAGGCCATCCCGGAAAGTGACTACAATCAGTGTTTCGAAGATTGGAAAAGCCGTTGGCATAAGTGCATTGCATCGGGAGGGGATTACTTTGATGGGGATGAAATTGATTTGGAAGAATAAATAAAGAATTTTCAAAATAAATACAATATCACCTTATTTTTTGGACACAGTAGTATATTGAATATAGCATTGCGATCTGCACATATCATAGATCAAATTTCAGTGTTCGAAAATTGCAGTGCATTTTGTGTTTTCTTATACTAAATTCGCAGATAATGGATTTTAAAAAAAATCAAAACAAGGCCTAGTAAAGTCCCATATTGTCAAATAAAAGAATTATGATTTTTTAATGTGTATGCTCATTTCGCTTGTCCATCTTTTGTAGAATAGTAAAAAATGAAAATGATGAGGTCAACATCTGAAAATAAAAATCCAATTAATGGAAGCAAAGCTATGGTCTAAGACTTTCATGACACACATTTCGGAAACGGTTGAAATTGAGGTTATACAACTTGCCAGCTGTAAGCTTGTACGGGCGCTGTGCATTGAGCATAAAGAAGATACAGTCGCTCTTCACCTCAGTCATATGCAGATACCAGGGACTGCGCAGCAGCGCTTCGCCGCAGCGCTGACTGTTCTGAAAGACGCTATCACCCGCATAGCAGATGATGAACATATCCCACAGTATCAAAACGAGGTATTGACCCAATACTAGCAATTTCAGCAGCGATTCATTGGCATTTGACTAAAATTAAAAGTTAGGTTAGAGCCACAACAAGAGAGATATTTCGAAGCGTGGGATACCTTGATGGTGGCAAACATTACTAGACATATCAAAACGGTCACTTGCAACGACTTGAAAAACAATATAAAGCTATAAAACTTCTCCAACAGATTGAGTCCGTTTAGTATGTAGCGATGATGCGCTATGCACGATTTCAACGCCAACTGAAAGGCGGCTCGAAAATTCGTAGGTCCTGCTGCTTGTTCGTCCAACAGATGATCGATGCACTCCACATCGATTTGCTTCTCTATCGAACAAAAATACTGATTCAACTCGGTGTCACCAACGGTGTGTTGGTATTCTCTCAATGCTCTGAAGAGAAGAAGAAGAAGACAAATAGAATGAATGGAGTCGATGAGTAAGGACTTTATGATTTCATGAACTGTTCAAGGACAATGCCTACAATATCTGTTCTCGAGGCATACGCATGCTGATGTAAGCTGTGGCGACAATATTCTTCAGACTACAGTTGAGTATGTCGTATTGGGCGGAAAAGAGTACAGACATTACTCCATAGTAACTGGCGCTGGTGGCGAAGGCGCAGGCCACTTGTAGTTGACCAACGATTTGTAGCAAGTAAATGCACTCGTAGACAACAGGAGCCTGAAATGGATAATGGAAAAAATTAATATATTTGTATGGTTCTAGATCGACCAACGATTGAATGGAAATGGATAAATTGAAACAAATCAAAATTAATGGGAAAAAAGAAAATGTAAAAAATTTGATGGAAGAATTGTGTGACAATGTGCTAAGGACGACGTAGGAAATGACAGAGAGGAGGATGATAGGATGGGCTATTAGTTAAGGCCATCAGAGCTCGGCAAAAATCCACTTAGTTTAACCCTCCCCGCGTAAAAGGAACGAGATTCGTACCAACTCTCCCAAGAATAGACTCCAGAGCCCTAGTAGGCGCACTAACGGGACACTGCCTAGTAGCAGCACATGCTCATAGAATGGGCATAACAAACGACGACAGCTGCAGGAAATGCATGGAGGTCGGCAGCAGAGAAACTCTGGAACACCTACTGTGCCAATGCCCCGCCATCTCTAAAGCTCGCCTGACGTACTTACGAGTGCCGACCTTTGAAGGACTAGAACAGGTCTCGAAGCAAGGCGTCATAGCGCTCTGGAAGTTTGTGAGGTCAACGAGCATCCTTTTAGATCACTACTTTAATCGCACCTAAACGGAACTCCGACTGGCATCGCTAAGGACCCAATAGAGTCTATGCATGGCCTTGCTGGCAGCTAGTATAACCTAACCTAACCTAAAGCCATCAGAGACAAGATTGGTGACAATAAATATTATGAAAATAAATGAGTTTTGAAACCCGGTTCTCTCCCTTCTGATTCTCACTTTCATACCTTGTAATCGATTGGATACCAACACGGCAACGGCAGACTGCGATCCTGGTACACAATGGGCAGCACTGACCACGAGATGACGCCTACACAGCAGCTATAAAGAAAGAACTTCGTCTTTTTTACCGACAAAGCCAACGAGCTGTCCATGGTGACATAGGTGAAGCCTGTAGAAAGTACAAGCAAGTGCTAACTGATTTGGAATCGTATTCGCTTGCATCTAATTACCCATTGCGGAGCATGGCTTGTACAGGTCATTGATGTACTGCATCAGCGCGTCCGCTCCTTTCGGGTTGATGCGCTTGAAGAACAGCTTGATTCCAAAGCCCCACGTGTAGATGATTGTCTGTATCACGCAGCTCACCAGCAGCTCCAGATCGCCCTTGCCCAGGTTCAGATAGAATGTGCAAATGTACAGCACATCGATGTGAACGAGTACAAAGTACATAAACACTTCGTAGAAGACATCAATCAGTACGGCGACTGGGCGCAGGTCCGGCGGACAGCGATGCACAAATGGCAGCGGGTACATGGCCGTCAGCCACATGCATCGGCGTATGAATTCGAATAGATCGCGGCGCTGCACGTTGAGTGGACAGACGTGTGTGGCTGCAGTTAGTTGCAGACGGTGTGATTGTTGTTGTTGTTCAGCGTTGCGCATTTTTTCCAGCAGCGCGCTGTGATTCTTGTGCGGCAAAACTGACTGCAGACCAACGTATTGCGGCGCTTTTTATAACATTTTTATAACTGAATGATTTGTGTTGGTTTTGTTTTTGTGTCCTACAGACGATGAAGGGGGTAAGCCGTTTTTACGCCTAAATGTATGCTTGTTGGAAAGTTTGGCTTTCGTGTATTCTTAATTGCCCAATTAGCAAAGTGTAAATTGAACAAAAGTTGAGCGCATTTCACTCGACTAGACATGAAAAGGGCAACTTGTCACCACTACATACTCGTATAGAGGTATTCACAGCAAACGCGTGAATTAGTCATACTATAAAAAGCCATATAGCAATGCATTAAGTCACTTTGAACACAATTTAATGCTGAATAGTTTAAACTTTGACTGCAATATATCTTAAAATAGCAAAAAGGGAACCAGAAAGAAGAATTTCTTTTTGAAATAAAGCCGCTACAAGCGTTTCGATGCTAATTGTAGTTGCTGTGAATGTCCCTAATATTAACAACAATAATCACTCAAGTATCACTTGCTGCGCAATTCATCTGTAATTGCTTAGACATTCCAACTTTCAAGGTTAATCTTTCTAAATTTAAAATTTTTTACTTCCTCTGTCCTTTAGTCTGTCTTTCTGGCATAAAAAAATTTAGGCGTGCTTTAATATAAAATAAAATATAAAATTCAATCTTTCTACAAACATGGGACAAAACACTCGACATATATTTGAATATACATATATCTGAATCAACCAGCTGAAATATTATAATCTACATATGGAAGCCAATGAAGCGATTGAGTTTCTGTACATTTAAAAATTGTGGAGATTTTTGTTACGTAGCTCTAAAGGATGTCCTACAGAATTTTTTCTATCAATAGCTTTTATGTGTTTGCAAGGTCGTCCTTTTCAATGTCTTAAACTGGAAATTTAGTTTGGGGCCTCAGTAATGTCACCCATTCTTATAGTTCAGAGTGCCGTTATAAGATATTTTTTCGTCTAGTCCTGTGTTCACTGTATTAGTTCAGCACGATTGTGGAATGGCGTAAAAATTCTTCTAAAACTTGTGATTTTGGTGGGTTCCACTAACTAACTAACTAAATTTCTCCAAAAACTTGGGACTTTGGTGGGTTCAACTAACTAACTAACTAGCCAACTAACTAATTGACTAACTAAATTTCTCTCAAAACTTGTGATTTTGGTGGGATCAACTAACAACTAATTAACTAATTAACTAACTAACTAAATTTCTCCCAAAACTTGTGACTTTGGTGGGTTCAACTAAATAACTAACTTGCTAACTAACTAACTAAATTTCTCCAAAATATGTGACTTTGGTGGGTTCAACTAACTAACTAACCAACTATCTAACTAACTAATTCAAATCCCCACGCACCACTCAGGTTGTGAAAATTAAGCACGTATTTTAACATCTTAATACATATATTTTGTATATTTTTTAAAGCAATAATCACAATAAACTAAATAATACAATCACAATAAACATTTTAAACAAAATCTTGAGTTTCAAAATAAGCTGATGCAGCATTCTAATTTCTTACGTCTATCTAGCAGTGAACATGAAGAATTTGTATTTTGCAGCTTAGCGTACCTTCACAGTGAGAAACAACACCAGACATATCAAGACCGTAACTTGTTTGCCGTACACACCCTTCCGTACCTAACCTAACCTCAAGTGTCTTAAAGAACCAGAAGAAGTGAATATTGATTGTAACAAATGTGATGTTAACCGAACAAAAACATAACTTTACAACACCTTAGTAATTGAGCGTAAACAATGACTTTATAGTACAGAATTTGATTAGTGTCATACAGGGTGTTCCATCTTGCTTCTTCCATAAGGGTTTAGAAACCTATATTTAGTAAAATTTTTACCATGGAGCGTAAATAATGACTTTATAGTACAGAATTTGATTAGTGTTATAGAAGAGTGTAAGATCTATTGAGTCTTCAATGGCTGACAAGACAAATACTATTTCATCTATAGAATCTATATTTCATCGCTTTAGGTCCAATGTTTGCTATACATTTATGCAGGGCCGGATTCAGAAAAATATTTTTGGGGGTTTCAAAAAGTAATTCTTTAATATTCTTAAAATACCATAAAAATGCCTTTTAATTTGTATGTAGTTTTAAAGTCGACCCTTATATTGCAGAGGGGAAGTTCAACCCCCAAACCCCGCTGAATCCGCCACTGCATTTATGATTATTGTAGAAATCAAGTTGAGTTGGCTCGTGTCCCCAAAATGCTTCCCAAAGCATTTTTTGTAGCTTTTATACATTAAAGCTTTGCAGTCTGCCATGCGTTGAAGTGATGTTTCCTCACCCTCTGCACAGAACCCACCGTTGCTACCTAAAGCTAGATCTATGTTGAACATGTGGTAATTATGTCTACAGTGAGCACTTATGTAAAATGATAGAATGAAATGAAATGTCTTCATAATCCTCTATACTATACTTTCATCAGTTGATCCAGATGTAAGACTATCATAAAAAGATATTCATACTCTTTTGCATACCTTATAATCGATTGGATACCAACAGGGTAATTATAGGCTGCGGTCCTTCTACACAATGGGCATGAGTAGCCAGAAAAGTACGCCTATATAGGAGCAGGCAAGGTACAGTCGAGTCGATTTCTCTGACAATGTCACACAGTCCTTCATGGTGATATAGGTGAAGCCTGAAAAGACTCACTCATTAGCCAACTGGCTAATCGACTAGTCAACTAAAGCACCGAACGCAGCCTGTACTGGCCATTGAGGTGCTGCATCAGCGCGTCCCTCTGGTGCGGGTTGATGCACTTGAAGAACAGCTTGATGACGAGTCCCCAAGTGTAGATGACCATCGAAATCATGAAGCCGACCAGCAGCTCCAGGCTGCCCTCGTCCAGATTCAAGAAGATCGTGCAGCCGTACAGCACGTCAATGTGGTACATGAAGAGCTCGTAGCTCTCGTACTGCGGAATGAGCGGCAGCGGGTTCATGGACGCGAACCACATGATTCGGCGTATGAATTGAAACAGATGGCAACGCGGCTCGTTGCACTCAACGTCAACGCGTGGGTGATCAGTGGTGACGTTTGTTCGATTTCGTGGTCTTTGCTGTGCGTTGCTCATCTCTACTAGCAGTGCGTCTACCAATAGATGACTGATGAGTATTGGGAAATTGATTGCTGAGCGTTGCAGTTTTATAATAATTTTTTGTTGTGCCCATGGCTGTGAAAGGTGTGGAAAGTGTAAACTATTAAATTTTACGAATTTGGAATTGGCCAATTAGTGAAGACCGGGTAAGTTTAAGTATAGGAATGATGAAGTCATTCGAGGCCATTACTGAATTGCTTTCAACTCGTTCATATATATAAATCGGCGTTGGTGTACAATTAGATTTCGATGAATAGTAATGGAACTTCAACACTCCACTTCACGGCGGTGTTGGTAAAAATCTAGACAACAGTCACCTTGAAAAGTTTTATAACATAATTATTAAAATAAAAGTGTTGGGAGTGTCCGATGGACAAATGCATTGAGCTGTTGCTGCCCATTGGACCTGGACTACTGCCTCGCTCCTTGCGAATTCTCGCTCGTGTTCTCGACTACTTGAAATAGATCAGGTGGGCACCACCATTGAATGATCCTGCGACCTTCAAGCAGACAGCCCTTGTAGCAGTTGTCTTGAAGCGGCTTTGTGCTCCTCAGATTGCAGCCAATCGCTGTCGAATGCCCTACAAAAAGGGTCAGCGAGCCAACTCTTGCGTGTGCGTTGGCCTCTTTAGTGCCCCTCACAGCATTGTCACGAGAAGTTTACCGCTTCTTGTAAATCTTTTCCGTGCATTTAGAAAATTCACTGAACTGGTGCGTGTCGGTTTTTATTATGGAAAATGGATAAACTTATGTTCATAGTTTTCATGGATGTTACTATTGTTAACAAAACCTTTAATTTGCATACAGGATTACAGTGAAAATAGAGTTGCCAGACTTTCTTGGTGAGTCGCCAGCTGTTGGACGATCTAGACAAATGTGGCTTGGCAAATTTTTGTCAAATAAATTAGTCCAACGTTTGACATTTTGGCAATAAAACAACAAAAAATATTATTGAAATTTTTTACAAATTTTAATTTTTCCACCAAACCATCCGGAACAGTGGTTACCCTAAATGGAAGCAACTTTTATTTTCGTGCACATTTTTGTTTCAGAGATTATTCAATGATTTGGGGAAGGGCAGAAACATACCTACTCTACTCATATAAAATATTGAGAAAAAACGGTTTACAAACAGTTGCGGCAGCTCCTTGCGTTGCATAAAGGGTTTTCCCAATATTTGTGTGTCTGAACTTTGAAAGCTAATTATTCTAAAGTTTCAGGCGACAATGCAGTCATTACTCACAGCTTGTGTGGAATGATCTTTTCCTTGGGGCATGTCTTTTTTCTTGTGAAAATAAACCTACATCAATTGAATTAGTAGAGAATAACATCATTCAAACCATTGATGAGATCCAGCACGACTTATGCAAGAGTCAAAACAATTAGATCTCTCGAATCCAGTCCTGTAAAAAAGCTGCAGAGGCCATTTGAATGATATTATTTTCAAGACATGATGGTAGGGTTTTATTCTAATGTGCAGTAAAGTATCCGCCACATCTCACACACAAGTCTTTTAATTCAGTTTTAAATTTCATTTTGAGTACAACGAGACTAGGGTCTTTGTATTGAGGCGAAGGCCCGGTAAGGGTACAAATTAATTCCAATGTGCTCCACGTGATTGTATGATCTAAGTTTACGAAGTATGTAGAAGATCTGCAAGATCTGTCATTGTACATATAATAATGTGGTCAATGGGATTGTTTAGAGTTTTGATCCTCTGTGCAATATCTAGGTTCATGTTCAATGCAGATGTCTTAGCTTTTCTTTTGCATTTTATATTAGCTTCCCCAAAACAACGAATGGATGTAACACGCCCATAAATCGATTTTTAATAGAACTGATCGTTATTAAATACACGAATTCTTTTGAGTTTGATCTCTTGCTTAAGAGAAATAAATTCTTTCTGTTTATAAATTCGAATTTCACTTCAAATCTCTAATTCTTAGCATAAAGTCATCCCTCATTTCGATTGTTTTGTAGTCTGAAGAAGTAATGAAATTCAATTCAAGTCCCAATTTCAATAACTAAATAAATATGACGCATCAGAGCGATCCTCAAGTTTATTCATAAAATAATTCAAGTTAATTTGTGCAGAAAAAGTTTGTAAAGTGTTTTTGCTTAACCCATCTTGTTGTGGGCAATGTGGTTTCAATCTGTCACCGCCAATGAAGGACGCCTCCAATTTGTTGTTCTTTTTTGAAGCAGTGAAGGTAATAACGCGTGCGATTGTGAACCTCGCTAAGGTGATGGTTCATGCTCTGGAAACGGATTTAATGAATCTTACTTCTATGTGTTAGTTGGAATTCCTATTTCTTAGATCAATTTTTTGTAGCAATGCAAAAAATGAAAACGATGTAGTCACAATCTGAAAGAGAAATACATTACAAGTAGAACCATTTAAATGTCTAATTTCTAAAATCCAATCGAACCACTAACATTTCTGTACCGAGACAGGTTTATGTTGTACAACTTGCCGGCTGTCAATTTAAATGGTCGCTCTGCATTGAGCATAAAAAACAGAGAGTCCATCTTCATCTCAACCAGATGCAGATACCAGGGACTACGCAGCAGCGCCTCGTCGCAGCGTTGACTGTTCTGAAAGATGATCTCACCCGCATAGCAGATAATGAACATATCCCACAGGACGAGTATTACGTATTGTGCCAAAGAGAGCACATGCAGCACCGAATTAGTGGCAGAGGACTAAAATCACAAGCTTTCATCATAGCAGTTAGCATAGATAATCCCATTGGTACCTTGACGGCAACAAACGCCACCAGACATATCAGTAGAGTGAACTGTATCGTTTTGAAGAACCATATGAAATTGTAGAGCTCCTCCACTTGAACCAGTCCGTCCAGTATGTAAAGATGATGCGCAACACACGACTTCAATGCCACTTTGAACGCCACTTGGAAACTCTCAGGTTTCGGGATGCTCTCATCAATCGATTGATTGAAGCATTCTATATCGGTTGGTTGCTCCACAGCACAGAAGTATTGGTCAAACTCATCTTCGGCAATCTGTTGGCTCTCTTTCAGTGCTCTGCGAACAAAAATAGGCAAACTGCTTAAGTTTGTCAAAATCTCAAAGACGTTGCGTACAGTAATTGGTTTCCGGGCATTCGCATGTCTAAGTAAACTGTGGCCATTATGTTCTTCAGACTGCAGTTTAGTATGTCGAATTGTCCGCAGAAAAGTACGCAGACTACCAGAAAGAAGGTGCTCATGACGGGAAACGCCGTACCTACATGCAACTGGCCGACAGCTTGAAGAAAATAAATGATCTCATAGACAACTGGTGCCTGCGGTGGAAGCAATCAAATTATGTGGATTTTAGTTCTATGAACGGCAGAGTGTTACAAATCGCCATTCACACTTGAGTACCTTATAGTCGATCGGGTACCAACACGGTAGGGGCAGAGTGCGTTCCTGATACATAAAGGGTACGAGCAGCCAAAACGTTACTCCAACCATGCCGCTGTAAACTAAAGCTTTCGTCCATTTATTCGCCAAGGCCATCGATTGATCCATGGTGACATAAGTGAAGCCTGCAAGATGCAAAATTAGACTAGCAAATCTTTCCACTCCTCCTCCGCATACCATTGTCCGAGCGCAGTTTATACCGTTCGTTGATGTACCGAATCAGCTCATCCACGCGCCTCCGCCCAAAGCGCTTGAAGAACAGCTTGATGATGATGCCCCACGTGTAAATAACCATCTGGATCATGCAGCCCAGTGTCAGGTCCATACCGCCCGTTCCCCAGTTCAGGTAGATTGTGCATCCGTACAGGACAACGATATGCAGCATCACAAGGTACGAAAACAGCTCGTATCCGACGTCCAGCAGAGTGGCCAGCGGCCGCAGGCACTGTGGAAATAGATGCTCGAAGGGCAGCGGATACAAGGCTCCGAGCCACATGACCCGGCGAAGGAATTTGAATATGTCGCGACGCTGCACTTTGCGTGGACAGTCGTGTGGTTCCACTGTCGGACACCTTGACTGATGATTCCTTCCTGATGGCATTTCTCTGCGGTTGGTCGAACAGTCGAACATTCACGATGTGCCTTAGGAATGGTGCTTTTATAGCGTTTCGTTCGCTATTGCTTTAGCTGTTGAAAGGATTAACTTTTTTCGACACCTACACTTTCGTTTTTCTCGTCCCGTTAATCGCTCAATTAGAAAAGTTGAAAGTTCAAGTACATCGAAAGTTAGGTGAGTTTCGGTTTATTTTTAATGAATAAGCATTTTTGGGGTAAATTACATACAACAGAATCGGATTTAAATTTAATTTCCCACGCACAACACGAACAGATGCCGACAGTTCGATGTGAGGCGCGCATATGGCTGTCGTGTTAACACTACATAACATTAGGGACTTTTATATTTCATCAGCATAGGTTCGAAAAGTTCCTTAAATTTTTATCAGCTATGACCAAATCCATGCCGCTGGAACCATTCACTTAGGAGCTATAGGTGATCGAAAAGAAGAGGCAATTAAAGTATGCTGTGGTACCTAATGGACTTAAAACACAATTTTTAAAATTTCGTACAATTCGGTTAAGTCACGTCCCTCTATTTGTCGAAGAAGTGGTATGCAAGTTAACACCGGCGTATGACTCCCACCAAAATCGCTGACGATCTGTCTGGCAAACTGTAACCTGAACGCAAGACGTAACAGTTTGCCATTCCCACGATCGACTTGTGCGGCGGCAGCGCAAAAGCGGCAACGCCAACGGAGCACCTGTGCGGCACCTTCCGCAATAGCATTTAGATTGCGACGTAGACTTAAGTTTTAGTTTTAAGAAGTACCAGTTGAATTTGTAGCGCGAAGCTAAACGGACATTTCCACATAGTGGAAAATAAAACAAATTTAACAAAATAAAAACACATAGTGTTTAACTTAACATAATTTGCACAGCGGCGTTCAGGCAATATGCAAATATGCCCACTTATAACTTAAGGCGGACTGAGCAATAAACTAAGAATTCACAACTGGAACTACAATGAACTTATGCATCCACTACAAAGTGAATGCATAAGAACCTCCCAACCAAGCTCCAGGAGTCTCCAGCGATTGGTTATCGATATGTGGGGCCTGGCGTTGTCCTACCGGTGCACAATTCGTCTTTCGGGTTATACATTAGTTTACCCATACATTAAGCTTCTCTTTGTATCTAGTCTTATTCATGTTATTCAGATTCCAAACAGTGCTTCCATGACGGTTGGACTTGACGATTTTCATCATAAGAAAACATAGTGACTAGCAAAGATTGGGCTACGGCTTCAAGTGGCACCCTTAGGAGTATAGCTTGATATGGCGTACTCAAGGGGCGACATATGAAGCCATATTCTAGTCATTATTAAGGGGTGTCTGACTGATATGCATAAAACGCAAAAAGTTGGAGATTCCCGATAGAAAACACTTTAAATGGAGGTCCAGAAAGATGGCGATCTGGCTGGGACCTTAGCCCAAACGTCGGTGGCAGTGGGCAAGGTAACATTACAAGCCGTGCCGCCAGCGGTCACACGTCTCCTCTACTATGATTGGAGTAGGTCCCAGTGGATGTATTGTTACTGCCACTGCTGTTGAGATGGCATCATTAGCAATGTCGAAGAAGAGGCGCTTCTGCTCTCTCCGAGCCACCTCTGGTAGCAAGAAGGTGCCCAAGGCAAGGAAGGAGGGACTGCAAGCAAAAGCTTATTACAAAGCTACAGTCAGGATCTGCAGTCGTCTGCAGGGCAAGTCGATCCTTTGGAAGGAGCATAAAGAAAGGTTGCCTTGGCCGAAGACGTGGTAAGCTGCCTCTGGCCCGAGGTTTGTCAATACGGTCGAAGAGCACGTCGTCATAAAAATGCAGCGCTCCGCGATCACCGACGGCCCAACTGATAAGAGGCCGAAACAAAAAGAGGATGCTGCAAAGTTGGAGTGACCCAACACTTCTAAAAGATTGACCGTAGCAGCCCGCTAGGTCAAATGTCGCAAGAACGATGGAAGTTGCTGAAGGCACTAATCGAACAAATAAAGGTCGAATCGAATGCATCGATGTCATCATTCGTGGGTGATTCTAAGGCGTCAAAATAATAAAGTGTAACGACGATCCGGCCTAGTCTTATTCAAGTTGAAGTGGGTGAAGGGAGCTGTAGCAATGCTCCAAGGCCTACGGGAAGGAGCGAGGCTTGAAGTAGTGGATCGGAGCAATATTCCGTCCTTACTCACAGCGAAGGTGTTCATACCTCGAGTGGTAAACCCAGTAGATACTCTTCAACGAACAAAATCCTGACGTGTCAACTGGTGATTGGAAGGTGCTATATGTAGCCAGCGAATCCATCGCAGTAATATAGCCTTACCTGAGCTCTTCCTAAATTTGGAGGGGACCAGCTGCGATGCATCCCTGGTCCCCTCTGGTGTCTGGATTGAAGTCGAGCAGGTCCAATACTTTCACACCCAACGTTGGTTACGAGGTAGGAGTAGCTATACTGGTAAGGAAATCGTATGTTACCGGATTTCTCCACAGATGACCTGATTACCGTGGCGGTAGAGGGAGGAAAGGATAAGCCAATACTGCGTCCTGCTACACGGCACACGACATCGAGGCACCGCCATCGGGTGGACGCAACCCTCTGTAGATGCAGACATTGGTCGTTGCGCACGTTCTTCCACAAGACAGTCAGTATAACTGTAAGGAATCCCAGGAATACAAACTGGGATCTCTTCGAACGTGTATTTGAAAAAATGTTGCAGACATCTATGTAAATATATAAATTCTCACGTAATGGTGGAGAAAGAACTTAACTTCCTGACTACTAGTCTCAATAAGGTGTATTGTATTTTACAACAAAGAAGTCCGGAAAGCGAAAGAGAATCCTGGAAGAAGTTCTGTAGTGGCTTGGAAGGGATTATGAAGGTAGTGAGACTTAGAAAACTTCTATCCCAGCAGCCATCCCTACCTAGTCTCGTGTGGAAAGAAAATGGCGATTAGACAAACAAGGGAATCGTTGAATGCACTTTAAGATAGGAACTTTCCTGGTTGCACCGATGAACCTGCTCCGGAACCAACGAAATCCTAAACGTGTATTGTGCCACCGGAGCTGATCACGGAGGAAAATCGCCGGAACCGGACGGGGTATTCCCTGCTATGCTACAGCAGTCCTCTTGCCTGTACTTCGACTGATATCGATCTACAGGGGATATCGATCGTGTCAACGAGCTGGAGAGTAGCGAGGGTTGTGTTTATACCGAAGGTAGGTAAAGGCAGCTATCTTTACTCTAAAGACTTTAGGAGAATTAGTTTGACGTCATTCCCCTCAAAACGCTCGAAAAACTTTTAGATTTGCACGGGCGGGATACTCTGGGTACTTCGGGGGTAGCGGAATCTCAGCATGCATACATGAAAGACAGGTCCACGGATACTAAATTGCACTCACTGATTACGCATATAGAAAGAGCTCTGGAATTCAAGGAATACGCTTTAGGAGTATTCCTTGGCATTGCTCTCTTAGTTCTCATCGGTTTTCCAGGAATCGAAATAGTGGTTTATCGGTGGAGTAGGGGCTTGTTAGGCTGTAGAAAGATGAGAGCTGCATAGAATGGCGCTAAGAGAGGTATCCATAGATACTCCACAAGGTGGAGTCCTTTCGCCACTACTCTGGCTGCTGGTGGTCAGCAAAATCCTAATCCACTTCGAATTAAATGCACTGAAATTAGTTGCTTATGCCGACGGCAGTACGATAGATTAAAGCGGGAAATGCCTTTCGACCGATATACTACTTTTCACCAGAAGGTACTCGTACAAAGTTTAGTCGTGGACAGCATCACAACTCGACGGGTCTGCATTAATTCCTAAACTCTACACAAAATACCTGGCAGTTATATTGGATAGTAAGCTGTTGTGGAAGCCCAAAGTAGAAGAAAGGGCGAGAAAAGCCTGCAATGCGATCTACGCGTGCAAATGCTCGATAAGACTTTTGGCATATCTCTCTTTCCTATGCATTGGTGCTGCACAGCTATAGTAAGGCCGATACATACCTATGGGAATGCTTGCCGGCCAAATCCTCGGGTAGGTTAAGAGCTACTGGACAGTTTATATGCAGGTCCTTTGGGTAAAGCTCTATAGGTCTAAGGGCGGTGGACAACTGCGACTACATGATCCTGCTGCTGCATCTTGGAATAAGGATAAACGCCGCTAAAGAAGAGGATGAGTGTCGCAAAGGTATTAAACCTAGGCGCAGAACCCTCAATATCTATCCGGATGGCTCCAAAATGACGGATGCAGCGCGAGCAGGGGTCTTCTGACGGGTCTTCATACACCCGTTCCAAATTGTTTGCTGTCAGGTAATAAATCTATAAATATCTATATTGAAATTCAATTGGCTATCAAGGCGATAACTTGTAACCTGGCAATGCCGGGTAGCAATAAAAAGGCTGGCTACATATCTGTTGGGTACCTGATCACAAGGGAATTGAGGCGGTGTTCATCTGCCAGATGAGCAGATCAGCATCTTTCTTATGCCTCTGCGGGCGATCGATAGAGGTTCGGAGAATGACCGAATAAGAAAGACGAAGGCGAGGTGGACCAGTTTATCTACCTGCACAATCGTTAAAATAATGCTCGGGCAATTCAATGAAGCGCATACGAGAATTGTTCTCTCGCTCCCGAGAAAGGACTGCCGAGCCATCACGGGCATGCTTAATAGCGGCTCAGCTCGGATGAATGCAGAAAATGCAAAGAAAGTGGTGCCAAGGAAATCCTGTCCGGATTACGAATTTAGGGGCCTCGCTTTTTTCTGGGTTAGAAGATGTTCTGAAGCTCGACATTAAGTCACTGCTATAGTGAAATGGTCCGAGTGGACTGAGTGCTATGGAAGGCTTCCTGCCCACCCTCATATCAAGTCACTGCTGAACTTGGTTAGGAACACCCACATTCTCACCGATCACTTTTACGTGGATCCGCAACACTAAGGAGCTCTAACTGGTATCGCTAGGGACCCAACAGGATCTATACGTAGCCAGCCGGCTCACCTAACCTAAGTCGCTGGTTTGTGTCAATAAACCAACAGCGTGCAAGGGTATAAATTAATTGCAATTTGCTCCACATGATTGTAGAAGATCTGCAATTCAATAAGAAAATAAATATGCTGCATCAGAGCGATCCTCGAATTTATTCATAAAAGAATTCAAGTTAATTTGTGGAGAAATACTTAGTTGTGAAGTGTTGTTGATTAACCCATCGCTACTTTTTGTGGACAATGTGCCGCCAATGAAGGTGCCTCCGATTTGTTCTTTTATTTAAGCAGTGAAGAATGCAGTGAAGGTGACAACGCGTGCGGTGGTGAACCTCGCTAAGGTGATGGTTGATGCTCTGGAAACGCATTTAATGGATCTTACTTCTATGCGATAGTTGGAATTCCCATTTCTTAGATCCAGTTTTTGTAGCAATGCAAAAAAGGAAAACGATGTAGTCAAAATCTAAAAGAGAAATACTTTACAAGTAGAACCATTTATATTTATAATTTCTAGAACCACTAACATTTCTGTACCGAGCCAGGTTTAAGTCGTACAACTTGCCAGCTGTCAATTTAAATGAACGCTGTGCATTGAGCATAAAGAACAGAGAGTCCATCTTCACCTCAGTCATATGCAGATACCAGGGACTACGCAGCAGCGCCTCATCGCAGCGCTGACTGTTCTGACAGACGATCTCACCCGCATAGCAGATGATGAACATATCCCACAGGATGAGTATCATGTACTGTGCCAAAGAGAGCATATGCATCACCGAATTAGCGGCAGTGGACTAAAATCACAAGCTGTCATCATAGCAGTTAGCATAGATAATCCCATTGGTACCTTGACGGCAACAAACACCACCAGACATATCACTACAATTGTCTCCAACGACTTGAAGAACCATATAAAACGATAGAGCTTTTCCACTTGGACCAGCCCGTCCAGTATGTAAAGATGATGCGCAACACACGACTTCAATGCCACTTTGAAGGCCGCTTGGAAACTCTCAGGTTTCGGGATGCTCTCATCAATCGATTGATTGAAGCATTCTATATCGGTTGGTTGCTCCACAGCACAGAAGTATTGGTCAAACTCATCTTCGGCAATCTGTTGGCTCTCTTTCAGTGCTCTGTGAACAAAAATAGATAAACTGCTAAGGTTTGTCAAAATCTCAAAGACATTGCGTACAGTAATTGGTTTCCGGACATTCGCATGTCTAAGTAAACTGTGGCCAATATGTTCTTCAGACTGCAGTTGAGTATGTCGTATTGTCCGCAGAAGAGCACGCAGACTGTCAGAAAGAAGGTGCTCGTGATGGCAAATGCGGTACCTATTTGCAACTGGCCGACAGCTTGCAGAAAATAAATGATCTCATAGACAACTGGCGCCTGCGGTAAAAGCAATCAAATTATATGGCTTTTAGTTCTATGAACAGCAGAGTGTTACAAATCGCCATTCACACTTCAGTACCTTATAGTCGATCGGGTACCAACACGGTAGGGGCAGAGTGCGTTCCGGATACGCAAAGGGCACAAGCAGCCAAAACGATACTCCAACCACGCCGCTGTAAATGAAAGCTTTCGTCCATTTATTCGCCAAGGCCATTGAACGATCCATGGTGACACAACTGAAGCCTGCAAGAGTCACCATTAGGCGAACAAATCATTCCATTCCTCCTCCACATACCATTGGCCGAGCGCAGTTTATACCGTTCGTTGATGTACCGAACCAGTTCATCCACGCTCCTTCGTCCGAAGCGCTTGTAGAACAGCTTGATGATGATGCCCCACGTGTAAAGCACCATCTGGATCATGCAGCCCAGTGTCAGCTCCATACCGCCCGTTCCCCAATTCAGGTAGATTGTGCATCCATACAGGACATTGATGTGCAGCATCACAAGGTGCGTAAACAGCTCGTATCCGACGTCCAGCAGAGTGGCCAGCGGCTGCAGGCACTGTGGAAATAGATTATCGAAGGGCAGCGGATGCATGGCCGCGAACCACATGACCCGACGTAGGAATTGGAACATGTCGCGACGCTGCACTTTGCGTGGACACTCGTGTGGTTCCACTGTCGGACGCCTTGACTGATGATTCCTTCCTGATGGCATTTCTCTGCGGTTGGTCGAACAGTCGAGTATTCACGATATGCCTTAGGAACGGTGCTTTTAAAGCGTTTCCTTCGCTATTGATTTAGCTGTTGAAAGGATTAAATTTTCGACATCTACAGACACCATACATTTGAATAAATGCTATTCTCGCACCGTTAATCGCTCAATTAGAAAAGTTTTAAGTTCAATGCAATGAAAGTTGGGCGAGTTTCGGTTTATTTTTAATGGATGGAAGTTCGCATTTTTGGGGTAAATTACATACAGAACAGAATCGGATTTAAATTTAATTTCCCACGCACAACACGAACAGATGCCGACAGTTCGATGTGAGGCGCGCATATGGCTGTCGTGTTAACACTACATAACATTAGGGACTTTTATATTTCAACGGCATAGGTTCGAAAAGTTCCTTAAATTTTTATCAGCTATGACCAAATCCATGCCGCTGGAACCATTCACTTAGGAGCTATAGGTGATCGAAAAGAAGAGGCAATTAAAGTATGCTGTGGTAGCTTATCGGCTTTGAACACAATTTTTAAAATTTCATACAATTCGGTTAAGTCACGTCCCTCCATTTGTCGAAGAAGTGTTATGCACAGCGACGTTCAGGCAATATGCAAATATGACAACTTATAATTTAAGGCGGACATTACTGAACATGTAGATAGTTTTATTATCGTGTTTATTTAACTGTAGGATGCTAAAATGGCTGCGAAAAGTTTACGAATTGAGAGTATTAGCCCTCTGAGAAGTTTTGCTGCTAACAATTTGCCTTAGTTGTGCCAAAAAGGTATGTGAGGTATGTGCACAACATATGTAATTTAACTTGCTGCACGTTTTTTTTTTATATAATGAAGTATTACTTTAAGTTTTTTTTTCTGAATAGTTATTTTATTTTTAAGTATGTAAAAAGAATTGTTTTACTTAATTTATTTATATCTTTTGTTTTTATAAAATGTTCAGTATATGTTTTTTAGAGTATTTTTTTCTGTCCATAAAAAGTGAAGTTTTATAAGAGTTACGTAAAGATATGGAATGAAATCTGTACCAAGAGGTCTTAATGTGGCCTAGAAATAAATAAAAAACCATAAAAATCTATTAGATGTTGCATTATTTCGTAAACAAAAAATGTGAGTCTCAATGTGGGACTCAGGGTGGGTAGATACGTGATTTTAATAGGGGTGGGTGATTGAGGGTTAAATCTCGTTAAATTGGTTAAATTACAAGTTAAATTAATTTAAAAGAAAATTATAGTAAATTAAGTTGAATTGCACTAATATTGAAATGAAGTTGTGTTGCTATTGAAACGAAATAAAATTGAATTGTTAAATTGAAAAGTTTTGAATAAGTTAAAACTTTTAAGATTAGCATATATATGTATGTAACTAAGTTTACTTACCGCTGTTATTGTATTTACTTACCGCTCCTATTGTATTTACTTATTATACCGCTTGTTGCTTGTCTATATACTTAAAAGAGAGTACAGTCGTAAACATTATTATAAAAGGGAATAAATTGTGGTCCCCGGACCAGTTGTAACGTAAACGCGAAATCATCAACTCAAGTGCAGAAATTCTGGCATTTTTTCAATGGTTATTAAACATACAGGTACTAAACTTAATTTTAATTAATTCTCATTAATATGATATAGATATATTTAAACTGGACTGCACTTAAAAACAAAAATTACAACTACTATATTTTGTGTTTTTCGTCTGACTTCTAGAATTTTACTTAAAGCTTTAGTTGTATTCCCCCTCGTTGCACAGAGGGCGAAATGGTTAATCTAGCGGAACTTAATTCAAATTTTAAAATTTCGATTTGCCCAGTTTTTGTATTGTTCTGATTACTAATACCACAGATTAAATAGTATACAGAAGGCGCATCTGAAATAATTTTGCGCTTTCATTTCAAGCAACAAATGTGAGGAAAATGTAAACGGAACCGACAGAGTAAGCGCGAATTGATGTACGATGTACACGCATAGATTCGATGGATTTGTGTTTTATCCTCATTTCGACAACAACACGCAATGTTGTTGTATTCCGCAGCAAGCCAGCTTGGCTTTACTCATGCACATTGTAATTTTGGTTGCTTTGGCAAAGCGATCACCGAGGCAAAGTCAATAAGTAGTTGCAGCACCAGAGTTGATTAACCTTTTTTCTTTGATTACACAGTACAACAATATTAAACTTTTTGTGTGCAACAGAGCAACGACCATATATTTCTGAAAGAGGGCGTCATACTGATCATTTTTGCCGAACAAAGTAATAGTCCAGCACGTCTGTTTGTAATTTGCACATAAAGGTTAAAAGGTCCCTATAGACTTTTACACGGAAAGTATAAAAACTTGAAGAGCTAGAGCTTTGATGTCCAAGACATAGTTGTTTGCATTAAAAATGTGAATATTTTTTGTGCACACATGAACCCCGCTCCCCTTTCCTTACCCCCCTTTTTCATGTTTTTCGGAAAATTTTTTCATAAAAAGCTTGTATTGAATAAAATATTGAAAAAAAAATACAAAATTGTCTTTTGGGAAAATATTCTTCATTAAAAAATAGCGGGGGTCTTCAAACACCAAAACTTTCTCGAAACTTCCCCCAAAAAAATAAAAAGCCTTAAGCACGAAACCTTAATTTAAGACTTTTTTCATAAATTGCTAGCTCTGCTTCAGATGTTGAGAAAAATGTTGAATATTAAAAAAATTAATATTTTCCATTGAAAATAGTTCATTTGGTCTCCAAACAAGAAGTCCCCTCTTAATAAAATGAACAATTTTCATGATTTCATTAAAAACAAGGGGTATCCAACTAAATATTAATAAAACATTTTGTGGGTTTTCATAATTCATAGTTAATTATTTCGTAAGTGTACGAACACAAATGCGCAGACATAGCTTAATTGTACGAAGACTTTATTGGAAGTAAATAAGCGACTTTTTTTTGTTTTTGGTTTAAAACTTTTAAACTATTTAATGAAATATTTTAGTTTTTGTTGTTGTATTAAAAATAAATGCTAAATAAACAGATCTGCATCGACACTTTTTCAAAATTTCTACAAATATTTATTTATTTTTAATAATTAGTTCTGAACCAGGTGTTGTACGAAGACTTTAGTGGTACACTGTATGTGCACGAATTGTTTGTTGGGACGAATATAGAGACGCATTAAAACAGTACAAGAAGGAAGTCCGGAAAGCGAAAACAGAATCCTGGAAGAAGTTCTGTAGTGCCTTGGAAGAGATTATGGAGGTAGTGAGACTTAGAAAACTTCTATCCAAGCAGCCATCCCTACCTAGTCTCGTGTGGAAAGAAAATGGCGATTAGACAAACAAGAGAATCGTTGAATGCACTTTTAGATATGAACTTTGCTGATTGCAGCGATATACCTGCTCCGGAACCAACCAAATTCTAAACGTGTATTGTGCCACCGGAGCTGATCACGGAGGAAAATCACCGGGACCGGACGGGGTATTCCCTGCTATTCTACAGCAGTCCTCTTGTCTGTACTTCGACTGATATCGATCTATAGGGGATGTCTACGGTACAACTACATGTCAACAGCTGGAGAGTAGCGAGGGTTGTGTTTATACCGAAGGTAGGTAAAGGCAGCTATATCTACTCGAAAGACTTCAGGACAATTGGTTTGACGTCATTCCTCCTCAAAACGCTCGAAAAACTTTTAAATCTTATTATTATAATTAAATAAAGCGAAATCTCAGCATGCATACATGAAAGAGTATTCTTTGGCATTGCTATCGTGGATGTCATAGGTTTTCCAGGAATCGAAATAGTGGTTTATCGGTGGAGGAGGGGCTTGTTAGACTGTAGAAAGATGAGAGCTAAATAGAATGGTGCTTTGCTAAGAGAGGTGTCCATAGACACTCCATAAGGTGGAGTCCTGAAATTAGTTGCTTATGCCGACGGTGTTACGATAGATTAAAGCGGGAAATGCCTTTCGACTCTCAGTCACCTTATGACTACTACGCTAAAAACCGTATACAACTGGGCTTAGTGTAAACAGGGAATGGGAAACCGATATACTACTTTTCACCAGAAGGTACTCGTACAAACTTTCGTCGTGGACAGCGTCACAACTCTACGGGTCTGCATTAATTCTTAAACTCTACACAAAATAACTGGGAGTTATATTGGATAGTAAGCTGTTGTGGAAGCCCAACCTAGAAGATAGGGCGAGAAAAGCCTGCAATGCTATGTACGCGTGCAAGTGTGCGGTAAGATTTTTGGCATATCTCTCTTTCCTATGCATTGGTGCTGCATAGCTATGGTAAGGCCGATACTTTCCTATATGGTTTATACTCCTACGGCAGCGCGTAATTTGACCCTCAAGTTTCCCTTCTTGACCTCTACGTGAAATGCTTGCCGGCCAAATCCTCGGGTAGGTTAAGAGCTACTGGACAGTTTATATGCAGGTCCTTTGGGCAAAGCTCTATAGGTCTAAGGGCGGTGGACAACTGCGACTACATGATCCTGCTGCTGAATTGTTTGCTGTCAGGTAATAAATCTATAAATCTCTATATTAAAATTCAATTGGCTTTCAAGGCGATAACTTGTACCCTGGCAATGCCGGGTCCCAATAGAAAGGCTAGCTGCATATCTATTGGGTACCTGATCACAAGGGAATTGAGGCGGTGTTCATCTGCCAGATGAGCAGATCAGCATCTTTCTTATGCCTCTGCGGGCGATCAATAGAGGTTCGGAGAACGACCGAATAAGAAAGACGAAGGCGAGGTGGACCAGTTTATCTACCTGTACAATCGTTAAAATAATGCTCGGACAATTCAATGAAGCGCATACGAGAATTGTTCTCTCGCTGCCGAGCCATCACGGACATGCTAACGGGTCATTGCTTAATAGCGGCTCATGCTCGTATGAATGCAGCAAGAAAGTGGTGCCAAGGAAATCCTGTCCGGATTACGAATTTAGGGGCCTCGCTATTTTCTGGGTTAGAAGATGTTCCAAAGCTCGACATTAAGTCACTGCTATAGTGAAATGGTCCTAGTGGACTGAGTGCTATGGAAGGCTTCCTGCCCACCCTCACATCATCAAGTCACTGCTGAACTTGGTTAGGAACACCCACATTCTCACCGATCACTTTTACGTGGATCCGCAACACTAAGGAGCTCTAACTGGTATCGCTAGGGACCCAACAGGATCTATACGTAGCCAGCCGGCTCACCTAACCTAAGTCGCTGGTTTGTGGCAATAAACCAACAGTGAGCAAGGGTACGAATTAATTGCAATGTGCTCGACATGATTGTACGATCTAACGCTACTAAATATGTAGAAGATCTGCAATTCAATAAGAAAATAAATATGCTGCATCAGAGCGATCCTCGAATTTATTCATAAAAGAATTCAAGTTAATTTGTGGAGAAATAGTTGTGAAGTGTTGTTGATTAACCCATCGCTACTTTTTGTGGATAATGTGCCGCCAATGAAGGTGCCTCCGATTTGTTGTTCTTTTATTGAAGCAGTGAAGAATGCAGTGAAGGTGACAACGCGTGCGGTGGTGAACCTCGCTAAGGTGATGGTTGATGCTCTGCAAACGCATTTAATGAATCTGACTTCTATGCATTAGTTGGAATTCCCATTTCTTCGATCAATTTTTTGTAGCAATGCAAAAAAGGAAAACGATGTAGTCAAAATCTGAAAGAGAAATACTTTACAAGTAGAACCATTTATATTTATAATTTCTAGAACCACTAACATTTCTGTACCGAGCCAGGTTTAAGTCGTACAACTTGCCAGCTGTCAATTTAAATGAACGCTGTGCATTGAGCATAAAGAACAGAGAGTCCATCTTCACCTCAGTCATATGCAGATACCAGGGACTACGCAGCAGCGCCTCATCGCAGCGCTGACTGTTCTGACAGACGATCTCACCCGCATAGCAGATGATGAACATATCCCACAGGATGAGTATCATGTACTGTGCCAAAGAGAGCACATGCAGCACCGAATTAGCGGCAGAGGACTAAAATCACAAGCTGTCATCATAGCAGTTAGCATAGATAATCCCATTGGTACCTTGACGGCAACAACCGCCGACAGACATATCAGTAGAGTGAACTGTATCGTTTTGAATATCCATATGAAATAGTAGAACTCTTCCACTTGAACCAGCCCGTCCAGTATGTAAAGATGATGCGCAACACACGACTTCAATGCCATTTTGAAGGCCACTTGGAAACTTTCAGGTTTCGGGGTGCTCTCATCAATTGATTGATTGATGCATTCTATATCGGTTTGTTGCTCCACAGCACAGAAGTATTGGTCAAACTCATCTTCGGCAATCTGTTGCCTCTCTTTCAGTGCTCTGCGAACAAAAATTTAAAAACTGCAAAAGTTTGTCAAAATCTCAAGGACATTGCGTACAGTAGCTGCTTTCCGGACATTTGCATGTCTAAGTAAGCTGTGGCCATTATGTTCTTTAGACTGCAGTTGAGTATGTCGTATTGTCCGCAGAAGACTATGCAGATTATCAGAAAGAAAGTGCTCATGACGGGATACACCGTACCTATTTGATACTGGCCGACAGCTTGCAGAAAATAAATGATCTCATAGACAACTGGCGCCTGCGGTGGAAGCAATCAAATTATGTGGATTTTAGTTCTATGAACAGCAGAGTGTTACAAATCGCCATTCACACTTGTGTACCTTATAGTCGATCGGGTACCAACACGGTAGGGGCAGAGTGCGTTCCTGATACGTAACGGGTATAAGCAGCCAAAACGTTACTGCAACTATGCCGCTGTAAAAGAAAATTTGCACCCATTTGTTCGCCAAGGCCACCGATTGATCCATGGTGACATAAGTGAAGCCTGCAAGATGCAAAATTAGGCGACCAAATCATTCCACTCCACGGAGGAGAATACCATTGTTCGAGCGCCGTTTATACCCTTCGTTGATGTACCGAATCAGCTCATCCACGCGCCTCCGTCCGAAGCGCTTGAAGAACAGCTTGACGATGATGGCCCACGTGTAACACACAATCTGTATCATGCAGCCCAGCGCCAGCTCCATACCGCCCGTTTCCCAGTTGATGTACAATGTGCATCCGTGTAGGACAACGATGTGCAGCATCACAAGGTAAGTAAACAGCTCGTATCCGACGTCCAGCAGAGTGCCCAGCGGAAGCAGGCACTGTGGAAATAGATGCTCGAAGGGCAGTGGATACGCGGCCGCGAACCACATGATTCGGCGTACGAATTGAAACATGTCGCGACGCTGCACGTTGCGTGGTTCCACTGTCGGACGCCTTGACTGATGGTTCCTTCCTGATGGCATTTCTCTGCAGATGGTCGAACAGTCGAGTAATCACGATGTGCCTTAGGAACGGTGCTTTTATAACGTTTCCTTCGCTGTTGTTTTAGCTGTTGAAAGGATTAACTTTTTTCGACACCTACACTTTCGTTTTTCTCGTCCCGTTAATCGCTCAATTAGAAAAGTTGAAAGTTCAAGTACATCGAAAGTTGGGTGAGTTTCGGTTTATTTTTAATGAATAAGCATTTTTGGGGTAAATTACATACAACAGAATCGGATTTAAATTTAATTTCCCACGCACAACACCAACAGATGCCGACAGTTCGATGTGAGGCGCGCATATGGCTGTCGTGTTAACACTACATAACATTAGGGACTTTTATATTTCATCAGCATAGGTTCGAAAAGTTCCTTAAATTTTTATCAGCTATGACCAAATCCATGCCGCTGGAACCATTCACTTAGGAGCTATAGGTGATCGAAAAGAAGAGGCAATTAAAGTATGCTGTGGTACCTAATGGACTTTAAACACAATTTTTAAAATTTCGTACAATTCGGTTAAGTCACGTCCCTCTATTTGTCGAAGAAGTGGTATGCAAGTTAACACCGGCGTATGACTCCCACCAAAATCGCTGACGATCTGTCTGGCAAACTGTAACCTGAACGCAAGACGTAACAGTTTGCCATTCCCACGATCGACTTGTGCGGCGGCAGCGCAAAAGCGGCAACAACAACAACGCCAACGGAGCACCTGTGCGGCACCTTCCGCAATAGCATTTAGATTGCAACGTAGACTTAAGTTTTAGTTTTAAGAAGTACCAGTTGAATTTGTAGCGCGAAGCTAAACGGACATTTCCACATAGTGGAAAATAAAACAAATTTAACAAAATAAAAACACATAGTGTTTAACTTAACATAATTTGCACAGCGGCGTTCAGGCAATATGCAAATATGCCCACTTATAACTTAAGGCGGACTGAGCAATAAACTAAGAATTCACAACTGGAACTACAATGAACTTATGCATCCACTACAAAGTGGATGCCTCCCAACCAAGCTCCAGGAGTCTCCAGCGATTGGTTATCGATATGTGGGGCCTGGCGTTGTCCTACCGGTGCACAATTCGTCTTTCGGGTTATACATTAGTTTACCCATACATTAAGCTTCTCTTTGTATCTAGTCTTATTCATGTTATTCAGATTCCAAACAGTGCTTCCATGACGGTTGGACTTGACGATTTTCATCATAAGAAAACATAGTGACTAGCAAAGATTGGGCTACGGCTTCAAGTGGCACCCTTAGGAGTATAGCTTGATATGGCGTACTCAAGGGGCGACATATGAAGCCATATTCTAGTCATTATTAAGGGGTGTCTGACTGATATGCATAAAACGCAAAAAGTTGGAGATTCCCGATAGAAAACACTTTAAATGGAGGTCCAGAAAGATGGCGATCTGGCTGGGACCTTAGCCCAAACGTCGGTGGCAGTGGGCAAGGTAACATTACAAGCCGTGCCGCCAGCGGTCACACGTCTCCTCTACTATGATTGGAGTAGGTCCCAGTGGATGTATTGTTACTGCCACTGCTGTTGAGATGGCATCATTAGCAATGTCGAAGAAGAGGCGCTTCTGCTCTCTCCGAGCCACCTCTGGTAGCAAGAAGGTGCCCAAGGCAAGGAAGGAGGGACTGCAAGCAAAAGCTTATTACAAAGCTACAGTCAGGATCTGCAGTCGTCTGCAGGGCAAGTCGATCCTTTGGAAGGAGCATAAAGAAAGGTTGCCTTGGCCGAAGACGTGGTAAGCTGCCTCTGGCCCGAGGTTTGTCAATACGGTCGAAGAGCACGTCGTCATAAAAATGCAGCGCTCCGCGATCACCGACGGCCCAACTGATAAGAGGCCGAAACAAAAAGAGGATGCTGCAAAGTTGGAGTGACCCAACACTTCTAAAAGATTGACCGTAGCAGCCCGCTAGGTCAAATGTCGCAAGAACGATGGAAGTTGCTGAAGGCACTAATCGAACAAATAAAGGTCGAATCGAATGCATCGATGTCATCATTCGTGGGTGATTCTAAGGCGTCAAAATAATAAAGTGTAACGACGATCCGGCCTAGTCTTATTCAAGTTGAAGTGGGTGAAGGGAGCTGTAGCAATGCTCCAAGGCCTACGGGAAGGAGCGAGGCTTGAAGTAGTGGATCGGAGCAATATTCCGTCCTTACTCACAGCGAAGGTGTTCATACCTCGAGTGGTAAACCCAGTAGATACTCTTCAACGAACAAAATCCTGACGTGTCAACTGGTGATTGGAAGGCTATATGTAGCCAGCGAATCCATCGCAGTAATAAAGCCTTACCTGAGCTCTTCCTCAATTTGGAGGGGACCAGCTGCGATGCATCCCTGGTCCCCTCTGGTGTCTGGATTGAAGTCGAGCAGGTCCAATACTTTCACACCCAACGTTGGTTACGAGGTAGGAGTAGCTATACTGGTAAGGAAATCGTATGTTACCGGATTTCTCCACAGATGACCTGATTACCGTGGCGGTAGAGGGAGGAAAGGATAAGCCAATACTGCGTCCTGCTACACGGCACACGACATCGAGGCACCGCCATCGGGTGGACGCAACCCTCTGTAAGATGCAGACATTGGTCGTTGCGCACGTTCTTCCACAAGACAGTCAGTATAACTGTAAGGAATCCCAGGAATACAAACTGGGATCTCTTCGAACGTGTATTTGAAAAAATGTTGCAGACATCTATGTAAATATATAAATTCTCACGTAATGGTGGAGAAAGAACTTAACTTCCTGACTACTAGTCTCAATAAGGTGTATTGTATTTTACAACAAGGAAGTCCGGAAAGCGAAAGAGAATCCTGGAAGAAGTTCTGTAGTGGCTTGGAAGAGATTATGAAGGTAGTGAGACTTAGAAAACTTCTATCCCAGCAGCCATCCCTACCTAGTCTCGTGTGGAAAGAAAATGGCGATTAGACAAACAAGGGAATCGTTGAATGCACTTTAAGATACGAACTTTCCTGGTTGCACCGATGAACCTGCTCCGGAACCAACGAAATCCTAAACGTGTATTGTGCCACCGGAGCTGATCACGGAGGAAAATCGCCGGAACCGGACGGGGTATTCCCTGCTATGCTACAGCAGTCCTCTTGCCTGTACTTCGACTGATATCGATCTACAGGGGATATCGATCGTGTCAACGAGCTGGAGAGTAGCGAGGGTTGTGTTTATACCGAAGGTAGGTAAAGGCAGCTATCTTTACTCTAAAGACTTTAGGAGAATTAGTTTGACGTCATTCCCCTCAAAACGCTCGAAAAACTTTTAGATTTGCACGGGCGGGATACTCTGGGTACTTCGGGGATAGCGGAATCTCAGCATGCATACATGAAAGACAGGTCCACGGATACTAAATTGCACTTACTGATTACGCATATAGAAAGAGCTCTGGAATTCAAGGAATACGCTTTAGGAGTATTCCTTGGCATTGCTCTCTTAGTTCTCATCGGTTTTCCAGGAATCGAAATAGTGGTTTATCGGTGGAGTAGGGGCTTGTTAGGCTGTAGAAAGATGAGAGCTGCATAGAATGGCGCTAAGAGAGGTATCCATAGATACTCCACAAGGTGGAGTCCTTTCGCCACTACTCTGGCTGCTGGTGGTCAGCAAAATCCTAATCCACTTCGAATTAAATGCACTGAAATTAGTTGCTTATGCCGACGGCAGTACGATAGATTAAAGCGGGAAATGCCTTTCGACCGATATACTACTTTTCACCAGAAGGTACTCGTACAAAGTTTAGTCGTGGACAGCATCACAACTCGACGGGTCTGCATTAATTCCTAAACTCTACACAAAATACCTGGCAGTTATATTGGATAGTAAGCTGTTGTGGAAACCCAAAGTAGAAGAAAGGGCGAGAAAAGCCTGCAATGCGATCTACGCGTGCAAATGCTCGATAAGACTTTTGGCATATCTCTCTTTCCTATGCATTGGTGCTGCACAGCTATAGTAAGGCCGATACTTACCTATGGGAATGCTTGCCGGCCAAATCCTCGGGTAGGTTAAGAGCTACTGGACAGTTTATATGCAGGTCCTTTGGGTAAAGCTCTATAGGTCTAAGGGCGGTGGACAACTGCGACTACATGATCCTGCTGCTGCATCTTGGAATAAGGATAAACGCCGCTAAAGAAGAGGATGAGTGTCGCAAAGGTATTAAACCTAGGCGCAGAACCCTCAATATCTATCCGGATGGCTCCAAAATGACGGATGCAGCGCGAGCAGGGGTCTTCTGACGGGTCTTCATACACCCGTTCCAAATTGTTTGCTGTCAGGTAATAAATCTATAAATATCTATATTGAAATTCAATTGGCTATCAAGGCGATAACTTGTAACCTGGCAATGCCGGGTAGCAATAAAAAGGCTGGCTACATATCTGTTGGGTACCTGATCACAAGGGAATTGAGGCGGTGTTCATCTGCCAGATGAGCAGATCAGCATCTTTCTTATGCCTCTGCGGGCGATCAATAGAGGTTCGGAGAATGACCGAATAAGAAAGACGAAGGCGAGGTGGAACAGTTTATCTACCTGCACAATCGTTAAAATAATGCTCGGGCACTTCAATGAAGCTCATACGAGAATTGTTCTCTCGCTCCCGAGAAAGGACTGCCGAGCCATCACGGGCATGCTTAATAGCGGCTCATGCTCGGATGAATGCAGAAAATGCAAAGAAAGTGGTGCCAAGGAAATCCTGTCCGGATTACGAATTTAGGGGCCTCGCTTTTTTCTGGGTTAGAAGATGTTCTGAAGCTCGACATTAAGTCACTGCTATAGTGAAATGGTCCGAGTGGACTGAGTGCTATGGAAGGCTTCCTGCCCACCCTCATATCAAGTCACTGCTGAACTTGGTTAGGAACACCCACATTCTCACCGATCACTTTTACGTGGATCCGCAACACTAAGGAGCTCTAACTGGTATCGCTAGGGACCCAACAGGATCTATACGTAGCCAGCCGGCTCACCTAACCTAAGTCGCTGGTTTGTGTCAATAAACCAACAGCGTGCAAGGGTATAAATTAATTGCAATTTGCTCCACATGATTGTAGAATATCTGCAATTCAATAAGCAAATAAATATGCTGCATCAGAGCGATCCTCGAATTTATTCATAAAAGAATTCAAGTTAATTTGTGGAGAAATACTTAGTTGTGAAGTGTTGTTGATTAACCCATCGCTACTTTTTGTGGACAATGTGCCGCCAATGAAGGTGCCTCCGATTTGTTCTTTTATTTAAGCAGTGAAGAATGCAGTGAAGGTGACAACGCGTGCGGTGGTGAACCTCGCTAAGGTGATGGTTGATGCTCTGGAAACGCATTTAATGGATCTTACTTCTATGCGATAGTTGGAATTCCCATTTCTTAGATCCAGTTTTTGTAGCAATGCAAAAAAGGAAAACGATGTAGTCAAAATCTAAAAGAGAAATACTTTACAAGTAGAACCATTTATATTTATAATTTCTAGAACCACTAACATTTCTGTACCGAGCCAGGTTTAAGTCGTACAACTTGCCAGCTGTCAATTTAAATGAACGCTGTGCATTGAGCATAAAGAACAGAGAGTCCATCTTCACCTCAGTCATATGCAGATACCAGGGACTACGCAGCAGCGCCTCATCGCAGCGCTGACTGTTCTGACAGACGATCTCACCCGCATAGCAGATGATGAACATATCCCACAGGATGAGTATTACGTATTGTGCCAAAGAGAGCACATGCAGCACCGAATTAGCGGCAGTGGACTAAAATCACAAGCTGTCATCATAGCAGTTAGCATAGATAATCCCATTGGTACCTTGACGGCAACAAACACCACCAGACATATCACTACAATTGTCTCCAACGACTTGAAGAACCATATAAAACGATAGAGCTTTTCCACTTGGACCAGCCCGTCCAGTATGTAAAGATGATGCGCAACACACGACTTCAATGCCATTTTGAAGGCCACTTGGCAACTTTCAGGTTTCGGGGTGCTCTCATTAATTGATTGATTGATGCATTCTATATCGGTTGGTTGCTCCACAGCACAGAAGTATTGGTCAAACTCATCTTCGGCAATCTGTTGGCTCTCTTTCAGTGCTCTGCGAACAAAAATAGACAAACTGCTTAAGTTTGTCAAAATCTCAAAGACATTGCGTACAGTAACTGGTTTCCGGACATTCGCATGTCTAAGTAAACTGTGGCCATTATGTTCTTTAGACTGCAGTTGAGTATGTCGTATTGTCCGCAGAAGAGCACGCAGACTGTCAGAAAGAAGGTGCTCGTGATGGCAAATGCGGTACCTATTTGCAACTGGCCGACAGCTTGCAGAAAATAAATGATCTCATAGACAACTGGCGCCTGCGGTAAAAGCAATCAAATTATATGGCTTTTAGTTCTATGAACAGCAGAGTGTTACAAATCGCCATTCACACTTGTGTACCTTATAGTCGATCGGGTACCAACACGGTAGGGGCAGAATGCGTTCCGGATACGCAAAGGGCACAAGCAGCCAAAACGATACTCCAACCACGCCGCTGTAAATGAAAGCTTTCGTCCATTTATTCGCCAAGGCCATCGATTGATCCATGGTGACACAACTGAAGCCTGCAAGAGCCACCATTAGGCGAACAAATCATTCCATTCCTCCTCCACATACCATTGGCCGAGCGCAGTTTATACCGTTCGTTGATGTACCGAACCAGTTCATCCACGCTCCTTCGTCCGAAGCGCTTGTAGAACAGCTTGATGATGATGCCCCACGTGTAAAGCACCATCTGGATCATGCAGCCCAGTGTCAGCTCCATACCGCCCGTTCCCCAACTCAGGTAGATTGTGCATCCATACAGGACATTGATGTGCAGCATCACAAGGTGCGTAAACAGCTCGTATCCGACGTCCAGCAGAGTGGCCAGCGGCTGCAGGCACTGTGGAAATAGATTATCGAAGGGCAGCGGATGCATGGCCGCGAACCACATGACCCGACGTAGGAATTGGAACATGTCGCGACGCTGCACTTTGCGTGGACACTCGTGTGGTTCCACTGTCGGACGCCTTGACTGATGATTCCTTCCTGATGGCATTTTTCTGCGGTTGGTCGAACAGTCGAGTATTCACGATATGCCTTAGGAACGGTGCTTTTATAGCGTTTCCTTCGCTATTGATTTAGCTGTTGAAAGGATTAAATTTTCGACATCTACAGACACCATACATTTGAATAAATGCTATTCTCGCACCGTTAATCGCTCAATTAGAAAAGTTTTAAGTTCAATGCAATGAAAGTTGGGCGAGTTTCGGTTTATTTTTAATGGATAAGTTCGCATTTTTGGGGTAAATTACATACAGAACAGAATCGGATTTAAATTTAATTTCCCACGCACAACACGAACAGATGCCGATAGTTCGATGTGAGGCGCGCATATGGCTGTCGTGTTAACACTACATAACATTAGGGACTTTTATATTTCAACGGCATAGGTTCGAAAAGTTCCTTAAATTTTTATCAGCTATGACCAAATACATTCCTCTGGAACCATTCACTTAGGAGCTATAGGTGATCGAAAAGAAGAGGCAATTAAAGTATGCTGTGGTAGCTTATCGGCTTTGAACACAATTTTTAAAATTTCGTACAATTCGGTTAAGTCACGTCCCTCCATTTGTCGAAGAAGTGTTATGCACAGCGACGTTCAGGCAATATGCAAATATGACAACTTATAACTTAAGGCGGACATTACTGAACATGTAGATAGTTTTATTATCGTGTTAATTTAACTTTAGGATGCTAAAATGGCTGCGAAAAGTTTACGAATTGAGAGTGTTAGCCCTCTGAGAAGTTTTGCTGCTAACAATTTGCCTTAGTTGTGCCAAAAAGGTATGTGAGGTATGTGCACAACATATGTAATTTAACTTGCTGCACGTTTTTTTTATATAATGAAGTATTACTTTAAGTTTTTTTTTCTGAATAGTTATTTTATTTTTAAGTATGTAAAAAGAATTGTTTTACTTAATTTATTTATATCTTTTGTTTTTATAAAATGTTCAGTATATGTTTTTTAGAGTATTTTTTTCTGTTCATAAAAAGTGAAGTTTTATAAGAGTTATGTAAAGATATGGAATGAAATCTGTACCAAGAGGTCTTAATGTGGCCTACAAATAAATAAAAAACCATAAAAATCTATTAGATGTTGCATTATTTCGTAAACAAAAAATTTGAGTCCCGGGGACTCAGGGTGGGTAGATACGTGATTTTAATAGAGGTGGGTGATTGAGGGTTAAATCTCGTTAAATTGGTTAAATTACAAGTTAAATTAATTTAAAAGAAAATTATAGTAAATTAAGTTGAATTGCACTAATATTGAAATGAAGTTGTGTTGCTATTGAAACGAAATAAAATTGAATTGTTAAATTAAAAAGTTTTGAATAAGTTAAAACTTTTAAGATTAGCATATATATGTATGTAACTAAGTTTACTTACCGCTCCTTGCTTGGCTATATACTTAAAAGAGAGTACAGTCGTAAACATTATTATAAAAGGGAATAAATTGTGGTCCCCGGACCAGTTGTAACGTAAACGCGAAATCATCAACTCAAGTGCAGAAATTCTGGCATTTTTTCAATGGTTATTGAACATACAGGTACTAAACTTAATTTTAATTAATTCTCATTAATATGATATAGATATATTTAAACTGGACTGCACTTAAAAACAAAAATTACAACTACTATATTTTTTTTTTCGTCTGACTTCTAGAATTTCACTTAAAGCTTTAGTTGTATTCCCCCTCGTTGCACAGAGGGCGAAATGGTTAATCTAGCGGAACTTAATTCAAATTTTAAAATTTCGATTTGCCCAATTTTTTATTGTTCTGATTACTAATACCACAGATTAAATAGTATACAGAAGGCGCATCTGAAATAATTTTGCGCTTTCATTTCAAGCAACAAATGTGAGGAAAATGTAAACGGAACCGACAGAGTAAGCGCGAATTGATGTACACGCATAGATTCGATGGATTTGTGCTTTATCCTCATTTCGACAACAACACGCAATGTTGTTGTTTTCCGCAGCAAGCCAGCTTGGATTTACTCATGCACATTGTAATGGTGGTTGCTTTGGCAAAGCGATCACCGAGGCAAATTCAATAAGTAGTTGCAGCACCAGAGTTGATTAACGTTTTTTCTTTGATTACACAGTACAACAATTTTAAACTTTTTGTGTGCAACAGAGTAACGACCATATATTTCTGAAAGAGGGCGTCATACTGATCATACTGATCATTTTGCCGAACAAAGTAATAGTCCAGCACGTCTGTTTGTAATTTGCACATAAAGGTTAAAGGGCCCCTATAGACTTTTACACGGAAAGTATAAAAACTTGAAGAGCTAGAGCTTTGATGTCTAAGACATAGTTGTTTGCATTAAAAATGTGAATATTTTTTGTGCACACATGAACCCCGCTTCCCTTTCCTTACCCCCCTTTTTCATGTTTTTCGGAAAATTGTTTCATAAAAAGCTTGTATTGAGTAAAATATTGAAAAAAAATACAAAATTGTTTTTTGGGAAAATATTCTTCATTAAAAAATAGCGGGGGTCTTCAAACACCAAAACTTTCTCGAAACTTCCCCCAAAAAAATAAAAAGCCTTAAGCACGAAACCTTAATTTAAGACTTTTTTTTTATAAATTGCTAGCTCTGCTTCAGATGTTGAGAAAAATGTTGAATATTAAAAAAATTAATATTTTCCATTGAAAATAGTTCATTTGGTCTCCAAACAAGAAGTCCCCTCTTAATAAAATGAACAATTTTCATGATTTCATTAAAAACAAGGGGTATCCAACTAAATATTAATAAAACATTTTGTGGGTTTTCATAATTCATAGTTAATTATTTCGTAAGTGTACGAACACAAATGCGCAGACATAGCTTAATTGTACGAAGACTTTATTGGAAGTAAATAAGCGACTTTTTTTTGTTTTTGGTTTAAAACTTTTAAACTATTTAATGAAATATTTTAGTTTTTGTTGTTGTATTAAAAATAAATGCTAAATAAACAGATCTGCATCGACACTTTTTCAAAATTTCTACAAATATTTATTTATTTTTAATAATTAGTTCTGAACCAGGTGTTGTACGAAGACTTTAGTGGTACACTGTATGTGCACGAATTGTTTGTTGGGACGAATATAGAGACGCATTAAAACAGTACAAGAAGGAAGTCCGGAAAGCGAAAACAGAATCCTGGAAGAAGTTCTGTAGTGCCTTGGAAGAGATTATGGAGGTAGTGAGACTTAGAAAACTTCTATCCAAGCAGCCATCCCTACCTAGTCTCGTGTGGAAAGAAAATGGCGATTAGACAAACAAGAGAATCGTTGAATGCACTTTTAGATATGAACTTTGCTGATTGCAGCGATATACCTGCTCCGGAACCAACCAAATTCTAAACGTGTATTGTGCCACCGGAGCTGATCACGGAGGAAAATCACCGGGACCGGACGGGGTATTCCCTGCTATTCTACAGCAGTCCTCTTGTCTGTACTTCGACTGATATCGATCTATAGGGGATGTCTACGGTACAACTACGTGTCAACAGCTGGAGAGTAGCGAGGGTTGTGTTTATACCGAAGGTAGGTAAAGGCAGCTATATCTACTCGAAAGACTTCAGGACAATTGGTTTGACGTCATTCCTCCTCAAAACGCTCGAAAAACTTTTAAATCTTATTATTATAATTAAATAAAGCGAAATCTCAGCATGCATACATGAAAGAGTATTCTTTGGCATTGCTATCGTGGATGTCATAGGTTTTCCAGGAATCGAAATAGTGGTTTATCGGTGGAGGAGGGGCTTGTTAGACTGTAGAAAGATGAGAGCTAAATAGAATGGTGCTTTGCTAAGAGAGGTGTCCATAGACACTCCATAAGGTGGAGTCCTGAAATTAGTTGCTTATGCCGACGGTGTTACGATAGATTAAAGCGGGAAATGCCTTTCGACTCTCAGTCACCTTATGACTACTACGCTAAAAACCGTATACAACTGGGCTTAGTGTAAACAGGGAATGGGAAACCGATATACTACTTTTCACCAGAAGGTACTCGTACAAACTTTCGTCGTGGACAGCGTCACAACTCTACGGGTCTGCATTAATTCTTAAACTCTACACAAAATAACTGGGAGTTATATTGGATAGTAAGCTGTTGTGGAAGCCCAACCTAGAAGATAGGGCGAGAAAAGCCTGCAATGCTATGTACGCGTGCAAGTGTGCGGTAAGATTTTTGGCATATCTCTCTTTCCTATGCATTGGTGCTGCATAGCTATGGTAAGGCCGATACTTTCCTATATGGTTTATACTCCTACGGCAGCGCGTAATTTGACCCTCAAGTTTCCCTTCTTGACCTCTACGTGAAATGCTTGCCGGCCAAATCCTCGGGTAGGTTAAGAGCTACTGGACAGTTTATATGCAGGTCCTTTGGGCAAAGCTCTATAGGTCTAAGGGCGGTGGACAACTGCGACTACATGATCCTGCTGCTGAATTGTTTGCTGTCAGGTAATAAATCTATAAATCTCTATATTAAAATTCAATTGGCTTTCAAGGCGATAACTTGTACCCTGGCAATGCCGGGTCCCAATAGAAAGGCTAGCTGCATATCTATTGGGTACCTGATCACAAGGGAATTGAGGCGGTGTTCATCTGCCAGATGAGCAGATCAGCATCTTTCTTATGCCTCTGCGGGCGATCAATAGAGGTTCGGAGAACGACCGAATAAGAAAGACGAAGGCGAGGTGGACCAGTTTATCTACCTGTACAATCGTTAAAATAATGCTCGGACAATTCAATGAAGCGCATACGAGAATTGTTCTCTCGCTGCCGAGCCATCACGGACATGCTAACGGGTCATTGCTTAATAGCGGCTCATGCTCGTATGAATGCAGCAAGAAAGTGGTGCCAAGGAAATCCTGTCCGGATTACGAATTTAGGGGCCTCGCTATTTTCTGGGTTAGAAGATGTTCCAAAGCTCGACATTAAGTCACTGCTATAGTGAAATGGTCCTAGTGGACTGAGTGCTATGGAAGGCTTCCTGCCCACCCTCACATCATCAAGTCACTGCTGAACTTGGTTAGGAACACCCACATTCTCACCGATCACTTTTACGTGGATCCGCAACACTAAGGAGCTCTAACTGGTATCGCTAGGGACCCAACAGGATCTATACGTAGCCAGCCGGCTCACCTAACCTAAGTCGCTGGTTTGTGGCAATAAACCAACAGTGAGCAAGGGTACGAATTAATTGCAATGTGCTCGACATGATTGTACGATCTAACGCTACTAAATATGTAGAAGATCTGCAATTCAATAAGAAAATAAATATGCTGCATCAGAGCGATCCTCGAATTTATTCATAAAAGAATTCAAGTTAATTTGTGGAGAAATAGTTGTGAAGTGTTGTTGATTAACCCATCGCTACTTTTTGTGGATAATGTGCCGCCAATGAAGGTGCCTCCGATTTGTTGTTCTTTTATTGAAGCAGTGAAGAATGCAGTGAAGGTGACAACGCGTGCGGTGGTGAACCTCGCTAAGGTGATGGTTGATGCTCTGCAAACGCATTTAATGAATCTGACTTCTATGCATTAGTTGGAATTCCCATTTCTTCGATCAATTTTTTGTAGCAATGCAAAAAAGGAAAACGATGTAGTCAAAATCTGAAAGAGAAATACTTTACAAGTAGAACCATTTATATTTATAATTTCTAGAACCACTAACATTTCTGTACCGAGCCAGGTTTAAGTCGTACAACTTGCCAGCTGTCAATTTAAATGAACGCTGTGCATTGAGCATAAAGAACAGAGAGTCCATCTTCACCTCAGTCATATGCAGATACCAGGGACTACGCAGCAGCGCCTCATCGCAGCGCTGACTGTTCTGACAGACGATCTCACCCGCATAGCAGATGATGAACATATCCCACAGGATGAGTATCATGTACTGTGCCAAAGAGAGCACATGCAGCACCGAATTAGCGGCAGAGGACTAAAATCACAAGCTGTCATCATAGCAGTTAGCATAGATAATCCCATTGGTACCTTGACGGCAACAACCGCCGACAGACATATCAGTAGAGTGAACTGTATCGTTTTGAATATCCATATGAAATAGTAGAACTCTTCCACTTGAACCAGCCCGTCCAGTATGTAAAGATGATGCGCAACACACGACTTCAATGCCATTTTGAAGGCCACTTGGAAACTTTCAGGTTTCGGGGTGCTCTCATCAATTGATTGATTGATGCATTCTATATCGGTTTGTTGCTCCACAGCACAGAAGTATTGGTCAAACTCATCTTCGGCAATCTGTTGCCTCTCTTTCAGTGCTCTGCGAACAAAAATTTAAAAACTGCAAAAGTTTGTCAAAATCTCAAGGACATTGCGTACAGTAGCTGCTTTCCGGACATTTGCATGTCTAAGTAAGCTGTGGCCATTATGTTCTTTAGACTGCAGTTGAGTATGTCGTATTGTCCGCAGAAGACTATGCAGATTATCAGAAAGAAAGTGCTCATGACGGGATACACCGTACCTATTTGATACTGGCCGACAGCTTGCAGAAAATAAATGATCTCATAGACAACTGGCGCCTGCGGTGGAAGCAATCAAATTATGTGGATTTTAGTTCTATGAACAGCAGAGTGTTACAAATCGCCATTCACACTTGTGTACCTTATAGTCGATCGGGTACCAACACGGTAGGGGCAGAGTGCGTTCCTGATACGTAACGGGTATAAGCAGCCAAAACGTTACTGCAACTATGCCGCTGTAAAAGAAAATTTGCACCCATTTGTTCGCCAAGGCCACCGATTGATCCATGGTGACATAAGTGAAGCCTGCAAGATGCAAAATTAGGCGACCAAATCATTCCACTCCACGGAGGAGAATACCATTGTTCGAGCGCCGTTTATACCCTTCGTTGATGTACCGAATCAGCTCATCCACGCGCCTCCGTCCGAAGCGCTTGAAGAACAGCTTGACGATGATGGCCCACGTGTAACACACAATCTGTATCATGCAGCCCAGCGCCAGCTCCATACCGCCCGTTTCCCAGTTGATGTACAATGTGCATCCGTGTAGGACAACGATGTGCAGCATCACAAGGTAAGTAAACAGCTCGTATCCGACGTCCAGCAGAGTGCCCAGCGGAAGCAGGCACTGTGGAAATAGATGCTCGAAGGGCAGTGGATACGCGGCCGCGAACCACATGATTCGGCGTACGAATTGAAACATGTCGCGACGCTGCACGTTGCGTGGTTCCACTGTCGGACGCCTTGACTGATGGTTCCTTCCTGATGGCATTTCTCTGCAGATGGTCGAACAGTCGAGTAATCACGATGTGCCTTAGGAACGGTGCTTTTATAACGTTTCCTTCGCTGTTGTTTTAGCTGTTGAAAGGATTAACTTTTTTCGACACCTACACTTTCGTTTTTCTCGTCCCGTTAATCGCTCAATTAGAAAAGTTGAAAGTTCAAGTACATCGAAAGTTGGGTGAGTTTCGGTTTATTTTTAATGAATAAGCATTTTTGGGGTAAATTACATACAACAGAATCGGATTTAAATTTAATTTCCCACGCACAACACCAACAGATGCCGACAGTTCGATGTGAGGCGCGCATATGGCTGTCGTGTTAACACTACATAACATTAGGGACTTTTATATTTCATCAGCATAGGTTCGAAAAGTTCCTTAAATTTTTATCAGCTATGACCAAATCCATGCCGCTGGAACCATTCACTTAGGAGCTATAGGTGATCGAAAAGAAGAGGCAATTAAAGTATGCTGTGGTACCTAATGGACTTTAAACACAATTTTTAAAATTTCGTACAATTCGGTTAAGTCACGTCCCTCTATTTGTCGAAGAAGTGGTATGCAAGTTAACACCGGCGTATGACTCCCACCAAAATCGCTGACGATCTGTCTGGCAAACTGTAACCTGAACGCAAGACGTAACAGTTTGCCATTCCCACGATCGACTTGTGCGGCGGCAGCGCAAAAGCGGCAACAACAACAACGCCAACGGAGCACCTGTGCGGCACCTTCCGCAATAGCATTTAGATTGCAACGTAGACTTAAGTTTTAGTTTTAAGAAGTACCAGTTGAATTTGTAGCGCGAAGCTAAACGGACATTTCCACATAGTGGAAAATAAAACAAATTTAACAAAATAAAAACACATAGTGTTTAACTTAACATAATTTGCACAGCGGCGTTCAGGCAATATGCAAATATGCCCACTTATAACTTAAGGCGGACTGAGCAATAAACTAAGAATTCACAACTGGAACTACAATGAACTTATGCATCCACTACAAAGTGGATGCCTCCCAACCAAGCTCCAGGAGTCTCCAGCGATTGGTTATCGATATGTGGGGCCTGGCGTTGTCCTACCGGTGCACAATTCGTCTTTCGGGTTATACATTAGTTTACCCATACATTAAGCTTCTCTTTGTATCTAGTCTTATTCATGTTATTCAGATTCCAAACAGTGCTTCCATGACGGTTGGACTTGACGATTTTCATCATAAGAAAACATAGTGACTAGCAAAGATTGGGCTACGGCTTCAAGTGGCACCCTTAGGAGTATAGCTTGATATGGCGTACTCAAGGGGCGACATATGAAGCCATATTCTAGTCATTATTAAGGGGTGTCTGACTGATATGCATAAAACGCAAAAAGTTGGAGATTCCCGATAGAAAACACTTTAAATGGAGGTCCAGAAAGATGGCGATCTGGCTGGGACCTTAGCCCAAACGTCGGTGGCAGTGGGCAAGGTAACATTACAAGCCGTGCCGCCAGCGGTCACACGTCTCCTCTACTATGATTGGAGTAGGTCCCAGTGGATGTATTGTTACTGCCACTGCTGTTGAGATGGCATCATTAGCAATGTCGAAGAAGAGGCGCTTCTGCTCTCTCCGAGCCACCTCTGGTAGCAAGAAGGTGCCCAAGGCAAGGAAGGAGGGACTGCAAGCAAAAGCTTATTACAAAGCTACAGTCAGGATCTGCAGTCGTCTGCAGGGCAAGTCGATCCTTTGGAAGGAGCATAAAGAAAGGTTGCCTTGGCCGAAGACGTGGTAAGCTGCCTCTGGCCCGAGGTTTGTCAATACGGTCGAAGAGCACGTCGTCATAAAAATGCAGCGCTCCGCGATCACCGACGGCCCAACTGATAAGAGGCCGAAACAAAAAGAGGATGCTGCAAAGTTGGAGTGACCCAACACTTCTAAAAGATTGACCGTAGCAGCCCGCTAGGTCAAATGTCGCAAGAACGATGGAAGTTGCTGAAGGCACTAATCGAACAAATAAAGGTCGAATCGAATGCATCGATGTCATCATTCGTGGGTGATTCTAAGGCGTCAAAATAATAAAGTGTAACGACGATCCGGCCTAGTCTTATTCAAGTTGAAGTGGGTGAAGGGAGCTGTAGCAATGCTCCAAGGCCTACGGGAAGGAGCGAGGCTTGAAGTAGTGGATCGGAGCAATATTCCGTCCTTACTCACAGCGAAGGTGTTCATACCTCGAGTGGTAAACCCAGTAGATACTCTTCAACGAACAAAATCCTGACGTGTCAACTGGTGATTGGAAGGCTATATGTAGCCAGCGAATCCATCGCAGTAATAAAGCCTTACCTGAGCTCTTCCTCAATTTGGAGGGGACCAGCTGCGATGCATCCCTGGTCCCCTCTGGTGTCTGGATTGAAGTCGAGCAGGTCCAATACTTTCACACCCAACGTTGGTTACGAGGTAGGAGTAGCTATACTGGTAAGGAAATCGTATGTTACCGGATTTCTCCACAGATGACCTGATTACCGTGGCGGTAGAGGGAGGAAAGGATAAGCCAATACTGCGTCCTGCTACACGGCACACGACATCGAGGCACCGCCATCGGGTGGACGCAACCCTCTGTAAGATGCAGACATTGGTCGTTGCGCACGTTCTTCCACAAGACAGTCAGTATAACTGTAAGGAATCCCAGGAATACAAACTGGGATCTCTTCGAACGTGTATTTGAAAAAATGTTGCAGACATCTATGTAAATATATAAATTCTCACGTAATGGTGGAGAAAGAACTTAACTTCCTGACTACTAGTCTCAATAAGGTGTATTGTATTTTACAACAAGGAAGTCCGGAAAGCGAAAGAGAATCCTGGAAGAAGTTCTGTAGTGGCTTGGAAGAGATTATGAAGGTAGTGAGACTTAGAAAACTTCTATCCCAGCAGCCATCCCTACCTAGTCTCGTGTGGAAAGAAAATGGCGATTAGACAAACAAGGGAATCGTTGAATGCACTTTAAGATACGAACTTTCCTGGTTGCACCGATGAACCTGCTCCGGAACCAACGAAATCCTAAACGTGTATTGTGCCACCGGAGCTGATCACGGAGGAAAATCGCCGGAACCGGACGGGGTATTCCCTGCTATGCTACAGCAGTCCTCTTGCCTGTACTTCGACTGATATCGATCTACAGGGGATATCGATCGTGTCAACGAGCTGGAGAGTAGCGAGGGTTGTGTTTATACCGAAGGTAGGTAAAGGCAGCTATCTTTACTCTAAAGACTTTAGGAGAATTAGTTTGACGTCATTCCCCTCAAAACGCTCGAAAAACTTTTAGATTTGCACGGGCGGGATACTCTGGGTACTTCGGGGATAGCGGAATCTCAGCATGCATACATGAAAGACAGGTCCACGGATACTAAATTGCACTCACTGATTACGCATATAGAAAGAGCTCTGGAATTCAAGGAATACGCTTTAGGAGTATTCCTTGGCATTGCTCTCTTAGTTCTCATCGGTTTTCCAGGAATCGAAATAGTGGTTTATCGGTGGAGTAGGGGCTTGTTAGGCTGTAGAAAGATGAGAGCTGCATAGAATGGCGCTAAGAGAGGTATCCATAGATACTCCACAAGGTGGAGTCCTTTCGCCACTACTCTGGCTGCTGGTGGTCAGCAAAATCCTAATCCACTTCGAATTAAATGCACTGAAATTAGTTGCTTATGCCGACGGCAGTACGATAGATTAAAGCGGGAAATGCCTTTCGACCGATATACTACTTTTCACCAGAAGGTACTCGTACAAAGTTTAGTCGTGGACAGCATCACAACTCGACGGGTCTGCATTAATTCCTAAACTCTACACAAAATACCTGGCAGTTATATTGGATAGTAAGCTGTTGTGGAAACCCAAAGTAGAAGAAAGGGCGAGAAAAGCCTGCAATGCGATCTACGCGTGCAAATGCTCGATAAGACTTTTGGCATATCTCTCTTTCCTATGCATTGGTGCTGCACAGCTATAGTAAGGCCGATACTTACCTATGGGAATGCTTGCCGGCCAAATCCTCGGGTAGGTTAAGAGCTACTGGACAGTTTATATGCAGGTCCTTTGGGTAAAGCTCTATAGGTCTAAGGGCGGTGGACAACTGCGACTACATGATCCTGCTGCTGCATCTTGGAATAAGGATAAACGCCGCTAAAGAAGAGGATGAGTGTCGCAAAGGTATTAAACCTAGGCGCAGAACCCTCAATATCTATCCGGATGGCTCCAAAATGACGGATGCAGCGCGAGCAGGGGTCTTCTGACGGGTCTTCATACACCCGTTCCAAATTGTTTGCTGTCAGGTAATAAATCTATAAATATCTATATTGAAATTCAATTGGCTATCAAGGCGATAACTTGTAACCTGGCAATGCCGGGTAGCAATAAAAAGGCTGGCTACATATCTGTTGGGTACCTGATCACAAGGGAATTGAGGCGGTGTTCATCTGCCAGATGAGCAGATCAGCATCTTTCTTATGCCTCTGCGGGCGATCAATAGAGGTTCGGAGAATGACCGAATAAGAAAGACGAAGGCGAGGTGGAACAGTTTATCTACCTGCACAATCGTTAAAATAATGCTCGGGCACTTCAATGAAGCTCATACGAGAATTGTTCTCTCGCTCCCGAGAAAGGACTGCCGAGCCATCACGGGCATGCTTAATAGCGGCTCATGCTCGGATGAATGCAGAAAATGCAAAGAAAGTGGTGCCAAGGAAATCCTGTCCGGATTACGAATTTAGGGGCCTCGCTTTTTTCTGGGTTAGAAGATGTTCTGAAGCTCGACATTAAGTCACTGCTATAGTGAAATGGTCCGAGTGGACTGAGTGCTATGGAAGGCTTCCTGCCCACCCTCATATCAAGTCACTGCTGAACTTGGTTAGGAACACCCACATTCTCACCGATCACTTTTACGTGGATCCGCAACACTAAGGAGCTCTAACTGGTATCGCTAGGGACCCAACAGGATCTATACGTAGCCAGCCGGCTCACCTAACCTAAGTCGCTGGTTTGTGTCAATAAACCAACAGCGTGCAAGGGTATAAATTAATTGCAATTTGCTCCACATGATTGTAGAATATCTGCAATTCAATAAGCAAATAAATATGCTGCATCAGAGCGATCCTCGAATTTATTCATAAAAGAATTCAAGTTAATTTGTGGAGAAATACTTAGTTGTGAAGTGTTGTTGATTAACCCATCGCTACTTTTTGTGGACAATGTGCCGCCAATGAAGGTGCCTCCGATTTGTTCTTTTATTTAAGCAGTGAAGAATGCAGTGAAGGTGACAACGCGTGCGGTGGTGAACCTCGCTAAGGTGATGGTTGATGCTCTGGAAACGCATTTAATGGATCTTACTTCTATGCGATAGTTGGAATTCCCATTTCTTAGATCCAGTTTTTGTAGCAATGCAAAAAAGGAAAACGATGTAGTCAAAATCTAAAAGAGAAATACTTTACAAGTAGAACCATTTATATTTATAATTTCTAGAACCACTAACATTTCTGTACCGAGCCAGGTTTAAGTCGTACAACTTGCCAGCTGTCAATTTAAATGAACGCTGTGCATTGAGCATAAAGAACAGAGAGTCCATCTTCACCTCAGTCATATGCAGATACCAGGGACTACGCAGCAGCGCCTCATCGCAGCGCTGACTGTTCTGACAGACGATCTCACCCGCATAGCAGATGATGAACATATCCCACAGGATGAGTATTACGTATTGTGCCAAAGAGAGCACATGCAGCACCGAATTAGCGGCAGTGGACTAAAATCACAAGCTGTCATCATAGCAGTTAGCATAGATAATCCCATTGGTACCTTGACGGCAACAAACACCACCAGACATATCACTACAATTGTCTCCAACGACTTGAAGACCCATATAAAACGATAGAGCTTTTCCACTTGGACCAGCCCGTCCAGTATGTAAAGATGATGCGCAACACACGACTTCAATGCCATTTTGAAGGCCACTTGGCAACTTTCAGGTTTCGGAGTGCTCTCATTAATTGATTGATTGATGCATTCTATATCGGTTGGTTGCTCCACAGCACAGAAGTATTGGTCAAACTCATCTTCGGCAATCTGTTGGCTCTCTTTCAGTGCTCTGCGAACAAAAATAGACAAACTGCTTAAGTTTGTCAAAATCTCAAAGACATTGCGTACAGTAACTGGTTTCCGGACATTCGCATGTCTAAGTAAACTGTGGCCATTATGTTCTTTAGACTGCAGTTGAGTATGTCGTATTGTCCGCAGAAGAGCACGCAGACTGTCAGAAAGAAGGTGCTCGTGATGGCAAATGCGGTACCTATTTGCAACTGGCCGACAGCTTGCAGAAAATAAATGATCTCATAGACAACTGGCGCCTGCGGTAAAAGCAATCAAATTATATGGCTTTTAGTTCTATGAACAGCAGAGTGTTACAAATCGCCATTCACACTTGTGTACCTTATAGTCGATCGGGTACCAACACGGTAGGGGCAGAATGCGTTCCGGATACGCAAAGGGCACAAGCAGCCAAAACGATACTCCAACCACGCCGCTGTAAATGAAAGCTTTCGTCCATTTATTCGCCAAGGCCATCGATTGATCCATGGTGACACAACTGAAGCCTGCAAGAGCCACCATTAGGCGAACAAATCATTCCATTCCTCCTCCACATACCATTGGCCGAGCGCAGTTTATACCGTTCGTTGATGTACCGAACCAGTTCATCCACGCTCCTTCGTCCGAAGCGCTTGTAGAACAGCTTGATGATGATGCCCCACGTGTAAAGCACCATCTGGATCATGCAGCCCAGTGTCAGCTCCATACCGCCCGTTCCCCAACTCAGGTAGATTGTGCATCCATACAGGACATTGATGTGCAGCATCACAAGGTGCGTAAACAGCTCGTATCCGACGTCCAGCAGAGTGGCCAGCGGCTGCAGGCACTGTGGAAATAGATTATCGAAGGGCAGCGGATGCATGGCCGCGAACCACATGACCCGACGTAGGAATTGGAACATGTCGCGACGCTGCACTTTGCGTGGACACTCGTGTGGTTCCACTGTCGGACGCCTTGACTGATGATTCCTTCCTGATGGCATTTTTCTGCGGTTGGTCGAACAGTCGAGTATTCACGATATGCCTTAGGAACGGTGCTTTTATAGCGTTTCCTTCGCTATTGATTTAGCTGTTGAAAGGATTAAATTTTCGACATCTACAGACACCATACATTTGAATAAATGCTATTCTCGCACCGTTAATCGCTCAATTAGAAAAGTTTTAAGTTCAATGCAATGAAAGTTGGGCGAGTTTCGGTTTATTTTTAATGGATAAGTTCGCATTTTTGGGGTAAATTACATACAGAACAGAATCGGATTTAAATTTAATTTCCCACGCACAACACGAACAGATGCCGATAGTTCGATGTGAGGCGCGCATATGGCTGTCGTGTTAACACTACATAACATTAGGGACTTTTATATTTCAACGGCATAGGTTCGAAAAGTTCCTTAAATTTTTATCAGCTATGACCAAATACATTCCTCTGGAACCATTCACTTAGGAGCTATAGGTGATCGAAAAGAAGAGGCAATTAAAGTATGCTGTGGTAGCTTATCGGCTTTGAACACAATTTTTAAAATTTCGTACAATTCGGTTAAGTCACGTCCCTCCATTTGTCGAAGAAGTGTTATGCACAGCGACGTTCAGGCAATATGCAAATATGACAACTTATAACTTAAGGCGGACATTACTGAACATGTAGATAGTTTTATTATCGTGTTAATTTAACTTTAGGATGCTAAAATGGCTGCGAAAAGTTTACGAATTGAGAGTGTTAGCCCTCTGAGAAGTTTTGCTGCTAACAATTTGCCTTAGTTGTGCCAAAAAGGTATGTGAGGTATGTGCACAACATATGTAATTTAACTTGCTGCACGTTTTTTTTATATAATGAAGTATTACTTTAAGTTTTTTTTTCTGAATAGTTATTTTATTTTTAAGTATGTAAAAAGAATTGTTTTACTTAATTTATTTATATCTTTTGTTTTTATAAAATGTTCAGTATATGTTTTTTAGAGTATTTTTTTCTGTCCATAAAAAGTGAAGTTTTATAAGAGTTATGTAAAGATATGGAATGAAATCTGTACCAAGAGGTCTTAATGTGGCCTACAAATAAATAAAAAACCATAAAAATCTATTAGATGTTGCATTATTTCGTAAACAAAAAATTTGAGTCCCGGGGACTCAGGGTGGGTAGATACGTGATTTTAATAGAGGTGGGTGATTGAGGGTTAAATCTCGTTAAATTGGTTAAATTACAAGTTAAATTAATTTAAAAGAAAATTATAGTAAATTAAGTTGAATTGCACTAATATTGAAATGAAATTGTGTTGCTATTGAAACGAAATAAAATTGAATTGTTAAATTGAAAAGTTTTGAATAAGTTAAAACTTTTAAGATTAGCATATATATGTATGTAACTAAGTTTACTTACCGCTCCTTGCTTGGCTATATACTTAAAAGAGAGTACAGTCGTAAACATTATTATAAAAGGGAATAAATTGTGGTCCCCGGACCAGTTGTAACGTAAACGCGAAATCATCAACTCAAGTGCAGAAATTCTGGCATTTTTTCAATGGTTATTGAACATACAGGTACTAAACTTAATTTTAATTAATTCTCATTAATATGATATAGATATATTTAAACTGGACTGCACTTAAAAACAAAAATTACAACTACTATATTTTTTTTTTCGTCTGACTTCTAGAATTTCACTTAAAGCTTTAGTTGTATTCCCCCTCGTTGCACAGAGGGCGAAATGGTTAATCTAGCGGAACTTAATTCAAATTTTAAAATTTCGATTTGCCCAATTTTTTATTGTTCTGATTACTAATACCACAGATTAAATAGTATACAGAAGGCGCATCTGAAATAATTTTGCGCTTTCATTTCAAGCAACAAATGTGAGGAAAATGTAAACGGAACCGACAGAGTAAGCGCGAATTGATGTACACGCATAGATTCGATGGATTTGTGCTTTATCCTCATTTCGACAACAACACGCAATGTTGTTGTTTTCCGCAGCAAGCCAGCTTGGATTTACTCATGCACATTGTAATGGTGGTTGCTTTGGCAAAGCGATCACCGAGGCAAATTCAATAAGTAGTTGCAGCACCAGAGTTGATTAACGTTTTTTCTTTGATTACACAGTACAACAATTTTAAACTTTTTGTGTGCAACAGAGTAACGACCATATATTTCTGAAAGAGGGCGTCATACTGATCATACTGATCATTTTGCCGAACAAAGTAATAGTCCAGCACGTCTGTTTGTAATTTGCACATAAAGGTTAAAGGGCCCCTATAGACTTTTACACGGAAAGTATAAAAACTTGAAGAGCTAGAGCTTTGATGTCTAAGACATAGTTGTTTGCATTAAAAATGTGAATATTTTTTGTGCACACATGAACCCCGCTTCCCTTTCCTTACCCCCCTTTTTCATGTTTTTCGGAAAATTGTTTCATAAAAAGCTTGTATTGAGTAAAATATTGAAAAAAAATACAAAATTGTTTTTTGGGAAAATATTCTTCATTAAAAAATAGCGGGGGTCTTCAAACACCAAAACTTTCTCGAAACTTCCCCCAAAAAAATAAAAAGCCTTAAGCACGAAACCTTAATTTAAGACTTTTTTTTTATAAATTGCTAGCTCTGCTTCAGATGTTGAGAAAAATGTTGAATATTAAAAAAATTAATATTTTCCATTGAAAATAGTTCATTTGGTCTCCAAACAAGAAGTCCCCTCTTAATAAAATGAACAATTTTTATGATTTCATTAAAAACAAGGGGTATCCAACTAAATATTAATAAAACATTTTGTAGGTTTTCATAATTCATAGTTAATTAATTTCGTAAGTGTACGAAGACAAATGCACAGACATAGCTTAATTGTACGAAGACTTTATTGGAAGTAAATAAGCGACTTTTTTTTGTTTTTGGTTTAAAACTTTTAAACTATTTAATGAAATATTTTAGTTTATGTTGTTGTATTAAAAATAAATGCTAAATAAACAGATCTGCATCGACACTTTTTCAAAATTTCTACAAATATTTATTTATTTTTAATAATTAGTTCTGAACCAGGTGTTGTACGAAGACTTTAGTGGTACACTGTATGTGCACGAATTGTTTGTTGGGACGAATATAGAGACGCATTAAAACAGTACAAGAAGGAAGTCCGGAAAGCGAAAACAGAATCCTGGAAGAAGTTCTGTAGTGCCTTGGAAGAGATTATGGAGGTAGTGAGACTTAGAAAACTTCTATCCAAGCAGCCATCCCTACCTAGTCTCGTGTGGAAAGAAAATGGCGATTAGACAAACAACTGTCAAGTATCGTTGAATGCACTTTTAGATATGAACTTTGCTGGTTGCAGCGATATACCTGCTCCGGAACCAACCAAATTCTAAACGTGTATTGTGCCACCGGAGCTGATCACGGAGGAAAATCACCGGGACCGGACGGGGTATTCCCTGCTATTCTACAGCAGTCCTCTTGTCTGTACTTCGACTGATATCGATCTATAGGGGATGTCTACGGTACAACTACGTGTCAACAGCTGGAGAGTAGCGAGGGTTGTGTTTATACCGAAGGTAGGTAAAGGCAGCTATATCTACTCGAAAGACTTCAGGACAATTGGTTTGACGTCATTCCTCCTCAAAACGCTCGAAAAACTTTTAAATCTTATTATTATAATTAAATAAAGCGAAATCTCAGCATGCATACATGAAAGAGTATTCTTTGGCATTGCTATCGTGGATGTCATAGGTTTTCCAGGAATCGAAATAGTGGTTTATCGGTGGAGGAGGGGCTTGTTAGACTGTAGAAAGATGAGAGCTAAATAGAATGGTGCTTTGCTAAGAGAGGTGTCCATAGACACTCCATAAGGTGGAGTCCTGAAATTAGTTGCTTATGCCGACGGTGTTACGATAGATTAAAGCGGGAAATGCCTTTCGACTCTCAGTCACCTTATGACTACTACGCTAAAAACCGTATACAACTGGGCTTAGTGTAAACAGGGAATGGGAAACCGATATACTACTTTTCACCAGAAGGTACTTGTACAAACTTTCGTCGTGGACAGCGTCACAACTCTACGGGTCTGCATTAATTCTTAAACTCTACACAAAATAACTGGGAGTTATATTGGATAGTAAGCTGTTGTGGAAGCCCAACCTAGAAGATAGGGCGAGAAAAGCCTGCAATGCTATGTACGCGTGCAAGTGTGCGGTAAGATTTTTGGCATATCTCTCTTTCCTATGCATTGGTGCTGCATAGCTATGGTAAGGCCGATACTTTCCTATATGGTTTATACTCCTACGGCAGCGCGTAATTTGACCCTCAAGTTTCCCTTCTTGACCTCTACGTGAAATGCTTGCCGGCCAAATCCTCGGGTAGGTTAAGAGCTACTGGACAGTTTATATGCAGGTCCTTTGGGCAAAGCTCTATAGGTCTAAGGGCGGTGGACAACTGCGACTACATGATCCTGCTGCTGAATTGTTTGCTGTCAGGTAATAAATCTATAAATCTCTATATTAAAATTCAATTGGCTTTCAAGGCGATAACTTGTAACCTGGCAATGCCGGGTCCCAATAGAAAGGCTGGCTGCATATCTATTGGGTATCTGATCACAAGGGAATTGAGGCGGTGTTCATCTGCCAGATGAGCAGATCAGTATCTTCCTTATGCCTCTGCGGGCGATCAATAGAGGTTCGGAGAACGACCGAATAAGAAAGACGAAGGCGAGGTGGACCAGTTTATCTACCTGTACAATCGTTAAAATAATGCTCGGACAATTCAATGAAGCGCATACGAGAATTGTTCTCTCGCTGCCGAGCCATCACGGACATGCTAACGGGTCATTGCTTAATAGCGGCTCATGCTCGTATGAATGCAGAAAGAAAGTGGTGCCAAGGAAATCCTGTCCGGATTACGAATTTAGGGGCCTCGCTATTTTCTGGGTTAGAAGATGTTCCAAAGCTCGACATTAAGTCACTGCTATAGTGAAATGGTCCTAGTGGACTGAGTGCTATGGAAGGCTTCCTGCCCACCCTCACATCATCAAGTCACTGCTGAACTTGGTTAGGAACACCCACATTCTCACCAATCACTTTTACGTGGATCCGCAACACTAAGGAGCTCTAACTGGTATCGCTGGGGACCCAACAGGATCTATACGTAGCCAGCCGGCTCACCTAACCTAAGTCGCTGGTTTGTGGCAATAAACCAACAGTGAGCAAGGGTACGAATTAATTGCAATGTGCTCGACATGATTGTACGATCTAACGCTACTAAATATGTAGAAGATCTGCAATTCAATAAGAAAATAAATATGCTGCATCAGAGCGATCCTCGAATTTATTCATAAAAGAATTCAAGTTAATTTGTGGAGAAATAGTTGTGAAGTGTTGTTGATTAACCCATCGCTACTTTTTGTGGGTAATGTGCCGCCAATGAAGGTGCCTCCGATTTGTTGTTCTTTTATTGAAGCAGTGAAGAATGCAGTGAAGGTGACAACGCGTGCGGTGGTGAACCTCGCTAAGGTGATGGTTGATGCTCTGCAAACGCATTTAATGAATCTTACTTCTATGCGTTAGTTGGAATTTCCATTTCTTAGATCCAATTTTTGTAGCAATGCAAAAAAGGAAAACGATGTAGTCACAATCTGAAAGAGAAATACATTACAAGTAGAACCATTTATATTTCTAATTTCTAAAATCGAACCACTAACACTTCTGTACCGAGCCAGGTTTAAGTCGTACAACTTGCCAGCTGTCATTTTAAATGAACGCTGTGCATTGAGCATAAAGAACAGAGAGTCCATCTTCATCTCAGTCATATGCAGATACCAGGGACTACGCAGCAGCGCCTCGTCGCAGCGCTAACTGTTCTGAAAGACGATCTCACCCGCATAGCAGATGTAGAACATATCCCACAGGACGAGTAGTACGTACTGTGCCAAAGAGAGCACATGCAGCACCGAATTAGCGGCAGAGGACTAAAATCACAAGCTGTCATCATAGCAGTTAGCATAGATAATCCCATTGGTACCTTGACGGCAACAACCGCCGACAGACATATCAGTAGAGTGAACTGTATCGTTTTGAATATCCATATGAAATAGTAGAACTCTTCCACTTGCACTAGTCCGTCCAATATGTAAAGATGATGCGCAACGCACGACTTCAATGCCATTTTGAAGGCCACTTGGAAACTTTCAGGTTTCGGGGTGCTCTCATCAATTGATTGATTGATGCATTCTATATCGGTTTGTTGCTCCACAGCACAGAAGTATTGGTCAAACTCATCTTCGGCAATCTGTTGCCTCTCTTTCAGTGCTCTGCGAACAAAAATTTAAAAACTGCAAAAGTTTGTCAAAATCTCAAGGACATTGCGTACAGTAGCTGCTTTCCGGACATTTGCATGTCTAAGTAAGCTGTGGCCATTATGTTCTTTAGACTGCAGTTGAGTATGTCGTATTGTCCGCAGAAGACTATGCAGATTATCAGAAAGAAAGTGCTCATGACGGGATACACCGTACCTATTTGATACTGGCCGACAGCTTGCAGAAAATAAATGATCTCATAGACAACTGGCGCCTGCGGTGGAAGCAATCAAATTATGTGGATTTTAGTTCTATGAACAGCAGAGTGTTACAAATCGCCATTCACACTTGTGTACCTTATAGTCGATCGGGTACCAACACGGTAGGGGCAGAGTGCGTTCCTGATACGTAACGGGTATAAGCAGCCAAAACGTTACTGCAACTATGCCGCTGTAAAAGAAAATTTGCACCCATTTGTTCGCCAAGGCCACCGATTGATCCATGGTGACATAAGTGAAGCCTGCAAGATGCAAAATTAGGCGACCAAATCATTCCACTCCACGGAGGAGAATACCATTGTTCGAGCGCAGTTTATACCCTTCGTTGATGTACCGAATCAGCTCATCCACGCGCCTCCGTCCGAAGCGCTTGAAGAACAGCTTGACGATGATGGCCCACGTGTAACACACAATCTGTATCATGCAGCCCAGCGCCAGCTCCATACCGCCCGTTTCCCAGTTGATGTACATTGTGCATCCGTGTAGGACAACGATGTGCAGCATCACAAGGTAAGTAAACAGCTCGTATCCGACGTCCAGCAGAGTGCCCAGCGGAAGCAGGCACTGTGGAAATAGATGCTCGAAGGGCAGTGGATACGCGGCCGCGAACCACATGATTCGGCGTACGAATTGAAACATGTCGCGACGCTGCACGTTGCGTGGTTCCACTGTCGGACGCCTTGACTGATGGTTCCTTCCTGATGGCATTTCTCTGCAGATGGTCGAACAGTCGAGTAATCACGATGTGCCTTAGGAACGGTGCTTTTATAACGTTTCCTTCGCTGTTGTTTTAGCTGTTGAAAGGATTAACTTTTTTCGACACCTACACCTTCGTTTTTCTCGTCCCGTAGCCACTCAATTAGAAAAGTTTAAAGTTCAAGTACATCGAAAGTTGGGCGAGTTTCGGTTTATTTTTAATGGATAAGTTCGCATTTTTGGGGTAAATTACATACAATCGAATAGGATTTAAATTTAATTTCCCACGCACAACACGAACAGATGCCGGCAATTCGACGTAGGACGCGCATATGGCTGTCGTGTTAACTGTAGATCGAAAATTTCGTGAAATTGGCCATTAGCTATGACAAAATTAATACCGCTGAAACCCTTCATTTAGGAGCTATAAGTGATCGAAAAGAAGAGAGAGAGCTTCGAACACAATTTTTAAAATTTCGTACAATTCGGTTAAGCCACGTCCGTCCATCTGTCAATAAAGTAAAGCAATTCAATATGCCAACCTATAACTTAAGGCGGACATTACTGAACAATAAACTAAGAACTCACAACTGGAAGAAGGAAAAACTGTAAAATGTATCGTATCAAAGATAATACAATGTTGTATTCTCAATACAATTGTAATATGGTTGGTCGTACTCTCGCTTTGCTGAGTCCATCTTTGAATTTGCGCTCAAGCAAAGCTGAGTCAAACAATCACAAAACTGTTTGAATAGTTTTCTTTTTAGTATGAAATCATATCTTTTTAACTAGAGTAATAGATTTATTTTTTTCCTACACGTTATATGTACTTATATATGTTTATATGTGATACAAAATGAGCTGCAACTTTACACATTTCTTCATGAGTTTATTTTTGTTCAGAACTTATTATAAATTCATATCAATAAATTCAATAAATTGAAACTTATTATAAATCACACAATTGTAGAACACAATCAAAAAGTTGATAGAAGAAATATTAAACACAAAATGTGAATTAGGAAAGTTTAAAGCGTATTCGTGGAAGGTGCGTCTACACTGCAGGATACAAATAATCAATCAAGTCCTATTGAAACACTTTGGCTTCCTTTGTGTGTTGTGTTTGTATTGTTTCTATGTATTATGGGTTGTTAGTTTAACAAATACTTACTTACTTAACTGGCCATAACAACCCGATATCGGGTTACGGCCTGCCGCAAAACTTCTCTCCAGGCACCTCTGCTTTGCGCGTGCCTTCTCCAGTTGGTCACACCAAGAGATAACAGGGTCTCTTCAACTTGGTCCTTCCACCGGAGACACGGCCTTCCTCTTCGCCGTCGACCTCCAACCATCGGTCGAACACCTTTTTTGCCGGAGCTTCGTCGTCAGACATGATTAATTCGCTGTGCTATGTCCTTGTCCTTATACAGCTCATACAGCTCGTTGTTGGTCCGTATACGATAGTCGGCGCCAACACGAAAAGGGCCGAAGATTTTGCGAAGTACCTTCCTCTCGAACACTCCATGCTCCATGCTCCTGCGCCATAGGGGAGCAAAGGCAAGATAAGCGTTCTATAGAGTGCAAGTTTTGTCGGTCGAGAGAGGTCTCTACTTCTCAATTGCCTACGGAGACCGTGGTAGCACCTATTGGCAAGAGTAATCCTTCGCTTTATCTCCAGTCTGACATCATTGCTGCTGTTAATGGCGGTGCCAAGGTAGCCGAATTCCTTGACAACTTTAATAGTATGTATATCTGTCGGCCTGGACGTGAGACCCTAGCCGCTGCGACTCCCTGCGTGTAGACAGCATATACTTAGTGATGGAAAAAAAATTCATTAATCGATTAATGAATCATATCATTAATTGAAACAGAGCGATTATTAATTGCAATTAATCGAAGGAAATGGAAAATAATCGAGTAATCGAATGATTTTTTTAATATTTTAACTTAACCGTGTAATTTTACAGTATGCTAATATGTGAATTTTTACCAAATGCCTTATAAAACCAATAACAATGAATTAATAAATTAAAATAAGTACATATCAAAGGAAAAAATATATATTTTTATTTCGTTTGTTCATTGCAGAGTTTAGAAATAATAGTTTTGACAGGCGTGAGGTCGTGAACCTGTTCCTCATTTCAATGGCAGTTGCACCTGCCTTTGAAAAGAGGCGCTCTGATGGTACCGAAGTTCCTAAAAGATAACAGTACCGACGAGTTATTATATAAAGCTTAGGGTACACCGTTCGCATTTCTTCCCAGGCATTGATGACGTTGCGCTTCAGTTTCAAAACGGGAGCATTCAAAAAAAAGCTAAGCTCGTCCTGAATTTGGGTTAGGTCGTTGTCTTTTTTGCGACGTTTGTGAGTCAGCGACTTGTGGTGGGCCCATAAATCAAATTCAACATCGCATCAAAGTGTCCGTCTCAAGCTTTTATTTTATATGTAGTGATACGTTTTCTTTCGATTATTTTAGCATCTAATCGATTAACGTTTCGATTAATCTAAACCCATTTTTCGATGCAAATTAATCGTGAATTGAAAGAAAAAAATCGATTATTGTATATCAAATGATTAATCGTCCCATCACTACATATACTTCGTCTTGCCCTCATTTACCACCAGACCCATCTTGACAAATTCTCTTTCGATGGCCGCAAAGGCAGCGGTGACATCTCGCTTGTTACAAATACTTTATTACTGTTACAACAAATACTGCCATTAACAAATACTTTTCATAAATTTTGATTGAAAGCTTTTCTGCTAAAAATAGAAATGAAATGTTGTAGGACTGCAACTCATACAAAACAGGCCTCAATTAGAAATTTTCTTGAAATACACAAATAAATCAAAGTGCCAGATAAATATTCCTCTTATGTAGTTGACGAACAATAACGACTACAACAGGGACGAAAATAATAGTGACAGTAGAATGCCACTGAATTGCACTGAACACAATTCGCCAACGACTGTAGGCACAAGCAACGTCACACACACACACACACACACACACAACAAAACACTACGCCAAATGCCTGCACTGTACAACGCAGCAATGAAAATGAGCAACACGGACAATGGAGTGTCATAAATAAAAAAGGCACAAGCGGCCAGTGTGCGTATTCGCATTTGCCGCAGTCGACGTACCAAGCTCGATTAATGGCAATGCTTGGGGCGCGGCGACCGAGCGGCGGAAGCGGAAACGGAAGCGGCAACTTCGGTCTCAATGCAGCTGAGCGCGCTCTCCGTGCGGCCTTTATGTAGGCGAACGTGCGGCTATAGTGACGGACGGATTGTTGTGTGTCTGTCTGTCTGTCCGTCTGCAATTAACCGAGGCCGCGCCTGTGCGTAACGCTTTCGGTGGCCTTTTGTATTTCGTCAGCGGCGCCTAATTGTACAATCAAACGCATCCGCTTCGAATTGAGGCAATTTGCAGTGAGAAAAAATTAACTCACTGCACGCGCGAATATGTGTGCGGAAAATTTGCGTAACATTGCTGCGTAATGCGGTTAGATTTGGTCGAATGGTGATAAGTTTAAAATTTCATATATTTAAGAGATTTTAGGAGACATTTGATGCTTTCGGTATGAGTGAAAATTAGAGGTAAAATTTATTTCTTTATTAAAATTTATGCATGTTTTGTTGTTTTTTGTAATTTTGTATTTTTTCGTTTTGCTCTGAACTACCGAACAATAACTAAATATTCTCAATTCACCATCTTAGCGAGCTTATTGTGCATTTGGTTCTTTGCTTGTGCCAGTTCCAAGCATGCACGGTCCACCGAAACTAGTTTCGTTAGATTCTCATAGCCGGAAGTGGCCAAACTGGCAGGCACCTGCCAACTTAAAATGCCACATTATGAATTTGAATCGGCTGTTATATTTTATTAAATTATATAATGCGGTTTTAGGTTCGGTACGACACGCAGCTGCTGAATCATAAGTTGTCGTTTTGAGGATTTCTTTGTTATTGTCGCCATGGTGAGTGGTTTTTGCAATTTAATAGTATTAAATATGTTAATCTTATATTTCATTTATGTAATAGTTTAGCCAAAACTCGATAGTAAGCAGAAAGAGTTTGAATATAAGCTATGATTAAACACAATCTAATCATAACCAATAATTAAACTTGAACATGAAAAATTGGACTTTCTGCTCTGATTAAATATACTCGTAACTAGTAAAGTTTGTAGTGTCGTTAAATATTTAATGTATGGTTCCCATGCATTAAGAAAAACTATGCACGTACACTATTTAAGAAATCTGCAGCCATAGGTTTGTACCCTGGCGGGGAGACTTCTTCTGACAAGGCACCAGCAACAAATCAAAAGCATTCTCTGAGCCAAAGTAGGTAGTGACAGTCAACGAGGTTAATATAAGGTCTACAGATAGCGAAAGGGGCACTTTCTGACCCATGTTGTAGCCTCTACAACCTAAATATACTTTCAGAGTTTCACTTACTTTACTTATCTTAGCATCTCCTTTGAAAGTATGAACTCTACGACGTCACAACAGACACATTTGCTGCCAGCTCATCTGAAACTGCTTCCATTTTCTAGATGAAAATAAAATTGTCATTAAATGCAATTTTGCACGGCACATTTCTTACCTTCGTTGAAAATAATTTCTTCAGCAGCATCGTTTATTCAAGGTTCCACTAATTGTTCTCTAAAGCTTTCTTTCGTCATGATCTTTATTGACACCAAAATTCTAGTAAAACACAATTTTTCGTTTAGCAATGATCTAGGAATTTCGTGTGTTGCAACAAGTGTTGCAAACTAAACAAAAAGGATCGATCACAATTGATTGCAAATATTTACTATTGCACAGATTTGCAACCTCAAATGCAACAGATTGTGAATGGGGCTATTGTGTCAAAGTTTCAGCTCAATCATGAACTTTGTAACGGACAAGCGAGCAAATACATACAAAGCATTCTCAATTCTCATTCTGATATCTCAAAAATTCTAATTCAAAAGAAGCTAATTTTTTACATAAAGGTTGAAAAGTTCACAAAAAAGCTGGAAAATTCGACAAATTGCTCCACAGCTGCTCAGAAGTTTCTCTTAGAGGGTTAAAATCTATGACTGACCCCCACTAGTTTTCTTTACTGATCATTTATTTCAAACATATTTATACCTTATCTCTAACCCTTAATGGGGCTCCCATACAAAATGATGGTTTTTACAAAATAGGCTCCAACTGGTCCCAGGTTGACCCCCGATGTGTGAAATGTAAGACCGACACTCATTTATTTTCTCTTCCGAATATTTATTCCAAACATACCTACCCGCTATCTCCAAGTCTTAACGGGGCTGCCATACAAAACTGGCCATTTTCTATGGAATTGGCTCCCCACTTGTAAATGACTTGGCTCCCCACTCGGAAACTACTAAAGCGATTGATGTGATTTATTTAACTATCGGCAACACTCTTGAGTGCAAAAAATACATAATTAATTAATGTGCTAAAAATAACCACCAGAGGGCGCTCCCCCTACAAATGAAGTTGTGAAGTGAGGAAACATCGTATCTCAGAACCTACTAAACCCATTTGAATGATTTATTCAGCGATCGGGAACATTCTTGAATACAAAAAATACAAAATTACTTAAGGTTCAGAAATTCACCACCAGAGGGCGTCTCCTAAACAATCGGAGTTGTGTGGTTGCCAACTTTTGGGTTTCTACGAAGCATTAATCAAAATGTATTTACCTCATTAACCTCCTCCCCAAAAAATGTCATTATATATACAAAAAAAATTAATAATATTAGCTTCAAATAGATCGCTGTGATCTTTCTAGGTATGAAAAATTTCCGGTCTTTCTAGTGTTAACAGATTCCAAGACCTTCCTTACGGTTCAGAACCAGCATACAATTATAAATCTCCTTTCAGCTTCTTCCTTTTACTTACATCTTCTTTTTTTTGTCTTTCAATTTGATGCTAAAAAAATGAAACAATAATTTTGATCGGGTTATCTTTACCATTGTTTATTTCAAATATTGAGCCTAACAGTGGACCACATAGCCAAATCTGAAATTAAAGATATTTTGAAAAATTTTTGAATTTAACATTTTATTATTTTTTTAGATTAAATTTATTTTGCAAAGATTATTTATTCTAAATACTGGCCCTAATAGTGTTCAACATGATCAATTCTGACCGAAGACGTATTCGAACACTTCGAGTGGTATTTTGCCAATGACGCAAGTTATTTTCTTCAATGGTGAGTGACTTATTCAGTTATTTTTTGTATGTAACCCCAAAGCAAAATGTCTAGAGTTGTGATTTTACACGATCTAGATGTCTAATTCACCGATCTATTACATAAAATTAACTGATCGCCGAATTGTTCTTGCACTAAAGACATGCTACCACTGGCTCTGTAGTAAGTAGTTTCGTCTTTTTGGAACCAGATATCATCAAGATCATGAACTTTAATTTAAGGTACGAAATAGTACGTTGATATGAAGCGAAAACGAGGGCCATTCACAGTTACGGTCCCGCACGCCTCATTTTTGAAGATAAATGGACCAATGCTTTCACCAGCCCATAAACCATACCAAACCCTTGTTTTGTCTTGATGTGATGGTAACTGTTGAATCTCTTCGAATTGCTTTTCAGTACCAATACGGCAATGAACTGAAATTGTAGAGTGAGTCCTTGAAAAATTATAAAACGAGTAGTTAATGTCACTCGTACTTTTCTAGAGCGACTATGGAATCGATATCAGAACGAAAACCTTTGAATCATCTGATGATGACTTAAAAGCTACGAACATATAGATAGATGCTTTGGAAAAGCAGCCAGAATTCGACCCCGAAACTGAAAACGCTGATGTATTACTTAGATTGCTATCGTTGACAGGTGTGTTAGGGAGATATCAGCACAATATTTGTTAATGATGATAATGATCCACTGCGCACTTAAAGGCTAAGCAGCCTCTTGGCTGTCACAAGTCTCTTTCCTGGAAATGAAGTGCTGCGAGTTACGAAAGACGAGAGACTGCTGCATCTTTTTCAATTGCTCTGTCGACTAGTAGACCGAAAGACGGAGAATTCATTGCTGCATATGTCACCGCATTGCTGATTTCAATAAAGTCTCATGGGCAGAAATTATCAGCGTATGAGATTCAGCTGAACTCAGTTCGAAACCGGCTTGAACGTAGCAAAGTGAATTTACAAAGTGAAGCCAGACTACCACAAATCAGACAAATCAGATCACAAATCAGATCTTCTCCGAACATCTGAAGCTAAGTGTGTCTTTCCGACTCCCAAACACAGCAGGGAAACGTGCAGGATGGCACTGGTTGATACATCCTACAAAAGCCACATCACTATACTTTCCGACAGCCTATCCACGATTAAGGCACTGGACTCGTCAATTCTATCGTCAGAACTAGTGCGGGAATGCAGGAAGATCCTCACAGAGCTAGCTCAACGGTTCTCGCCCCACTTGGCTCTATCAAGAACGAGGTCTCCAAGGACTTCTTCGCCAAAGCTAACACTAGATGGCAGAGGATGGAATCCTGTAAAATCAGTAGATCACTATGGCCAGCATATGATAAGAACAAGACCGCGGAGCTCTTAAACAAGGGCCGCCGGGACGTGGCGACACTAACTGCAGTCATCACAGCTGTCGCAGCTGTGAAAACCCAAACGAGAAGGAAACCGTCCATCATTTTCTCTGCGCCTGTCCGACCTTGTCAAGAAGGAGATGGAAAACTGTACCTACCGAGAATAGTGGTATCAAAACGGCGCCAACGCGCTAATTGGATGTTCATGGTGGATGTAACATCGCCACTTGAACCAACCAACCAACCACAAAAGATGCTACCAAAGTCATCAGGGAATGCTTATTCCAGTTTAGTGATTCTTGCCAATGCTGCGGTGTGCGAAGGAAGTGACCTAAAGTGTCTTCAGTTTAATTTCCCCTCAATATCGCCAATGACTCTGGTAGAGCATTTGTAGGTTAGTTGAGGTTATAGAGGCCCATCATTTAGGGCATTTAAAACTTCCCCGCAGGTTCACCCAAAGACCAATGAGCCTTGAAAGTGTTTGGTTTTCTAGCGATCGTATCGTACTTAGTAAGAGAGAATAAATCGTAAATTTTTTTTAAAACAAATTTTTATTAATTTTCAATTACAGAAGAATATTTGTAAAAAAACGTGAATGTGTAGATAGTGTAGTGAGTTTTGAGCACTTCAAAAATTATGCAAGCGAGAGAGAAAAACAAAAATGTACAAAGTAAGCAATCGAGGCAATGCGAACCAATAACGAGAACAAAACGAGTACAAAATGTACAAAACACAGGAAATGTAATTAATTAAGCTATAATACGAATTTGAGCACAAAGCAGCTCCGAAAAGCGAAGCCATTAGTAAAAGCTGCACGCAACGGAATCCTTGTCGTCTTAATCTCAACTAAATTCGTTACGCCCATTGGTTGTCGCCTGTCGCTCGTTGGCTCTAGTCAATGTTGAGCTGTCGGAAGGTGCCCTCCATGCCGAACAGATCGTCGCTGGTCTTCGGCGCGCCGGGACGCAGCGACTCGTTGGCCTTCTTCGACTCCTGCTCCTTGAACCAGGGCGTGTAGTCTTGCAGCTTCTTCTTCCACTGCATGTTGAGGTCGACAATGGATCCGGCCTTGCCGCCGTACTCGTTGGGCAGCAGATCCTTGGGCACCACCTTGTACAGGCTGTCCAAGTCGCTGTGGAAGGTGATGCGGTTGCGGATCTTCTCCTTGACGAACGGGCGCACAAAGTTGAAGATGGTGTCGACGAGCGGCGAAATGTTGATCACGTGCACCTCCTTCACCTTGACAGGATACGCCTCCTGAACGGCAATGAGGAATTTCTTGATCACAGTGGGCGTGAATTTGGCAAAGTGGGCAGCAGTGGCGACGGCAGCGTCCAGAATGAAGATGTCGCCGGCAATGCCGACCTTCTCCTCGAGCAGACGCACATCGCCAATCATGAGGGCGACCTTCATGGCGTCGTTAACCTGACTCGACTGGAAATCACAATCGATGCCGCGAATGAACGTGATGCGACGACCGTTCGGCGTCAGACCGGGCAAAGTGGGGCAGTGTCTGCAAAGTCAAGTGGCAACATTACAAATGGGGCAATTTTAAGACGCGCGCGAATGCACACTTACACATAGTCCAACACTACTGACAATTCGGGACGGTTGATGTCGCGATTGCCAAAGAATTCGGGTACCGCATTGCGCATCGTGTAGTACATGTCGAGCTTCTTTTTCACCTTCTCCATGCTGAATTTGCAGCCGCGCAAAAACGTGGCCAGACGGCCCTCGTCCATGTCCTTGGGCAGGTGCGGCTGCGTGTCGAGCCATTCGCGAATCAACTTGATGTCGCGATCAATGTCGGCCTGGTCCTCGGGTTCGCGCAGTTCCTCGCGAATGGTGACGCGCTGCTGTGGAGTGGGCTGAACGAGCATCATCTAAGCGAATTGAAAGCAAAAAGACAGAGACAGAGAAGAATGTATTATGGATTTGTTGAGTAAGTAGAATCGGTTGTTTGAGTTGTTAGGTGCATTGGAATTGGCATTGTAAACCTTACAAAATGTTAGAGTCAGTTGTGTTGAAGCCAAAAGTGGTGCATACATGGAGCGCTTTAGGCTATACAACATTGGTTTAGTGGACACTTGGGAGTGGAAGAGAATGAAATACCAAACGGGATGATAAGAAAGGGCATTGTATTGCTTGGGATTGAAGTGGAATACTAAGTATTATCAAGGAAATCTGCGGGCGAGATGACCTAAAAGCACATAGAAAAACCATGTCGAAATAGGACCAGCATGGGATAATCCATGAGTAAATACTCGACTTGCGTTGGCTATAAGTCGAACCCTACAACGCAGCTCATTGAGGTCGTCAATGGATGAGATCATAACACCAATGTCCAATAATAACGCATTGGAAACGATATCATAGGCGACGGAGTGAAGGACCCGAGTCTACTTTCTTCTGAGGCTTAAATCGTACTATAATGTTTCATGTAATTTTTAAAAATATTTTATAGGGCCGCCTCAGGCCAAAGTTTGTTTCCCGTTTCCGAACATTTCCTGTGTCTGTTTCCAGTCTCTCAGGAATACTAAATCACCATTCTGTTGTCAGAGACCCAGAAAACCTCAAAATTTTAACTTTCAAGTCGATGACATTTTATTGAATCAATTAATCATTCATTCAATGACATTTTATTAATATTTATGCATTCAGATTGCTTCAAATTGAATATAGATCGATGAATTTCTACTAATCAGAGATGATTCACATTTGTTGTACATAACTTCGAGTGAAATTAAGACCAGTACTGCGTTCATAATATAATTTTGTGAATAACCAAAACCAACCTTTAATTTCTAAATTTAATTTAGAATTTGCAACAACGTGAGGCGTTTGTGTAAATTACAGTTTCAGCGCTGCTGAACAGTGAATTATGCCCATAAAGCGCCACAACGAACGGAAATTGAGGAAACGTCAGCAGCTGAGGAAGCACTCAAATCAATGCTAACAAAAAGACAATAACAAGAACAACAACAAAAAAGCAGCAGCTGAAGTTAAATGCAAAGTAGGCGCGCACCACTGACCCTCACAACTAAACTCAACTCAACTGTTGGCCCACTGACACAGTTAGTGGCGTTGCCGCTGCCCTCAGCCAGCGACGACCTCAAGTTGTTGCCCTCAGTTAGTTGTTGGCAGTTGGTGTTACTGTTGCTGTATTCGGCCAACGGTGATGTATCCATTAGCTTTGCATAAGCAGTTATAAGATACAGAGAACAACAACTATAAAAGCAGCAGCATTGATACTACAACAACACTGTCGCATAAAGGCGCTGAGTAAAAAGTCAACAGCAAATGTTGAAATGCTGCGAAATGCAAACACCGGCAGCGATAGCAGCCAAAACTCATCCAACAACATCCGAAACACTGTTGAGGTCGTCTAGGCGGATGTCTACAAATTTTGTATTCATTTCTTGAGATATTTTGTTTTTTGTATAATTCTTTTGTGGCGTTGAAAGTGTGGCGCATGCGCACTGTCGCGTGTGTCTCTGCGTGTTGCATAACTTTAAACCAGTTCTTTGAAGATTCTGAATGTCGATTTTAACATATTTCAATACACAACAACAACAAATCAATAAACTATCATATGTTTGCCAGTTGGTCTGGCAACGAAACCCGCTCTTTAGACGCCCCAAAGTCTTCAGAGTCGAGCAGGCCGCATGGCTACAGCCGTTAAGTTATACTGAAACCAGCCGCAAGCCGGCAAATTGTACGCGTGTGCTGCGGGAACGAGCAGTCAGTCAGACAGTTGGCATAGCCAAACGCCGTATTTATGTTAATTAAGTTGTAGTTAGTTGTGCGCTCACGTGTAACGCTGCGTTGTTAATAACTTCAATAAAAGATGGCCAAACAGATAACAAAAACAACACCAAAAGAGAAAGAAAACACAAAATTGATTGTTGTTTTTGTGTCTACAATTAAAGTAAAGCAATTTAAACAATTATTATCTTTAAGTGTTGTTGTGGTTTTTTTAACATTTCACCACTATTCAACTAAGTTTATTGCTTTCGCACTAATGTGAATCGCTTTGGGTGGTGCAATGAAGTTCACATGCAGTCAGCATCGTAAAAAGCTTTCTATGAAATCACAAATGTGTGCTTAAAAATACGAAAAAATCAACACAAGATTACGATAAGCAGAGTTCAGGTTCGAAGGTTGCAAATATACTCGGTTAAGGTTGTCTGTGTGACCTTTTTGCGTTTGAATTCAATTTTTGCTTCTACGAGCAAATGAGAGATTTTAAAAAATAAAAAAAATAAAAATTAAAAATTAGAAATTCTTATATATTTTCTTTAATAATTTTCAACTATTTTATTACTAATAACAAACTATTTAGTACGATTTAAAAATTTAAATTTTCAACTTCTTCTCTTCATAAATTAGTTATTTTAACGGTTTACCGGTTTCTGCAACATTCAATTCAACCTCCAAAAACCAACAACAACCAATATCGAAGAGTCTCCAATTCATTTAACTTAACCATCGACCGGTTTTGACCCTACAAAACCACTTTATAACATTTCGGAAGTAAAATATTAAAATATTTACACAAAAATTTAGATTCTGCTGCTATCAAAACGGAAAGACCACAACACATCAACTCAACAACAACAAAATGCCAATTCGTAAACACACCTAAGGTCCCACGTTTGTTTACAAACAAGCCGCGTTCATTCACACCGCTCACCGTTTCGTAGCTCTGCGCATGCGTTCGTGTGTGTTTACGCATTCAACTTGCATGCCAATAAGTCACCGCTTTGCTTGTTGTGTGGGCGTGACAGCGCAATCAACGATAGAGTACAATGCAATTTATTTTACTGCTAAACGCTGAAGGTTGCAAGTTGTGTGCAGAAATATGTTTTTCATATTTGTGCAAGTTTCATTTAATTGACTAAAGGTTATGCGTTGTTGTTAAATTTGACACTGGGGCGCAAAATTTTGTTTCAAAAATTAATTGAAGCTGCCAAGTTGTGTGAAGGATTGATTCACTAAGTTGAACAGAGATGAAGTTAAGAAATTTAGTTGAGAAATAAAATAACTGAATACATTTTATGGAATGGAAATAGGAATTGGAAGCATAAAAATTCATAAAAAATTGTCTCAGTTGAACTGAGGCAACAATTAACAAACAACAACAACAAATTAACAAACTAGTATGCATCACTTTTCTTAAATCATTTTTGCATCTCCATACAAATTGAAACTTACACCACAGATATTTGAGGGAAGTCTTAGTCCTGTAATCGCGTAGTTGTGCAATTCGTTATTTTTTCTTTGGCAATCTGTCTGATTCCACAGTGAATATCTATGAGGGGAATAGGCAAATGGCACAACGTGTACATTAACCATTGCCCTAGCAAAGTTTCAAACCCAAAGCAGTATTCAACAACTAAAAGCAACTGATTTGTGGAGACGACAGATGGTAGTCCCATGAACTATGCCAGCTAACAATGAAAAATATAAATGAATTAATGTAACTAACACAAGAAGAAGGCATTAGGCAACACTAGGGTTAAGGCTTTACACTGCTTAAAGAAGTGAACAAAAAAATAATAATAGAGCTTAGGGTAGAAGAGAAGCTTTATTAAAAAATTGTAATATGTTAGAGAATTCTTATCAAAGATGTATCGAACAAATTTCTATAAAAAAGATATAAAGAGCTGCTATAAAGATATTTCGACAAAGAAGAACAGAATCTTATAATAACTGAAGTAGGTCCTGAGAGCGGCTGCAGTAACATGAAACTTATGCTTTCCGTCATCTCAGACCAATGCTCGTAGTTTCTTCTGTCTCTATGCACAAGGGACTGAAGGTAGTTGGTCGGCCAAAGAAATCAAATCACATCAAATCAAATCTCAAGGGAGGATGATGAGATGACGAACCACTTTCGTGGGTCAAATCAGGTTTGCGATATTTGGCACTATTGCTTTGAAAAGCGATCGCCTTGGCTGGTTGACACCATAGGATCTTCTCAGAATTCTCCGGAGGTCAGATAGGACTTTAAGAAGATTAATAGGGAAGCTTAATTTGCAGAACAATGGACGTACTCTGTCTGAGTTCTAAGATGTTCCGACAAAGGGAAACAAAATTTCCTCATATCACCAAAGAAGTCTCTGAAGACGTATGAGAAAATTACCTTTAAACAAACTTCAAAACTTTAACTTCAAAAACTTTCAATAAAACATCAATCAACACTAACTGACTTAGTGCAGCTTCAGCATAACAAAAACTCACATAAAAGACTACATAAAATATCTGTAAAGATTTGATAAATATGGTTGAAGTGCTCAGTTAAAGTCGCATGCTGCATTCAAGCATTGCCTACGAACACGCCCACCAACTCACATGTGCAGCATTTGAATGCGTCAACTGGTGTTGGCATCACAAGAGCATTGCATGCGAATGGTTCGCATTGCATAAAAACTATGAGCTAAGCGATAAATAACCAGCGGTTTTTCACTGATTAGCTGAGCAGAGGGCAAACTTGTGCACTTGTTATATACTTATTTGTACGTACAAATGCGAGTAGAGCGAATGGGTTCGATGCCTTAAAGTGACGGTTATGAGTAGTTAGTGGCTTTGTAGTTGTTATTGTTGTTATGTGATGGTAATAAAAGGCACTCAGACTCAACAGAAATAGTCAGCCATAAGTTTCAATTGGTTGAAATAATAGAAGAAAAGTATAATTATTATTATTTTTTCATTTTCTTTTCAACAAATATGAAAAAAATAATATAGCGCATTCATTTTAAAGTGCGTTGATTTTCACTTTTATGTTCATATAAATATCCATTAATTCCCAAATATATATAGGTGCGCGTGTGTGTGTGTGCCAACTGAAAGCGGCCTCGCATAGAAAGTAATGAGCGTTTACAGTTAGTTTCACTGCGTCGAAAGTGGTATACTTTCGAGTAATTTCTCGTCCGACATTAATTAACATTTCTGTCTGAAAATAAACTCATCAGCAACAACAACAACACTAACATTGCGCACAGCAACAATGACCTGAGCATTCATTCACTATGCGTTAGCGTTTACGTTCGCTGAAAAAGAATTGCAGAAAATTATGATTACAATTTCCAGTGGTAATTGTTGTTGCTGCAACGTGCAGCAAAATTACTGCAAAGCGATCTTGGTGAAAAAAAATTAAATTTAAAAAATTACACCAACCAACAACTAACAAGAAATTGAAAGCCAACTTGCGCTGCGTTCACTCACAGAGCGTTCGATTGCCTCACGCTGCCACACAGCGAAAATTACAGCCACGTACGTCTCACTGTATGTACACGTGTGTCTGTGTGTGTTGAAGCAGCAAAAATTGCAATGCTGCGCAGCACCAGTGACCACTACAGTGACTACTTGCTAGCAACAGCCAGTTGCTTAGCATAAAAAAAACAGAAAAAGTAAAAACATACATACATAATACATATATATATATATATGAATGTTTGAATGTGTGTGTGTGTGTGCCTGTGACAACACACTTGCAGCATGATTGCACTCGGCGATTGCGATTTTTATTTTCTTCCCCACAATGCAGCAATTGCAACATCGACGCAATCGACCAAAAGCAACAACGCGCAAAAACCAGAAACAGGTTTAACTTTGCCACTGCTGCGGCCACTTCTTGCAGCATTTGCCCAACATATGAATTGTGTGCTAAACGCAGACTGTATGTAAAGCTTTTGCAAAGAAACGGAAAATTAAACAAAAAGCTGGCAAATGCCAGTAAACTGTTTTACAACACATTCTAACGACGAAATGGCATCAAAGCGAGCATCTCTAACTTTACCTTTAACTGTACAATGATAGATGTATGTGTGTGTTTGTGTTTGTGCTATACAGTACAAATATTGCGCAATCATATTACACAATATCTGAAAAGAACTCCAAGTATGGGTTAATGGCTCATGGCTCGAAGTCAAAATGTATGCTTCCTTAATCAACAACCAGTGCAATTTTCCCAGTTTGACACTAATTTAGATAATTTACTGCTTATTCTTATACATTTTTTTAAATGATAAAATTTAAAAATTATATTCAAAAGTTGCAATAAAATTTAATTGCAAAAAGATTTAATAACCAGTGGACAAAAGTATATAAAGTCGCAACAACTTAAATTCAATAAGCTAATTTTTTATAATTTTTATTAAACTTAAAAATGCAAAACTTTCCTTTATGGTTTTTTAGCAGTTTTTATTTCAAAGTATTGTATTAATAAAAAAAATTATATCTGCAAAAATTTTTTGTACTTAAATACTTGCCAGCAAATTTGTCAAAACAAAACCCAAAAACAAATCCAATAACAGCAACACATAATATATGCACAATTATAATTTATTGTGTGCTTTGTCAAACACACTAAAACAGAAGACTTAAGCAACGAACTTGACATTATTAGCACAGAGCGCTGCCTTGATGCGATTGCTTTTGTTGTTCTTGTGCGTTGCCAATTCTACTTTCACAACTACTGTGAGAGTTTCCGATGTTGCCATGCAATTTCGTTTGAATGAAACACGTTTTGTGTTATGCAACACTGTAGTAAAGACTGATCGAAACGATGTGACGCATCAAACTATGAACTTCAAAGTAACGAAATTAAGTTCAGTTTCTTGTTTTATTTATTGTTTTTGTTAAATTTTGTTGTAGAATTTGGTGGCGTGATTTAGCATAAGAGTTGACAAATCGAAAGTGTGAAAAAATGTGCTGCCATTGTGCCATTTTTAGGCAACGTTTTAATTAGAGTTTATAAAATGCGAAACGTTAAAACCAGAAAAATTACATTTTAGAGTAGTAAAATAGTTCTTTCAAGTTAGAATTAACTTCTTCAACCCAGATATTTTTTTAATTACAGTAATTTTTTAATGACGATTGCGACATTTAGAGTTGTGGATTTTTTTTCATTTTAAACTTTTAGCAGGAAATTACTGTAATTGTTGTCATATCCGCTAAAATATGGCGCACACTATTTGACTATATGGAGTTTATGAAATATATTGATTTGCGGAACCATAAGCAAACAGCAATTGTCAAGTTTTTCAAGTATTTAAGTTTTCTATTTTAAATTTTCAAAATTTCAAAATTCCAAATTTTGCAATGTTTTTCTTTAAGGTGTATTAGAAAGAAATTTATTATTTTTCCAGTAGATGGCTTTAGTAATGTATATATCGCTAGATGGCATTCAAGTTAAACGATTTCGTACTAAAAAAACCTCTGAGAAAGTTTTGTAATTGCTTTTCTCACACTTCGGATGGTCAATTGTCACAAATGTCATTCAAATCATGGAAATCATTGAGTTCGACAGTCATGTAAGCACGGTTTTGGTTACTCAAAAGCTTAACATTGCACCAGAAACGATTTTTAATAACATGAATAAATCTGGATACAAATATTCTCTCTATGTATGGGTGGCACACGAGTTAATACAAAACTCCTCATGAATTGATTTTCTGAAGCGAATGGTGGCTGGTGATGAAAAGTGAATAGCTTACGACAACTTTAAGCGAAACCAATGGCTGTGAGCCGGCGAAAATGGTAGCCAAGCCCGTATTAAGGGTCAGAAAGGTTTTGCTTGTCTTTGGTGGGAATTATTTTGAGCTGCTTTACAACAGCCAAACTCTTAATTTACTGAATCATTTAAAATCTTCGAATCAACGACCATATTGAATAATTAGCGCATCCGCTAATGAGTTAATTTGATTGTTTAAGACAAGTTCAAAAGATCTTCAACCTTCAAACCGAAACATTATAAACCACGTCTTGCTGTTTACGCCAAAATATTGTTTAATTTATCGACTAATATTGATGGGTAAAGCACTAAAGTGTTGTTATTTGAGTGGCCAGAGTTGTCTACGTTTTTGGCCATTGCACCAGTGGGCTACGATAAAATCAATATTTATTATCTTCTAAACGTAACCTGATTCTCTTAAAAGCAAATTGTAAACAATAAATTTTTTGGATTATTTTAATTTTTTTATAAGCAAACTGTAAACAGAAAATATTATTCAAAAAATTTGTCATTGGTATTTTCGAAAACATTTGCATAACTTATTGATGATCTTTGTCAATTGTGTACTGTAATAGGCATTGAAAAATTACTAAGAAAGACGAGCAAAATTAGCTATCATTTATAAAAATAGAAATTTATAGAAAATACCATTAAAAAAATTTACTGCAAAAACGATTAAAGAAGTGCGCGATTTGAAAGAAGACACTTTGTGGGTTTCATAAAAATTTTGCACACATTTTATTGCAATCCTTGAGACTAAGGCTTACTTTTATACTTTTATATTACCTTTATATACCTTTATATTTGACAAACATTATTAAAATAAACAAATTGATTTTTTTCACACGTTAAGTTTTGCATGTTTTATCAACCAAAAAGCATAAAAGATACTCGTATCTTTATACTTCAAAAACCTGGTCAGTCCAAGTTGGGGTAACATATACGAAAATATCTTCAAATTAAACCCCAGTATAGGTTATTGAAAGGACAACTAAGTCCACTATTTTTGCCAGTATTTAATAGACATTTTGTTAAGGTTGATTTCTTTTCAGTAAGTTTTCTTAAAAAGAAAAAAAGCTGTTTCTTATACAAAGAAAATTATTCATGCATTTCGGTTTGAATTGAAGTCTTTAAGTATTTGAAGTTTTCATTAAAATTTGCATCCTTTTAAGATAAAAAACTTGCATTTGTATTGCGACTTTCTAGCGGCTTTAAAAATATTGTTACTGTCCAAATGTTAACATTAAATTGTGTCTGAGATGTGTTTGTGGCATCCTTCGGATTTTAACTTCCTTTGAACTCTCTTAAAAACGATGTTTGTGTATTTTGATGGTCACAAACTCGCTGCGCTGCGGCCCTACACCAACCTGTCTGCCGCTCGACCCTACACTCCACATTGGCGCCAATTCAATTCTCTAATTTTTTTCACACACTTTCAGTTTATTTGTTACGGTCGTTCAGTCTATTAATGCACTTTTGTCGAATTTTTGTGTTCACACTGGTTTGTTGTCTTGTCTTACCTTGAAAGCTTCTTGAGTTTCTTGTAAAGTTTAATCCAAAAAATGTAAATGTTAATCCTTCTCCACAATTGGGGCTTTGGCAGGCGTTTGTTGTTTTATCCAATTGGACTTATTTGGTTTATAGCTTGAAAAGTGGTTTTTGGACAGCAACAGGAGTTAAACTGCCGCAGCGCTACCACTGTGAGGAAACTGTTGAGTGATCGGCAACCGCTTCGTTGGTGGCTAAATCTGCAACTGAGCGCTGTCAAACATGTTTTGCGCTATATAAGTCCGGCTGAGCGGCCACGCTGCCAGTGTGTGTGTGTGCGCGTGTGCCTCGTTTCAACTCAGTTCCACAAACGAGCGCCACTACACTAACGTTAGATCGGCGATCGTGTACGCGCGCATCTTCCGCGCCGCTGTGGACGAGCAAAAGTCGCTCGTTGGTCGAAGTCGTCATCGTAGTTGTTGTTGTTTCTGGCGTGTTGTCTGCACAGCCAAATGAACTTAGTAAATGTTGCGTTAGTAACAATAACAACAACAACAACAATAGTAATAATACATTTTAGCAACAATCCAAACCATTAGCCAAATTCTATGTGTGTGTGTGCGCCTTAGCCATCCACAACGTATTCCACATCCACAAAGCCAAATTTACTGGCTGGCGGCAAACGGCAGCGCTGTCGCCGTTGCTAAAGCAGCAGAAATCGGTCAAAATTTGCGCGTTCGCCATCTGCGCGCAACGATTTTCTTCATGCTTTTGATTTTCTGCGTTTGGTTTCATTTCGATTTGATTTCTTCTTTGCCTTTTCTCTACTTTGGGGTTTTTTTAATTAAAATTTTCTTTTTTGTTGGTGTGCAGTCTTTTGGAGTTATTGTTCGTGGCTTGAGTCATGGCATGAAAATGTATTTTGATAATGTGGCATGACGGTGGCGCGTAGACAAAGCATTTCTATAATTCAGTAATATTACAGTTGTAGGCCGAAATTATTCATTAGGAAAAGTTCACAAAATGCAAGCTTGAAAATATTTCAGTGGCCATAAAACGTTCAAGTCAATAAATGTGCACGAGGAGAGTCTTTAGGAGATACACAAAAATGTTGGTGTGTTTGAAGATGCAATTATGACTGATACGATAGACCGATAAAAAGACTGAGACGCGCTTCTTGCAAGCATTAAATCTTTCAGCTTTAGGCTATTTTTCTGTTAGAGGTTGGCCATTTCATGCAACTGCCGAAAGAAAAATGTAGAGACCTAAAATAATTATTTTCCTTATTTTTGGGAATGCAAAAATTGCCCTAATTTAAGAAATTTCTATAATTATTGCTTTATAATAATTATTCCCAATAAGAAATTTTTTACGTCGCCTATAACTATTATTATGTAATAAATATTTTCGAGTTGCTTAATAACTGTTATGAGAAATACATATTTTTTTCATTCTGGATAATTATTTTTTTGGGATTTTTTTTTTACGTTGCATCATAACTTTTATTTATGACTTTTTTAATTTACGTTACCGATACCTATTATTTTGAGACATTTTTTTTACGTTGCTTCATAACTTTTCTTTATGACTTTTTTCATTTACGTTGCCGATAACTATTATTTTGAAAACAAAATTTTATACGTTGAATTACTACATTTTGGATATGAATTAATTTTTAATTGTTTTAAATTGACAAACGCAAATTAACTGCAGAAACTTTATTTCCACCACCAACTAAAGAATTAAAAATCAATTCAATACTCAAAATGTGGTAAGGCAACGTAAATAAAAAAAAATTCTTTCATAAAAGTCATGAGGCAACGTAAAAAAAATTTTCTTTCAAATAATAGTTAACGGTAACGTAAATAAAAAAAGTAAAAAAAATTTTCTCAGAATAATAGTTATCGGTAGCGTGAATAAAAAAGTCATAAATAAAAGTTATGATGCAACGTAAACAAAAAAAATCCCAAAATAATAATTATCCAGAATGAAAAAAATATGTATTTCTCATAACAGTTATTATGCAACGTAAAAATTAATTGTCGCAAGTAATAATTATAATCAACAAATAAAATTTATTTTGCATTGTAATAGTTACATTGCAATTAATTTCTTAAAAAACTTATAATAGTTAAGTCCCTGGAAAAATGTGTTTCTTTTGAAGTCTGTGACAATAATCATTGAACAGGAGGCTAACCATTTGGACTTGTCTACCAGCCATTTTCAACAGGTTTTTATTACAATGGTTTGTTCAGAAGCTTTTTAAAGTTTTTCCATAGAAAGTTTAACAACGAAAAGAAGGCTGAACGATCTAAACATAAGTATTTGCTTGTCAAGCAATTATTAAAGCAAACATCGAAAAGGAATACTGAACTGTCGAAATTTTTGAGATGTCTCAACAATGATGTCTCACCATTGACCAAGCACCATTTATTAGTTACTTTTACAACTAAATGGCAATCAGTTTACTTTGGAGACTCTATAGAGCTGCACTTCTACTAAGAATCTACTTGCTAGGTTCACTAGATTGTCGTAATGTGACATCATCATGAAAATTACACAACTTGATCAGACATTGTTAGATAAATTTAATAGGGCTTAGTTGCACTGTGCCCATAGATGATCTATTGTACCCCATCAGACATTGTTGCGTATGCAGAAATTGTAATAGCTATTGAAAAAATCAAATTACTACTTTCAACACAACGCAATCTGCACAATTCGAGTGAATTGCTCTACTTTGAAGAAACGTGTATCAAATTGCAAAATTACAGTTTAGAAGTATAGCTTCATAGATAAATGTGCAATATTTATAATGTTTTTATTATTTAAAAATACTAGTTTGTTAACACATCGAGTTCACAGGGTTTTCCAGTTCTGTGTTTCATAATCTACTTGACAGTGAACTTTCGACTCCACTTTGCAGCAGGCAAAATATTTATTTTATTGTTAACAGCAGCACAAGTGCGAACATAAATTTTTAGTACTTACGTCATATATTTCATTACATAGGTACATATTTAATTGTACTTATTAAAATGTGTATAGTTGCAAATTAAAATTAATTGTTTTTAAATGACATTGACGCAGAAAGTGATGAATTAAAAGTTGTATGCTGTTGCAAGAGAATTACGCATTTATTTCTGTGATGACTAGATCGATGGGTGTCTGGAGGCGAATCATATTTAGAAGACGTAAAACCAAATATTGTTAACACTCTGCATGCAGTTCTTTTTCAACATTTTCAAACACAAAAATTATTAAAATTTTATACTAAAGTTTAATGTGAAAATATAAAATGGAGTTTCAACAAAGTACGGGTGGCCTAGTATTAGCAAACACAACCCGAGGCTGTCCACAGGGGGGAGTACTATCTCCTCTTCTGTGGAGCCTCGTGGATGATGATCTGTTACAGGAGCTAACTAACGCTGGCCTAACGGTCCAGGGTTATGCGGATGACATCGTAATCCGATGCAGGGGGAAATTTGAAGATACCCTGCGGGAAAGGATAACCTTAGGACTACGGTTAACCAAGAAATGGTGCACAAAGGTGGGGCTGAACATAAAACCGGCGAAACCACCGTTGTACCCTTCACAAGAAAATATAAACTTGATGCTCTCCTATACCTAAACCTATACGTTTGGATGGGGCAGAGATAGAAATCCAGAAGGAGATGAAATATCTAGGTGTTATACTAGATCATAGACTTCTCTGGAAAGGACACTTAGAGGCAACGATAAGGAAGGCCACTAGGGCTTTCATGACCTGTAGGTCCATTGCAGGCAAAAGTTGGGGCTGCACTCCGACTATACTGAGATGGATCTACACGGCGATTGTAAGACCCATGATAACGTATGGTTCAGCTGTCTGGGTAATCAAGACCGCCAGGCGACCACTATCAAGGCGCTTAGTAAGCTACAAAGACTGGCATGCGTATGCATAACAGGGGCTATGAGAACATGCTCAACAGCATCCTTGGAGGTTCTTCTTGAACTCACACCTCTTCACCTACATATACAGATCCAGGCGAAGAGGGCTCTCCTACGGATAACTGATGTTAATATCGGGGCTGAGACTCCTGAGTAGTAAGAGGATTGATACTCTCACGCATCAGCATCCCGAAATCGCAATACCGAGGGACACAATCTCACCGAAGTTCAGCTTTGTGAAACTATTCAAAACTGAACTTAGTAATAAAAGGAACTGGGTAGGTATATCAGAAACATATCAGATAGACCAGCACATGATATCCTGGTACACAGATGGCTTCTTAACGGAGGAAGGCACCGGGATAGGAGTATACGGGCCGAGGATAAGATACTCGCAATCTACGGGAAAGCACACCATTATCTTCCAGGCAGAAATATACGCCATTGAAAGGTGTGCTTACTTCAATCTGGTGAAGAATTACCGGAACCGGAAGATTGCCATCCTTTCTGACAGCCAGCAATCAAGGCTCTGAGATCCTACCAGGTGTCCTCGAAACTGGTTTTGGAGTGCCTTGAGAAGCTGAATGAACTTGGCCGTTACAATAAGGTCTGGGTACTTTGGGTTCCGGGCCACACTGGCATTGAAGGGAACGAACGCGCTGACGAGCTGGCAAGGAGGGGAGCTTTTTGTGGGTTGGGAAAAGGAGCTTCCTCCATCCTATTGAGAAAGGACGAGACAACCAGAAGGAATCAATACTGGGGAAATCAACCAGGTCTAGAGCATTCGAAGCTGGTTATCGGGTCCTACAATAGAAAACGATTCGAGGAATGTATGACCTTATCAAAAAATAATCTTAGGATTATCACGGGAATGCTTACAGGGCATTGTAGACTGAATTACCATCTAACTAAACTAGGAATCCGTGAAAACTGGTATTGCAGGTTCTGCTTGCAGGAAAACGAGACTGCAATACATATACTAGGAAAATGCCCTGTACTCATGCATAAAAGAAAGAAGCAACTGGGGGACCATCTCATATCGGGTGCAGACTGGGTATCCAAAGGTTTAGGAAACATACTAAAATTCGTCTCGGATACTGGACTCGACTTGATAGTCTTTGAGGTCCAAGAAGGGGGCACAATAGATCTACTAGGTCGCAGTACATTATCTCCATCAATAATAATAATAATAAGTTGAAACTGGGTTGAAGTTGTAGCCACACAATGAATGGTTCTTCGAGTTATGAAAAATGTTTATAAATGTTATAAACTATTTATTTGAAATACATGCTACCAAAGGCCACCGAAAGGTTACATAAGGAAGAAACATATCTTCTCAACTTGGTTCTTCCACCGTTGACTTCCAATTACTGCATCGAACATCTTTTTCGCCGGAACTCCATCGTCCATACGGGAGACATGGCCAAGTCAGCGTGGGCTCTGAATGTTAATTTACTGCGCTACGTCCATGTGTTACAACTCGTAACGCAAACAAGGCTGAAGCTTTTGCGAAGTATTTTTCTTTCGAATACCCCAAGGCCCGCTATGTCGTTGTACGAGTGTCCATGCTTCTACGCCATAAAGGAGTCGAGAGAGGTCTCTGCTACTACCGAGCCTAACGAAATCAGAGTAGCACCTATTGGCAAGAGAAATCCTTCGCTTTATCTGATTTCATTGCTGCTGTTTATGGCAGTGTAAAGCTAGACGAATTCTTTGACAACTTCAAAAGTATTTGTACCTGTAGAGAGAGAACCTGAGAACCTAGCAGCTGCGAGTCCCAGCGTGTAGACGGCATATACTTCTTCTTGCTTTCATTTACCATCGAACCCTTCAGTATTATCCAAATTCGTCAAATTCTTTACGTTGGGACAAGTTCCTATCCCTACCCACTGCAATCTGTTGTAATGAGCAGCTCGCAGCAGGTTTCCACATCCAGCAGCCGCACTAGCGCAACAACAACGCCACTTGGCACTGTTAGTGGTGTTGTTGCTGCAGGAGTGGTGTTGTTCGGAGTAATCGAAATATGTCGCAACACATACATCATCCAAAATAAGTTCATCACAGATACGAACCTCTGCGTTTTCCATCAACAGCTCCAACTTAGCAGCAATTGGCGCACAGTGGACGCTCTACGCGATTCAGTAATAAACTTCTATAGTTAGTTAGTTAGTTGTTCTTTATTGACATTAATTTGTACAAATTAGAACATGCGACTATAACAAATGTCGTCAGCCGGAATTCTTACAACTAATTACTTTCAATTTTGCTTATTGGTAAATAAACTCTGTAACAAGATAGCTTCTAAGTAGATCTTTTTGTTGATTTTTTTAGTGCTACTTTGATAGTTTTTTAGGTTACTGTGACGGCTGCATTGGCAAATCTTCCCCCTTGGGTTGCGTTTCCAATTGAATATGAAATCATTATTTTGATATTTCTGAACGAAAGGACTTCCTTGTTGCAACAAAGCAAAGTATGTAGACTTCTATATGAGTGCAAGTGACCAGATTTTTGAAGGGGTTTTTTTGAAGGGGTTTTTTTGGGCGTTTTATTAAGAAAGATAAATAAATATGAAGACCAGGGAGCACAACTTTTAAAGACTTGAACGATGATTTAAAAGTGGAACTTTTAGCTAACTTTAAAATTATTTCAAAGCACAGACTTTCAGTTAAAATAGTAACGTGGACATGGCCCTTCTGTACAATGGGAAGAAGTTGTACAAATAGATTTAAATCTCTCACCTAGTTAAAAATCCCTTCCATTCTTGTTGAAAGTACTTTCAGTTAACATAGTAACGTGGACATGACCCTACTGCACAATGGGAAGAAGTTGTACAAATCGATTTAAATCTCTCACCTAGTTAAAAGTCCCTTCCATTATTGTGGAAAGTTTTGTCAAATTGTTAAAATTTGTCAAAAGACATGACCAATTAAGTGGTAAAGACTTAAGAAAAATCACAAAAGAAGTCCAATCCAAAATTTTAATCAAACGTTTAATTTAACTTTCAGAGCACCCAAACAATATATATAAAATATATATTCGATATACAATTAACACGACAGCCATCTGCGCGTCTCACGTCGAACTTTTGGCATCTGTTCGGGTTGTGCGTGAGAAATTAAAGCTGAAGCCATTTCTGATGTATGTAATTTACCCCATAAATTTTAACCATAACTCACTCAACTTGCATTGCATGTGAACTTTCCTATTTTCTAATTGAGCGATTAACTGTACGAGAAAAACGAAGGTGTAGGTGGCGAAAAAAGTTAATCCTTTCAACAGCTAAAGCAATAGCGAAGGAAACGTTATAAAAGCACCCTTCCTAAGGAATATCATGAATACACGACTGTTCGACCATCTGCAGAGAAATGCCATCAGGAAGGAACCATCAGTCAAGGCGTCCGACAGTGGAACCACGCAAAGTGCAGCGTCGCGACATGTTCCAATTCATACGCCGGCTCATGTGGTTCGCGGCCATGCATCCGCTGCCCTTCGAGCATCTATTTCCACACTGCCTGCGGCCGCTGGCCACTCTGCTGGACGTCGGATACGAGATGTTTTCGTACCTTGTGATGCTGCATATCGATGTCCTGTACGGATGCACAATCTACCTGAACTGGGGAACGGGCGGTATGGAGCTGACACTGGGCTGCATGATCCAGATGGTTGCTTACACGTGGGGCATCATCATCAAGCTGATCTTCAAGCGGTTCGAACGGAAGCGCGTGGATGAGCTGATTCGGTACATCAACGAAGAATATAAACTGCGCTCGGACAATGGTATGCGGCGGATGAGTTGAAAGATTTGCTAGTCTAAATTGGATTTTGCAGGCTTCACTTATGTCACCATGGAGCAATCGGTGGCCTTTGCGAATATATGGTCGCAAATTTTCGTTTACAGCGGCGTGGTTGGAGCAGCGTTTTGGCTGCTTATACCCATTACGTATCCGGAACGCACTCTGCCTTTACCGTGTTGGTACCCGATCGACTATAAGGCGCCAGTTATCTATGAGATCATTTATTTTCTGCAAGCTGTCGGCCAGTTGCAAATAGGTACCGCATATACCGCCACCTCCATCTTCTTTCTGACAGTCTGCGTACTCTTCTGCGGACAATACGACATACTCAACTGCAGTCTGAAGAACATAATGGCCACAGTTTACTTAGACATGCGAATGTCCGGAAACCAGTTACTGTACGCAATGTCTTTGAGATTTTGACAAACATTAGCAGTTTATCTATTTTTGTTCACAGAGCACTGAAAGAGAGCCAACAGATTGCCGAAGATGAGATGGACCAATACTTCTGTTCGGTGGAGCATCAAACCGATATAGAATGCATCAATCATTCGATTGATGAGAGCACCCCGAAACCTGAAAGTTTCCAAGCGGCCTTCAAAGTGGCATTGAAGTCGTGTGTTGCGCATCATCTTTACATACTGGACGGGCTGGTTCAAGTGGAAAGGCTCTATCATTTCATATGGTTCTGCAAGTCCATAGAGACAATTGTCATCATATGTCTGATGGTGTTTGTCGCCGTCGAGGTACCAATGGGATTATCTATGCTAATTGCTATGATGACAGCTGTGATTTTAGTCCTCTGCCGCTAATTCGGTGCTGCATGTGCTCTCTTTGGCACAGTACGTAATAATCGTCCTGTGGGATATGTTTACCGTCTGCTATGCGGGTGGGAGCGTCTTTCAGAACAGTCAGCGCTGCGACGAGGCGCTGCTACGTAGTCCCTGGTATCTGCATATGGTTGAGATGAAGATGGACTCTCTGTTCTTTATGCTCAATGCACAGCGTCCGTTTAGATTGACAGCTGGCAAGTTGTACAACTTGAACTTTTCTCGTTTTAGAAATGTTAGTGATGCGATTGCATTTTAGAAATTATAAATATAAATGGTTCTACTTGTAATGTATTTCTCTTTCAGATTGTGACTACATCGTTTTCCTTTTTTGCATTGCTACAAAAAATTGATCGAAGAAATGGGAATTCCAACTAATGCATTGAAGTAAGATTCATTAAATGCGTTTCCAGAGCATCAACCATCACCTTAGCGAGGTTCACAGAGTAGTGGCGAAAGGACTCCACCTTGTGGAGCATCTCTGGACACCTCTCCTAGCAAAGCACCATTCTATTCAGCCCCATCTTTCTACAGTCTAACAGGCCCCTACTCCACCGATAAACGACTATTTCGATTCCTGGAAAACCGATGACATCCACGATAGCAATGCCAAGGAATACTCCTAAAGCGTATTCTTTGATTTCCAGAGCTCTTTCTATATACGTAATCAGTGAATGTAATTTAGTGTCCGTGGACCTGCCTTTCATGCTGAGATTCCGCTATCCCCGAAGTATCCCCCCCCAGACTATCTCGCACGTGCAAATCTGAATGTTTTTCGAGCGTTTTGAGGAGGAATGACGTCAAACTAATTCTCCTAAAGTCTCTCGAGTTGAGATAGCTGCTTTCACCTAAGAGGTGAACCATAACAAATTTAGAATTTTTAAGGACACTTTAAAAAAAAGTAATCGTCTGATTTTACTAAAATAAACTGCAGTTTCTTATACATTTCTTAAACTCTAATTCACAAAAAAATTTAATGAAATATAATTAGCGGTTGCAAAATTTTATTATATTTTTCTTAAAGTTCTTAGCTAGAGCTGTCCAGTCTCTCACGTTCGGTGCCTACTGCATAGGCTTGCTTGCATCATTTTTGCAAACTTTTTTTGTTTTTCTTAGGGTTTGCTTCATTATAGCCCAATATCTTTCAATAGACCGAAGTTCCGAGCAGTTTTGAGGATTTGCCTCTTTTGGGACCACCATTCCATAGTTGACCTGGAGTAGTGGCTTGTCGCTACGTCTGCCCAAAACAAAACTGTTCCTTTGTGCTGTTCAATAAATGGTAGAAGGCGTTTTTGCAGGCGTTCTTCTTTATAAATTCTAGACTTAATTGTTCCTGTCGTAACGAACGCCTTGCTCCTTAGACCGCAGGTGCAAATAGCTTTCCAAATCATGAAGCGTTTTGGAAATTTGGTGTATTTCACTTCAGAGTATTTTCTGTGTTCCATCCATATTATTTGTAGTGAAATAGGCATTCCCAGGCAACGGCTTGAAGTCCGCCTTACAGTAGGTTTCATCATCGAGAATCACGCAATTGAAGTTGGTTACGTAATTGTCATACAGTTTTCGAGCCCGCGTCTTCGCTATGTTTTCTTTTGCTTCCGACCGGTCCGGCACTTTCTGCTGTTTGTAGGTCCTAAAGTCAAGATCGAAAAGGTTTATGAAACAAACCAGTGGTTTGAATAATCATGAACCACTGAACGAAATCACTTGTCAAGTTTCTTTGATTCACTGCTCAGATCAAAATCATTCCATTCATAAAATCAGTCAAGTTTGTGACTTAAGTCTTTCGTATCGTTAAGTCTTTCCATTTGCTTTCACCACTGTCTTATCATTATTTTCCATAACAAAAAACTCAGAGATTGTAAATGAATATGGTTGTTTTATGTTCATGATGAGAAACAAGATTAATAAGAATCTATCGGAGCAGAGTGCTTAGAGTTGGAAAATACTTGTACTATTTATTCACTTCAAGAATTTCTATTGGCGAGACCCCAAATCCCACCAATACCGTACTTTATTTATAAAATTTTCTTCTGCCAATATTTTGCTTAACTCCAGACAAGTTTGTTTCGTAAGTCTTTCGTTTCTCTAATCTAATCTCTCTTAAATATTTCACATGCCCATGCTGCAAAGCGTGTTCAGCTCATTGCTCATTGTTTGTTTGCTGCTGCTGTAATGCCACTTGTCTACAAAATGCATGCGGCATCGTGTACCGTTATAACCAAAATTGGCTTAGCCTTTAAATAGTCATAGCGGGTAGACGAAAATCGGTATAATCCGTTATAAAGTAATAGAAAAGGCCGAAAACAAAACTTAAATGGCAATCAAATGCCACGTGAATCTTTATGTGCGCAGGAATGTGTATGTGTGTGTCTTCGTTTCAACTGTTACCGTTTTAAAGTGATTTTTTAATAAGCTACAATTTCATATTTGCAAAATTAGGCAGTCGCTGTCATTAGTTTTTCTTTTGGATTTACCGTCTGCACATTTCATTTTCTCGTTTCTCATTATCACCGATCTCTTGTCTCTGGTCCCTTTACAATCTTTCTCATCGTCAAGTGTTGCCGCTGATGTTGCGATCAATTCATGAATGCAAAAAATGAATCACTTGCCAGCATTGCCAATGAACTTGAAGATGATCATTAACGTTTCTTGGTTCGCTGTGGACTTTGTTTCATCTTTCGCTTGTGGTTTTTTTGATGTATTTTGTTTGTTGTGTTGTTTGCATTGCGCTCATTTGTAGTTCATTGAAAACGTTGCTTGAAATTTGCATGCAAAAACTCCAACAGTTACCAACAGCCGCAATGCTGCACCGTATAGGTTTTGAGATTTTTCAACAATGGATCTGAATGTGTGGTGGCATTTGCTGTCGAATCTTACGGGCACAGTGGCGCGATGTCTTTTTCTCTTCGTATGCTACGTGCCCTTTGTTTTTGCTGTATTTTTGTCATTTTCATTTTTATTCATTTTTCGGAGATTTTGTGACCCTGGCAGTCGTGTTTTATGCGTCTCAAGTGTTTCTTGTCTGTTGCTGGTTTAGTTCTTTTTGTTGATTTTTTTTAAGCTACTTTGATAGTTTTTTAGGTTACTGTGCCGGCTGCATTGGCCAATCTTCCGCCTTGTGTTGCGTTCTCACTTGAATATGAAAACATTGTTTTGATAATTCTGAACGATAGTAAGTTGCAACAAAGAAAAGTTTGTAAACTTTAATGTGAGTACATGTGAGCAGATTTTTGAGGGTTTTATTTGCGTTTTAATAAGGAAGATAAATAAGTATGAAGACCATGCTGCAGAATTTTTAAATACTTAAACGATGACTTAAAAGTGAAACTTTTAGCTAACTTTTAAATTATTTCAAAGTAAAATATTAGTATTAACATTTAGTAAATAATACTATTATTTACTTTCAGTTAACATGTAACTTGGACATGACCCTACTGCACAATGGGAAGAAGTTGTACAAATCGATTTAAATCTCTCACCTAGTAAAAAGTCCCTTCCATTCTTGTTGAAAGTTATGTCAAATCGTTAAAATTTGTGAAAATGCACGACCAATTAAGTGGTAAACACTTTTGGAAAATCACCCAAGAAGTGCAATTCAAAGTTTTAATCAAACGTTTAATTTAACTTTGAAAGCACCCAAACATGTTTAAACTGTAATTTTACTTTATTCATATACTAGCAGGGCCCTGCGGCTTTGCACGCATGCTTGAAGTCAATGGACCCAATAAATCAAGTTTCTTCATACTACACTCTATGGGCGAAGCCACGCCTCTTTTATGTAATGCCCAATCCATTCCTCCAGTCGAAGGGTGTGACCCGGTTTTATTGATATGCGACTTTCAGTTCCAAAGTTACGCGGAAAATTTCAGTCACAAAAAATATGCCGCGCCCCTTGTTCAACATCCATAAAATTTTCCCAATAGAATGACACATCTATGTGACGATGGTACACAAAATTTCAAAGCTTTCCAACTTATTGTTCCGAAGCTATTCCACATTACAAATTTGGGTTCTATGGGCGGTACCATGCCCGTCGTCCAATACCCACCCCACTCTCCCTGTCGAAGGGCACGTCTAAATCGTAAGTCTGTGCCAAATATCTTTGATGTGTGATTTGCAGTTCCAAAGTTATTCAAAACATTTGAGTTGCTTGAAAAATGCCACGCCCCTTGTCCAACGCTCACAAAGTTTTACCAGTGAAACAGCACATCTAAACGGTGCCCCCGCACCAAATTTTAATGCTGCCCGAAAATATTCCATATTGAAAATTTAAGTTGTATGGGCGGTGCCACGCCACCTTGTCAAAAACCCACCCCATTCCCCCTATCGAAAAACACAACTAAATCGTACGTTTGTACCGAGTGTCATTGATGTGAACGCTATAGTTCCAAAGTTACACCGGCATTTAAAAAGTGCCACGCCCCTGGTCTAACGCCCATTAAATTTTACCAGTGAAACGGCACATCTAAACGGTGGCCCCGCACGAAATTTTAATGCTGTCCGTCTTCTCATTACGAAGATATTCCATATTGAAAATTTAAGTTGTATGGGAGGTGCCATACAGCAACATACATTCAGCTAATCGGCTGTCTAGTTTTTGAGTTTTAGTGTCGTGGGACCAACAAACAAACATACATTAATTTTTATTTATAATATACATATAGATATTTGCTGCAATGACTCACAAAATTTTTTTATATCCATATTGTTTTGCACAAATATATTTAATTTCTGTCATTATACTTAATTTCTGTCATCATAATAGGTATTGCAGGAAGGCGTAAAAGGTGGGCGTGGTCAACCTTATATAGCCTATGTTTCCGCTATGAAACACAGAATCATTTTACATCAACATTAATTTTCAGACATGTACCGTAGCTTTGTTTTGTTAGTTTAGTGGGCGCGGAAAGTGGGTGTGGCCGATTATATTATAGCCTATGTTTGCCGCAATGACACGCTGAATCGTCGGATACCCATATTGCTATGACAAATATACCATGGCTGATTTGTTATTATAGTGGGCGTGGCCAAAAGGCATATCAGGTGGGCGTTATATATCCTATGTTAACATCAATGAAACACGGAATCATTTGATATTAATACTGATTTACCGACATGTACCGTAGCTTCGTTTTGTTAGTTTAGTGGGCGCCGAAAGTGGGCGTGGCGGATTATATTATAGACTATGTTTGCCGCAATGACACGCTAAATTGTTTTACACCCATATTGCTGTGACAAATATACCATGGCTGATTTGTTATTATAGTGGGCGTGGCGAAAAGGCATATCAGGTGGGCGTGGTCAATCTTATATATCCTATGTTAACATCAATGAAACACGGAATCATTTGATATTAATACTGATTTACCGACATGTACCGTAGCTTCGTTTTGTTAGTTTAGTGGGCGCGGAAAGTGGGCGTGGCCGATTATATTACAGACTATGTTTGCCGCAATGACACACTGAATCGTTTGATACCCATATTGCCTTACAAAAGCATACCATAAACAAGTTTTGTTACCATAGTAGGCGTAAGAAGGGGGCGTGGTTATTCCCATATAGCCTATGTACCATTCCCCCAGATAAAAAATGTTTGGTGCTTATTTTATCTAAATCGGTTCAGTGGTTTTTGCCTGATTGTGGCTCAAAAAAGCAACGTCACACTTGTTTTTATATAATAGTATAGGTATATACACTATGATCAATAAGTACCGGGACTGTGTCAAAAAAACAAAATTGTTTTATTCTTCTGGTAAATTTATTTTATCCCCTTCAAAATAAGCCCCATCTGAAGCAATACACATATGCCAACGCTTAATCCAATCGTCCATGCACTTCTGGTAAGCCGAAGCAGGTATGGCCTTCAGCTCTCGCGTCGCATTTTCTTTTATGACCTCTATGGACTCAAATCTCTTTCCACGAAGCGGTAACTTGAGTCGGGAGAACAGGAAAAAGTCACATGGTGCCATATCTGGAGAATAGGGAGCCTGGGTCCTTCTTAGCTTCGGAAATCATGTCTTCAGCCACTTGCTTTCGATGATCTTTTTGGACGAAATTCAAGTCTTGAGGAACAAGCCGTGCGGCGACGCGTTTCATGCGCAAAATATCGACAACAATGTGTTGTGCGCTTCCATAAGAGATGTTAAGATCGTTAGAAATCTCTCTGAGGCTCACATGACGATTTTCAAGCACGATTTTCTTCACAATTTCAACATTTTCGTCGGTATTCGATGTTGAAGGACGTCCAGAACGAGGAAAGTCTTCGACCACTTCACGACCACTTTTGAACATTTTATACCACTCGAACGCTCTGGTTCTTGATAGAGCAGACTCCCCAAATGCTTTCTGCAACATTTTAAGCGCATTGGCACAAGAAATTTCGTTCTTAAGACAAATCTTCAAACAAATACGTTGATCAAGAAAATTATCCATTGTAAAATGCGACGAAGTACAAAAAGTTGACTGACGCTAACAGCTGCCAAACAAAAACTAATGAGCAATCCCGCTCAAAATTTGACACAGATGTCAGTTAAGGTCCTACCGACCTAAACCTGCATCGGGCAACGGCGGAAAATTTAAAATACACAGTCCCGGTACTTATTGATCATAGTGTATATATATACAACAGGGGCGTAGCCAGAACTTGGCCATGGGGGGGTTTTGAAAATTTGTTTGCCAATTTAATATTAAAGGGTGATTTTTTAGCAACTTTTTTTTGGCAACACTGTTTTTGGCAGCTTAGCTGTTTTCGTGTAACATGTTACTGTCAAACATGTTCAGTTTGGTCTATAATTTAAACATTAATCGACTTACAAACGAAAAACGCTTGCAGATTATTGAATTTTACTATCAAAATTCATGCTCGGTTAAGAAAGTGCATTGTGCACTTCTTCCATTTTATGGTCAGTTTGTGCGACCTTCTGAGGCGACTATTCGGAATTGTGTGACTAAATTTCGCACCAAATTTACATTATTGGACATTAAACCACCAACACGCATACGTAGAGTGCAGACAGAGGAAAATATCGCAGCTGTATCCGCCACACAGCACGCGAAACAATGGTCCAATGGAGAGGCGGGTTCGGTGAAACTGTTCACGTTTGGGGCCGGACAATTGGCCGCCTAGATCGTGGGATTTACGCCTTTAGACTATTTTTTGTAGGGCTATGTTAAGGCTCATGTCTATAGCGACAAGCCCGTAACGGTTGACGCTTAGTATCGTGAGATACCGACCGATATGTTGGAGAGAGTATGCCAAAATCGGACCCAAAAATTAAATATTAAATAAATTTTATGTGTTTGTTTTTTAAATTAAATCCGAAGGCTATTAAAAAACCCTTTACATGCTTTTTAAAGTAAACTGCACTTTTCAAAGAGGGCATTTTGTGGTGGTGCCACCCATATGTGACTTAGTGCAATTAAAATTTCATGAAATTTTGTTCGAAGTAAGACTATGTTTTGTCACTGGTACAAAAATTCGATGCTAATTTGCAAAAAGCAAATATTAAGTTTTGTTTTAAAGTTGGTAGAACTTTAAGCGAAACATTTCAATTGATGGACCAAGTTTATGGTGATGATCGCTTATCCCGTGGCAGAGTTCATGAGTGGTACACGCGATTTAAAAACAATTGTCGGACATAAATGATGACCAACGTGTTAGCCAACTGAAACCCGCAATCAGCGCAGATTCTATCAAAACTTGACGGTAGTTCATCATAGATCAGCCAAAATCGACTTGAAATTGGATTTAACCTTCGCTTTCCTTATACCCACCCGGGTGATCTTTTTAATATTCATGTTCAATATCTGCCAGAGTGTTTATCCAAAGTAGTTATGATTTCGACTTACAGAACATATTCGACAGTAGTTTTCAATAACATAAAATAAATTTTTTTGGAAATATTAGTCATGCTTTATTTGTTATTTTTGTTATTTTGTATACCACATACCCACACGGGTGGTCCCAGGCACTTCCGTATCGCATTTACCTGAACTTTTGGCTATCGAAAGACGCCATCTCATCGATAGACACTTGTGACTGATTTTTGACTAAAAGTTGAATTTTAACCATCAACCACTCCTCGTTTTCACCTGATGCGGCATCGTGCGTCTTGCACCTTTTCAAAAAAATGCATTTACCGATTAAACAAAGGCGTTTTGAGGACGTAGAAGCCATCCAAAAGGCTTGCACCGACATCCTGAAGGACATTCCAGCCGACGATCTAAAACACTCATTGGACATGCTTTTAGATCATGCAAATAGCTGTACTGAGCCTGAAGGGGACTATTTAAAACAATCATATCGTTTTCACCAACAAAATTTTTTGTTATTCTTTCAAATGTTTAAAGGTGAAAAGACCTTTCTGCTAATGTAGGAACGTACATACCATGCATAGTGAGTACAAATTTTTAATAATTATAGGCCATGGGGGGGTCCTGATATACAATATATATATACAGTATAAAACATATATAAATATATATAATATATATATATACGATATACAATTAACACGACAGCCATCTGCGCGTCTCACGTCGAACTTCTGCCATCTGTTCGTGTTGTGCGTGAGAAGTTAAACCTGAAGCCAACTCTGATGTATGTAATTTTCCCCACAAATTTTAACCATAACTCACTCAACATGCATTGCATTTGAACTTAAAACTTTTCTAATTGAGCGATTAACTGTACGAGAAAAGCATTTATTCCCGTTGTTGGTCTTGTCTGTAGATAGAGAAAAGTTAGTCCTTTCAACAGCTAAAGCAACAGTGAAGGAAACGCTATAAAAGCACCGTTCCTAAGGCACATCGTGATTACTCGACTGTTCGACCATCTGCAGAGAAATGCCATCAGGAAGGAACCATCAGTCAAGGCGTCCGACAGTGGAACCACACGACTGTCCACGCAAAGTGCAGCGTTGTGATCTATTTCAATTCATACGCCGGCTCATGTGGTTCGCGGCCATGGATCCGCTGCCCTTACAGCATCTATTTCCACAGTGCCTGCGACCGCTGGCCACTCTGCTGGACGTCGGATACGAGCTGTTTACTTACCTTGTGATGCTGCATATCGATGTCCTGTACGGATGCACAATCTACATGAACTGGGGAACGGGCGGTATGGAGCTGACACTGGGATGCATGATCCAGATGGTGGTTTACACGTGGGGCATCATCGTCAAGCTGTTCTTCAAGCGCTTCGGACGGAGGCGCGTGGATGAGCTGATTCGGTACATCAACGAAGGGTATAAACTGCGCTCGAACAATGGTATGCTCCTCTGTGGAGTGGAATGATTTGGTCGTCTAATTTTGCATCTTGCAGGCTTCACTTATGTCACCATGGAGCAATCGATGGCCTTGGCGAATAAATGGACGCAAATTTTCTTTTACAGCGGCACGGTTGGAGTAACGTTTTGGCTGATTGTACCCATTACGTATCCGGAACGCACTTTGCCTTTACCGTGTTGGTACCCGATCGACTATAAGGCGCCAGTTGTCTATGAGATCATTTATTTTCTGCAAGCTGTCGGCCAGTTGGAAATGGGTACCGCATTTGCCGTCACCTGCACTTTCTATCTGATAGTCTGCGTACTCTTCTGCGGACAATACGACATACTCAACTGCAGTCTGAAGAACATGATGGCCACAGTTTACTTAGACATGCGAATATCCGGAAAACAATTACTGTACGCAATGTCTTTGAGATTTTGACAATCCTTAGCAGTCTGTCTATTTTCGTTCACAGGGCATTGAAGGAGAGCCAACAGGTTGCCGAAGATGAGTTTGACCAATACTTCTGTTCGGTGGAGCAACAAATCGATATAGAATGCATCAATCAATCGATTGATGAGAGCATCCCGAAACCTGAGAGTTTCCAAGCGGCCTTCAAAGTGGCATTGAAGTCGTGCGTTGCGCATCATCTTTACATATTGGACGGACTAGTGCAAGTGGAAGAGCTGTACTACTTCATATGGTTCTTCAAAACGATACAGTTCACTCTACTGATATGTCTGGTGGCGTTTGTTGCCGTCAAGGTACCAATGGGATTATCTATGCTAATTGCTATGATGACAGCTTGTGATTTTAGTCCACTGCCGCTAATTCGGTGCTGCATGTGCTCTCTTTGGCACAATACATAATACTCGTCCTGTGGGATATGTTCATTATCTGCTATGCGGGTGAGATCGTCTTTCAGAACAGTCAACGCTGCGACGAGGCGCTGCTGCGTAGTCCCTGGTATCTGCATCTGGTTGAGATGAAGATGGACTCTCTGTTCTTTATGCTCAATGCACAGCGTCCATTTAAATTGACAGCCGGCAAGTTGTACAACATAAACCTGTCCCGGTACAGAAATGTTAGTGATGCGATTGCATTTTAGAAATTAGAAATATAAATGGTTCTACTTGTAATGTATTTCTCTTTCAGATTGTGACTACATCGTTTTCATTCTTTGCATTGCTACAAAACATGGATCAAAGAAATGGGAATTCCAACTAACGCATAGAAGTCAGATTCATTAAATGCGTTTCCTACCGATACTAGTTAGAGCTAGTTCTGTTAAAGTGATCTGTAAGAAAGTGGGTGTTTCTACTGAAGTTCAGCAGTGAAGTCACGCTTTCTAACCCAGAAAAGAACGAGGCTCCTAAATAAGTGAGTCTTGCGAGTCTAAGTGAGAATCTTTTGAGCTTTGTTTTCATCAGTTAAATTTCGTTTACTAAAAGTACAACTTACAATTTCAATAAAAATAATTTCCATACTTATTTAGGAATGTGTATGTGTGTATATTTATCCCGTATGGATGTCATAATTGTCATGGAAGACAAACAAATTTTTAAAAAACAATTTTAGAATTTTGCTTTCATTAGTACTTTTCGTAATTTGGGGCAATTTGTCTGTCTAATTGTTGGCAGTTCTGAATACTGAACAGAAGTTAATGCGACTGAAATTAATGCTTTGGTAATTTAACCGCCTGACTGGTTGTCTATGCTGTCAAGATCCCACAACCAAACTTAAATGCCAATGAACTGAATACACACACACACATACTGCATTATAAATACTTGAATAGCTTTAATGATTAATAGTAACATTGTATAATTTAACATCGTAACGTCGAATTTCAAACCTTATCATCAAACGAAAACTGTTGTTGTTGTAGGTTTTGCATGAATATGAGGAAAACAAAACCTTTCTCTGGATTATAGCTCAAGCGGAACAGCCAACGAGGCGACTTAAACCGGGCCACAGCTTTTACGTGTTAACTTTGCTGATTTCCACACGCTTGTTGTTTCTTTGTTTTATGTTTTTTTTTTCGCAAGTGTCAGAGAGTCAATTAATGAAGTAACAGTTCATGTGCCAATATTTTGCGCGAAATGTTGGCTTTCTGCATGAAGTTTTTTGCAAAAGACTTTCCATTTTTGCCAGTTTTCATAATTGATCACTTTTTTATGGCTTCATTAAGATTTAAGCATTTTTTAAGTGTTTACACAAACCTGCAAAGCAAGGATTGTAAAATTCTTATTACCTGGCGAGCAGTCGTGATAATGTTTTACTGTTGCTTAAGCGTGGAAATAATTGAGTTCGACTTACTGTGTGCACTTTATAAGTATATAGTGTGAGCGAATAGCTATAGCGATAGCTTATAATAGATATATATACAGGGTTTTTCATTTCGAACCGAAAACTTTGGCAGCCCTGCGTTCGACAACCGCAGCTGTCATCTGTCGTTGCATTGTGTTAATATTATAGTTTAGTGTTTGCCATTTATGAAAATGGACCGATTTAGCATCGCTCAACGTGTAAACATAGTGAAAATTTACTACAAAAATGGTAAAAATTTGAGCACCACTTTTCGCGCACTAAGGAAGGATTTCGGACGTCACGGAAGGCCTGTTTTGTCAACAATTTCGGATTTATTGGCGAAATTCGAACGAACTGGTTCTGTACAAGATGTACAGAGGCCAATACGTAATCGCCCTGCTCGTTCGGCCGAAAATATTGCTGCTGTAGCTGCTGACGAAGGACAGACCGTTACCGTCAATTCTGAACGTTATGGCCGTATGATAACCGAGTATTTCTGGCCAGCGATCGAAGATGTGGATGTGGAGGAGATGTGGTTTCAACAGGACGGCGCTACATGCCACACAACACGACCGAACATGACAGAATTGCAAACCAGGTTCGATAAACGCATAATTTCGCGTTTTGGTGATGCCAATTGGCCGTCAAGATCGTGCGAGCTGAACCCTTTGGACTTTTTTCTTTGGGGCTACGCGAAAGACCAAGTCTATGCAGACAATCCGCTGACTCTGGAGCATTTGAGGGACAACATACGTGCAGTTCTTGGCGCCTTACAGCCTGCTATATGTAAAAAAGTCATCGAAAATTACCTAAAAAGAATCGAGGTGTGCCAGGCTGCTCGTGGCGGTCATTTGAATGATGTCATATTCCATTTCTAATGGCACAAACCAAATATTATTTTGATAATAAAGTTTCATCAAAATTCAAATTTTAATTTATTTTTTTTCTTTATTTACTTTTTCGGCTCATGATGAAAAACCCTGTATAATATAATATATATAAAAATATGTAAGAGTATATGCAAACAAATGCCGAAAAATGTTTGAAAAAATTGTTTGATACTCTGCCCGTCTTAAACCGGTTCGCACCCAATGCTACTCGGACCAAATATTTGTGGACCTGCAATGGCGTGGGAGTTAATTAAGCAAAAATAATTGCTGAAGTTTTTAGACGAGTCAATAAAAAGCGAATAACAACAACAATGAGAACATGAACATTTACTAAAAGCCAGTAAATAAAGACGCTCGTATTTACCGCAAACGCCGCTGCAGCCACAATGCAAACAGCGGATTTACTGTACGCGCGCCTCGAGCCGGTCAGCTGTATTGGGTGGCTAAAGTCAACTGGGTGTGCGGCTCCGAAATGCACTGAATCATAAAAAGATCGGCCATCGAAATCCCGTTTAAACGACTGATGAAAGTCGGCATTAAGTTGTTGCCGATTTAGTAGGATTTTGCAGAGACAAACTGCAGGCAACTGCAGATATTTGGCATTCATCACATAAATACGTGTGATGTGTTTATTGTATGTGTATGTGTTTACAGTTGACAGCTGTCCACTGTAGAAGAATTGCATCAACATGAGAATACATAATTGTTGCACTGTGGGAGAGAAAGTGAATGGAGCCATGCAGATGTCTGTTATTTAATTCCTATAACAACGTGCGACAGAATTTTTCACACCGGGAGAAATCCATATGTGCGTGAAACTAGAGACCAAACATAGTAATACTGCGTACTCATTTTTTCATTTTTACATCCTTTGTCCTTTTAAAAGGACTTCAAAATTTTGAAGGGCATAAAAAATAAAAAAAATATAAATAATAATTAACCTCGATATGGCGATACGTATATCAAATGAAAGAGGAAAGGCTCAAGAATTAAAAAAAATTGATTCTTTATCTATTTGTAAAAAAAGGATATGAAAAAGGTCCTTTGAAAATTTTAATCCTTTATATCCTTGAAAATTTACATCGAATTTTCTTGAAAAGTAAGTATGTTAAAACCCCAAATCTCCTTGATCACGTGTCATAATTTCATTATTCTCGCTTCATTGATTTTGTATCTTTTTATTATTTAAAATACTGATACTCAAATAAATTAGAATTTTTGTACTTCATTAGACTTGCAGCTTCCGCCTTTTTTTAATAACTTTCGAACCAATAAAGTTAGAGTAATGAAATTTTTACACTTGATCAAGGAGGGTTTTAACATAGTTACTTTTCAAGAAAATTCTATATAAATTTTCAAGGATATAAACGATTAAAATTTTCAAAGGACCTTTTTCTTTCATTTGATATACATATCGCCATATTCTAACGAGGTTAAGTATTTTTTTATATTTTTTTAATTTTTTATCTCCTACAAAATTTTGAAGTCCTTTTAAAAGGACAAAGGATGTAGAAATGAAAAACTGAGTAGGCAGTATTACTATATTTGGTCTCTAGTTTCACGCACACATGGATTTCTCCCGGTGTGAAAAATTCTGTCGCACGGTGTTATAGGAATTAAATAACAGACATCTGCATGGCTCCATTCACTTTCTCTCCCACAGTGTTGACACTTCTGCTGAGTGCACACTTTCTGAGAGTCATTACAATATGAATACAGTAATTGCTGTAGGCAAAGCAAAAGCTGTGCACAAAAAGAAAGAGTGACAAAATAGAGAGAGTCATAACACACCATTCTCTTTAGTGAATATTCATTACTCACTTGTTCGTAAGGTTGTCAACATTAGTTAGCATCATTTGTATATAGTAACGGTATATTTCGTTTTTGTTTTCATTGTTGGTATTCGTTGACAATTTATTCACTTGATAGAACTTGATAGAAAAGCATTTTTTAGTTTCATTTTGAGCACACTACTCAATATGAATGATTCGAATCATTCATTTGATTTCGCTGTATTCACAGCATAAAGTGAATACAGTTTCTGTTTGAGTACACTATAAAATGACTCATTCAATTTATGAATACAGTACAATCTCTCACTCGAGGGCAAATTATTACTCATTCATTCACAATCACAAAAACGAATGTGAGTGAGTGAGTAGGTAATTTAAGAGTGAATGAGTCACAACACGTTTTGAGTGCAATCATGCAGACGTCTGCTAAATAAATCTATTTTCGATCAAATTCGGGTTCGGCCACAGGGCTGATAGCATTAAGTTATAGAGTAATTCACAGTGTTAAGCCTAGCAAACGTTTCGTTTTGCTTTTAGTTTAGCTTTCGTTCAGATCTGTTGCTCTGTTAAGATTGTCGCTGAGGCAACATTGGAGGCGTTCACCACTACTTCCTCTATTAGAAGATGAGACTTGTTTTACTTAGCCATTATGAGGTGAGTGTTGCATTATTCAGATATTTTGCGTAGTTGTTTCCTGATTTTGTTATCACTACATGTGACTACAGGACCTACTAGAGTCCAAACTGCCGCTTAGCTTTTACATATTGTGTACAGTTATAAAGTGAGGGATAGTGTCTAATTTAGCAGATTTCTTATTAGGTTTTCAGTTCAGATCTGTTGGGCTGTTTAGTCTGTCTCTGAGCCCGTTTAGGCGATATTGGCACCGTTAGTCATCGTGAACGAGATGAAACATATGTACATTACTTAGCGATCTACTCGAGAGATTTTGGATTGCTGTTTATTGATTTTGTTTTCATTAAATGATTGTTGTTTCAGTTATGAGCACATATATCGTAAACGAATCATCCGACTAAAAAATCCGACATACATTTTTTCAAAGTACAACATTATTATTATAATAAATAATAATATTTTTTACAACAGTACTTTCAGTTAAAATAGTATCTTGAACATGGGCCTAATGCACAATTGGAAGAAGTTGTCCAAATCGATTTAAGGGGGTAGTCAGGTAAGATCGACCATGTTTTAAGTAATTTTTTTTCATAAAAATTTTTATTCCACATTAAAATTTTTTTTATATGTTATTGTACATAGTTTTGAGTACTGAACAACATTTTTTTTATAAATGTTCGTTTATAGCCGGGAGAGATATGGGCGACCGGAAGACGCTATTTTGAAATCTGGCTGACACGATTTCTCCATTTTGGATGATCTGAAACATACCAAACAAATTTCATTTTGAAGTACAAATTAATGGCTCTCGTTTGACCTATAACTTTAAAAAAATATTATTAAATAAACTTTTAGTGCAATTGTAAAGTTTTTTCCTCTTTTTTTGCTTGTTTTTTGTTAATAATTGTGTCATAACGTTGTTACATAGAAATGGACAATAACGATAGTTCACGCGATAGCCAAACCTTTTCTGAAAATGTAAAAAAAAAGTTTAAGCAAATCGGTGCAGTAGATCGGCCGTAATCGTGTCAGCCAGCTCAAAAAATACTGTTTTGAGAAAAACGTGTTAAAGATCTTGCTAAAATTATCAATATCATCATCATAATCAGCTAATCTCATTTTCAATCGCTTTCGGATACTATCCGAGGTAAAGGAAGGTTACTACATGATTCCTAAGGGTTTAAATAGACCAAAACTGCAAAGACAAAATTTTCGATTTTTTGAAATAAATCTACCTGACTACCCCCCTTAACACTATTGCCGTCTCTCACCTACGCTGAAAATCCCTTCATTCTTGTTGAAAGTTGTGTCAAATCGTTAAAATTTGTCACAAGACACGACCAATTAAGTGGTAAAAACTTAAGGAAAATCACAAAAGAAGTCCAATCCAAAATTTTAATCAAATATTTAATTTAACTTTAACTTTGACAGCACCCAAACATGTTTAAACTGTAATTTAACTTTATTCATTGTACAACATACAATTACCACGACAGCGATATGTGCGTCTCACGTCGAACTTCTGGCATCTGTTCGTGTTGTGCGTGAGAAATTATAGTTGAAGCCAACTCTGATGTATGCAATTTACCCCACAAATTTTAATCATAACTCACTCAACTTGCATTGTATTTAAACTTTAAACTTTTCTAATTGAGCGATTAACTGTACTAGAAAAGTATTTATTCACGTTTTTGGTGTCTGTAGATATAGAAAAGTTAATCCTTTCAACAGCTAAAGCAACAGCGAAGGAAACGCTATAAAAGCACTGTTCCTAAGGCTAAGACTGTTCGACCAACCGCTGAGAAATGTCATCAGGAAGAAATCATCAGTCAAGGTGTCTGACAGTGGAACCACACGACTGTCCACGCAAAGTGCAGCGTCGCGACATGTTCCAATTCCTACGCCGGCTCATGTGGCTCGGGGCCATGCATCCGCTGCCCTTCGATCATCTATTTCCACAGTGCCTGCGGCCGCTGGCCACTCTGCTGGACGTCGGATACGAGCTGTTTTCGTACCTTGTGATGCTGCACATCGATGTCCTGTACGGATGCACAATCTACCTGAACTGGGGAACGGGCGGTATGGAGCTGACACTGGGCTGCATGATCCAGATGGTTGCTTACACGTGGGGCATCATCATCAAGCTGTTCTTCAAGCGCTTTGGACGGAGGCGCGTGGATGAGTTGATTCGGTACATCAACGAACGGTATAAACTGCGCTCGAACAATGGTATGCGGAGGAGGAGTAGAAAGATTTGCTAGTCTAATTTTGGATCTTGCAGGTTTCACTTATGTCACCATGGATCAATCGATGGCCTTGGCGAATAAATGCACGCAAATTTTCTTTTACAGCGCCGTGGTTGGAGCAGCGTTTTGGCTGATTGTACCCATTACGTATCCGGAACGTACTCTGCCCCTACCGTGTTGGTACCCGATCGACTATAAGGCGCCAGTTGTCTATGAGATCATTTATTTTCTGCAAGCCGTCGGCCAGTTGCAAATATGTACCGCATTTGCCATCACGAGCACCTTCTTTCTGACAGTCTGCGTACTCTTCTGCGGACAATACGACATACTCAACTGCAGTCTGAAGAACATAATGGCCACAGTTTACGTAGACATGCGAATGTCCGGAAACCAGTTACTGTACGCAATGTCTTTGAGATTTTGACAAACCTTAGCAGTTTATCTATTTTTGTTCGCAGAGCATTGAAGGAGAGCCAACAGATTGCCGAAGATGAGTTTGACCAATACTTCTGTTCGGTGGAGCAACAAACCGATATAGAATGCATCAACCAATCGATTGATGAGAGCATCCCGAAACCTGAGAGTTTCCAAGCGGCCTTCAAAGTGGCATTGAAGTCGTGTGTTGCGCATCATCTTTACATACTGGACGGGCTGGTGCAAGTGGAAGAGCTCTACTATTTCATATGGTTCTTCAAGTCGTTGGAGACAATTGTCATGATATGTCTGGTGGTGTTTGTCGCCGTCAAGGTACCAATGGGATTATTTGTGCTAATTGCTATGATGACAGCTTGCGATTTTAGTCCACTGCCGCTAATTCGGTGCTGCATGTGCTCTCTTTGGCACAGTACATAATACTCGCCATGTGGGATATGTTCATCATCTGCTATGCGGGTGAGATCGTCTTTCAGAACAGTCAACGCTGCGACGAGGCGCTGCTGCGTAGTCCCTGGTATCTGCATCTGGTTGAGATGAAGATGGACTCTCTGTTCTTTATGCTCAATGCACAGCGTCCATTTAAATTGACAGCTGGCAAGTTGTACAACATAAACCTGTCTCGGTACAGAAATGTTAGTGGTTCGATTGCATTTTAGAAATTAGAAATATAAATGGTTCTACTTGTAATGTATTTCTCTTTCAGATTGTGACTACATCGTTTTCCTTTTTTGCATTGCTACAAAACATTGATCAACGAAATAGGAATTCCAACTAACGCATAGAAGTAAGATTCATTAAATGCGTTTGTTACCTTCACTGCATTCTTCACTGCTTCAAAAATGAACAACAAATCGGAGGCGTCCTTCATTGGCGGCGACAGATTGAAACCACATTGTCCACAAGAAGCAGCGATGGGTCAATGAGCAACACTTCACAACTATTAACTTGAAGTAACTTGAATTCGTTTGTGAATAAATTCGAGGATTGCTCTGATACAACATTTTATTACTAGAGTTTAAGCTGGTCACGCGACGAGACTAGTCTCCAGTGACCAGTTGCACTCAGGTTTGCAGTCTCCCTAAGAAGATTGCAGTAAGCTTTTGATCTCAGTTCGCCGGAGCGTTGCTTTCGTGAAGCTGACCACGTCCGACAATTTGAGGTTCCTGAGCTCATCCCCGCGGAGAATCATGCTGCCGAGGCACATCTGCCTGAGCCGCCCGAAAGCTGGGAACTCACATATGAAGTGCACCGAGGTTTCGTCGTCCTCAAGGCAGATGTCACATAAAGCCGAGTTTTTGACCCCAATCCTGGTGAGATACTCGTTAAAAGGGATCAACCTTTTGACAAGCCCTAAGATAGTTCTCAAGCTAATCTTACCCAAGCCCAGCAGGTAGCTCGTTCTGTTGGGCATGGGCGCATCAATAAACATCTTCGACTGCGCATTTCTGAGCAAGCCTTGACCGCTGATACAGCATATTTATTTATTTATTTATGGAATTCGGTCTTGGAATTGAATTGAATTTTAATACTTCTTCAGAATAGATTACAATCAAAATTAAAGATGACTTTAGGCTAAAATTTAGTGATTTTATTTGAAACTTCAGTTTACAAAAAGAGAGAACTTATTTTTCTTAAGCACCAGATCAAACTCAAAAGATTTTATGTATTTAATAGCATTCAGTACTATTAAAATAAGGAGTGAACCAGAAAAAATTTAGAATTTTTAAGGACACATTCAAAAAAGTAATCGTCTGATTTTACTAAAATAAACTGCAGTTTATTATACATATCTTAAACTCTAATTCACAAAAAAATTAATGAAATATAATTAGCGGTTGCACATTTTTTTTTTCTTAACGTCCAGTCTCTAGACAGTACGTTCGGTGCCTACTGCACAGGCTTGCTTCCATCGATTTCGGAACTGTGCATGATTTTTGCAAACTTTTATTGTTTTTCTTAGGGTTTGCTTCATTATAGCCCAATATCTTTCAATAGGCCGAAGTTCCGAGCAGTTGGGAGGATTTGCCTCTTTTGGGACACCGTGACACAATTTTCTTCATACCATTCCATAGTTGACCTGGAGTAGTGGCTTGTCGCTAGGTCTGCCCAAAACAAAACTGTTCCTTTGTGCTGTTCAATAAATGGTAGAAGGCGTTTTTGGAGGCATTCAAGCAACTGCTTGAAGTCCGCCTAACAGTAGGATTCATCATCGAGAATCACGCAATTGAACTTGGTTATGTAGTTGTCATAGAGTTTTCGAGCCCGCGTCTTCACTATTTTTTCTTTTGCTTCCGGTCAGGCACTTTTTGCTATTCGTAGGTCCTTAATCCTTGAGTTCACTTATAGTTATCGCATCACAGTTGATTGCGATGTGCCTGATGTAGCTGCAACATCTCGAGTCGACCTCGTGGGGTTATTCCGATATGTGCTAACAACGCTTTTCAGCACTTCTGGGTTACTTGGACCCTTTTTTCTGCCTGATTCTTCGGCTCTGTAGATGGAGTTTCCCGCGTTGTAGTTGTTTATAACATTATAAACCGTCGCTACGCTCGCTTTGCTTTCTTATGCAATGCTTAGTCTAGACTTCGTTTTATCAGTCAAGTAAATGTCCAGTATTAATTTGCGGCAGCGCTCTTGTGGGCTGGACATGTTGACTAAAGTAGATCCAAGATGCAATTGACTAATATAGCAAGAAACTGCAATATTTTTAGATACTTTCACTTGCAAACACCACGCTCCTAACTCTTGACATTTTCGTATGCTGGGTGCGTAAACATTCTACAATTTTTCCGGTTCACCTCTTACGATCTATGTACGTGTTTCATCCATTAGTCGTCCTGTGGAAGCCAATATCAAATGCAACTGAAAAGCTAAGACCTTTGCATGGAACATGGAAGTAGATTTTGCACCATTGATCACATTATTATATATGCAATGACAGATCTTGCAGATCTTTTACATCGTACTTAGTAAAGTTAGATCATACAATTACGTGGAGCACATTGGAATGAATTTGTACGCTTACCAGGCCTTCGCCTTCATACCTCTGATTTCGTTTTAGTCTAAATGTAATTTAAAACTGAATTAAAAGGTGTGTGTTTACTGCAGATTGAAATACAACTCTACCATCATGTCTTGAAAATAATATCATTCAAATGAGCTCTGCAGCTTCTTTTACAAAAATCGATCCGAGAGGTTCAATTGAATCATTCAAATGTCCTTTGCAGCTTTTTTTACAGGACTGGATTCAAGAGATCTAATTTTTTTTTACTCTTGCATAAATCGTGCTGGATCTCATCAATGGTTTTAATGATGTTAGTCTCTACTTAGTCATTGGCTGTTGGTTTGTTGCCACAAACCAGCGACTTAGGTTAAGTAAGCTGGCAGGACAAGTTGGCCACGCATAGACCCTGTTGGGTTCCTACCGATTAATATACCGATTAAATACTCGTAATATATAATAATACCAATTTAATACCGATTAAAAAAACTTGGATTCGCATAACAGGAGCACGCACAAGCTGTGGGCTTACGATAAAAATGTTTGACGTTGGCTTGCCTTTTAATTTGTTTTCTTGTCTTGTTCACAAAAATATGGTCACAAAAGTTATTAAAAATTGTGAAATATTGTAAAAGCACTATGAAAAACAGTAGAAAATAGTGGGTTAGAATTAACAATTAAAAATAAATTTGTAGTTTCAAAAATATTAAGTACAAAAGAAGTATCGAAAATAATAATAACATTTCAACTTCAAGTTAAATTTCAGCTTAAAAGAAGATTTTAACAATCCAAAGTAAATGAAAAAGTTTATTTAAAAAGTTATGAACTATTTTCTCTTTAGTTTTCAGTAGCTTGTACTTGCTGATTGCAGTTCATATCCAGATATTCTTTATGATACCTTTCGGGTATCATGATACCTACGGCAGCCGCCGTTTCTCAGTTGGTTAGTGCGTTGGACCGCGAGTCGAAGGCAGCAACCTCAGGTTCGAATACTGCCTGTAATAACACCTAAAAAAAAAAATAACGGGAAAACTCGTTTTCTCTTTCGGTGGCTGTCCTCTCAGCTGGAAATGGCAAACCTCTGAGAGTAAAAATTGCTTATGAAAAAGCTCCCAACCTGCCGTTCGGAACCGGCATAAAACTGTAGGTCCCTTCCACCCGCGTACAAATTCACACGCACAACACGGGTGGTTGCGGGAAGCTAGGCCTTAGTCTCGCGTAAGCGGGCTGTCGTGCAAGTCAATTATTATTAAAAAATTATTATTACCTTTCGGGTATTATCCCTTTTTCACAAATGTTGCCTCGGTTGTATTGAATAATGTGTCATCTTTCGATATATAATTATACATCGTTACTTGATTAACGAAAAATCTGTAGGTATTATTTTCCCCATCAAAAAAAAACACCTTGAAATTCCAAATTTTCTGACTTTGACTTTGGAAAAAAAATATGTTAATAGGTTTATTGGTTTAGAAGTTACGGTCTGAAATGTTGAAAAGTCAAGGAAAATTCGAAAAAGTGGCACGCCCACTTTTTGGCAAAACGCAAACTAAGTTTCAAAAACGGTTTGCGGATTCGAAATTAGCGACCCCTTATTAGCCTAGAACTGATGTCAAAACCAGAAATGGCGAAATTGGTTGTCCTGTGTTATTCACCACTATGAACAATTATTGCTTATAAGCACTTCTCACAGGACTTTGTAGGAAGGACATCAGGTTTTCAAATTTTTTAAAATAAATTAAAATAAATAAAATAAAATAAAATATGTAGGTCTAAAAAAGTTTCATAGCGAAATTTTGTACTTTTTACATAATCGGGTTAAAAGCTGTCCCGAAAGGGTTAAAACTCACATAATACCTTTACAGTCAAAGATTTTATGATTCACGTGGATGTTTTCTCTACCAAAATTAACAAAACTTTTGTAATTTTTTTGTTTGTAATCAAAAAAATTTTCGAAAAAATGGCGCTTACGATAATCTGGCGACCATGGCTCGATATGTTTAACGACTTTAACTTTAACATTTCACAATTATTTTCTGTGCACATGATTCTCTGACCTTTTTCTCCGTCGAACTAAAAATACATACAACAATTTGAAATAGTGGTCTTACAACATAAACAACAAAAACAATAATAGAAAATAATAATAACATACAAGAAAAAATTTTAATAATTATAATATAATTGCAACAACAGTTACAACCGAACGAGTTTGGTTGCTTACTCTACTTGTTGTCATTACTTTTCCCTGTTGTTGTTTTTGTGTTATTTTCTGTACAAAATGCGCAATTGGGTAATTAAACAAAAGCAAGAAAAATCAACAAAAGCAAATGGCAACTTCAACTGTCAAGCAACATTAACATTAACAACAACAACAGTTACAATAACAACAAAAGCACCAGCAGCATTGGCAATGGTAGATATTATAATAATTAAGTTGCCGCAGTACAATAACACACAAACCGAGGCGTTGCACAGTGTTGCGAGTTCATAGAGTGGAGTGACAAAAATAGAAGAAGTAGTCGTACATAAATGAAATTTCGTATACGAGTACAGTTGTTGTATGAGTGAATAACTCACTGTGCAAAATTTCAATTAAATCTGAGCAAACTTACGACCATCTCCCATACAACTGAATTTGAAAAAACTTCATATTAACAATGAAAATCATCTTAGGTCACAAAAGCTACTTTCATAATATTTACATATTTCTTTTTTAATACAAATTTATTTATAAATGTGTACATGGATAAAAAGCGCTCATTTCAAAAGTAATCAAAATTACAAATTCGACAAATTACTGCTCAACTGCGCAGAAGTTACTCTGAGAGGGTTAAAGTCTATGACTGACCCCAACTAATTTTTCTTTCTGAATATTTCTTTCGAACATACTTACCCCCTATCTCCAATCTTTAATGAGGCTCCCATACAAAACTATCGTTTTTATAAAATGGGCCCCCCCCACGTTGCCCCCAGATGTGTCAAATGTAAGAACCACACTCATTTATTTTCTCTTCCAAATGTATTTCCATATATACCGAACTGCAATTTGCAACTTTTTAGGGGGCTGCTATACAAAACTAGTGATTTTCAATAGAATCGGCTTCCCATTTTGAAATGTAGTAAGGTAAGCGAGGATACATGATATCTCGGAAACTACTAAACATATTTGACTGATTTATTTAACAATAGGCAACACTTCTGAGTGCAAAAAATACAAAATTAATTTGAGTTAAAAAAATCACCTCCAGCGGGTTTCTCCCATATAAACGAAGTTGTTAAGTAAGCGAGGAAACATCGCATCTCGGAAACTACTAAACCCATTTGAATCATTTATTCAGCGATCGACAACATTCTCAAGTGCAAAAAATATAAAATTAATTAAAGTTAAAAAATTCACCACCAGAGGGCTTCACCCATACAAACGAAGTTGTGAGGTGTCAACTTTTTGGGTTTCTACGAAGCAAAAATCTAAATGTAATCGCAATTGAAACTCCATTAACCCCCTATTTCGAGTATAATTTAAATCGTACTTGATTTTTCGAAGCTACCTTCAACACATTTTTCAACCAACAATAAAGTAGTATTTGGCTAATTGCAATTAGAATTCTACAAATCGTTTAAAATATCGCGAATCGGTTCTTCATTAAAAAATGCCGATAACTTGTATTCACGCAATTATATGCATCACAAAATTTTACATCATAATGTCATAGATACATGCCAAAAATATAAAAAAATATTAAAATATTATTAATATTAAAAAATATTCAAAATATTAAAAAATGTTGAAAGTGTTTTTTTAATTCACCCTTAAAGCTTCAACTGAGTTTGTATTTACTTATCTCTTTATTTCATATTTTTCATAACGGCACTGCTCAAAGGCAAAAAAAATTAAAAAAATTTTGGTCTTACCACACCTCAATTTTGTTAAACTTACAACAAAAGTTTTACAACAAGTTTTAGGGACTCGCTCATAATGTTTGTTTTTTGTTTTTAATACCCCAAAGTGAAAGCAAACATTTGCTATTTCTACACATTTTTTTTCAAAGCTGTAATGGCTTACTTTAAAAGCTGATAACTTCTATGCTCTTCAATATTTTTTCTTAAAACTTGGAATTTATTGAATTAATTGAAGTATTTCCAACAAAACCTCATCAGAGTTTTGTGGTTATAATATTTGAATTTGGCATTTTTGTCACTGCAACACTGTGTGTCGAAATGTCAGTGCGACAGAATTGCGGTATTGCGACGCAGCATAAAAGCGTTGTTCAGCGCATGGCGGCCGGCACTTTTGGCTGCCGCAGCGGAGTACAAAAAGTGCAAAATATTTGCATTTAGTGTGAACATGATTTTTTCTTTAGCAAAAGAAAAAAAAATTAACAAAATTATGAAAATAAAGTTCAGCACATTGCGCAAGCAGCGACCGCAAGCGTCGCGTTACAATGCATTTTGTTGCTGCCACCAGAGCTGAGGTCGTTGGCATGAAATCATTTTTGCTTGCAATTTTTTTAATTCATTTCATTTCATTTCAAATTTTTTCCTTTTTTTGGTTTAATTTTATTTCACTAATTTCGTGCAGCTTTCGTTTTTTACAATGTTTAATGCTTTTTAGTTTTTATTAAATTTATGTTTGTGCAAATTTGATGTTGCTTTAAAATTTGTTGTTGTTCGTAAACTTTTTTCCCTTTCAAAGTGGACAGCAAACATTTTCAATTTAGCGCACAGCTTAAATATTTAATTACTTTTTTGTTGCTATTGTTTTTGTTTCTTAGCTCTTAGATTAATTTGCAATATTCGTTTGTTTTTTTGTGGGTTTTGTAGCCAAATCTGCACATCTTTTTTTTTTTTTTTTTGGTTTTTTGTTGCTGCTTAGCGTTAATTGCCGCGTGACTAATGCATTTGAGCGACGTTTTGTGGCGCACACGAAGTCGACATTCGACGTGCTGCGTTCGTCTGCGCGTCAGTAGTCGAGTCGCCAAGATACCCTGTCGGACCTGAGACAACTAGTTCCCAAAATTCATTGGTCTTTCAACTGGTTTTTTGTAGTCAATTGGACAACTAGTTGTCCAAGTGACTGTCAGCGGATGCAGAAGTCAGTCAGTTCGCGTCTAATCGTTCACGTTCTGCGTGCGCGTTCATAGGCGAGAAGAGCACATAAAAATGAGAAAAACGAAACAGAGGTGAGAGAAGCAAAATAATACTGTTAAGCCTGATCTTGCGGTTGTTCTGCTACAACAACAACGTAGAAATGTTTGCATTTTTCGAACTTTCTGTTTCTATGACACGAAGTTTGCTCGATTTGCACGTTTTGTCTTGAATGATTTCAGTTAGAATTTTGGGTGGTTGTGTAAAGCAACGAATTGCAGCGGCAGCTTAAAGGTATGTATTAATATTATTTATTTATTTATTTATGAAATTATTCTTCAATTTATTTATTTATTTATTAATTGCAGGCGAAGTCCCCCAAACAGTTCCGGCAGAAGTGTGTCAACAAGTCGAAGTTCATCTTGGTTCATCTTTAACCCTTATTCTCATACCCGGGTACCCGGGTGCCCACTGCGATGTATTTTCGTGAAAAAAACTGACAAATAATAAATAATAAAATTTTTTTTTACCTTCCGGATCCTCGTTATTTAGGTGAAAAGCGAACAAATCATATATATAAAAAATTTTGTTTTCTATATTGAAAACTTAAAAATTTCATGAAATGGGTACCCGGGTACCCCGGGTGCCAAACGACGTTAGTAAGTTTGGGTATGAGAATAAGGGTTAAATGCACCAACAATTTTTTTTATTCGCGATGATTTTTTGTTTTTATTTTGAAATATTTTCAAAATAAAAGGAATATTTAAAAATCTCATCGTTTTATTTTCCTTTATAAAATTCAACTGCTTAGACAACTAGCCCATAACAAACTTGTTTGCAAACTAGTCGCTTTGCAACTAGTTTGCAAACTAGTTTACTTCGGACTAACCTTGGACTAGTTGCAAATGGATGCAGACGGGGACAATTGACCCTCGCGTAGGACACCGCCATGTTAAAAAGGTGAGTTTGCTACGGTCATATATGACTGTCAAGCGACCAGTTGAAAAACTAGACTTGGACCAGTCCCATTTCCCACAGGGATGCTTGTACACTTGCATGTAAATGTATGTACTCGTATGTATGTGTCTGTGAATGTGTTTGTGCGTTACTTTCATTTAGTCTCAACTCAAAAGTTGGTGTTCACAGAACACACGAAATGTAAAAGTGTGAAATTCAGTTGTTGAGTTTGTTGGAGGAAGTTTATTTATGTAAACTAATAAAACTGAATTTCAATTTAAAAGACTCGGAACCACTTAGTTTTCAGCTGCACGCTGCTTGGATTATGTTGAGATCATACAGTGAATTTCCTTGATTTAGAAGTAGTTTAGTAGTTTAGTTGTAGTTCGTACTACAAAGACAGTGGTGCATGCCGAGGTGTTTTGCTGGTTCAAAGCTGCGAAGGTAGGTTATAGTGGCTGCCTCTGTATGAGACTTTCTTAGAGCTCAATATGGGCCCGTTGTGATTCCACAAATTCCACACATTTGACTTGTGTATGCAACACTGTTTTTCAACGTCTCGAACGGAGAGTGGGAGGCGGTTGGTAGTTTTTTCTTCCACACTTGAGGGTTTTGCCATCGCCTACCCAGAGTGCACTTGTGCCAGTCTTATAATTCTCATCTGCTTCATGTGAATAGCCATAAAAGTAGACGAGTGTTTCATCAGCCTAGTGTTGCCAGATCAGGAGATTTCAGATCAGGAGGAAGAATTGTTTATGAGAAAGTTTAGGAGATTTATATTTTATGTTAGGGGATTTTTCTGATCCCTGGTGGATTTTTAGAAGATTTTTGGGTAACGAAGTATTAGGAATACTGGCAACAAAACATATTTTGCCAACTATTTTAATAGTCAAAGCATGCTATTGTGTTAAAAATTTGTAAGCGTACAAAATTTAAGCTCGTTCTATCTCGTTCTCACTTAGTTCTGTTACAATGAAATCCCGCCAAAAATGGTGGTTTTTGGTGTTTGTTGCTAAGCTGAAGATGAATAAAAAAAGGCTACATTAAAAAAAATTATATGTATATATTTTTATTTTTTTATGAATGACGCAAATTCTAAAAAAGATTTTAGGAAATTATTTTAACTTTTGGGAGGAAATTTCAGTATTTTTTTAAGATTTAGGAGAAAGTCATATCAGATATCTGACAACATTGTCCCAGCCCGAGGGACTGAACCTAGGGGAATTGAACCTAGGGCCTCTGGTGTGAGAATTCAGTGCCCTTCAAAGTTCTCGAATATGTGTTTGTTTATTACAAAAATCATGACTGGAAAATATAGATTCAAATGTTTGTAGGGAAACATCCAAAATGAATTTATAATTTGCTCCATTAAACAAATTCATTCATGTATCAAGTGTAAAAGTTCTACATAAAAAGTTGGTTTGAAAATGCAACGTTTTGAAAAGAAAGAGAGAACAGTTGTTTTATTTAAATTTTTTAAGTAGAATACAATTTGGACTAAAAAAGGTAGTTTAGGAGTCCAACAGACAGAAGAGAAAGAACAGTGATTGTAGGAAACATTGAAAGAAGGTGGATTCGTTGGTTGATTTGGTGATTGGTTTGGTGGTTGATACCACAGCTAAGTAGCGCAATTAGCACATAAAATGCAGTTTTGGTGCTAGATTCTTATTTGTGTTGATATTGGCTGGTATGTGAAATCCACTTTGTGAGATCCAAGAAGTGTAACTATCTTCCTGATCTCCATGGTTGGAGTTGTTCTGAGGTCTTTCGGGAAAGAAGTCGCGAGCGAACGTAGTCTGCTTCTTGCTAAACCAGGGCATGAACACAAAAAGAGGGTCAATGTCTCTAAGTGGTCCACCTCTCACAACTGCGATAATGATTGTTGCAAGCAGTTCCCTCGTCTTGTTCAGGGCGAACTTTGGCCATGTTTTCCTTCACGTGCTGCAATTAGAGACAGTTTGCTCCATCTTTCGTTAGCATGAGACCAAAAGTGGGCGTGTATGTCGTTCCCTGATCTGATAATGCCCAGAAATGATACATGTCCAGCCAGTTACCCTGCTTTTTCATTCTCTTCGATGTCCTTATGTCTTGGGACCCAGATCAGTGTGACGACTAGCTTACGACAGATGAGATTTTAAATGTCTTTGATTTGTATTTTCGATTTGATTGTATTTTCGAGGTTTGTTAACCGTTTCGACCCCAAATTTGCCTGAAAGCAACTTCACCTATGATATTTGTCCTTTTATAGCAAAAGTTACGATTGATTTATAGGGTTACTTTAAGTAGGCTCCAACAAATTAGTATTTTTAGAAGTGAATTCAAAGAAAATGACAACAATTTTACTGTTTTCCCCAAAATAATCTCCAATAATTTGCAGCGATATCAGGGAAAGTTTGTTTGATCATAACCCTGTTTCTTTAATAATAGTTTAATAAAATCGAAAAATGATAATTTTGTATTTTTTCAAAAATATTAAATAATTTTTCTGCAATATTGATACAAAATTTATTTAACCCGTTTTAAGCTAAAATTGTTCAAAAGTAAACTAGCTCTAGAATTCTAACAAAGAGGCGTGGCGACTTCAAATGTCGTGTGCACATTTCTTAGGCAGGAAGTGTTTCATGATTTAAATACCAGAAAGTAATATCGAGGGTAAAGTTCGGGGGGCGAAAGGCTTAAGTTTGACTCCAGCGTTTTGATGGCAGATTGTCTGTCTATGAAGACACTTTCACTTCAGCACTTTCTATGTTGTCTTAGAGCAGAGCCTTAACCGCCTCTAAGCCGCGTGCAGCATTTTCCAGGTGACTAAAAGCGATGCATCAACGCACTAAATGCTGCTTCAATGCGTTCTCGTCCAGTGATACAAGAAAATGTTATTTTGTTTAACAAATTTTACCTCTTATTTGTTATTAGTCGTAAATTTTGAAATCTCTTCGAAATGAGTCAATTTAAAATCGAATGATTGCATTGAAGTGGAACAATTTCAGCAAGAAGAAGTTAAATGTGAAACCATAACGAAATCACACATTTAAAACATAACGAGAAATCAAAAATTGCTAACACAATAACTCGAAATAGTTAACAGCGAAATGCATTTCCACATCAATCGCGTTTAATGAGTGCAAATGTGCGCGTGAGCGTGTGTGCGTGCGTTTGTGTGTGTGCGCGCACTCGCTGCAATGCAATGTGTGAATATGCAATCTGTCTGACGTCTGTCTGTACAGTGCAGTGCAAAAATTGAAATGAAAAATGGAGTAAAGCAGAGAATATAAAAAAATGTATGAAAAATATTAATTTCGAAAATTTTTACGCTTTTAAAGTGAAAACTCACGAGCGCTGAAATAGCAACAACAACAATTATTAACTGCAACGACAGCTACAGCAACGATTGCGCGTAACGGCTGACGCCGTGAACAAAGCGTAACAATGCGCGTAGCCGCTGAGATTCCGTTAGCCAGTCAGCCAGACGGCCAGCACCGGCCGCTCCAACCACTTAACCCAACTCTACTCAAACAAACGCTGCGAGGCGGCGCAGTGACTGTGGCGCAATTAAGTGCTGTGCCACCAAAATCACAACAACAACAACAAGACCAGTGATAACCACAAAAACAGCACTAAAACCCGAAATAGCGCAAATGTGTCCCGAAATTTCGGCGGCACACCGCATGCAGCTATTTTAGATTCTCTGTTAGTGCGCCAGTCTGTCTGTACGTCTGCCCGTCTCTATGTCTGTGGTCCGCGTGCTGAGCCACTTCTACAATTGTTGTTGTTGTTTTTTTTGTTTTGTTTTAATTTGCCAACTGTGCGCGCGATTTTATTGCCGCGTCGCGTGCGGCAAGTGCGGCCATGTTATGTCGCGTGTTTGTCTGCGGATTATTTGGCGGCGCTGCATGTGGGCGATGGGCGCGATGTCGTCGTGAGCCTGCACAGATGAGTCACAAAGCGCGCACACACACACACACAGATATACATTCATACATATGTGGTATGAATGCGCGTATGAAATTGCAGGTGCCGCAACTAAACCAGCTTTTACTAGCAATTTGCTTCATTAGCGTTGCGGACAACGACAACAGTTCACCTGTTCCGGTCTGCCTGTGTCTGTGTGTGTTGTTTGTATGTTTGTGTGCATTAACTGGTATTGCAATTTTCCATTTTTTCGCTTCGCATCGTTCATTTCCGCGTTTTTAATTGGTGCAGTTTTCATTGGCATGCAGTTCCATCCACTCGACGAATGCTTTGTGCGCAGTTGGAGCGTCGAGAGTGCAGCGAAAGCACAGTTGGCTGGAAATTAATTGGATTGCCGCACACGCATCAACGGCCTCGTGACCTTTGGCCGCCGCCATTGCTGCACATTTGCACGCACCGCATAAAAGGTCAGTGGCGGTGAGAAGACGGTGGATGCTGGTCAGATCAGGGCGCGAATCCATCCCAATCTGTTTATCGCCTTCGAAGAGCTTTAAAAGGCAATCAAACCTAATTAAATGTGCTTTATGAAGGTTCGATTTTAAAGGGTTTTCCACTTTACAAGTTTTGGGTTTGTGTCTAAACTGACTGACTGCTTATTGCTTCAACGTTTCAGGAGTCAACGTTGCCCTTCTTCAATATTTGTGCTTCGTCATTGTCTCTTTTTTGCCATGAAGTGCTACGTCATTCAACAATCCATTGAAATAGTGAATATTTATTATAATTAAGAATCTTAAATGTTTGCGAAGAAATCATTTTCAGTGATGAAGCACATTTTCCGTTGAGCAAAACTTGCCACATTTGGAAGGAGACTCATCCATTTTGTCAGGAAAAACTTACTGTTTGGTATTGGTTTTGGTCAGGTGGCATCATTGAGACATAAATATTCCGAAACGCCAACAGTTTTGACCCATGACTGACTAACTTATTTTGGCCTCAATTGGATAACATGCACATGGACGTGATGTGGTTGCAACAAGATTATGCAACTTATTAAACATGGATGCTACATTGAAGTTGCTCTAAGAATAGTAATTAGAACGCTTTATTGCCAGAAGAGGCGATGTGGACTGTCAGCCAATATCGAACGATTGACGCCCTTAGACTTGGAGCTTTTTCTCTGTTTGCCATAAAACCAAAAAAAGTTGACCAATTGAAGAGTAGAATCATTCAGACCATTGCACAGTGATTCGACTCCATACAACCGCGGGACAAAATTAGAAGGAGTGGTCCGTTCTTCATAAAATTTGGTATACTAGTTAATCATGGTCTGCTGAATTCTCCATTTTGTTTTTCTTAAACTTTTGTAGTTTGGCAATGTCTGAGACTTAAATTTGCAATTTTCGTCATTTGCTGACGTTGATGCTGAGCTATAGCAACGAGTCTGTTGGCTAGATTTTTCAGATTTTACATTTAATCGGTAATGTCGACATTGATAATTGCAAAGAGTAACAGAAATTGTCCAAGGACCCTTTAGTTTTTCAATAAAAACGATAATAATAGACCTATGTTTTGCTTTTTTTCAGTTTTCTCAATTTTTCATGCTGATTGCATACTTTTAGGGATGAAAAAAATAAATGTTGTCGAAAAATACATGCTTAGACCACTTTTCAAATCGAATTATTTTCTGAGATCGGAAGATATCGGTGGATATAATTACATTATCGGACAAAGAAAGAATGCTTTTTAATATAAAAAAAATCTAGGAACATACTTTCACATACTTTTTAGATATTTTCCTCTAAGTTTTGCCAATTTTCAGATTTTTAATTTAGAAAAATATTTCAAATTAAAAGTGAAGTAAAAGCCTTAGCTTTGCAAATTTTGAGAAAACATTAAAAGCGAAAATGACCACATCATTTCTTAATCTATATTGAAAGTTTTAGCAACTTCTTGGTAACCATGTATTTTTAAAATTTTTTTTACTCAATAGACTAAAAAACAGAAAATATGTGTTTACATTTTTTTGTGAAAAAAGTTTCAAATTTGAGCCGCTTTTGCACAGACACTAATTAATTTTTCGCACAGATTTTTTTGGGTTTTCTTAGTTGGAGTTTTACTTTTCAAATGACATCAAAATTGTTAAATTCTGAGACTATAAATTTTTGGAATTTTGTCTATGGAACGAATCACTGTGCATTGGTTTGATCCATCGTGTTATATGCAACGTTGCCATATAAGAAAAAACCTTTCAGCTCAAATCCTGTTAAACAATGGCATTAAAAGTAAAAGAGAGTTGTCTAAAGTCCGGTCCGGTTTGGTTTTTTATCATCATTTTCCACGATGAAAATATTTTCGAGCTCCAAATATATTGTTGGATAGATATTCTAAATGACTATCTGTTTGCTTAATATGATTTATAATTTCGATTGAAAATTTTGTTAATTGTTTTCAATAATCTGAAAGGCTTAAAATCGGGTATTCAAGGATATTCAAGGATAAAGTTTTAAAAGGACATTTTCAATACCTCTTCGCCCTTTTGCACCAAAACATTAAATTTTCTAAGATTCTAAGGATTTTTCTCTTTCATTTGATACCCATATTGTTATTCTACAATGCGCTCAATTTTTAAAATAATTATTTTAAATAAACATGTCCTTGGAATTTCAAAGTCCTTTAAAAAAAAATCCTGACGTCAGAGAGAAAAACTAAAAACGCAGTTTTACTACATTTGGCTCCTAGATTCGCGAGTATATAACTTTTTTCGTGTATAAAATTTGTTGTCGCACGGTGTAATCTATGTTAGCTTCATAATAAATGTTATCGATCTGAATCATAACAGTTCAACATAGACATTTTTAAGATTTTCACTATTCCCAACTTTTGTTCGGCCTAAAACAACTGCTTGCCAATAGAAACTCGTCGCCTGAGAAAACGATTGTCATTTGTGGTATTCAATTCAATGGAACCTACGACATTAGTTTTCTGCGGCGACGAAATGTTGATACTTTTAAAAAAATCATACTATAGCACAGAATTCTTGCATAAATTTATGTACTCAACAACTCCCACTTTAAGTCAGACACAATGCCTCACTTACGCAGCCATTCGCCACTCATTTCGTCTCGAACACAATAAATCTCATTGGCTTTTAGGGTTTCACTACATATATTTTTATTGCACTTCTTAACACAAATTAAATATTACATAATATGAACGTGCAACAAGTTGCTAGAGAGAGCGAGAGAGAGAGAAAAGGGGAGACAGGCAAACTAAACTTATTCAATTTGCAGTGAATAAGTTTGCGAAAAATTGGACAGAATAAAAATGCTCAATAAGATGATTTTGCCATTTTACGAGCGCGCAATCCACTCGAAAAGTGTATGGTAGCAGTTGTTGTTGTTGTTGTTGTTGTACGGCATACACTCCGTGTCACTTAAATGTGCGTTACACGCATCCAGTAGAATGGAAATCCAGCTGATGTCGTCGCTGCCACTGCGGTTCGGCTTCTGTCGCTGTGTTGCACACCGATATGAAATACTAAAGATACCACTAGATACGCACGGTGAATCTCCAACAAAAATCAAAACCAAAATCAACAAAACAAAGAGTAACAATTTACTGTGCTTTGCTTTCTTCGTCTTCTCTCGTTGCGTTGCCCGCTGCTTGAGTTCCTTCAAACTTGCACATATTGTTCTTTGTCTGTTTATTGTTTTTGTTGTTGTTATTGTAGATATTATTGTTGATCTTATTGTTGTAGTGGTTGCTATTGTTGTGGACGCAGTTAGTGTTGCTGCTGCTGTCAGTGCTGGTGCTCACTTCAACTGCACCAGCACCATGAAGTAAGTGACGACAGCGCCAAGAACCTGTATGGATAAAATACCAACAACAATGAGCAAGTATGTACTTAGTTGTTGAAAATAAATCGAGTGAGTATATTTTGTTGCCCGAAGGACACTTTGCCAAAGGCGAATGCTCACAACACAAACACGAACACACTCACACACGTATACACAAAGATACAAATTGCCATTTGAACCCACAAGCAGCGCCGCCTGACACGACGGCACTTGGGGCCAATACACAATTCAACCACCACAACAACAATAACAATCATACAGTTGCCAACCAGCGGCACATACCGAGGCAAACAAATCCAGCGACACGATAAAGAATTTCGCCCCCGAGATGGACATCGCCTTCTGACACTGCTGGCACACAATCTGCACAAAAGTCTTTGCCTCCTCGGAGCCGTCGTACCAGTGGCAGGAGTAGGCCGCCTCCATGACAGATGAACTCTGCGGTCGTGTGGAAAGAGAAAAGAGAGAACAAAATGTGACACAGTGAATAGCATTTTTGCGGAAGCATTTCGAAACTAAAAAACTAAACAAAAAATACGCAACAACAATACAATGTCAGCAAATCGAGTAAGCGCCAAACAAAAGTGAAGCATCAGCATGCAGTGCGAGGCTGGCAAAGCAGCTCAGCGCAATTCCAATGGCACGCAGCCCTTTTCAAGCGTATTTGTTGCTTTTGCATGCTGCACCTCCTGGCTTGGCCGCTCGTTCTGCTCACTCACCTCCTCGATTAGCCGATTTCCAAATATGCAAAAGTGAAAGACCTGCGCCAGCGCGTAGCCCAAGTAGCCGGCAACGGTGAACGCGTACACACCGACGCCGGTGACTTTGGTGGCCTGGTAAGCCAACAGCGTCAACATTATTGTCGATGTCAACATGTGCAACAGCAGCGCTCCGCCGTAGGTGTCGCCAATCGCTGCCACTAATCTGCAAATTGAACGTAACAAAAAGAACGTAAATTTTTAAACTCCCCAAATGACACATTGAAGCGATTGGCAATTGGCTATAAATGTATTAGGGAGAGACCTAAAATAGTTATTATCCATATTTTTGTAAATTAAAAAATTTCCCTCATTTAAGAAATTTCTATAAATATTGCTTTGTAATAAATATTCTCAATAAGAAATTTTTTACGTGTCCCTTAACTATTATCATGTAATAAATATTTTTGCGTTGCGTAATAACTTTTATAAAAAACAAATATATTTTTCGTTAATAAGTTTTAATTATGATTTTTTTTAATTTACGTGTCCGATAACACTGTGCAAGTCCAAAATTTAGACATGGGGGGGACCTACTGGGTGAGTTTTCTATAGGTATACTGAGTTGAGATCCACCAGCCGTTTGGTAAGATTGGCTCTAGTTTATGAGAAATCCGACTTTGAAGTTTGGTAATTTTCGTCAAATTTGTCGCTTAAGTAGGTCCTAAATCGTTCCGAATATCGCTTTACTGTCTTCGGCAAGTTTGTAGATATTTTAACGACCAACACATTTGCTTAAGACACCAATCCAAAAAAAATACATTTAAACTGTGTAATTGCGATATGTGCATTTTTGAGCGCAGCGCAACGTGGCGTATGAGTGTCATTTAATTATAATTAACACTCATATAATTGACACTCATACGCCACGTTGCGCTGCGCTCAAAAATGCACATATCGCAATTACACAGTTTAAATGTATTTTTTTTGGATTGGTGTCTTAAGCAAAGCAAAAAGCAAAAAATCCCAATCCCAATAATTTTCGAGAACGAAAAAAAATTTGTTTCGTATAACAGTTATTAAATTAAAAAAAGTTAATGGTTGCAAATAATAATTATAATCAACAAGACAAATTTATGTTGCATTTTAATAGTTACATTGCAATTACTTTCTTAAAAAAAGTATAATAGTTAAGTCCCTGGTGTTAGAAATTGCAATTCGGGGCCAGTTTTATAATCCCGGGATTTTCAGTACTGAAAAGCGCATCCCCGGGATCCCGGAATTTTTTCTGGATTGAATACAGTATTTTAAGGATCTAAGTCAGACGTCTTTGTCAAACAAATAAATCAAATAAATTTTATTTTCGTATTAAATATAATTCTGTGTTCTTACCTTAAAACTATCTTAAAATTAATAACATAGAAATAATTAATAATTAATTTAATTTAAAATTGTTGTTTAATCATGTAACAACATTTGTGAAACAATTTGAAATGAGGTAAAGAAAATAAATGGAACTACTACTACTATTATCTTTCATCTTAGATTTTAAAACCAGAGGATCTATCTATAAAAAAACATTCGAAAATTTTTGATTTTTGAAAATGGTCGAAAAATTCACTTTTTTCACTTCACTTTCACCGTCAGTAATTTCCCCAAATCTCATCTGATTTGGACAATCTGTATATGGCTAGAAAGGCAAAGGTATTATCTTCTGACCAACGGACAGCTTGCGTTAGTCGGATGATTCGTTTACGAGATATGTGCTCATAACTGAAACAACAGGGGAAAAACAGGTTTTTCGAAGATTTTTCGAAAAGGCTTCTTAAAAAATTTTTTTAATTTTCAGTTTCGTATGCAGCGGCCTAAAGTTAGTCTAGAAAGGTTAGGTGCACGCGATTAACCCATTTTTTGTCGAGTAGTGTAATTCAAGTTTTTTTATAGCTTTAAACCTTTTAAGGGTTTTTATTTGACAAAAGCAACCACTAAGCTATTTTTATGTTTTGATCCCGGGATTTTTCGAGACCAAAATTTTTCACGATCCCGGAATTTTGGGATTCGGGATCCCGGGATTTCAATCCCTAATATGTATCTATAGCTATGAACGTACTTTTAAATTACAAATTTAGCAATTTCAAATTAAATAAATGATTCTTCTATAAGAAACTTTTGAAGAACATTGATTACTTAAGAGGTGCTTCTGCAATAAAACCCGTGTGACGCTTATTCCATTGAATCATCTACTGGTGTAGAGGCTGGTATAGTGGGACCAAAATTCAACACATTCCATTCACTAAGCAACGATACTTCAATATTCAAAGTTGAACTCTTTGCAATAGTAGAGGCAGTTCGGATTATCACCAAAGGAAACCCCAGAAGAGAACAATTCATATTACTCTCGGACAACTTTTCAGTAAAAGCTTTGGATAGCTACTCTTTATCACCAAAAATCCTCTTAGACTGCCACAAGGAACTCAATAGGTATCCAGAATTCAGTAGTTCTGGTTTGGATACCAAGGCATGAGGGCCATGAAGGCAAAGAAATGGCAGATTTACAAGCCACGAACAGCGCAGAGAGCCCATTTAAAGGGTCTGCCCCGAAATTCGGTTTCAGTAAAACTGACCTGAATCAGAACATTCGCAACTGAAACCAAAAACAAACAATTATACTGGAACAACATGGAAGGTCTGCATCACTCCAAAGGGTTCCTAAACTTCGACAGGAAGAGAGCCATTAAGAGGAGTCGACTTAGGACCCTATGTGGTGCTATGAAAGGCCTCTTTTTCTGTAACAACTATCACACAAACAAGGCCTTGCCGACACAGCACGAGATGCAGATTCTGCAATGAAACTGATGAAATAATGGAACACATTATTACCAGTTGTCCTGCCCTGACACACAGACGTGCAAAGTTTCTGGGGAATCATAGCCTCGGTGAAAAGGATTTGATGCAAATATCGCAGAAGGGTCTGATTCAATGCCTAAGCATGTAAACCACCAGATGATTTTAGGGGCACAATAAACCTTTACAGTTCCAGTGCTTAGGGGCCTGGACCCAATCCATAATCATTGCACAACATTCCATTGAATTATGGCTGATGGCGAGCACAATTCTACGAACAGTTAATTTAATACAGTGGACCGAAGAATTGTTTGCCTAAGTCATGTGACATCACACCATTAGATTTTAGGTTATGTAAAGTTCAAAATCTACATTGAAAAACCAACTTAGATTGAAGAATTGGAAGCCGAGATTGGTCTCATTAATACTGCTTTAAATGTTGTTTGGAAAGGCAAAGGCATCACTGCAATTTTTTCAACTGATTGTGTCACAAGAAACTTAGACCACCTGATGATATGATTCTCATATTTTTAAGTTTTCATCTGTGTTGAACTAAGATTTAGGTTAAATTTTGGTCAGTTAAGTGCACATGTACCTACCGAGCTACAAATAAGGCACAAAATTAAGCCTTAAATAAAAGATGACACATTCACTCACACACACACACACACACACTTCTACCAACATTTAAACAGTTGCATGAGTTCCCACGTTTCGCCGTTGCTACACTTTCAATATTTTACATATTTTATAATGAACGACACTAATATCACAGAATATTCAAGTTCAATGCTTGACAATTATTTCAAGCGTACGAGTACATAGTTATGTACAAAAATATATCATACGTAAGTATGTAGTGTACAAATAAAAATGGCGTTAGAGTGTTTAATCGATCGTTCAAATTGCCTGCAATGGCGATTAATTGTGTGGCTAGTAAAACGGTAACTGAAGACATTTTAACGTCATCTATAAAAATATTGCTGACTGCTTCGATTACACAGGAAAAGTAAATAGAAATTTGGCCTAAAATCTAAAGAATTGATTCTAAAACAATGACTCAATGAAACAATGATTCAATGGTTCCATGATGACAATGATTCTAAAAACAAACACCAAGATGCCATTAGATTGTTGAATGAGGAGAATTCTCAATTTCAAGCGGCGAATTTTCACTTGGATTACTTAGATGAGAAAGTAATGCGTGATACATTGTTCTGGTTGTAGGAGGAAAGTTATATGATAAGAAGAGAAGTGAATAGTTTGAGATCTGGGGGGTTACTCTGTAATGCGATGCGAACATAAAATGTATCGCATTCGCACACTTAGTACTCTGAAATCCGACAATCGCATTGAAATTTTCTACTTTCGCATTTAGATTTTCCCCTTTCGCATTTGTAGCACTGCGTATTTCGATTTTAAATTTCAAAAAAATGCGATTGTTTACTTTTTTTTTATTTTGTTTGAATTTTATGACACTCGACGCTAGTAATGCCAATTAACTTTCGAAACAAAATAAGGGCCGTTTTTCAATAATGCGAAAGCGATACAGAGTACCGATTGACTTTCGCATCGCAACTCACTTTCGCATCGCTTTCGCTTTCGCATCGCATTACAGAGTAGCCCCCCAGAATAGTTTGACTTCAAACAGGGCACGAAAATTGATCTCATAGATGGATCTGTGACTTGCTAATGAATCTATGTATATTGGATCCACAAACACCAGCATCTCTGAAGATTTCCATCTCTTGCGTTCAGTCGGCAATGTTTCTAGCAGGGATCGGAAATAACAGTTATTTATGAAAACTATATTTGAAAAATTACTATGAAGGAAAGGTCGTACAAATAATTGATATATACCAATTCATTTCTTTTCGCACCGAGAATCAAACTTGGCAATAATTTTTTTTTTAAATTTTTTTAAAAAAATTTTTAAAAAAGAAATAAGAATTATTTTTTATTTATATTTTCAAAATCCTATAATAACAATTATTTTTGATTTTTTTCATATTAGTCTACAAAAAGTTTTTTCGATTTTTATTTTAGTTGTCCTATGATAACAATTATTGGTGACTTTTAGTTAAAAAAGTCATCAATAAAAATCAGTCAGTGAAAGGCATCAAAAAATCATTCAATGACTTTTATTTATAAAATTAATCAATAAAAATCAGTAGGTGCCTTTTTTTAAGTCATAATTAAAATAATTCAGTGACTTTTATTTATAAAAGTCATCAGTAAAAATCAGTAAGTGAATTTGATTTATAAAAGGCATAAAATAAAATCAGTCAGTGATTTTTATGTTTTAAGTCATCAATAAAAATCGTTCAGTTACATTTATTTATAAGAGTCATCAATAAAAATGAGTGACTTTTCGTTTTTAAGTCATCAATAAAAATCAGTGACCTTTAAAACTTATAACTGTTACGGTCCCTGGTTTCTAGCCTAACTAATCTACGAATTGCAACGTGTTTCAAACATTGAGAGCATTTTATAAAATATATTTACCCGCTTCAACTTCTCAAAGGCAAAAGCAAAATTAATTCAATAAGTTCAACTGAAACTTTGTTAATTACTATGGACACACATTAGCGTGGACTCTTATCTCAGTTATTTATGTTTTCGTACAACACTGCGTCATTGATTTTCGAAGATAATTTGATTAAATCGCAGCTCTCACTTCCTGCAGTTGTTTGACTACGGCGGCAATTCAACATGCAGCTACCATCTGTTGTGCAAATAAATTGAACCATTTATGTTGCAAGTATATTTGCAAACAGATAAAGGCAGACAATGTGCAACAACAGTGTGCACTGCTGTTCTGTGTAGCAATGAACAAGCAGCAACGATCTGCTGCGCCATTCGACGAAACTCTTCATACTGTTGACTTTTTCGCAAATACCCGTAAATTATTTGCACTGATTGCTAACACAAAATCACAACTGCAAACAAATAGCAACAGCAACCATATCGACAATGGCCAAACAATTGGCGAGACGATGGCGACTGCAGCGAGCGGGCATTGCAAATTTAAATTTCCTTTACAATCAGCTGTTTCCGCTCTGGCCGAATGCACACACACACACACACACAAATGCATACAAAACGCCCACTTGACAACAGACAATTTCGAACAGCGGCAGGTCGCTTAACACTGCAGCGCCCAGCCGAAGCTGCATTGTTCGTTCATGTCGCGCTCACCTCACAACGTGCTTGTGCCGCTCCACCCAGTATTTGATGGCGCTGCGCACCAACATTTCCTGCTTCTTGGTCAGACCGTTCGGATTGCCGGTCGTCCCGTTGACACCGTTGAACGTTTGCAGTGTCGACGGCGCACGAAACTGTGCGCCCCAATCGGCCTTCGAGCTGTAGACGCCGTTAATGTCCACATCGGCGGGCTCCTTCTCTGCAAAACATAATGAAGAAAAAAAAAAAGAGAGATGAGATTTCAGTTTTGCCTGGGTCGAGGTTATGTTTAACTTTCTAGTTCTCAGAAATAAGGTCCCTCTTGTGCTCTAAAATAATTGCGTAAATCTTTAGGAAAATAAATAAAATTTTGTAAGAAAGTTGGATGCTCCATTCCAATTCAAGTATGCCCTTTAGGTTCGCGACTTTCTGCGGAGACATTCTCATAACACGCTTCCTGATCCTATATATATCCAAATCTGTATACTGTTTCATTAAGACATCTTGAGTCAAAGGACCAGATAACACTGTGTGACAGTTTTGTGGAATCTGACCTGGAATTTGTCATAACTAATCGGTAGTACTGGTGTAGAGTAACAAAAGTCTAGCTGGGTTTTACGAACTTACTTTATACCAGTGACCGATTTTAGGTCAGAAAAAGCTGCTGCACAGTGTAATCTATTCTATCTATTCGGAGTACAAATCAGTTCGGTCCGATTTCAAAAGGTGGTTCTTGCAATTGTGAATGGTTCCTAGTGATGCCTCGAACACATAGACGACGGCAGCGACACAACTGCATTTGTCGAAATATAGAATCAGAACGTTCGTATGGGGACGATTATTTTGACGACTGCACTGCTACACGAACACCGAACACAGCTGTTGCTGTCGCCAAACATGCTTCAAAACAAATATTTTTCAATGGCAGTTTTCCAACTTTTTCGGTGTACTTTGAACAACAATTAAAAATTTGTTATTATTTAAGTTAAAATTTACTAGTTCTTAAAATTATTACACATTGGCATTTGTTTTAAATTAAATGTACAACGGAAAAAGGGTATAGACTAGAGTCCGACCGATTAATCGGCATCGGCATCGGCTAGTATCGGCCAATAAAATTGGTATCGGCATCGGATAGTATCGGCATCAGCCAAAAAAATAGGTATCGGCATCGGTATCGGCCTTTTTTGGCCGATGCCACATCGGCCGTTTTTGGTCGATGATGCATCGGCCTATTTTTCTGGTTTCCTTTTTTTTGTTTTCATTTTTTGTACCAACGGGTTCTTATACCCCTTTTCAGTAATGTATTTTTAGATACTCTTTAATATAAATGTTTCCTAGAAATGTTTTTTTTAAAACTAGGTATTCTCAAAAACACAGATTTTCTCGAAATGTCTATGCATTTCGTCTCTTAATGTGGATATCAGAAGAAGGGGCATGCAATTTTTCAATCTTATCCTTCTTTTTTAATTGGAAGCATTTTTTTAACAGGCCTGTTATTTTTTTCCAAATTTGTTTTCTGACTTCTTCCCACTGCATCTGTACAACGGGTCGCAATTTGAGAGTACAAATTTGAATATCAAAATCGTAATTTTAAGTTGAATAAAAAACTGAATTTGTATGCAATATTTACGTCATTTTTTTTGTTTCTCTCTCAATGGATAAATGTGATATATTATTTTTTTTAATACATGTTAATGTATTAGAATTCTGAGTTCTCTTGTTATTTTATTTAGTTTTTAATTATTTCTCTTCTCGTTGTTTTGTTATTTTGTGATGAATATTACAAACAATGTGTAATAGTTCCTTTTATTTTATAAAATAGACTGTTTTTTTTATTGAATTTGATTGAATTCATTCGTGTTATTTTTTCTATGTAATCGGCATCGGCATCGGCCGATTTTCGCCCTTTCGGCCGATTAATCGGCATCGGCCAACTCGCCCTTCCGGCCAAAAAATTTGGTATCGGTCGGACTCTACGATAGACGATTGCGGTAGTGCCGAAGCACTTTGAAATTTGTGTTTAGGAGCTCAAAAATATGATTGTGATAACGTTACTGCCGCTTTTATTGTAATCACGTAGTTGACTACATGGCGACGGTCGAAGCTGGTGCCATCTTGAAGTTGTGTGGCCGTATCGCTGCCGTCTTGAATGTCGGTAGGGCCACTACAGCTGATTGCAATGATTCCAGAGAGGTTAGACATCTGTCAGCAAAATTCACCTAATATCGCTTTGAGTTTATTTAAAAATTCTTGTTTTTTACTGTGTTGAATATGTATAACTTTGTGTTAACTAAGCAGCATTTACGGGATTGCTTTTTAGAAAAATAAAGGGTTTTTACAGCGAATTGTGACTGGGTATAAAAATGTATGTTCTACGACAACCGCAAGAAAATAAATATCGGTCACTCGTTGTCATCGACCGAAACATCAACGCGAAAACCGAATATTCATGGTTCTAAGATCCGGCTGTGTATCTGGTGGGACCAAAAGATAGTTTAAAACTATGAGCTGCCAAAACCTGGCGATTTCATTACGGGCTATCGGTCTAAGCTACAGTTGATTCGTTTTGAATACGAGCACAGACATGACAACATTATCCCAGTCGGAAATTTGGTAAGGTGATTCCAAAGTAATGCATGATTTATGCCTTATTTCGTATGCTGAAAACAGAACCGTACAGAAGTAAGGTATTCGTAAGCGAAGTTATGAATACTTCAATTTTAAGCTTACAAAGTAAGTAAGGAAAAAAATGCATGAAAAATAAAAAAAAAAACGATGACGCCCGAACAGAGACAAATGCCTACCCGGTAAGGTATTCGTAAGCGAAGTTATGAATACTTCAATTTTAAGCTTACAAAGTAAGTAAGGAAAAGTATGTATGAAAAATAAAAAAAATATAAGCTTCCAAAAGTAAGGTATTAGTAAGGTATGTTCCGAGTAGCTCCGATTTGTAGCATATGAGTAAAACAAGTTTGGATTGGAATCAATCATTGAATACATCATTCATAATGTAAGGTGGAAAAAGTAAGTATTTATTTGTAATCATTACGTATAGCTTACACTGTAAGCTATATTGTAAGGCATACTGCTTACGTTATATGCTATTGGTAAGCGAAAAGGTAAGCATGTGTTCGTGCGATGCTTACTTTTTCAACTATGCGTAAAGCATGTTTGGTATGCGCTCACTTTTATAAAGTCGCATTACCTTATTATACGAAAAAGTAAACAGTATTTGGAATGCAAGCACGAAGTATTCCGAGCATTTTCTTTGCATTCCTTTCTATTTACAATAGTAAGTGAGGGGGTAAGCATATGTGATTCTCTTTATACTTTACGAAATAATGCTTACGTCAGGCGGCCATTTCCTTAAAAAAGTAATGGGAATTCGTAGGGAATTCGTAGGGAAATATGGAGTACTCCACAACGAAAAATAAGCATTCCGTAATGCATTGATTCATCGTTCCATTTCCGACTGGGATTCTCTTCTCGTAAAACAATATTTGAAAACGCTCAAGTGAGACATTTTACCACACCCGCTGTATTCTTCGGATATTGGTACTTCCGATTACTGGTTGTTCCGACGAATTCAGCACAACTTGGCACGTCACCGGTTCACTTCTTTTGCAGAAATCGAAAATTGGCTCCTAACTTGGATCGCCCCCTAATATTCTAATATTGAGAGAGAAATTGAGCCTGAGAGACCACCAATGGATTATACTTGGATTAATTTGTCCCTTCATTTGGTTTTAAATAAATGCGTTTTCAGCCAACTGACCGAACTCATTTCTACTTCTAATTTTCATTAACTTTTTAAAACTAAAGTTAATCAATCTTGCTTACGCTAGATTTATAGATTAACTTTAGATTATAAATTAGTTTTTAGCAGATTTAACGACTAGTTAAGTTTCATCCATATTTATCGCAAACCATGAACAGCTCTGACTGTCAAAACCCATTTAATTCAATCTCCTGACTACTGTTCATCATCGGCTTCCTATCTCACTCACCTTCGTTTTGAATCAGCTCCGACTTGGAGTTGGCCGACAGGGAACGAAACAGCGCCGCCGAGTTGGGTCGGTACGTGTCCAGCGAGGCGGAGAACTCCATGAGCGGCTTCATGATGCTCTTGAGATGTTGCAGCTGCTCGCAGGCGAAAATCAGCCACGAGCACAACATCACATCGCACAAGTTCGAGTGGACCATGGAGAAGAGCAGATAGTAGACCTGATAGCCTAAGCTGATCATGTAGAACATTCCCTTGCCGGAGTCCCACGGGTAGAAGGATTTGATCGGCAGGCGCGGTATCTCCACGGTGATGGTCGTGTTGGTCTCCTTGTCGAAGGCGAACTTGACACTGTCGCCAAAGAAGGTAATCGTAGTCCAGGCTGTGGAAAATGGTTAGATTGATTGACAGATTGAATTGGGTGCAGTGTTGCGTTGCCATACCCACTGCCGAGGCCACTGTGGTAAGCATGACCAGCGTGAAGAGTTTGCGCATCTTGGCCAACGCTATGGCGTGGTAGCGTGCATCCGACTCGGCGAACAACGGATGTGTGTTCACCTGATTCCAAATGTTCAGCGTTCTGTAAAACGGAAATTGACCAATGTTGTCGGTAATCTCAATCAACTGGTCGATTAATTAAATCACTCGCTCGCACTCGCCACGGCTACGACTCATTTAATTAATGCCCGAAGCAATTAAAACACTTAAGGACTCTTAATCCTCTGACCCGCACTCACCTGTAGAACTGCTTTCGATTTACAGCAAAATAAATGAATTTCGTTATGCAGTGCGTGAAGAAGAGCGTCGTAATCGTGTTGCCCGACAGCTCGTTGACCTCGTCCGCATTCAGCGCCATATTCACCAAAATGAACACGAACTGCATCAGAATGAGCACCAAATGCATCGACGAGTAGATTTTCTTCACCAGTGCGGAGCCGCCAGTGAAATTGTGCATGAACAAGCCGGAATATTTCATCAGCTTGATGTTGGGCATCAGGTCGGCCACAAGGCCGACATATTTGCTGGGCTGCATGATGGCTTACGGCTGCGAATGGAAAAATAGTGAACGAGGCAATGAGCAAAAATCCACTTAAAACGCAAATGTTATTGAAAACTGCCTCTTTATTACCGAGTGAACTGATTTCAATTGGAAGCGCACAGTTTCATGAAAGTTGTAATAAAAAAATATTGTTAAAAGTCAGGAGTTTTCATAAAAAAAGTGTATTTTTATTCAGAAAATATGCTTACTTAACCAAGAGAAAAAAAGAAACTAAAACTAAAAGAAAAAGGGCATGAAAAAATTTAACACTGATGTAAAGTAAAAAAAAAAACAAAAAATGTTCGCAAAGCATTTGGCAAGAACAGTTTTCCTAATAGTTATCAAAGTAATCAGTCAAAATTGTGTCATGTAAGAACACTACACATTATCTGTAAACAAAACGTCGCTGCAGAAAACGAATGTCGTATGTTCCATTGAATTTCATAGCACATACGACAGTCGTTTTCTCAGGCGACAAAAAGGTGAACTTATTCTGGTGGCCCGGAGTGTACTTTTAAAACGCATTGTAGAAGAGCGTTTGAAAGTAGCCTCTGGGTTTAAAAGCCAGAGAAAAATCATTATACACTTTTCTTTTCTTAAAAATTTTCGAAGAAACCCTTAGCAGAGGATTTTTACAATGAAATATTTGGCTTTTAAATTTATTCTCATTGGAGCTGTAAATCTATATACATATCGTACATATAATTGTTTGTCCTGACTGGCTGGCTGATTGACTGACTGACTGATTCATCATCACCCAGCCCAAACCGCAAAAGCTACAAACCTGAAATCTGAACAACGCACAGTTTAACTTTAAAAAATGAATCTTCGCTAAGACGGAATTTTTTGAAATTCAGTGTCTAAAGGAGTAAAACATGGTTTAAGGTTTATATGAAGAAACCTTGTTTAATAAGACTATTGATTTCAAACTTGGTGAAAATACTCAAAATAATTCTAAAAATAATAATGAAAAAATAATTCGACATGTATTTTTTATTTTTTCGAAAATCAAAATTTAATGGCATCAACAATGGGTTACGGTGCGTATACGGCAACACTACAAAAAAATACCATGAACTGATGGGCCTATTAAACTCAAAGTTCGTGAAAACACTTGAAATCAAAAATAATTTAAAACGTATTTCTAATTATTTTGAAAATTAAAGCTTAAAGGTGTGAACCAAGGGTTAAAAGTTTGTATCACGAAACATGATTTTTTATGCCTTTTAACTTCACACTTTCTGAAAGTACTTCAAATGTGAAATAATTCGACACGTGTTTCTAATTCTTTCGAAAATCCAAATCTAACTGGGTCAACGATGGGTTAAAAGTTTGTATGGAAAAACAAGAACTTATGGACATTTTGACTTCAAACTTAGTGAAAGCATTCATTATGTGAAATATTTAGTTCGGTACGTGTTTTTAATTTTTTTCGAAAATAAAAATCTGATGGGCTCAATGACGGATTAAGAATTTCTATGATGAAACTGTGAAAAAATGAATTATTGGGCTCATTGACTTCAAACTTGGTGAAAGTACTCTTAGTGAGAAATAATTCGACAAGTGTTTTTGACTTTTTTGAAAATAAAAATCTAACGGGGTCAACGATGGCTTAAAAGTTGGAATGGAGAAACATTTTATTGGAGGTTTTTACTTCAAACTTGGTGAAAGTGCTTTAAATGATAAATAAATCGACACGTGTTTTTCATTTTTTTGAAAATCCTGGGTCAATGATCTGTTAAAAGTTTATGTGGAGAAACATAATTTAATAGGACTTCAACTATGGTGAAAGAACTCAAATGAAATGAGTTTGAAATAAAAATTACATTGTACAATGACACGATTAATATTTATTAGAAAGAGTTGATAAATAAGAGCTGTTAAATAAGAATTCCGTGGGTTGACTAACACATTATCCGAAGCTATAAAAAAAAATTCCGGCGTTCCTCAAGGAAATTATTTTGAACCACTCGTATTTTTTTTCCTTGCTAAGGATATTCCGAACATGGTAGATAAAAAGACGAAAGATTTATTCGACAACTAAAAAGAAGCCAGAGAGAACATTCTTCTATACTGCAGCTTCCTCAATCAACCCTCTCGACCCTTCTCATACACTCAAACTGTCTCATGTACGGAGATGATTTATGAATCTATAGCATAGCAGTATCGGATATGTGTCCTTTTGTCTAAAACTATTTTGCTTTTCTCACATTAAGTTGTGTTTTGATGTTTTCTCAACTGCATTGAAATCTCTACATGTGCAGCACTGCATGTTTCGTAAAGTAAAAGTACACGTGTCCTGTAATATGTCCGTGGTAGACCTATGCCTTGTTATCTCCACAGTGCCCAATTAATAAGACAGGAACCATGCCTGTTGCGAAACCAGTTGCATAGATCTTGATTGGAATATCTCCTCAACTGAGTTTGAGTGCCTCCTTCTTACAGTCAGAGTTCAATGAAGCTTTGGGAAAGCGTTGCTCTATTTGCTTAACAGATTTAACTTTCAAGCAACAAAATAAAATGAAAATTGGTAGCAAATATTTTCATAAAAGTGTAGAAAAATTTAAGAAATTTACTTAAGGTTGTTAAGATTCACTACATAGTTAACATTTTTCTTTAATCTACGAGCCAACGTACAACGTATTGCGTTGTTTCTGAAAGTATGTAGAGTTATGGACACTTGAGTTAAGCCCATCAAGGTCATAGGTGCTGGGGAGAACTTCTGCAGCGAGGTGATTTCACAATTGCGCAGTATGGGCCAGAAACTCTCTCTCTTTCTGAAAGGCGTAATGCACTGGAACATCGGATCAACGTGAAATGCATGGTCGCCAGTTTTTGAACGGGTTGCTTGGGAGAACCCCCAGAGTGATGGCATCAAATTGCTCATCTTGTCTCAACAGTTACCGAAGAAGTATCTGTGGAATAAGGCAACGTAAGCCACGTTTCGTCGATGCTCTGTTAACACTCTGCGCAATTGCAGGACCCTTAGCATAGGCAACACGACAACAATGAACGGACATTTGTTGGCAGCAGCAGCATTGCGCTCTTTTAGGGGTCATGGTAATTTTGCGGGAATTATCGCAGAGAGGGTTGGAGGCAATGCTAGAATGTTCGAGGACGAGTTACGCTCCGGGCAGACAAGTATAAAAGAGAATCGGGAATAATGCTGCGAGCACAGTTGCCACAGTTGGTTACTTTTAACCAAAATAGATCAAGTTTGTACGTTTGGTTACTTAGTTATTTCTGTTTGTGTTTGATGACTTTGTTGTAAAGGAATTCTAGGGTACAAATTTATTAAACACGTAACATAAGAAGATACCTTCTTCGTCTTGCTTACTTGTTTTCGCATTGTAAGGTGAGGAAAGAAGAACGTCCAAAAAATTTGTTTATCTCTTTTTATATTATTTATTTTAATTTTTTTTAACTTTGGGTTCTGTTTTAGAAGAATCTGGTTAAAAAAAATTTGATCTAGTTAATTAAAACCGTGGCTGCGAGTCAGTTTAGTTTCGTCGATCAGCAACGATGTAATGGGGAGTGTAAAAGAGAAGTAAAAGTAAAGTAACTAACGAATCAGTCAAGTGAAAATTACTTTGGAAAATTGTAAATAAAGTGACTAGAGTGTTGAACTGCGTTACAGAATTTCAGTGTGTTTTAGTTTGGCACAATCCAGCGGTATAAATCATGCCTGTGTTGGCCAGCAAAACTAATTTTTGCAATAATATGTTATGTATGGAAAACCCTGTATCTTCTGGATATAGGAGTCTGTTGATGCCACAGACGACTAAACATAGTTAGGTTTATTTTAGTATTTTCGTTTCCAAAGACAGAAGTGTTTTGAAACTAAAATTTCACAGTTTAATCCTCAACCTATTCACTTGAAAAATGTTTTACTATCACTTTTACAAAGTAATTCACAGATAAACTTGAAATCGAAACGAAAAAACTGTTTGAGCAGAAATCTAATTTTCTTCATTAGTTTTTATGAGAACATTTTAATTTGCTTGTGCTTACCTTCAACACTGTAAAGTTATCCGTTGTATAGTTTTGAGTTAACTAACTTCTTTCTAATTTATTTTTAAATTGAATTTTAGTTAATTTTTTCTTAGTTTAATTTCAACAGTCAACTTTCGATTGTTTTTACATTCTCACAAAATCTTTGAGTAACAATTTTTTTTGTATTTAAAAACAATGTTGTCAAAAATCCATTGGCCACTGCGGCTTCTTAACGAACAAGTGCCTGGTTTTATTTATTTATTTTGCTTTTGTTTTAATATTTTGTGTTTGATTTGCGTTGTCGCGGTGTTTGGTAGTTGCTGCCTACGCGTCTGCAACGAAAATGCGGCCGTGTCACGGTCAACACTGAACTTTTCTATGAAACTGATTGCTTTGAACAATAAATATTCAAATGCGCCAATGTGAAACGACGTGTCCTTAAAAATTTCAACAAGTAAATCTTCTCACAAACAAATACACTCACACACATAAGGGGGCAAGTTCAAAATGCGCCAAAGCCAATGGAACATTACATTACATTGTGTACACACACACTCGCATACAGTCACACACATATATTGTATATTTATATATAAGTATATATATATACATATATAGATATATGATATATGTATTGCGTTGACCCGCTGATATTGAAAATTGTGGAATATTAAAAATTCCACTTCAAACGACGCAAACGCAATATTTTACTTCCTCTGCCTATGTGTGTGTGCGTGCATGTGTTGCAGTACGTGTGCTAATCCGTATGCGTGTGTGTGTGTTCGTGTGCGTGTAATGCTTTGAAATTGTAGCTTCTGCAAGTCAACTACGAAATTCCCACAATTAATTCTGCCTGTCAGCCAGCCACTCACTCAATGAAAATCCTCAACGTGTATGCGATGAAAGCCTGCTTGCTGTCTCTGGTGGAATGGTGCGATGCGAAGGCGGCCGGGCAGGCGTGTTTTAAAATGCAAATGATAATGCCAACTGGTCAGCATATTCACATTCACATTCACACTCACACACCCACGCACACGGACACGCTGCGCACGGACACGTCGGTTCAGCTTAGTGCGACTCGCAATCGATCGATGCTCCTCTCGTATGTAAATTTCAAATGCCTTTCCCCATGCATAACCCCAACCGGGAGTGCGAGCAAACAAAAACTGACCTTTCATTGTACCGATGCAGGGACCAGCGTCCGTGCTGCGTTCTATTGCCGTTATTGTTATGGCTATTGTTATTGTTTTTGTTGTTGCCGCTGAAATTAACATAATTTCGTACAGGAGCAAGTTGGTGGTGCTGCGCGTCTCGTCTCGTTTCGCCTTGTAGAGTGTTGTCGTGTCGCGTTGGGCCCAGCGGTCGCAGGATATCGGCGGCCGCGCAGCGCAAAAGGCGGTCAAGGCACCGACACTTGTGGCAGCATTTATGCATCTCATTAAGCAATTTCGTTGCGTTGGTTTTATTTCTATCGCGGCCCAGCGTGGCTGAGCTGTCATCTTTGCCACATTATTCATGTATGTAAATGTTAAAAATATTCAAATAATCTTCAAGTCCACTCGAAAATGCTTAATGATGTGTAGAAAATGTACTAACAAAAATCCAAAAAACAAAAAAAAATAATAATTATTCAATTACAGGGTGTGTGACATGGGCGTAGTTTTCATGAAATGTTGCGCAGCTAACGACTGGGTGCCTTGGAATTAAAAGCTTCTACAATATTAATTACGGAATTTACGTAAATGCAGCCCAGTCAATGTTTTTGTTAATTGGAACAGGCGGTGATGCGTTCAGATATTAAATTTGTATGCAACCTAACACGAAACTCAATGGAATTCAACGCAATTCAACGAACACGCACCAAATAGGACAGAATAATCCTTTGGGATTAAGGTATACTACTGTGTACAAAGAATACCCGGAATTTGTTTATAATTCAAAAAATCTTTATTTATTCTTCCAAATCAATTTCATCGCCTTCAAAGTAGTCCCCCCCCCGATGCAATGCACTTATGCCAACGGACTTTCCAATCTTCGAAGCATGCCAAATAGTCACCTTCCGGTATGGCCTTCAATGCGCGCGGCGATTCACGTTGAATCTCTTCAATCGATTCAAAACGGTGTCCTCGAAGTGGTCTTTTGAGTTTGGAGAATAGCCAGAAGTCACAAGGAGCTAAATCAGGCGAATACGGTGGCTGTGGAACGATATGAGTTGGCGAAATGCTCACGAAGCACCAATGCCGTGTGAGATGGTGCATTATCGTGATGCAAAAACCAAGAGTTGTCTCTCCATAAATCCGGCCTCTTTTTGCGAATAGCTTCACGCAAACGACGCATAACGCTCAAGTAATATTCCTTGTTGACAGTTTGGCCCGGCGGAAGGAACTCATAATGCACAACACCACGATAATCGAAGAAATCGAATTCCGGGTATTCTTTGTACACAGTAGTATGTTAATGAATGTTCAGTGAAGGAGCAGAAAAGGCAATGTTACTAAATATATCTAACTATGCTACCAATAAACAAAAAGCTAACCGATTAGCTCTGCAACCTTGACAGAAACTAGTACCATAATTTCTGTTTTCAAGGACATTGCTTTGCTAGTAGTCATGCTTAAAGATGTGGGATAGGCTTTAATAACTTCTGTCCTTGCGATTAAAGGACACAAATAAATAGTAAGATCCCCCGATTTTGACAGGACATTGTCTATTCGGATGCCATGCCTACAGATTAGGCATCAACAGTTGGGACTATTGCCGCAGTTGCCATAACGAAGAGGAGGAAGAAACTTTAAGGCACCTTCCCTGCCACTGTCCGGCTCTCTCTAGACGAAGATGGAAATCCCTAGACTTTCTCTTCTTTGACAACTTGAATGACCACCAAACAAGTTGGCTTGTGTTAGCTTTCCGACTTGCAGTAAGACAGATCACTCTCTCCACGTGGTATCACAACGAGTCCATTTTGAGGCCCCAACTTTAACCTAACTTAAGACCCTCCCTCCCCCCTTTTGCTCATGTAGCCGGCCATTTCTTTGGCCTAACGTTCGATTGTCGAAAGAAATGTTTAATTTATTTGATGTGTTTAAATATACGCGCCATAGCTCAGTCAGTGTATGCGTTAGACCGCCAATCTAAAGCAACGATCGACCAGCTAAACTTAACAGAACTGAAAAGCAAAAATCTTACTACATATTTCTCTGAGCTCAGATCTCATGTAGCAGTGCCTTTCTTTAGCTTGTTAGGTCATTAGAATGTCAAATAAATTAAAAGGATTCCGTCTTTTCATTACATGAGGTGTTTTTGTTGGTCCTGACATGGAACCAATATCATTTCTAGAGTTTTTTTTACGCTGACTTATAGTGAAATTTTGCATTAAATATTTTTCCCATACACTAACCCTCTAAAATCAAGTTTTGTGGTACTTTTTAGTACCAATTTTGATTAAGTACGAAATAAACACTTGGACACATTTTCAGTTCTGACTTGTTTCTGGCGTTCAAGTTAAATTTTGAGCTTTTGTGTATTCAGAGACCTACAGTAGAATTTTATGGTGAATATTTTTGTGGTACAGTTTGTCCTTAGAAGGTCCTGTTTTAAGGACATTTTTGACATTTTAGAAAAAAGGATCAAATTGACCCATAAACATGACAGCTAGAGGGTTAAAGTGTTCCATAAAAATGTTCCTCGTAGTATTTTACATCAAATTGCTGAACACATCATGTACCTAAAATGTAAGCTTGCATGATTTTCGTATGTCTATTCACAATAAGAATATTCAAAAGGAGAAAACTTTGACCTCGAAAAAATTCAGACGTAAATTTTCAAAACGCTGATACACGCTCACTCTACCAAAATCCGTTGTCCGAAATTTGTTATTACAAATTTGAAAGTTTTTTCAATAGGAAAACTCGAATTTCGTTTGATTATATCGTTTACTGTCAACTGTTTAGTATTGTATGGCAAGTCACCATGTAAGCTTAAAGCATTGAACAACGTTTGAAAATCATCAAACTTTATTATCAAAGCCACTTCTTCGTTCAAGAAAAGATCCGCGTCATAAGTGATTATCATCTTTTACGACAACCAGCAACAAACAAAAACCAAATAAACTCAAACGGATGCCGCAACAAGTTACTTTTGGCCTGATGGAATTATTGGTTCATACTTCTTTAAAAACGAAATATGCAAAATATGTCATAAGCGTCAACGACGAGCACTACAGATCGATGATAAGCAACTTTTTGTGGTCTTTTTAAACTGAATGATATAAATACCGACAACATGTGGTTTCAAGAGGGCTGCGCTAAATGCCACACACAGCACATGTTACAATGAGACCATGGCTACCGAAAACTGATCACCGAAATCGTATAATTTGACCCTCTTAGGCTTCTTCGTTTGACATACTTCCCTTGTGCTTTTTCCTTCCTTCCTTTGTCCTTTCTTCCTCTGACCTTCCTTTGTATCTTAAATTGCAGATGAATGTAATAAAATCTATGAGAATGAATAAGCAAATAACACTACTTGACGAAAAGTAGACTAATCACGTGCACCTAAAAAACGGATTGTTAGACTAATTTTGCCACTTTTTTCCTCTTATTTCAGTTATGACCACATATCTCGTAAACGAATAATCTGCATAATACAAGTGATCCAGCGTCCAGAAGATAATACTTTAAAATTTCAGCGATATACCAAAGATTGTCAAAATCAGATGAGATTTGTAAAAGTGACTGTCGGTCAAAAAAAGTTTAAAAAAGTGAATTTTTAAAAAATATAATATAGATACATTTTCGAATGGTTTTTTTATAGATAAATTTTTATAGATAAATTATTTCCTCTGGCTTTAAAATCTTTAATGAAAGATATATTATTCGTGTAAATGTTAAACCTAACATCAATAGAATCGAAAGAAAAATGACAAAGTTACGAAACACTGAGTGAAAACACCAACTTACATTTATTACACCGTGCGACAAAAAAGAAACCCTTTTGTGGAGAACCATCCAAATGTTGATGTAGGCATGAAACTAGAGGTCATTCATAGTAACCTGGAATTGTCAGTTTTTAATTTTTTGACCCAAAGTCCTTTTAAAAGGACTTTCAAATTTCAAGGACATAAGCATTTCAAAGATTTTTTTTCATTATTTGTGGTTATGGAATGATGAAGATATGGGTATCAAATGAAAGGGAAAACCTGTCGGTTTTTGAATAAATTTTTTATTTTGATCTTTTAAGGCCAAAATATGTCCGTAATGTGAGGGAAAAAATTCTCTGTTTAGCTCTCAGTCTGTAGTATCTAAAATTTATTCTTCTACATATCTTTATTGGTTTAGAGTAAAAAAAATATGTTTACCTCCATAAGCAAGAATTAAGTATCATCAGCAAATTCTGCCAGATTTTTGTGAAGAAGTTTTTTGAACTTTTCTCTTTTTCCTCACATCACATCTTATTTGACTATCTATAGATAACCCTGAATACCATTCGAAACCATATTTTGTACCGTCAATTTTAGTGACTGAGGGGGTTTGAACCCCCAAAACCCCTCTGTGTGCGCCAATGGAACCATTCATAGACTGCTTAACTTATGTAAAAGTTCAAACTGGTTTTGTAACTAAACACGTCGAAGTTTGAATAATTGTGGTACCACATTGGGCTTCTCTGGCCTAAGAAAACTCATCTCAGAGAACCTGCTCCACTTTACTTATTTTTTAAATAGTTAAATTAAGTAGTTAAATAACATTTGTTTCTACTCGAAAGACCCTTTACTAAAGTTTAAATACTCAAAGGATTTCCAAAGATTTATGTCTGTAAAATTTTACTCTCGGCATATAAAAATATTTAAAAATAATTTTAAAAAATTAAAAAAAGAATTAAAAAGTAAAATTAAATTTAAAAAAATTTAAAATTAAAAAAAATGTAAAATGTATCAAAACAACGTTGCCTTGGTTGAAAGGAAAAGAAAGAAACAATGTGTGCTATACCATGCAGTACTCGCCTCCAGTGAATAATAAAACATTTTCATTAACATTTAGTGACAGAAGAATATTGATTTCTTGTGAATAATTTGAAACCAGAAATTAAAAATTTTTTATTTCTGCAAACCACGATGACATGAAAAGGGTTAAGTGGAAAATTGCAGAAAATTGCTTTTTAATTGTCTGCATGAAACCTATTGACATGACGTTTCGATAAAAAGATTTGACATTTGTTGTAAGTTTTCATTGACTAATTGAGAGAGTAGATGGCAGAAATGAATGAAAATTTTTCACATTGCTCAGAGGAAATTTGATAATTTTAAACTCCTTTACTTCTTAACAAAAAGTGAACAATTTCTATTAAGCAATGTAAAGTTTCGCCATCAAACACTATGGACAAATCCCCATCATTAAAAAAACATTAAAAAAATAATAAAAGTGCATACAACACATTTGCTTACTTTCACTACTTTGTATATTTGTTGCATATTTAAAGGCGCTTGTGCTCAGTTTCAAATTAATTTTGTGTTATTTGGCCCACAAGCGCGCCGGCACGTACGTCGCTCGTCGATAATCCAGCGCTGACCACACGAGCGATTAATTAGGACCACACGTGTGAAAATACATAAACTTTTCTTCAGTTCAATTAATAGCACACACAAGTACCAACACCAAATTGTACATGCATGTGTATGTGTGTGTGTGTGTGCGTGTGTGTTGTTCCATTGGTAAAAAATTCACACCGACACCAGGCGCCCAGAATGACAAGCAGCCGCTCGCTGTTGCTGGCACAGTTTAGCACAAATTTAAATGGCTGCCGAGAACTTTTCAATTCCCGGCAAAACGTTTCGGCTGAAAAGCGATGCAAAAAAGGATTTAAGTAGCAAAATAAAGGACTCACAGCGCCTAAGTTCGGTCTTAGCTTGCGCCCACTTGGTTGCCGCTTTTGTTCTGCTGTGCATTTATGTGTGGAAAATCGTCTCGTAATCTAGAAATCGATAAAAAAAAAGAAACAAAGCCATCGTGGGACCGCCGAAGAAGCTGAAATGGAAAATTGAAAGCAAATGCAGTGAGAGGGGGACCAGAGCGGCCAGGCGGTTGGCCCTTTTGATCTGTAATTTTTCATGTTGGCAAAGTGTCGTCAACAGATTTACAACACGCACCAGGCATAGCTCCCGCCCTGCGCCCATTGTGGCCCATTTCCGTGTTTCAAGTGCGGCAACCGAGAGAAAGGAATGCCTGGCAAAAAAGAAAAATTATTATTATTTATTTTCCTGCGACAATGGAAGGATTTCGAAGCGCAAACACTCTTGCAAACACACACACACACACACACCCACATACGCATACGCACACCCAGTCAAATACCCAAACACATAACGGTACATACTTGAGGCGCAGCAGAAGCACAAATGCTCAGATTTATGAGCGGTAATGCCGGCACACAGGGTGCGTTCACATGCGCCAGCCAGACCGGAAGTCAGTTTTGGCACTTCACCCAACACACACACACACACATACACACATACACCGGATGTCTGTACGTACAGCTGTGTGCGTGAGTGTCTATTTGCGTACACTGCGTGGGTGGTGCTTTGTATTCGCGGGAGACAAGGATGCGCACAAGCAAAAGGAAGCTGAACGTGCGGCAAAACAATGTCAAAATCATAGACCATGAAATTCGGTGGCATGATGCCAAATTAAAAGAATAAGAAGCAAAGACTAGTTGGGTAAAGAATGAAAATTAAAGCAGAGTATAAACAGAGGAAACAAAAGGAAGAAGAAGAAATGGGAATTCGATAAAAAGAAACAGCAGCTTGAACAGAATTCAAGTCATGCAAATACAAATTAAGGAAAAGTAATAACTTTACTACGTGGCCAAGTGCTCAAAGTTCCTATAGAAAGGGACCATTGCTCGCCATTTTTCAAGGTCGACCATATTTTGTTTACAAAACTTCTACTCTTTATGACTAAAAGTTTTGGTGTATACTGTGCTAGAAATATGGCTTATCGAATAATTTTGATGCTACAAAAACTTTTGCAATGTTTGACATATTTATTTTTCGATTGTATTGTTTTTCTATACTTTATGAATGATGTGATGGTTGTATGAAAATTGTTCGACGGTTTCGAACTTCTTTCATTGTTATCGATAAAATAAGAGGTTTCAGATATTTTAGGCCAATCGCTGTACTGGACTTAGCCAAAGTTGATAAAGCATTGGCTAATGCCAGTACAACTGCAATTTCTTTAACCCTTTCGCTACAGGTTTTTATTGGGAAGAGTTAACATTTAAAATGTATTGATTTATAAATTTGTTATACTTAATTTTTGTTACCGAACCCTGATTTATGACAGCAACCATATCGTTCTGGCTGTGATAAGACTTAAAAATTTTTTACGCATAATTAAAAATGAAATATTTCTTCATTTACTTCAGCAAAATTATTTAAAAAATTCATCTGAATTGAAATAAATTTATAAATTACACAGCACAACAAAAAACACTTTATTTCTGTTACATGGAGTTTTTCTACTGTTTCTTACTAATTTGGGTGCGCTGATTTCGAATCTATCCTCAGATTTTCTCTAGCACATCTAGTTAGTGAGATATAGGTACCGTGTCATTTTTTCAGTTTTTCCTCTACTTTTTCCATATTTTTGATCGTAATTTCTAAACCGGTTGACATCATTTTCACCTCGTTGCATTAGCAACACCGCACGGCTTCTTTTTTGATGCAACTTATTTTTATAAGTTTTAAAATTCTGCGGTAATTGGACCTCAAAGTCGGAAAATATGGGATTTTAAGGCGTTTTCTTTGATGGTAAAAAAAATACACATTTTTTGTAAATCAATTAACGAGTTAAGTGTATAATGAAAGCCAACACATCAAGCAATACAACACAGCCAAATTATTGGGTGGAATACACATTCGCATCGAAATAATAGCAAAAATGTACCATAGTCATTTTCAGTTTTTTTCCTTAAAAAATTAGGGGCCTCAAAATATGCTCTTTTATATGTTCCATTTATAGTCTGAAATACAAGCAAAAAACAAAAATATTTTGAATTGCTCGAAACAAAAAAAATTAAAAACTTTGCTTATTTTGAGGCTCCTAATTTTTTAAGGAAAAAGTATGAAAAATGATGAAAATGGCTATGGTAGATTTTTGCTATTATTTCGATGCGAATGTGTATTCCGCCCAATAATTTGGCTGTGTTGTATTGCTTGATATTTCTTCTTAAGATATTCATATACTTCGTAACTTGATTTACAATGATTTGTAATTGATTTCTGATTGATTTCTGTACAATTTTCGCCATCATAAAAACGCCTTGAAATTCAATATTTTCCTACTTTGAAACCTTATTACAACGCCAATTTAGAACGCATAAAATTGATTAAGGTCAGAAAAGATGGCGTGAGATGTTGTTAGTGCAACTATATAAAAATCATGTCGATAGGATTATTGGTTCAGAAATTACAGTCGAAAACGAGAAAAAAGCCAAGGAAAATTCGAAAAAGTGACACGCCCATTTTTTGCGAAAACTAGAGCTGTTACATAAAAACGGAGTATGGTTTTGAAAACAGCGTGGAAAAACGATTCAGATTCATGTAAAAAACTCCATGCAACAGACATGCTGTTGTGCAGTGTTATTTATAAAAATAAAAAAAAATTTAAAAAAATTGTATTTATTATCTATATCTATTCATCTATTATCTGTAACTGTTATCTATTTATCTTTTTATTTATTTATATATTAAAAATTTATTCTGCTTCTTCTTTCTTTACTATGTAACTAATATGTATAAATATTAATATGTATAAATATTAAATTAATTATTTGATTAAAGTTAAATAATCAGTTTATAAATTTTGTATTATTCCTAAAGAACTATTTGAAGGATCAACAAAAAATGTATTCTTGAAGTCATAGAGTGTTCAGAGGACCACACGTTAGACTGTTGCCATAGGGCAACAAAATAGCGAAAGTATTAAAAGGGGATAAATTTAAAACCATTGCAGATTGGTTGGTTAGAGTGGCGATGTCTCAGTTTCCAATTAGCATGTAAGCGGCGATTTATCTATTTTGTCAATTCTCGGATAATATTGTTATAAGTTTTTAGCTCTCTTGGTGATCTTCTTCTTATAGCCACTTCGAAGTTTAATGAAAGCAAGCATTTCGCCTTCGAAATCTGCGAACCATGAATTTCTCAACGTCTTCGTTCGTCCGGGTTTTCGTAGACATTGTAAGGAATACCCATTTTTGATACATGTTCTCCAATGGCCAGTGACCCGCGATAACCGCGATAAGCTTAGCCACATCCTGGCGTTCCTTGTTTAAGATGCCCGCGGAACTGCTCTGCCTGTATCTGGGTATCTCAGGACTGTTTACGGATGACTGCCTAAAAGATATTCACTCTAAAGAAGTGTGCTTTTCTAAGATAAGAACGTAGGTTGGGGTAAGCTGAAGCGGTAGCCTTGAAAGTAAAGTGAGAAACATGAGGATTGCCAGCACTGAAATTGAGTTTATAAATGTGGTTGCACAGTAGACATGATTTAGTGCTGTATAAAGATTTTTAAAGCCACTCATTTTGTACGATTCGATGAAAAGGTGCATTATAGAAAAATTGGAGGGCTAAAAAGGGGTTAAATGGCGTCACACCGAGCTCAATGTTCGAAAAAGTGCTTGAAAATATGACAAATTTCTTCACAGCTGCTCAGAAATGGATCTTAGAGGGTTAAAATCGATGACTGACTGCAACTAAGTTTTCCTACTAAATATTTTTTTCGAACATATCAGGTGTACAACTTTGCTTCCGCCGTTTTCCGATAGGTGGCTGTACCGGCTGAGGCTGGTTGAAATACATAGATGGTAATGCCTTTAAAGTGAGTGTGGACAGTGCCTAACGAATTGTCATCGCCGTTTCAGTGACAGTTGTTCTTGTTTTCGTATTATTCACGCTCGAAAATGTCCATTTATGTGCCCAATTCTCGCCATTTGCGGGAAGTTTTACTTTTCTGTTACAATTCGCAAAAAAATTCAGCTGAAGCGCATCGAATGCTCTCAGAAACTTACGGTGATGCTGCTCTGAGTGAAAGAACGTGTCGGGAGTGGTTTCAACGTTTTAAAAATGGTGATTTCGATGTCGAAGACAAACATGGTGGTGGAAGAGAAAAAACCTTCAAAGATGAACAACTAGAAGCATTGCTTGATGAAGATTCGTGCCAAACCCAAGAAGAGCTTGCCCAATCGTTGGGAGTGAGTCAGCAAGCCATTTCAAAACGTCTCAAGGCCCTGGGCATGATTCAGAAAGAAGGAAACTGGGTGCCGTACGAGTTGAAACCGAGGGACATCGAGCAAAAGTGGTCAAAAAGTACCTGGAAACGCTGAAATGGGAAGTCTTGCCCCACCCGCCGTATTCCCCAGATGTCGCCCCTTCTGACTTCCATCTATTCCGTTCGATGGCACACGGCCTGGCAGATCAACATTTTCAATCCTTCGAAGAATTGGAAAAATGGATTGCTTCATGGATAGCGTCAAAAGAGGACTCCTTTTTTCGAGCCGGGATCCGAAAATTGCCGGAAAGATGGGAGAAAGTTGTCGCTAGCGACGGACAATACTTTGAATAATACATTTGTAAGCACTTTTTCGCAATAAAGCTTTTAATTTTGGAAAATAAACGGCGGAAGCAAAGTTGTACACCTGATACTTACTCCACTTATCTCCAACCCTTAGTGGGGCTCCCATACAAAATTTTGGTTTATAAGTATAAATATATTAAATATGATTTAATTATTTTATTTATTCATTTTGGAGCTCAAGCGCTTCTTTTCTCTTGCAATGGCATTAAAAACTATAAGTAAAACAAAAGAAACAACAAATTTCATTTCTGACGTGAGAGTAATGGAAACGACGGACAGCTAAGCCAGTTGAAAACTGCAACCGCAAAATCATAAGCAACCAGTTAATACAACAACACAACAAGAAAACACTATACAATAAAAACAATAGCAACAACAACAACAATCAGTTTGTTCAGAAAAATCAAAATCGTTTGCAGTAAAAAAGCGTGAAATTCGATTGAGTGTAAACAGGTCAATGCTTAATCTTCTTCAAGCAAACTTGCAGCGGCGAAAAAAGCATAACGGAAACACTACAAAAACTATTCAAAGCCCCACCGTTAGCCTCAGCACCCAGCACGCTTCACATGACCCCTTCAGCCAGCACCCAACTAGCCGCCGCCATGCATGTTTCCATCACTTCCGGCCCGACTCGTCACTCCTGCGCTCCACTAATCGCCGCCAGCGCCCTCACTAAATTGTTATGCTTTTTCCTTAGTTGTGTTCAGTTTTTGCTGTGCAACAATGTTCCAGCTTCTGACTTCGACTTGCGTGCCCCGGTCGCTGCCGCCCTCGTAAAACTCCAAAGTTGCTTCTTCTCTCAGTTGAGTGGCTCAAGTTGTTCATATAAAAATAGAAATGGTAATTTGAAATTGTTATCTTAGTTCAGTTGGCTGGACCGGCCGAATGGTCGGTTCGGTTGTTTGGCCGACAATGCAATGTTCGAAAATTCGAAATTCTGAGCGTGCAATTCTGTGCGCAGGCTTTACGCTCTGAGCACAAATTGGCATCTAAAAGAGCGCCAAGTAAAATGTTTGGTGTTGCCAAAGTTGTCCAAATGATTTAATGGAAATATTAAAAAAACTTGTCTAGGAAATAAATTATTACAAAATGAATTAAAGAAGAACAAAACCAAAATGTGTGCTAAGAATTACCAAAACAAATAATCTTCGTAAGAAAATTCTAAAACTTTGTGGAACTTAGAACTTCAGAAAAACAATCTAACTTAAACTAGAATGTTAGACTTAATCTAGTCTGGTAGGTTTCCGTACACAACTTTCTACCTAAAATGCTTGCGAAATGCAGATTTTTAAGAGGGTCTTATCAAGAAAATTTTGGAAAATTTTAAATAAATTGCTACTAGTGGTGAGCTGCGTTAAAGAATTTAAGTGCATATTATTCTGGGCACAATCCAGCGATACGAACTACGCCTGCATTAGCCAGCAGAACTAGTATTCCTAACAAGTTGTTATTGTAAAAAGAACATAGGCGTTTCCATGCAGTATATATTCATACTCCGTTCAAAATTGTGATTTACTTAACTGAAACATTCATCATCGTTGTCCAGTACTGATCACTGTTTGAAAGGGACCCACGCTGGAAGGTTGGGGTTATTAAGGATTTCTGCAAAAGCTGCATTAATGAGTAAGAAGAAAAGTGTACACCATCTTCTTTGTACATGTTCTACACACTCTACAAGAAGAAAGATTCAACTAAGTGAATTCTTCTTTCACAAGCTGAGGAGACTCTTCGCAGTTTTCTTAGCTTCTTCACAAACCCTAACGATAATAGTTCTGTAAGCAAGTGATATATGGTATCACAATGGACATCTTTGGCCTTCGTGTGCTTCCTTAAAAATTAAAACAAACTTAAAACTCTGTAATTTGCAGAAATTCGGCATTTTCAAGTTCAATACAAAACATTAAAATCCCACCCGTATGGCAACACTCACGCACAATGTGTTCACTAATTCTGAGCGCTCCCAGTGCAATCACATGTTAACGGTAAAGCGTGCTTCGGCAGTGTTTCGTGCTAACCAGCTGTGTACCACGAGCCGACGACCGCGACCACGATGTCGTCCACATCCGCTCCCAATGCTGTCGCTGTCGCCGCCGTCGCCGCTGTTGTTGCTTCTGCTGTTCCTGGTGTCTGTGGCAGCACACAAAACATGCCAAGTAACGGCAAAGGAGCCCAGTTAAAAATGGTCCATCGTGGCGACAGCATCCCGGGCAATTGGCGCAACCGAGTACTAGTCCTGTCCGAAACTGTGGACCTTGCACTGGCTGGCAGTTGGCAGCCACAGTGTTGAGTTGAGTGCTGAGCTAAATTGGAGCTGCGCAGCGTTGCGATGAACGGCTGCGAGTGTGCGGCGGCCAGTGAGCGGAGCGGAGTGCAGTGCAGTGAAGTGAAATGAAGACGCTGCAAAATATGCGAATGCGAAAATAAATTATGCAAAATTCGCCCAAACATTGAACGAACAAACCAAATAAAATTCCAAGTCAGCGAAGCATTTTTTCTTGGCCTGTGTGTGTGTGTGGCAACTGCGAAATATTTTGTTTGTTTGAAAAGAATTCAATTAAATAGTTACATAAGAAACGCGAAAATGTGTTTTGTTGCTGAAATGAGTGAATGAAAGTTGTAATTAATTAATGGCAAACGAGTAGAAAGAAACCGCGGCAAGCAAGAAGACCAGGCTGGTCCATAGACAAAGTGAGTCAGAGGCGAGCAAAAAGGATAACGTGTACGTTGCTTGATTTTGCCGCACAACAAGAACCAAATAGCAGCAACAGCAATAACAATAATAACAACAATAACAGCAATAACAGCAGCAGCAGCAGCAGCAACAAGAGTGGTGCGCGCTCGGCAACCAAAGTGCCCAGCAAAGCGAAGCCAAGGCACGCGAGCAGAGCGAAAGACGCAGCGCACTGCTGGGCTGTCAGGCGTGCAGATGGGCAGACGATTAGGTATATGTATGGCATGTACAGTTGTTGAGACACACAAGCAGCAGGCAGACGTGCAGACAAACGATTAGACAGACAAATGGGTAGATAATTACGTATATGGATTACAAGCCTGACGAGTCCTTTACATGAGTCACTCCGTGAATTGTTCTATTATAGTTGCACATAGGAATCTAAGGGCAAACATTTACAATTTTACTTTAGTAAAAATGTATATAAAATTATACAAAATCGATTAATATACATACAAAAAAAATTTAAAATTTAATCAGATAAAAGTTTAGGGATAATGAAAGCATTATCCCTAAACTTAGCACTCCCTAAACTTAGCATAGCACTATAGTAGCTACAGATCTTTGAAACAATTTGGATTCAAAAGTATGTGGCCATGTGTTTTTGTCTTAGTTTTTTCAGGAAGATGCTCAAGATTTTTCCGACTAAAAATACGCCCAGTACCCAGGTTGTGAATTCGCATACAACTTTATTAGGCGCTTTTCCCAAGACGAGACAAGTAGTCGTCCAGGTATGGGCTACTTGATCGGGCCCTTTTTTTCCTCTGGATGACAAGAAATAGTGGTCCAGAGATGGGCCACTTAATCGGGCCACTTTTCATTCCCTAGACGGAGATGAGTAGTCGTCCAGAGTTGGGCCACTTTTCGTTCCTTAGACGAAGATAAATAGCCGTCTTCAGAGGTAGGATACTTGATCGGACCGTATTTCGTTCCTTAACTAAAGAGAATTAGTCGTCTAAAGTTGGGTCACCTTATCGGGCCCCTACTCGTGTTCTAGGCGAGAATTTTGGTCGTTCGAAGGTCCAAAAGTAGTACTGTCATAGTCATAGAATTCCATCCTAATGGTTATATCCTTCCTTGATTGGAGTGGGTCCTTGTGCTTTATGGTACATAACTCATCCTCTTTTATTAATATGTGGATGCCCCAAAATACACTTCCACATTCTAGCCAAGGCCGGATAACTACAGACTAGGATCGCTCTTTCCCAGTATCTATGGAAGTTAGACCACAAATTTCATTCTAACAGAAATGTAGTCATTTGAATTGATGCCTGAAGTTCCCATAGGCCTCTCTAATTGTTATTAGCCACCGTAGGCTTCTCTGTTCTAAATTATGAACATTTTTGGTTTTCTTACCCAACGGTTCGACAAAATCTGATGTATTTTCCCTTCTTCTATCTTCTTAGATGGAGTATGTCTTTGCAGTTGCGGCCCATTCTTTCCACAGTCAAACTGCTAAGACAGATTCAAGGTTTTGTTTCGTAGAAGTCATTGTCAGAAATTCTTTTGGCTAGAACGTCGAATAAATCATTCTGTTCTGCTCTGTTCCAATGTGTTCTTCGGCCTTATGCTTTGAATAATAAGGGAATCACAATAGATCTGACAGATTGTAGAGTATAGCATCCATTAGAAGCTATTAATCCCTCAGTCATTTGGAATGCTGACTGAATTGTCTGTGTGGTAAGAACCAATGTGTCTGTTGCGTTTCTGATAAAATGCTCTACTTTGCAAGACCGTGTTTTTGTTCGTTTGAGCTTTCAGTTTGGAAACATAGACCAGTAACCAGCGATAACTTTGACCAAATTTTTTTAGACTTTAATGTGTTTACAGATTTCTTACGCTGACTTGCAGAACCTAAAGTTGTTTAAGTAAGAGTAGATCTCCATATGAGCCCTTTTGATTTGGCCAGAATAGACCAAGCATACTTTAGACCACAGAACGCTGTAAAGCTGGACGTAAGCTTAGAATGGTCTTGCAAAAATGGAGCAGTTGCTTTAGAGTGTCCTGCGATTCTTAGTACATACTTTTCCTATAGCATGCAGTATCAGATTTATGTAAAGAAAACTATGCGTGTAGACTATTACAGGGTAGGTGGTTTGGTTGTAGTGACTGCGCCTGTATGAGACTCTATATGGGCCCGTTGCGATACCATCAAATTCCACCCATTTAAAATATATATGCAACACTGTTTTTTCCAATAAAACACACTGAAATTCTTTAATGCAGTTAAACACTAGTAGTCACTTTATTTACAATTTTCCAAAGTTTCTTTAGGTAAACTTAGATTATGGTGATTGCCTCTTTAAGCAACCAACTCGGCAGGCCTATTGCGAGGCCCATTGTGACATCACAAAGTCCACGCATTTGAAATGTGTATGCAAGAATGTCTTTTCTAACATGTGTTAAAACACACCATAATCTGAACGGCAGTTGGCAGTTTTTCTTTCCCACTTGGAGGTTTTGCCATTTCCTGCCAAGAGCACACTTGTGCGATTTTTGTAATTCTCATCTTCTTCATGTGGATAGCGACAGAAGTAGACGAGTGTTTCACTAGCCCGGGCTAGGATTCGAACCTAGAGCTCTCTGACTATCGATGCCGACTTATTACACCGTGCGACAAAAATTAAAAAAATTGTTCACACCGGAAAAATCCAAATGGGCATCTACATCCTTTGTCCTTTTAAAAAGACTTCAAAATTTTGAAGGGGATAAAAATAAAAAAAATATAAAAAATACTTAACCTCGTTAGAATATGGCGATATGTATACCAAATGAAAGCGGAAAGGCTCAGGAATTTAAATAAAATTGATTTTCTATCTATTTATAAAAAAGGATATGAAAAAGGTCCTTTGAAAATTTTGATCCTTTATATCCTTGAAAATTTATATAGAATTTTCTTGAAAAGTAAGTATGTCCAAAATGTCCTTGATCACGTGTCAAAATTTCATTATTCTCGCTTCATTGATTTTGTATCTTTTTATTATTTAAAATACTGATACTCAACTAAATTAGAATTTTTGTACTTCGTTAGAATTGCAGCTTCCGCTTTTTTTTAATAACTTTCAAACCAATAAATTTAGAGTAATGAGATTTTGACACGTGATGAAGGAGATTTTGGGTTTTAACATACTTACTTTTCAAGAAAATTCTCTACAAATTTTCAAGGCTTATAAAGGATTAAAATTTTGTCCTTTTAAAAGGACAAAGGATGTAGAAATGAAAAACTGAGTACGCAGTAGTACTATATTTGGTCTTTAGTTTCACGCACATATGGATTTTTCTCGGTGTGAAAAATGCTGTTGCACGGTGTTACAGGGCAATGAGTTTATAATGCAACTGATCACATCTCAGTATCAGTGGTCTACGTATAAGAAGATAAGTAGAGTAGAGTGGTCAGAAGTCTCAGGAGTGGATAGACTTTTTTTGTTGCCGCTTTGTCGATTAAGTATTATTTGTATAAACAGTGCCGAAAAGCTTAAAGGCCTTTACTTTCCTCCTTTTATCCCTTCATTTACCATTTACAAATTTGATATAACCCGAAAAATCTTTACCTACAAAATAACAAAAATCTCAAATTTTAATATACAGAAATGTTTTCATATTTTTCAAAAAACCTTATTTACTCTTAACAAAAAAAGAAAACAATTAAAAATCGTTACCTATAAAATAACAAAAATCTCAAATTTTAATATACAAAAATGTTTTCATATCTTTCGAAAAACCTTTTTTACTCTTAACAAAAAACAATATGAATAAAACAAATGTTACAGTATTATTTGGGCCAAGTAGTCCAAGTTTAATACCAAATTATTTTATATTTATTTCATCTTATTCAATTTTCATCTTATTTAAATTTTAATTTTAGTGTCCCTTTTTTTGTGCTATAATGTTCACCACGTTTCATAAACTATAGTTTTTTTTTCAAAACATTACATTTTATCTTTATTTCACTATAAACACAACAACAACAACAACAAATATCTATGCAACAACATTTAAATAAACATTTCAAACCCAGCTGCCTGTCCTAACGCAGCAATCGGTGCGTCGGCAGGACTCAAGAATTACTCGTCATCCGTTGCTGAACGTGTAAATGCAACGATTTAAATGGCAAAAGCTGCTGTCAGTTGCTGATGTTGACGATTATAATGATGATGACATTTTCAAAAACAAATAAACAAAATTAACCACAGCTGGCCAACTGAAGCACAGCAGCTGTGAGAGGAAACAAATCCAAAGCCAAGACAGAAATCAGAGCAACGGCAACACAGCAACAATGGGAGCCATCACTATCAACGCTGATGATGATTGTCGTTAAATGCATCATCTACTGTTGTGTCGTGTTTTCGTCCTTTCGTTCCCCATCTGCCAAGCGTCAGACTCCTTTACATTTTTTTTATCTACACGCTTCACTTGGCGCTGTTTTCGCGCACAGCTCGAACAGCGACCTCGCCTGCATTTGTGCCACTTCCATTAAAACTGTTTTTTTTAGTATTTTCAAACAGTGTTATTGCTGTTGGCGTTGTTGTTGTCAGGCCGTAATTTCTAGCAGAACAGCTGAAAACTGTCACAAGCACAGGCAACACACACACACACACAGGCAGACACGCTCTAGCAGATCGCAATAAAAAGGAGTATGCGGCGCACTTTAATTGTTTGCGGGGTCGGTGGCGAGGGGGCCGGCATAATCCGCGACATGCTGCCTAACCTTTTTCCCATTTTCGCTCATTGCCTGCCATACATTTTTGATTTTTTTTGTCACTTTCTTCTTCATCGTTTCATCTTTTTCAGTTTGTGTCGACAGGACAGCGTTGCTGGGCGAGCGGAGGCAGCTAAAAAGTGTGCCAAAGCGCGAGTGGGTGAGATGTGCAGGCGGGGCAGGACGGTGAGGATTAGCGAAAACATAAATCGCACGTAATGACGAAACATTTTGACGGGGATTTAATTTATGTGCGCGCCATCCCGGCCGACAGCGCTAAATGGCGCCCAGGACTGTTGGGCACTGATTGTGTGTACGTCTGCGTCTGTTGGTCTCTGTGTTTGTGTGTATATGTGTGTGTGTGTGTTGGGAGGTGAATGGCGGTTGTGCCAAATTGTTTGTAGCGAGAGTGGCATTGCATAAAATTAGGCGCAAACAACACATAATGCTGACTGGGCCATAATGCCTAAAAGTAGGCAAATATTTTACGTCACATCTGGCACAAGGCATGAAAATTTTAAGTGAATTATCTTGCGACAGTGATGATTACATAATCATTATCGCATTTGCCAAGCAGAAAAAGTCGCCAGCAATGGCGGCCGCCACGCATAGCAACAGTTAAGCGCCTTAAAGTAGGCCATGTAAATGCAACAAACAATTATATGGGCGGCCATTGCTGCTTAATTGCAGCAATAAAAATCATTTCACTACGCAAACATACACACACACAAACACACACACACACATACTCGCACACATTGAAACGCGTTCGTCATTGCTGTCGCGTGCTGTGTGCTCTTATTGTTGTTAACATAGTGGTTGTTGTTGTTGTTTTAATTGTTGCTCTATTTGTATTGTTGCATAAGCGAATGGCTGAATGTTTTTGGTTCTTTGTGCTTTGCCTTGTTGCGCATTTAGTTAGACGAATATTTAGCTAAATAGTTGCCTGCAAGCGCCCAGCAACAGTCGCCAGTCGTCGTAATAGCAACAGGCGCCTTAATAGCAACAATTCAATTCGACTAAATTGTAATTTAATACGCGCACGCATGCAGCACAACACAACAATGTTGCAAGTGTGTTAATGTGCCACATGCCGCATTAGACGCGTCTATCCTTTTATGGCGTTATCCTTTGTCTGACCTCGTTGTGAAAACGTAGTCGTAAAATCACATAAACAACCACATAAAATTCATTTAAATAAATGAAAATATCTGAATAGAAAAATTGTTTACTGCTTGCAGAGTATTGAAAAAAGAACAACAGCAAGAACAACAACAACAACAACATACGAACATAAAACCGATTTCTAGTTTCGCAGTGACTTAGAGTTCGCAACGCCTACATCAGTCAGCACTAAAAACCAATAAAAATAATAATAAAAACAACAATAACAACAACAACAACAATATTAGCAATATTAGCGCCACTTTCGTTTGCAATAAAATAATAACAACATATTACAACAACAATAAATAATAACAACAACAAATTGAACGGCGCGCCACAGCGTCGAGCAGTTATAAAAGCAATACAACAACAACAACAAAAGTCTAATAAAACCTAATACAACCAGCACAAGAAACGCAATAAAACAAAACAACAAGAACAAAAGCAACAAATTTTACAACAACACAAACTAAAAGAACACACCAACAATTGCAAAATAAGCTCAACAACATCAGGTGGCCATTTTGAGCAACAACAGCAACAACAACAACAATAATAACAACAACAATAACAACAACATTAATCACTAGTAGCCAGCAATCACAACAACAACAACAACAAAATTCCCATAAGTCTAAATAAAAGCAAAACAAACAACGGCAATTAGTGGCAGCCGTACAACAACTACAAATACCACAAGAAAACAACTAAAACAAAAAAAAACCACAACAAAAAAACAAAAACACAAATAAAAATAAAAACGCAAGCATGAAAAAAGTATCATGTGTCCTGGCCGAGCGCACTGCCCACGCCGCTGTTTCGTCGGTCGCGCACGGCAGCCTGTTCCGTTAGTTTTCGTTTTCGATTTCGATCCCAGTGTCAAGTCTCCGTATCGGTTGCGGTAGTATTCGGTTTAATTTGCTTTGTTTTGGCGTTTTGTTATGCTCGAGTGTCGAACGTGTTGTATTGATACATATGTAGATGAATGAATCAAACAAAAACAACACCAACAACAACAACAACAAATGCATATTATGATAATTAAAGTACAACAACAATAGCAACAAAACCATTACACGTGCCCACAAAAAAGCAGCAACTGAAGGCGCCAAACGATAAAGCTTCGCTCATTCGAAGCGCAGCCAACTGAGCAACAGGATTAACAACAACAAGCAAAGCAAAAGGTTAGTTATCCGCTTACCCCACTTGTCTTGAATTTCCTTAGGTCTTATTTAATTTGATGCCCTTTAGCAGCCATTCGGGACGTGCGCATTAATCACACGCACACTTGCACTGTTTGTATGCTTGCTTCCGTTATCCGTTGGATCCTTTGTATCCCTTCAATCCATGCAATTATGAAGGGTCTGATGCACAGTGAAGTCTCAGCTGTGACCAGCACTCGATGAAAAATTGCACTAAAAATAAAAATCTGAAAATTTTGAAGAAGACTTTAACTGCGAATAATTTTACATAATATTTTTATTTCAAAGCTGAAGGCAAAGAATCAAAAATAATATTAATATAGTTGTCAACGTTGGTGTTAAATGCTTCTTCTACTGTTCTACATAGATTCTGTCTCAAAAACTATTAAACCTTCGAACGTTTTACAATGTGAGCTCATCGAGGCATATTAGGTCCTTGTCAAAATTTGGCCTAGAAAGAGCAATGGGACAGCGACACATACTGTACTTTCGGCTGGAATGGAAAAAGACTGTAAAAGCGGTCACTGATAAGAATGTTAAAACTCGTATAAAAGGTACCAGAAAGAAGAAGAAAAGAGAAAAGATTTGCATCATGTCCTGCGATTGCTCCGATCATGGATCGCAGATCTTTCCTCTCAAATATAAGAACAAATACCGCTCTCCTTACTCGGTGTTCCCACAAAATACTTCATGATTCTGCATGACCTCACTACGGACTATTTCCCCATATGAGCAGTGTTATTGATTCACTGTAGAACCTCTGCAATGCTGTCGCTGATTATGGGCTCTGGTCCCACTGACTTCCTCGCTGAGCCCAGATTGGCCAGTTTATTGGCTATTTCATTGAGTGTCCCGACACCCATACAAGGGTTTTTTAACTATTTACAAACAATATTTTCCAATAAAAAATATAGTACACATATATTGTAACGAATTAATAGTTTCGCTAGCCAACGCAGTCCTAGTTCATATCACTCGATTGTGCCCAAAGTATGTTTTAATGTTTTATGTTCGCCTATTTGCTTCAGTACTTTAAAATGATTGAAAATGATTTAAATTGCAAATTATTTAAATGAATGGTGACAGTGATTGAGAAACAATTTTAAATTTACAGTGAGACAAATAGTTGTTCATCCCTATTGGCTCAGTACGTTCTTTAAGCCCACCATTTCACAACTAGGAGAGTTTTCCTGTACTGTTTGTAATCGAAAAACTTTAACTATACTGGGAATTCGAAAGCCATTCCTCAAAGCTATAATACTTGAACCCCAACTAGGAATATAGCAAGTGGCGCCAAATAGACACTGTTTCCTTCTCGGCTACTTTTAAAAAGACTTTAACGAAAAAAGGATGATTTAAAGCGTCAATACCTTTCGGACCCAACGATCCGTAAGCAATCCCTACAATCGGTCTAATCTTTTTCAGTATTGAAGAGTTTAATTGCTGTACGCATTACATAGACAAATCTTTCTGACCCAAACGGAACAATTGTGAAACAGTGACATTGATGGCCCAAAAATTCTTTCTTCAAAACTCTCTCCTCCAATCTTTATATCCTTGCGAAACCAAACCAAATACTTCGTTGAAGAGGTTCTTACTAAACAAGCAAAAAGTATGTGTCAGTGTTTTGAAAGTATTTAGAGGTACACTTAGCTTAGCCAGTTTGTAGTAAATCTGTTTCGTAGTAACTTAGTGGGTTTTGTGAATTTTTTCTCTCCTTATTCATTCCGTTTCGGAAGAAAGGGCTTCAGAAAGGCTTTTTCATCTGAGTTGACTTGTTTTTACGCTGTCCGATGTCATACTGACTGCTTCAAGTTCCCGTACAATCGGCCTCTTCCAGGAGTTTTTCGGTCATCCGCAACTTCTGCTGCTTTGGGGTTGCAGTCAAGCGCCATTCTTGTCATGCTGAATGACGGTTTTCTTAGGGCGTGACCTATCCATCGGCATTTTTTTCGCTTTATCTGCTTGAGTAAGGGTCACTAGTCAATTTCCTGAGCTCATAGTTTCTGATTGCGTTTGATCAGAATATTCTGCAAATGATTAACAAATATTTTTTCGAAAATAAGACTTGAAGCCTCTTCGTGATATGTCCTTGTAACGGCTGGTTGACAATATCATTTACAGATCTGATGCAGCTGAAAATGATTTTAGAATTCATTGAGAGTGAGCCTTGGACCTTAACCCTTTCGCTACAGGTTTTTACTGGGGAAAGTTAAGTGGTTATATTAGCAACATTCCATAAGACTTTTTTAATTTTTATACTCGGACCCTGTATTTTAGAGTGTTTTTCTATGGGGGCAACCACATCGTTGTGGCTGTAATAATTACTTAAACATAAAACTTTTTATGCATAACGAAAATTTGAATATTTCTTCATTTACGTCAGCCAAAATTAAAAGAAAAAGTATTTAAATTGAAAGAAAACGTCAAATGAAAAAGTTATCTAAAGTTTTCTGCTTCGTCTTCCTTTACTATGTCAAGATATACCATTAAAAAAACGTGTATACTTCTCTTCTTTAAACTTAAATATTCTGTTTATTAATTTCGAATTTTTCCTAAAACTTCAAACTATTCTAAGGACCAACAGAAAATGTATTCTTCAGAGGGCTCAGACGTCCACAAAGTAGCAATGTGCCATATGGCAACAAAGTAGCGAAAGGGTTAAGGACATTTTGACTAAATAGAGTTACTAACATTAAGGACAATGGCTACGTTCACTCTGAAGATGCTACAGTGATTTAAAAACTCAATTAATGCATAAAAAATAAATAAATAAATAAATATATAAAAATAGTCTACTCTCTCTACCCTATAAATTGTTGGTCAGAATAGTTGTTTAACGCGCAGTTCCAAATCGATTTTGTGCAGCCTCAAGAGTCTATAAAGATTATATAAGTTTTGCTAAAGTTCAACTAATCCCAAACATGGTAACTTACATGACAAATTAATTAAAAAAAAAAATGCAAGGAAAAATAATAAAAATGATTAGAATCTACTTCTAATCATTTTTTCGGGCTCTACGTCCGACCGTAGGTAAAATTTTAGCCGAAACCGAACCCAATTAATCGGCTACGATACTGGTATTCGGCTAAAACCGAAGCCGAAGCCCAAGGTGAATAATAACTTACGTGAATTACGAATGAATTGCGCTCTCCAATTTTCAAATATTAATTTTTGGATATAAATCAACGTCAAATAAAATCGACTGCTGTTTGTTAAAGAGTTTCGCTACTTAAAATTTACTTTTATTTACTTTGATTTTGGGTACTCTCAAAATATTGGAAGCACAGATTAGTTCGGTCCGTTTTCAAAAGATGGTTCTGGCTATTCTGAAAATGTGGAGGCAACGCTACCTGAAAGTTTGTGCTGGCAATGCTGCTTTCCAGCTGCTTAGAACTTTTGAATTCAACTAATTTTGTAAGTCAGTTGGGCTACTTGTGCTTTCCCATAGCGAGTGATATGTATTCAAAAAATTTTTACCTTCGGCTTCGGCCTGAATTTTGGCCGAAGCCGATTATTGACAGAACGTGCATTTTTTGGCGAATGTGGCCGAAACCGTGGCCGAAGTTTTAAAAAAATGCTGTAAGAGAGAGTAAAATTTTCCATAGAAAAGCTCACAGCAAGTCTTTCGTTATAGCCATAAAACTGAATCGATCCAACTTGTGCATACATTCACACATTCCACACAAGTGGCTGCGAAAAGTTCGGCTTTAATCTCGTCATGGGCCAATTGTGCCAGTTATATGAATATGTAATTTAATTTCTAACATTTCAAGCATCTTCTGGCAACTTCCGCACATTCATTCATCCCAAAAAAATAAGCTTTTAAATTAATACAAAATTTACTGAAAGTAGAAAAAGTTGTACATTACTTGCAATTTTCAATGGTTGCAACAAGCTTTTCACTTTAACAAACAAGACAATTTTAAAAAATAATAGAATATATATAAACGAATATATATAAAAATACATGTAACAGAAACTTTGGCACAAAACCTAAACTTAAATAATGCACGCACGAAGAGGTTTTTTGTGGCTTTGACATTGGAAACTTTGATATCTCATAAAATGGGCGACGGTCATCAACACACAATGACCACAAATGAAGCCGTGTCCTTCCACGTACACACACACACGCGCTCCAATGCCAACTGTTGTTGTTGTTTTTGGTTGGTTTTTTCATTTAATCATTATTGATTTTGTTTCTCGTTGACAGGTATTTGTTACCCTTTTGAAAACACACTCACGTACGCACACAACCATAGACACACACACTTAGGCAATTCTCACAGGCAGTTGTTTACCTTTTAACGTGATGGGCGTTAAACACCGTCGAACACGCACTTTAACCACAACGAAAACACACATGTGACCAATAGGCAACAAAGGGATTTCAAATAATCTGCGCTGACTGCCGCTGGGACAGTTCAAACAAAGAGCAGCCAAGTGCTGCCGAAAAATCAACAGCGCCGAGCGCACCAAACAACTAAAAACTTCTTTTTTCCGCCCTTCAACACAAAAGCATAAAAGAACAAAAGCCAACGCACACACACACACATACGCACTTTTTGACATTTGACAGCTTGCTGGCTGTTGGCTACTGCTCGACGACGGCTTTCGAGATTTTTCTAATTGTTTGAGTTTGGGGCACATACACACGTTCGAGTGGATGCGCCGCACATTATGCTTCATTAATTTTGCATAGGCCCCAAGCATAAACGAATTCACAGCGATTTGCGCTGAGTGTGAGTGTGTGTGTGCGTGTGTGTGCGCCCTTTCCTTCTAATTCTGTCCTTTACTAATCCTCATTTCGTTTTAAAAAATGTTTGAAAACTTTTTCGACACTCTTTCATCTCCAACTGCGCGGCGTTCTCCTACCTTTGCTGTGAAAAGGGATCTGTTGCACAAAACTTTTCATCACACTCGGCAGCAGAAATAGTCGAAAAATACTTCTTTGTCCACTTTGCTCTTCTGCCCTTCCTTGTTTTTCGTTTTCGCCATCAACTCGGTGGATAGAGCCACCTAAATAAGCCTGGTTGTACATTCCGCTCCGATTTCGTTTGGTTAATTTGGGCCAACTTGGCGTATAATTGACATTTGGAAGCGCCACTTGCCGCCAACTCCACTCGCCCCATCCACCGTTTTAACCCCTGAGCCATATCACATTTTAACCCCTGAATGGGCACAACTTTGGCCGCCAAAGTGCCCCACAATTACTGCACAGCTCGAGCGCCTAAATAATTTATTTATGCTTTCGAGTGCGGCCATCGGCTTCATTTCATTGCTTTGCCGCAGCTCAGTCGGTAAGACGACGCGCCACACCGACGCACGCGAATGCTTTCAAAGGCAAATATGGCGGCACTTTGTGGCAATTACTCTGCGGTGAAAATTGCAGCGGCTTGATGCGGCCAACGCCAACCGCAACAAGAAGAATTTCGCTAATAAATTTGCGTAATGTTGAGTGGCTTATTGAAATGTCTGCGACATTGTGACGCAATTACGGCGAGTGGCCGCGGTTTGTCGTTGGCGCTTTTTGCCGCGAATGACTCGGTGGAATGCATTAGATGCTTTATTGTGTGCTTAATTATGTCCGTAAGCATTAAATGTAGTATTTATACAGTTTTTATTGGCCTAGTTATCTGCAAACAATTTGGAGGAAAATCACATCAAGCTGTGCTACTAAAACCGACGCGAAATTTATTGCCACACTAATCTAATATCAACATTGTGATTCTTCCTACAACTTTCGCGTCCTACGTTGTCCTAATGATGTCCTAATGTTATCACCTCAAGCCAACAATCAAAAACAAAAGTTGAAAAGATTGCAATTATTGAACGACGAAGAGCATCGAAATGTTGTGTCAGTGTCAAACTAAGTTCGACGACTTTTTGTTCTTCTCATTCGAACGAACAAAATTTTTTATATATATGTTGCAAGTTGGTATTTGGATTTGGCTCCTAATAAACTCTGTGAAAAAAATAATCCAATCTTACTCAATGACTCATAATGAACGAACATTCTAGTTTCAAAATTGTTGTTTCTGTTAAGTTTGTTTCGGTTTAAGTGGTTAAAGTTTATGGTCAATTGAAGGCGTGTGAGGAGGGGAGGAGAGAGTAGAAGATAGCAGCCGTAAATTTCTGCTGGATATGGTAGCTACACATCAATACACTTATTTGAAAAGAAATAATTTTTTCAGATGTGTAATGGATGAATGAATGGATATGAGAGGATCCGAGAAAGTGAACTCTAGAAGGTCCAATTCCTCAAGAACTCAGGCTAGGCAGCTCATGCAATTTAATTCAATTTAATTCAATTCAATTTATTTAGGTCAAAAGGTGATAGAAGAAAGTGAGATGAGCTTATAAGAGAGAAGAAAAGATAATAAGTAAGTGGTAGGGAAGGAAAGGGGTCTAGTTCCCTTACTCGTTTTACTGCACGAATTTTCTGCATTCCTCAATGAATCTCAGAATATCTCACAGGGTAAGGGAATAGACCTCGTCCATCCTCATAACATCTGAACGCAAAGTACATAATCTCATTCTAGCGAAGACGGACATACACAGAGAAAATGCTCTGTGCTGTCTACCTCCTCCAGACAAGATGTGCAAGTTGGATCCTCTTTGGTGGTATGATCTCCTGGTCATACGTAGGCTGCCTTTTATATTTTTCAATAGGGATGGTCTAGTAAGTTTTCGAAAAATCTGAGATTGCCATTGAAAAGTTTGTCATTTGTTTTTTTATTTTAAACGTGCTTAGAACATTTTTATGTTCAAGCGCTATTTGTGTTGTTTACACTGACTTGAAAAATTCATCTCGGTCAAAAAATGGATTTAACTCGTGAACATTTTCGAACAATAATTTTTTACGATTTCCGAAGTGAATTATCTCAACAATATTTATACCTCGTTTTTTGTAAAAGAAAAGGAACATCAAGGTTTTCAAAGATAGTTAAAAAACTAAAACTAAGATATTCTAATTGAAATGTAGGCACATATTTTAAATTCATATTTTAACTTCTCATATAAAAGCATAAAAGCCGTACTTGTATCACAAAAAAATAAATAAATTGTTTGCGCTAACCGAACTTTTTGATTTTGGCATGTTTTTTTCTTTAAATTTTTCACTGCACAACAAAAAATAATGGCTTAGGAATGATCAAATCAATGTAAAAACATCGATAAGTTAACAAAATTGCAATGTTGCTACTTAATTTTTTTTTATATTAGTTTCAAGGTATTTTTGCGAAACAAAAGGGGGAAAATATTAAAAACGAAAGAAAAATAAAAAGGCGCTCGACAAATCTTGAAAAAGTCATGTTGTGGCATTTATAGGTAAAATAGGCACTTAAAAAAGGCATTTATGGGTGAAAAAGGCAAACTGCCTTTTTAAGGCAAAAAAAGGCAAAATAAAAGTGGTATATTTCTAATCAGGAGGACCTAATTCGTGCTCATTTTCAATCAGAAATGCTCTATCTAGCAGCAAACAAAAAAGGCAATTTCCACAAAATCCTTTCCCTGATCATTACTATCATTTTAGGAGTGGTGATAGTAATGATCCAACGCCAGCAACTCTAGCTGGCATTACTAGAGGAGGAGCTAAAGAAGTATAAGAGTAGCCTTTATTAACTTCTTAACTGGCCCTAACAATCCATTAGCGGGTTACGACCTTTCACGTGCTTCTTTCCCAGTTGGTCACACCAAGAGATGATAGAACGTTCTCAACTTCCTCCTCGACGTCTTCCTCCGCTCTCTTCGCCGCGAACCTCCAACTACCGCGTCGAACACCTCTTTTGCCGGAGCGTTAATGACTGCTGGACGTTAATTTACTGCGCTACGGCCAACCTTTAAACAGCGCATACAGCTCGTTGTTGGCTCGTATTAAGTAGATAGTCATCGCCAATACAAACAAGGCCAACATTTTGCCAAGCACTTTCCTCTCAAACACCCCAAGCACCGCAGCCAGTCTTACGCTAACCTTTGATTCCCTAGTAAGCACAAATCATCAACTTGAGCTGCATTTTCATTGAAGCAGTGAAATAGTTCAGCTAACCCAATACCTTTTAAATATTAGTTCACATTATGTTGTTCTAAAAAAATGTCTAAAATCCAAAAACGAATCTATCTACAAAATCTAAATATTTCGACAACCATCAGCAAATAGTGCAAAAATTTTACATTTAACACAACAAACATTATCATTCGACTCTAGTTCTCTCCACTTGCGCGTCAGTGTTCGAAAAGTAATATTTGACATGGCAAATATTGTCGCTCTGCACTCTTTGTGGCTCTGTCGGTAATCAAATGTGAATTATGACTCGCACATGACACTCTGTTTGCGATTGTATTGATTTTAATTTTCCCCCAGTTGCAAGTAAAATATTTGCGTTATATAAATTGGCAACGCCAACAATCAAACAGTTGCGGCGCAAAATGTGTACACTGCGACCGAAAATGCATACAACGGCGCAGAATGTGTGTGTGCGCGTTGGTGTGCCAATGACACGTCGATGCACACCTCACAAGTCGGATGCTGCTGTCGCAACGCTGCCAGCCGGGACAGCGCCGCTAACAGCTCAGTCGAGTGAGAAGATTTGCACAGCAGATTTCCGAGTAAATCTCCAAGCGCGCTTTTTTCTAGCTATTCATGCTGCTACAAAGTAGAAGAGCTGAGCGTGCAACGTTGCAAGAGTGCCTTGCAACAAGCTCGGCAGCACTGTGTCACAGTTCATGCGTGCCTTATGCAAGCGGCAAGTTGGTTGGCAGTGAATGGGGCAGCAAAAAAAAAAGCAACGCAAAATTCAACACGCTGCTTGCATACGAAACTGCAGTGCGCTGTAACATTTTTCATGTATGACACAACGGCGCGTATACGTAATATTTGGTTTGGTTACGTATACGCCATGAATTGCCAATTTCGTGAGTGATGGCCAAAGCAGAGGACTTTGTTGTGTGTAAATAATGCTGTTGAAGCAATGTTTTGCTAACATGTTAATTCGAGAAGGTAAATAGCGACAACGTGTGTTATACATTACTCATACGCCATGTGGTGTCATGTGGCAAACAGCAACAAGAGCGTAACAGCCACGCAAGCACTGAAAGAATTTTAATATATCAAAATGTGCGTTCGCAGCGTAACAGGCGTCCACAATAATAGGAATGCTTAAAGCAACAACAACAACAACAAAAAGAACAAATAAAAAATCTATGTAAAAAGCAGCATTGAAACGAAAAACAACAGCAAACGCTGAACAAGGAAAGCAAACAACAATAAAAGTGATGGAATTTAAGAACAACAATAACGACGAATATGCTGTAACAATAACAAGAACAAGAGAGAATAGATATGCTTGAACAATGACAACAACAACAGCAAATATACTTTAAGGATAACAATTACAGCACCGAATATTCTTTAAGGATAACAACAACAACAGCAAATATACTGTAACAATAACAGCAACAGCAAATTTACTGTAACAATAACAACAAATATCCTTTACAATAATAACAATAACAGCAGCAAACATGCGTTAAGGATAACAAACACAACAACAGCAAATATGCTTTAACAATAACTACACAAACAAATATGCTTTAACAATAATAACAAAAACAACAAACAGCATAGTGTAACTATAACCACAACAACAATCACACTGTTACAATAATAATAATAACAACAAGCATATTGTAACAATAACAACAAACGGCCCCGAGACAGACTGATCGCACTGCTCTACAGCTACAACTACAACAACTACAACAACAACTCGCAACACTTGAAACAATAACGAGTGCTGGCAGCACAAACCACGAACAACAAAGTGAATTTATTTTAACGTCCATTATGAGCGAACGTCGCACAGTGGGGCGTCCCCATATATCGCATGACCAAAAATAGTAAACGTGGTTTAATTTTGACGAAATTTGGTATCCGCCCATTTTTAGCGTAATTAAGAAAAATACGAAAACTTGTGAAAATTGGACTACTTCCATGCCCACCCCCCATATTGAAAAAATCTTTGTTATTCGATAACTTGGCCACTACTAATACTAGAAAGATACAATTTTATACACAATATCACTAGGGTATAATCTATAATTGTGCCAAAAATAGGTAGTCTACCACGCCTACTTTAAAAGTTCGTATAAGCCTCAAATGAATTAATCGATACATATGTATATTTTGCAATTTTTTTAAGATTTCGAAGTTTTTCATGTTGGCCCCTCTTCAATTCGCTCTTAAGTTTATTTTCCACAAATAATAAAATTTGCATGCATTTGTAGTGCCAGCCGGTCGAGTTAAACTACGCGACGGCAGCTACACATAAAATAGCTTACGAAATTGTACAAAAGATGCCACTATAAAAAAACGAATTACATGCGGATCTGCAGGCCACTGCAGCTGAAACTTTGCAAACGTGTTCTACATACTTGTAATTTAGTGAAACAATCGAAATTGGAAAGGCTCCCTAGGGCTTTTCGAGATATTTAATTTTGAAGTTTGCACTTAAATTTTAAAAACCTAAAACATAAAATAAAAAACCAGGCATATTAAAATAATAACTGTAACCATAAGAAAAGACATCTTTAGTTTCGCAAGGTTAAATATCTATTTTTCCTTATATTTGTGTTCACGCAATATATGAAGTTTAAAACCTTCGTGAGACTACAAAACTCAAAATTTTTTTAAAATTCCTTTTGATATAGTTTAGTTGGAGATTTGGCTTCGATCGTGCTTACTTATTTTTAAAAAAAAAAGATTTTTATTTTTTTATTTTTGGCCACTGTGGCCCCACTGTGCGTCGGACTGCGCCGAACACAAAAAACTGAAAAACCAACGTCTATAATGTCTTCATTTAAAAATTCATTTATTCGCGCTGTTTTACAAAGTTTACAACAGTTTTGTGAAATTTTGCAAGCACACTTTTACACGCACACACACACACACATACACACACACAACATTGGCACGCACACATACGTTCGCTGCGCGCAAGATTGAGTGCGTGCGTTGCTCAAGGCTGCGACAGATACAAGCAAACAAGCATACATAGTTTGCATCAACAGCAACAACAACAACAATAAAAGCCCCAACAATGTCTATGCAAATGTATGCGCACGAATTTTGCGCATTTTGTTTGTATTTCGCATTTGCGTGCGCCTGGCCAAATAAACTCGCACTTCCTTCATCCCTCCGCGCTGCAGTGAAAACCATCATTCTTGCGCGCACTCTGCCTTCACCGGCACCTGTTCGCACTCGCTTGCCAAAGCGCTGCTGTGTAGTTCATAGAGCCCCGGCAACGCCGCGGGGCAGTGTCCGTTGTGTGCGTTTATTTGCAATTTGCATTCCTCCACCAGTAAGGCATACAACAACAAAAACAAAAACAGCAATGGTGCAACGCATCATTTGTCATGCATGGTGCGTGCCACACGCCGACGCGTCAGACGCCTTCGCCAACGCCTCTCTCTGAACGCCCGGAAGCACCTTGCCACCGCCCACTCATCATTTCCATCATCGCCATAAGAATTAGAATCATCATCACCATAAGCATTGCCATCATAATCGTTAGATTCATCATCCGCCAACGTTCGTTTTGACACACACACACACACTCACACACACACACACACACTACGGCAGCATCGCATCATCAGCATGTCGGTTGCCGCATTAAGAACGCATCGTCCAGTGTCCACTGGCCTCAGTTGGCACTGGCGCATCACTTGTCACTTCTTCACTTGCCTTCCATTTGTGTTATTCAGTTTTCGTTTACATCATTTTCTTGTGCTTGTTTTTTGTGCACTTTTTCGTTTTTTACTTTAGCTTCAATTTTTTTACGTTTCATTTGTATTTACTTTGGTCATGAAACTGAACTATAAAGCTGCAAGTTGTTGTGTTATTTTCGGACATGTGGCCCGGTTGGGTGTTGTGGGTTGATGTTTTCGTTAAAGTGTTGCAGCCAGCGCCATTACGTTCTCGAGTGCCAGTCTGCTTAAGGTGGCAGCATACAAAAACAACTCAAATAAAACATGCAAAACGCGCAAAGCGAAAAATACATAAAAGCAGAGCGACATAAAAGTTTTGTAAAAAAAAAAATATTCGCTTAAAAATACAAATTCAAAAGTTTGTTTGGAGCAAGTCACTTCCTTAATACGTGCAAGAAAAGAAAATATTTCAATACAAAGTACATAATCGCTGGCGAGCGAACTGCAGATGCAGCATTCGAGGATATCGCCAAGAAGCCAACAGGGCTAGGTGGACATTTGCAATGCAGCTACAATTTTATTCAACTGTGACGTATAGTCTGAAAAGTTATCAGAGTCGAATTTAAAGAGGAAACAACAGGAAGTCGAAGGCATTGCAGGGTGATGGAAAACCAAGCACGCAATTTTAAAGCCATTGGGGCCAATAAATCAAGTTCTTCTTAACCCTTTGTTGATCCCGTAAGTTTTTGATGAAAAAATACTTATCCAATTATTTCTCATTTGAAGTATTTTTATCACATTTGAGGTCAATTGGCGCATTAAATCATGTTTCCCCATACAAACTCTTAACCCATCGTTGGCCCCGTCAGATTTTTATTTTCAAAAAAGTGAAAAAACGTGTCGAATTATTTTTCACCAAGACTAGGTTTGAAGTCAAACGGCCCATAAAATTTTGTTTCTCCAAACAAATTTTTAACTCATCGTTGACCCCGTCAGATTTCGATTTTCGAAAAAATGAAAAACACGATTTTGATTTTCGAAAAAATAAAAAACACGTGTCGAATTATTTCACATTTGAAGTACTTTCAAAAAGTTTTAAGTCAAAAGGTTTTCGGAGTCTTCCCGTATACGCACCTTAACCCATTGTTGACCCCGTTAAATTTGGGTTTACGAAAAAATAAAAAATATATGTCGAATTATTTTTGATTCGGAGTATTTTCACGAAGTTTAAAATCAATAGGCTCATTAAATGGCGTTTCTTCATACAACACCTCAAACCATGTTTTGCCCTTTTAGACCCCGAATTTCAAAAAATCCCATCTTAGCGGAGGTCCATTTTTCAAGATGTATCTACAGATTAAATGTCATGTTTGTTGCTTTAGCAGTTTGGGCTGGACGATTATGAATCAGTCAGTCAGTCAGTCAGGACAAACAATAACTTGCAAAAGTTGTCACCCAGTGTTCCTTGACTCTAATTTGTTTATGAATGAATGAATGAATAAATGAATGAATGAATTAATGAATGAATGAAGGAATAAATGAATGCATGAATAAATGAGCGAAGAAATGAATCAATAAATAAATAAGTGAAGGAATGAAGGAATGAAACAATGAATGAATGAATAAATGAATGCATGAATGGATGAATGAATAAATGAGTGAATGAATGAATGAATGAATGATGAATGATGAATGATGAATGATGAATGAATGAATGAATAAATGAGTGAATGAATGAAGGAATAAATGAGTGAATGAATGAAGGAATAAATGAATGAATGAATGAATAAATGAGTGAATAAATAAATGAATGAATGAATAAATTAATTAATTAATTAATAAATGAATAAATGAATGAATAAATGAGTGAATGAATGAATGAATGATTGAATGAATGGACGAATGAATGAATGAGTAAATGAATGAATGAATAAATGAGTGAATGAATGAATGAATGCATGAATGAATGAATGAACAAATGAGTGAATAAATGAATGAATGAATGAATAAATTAATAAATTAATAAATGAATGAATGAATGAATGAATAAATGTGTGAATGAATGAATGAATGTCAAAGCAAAATTTCCTTTTGCCGCCATTTGCAAAGGTTATAGCATCTGCCGATAAGGTAATGACTTTTGCTCCACCCTGTACATGGAATTTTTAAAAACTCTCTAGAATCTTAAGGTATCCTGGTGTTATTTTTTTGAACTTCAATGCAATCAGAAATTGCTTAGCATTTGCTAACTACTAGCTACTTGTTTTGAAAATATTAATTAAAAAAATTTAAATTATTCTTAACCTATGAGAACTTCAAGCATATTATTTGGCGCATTTTGTAGTTTAATTCTGCAACTCTCCAGTGAAGAGCAACACGTTTTTAGACTGAGTGTGTCTTTTGAGATGGTTGTCAGAACAATGAGCATTGAGTCTGCGTTTCTTAGACATTTTCAACATAATGTCAGTGCTTTGTGTCAGAAAACCAAAATAACACTCACCGTTCAGACCGTTCAGCCGAAAAAGTGTCTAGGATTAGTTTAGGTCGAAGTAGCTACCAAGACCTCAAAACACTTTTAGGTCAAGAATTGGACTCACTCACAAACCCTTCACTCTTTCCTTCTTGCATTGCACTGATCTGATTTCAATTCGAACCCATTTTTAATTTAACCACAATTCCCAGCCACATGCTACCACCACTTGAAAGATCACATATACCTACATTGTCTCGAAAGTTACAGTGACTTGGCAATGACATTTAATGAGTGCACTTGCAACTGTTGTTGTATTTGCAGTGAAAATTGTAGCGGCCATTCAGTCGAAGGTGCACATGGCTACATGGTCGCTTTTTACACTGAAATCCGGCAGCTTAAAAGTGACACACAACACTCACAAGCAACCGCAACTACGTCAGTGGTCACAGCTCATTTGCAAGCATATCTCAAATACAAACGCCACACCCATACAGCCACACAGCCGCACAGCACACAAACTGCAACAACTACTGCAGAGAAGGCAAAAATAGATTTTAAAAATAGAAAATGGCTGCAGCACAGCACAGGTGCAACTTTTTATGCATTTTCGCTACATTTACTACTCGCACAGGTATACATACATACGAACCCACATGTGCGCACCCAATGCTGGCTGCCACACACACACACACATCGCACACAATCGCATTCATTATCTCGACAGTACCGACCGACTGGTATTTATGCTGCGTGAAATTCACTACAGCAAGCACACAAACAGCAACAACAACTGCAACGAGCATAAAAATAACACAAAACACGCCAAACACAAAAATACGCAACTGTAAACGAACGAACGAACGGAGCGCAGGAAAGATTGCAGCCTATTGTTGGGTATTATTCATAGACCGAGCCCATAATGGCTTTTGTACCACTTTCTGGGCTTGCATATTAATTTAGAAAATGAGTGGTGTTCCATTTTTGCTTCCCCTTTGGCCTCTTTGCATTACTCGCCAGAACTCCATTTCACTCTTTGCAATGCTTTATTATATTTTTTGGTTTTGCTGTTACTTTGCTTGAGGCTTGTTCTGTGTTGCCATGTAGCGCTAAGTAATTGCATGCAAATTGCTTCATTTGTTCAAATTCTAATTCCTTCTTTGTATGCATCGCTGGATGGCGCAGCGAACGCTACGCTAAATGCGAGAAATTATGAAAAAAGCAATGTGCATGTTATGCATCAATGAAGAACAGCGAATGAAATGTTTACGAGTTGCAAACGCACAAAAAATCACTCATACGCCCCGATGGTCATTTGCTTGAGTTGCCGGTTTTCTGAGCGAAAATTAATATTGCAAAGGAATGCGCACAAATTGCTATCGGCATTAGGATTGCATCAATGATTTATGGCAATGGAGACTTGAATATTGATGACTAATTCTATTATTTTCATTCGATTCTTGCATGCCTACAGCTTCAATCATTTGATGAAGCGTTTTCTACAATGAAATATTTAAATTAAATTTTTTTATTGAAAAAAATGTGTTTGCTTAATATACGGTTAGTTAATGCTAATGATATAAAATAGCAAACAAATAAAATAAAAATAATATTTAAAAGTGGTTAGAAATTGAACAATCACCTACATTGTCGGAACATCAACCAATTAAAGCCCCATGCTCCCTTCTAGGAATTAGACAGAGAAAAAAATAAAGAATAAAAACCCTGAAATGTTCGAAAATAAACGAAAGCAAATTGTGTATTCTTAGGTAAAAGTAAATTTTTTAACTAAATTTTTGATTATATTAAACTAAAAAAAAATGTCCACATTTCATTTTTCAGAGTTAAAGTTAGTTTTCTTTTTATTATTTTTATACAATTAATCATTTAACTATTTTAATACTTAAATTTTAACTACTTCACTATTTATTTATTTTAGCTATTGTATTTCAATATTTAATTATTTAACTATTCAGCTATTGAACCGTTTAGCTATTTAACTATACGTAACTATTTAACAATAAAATTTTGAAACTGTTTAACTATTTTATTATTTTACTATTTTAATGATTAACTATTTACTATTTTAATGAGTATTTACTCATTTAACTATTTAATTATTTCACCATTTAGCTGTCGAACTGCTTCACTATTTACTTATTTATTATTTATATAAATATATATAATTATTTAACTACTTGATTATGAAACTTTAAACAAAAAAATTTTAACTATTTAACTGTTTAACTATTTCACTTTTTAATTATTTCACTATTTAACTACGAAATTATTTAACTAGTTTACTATTTACTTATTCAACTAATTACTTATTTCACTATTTAGCTATCTAACTGTTTCACTATTTACTTATTCAACTTTTTAACTACTTCACTATTTTACTATTTAACTACTTTTTTATTAATTAATTAATTATTGCGCTATTGATTTATCTAACTGTTTACCTATTTACTTATTTAACTATTTAGTTACGTAACTATTTAATTATTTAAGTATTTAATTGTGAAACTTTAAACTATTAAACATTTTAACTATTTAACTATTTCACTATTTACTAATTCAACTATTTAGCTATGTAACTATTTATTTATTTAAGTACTTAGTTATAAAACCTTAAACTACTAAACTTTGTAATTTTTTAACTTTTCGACTATTTCACTACTTATTTTTTTAATTATTTAACTATTTCAAAATTTAAGTATTTTACTTTTCATCTATTTAACTATTTCACTGTTGAACTATTTATTTATTTAACTATATAATTATGTAACTATTTGCGTATTAAACTATTTAACTATTAAATTACTCAACTATTTAACTACTTCACTATTTAATTATTTAATACTTTTCAAGTATTTACGTTGTCATTTTTAAATTGTCATTATTTAATTATTTTACTATTACTTTACCATTTATTTAGTTAACTATTTAACTATCTCACTTCTTATTTGTTTAGGTATTTAACTACTTAACTAACTAACTTTATATTTAATTATTTACTTATTTATTTATTTAATTATTTAACAATCTCTTTGTTTAAGTGTTTAACTATTTAACTAACTAACTTTCTAATTATTTAACAATGCAACTCTCTACAAATATAAATAAATCAGCGCATAGTCAGCCAATTCCATTGTTTCGTTTCCAGAAAGAATTCGATTCGGTTGGGTTGGGTTTGATCAAAGACAATTAAACAATAAGATGTCTTACGGCCATACAACCGAATGGCATAGGGCGAGCTCGAGTTTGCAAAATTTTCATTATCGAGAGCACGCAAGCGTCGGTACAGTGAGATCGTAATAATATTAACGCTCTTTGTTTTGCTCACACAAAGCACAACGGCTTTGATCGCTGCCAAGCAAAAGCAAAATTGTGTGCGCTCACTTTACAGTGAAGTCAGTGGCGCAGGCAGGACTTCTTTTTGGAGGGATAAATACTCTATTAATCTTTGTATTTGAGGGGGTTTGAATCCCTAAACGTTCCCGTCCCGCGTGCGCTACTGATTAAAACAATCAACCACAAAAAAAATCAACACAAGAGCACATAGAGATCACACGCATATTCATATCTCTGCCGACTGCAAGCAGAGAGAGTTGCTTGCGTGGCTTCATCGTTATGCAGAGAGAGTTGCTGCGTGGCTTCATCGTTGTTCTCCGGATGTGGCGCTGCTGTAAAAACCACTCTCACGTGGCTTTATTGAAAAAGCCACGGCAAATTTTTGAAGCGCCACTGATTTGTATGAACGTAAGACATCTTATAGTTTAATTGTCTTTGGTTTGATTGTATCATAGACCATCGGGTTCTGAGCGAATCACCGAATGTAGTTGATAATTGTCTGTCGGATGACTTCGTCTTCGGGAAGGAGGTCTGGTTGGATTGGCCTGCAAACGTCGCATAATTCTTATTGGGTTTTAAGTTAAAACTGATAATTTTTTTATGGACTTGTATAGTCCATCGATTATAAATCTTTATTTCATCGATTTTATAAGTTGTCAGATCATTGTTTCATCGACGTTATATGTCCTCAGATCATTATTTGATCGAATTAAATAGTCGATATAAAGTTCATCGACTTGTAAAGTTGATCGAATATTCAATTCAATGAAATAATGATCTGTCGACTTCTATGTAAGGTCGATGAAATAATGTTTTGTAAGGAGATAAATGTTGTATCCGAAATATCATAGAACCTTCATACTTTCCTTTGAAGGTTGTTCAAGACCCGTCAGGCGATTAGTCTTCAGGCAAGAAAATCATGGCCAGAGAAGGCGGAACAAATACATAAATAGTAGCTGTGCCAGGATTTCAGTAAAGTTATTTATATTTTATTCTATTACTTTAAATACTCTCATATTAAATATTTAATTCCATTCTCCTTTTTTTCAATCCACCCATTCCATTTTATCTCATTAAACACATAACACCGATCCATGGTTCATTCTGTTCAGTTATCAGTTCCATTTAATTGAAATTTTCTTTATTTCAGTTTGTCCTCGTAATGGTGAAAGATTAAAAACCAAAACCAACAATAAAACAATCCAAGAACTACAATGAAATTCAAATCAGATTCACACTTGTAGCGAAAACGTTCGCAAAGCGTTTTCTCTGTCTGCAGCAAAATCAATACAACAGCAACAATGTGCACATTATTTTAATCACCTCCCGCTTTCCGCACTCACATTGCATACTTTGCGCATAATTAATTGAAATCTTACACATTCTCAGTGAAATTTACATAATTTCATAATTTCCATTGCATACATTCAGCACGCGGCTTTCGAATGCGACATGCGGCAGGCGGCTTTTGCATTTGCATAATTGAGAATCAGTATTGGCGCACAAGCAAAATTCCTGCATTGTTGCTGTGGCAGATCGCTATGACTGTTTGCCGGCGGCAATGTAAATGCTTTGCACTGACTGCCATTTTATCGTTGACCAAATATGCAATTTGTGGTATTTTCTAAATTGCTTTTGCTTGTCGATTTGTTTTTGCCGAAGTAAAATTGCCAATTAAAAAAGCTCCCAATTTGTTGATCGAAATCGGTATAAGATTGTAAGTCTCTGACAATCCTGAGAGAGGTGAAATAATTTCCCTGTAGAGTGTAAGTACAGCCAATAGGAAAAGGTTTTTGCTCTAAATTTGGGGCATTTAAGCACTGAAGGGGATACAAAGTTGCAGTTTTTTTTTAAGTAATGGTTTCCGCACTCATCAAGAGAAATAATTCGCTGCCTAAAGCAGAACACGCCCAAAGAACGTGGATGTAAATATTATAAACATTACTATTAAGGTATTGCAAGTCTACAGGACACAGACACTTTAGCCAATCATCCGTTGTGCCTCGGCAAATGATTCTCTCTTTATTAAGCAAATACTTAGCTATCACTGAACAAATACTTAAAGCGAGCTTTACAACGCGCGCTTTACATAATACTGTTGTGAAATTGTATTTCTGCTGGCCAACGGAGGCGTAGCTCGTATCACTGGATTGTGCCCAACTGAATATCTCTAATGCAATTCACTGCGGTAGTCATTTCATTTAAAATTTTCCACCTATCACTTCACTGTTTTTACCAGGGACTGGAAATAACAGTTATTTATGAAAACTATATTTGAAAAAATTACTATGAAGGAAAGGTCATACAAATAAATTAAATATACCAATACATTTATTTTCGCACTGAGAATCAAACTTGGCAATAAACTTTTTTTTGTAATTTTTATGTAAAAAATAAGAATTTTTCAGTGATAGCTAAGGGCGCTGTTATGCAGACGGTCAAATGACCGTCGGTCACGATAGTTGTTGTTGCTTCAATGTAAAATGAAAAATTGAGAGAGAGAGCGGGAGAGTAAAATTTGACCGCGTCGGTCAAAAATGATGAGGCTCTCGATGCCAAATCATGCGATCAAAACAGTGTTGCGTTGTGAAATTATTCACAACGCATGTGTTTTCGGAGCAAAATGGCACACTTGTCGCGAAAACATGTATCTAATGACGGAAAAAAAGGTTCGTAGCAACCCTCATCGTTTATTTAGTGTACTGGTGACCGGCGATCAAATGACCGTCTGCATAACAGGGTTTTGGCACAGAGCAGAAAAAACAAAACGAGAGCGTAAAAAGTATCGTGACCGACGGTCATTTGACCGTCTGCATAACAGCGCCCTAAGTATTTGCTGAATAAAGAGAGAAAAATAAAAAATAAGAATTATTTAAAAAATAAGAATTATTTTTTATTTATAAGAATAAGAATTATTTTATATTTATACTGAGAAAAATAAGAATTATTTTTTATTTATAATAAGAACTATTTTTTATTTATATTTAGAAAATTTTTTAATAACAATAATTTTTTATTTTTTTCATATTAGTCCACAAATTACAGTTTTTTTGATTTTTGTTTTAGTTGTCCTATGATAACAATTATTGGTGACTTTTATCTAAAAGAGTCATCAATAAAAATCATTCAGTGACTTTTTTTTTTAAGTCGCATTATAAAAGAAATTTTTATTAATGCATGCAATAGTTATAATTCTTCCAGAAAACAGAATTGCCAAGTCAGGTCTTGTTGAGTCGATCAAGAATATATATACATTTCGATATTTTATGAACTGTTCCAGTACTATGATTCGTGAAAATAACATTTATATTGCGACTTAAAAATAAAAGTCATTAAATGATTTTTATTGATGACTTTTATAAATAAAAGTCATTGAATGATTTTTTTTATGATTTTTATAAATAAAAGTTACTGAATGATTTTTATTGAAGACTTGAAAAATAAAAGTCACAGACTGATTTTTATTGATGATTTTTATTGATTTTTATTGATGAATAATTGTTATCATAGGACAACTAAAATAAAAATCGAAAAACTGTTATTTGTGGACTAATAAGAAAAAAATCAAAAATAATTGTTATTATAGGATTTTTAAAATATAAATAAAAAATAACTGTTATTTGTTGAGTCATTATATAAATGTCAAAAGATAACTCTTAAACATTGATTTTTATAATAAAACTTATAACTGTTACGATCCCTGGTTTTTACACTTAAAAGTAAAAAAAACTCTTAAACATTGATTTTTATAATAAAACTTATAACTGTTACGGTCCCTGGTTTTTACACTTGTCACGTATTTCACTTCACTAATTTAATAGTCACTTTAGTTACTGCACTTTTTTTCTGTGTTGCATCGTGTTGCTCATCAAAATCAAACTGACTAAACGTGCTGTAAACGACTGCCTTTTAGACTTGTTTGCCCGGAGCGCAACTCGTTCTCGAACATTTCAGCATAGCCTCGAATCGTTTATTAGATAATTCCATAAAAAATACCATGTGCCCCTAAAAGTATGCATCCTGTTGCCGCTAAAAAATTTCCGTTCAGTTGTGTTGTTGCGTGTTGGGCGCAAATTGCGTAGTTACGCAGAGCGAAACTCATTATTATCACAATAGAATAGATGTCTCACTTTCTCAGGATCCCGCAGACTTTAAATCTCAACTACATTGAAAACCGCTTATGCGTCTCCCATTTTAAGTACCAATTCCATTTATGTAACCAATATATTCGGGTACTATGTGCTATGTACGCTTCGTACTCAACCTATAATACTTAAGTACTCTACCCTTTTAAGTTACTTGAAAAGATTGCATTTATATATAAATGGGCTTTACTTTATATGTACTTTTTTTTAAACGAGCCTGGAATTATTGTTTTCTATTCCTGGCTACATTGAATGTAGGCAGCCAAGTCCAGAAAATTTTTAGCTGTTTCAGATGATACCTGAATGGACAGAAACCTCTAATAATAATGAGGTTCTCTCCATTTAAATCAAAACTCTTTCTGGAGACTACTTCTCACCAAGTACTTTTGGCCCTGACATTGGCTTGTCAAATAATCCATTTTTCGAAAAAGTTTTAATCTATGCGTTTCCGTAACCATTCCTGTATGACATATGAGCTTTGAAAAGTGAAAGAATGGTTCTTGAGGTGCTCTAACGAGATTTTGCAGATTCTCAGATTCTTTATTTACGTCCCTGTTCAAAAATCTACTAGTTGACGCATTCTTTCATTAGACTAGAAGATCAACTTGTTCATTGTCTTCCCCTCGTTACCTGACCTAGAATCCTTTGTTAGTCTAAAGAATTAAGGCTTTCTTATTCATTTAGCAATGGCCCCACCGCTTTCAAATCCATTTGGGCCACCTAAATGTCAGGAAATGCTTATAGATGCACAGATATTTCCTGTGCGAACTTACTCTCTGTGGCAGATTACTGCCTTCTTTTCCAATCCTTTTTCTTTTTTCCATTGGGAAGGCTTCTTGAAACTGGAGTCTTTATCCAGAAGTTAATATTCGCCAAATTTGATACTACTGTGTGCACAAATATGAAAGACTGAATTAGCATTGAATTTGTCTCAAGGCGGATTCACTCTCAGCTGCAAATAGCAAACATTTGCGAGTAAAACCATGTCTGGAAAACGCTTCCAACCTGTCTTCTGCACACATAACATGTTGTTTTGCAAGTTGTATACATATGTACACATGTAGTGGTGTATGTATGAACCAATCATTTAAATAAGTAAATATTTGTATTTTTAATATAACAAAAATTCCAATAAAATTATTATACAACAGGCGATAGGACATTTCATTGGGTTCTGATTCGTTTCATTTCAAAAAAACTAAAAATGTACACAACTCGCTGAACCCACTTGAAATGTGCGCTTAAGTAAATTCAGTTTGTGTGACAACCTTTGTCACCTACATATCAGTTTCGGTTCGATGGCGGCCGCACAGCTGCCCAGAGCCAGTTAATCGAATCCGAAAACTGCTATTCCGCGCCAACGGCTGCCATTATTGGCAAAGCTGTTGTCAGCGCAAATAAATATACAACAACTACGAGTATAAAAACAACAAAAGCAAAGTGATGTCAGCTAACGTTCTCATATTTGCACTGAACTCGCTCGCGCTCAACGAACCCATAACGAAGGCAAAGTTATGCAAAACTGTGCAGTAGCCGGAATAAAAGGACGTTGGAGGACACACACACACACACACATACAAATGCAAACTATTTGTCTACCATCGCTGGCTGGCGGCAAAAATCAATTTAATTAAGAGTGAGTTAGTGTAGTGAAATGTGCCAGAGACGGGTGCCGTTTGAACCTGCTGTCATACGGTGTTTGTTGGACGGGTGACAGCGACGGCACAGCAACAACAACAACAACAATATGCAAATTAATCATGTTTGAAATGGCAGCCAGCGTCAACACCAACGCCACTTGCCGAACGAACATCAATAACAACCACAATGAGCGGTACTAGTTGTTGTTGTTGTTGTTCTGTTGGCGGCAACATTGCACGCAATTTGCCATGATGACAGTCCAGGTGTATGTGTCGATGTGTTTGTGTGTGTTTTGAGCGATAACATGTGGTTCGATGGTGTTTTACCAGACAGTCTTTCATATGCCACCGGTTGATGTAATTAAAAATGAAACATGCCAAAAGTGTCACTCAACTTTGTTCAATGCTCAGCGAAAGCAAATAAAAACTAGCAAACATGAAATGGTTAAATAAAAGTGTGCAGTTAATGACAGTAAAAAAACAATTAACAAATGTTAAAAAGTCATAAAAACTACAATAGAAAAGTGAGTGTAAGAGAGAGAAAACGAAAAAGTCGCCTTTTCATGATTTGAGTATGTTGAACTAGTTTGCGGCCCAAAAAGGACCTCATATAGTAAAGTAAATAAGTAATAGTAAGAGAATTTCTAATATAATTTTTTTTAGGATTTTAATTTAGAATATTTAAAAAACGCAAAATACAACTAGTTTTGAAAATGTTTAATAATATTAAAATAAATAATAATTAAAGTTCCTAGAACTAGTTTGTGGCCATAAAAGGACCTCATATAACTAGTAAAGTAAGTAATAGTAAGAGAATTTCTAATATAATTTCTTTTAGAGAGAGAATTTAGAATTTTATTTAGGAACTTAATTTCGAATGTTTTTTAAATCACTCATCAAATAAAACCAGGGACTTAACTATTATAAGTTTTATAAGAAATTAATTGCAATGTAACTATTAAACTGTAACATACATTTTTTTTTATAGGTCATAATTTTAATTTGCGACAATTAATTTTTACGTTGCATAATAACTGTTATGAGAAATAAATATTTTTTTCGTTCTCGATAATTATTATTTTGGGATTTTTTTTACGTTGTTTATAACTTTTATTAATACATTTTTTTATTTACGTTACCGATAACTATTATTTAAACAAATTTTGTTTTACGTTGCTTCATAATTTTTATTTTTTATTTTTTTTTATTTACGTTGCTGATAACTATTATTTCAAGGAACATTTTTTACGTTGCTTCATAACTTTTATAATAGAATTTTTTTTTTACCTTGCCTCACCACATTTTGAGTATGAATAGAATAGAATAGATAGATTTTTATAGATGATTAATAGATTTTTAATTGGTTAGTTGTTGGTGGAAATTAGTTTTCTGCAGTTAATTTGCGTTCGTCAATTTAAAATATTTAAAAATCAATTCATACCCAAAATATGGCCTCAGGTATGAGAAGCCAGCGCGCTACCCGCTGGACTATCGAGACCGGCATTAAAGTACTTTCAATACCATTACTTACTTACTAACTTAACTGGCCATAACAACTCGTTACCGGGCTACGGAATTCTTTTCAGGCGCCCCCTTCCCAGTTGGTCGCACCAAGAAATAATAGGGTGTCCTCGACTTGGTCCTTAAAAAATCTGCGTTTCGTTATTATTTTAATGACCTACGCGACACAATCGATGACTGGGAACGTGCGGCAGCTCTAAACTGGAGCGAATAACCAATTAGCGATCGTTAAAAACTCCCATGGAAGCAACAAGCAATTAAGCGAACTAAGTTAAACATAAACAGAAAACTGCAGGAGCGCGCACACAACGAAAGCCACCATCCAACAAGTAACCGAAAACACAATCCAAAAGTGTTAAAAAAACATTTTAATAAAAAACCACATCTTCAGTAAAATTGCTCAACTTGTGGTTGCAGCGAAAAACCAACAATTGCAGCGCATTACTTGTTAATTAATTCAGTTACCAACAGCTGGTTTCTGCGTTTCTCCATTCTGCTACTATTTGTCTTTTTACTTTTGCTATTCCACTCAATGCGGTTTTTCACACAGTATTTAATAAATTACGTGAAAGCGCTTAAGATGAAATGAAAATTAAAAAAATTCCTCTAGTTTTGCTTTCAGTTTGCGCACAACAATTGGCATGATTTCAATTTAATGGCTCAAAAAAGCACGATTTGAAAATCCATTTATGCACTTTTTGTTCAAACAATTTTTTGCACGACAAACTGTGACATTTTTGTCACTTCATTTAATTTTCAATTAGTTTTCGGCATTGTTGTGCGCTTCCATTGTGTGACGCAGCGCAGTGTGTCAACATTGCCTGCTGCGCTCCTTTGCGTCCTTGTCGCAACATCGGGCACGTCACTCTGTGTTTGCTGTGTGCCATTGCAGTTTGCTGCCGAATGCTGGAAATAATTCATTTTTGATGCAAAACTTTACACTGTAATCTGCCACTCGCTGTTTGTCCATCCACGCCCCTCTCGCTCAGTCCGTCGTTTAGCTGCGCGCATGGGGCGAGAGCTTAGCGGCGCTTTTGTGCACAGCCATTGTGGCAATTAAGTGACTTGGATGCGACTGCGATCTGCAATAATAACAACAACAACAGGTCTCAGGCCTCTGACAGTCAGTCGACTTGCAGCACTGCCGCCATTAACATGCAGCGAGCGAGCTCAAAGTTCGCCCATGCCACGTCGCTGTCAAGTCGCAAGACTTGCCAAAGTTTTGCCACTCCTACACGTCAAACACACACACACACACACACATGTATGTATATGTTTCGACTGTGCCACTTAGCCTCTCTTGCTGGGACTGCGCTGCTTCGGCATTGCTGCGCTTGGCTTGAAAACTTTTTCAACAATTTGATAGTGCGGCGCGTTTAGTCTTAGTTTGTTGTCTCTTGTTGGCGCAACTCGCTGTCAACTTTGTCGAATTTGCTTTGCTGTCTCGCGTCCGCTCCCCATTTAACACACACACACACTTACAGCACTGAATATTAAACAGTGCAACATTTCGAAGGCCATGCTTAAGAATTTACTTCTAAGCTGTCAATCATGCGTCAATTAGGGTTGTCCTCAATGGCGTTGGAAAATAAAATGAACTGTCAATGTTTGCAGCGAATTAGAAATGTGCTGAAAATTGCGCATTGAGTTTATTTTTGATATCTGTCGCTGATGCAATGTGACTATTTGACGCGTTAATAGGCAGCCCAGTTGACATTTTCCAAGTTCCCGCTATTGTTGACTGCAATGAAATTTGATTTGATTGCGTTGACATTGGCGTAATTTTTGTGCATTTCTAGCTAAAAGCCGTTCGAAGTAAATAAATGAATAAATTTTATTCATCAAATGAATACAAAATTCAGTGTACTTCATGGAATTAATTTATATGATTGAAAAAAATCCACAAATGTATAAAAGAGCGAGACAAAAGCATTTCAGCATATCGCTGCAATTTTCATTTTTAACGAATAACGAATTATTGTATTATGCAAATTTTAATAAACAAGTAGAAATTATTCACAACTTTCTTCAAATTACCTCTCGAAAGCAACACACATTCCAAAGGCAATCAATTTCACCGAACAAATTCCTATAAATAGAACTGACCCAACCTGAAATGTTCTGCTGTCTGCGTTCATTACAATCACAGTCGGCACTCTGACTGCAGACAGACAAACATATCGAACACACATTCTGATTCCACATTCCAAGTGCTGACCAGATGCCAACCAATCGAAGAGATCAAAAGTTGCTGTCACAAAAACAGGGAATGAAATGCAAACAACGGTCACTTGCACTCATGTCGCTGGTGTACCACTCAAAAACAAAAACAACAACAATAACAAAAAGCTATATTTGAAATGCCATCAGCAAAAGGCGACGAAAAGCGCAAAAAGATTGAAGGAAAAGTTCGCAATAATCAAATTGAAAAGTGAATTTTTCGCACCTACTCACACACACGCACACACACACACGAATATTTGCAAAAATAATCAAGTTTGTCGTTTCGCTCGTTTGTTGGTAGTGGGTCAGTAGTGCAACATTGGCCGCCAACACGGCCAACATGTACACAAATAACTTTGTACAAAGCATGAACGAGTAAAGGTTTGCCGTGTTTGTGAAGCAGAAGGGACTGGAGGAGTGAGAGGAGTTGTGGCTGAAGTTGAATAGCTGGCAGAATGTGAAATATGAGAGATGAATTTATATAAACTTTGACTGTGGCACTGACAGCAACGGCAACAACAACAAATTACATGGTGTGAATACGCAGAAAGTTGAATTTTGGCTGCGACGGGGAATCGAAACTCAAATGACGAAGGACGAACGTTGCTTTAAACTCGCGAACCAATACGCCAACCAGTTGAACCATGGCGGCCGCTGGATGATTTCAATTGATCGAAATTAATGATGTGTTATTTTGACTGTTATCAGTTACCGTTACTTCATGATTTTGCTAATGCAAATTGCGGTTTATTGTTGTACATTAGTCAGCACTCAAAGAGAACAGAAGCGCGTTTTAGAGTGAAAAATTAAGACTTAAACTGAAGGAGCCAAAGAAGCATGTTTTGAGTTTCGTCAGTAAAATGTTACTGAAGCTGTCAAAAACTTTGTTTGATTAATGATGAAGTGAATTATGTTTAAACAAGACTACAATGTTTTCAATCTGGGAATGAGGGGAGATCTATGCACCAGCAACGATTAGCGGTTTAAGACAAACCACAGTGAAGTGGTGTTATTTTTTATTTTTTACTTTTCTTTGTAAAGACTTTGTCTTCTTTCCCTTTTGTTTTCTTTCTTTAGCTTCTTCTTTTTGTCTTATTCTTTTTTTTTATTTTTCTTTTTCTATCTCTTCACCTATTCGGCCTTTCGTTCTTCTCGATCCTTTTTTTCTATTTCTTTTTTACCTCTTTTTCGTACCTTTTTTCTTCTTGCCATCTTGTCTCTTCTTTTGCATAATTTGTTTTCTATTTCTTCTTCGTTTTCGTCTTTTCTTTTTCATCTTTGCTTTTCTCTATTTCTATATAATTTTCGTTTTGTTTTCTTCCTTTTCACCTTTTCACCATTTCGTTTCGTTTTCTTGTTCGTCTTTTCCTCCATTTATAATATTCTTTTTCTTCATTGTCTTTTTGCTATTTATTTTTGCTTTTCGTTTTCTCCTTCTCCATCTATTTTTCTATTTATTTTTCTCTTCTTTTTCTTTTTGCTTTCTGGTCTTTTCTCCTGCATTCCTTTTATTTTTACATTTCTGCTTCTTTTTTTTCTTTTCTGCTTCATATTTTGTTTCATCTTCATGCTTCTTTTCATCTTTTCTTCTTCTGCATCTTCGTATATTCTCCTATTTCTTCTTCGTTTTCTTCTTTTTCTCTTCATATTTTTGTTTCTTTTTCTAACTTTTATTTTCTTTCTTTTGCATCTTTTTTATATTATTAGTTCCTTTTCCTTATCGATTTTTCTTTTACATCTTTTCATTTCTCCTTTTGCTTTTCGGTTTCTTCTGTATCCTTGCTTATTTTTACATTTCTTCTTCGTTTTCTTCTTCATCTATTTGCTTTTTCTTTTTGCTTAAAGTTTTCTTCTTCTACACCTTCTGCTTCGTGTTATTCTTTATTTCTTCTTCTTCCTTTCATATCGATTCAACTTATCCTAAATAGAGAAATAGAGAATTCTACTTCTTTTGTTTTTTATACATCTTCGCTGTCTTAATTCTTTCCTTCACCTCGTGTTTCTCTTCGCCTCTTCTTTTCCTTCGTCTTTTTCGTTTTCGTTACCTTTTACTTTTTATCTTCTTTTCTTCTAATCTTCTATTCTCCTTTTCTTTCTATTTTCAATTTTCTTCTATTTTTCTTCTTATTCTCGGCATCTTTTACTTTTTTCTTCTAATCTTCTAACCTTCTATTCTCCTTTTCTTTCTATATTCAATTTTCTTCTATTTTTCTTCTTATTCTCGGCATCTTTTACTTATTCTTTTTCTTCCTTTTTTACTTTTTCTTTCCCCGTCTCTCTTTTTATATATCCTCTTCTTTTCTTCTGTTTTCATCCTTGTTGTCTTAATTTTTTCCTTCTTCCTTGTCCTTGTCTACGCCTTCTTCTTCGTCTTTTTCGCTTTTTTTACCTTTTTTATCTTCTTTATTTTATTATTTTCTTTCTATTCCTATTCCTTCCTACTATTCTTCCTTTTCTCGGCATCTTTTACCTCTTATTATTCTTTTTCTACCTTTCTTTTAATTTTTCTTTTCCTCTCTTTCTTTTTATTAATTCTATTCTTGTTTTCTTTTTCATCTTCTTTGTTATCTTCTTCTTCTTCCTCTTCATCTTTTCCCCTATTCTTCTTTTTATTCGTCCTTTTCGTGTTCAATGTCAATTTTGTTCTTTTTTTCAACTTGTTCTTCTTTTTTCTTTTTCTTTTGCGGATATCTTCTATTTCTTCTTATTATTTTTACTTTTCTTAATTTTTTTTAATTATAATTTTTATTTCCATTTTAGTTTTTGTATATATATTGTTTCCTTTTTCGTCCTCCTCGTATTCTTTTTCGCTTTGTTCTTAATTCTACATCTTTTTCTTCTTGTCGTCTTTTCCATATTCTTCAACTTTTTCCGTTTTTACTCTTTTCTTACTTGTCTTCTGGTTCACCGTCACAGTCTTCTTCATCTTTTGCTATTTCTTCACCTTCTGCAACATTATCTTTGTTGTACTATTCTTCTATGTTTCTTCTTCTTCTATGTTTTCTTCTTCGTATTTTTATTCAACTACTTTGAACTTTATCTACCAAAACCCACATAACTTATGTGGTGACCCAATTAAATAAAACAAACTAAAAAATTTACTAAAAAGTAAATAAAAATCTTAAAATTGAACAAAAATAAAAAACTAGACCGAATAAAGTATCAAACACTGCCAAAACCAAGGATAATAGAAATGGTGATAAACAAGTAGCAAAAACTTGATGAAAACAGAAATATATGAAAAAGATTACAACATCGGTCCCCATAGTTAATTATTTATTGAACAGCAATTACAGCAACAATAAAACACAGCACATGCCTACAAATACCGACAAGAAACTATGCAAACACCCAAACCCTCACACACACACACACACACACACACACACACACACACATACCGAGATCAGAAGCGGAAAAGAGCGATGTGTCAGTGTGTGACTTATTGTTTTTATTTATGTTGATGATATGCTGCGTGGCTGCTCCCGAACGCGCTCTGGCACTGGCGGCGTGTGTGATTGAGCACTTGACGGAAACGGAAACGGCCCGGAGCCGAGAGCTGGGCACGGTGCGCGTGCGTGTGTGTACGTGTGTGCGCGCAAATGTGCTTTGATGAGCGAAAAACGAAAACAAAGCATGACACTGACACATTGCGGCACGCCCGCGCACCGACCCCTAACCGCACTCAAGTGAGATCAACAATATTCGTGGGTGCGTGTGTGTGCATGCGGTCGCTGGTGTGCCAGTAGATGCCAATGTCTAATGCATATAAAATTATGGTTTGCGAGCTGTTGTCAACGCGCACAATGCTGCGAACGTGCCGGCGCGCCTTTCATGCCGTCCCAGCTTCCGCTCATTCCTCGCCTGCTGTCGTTGGTGGTTTGTTGTCCTTTGCCAGCATCAATGAATTTTTATGCCTTTTCCTGCATTTCTTTTATTTTATTTTTTATTTATTTCTACTTTTTCATTGCTGTCATCATTTGTTGTCTTGAGCTATTTTTGTTGTTATGGTCTTCATTATTTTATTTTCCGCAACAATTTCTCAAAAGGATATTTGGCATTTCCGATAAGGACACATCTCCATCACAATGTCACAAGCACAAACACAAACACAAACAGTCACAAACACACACACACACACACACAAAACCAAAAGCAATGCAAATACATACAATGCAAACACAGGCACCTACACTTTGTTGAATAAAGAAGAAAACCCTACAAAAAACAAAACAAACAAAAACAACAAACAAGAGAGAGTCGTGGGGAAAGAAGAAACAACTTTTTGGGGCCCCAAGTGTCAGCGACACGATAGCTTAAGTTGGCGCTGTCTGAAAGCGACAATGCCAGATCACAACTGCAGGTTTTGGCGCCTAAGTAATGAAAGGGAGAGGCGAGGTGGCGTTGGAGACATTTAACGCGCTTTACTATCTCAGGTAGTGAGGCCTAACTGCATACTGCGTCGATATTGCTGCGTAATAACTTGTATTCTTGCATTGTAATGGCTTTACAAAAACAACAACAATGACAATGACAATGTGTGCCAACAATTAAATAAGCAACACTTGAGACCCAAGACAATTTTCGTACACTTAGCGGTATTCACAATATGTGGCAGATTCAGTGTCAAAGGAGTAGGTTAGGTTATGGTGGCTGCCTCTGTAAGAGACACACTCAAAGGAGTAAATTTAGTATTACACCGTGCGACAGCATGTTTCACACCGGAAAAAATATATATGTGCGTGAAATTAGAGACCAAATATAGTAATACTGCGAACTCAGTTTTTCATTTCTACATCCCTTTTAAAAAGACTTCAAAATTTTGAAGGGGATAAAAAATAAAAAAAATATAAAAAATACTTAACCTAGTTGGAATATGGCGATATGTATATCAAATGAAAGAGGAAAGGCTCAAAAATTGACATGAAATTAATTTTTTATCTATTTATAAAAAAAGGATATGAAAAAGGTCCTTTGAAAATTTTAATCCTTTATATCCTTGAAAATTTACACAGAATTTTCTTGAAAAGTACGTATGTTAAAATCCAAAATCTCCTTGATCACGTGCCAAAATTTCATTACTCTAACTTTATTGGTTCGAAAGTTATTAAAAAAAGGAGGAAGCTGCAAGTCTCATGAAGTACACAAATTCTAATTTATTTGAGTATCAGTATTTTAAATAATAAATAGATACAAAATTAATGAACCGAGAAAAATGAAATTTTGACACGTGATCAAGGAGATTTTGGGTTTTAACATACTTAGTTTTCAAGAAATGTCTATATAAATTGTCAAGGACATAAAGGATTAAAATTTTCAAAAGACCTTTTTCATATCCATTTTTTACAAATAGATACAAAATCAATTTTATTTAAATTCTTGAGCCTTTCCTCTTTCATTTGATATACATATCGCCATATTCTAACGAGGTTAAGTATTTTTTATATATTTTTTTATTTTTTAAGCCCTTTTAAAAGAACAATGGATGTAGAAATGAAAAACTGAGTACGCAGTATTATTATGTTTGGTCTCTAGTTTCACGCCGATATGGATTTTTTCCGGTGTGAAAATTTTTTTAAATTTTTGTCGCACGGTGTTATAAATCATATTTATATCATATTAAAAAATTTGCAGTTACTAGTTTTTGTTATTTTCATGACTTTTAAGTGTTATGAAGAATCTTAATCTTTAAGAATTTAAGACCGCTTTAATTGGATTCATTTTAATAATTTTGCGCTATTGCGGCTCATTTTCACAAATATTTAAATATGAGACACAAATTTTGCAAATATTTTATTTAAAAAAAGTAAACTTATGCCCAAACAACAAAAGCAGTAAACAATCTGAATAATCGAATCATGTGGTCTGATAAATAAGCTCAACCGCACAATTAATTCATCTTGATCTAAAAGTACACAACAACAAAGCTAAACAACAACAAAGCACTACACTTAATTTCCCCCTGAGACCCTTAGGCTATGTTAGGTAAGCTGGCTGGCCGAATTGACAAATCGACCCTATTGGCTCCCTAGCGATACCAGTTAGAACTCCTTAGTGTTGTGTATCGACGTAAAAATGATCGGTGGGATTGTGGGTGTTCCTAGCGAAGTTCAGCAGTGCCTTGATGTCATGCTTGGGCACCTCTTTTAATCGGGCAACCCGAGAGCAAAGATCAGTCGAGTCGCATTGGACAAAGGTGCACTGGACGAAGTCATCAGAGTAAGAGCCTTTTCAGTCATGAATGGAATAAGGAATCTTTATACATATAATTGTTTTCCTGACTGGCTGACTGACTTGTTGACTGACACATTCATCATCTCCCAACCCAAACCGCTGAAGCTACAAACATGAAATCTGAACTGATGGTTAACTTTAATAAAATGAATCTTCGCTAAGACGGAAAACCATTTTCAAGTTCAAGTTCAATAAAAATTCAATAATCAAACCAATTCAATAAAAGTTGAAAATTTTTATTTTATTTTTTCTAACGAAACATTTACCAATTACTAAATTATAATTTCATTTTAACTTATAGTATGAGATAATGGAACACAGAGCAAGTTTAATTTTCTAGTTTTAATTTTTTTAATTTTTAAGTCATTGGGTTTGGGACAGTAGAATTTTAGTTTAATTTGTCCCCATCAAATTTTGCAGAATTCTACCGCATATAATTTTCAAGGCACGTATATACATTTTATTTTAAGTTTTGATTGTTTAAAATGGTTTGCAATTTATTCTAAGATTTCTTTTCAAAATTACCCAATACCTTTCAATCTGTGGGAGCTCTGATCAATTTTGATATTAATGTCCTTGGCAACTAAATTGCTGTTTCTACTTTGGTACAAGTCGGTACTGGCAGCGAAATGGTTCAAAAAAATATTTGGAGTTCCATGTCGTCACATTAGTGGTCGTAAAATTGCCCCCTTTGACCCCAGCACCAAGAACGCAGTAGAACATTGACAAATTGCCTGCAACACCAGGCAATTTTTAATTTTTAACTTTTTTTTTAAATGTTTCGGAACTTTGGATTTGTTTTTTGCAAAACAATTGTTTCCCCCAGCAGGGCTCTGGTGGTATCGAAAAATCGATTTTGATTTATGTTTCATCATTTATGACTGCGCACGCATTTCTATTGCCCGCACAGTCATTTGCATTGCTTAATGGCAATTTTTATTGTTTGTACCCTCTGCTTGGTACCGAATATTTTACCTAAGACTTAACACCTGTTTTGCTTATCATAAAACGTAAAAGTGATTTGAGTTAATTTTTGTTTCTTTGCTAAATCTGCTGGTAATAAATTTGATCTGCGTTTTGGCAGTTGTAACAACTTTTTTTATACTTTTTTTTACATTTCATTCTTTTTGAACTTGTTTTACCATTTGCTGATTTTTTGATACATTTGCATGTTTAAAAAACGAATGATAGCTCTTTGAAAAGTTTGAATTGCTTTCTATGTTGCATTTATATTATTTTAAAAAATGTTAAACATTTTCATACTTGTTCTTGTTGACGATATTCTAAAAACTAATCAAGCTAGAGGAGTAATTTTTCACAAAGTTCTCTAAAATCAATGAAGTTATAACGGTACCTTACCGAAGTATATCAATTGCACAGTGAGCTGAAACATTTTTGTAATTTTTGATGTACCGTGTCATACTCCTACAAAATTTATTCTGCTGGCCAACGTAGATGCAGTTCGTATCGCTCAATTATGCCAAAATAAAATTCATTGAAATTCTTGAACGCAGTTCAACACTAGTAGGCGCTTTATTTACAATTTTCCAAAGACACTTTTGGTTATGATAAATGCCTCGGTAAGTGACAAACTCGGAGGCCTATTGTGGGGCTCATTGTTGTACCACATATTCCACACATTTTTTTGAAATGTGTATGCAACACTGTTTTTTCCAACATGTGTTACAACACACATTTCAAGTGAATGGAGGGAAGGGGTGAAGACATACAGTTTAGCGCCGAATCCAAACGGCAGTTGGCAGTTTCTCTATCACACTTTGAAGTTTTGCCATTGCCTGCCAAGAGTGCACTTACGTGATTCTTTTTGTTCTGATCTGATCATAGCGATTGATAGCGAACGTCAAACGTCAAAAACGTCATTCAATGCCTCTCAGCTTCAATTCATAATCCAGCCAATTTCCTTGCTTTTTCTAATGATTTCTAATACTTTTAAGCATTTGAAAACTGTTGTGTAATCAAATTTAAATGATTAATGAAGTTCAGTTTACATCCGTCATGGATATTCATTGAGCAAGAATTCACATTTAATTCCACAGCAGCCGCGTTAGAATGCATTTTTCTGCTCTTTCATTATAAATCGATTCAGATCGACTAAAACATCTACGAGGGTTGACAATTAAGTAATGAGACTTATTCCATAAAAACCGTATATTTAAAAATTATTCTACAACTCTGCCATCCCTTGGGCAGCTATACAACGATTCCAGCGCGTTTTCCATGCTTCGTAACATTTCTGGAACGCTTCGACTGGGATGTCCGCGAGTACCCTCGTCACGGCCGCCTGGATGTCCGTAATTGACTCAAAATGGGTTCCTTTGACCACCGATTTTGTTCTAGGGAACAAAAAAAGTCACAGGGTGACATATCGGGCGAAAAAGACGGCTGTTGCAAAACGGCGATCCCTTTAGAGGCCAAATACTGGGACACGCTGAGGGCAGTGTGGCACGGCGCGTTGTCGTGATGAAGGATCCAGTTATGAGCGATGTCTGGGCGCACCCTATTGACTCGTTTTCGCAATCTTTCGAGTACTTGGCGATAGTTGACTTGATTTACAGTTTGCCCCGATGAAACAAATTCTTTGTGGACGATTCCACGGCTATCAAAAAAGGCAACAATCATCGGTTTCACCATTTTCGTGACGAGCACCACCAACACACGTCTACTCAACACGACACAGCAGGCGAACTAAACAAGCTAGAGCGATCGTAGATATATCAATGGAGAGGGGAAGGATGCCGGGGAAGGGAATTTCAAGGTCGCAGGTTTACCACAAGCGCGGCAATAAAATCAGTCTCATTACTTAATTGTCACACCTCGTACACTTATTAAATCTTTTGCATCGCCTCCAGCTGGCACAAATATGTAATTACAGTCTTTTGACCTTGAACACTTTAGTGGCGTTCACAACACTTTTACGGTGCGTTCCAAGTATTTCTGTCTAGCAAATGTATTTGCTTTTACAAGCCTACATACTTACATGCTACACAAACTATACTTGTATGTGTTTGTATTTGTGTGTGTGTGTGTGTGTGCGTTCAGCTGCTGTTGCCGTGCAAGCCTTGCGGCAATTTTGACGTGTCCTTGTTCTCGTCAAGGGGGAAAACAATTCGTTTTTGATTCAGCTATTGTTGCCGTTATTATTGTTGTTGTTATCATTGCTATGGGCATTATGGTTGTTGGTGTTGCTTATTGGCGCACATTATGCTGGTAATAGTTGTTTCGCAACACCTACAAACTACGACAACAACACACACAAGCAATAATGCGCACACGCCGAGACATGTTCGACAACCTAATGGGACAAAACGAAGGCCCAAAATACATATGTACTATACATATGTGAGTGTATGATCTATATTTTGTGTAAAAGTATGGGTTTGTTGTGGCATGCGCGCTTTCAAAACATGACTTTTGATACTAACAACAAGTACACAAAATATGTTAAAGGGAAAAAAATTTTGTCTGCAAGTGGTAAGCAAGTCTACGCCAATTTAAAACTGTTAATGTTGTATACTTTTCAATTACTGTCACGTCCAAGCAGCGCTTGCATTCGACGCAATAAAAACGCCAGTACCAGACTTTCGTGTTAACATTTTTGACTTACAATAATAGCGTCAACAGCAACAAAGACTATACGAAAATAACACAAATATTAACAACAGCGCAGAAACAAAAGTCATAAAGGTAAATCAAGAAAAATAGCAGCCAGAAAGCAAGAAAGTTGCAACCAACACGTAACACAAGAACAGCAAAGAATTACGTTCATAAAATGCGCAAAAACACACTGAACAAATTAAACAATACCAAAACATGTACAGACAAACACATACATACATATTAACTGCAGGTGCGCGCATATGGCGCATTCGGCAACATTAAACGTAATCACGCCAAGTCAACTTGAACATATTTTTTCATTCGCCGACTTTATACTTTTGCTTTAACATAAATTTTTTTTATTTTTATTTTTGTTTATTTGTTGCTTAATTTTTGTTTATATTTTGACATTACGTGTGTGCTTTCAACCCCATTCTACAGCGCATTTATTTATGTTTTGTCAAACCAATGTTGTCATTGAATGGTGTCTGCACTTTTCAACATTTTGTGTGCGCTCGCTGCAAATAGAACGAAAGTCATTGCATCATTGCAGCCACTTTAGCTGTTTACCACTTGACTATTACTTTTAACGGCACGCACACCCCTGCCCACATACACAAATATTACGCATTGCATTAATCGCACAGGCGACCCATTTGAACAGATGTTACTCATACGCCCCGTGCTACGTGTCGCTTGAATTGCAAGTTTCTGTATAGTGCTCTGCTTCTTGAGAGCTTCAGGGCTTCTTCATGTGTATACGACTGCTTTGGCAACACACACTAATGCAAACTAACACATTCCAACACACACGCACGCACACGCACGCATACACAAATTTCCCTGTGGGAAATCGGACTGGTCCAAGTCTAGTTTTTCAACTGGTCGCTTGTCAGTCATATATGACCTCAGAATCGACTCGTTTTCTTGTAGCAAACTCACCTTTTTAACATGGCGGTGTCCTAGGCGAGGGTCAATTGTCCCCGTCTGCATCCATTTGCAACTAGTCCGAGGTTAGTCCGAAGTAAACCAGTTTTCAAACCAGTTGCAAAGCGACTAGTTTGCAAACTAGTTTATTCTAGATTAGTTTTCTAACCACTCGATTTTTATGGGGAAAATAAAACAGTGCATTTTTAAAATAATTATTTTATCAGGTGTACAACTTTGCTTCCGCCGTTTTTTTCCAAAATTAAAAGCTTTATTGCGAAAAAGTGCTTACAGATGTATTATTCAAAGTATTGTCCGTCGCTAGCGACAACTTTCTCCCATCTTTCCGGCAATTTTCGGATCCCGGCTCGAAAAAAGGAGTCCTCTTTTGACGCTATCCATGAAGCAATCCATTTTTCCAATTCTTCGAAGGATTGAAAATGTTGATCTGCCAGGCCGTGTGCCATCGAACGGAATAGGTGGAAGTCAGAAGGGGCGACATCTGGGGAATACGGCGGGTGGGGCAAGACTTCCCATTTCAGCGTTTCCAGGTACTTTTTGACCACTTTTGCGACGTGAGGCCGAGCATTGTCGTGTTGGAGGATGACTTTGTCATGTCGCTCTTGATATTGTGGCCGCTTTTCTTTTAGCGCGCGACTAAGGCGCATCAGTTGCGTTCGGTAGCGATCTCCTGTGATGGTTTCACCCGGTTTTAAGAGCTCGTAGTAAATCACACCGAGCTGATCCCACCAAATACAAATCATAACCTTGGCGCCGTGAATATTCGGTTTTGCCGTCGACGAAGAAGCATGCCCGGGCTTTCCCCATGATTTTCTGCGTTTAGGATTATCGTATCGAACCCACCGTAAGTTTCTGAGAGCATTCGATGCGCTTCAGCTGCATTTTTTTGCGAATTGTAACAGAAAAGTAAAACTTCCCGCAAATGGCGAGAATTGGGCACATAAACGGACATTTTCGAGCGTGAATAATACGAAAACAAGAACAACTGTCACTGAAACGGCGATGACAATTCGTTAGGCACTGTCCACACTCACTTTAAAGGCATTACCATCTATGTATTTCAACCAGCCTCAGCCGGTACAGCCACCTATCGGAAAACGGCGGAAGCAAAGTTGTACACCTGATATTTAAAAAATATTTTAAAATTTTTTAAATTTAAAATTTTTAAATAATTATTTCATGTTAAAAATATTTAAAAATAAAAACAAAAAATCATCGCGAATAAAAAAAATTGTTGGTGCATTTAAAGATGAACTGGAACTGTTTGGGGCCTGATGCAATACAACATCCTGACTTCGCCTGCAATAAATAAATAAATAAATGAATTAATAAATAATTACATAAATAAATAAATAAATATATTAACACACACCTTTCAGCTGCCGCTGCAATTCGTTTCTTTACGCAACCACGCAAAATTCTAACTGAAATCATTCAAGACAAAACGTGCAAATCGAGCAAACTTCGTGTCATAGAAACAGAAAGTTCGAAAAATGCAAACATTTCTTGTTGTTGTAGCAGAACAATCGCAAGATCAGCCTTAACAGTATTTTTTTGCTTCTCTCACCTCTGCTTCGTTTATCTCATTTTTATGTGCTCTTCTGGCCTATGAACGCGCACACAGAACGTGAACGATTAGACGCGAACTGACAGACTTCTGCATCCGCTGACAGTCACTTGCACAACTAGTTGTCCAATTGACTACAAAAAATCAGTTGAAAGCAGGGACATAACAGTTATAACGTTTATAGGAAAAAAGTTGGAAAATAACTGTTTCACTGTAACAAATATTTTAATTGTTACTTATAATTATTATTTTGAAATAATTATTTTTACATCTATGTATAACTATTATTCGTGCCAAATATTTTTTCTGTTGCCTAATAACTGTTATCAGCAAGAAATATTTTTTCCATTGTTCGGTAACGTTTATTTTTTGAAAAATATTTTTTCCGTCATCGCATAACTGTTATGAGAGAAAAATATTTTTTACGTTGCTCGGTAACGTTTATTTTGTGAGAAATATTTTTTACGTTGCTCGGTAACGTTTATTTTGTTAGAAATATTTTTTACGTTGCTCGGTAACGTTTATTTTGTGAGAAATATTTTTTACGTTGCCAGTAACTATTGTGAATGGGACATATTTGTTTTACGTTGACTGATAACTATTATTTTGCAATATATATTTTTTACGTTGAAAATACCGGCACACAAAAGAAAGAGATGTCTGATTGGTGAATGCGACTATAAATTGTCTATGGAATTAGGTTCGCTGATCATGAGCAACGTAAAAAATATTTCTCACAAAATAAACGTTACCGAGCAACGTAAAAAATATTTCTCACAAAATAAACGTTATCGAGCAACGTAAAAAATATTTTTCTCTCATAACAGTTATGCGATGACGGAAAAAATATTTTTCAAAAAATAAACGTTACCGATCAATGGAAAAAATATTTCTTGCTGATAATAGTTATTAGGCAACAGAAAAAAATATTTGTCACGAATAATAGTTACGAAATGGCGAAAAAAGTATTTTTTCCCTCATAATAGTTGCTGTCCATAAATATCTCTTAAAAATGGGCAACGTTTTCGAATTTTTAAAAATGCATAACTGTTATTTTGGGTCCCTGGTTGAAAGACCAATGAATTTTGGGAACTAGTTGTCTCAGGTCCGACAGGGTTGCAAAAGCACTCGCACAAGTGTAATTAACCCTTTTATTAACACACATTCGCACACTCATGCCTGTTGCCGCACTCTAATACACTCTACACATAGACACACACACACACACACACGTGCAAACGCTTACATTAACTTTCTTAGCACACTTTTGGGCACTTGTCTTGCTTGCTTTTCAGCTTTGCTACCTACTCTGCTCGACTCGGCTCGTTGCAGTCGTGCACTTCATTCGCATTTATTTTTATTTTTTGTTGTTGTTAATATCTTTGTCGAGTTTCATTGCGTAGGCGTTGTTAAGTCGCTCATTGGCAGCTGTGGTGCCGTGGGCGTCTGTTCATACGCATTTTCGTCTAAAACTTGCTTTTTCACACCACACACACTTCTCAACCCTTTCACGAAAGCGAACTCATTTGTCTACGGACGCATGCACGCATATTTAACTATTCACAAACACACATACACGGCCACTTACATAGATGCGTACTTATGTATGCATAAGCAACTACTTGTGTGTTGTTGTTGTTGTTGTGGGTGTTTTTCCGAGCGATTACGAAATGTTTTCTTCATTTGTTGTTATGGGCCGTTCGTCTTCTCCAAGTCACACGAGTCGGCATTTGTTTTCATATCTGGCAGCACATGTTTCTTCATGCTCATAAAATTTGCCTCCTAATTAATATTTATTGCACATGTTGTTATTGGAATGTGAAAAGTCTCGGCTTGCATGCCAAAATAAACACACACACACACATACACACGAAATCAACACCCATGCAGCCACGCACTCCGTCTCATTAGTGCGTTTGTCGTTTTTTGTCATCCTCGTTTTCAGCAGACCGGCGCAATTTGAGCCTTTTTTATGTATAGCGCATCCTTGCAGCTCCTTTTGCTCGCACCACGAAATTTATGTCTTGTAGTGTAATGAAAAATATCCGCTTAAGAGAATCTATGAAAATGTTTAGGCTTCAACTGTTGACATTTTAATGGCGATTACCATCTTTAGTGAAATTAATTTTAATACCCAATGACTGATGAAATTATTGAGATAACTGGACCTTGAGCTGGCTGCATGCGGTTCAAGCAAATGTGGCTCTATCAGAGAGGCAAACTGTGACTAAATGCCAGCTGACAAGTGGTCTTTGTTCTGGAGCTAAGCAGCACTTCTGATGCTCATTGTTCGAGCAAAGACAATGGAAATAAAGCTATTTTCGTTGAATATTTCCAAGAAATAAGATTGTTTTAAATTCTTTAGACATAGATTTCTCTTTAATATGTTCCAAAATGTTTTAAAAGGCTATGTATCTTATAATTTTTTATTTTAATATTTTAACTTAATTCAAGTTGTATTAGGTTTATAGTCTGTAAGATGTTTCCATAAACTGAAAACAAATTTGTTAAATTAAAAATAAGTAGTAGGCTCGCACTCAGAAGAAATATTGCTGTGACAACAGACAATAATTTCTCCACTAGCTATTCTGCCTTAGAGCATAAGAGACTAACTTACTTGAAGACTAGTCTACATGGCTCTCTAAAGTTACACAAACCATTATTCTTTTAATTTTTACCGATGTTTTTGTTTCTATACTTTTGTTAAATTCTTGTAGTGTCCGATCGAAACCACTTTTCTGGGCCGAAACCGAAACCGAATTTCGTTTTTTTTTAATATTCGGCCGAAACCGAAACTTTCTAGTTGAAATAAAAATAACCACATCAAGCATCAAAATCAAAATTTTTCAACAACCGAATTTTACTTTAAGTAAATAAAGAACAAACAAACAAACATAACATAAATAAAAAAATACTTATTAATAAAAACAATTCTTTCTTTTTTCAAACATAAACATACAAAATAACCCTTTCGTACCTTACTCGCTAATATTCAAAATTAAATAATTTTATATTATATTCTAAAAAAAGAAGTCTATTTACATTGGTGGCATCTAAATTCTCTTCTAAATGTAAAAAATATTCTTGAAAGTTTTGGTTCATTATGGCCAAAGTGGGCTTCGCCACTCCTACTTGCCTACGCAACGCTATGAGTACAAATAGCAGGCCAGATGAGATCTTTCTCGTCCAATGTTTGACTTCAATTTTTGACACTGACCAGTCGATAGTACTAAATTTTGATTTTTTTTTTATATAGTTAGGGGCCTGGTATTAAGTTCTCGAGTTGCTAAACTGCAACAAAAGAGTGAAAGCTATGAAACTTTTAACCTTTGCCAAGAATGTTCTTAAAAAACACTTTTCTGCGCAGTATTGTAACTCCACAACAACCATCCTTCAGTCGGTTAGTCAAGCATTGAAATTCGTCAGGGACCCGTTTGTCTCATAGTTGCACCAGGGTTAATTTAAAGGCACTTTAAATGGCATTGCCCAATGAAATTTGCACACAAATGACACCATTACAACTTTTATCATTACCGCAACCAAAAACGATGCGTAAACGCCACCTATGGGCTTAGCCATTTGTTGCCAAACTCGGCCCGCAGAAAATCCAAAGCAGCCCCACACACCAACAAAGCAGCCAGTGAGCAAAATAAATAGTTGGAGTGAAACTGTCGCATTGTTTAAATCCCCTTAATGCGACCAAAGGCGGCACATAAATTTCATTTGTTAATAGGAGTGTTGGTTGTTCCTGCACGCTTTCTTTACCTTCAGCTTTCTCTCTATCTCTCTCTCTCTCTCTATTATTGTCTCACTTGCAGGCAGTTTTGCCTGTGTGCGTGTAGCCATGGCGACACCCACAAACGTACCAAAGCAAGTGGATGAAGTATTTTCTTAGCGGATTTCTTAACCGGATTTACGAGTTATATGGCACATTAAGCATAATGAGCGCCCGCACAGTTCAAATAGTTTTTAGCCAACAAGTAGTCGGCGGAGCGAGGTGCTTCATATGCAAGCCGGTGTAGCCCAAATTAGGGACAACGCCTAAAATGGCTCAAATTGCCTCGAATTGGCGGTGCTATGTTTTAATTAAACCGTACAACGACTGGCTGCTGCTCGCTGTTCAACCCTTTCGCTTTATAATTTTTATTGTTGAATGCAAATTGTGTGAATGCTGAAGTCTTCTTCATGCAGTTAAAAGCGAACTATGGGGTGTCCCAGTAAAAGTGTATGATTTAAATTTTGTGGAATTTTTTTCTGTACAAGTGGCAGCTCTGAAAATGTACAGCTATCGTTCTCAACTGTTCGAATCATTCAAAATTAAGCGCTACACAAAGAAAAAATACGTTATTACGGTGAAAACAATGAATTTATTAGAGCAACGATTTCCAGACCGAATCATTTCTCGAAATTCCGATTCAACTGAGCACCCAAATTGGCTATTTAACTCCGTGGAATTTTTTTTGTATTTGTCAAATCTCTGGTCTATGCGAATAAACCACAAATGAGTTCTGAGCTGATCATGAGATAGAACCACATTTTTATGAAAATGTTTTTCAAAATCGAAAAAGAACAAAGTCCTGTGATCAAAATTGCGTGGGTCATTAACTTTACAATGCAATAAAAATGTCATCACCTGTTCAATAAATATGCATTTTATTTTGAAATAAAATTTTGCATTTTTATTAGGAGACCATGTACAACATTTAAGCCAACAAAACAAATGCTCAACAGTTTGCTTTCAAAGTGATGGAACCTGTGGCGCACACAGGATTTCATTTGGGGGGGCTGCGTATAATTTTTGAGCTCTATTCCATTTAAACCCATCTTCTGCACCAGCGTTTTTTGTATTGGGGGAGATTTCACCCCCTAAAACCCCCCGTGTGCGCCACTGGATGGAACACCTTGATCTTATTTTTGACTCATTTCAATTCTCTGAACTACCTCCTGACTTTATCATTCGCTGGCCATTAGTACGCCTCATTTTTTTCTTATTTTTTGCACAGGAAGCGTAAATCTTCATAGAACCTGGTGGATCCATATCTACCAACATGCCGAAGTTTTACCGATTAGAACGACCTCTTGTTTGGGGATTTGTCGAAGCAGAACACACAATAAATTTCTTTTCATTTCCATAAGCATCAATGGCAACTTTACAAATGCTGTAAACTGTCTATATTTGGTCATTAAATTTCGGCTTCAAAAAAATCGTTTCCTTATCCTTTTTTAGTTGGACCGTCTACTAGCTCATTACGCTTCGTAACGACATGTCGTCTTGCCCACAAAAAATTATATTGTTTTCAAGGGCCCTTTTAAGTTTTTAAACACATTTCGGAGTCAGTTTAGAGGTTTTTGTGAGCTGCTGCATGAATCTAATCATGCTCTGATTGTCCAGTACTATAAAAATGATCTTATTGTACGCCTGATTCACAATTATTTGATCTAATGATATAAGACATCTATATATCTAAACCAATACTCGGTACTCGGCTTCATAAACCGCAACAGGTTTCTTTTAATTCCCATTAAAATTGTTGGCTGCTGTAGACCATCTGCGGTTAGTCATCCAATTCCAACTGTCGCGGTGCTTTGAGATCACCCAACTGTCGACTGGACTGACTGTTTTGTTTTATAATCCAATTCTTGGTTTGAGTTCACAAAGGTCTTTTCCTGATCCTTCCTTAGTTGGTCCATCTGCCAGCTGATTTTGCTCTATACCGACATGTCCTTCTAACATCCACACATGTCTACATCACCGACATGTCCTCTTACTTACATTAGGATTGCTCTGTTGTTACAACTGTTGAATTTTTAAACACAGTCAGTAGTCAGTTTAAGAAGTTTTGTGGGTTACTTAAATCACCTTCTGATTGTCCAGTGTTTAACGGAATTATAGCAGCCCCGGTAGCCAAGCGTGAGTGCAGTAGCCTATCATCCCAAAGGTCGTGGGTTCGACTCCTACCTGGTGCATGGTCCCGCACTCTTCCAACATTTCAAATTTTTACTCTCTCTAAATATTCAGTTCAAAATATTCCAGTTCAAAAATTTCGACCCTCAGATCATCCTTTCCCACTCACTCCCATGCAATATTACGCGCAATCATGCGCTGTGCGACTGTGAAAAGAAAACAAATATTCAGCTACACGGTGCACCAGCAACGCCTGTAAGGGGAAGCGAGAATTAGCAAAAACAGAGCACTAATCCGATCTTAGCAAAGTCCAAAACCATCCTGCTGTTACTTCATTTACAGAACAGATGGCGCCATGAGCGGTAACTCACAACATCGAAGGTGTCGTTCCTAAGCGGCGATAGATGGCAGCCCCATCACTTAGGACTACCTGCGCCAGGTGAATCACCTTCTCTGGCAAATAAACACAACCGATTAACGTAACCAACACAAGGCAATGTCTTGTGGAGGCCCTATGCTCCCGAGAGGAGTGAACAAGCAAAAAAAATATAAAAATAAGGTCATCCTTGACTCTCTCCTTAATGCATTCCAGCATCTCTAGTTGGTAAATTGACACTTTGCATACTCCAAGATGCAGAGTGCTCTAAAGATTCGTTTCTTTCTGAAACAGATTCCGGCTCCACACCGGGTACTCATGACAGATTCATCCATAGAAATACTAATACATGGGGCATTTCACGTCAAGCGGACATCCCAAAAAAATGAATTTTGTTTATATTCTGGTCAGTTATACTTCTAGTAGACGTGGATGTGTACACCCAATTTTTTTTTTGTATGATGTTTTTTTGCTGAGTTATGAGCTTCTAAAAATTGACTAAACATAAAGTCATGAATTTTTGGATGCTTATTATCTGTATCAATTAATTTGTAAAAAAAACTAAAAAGTATTGTTTCTGATAGTAAAAAAGGTGTTGTTTTTTTGTTTTTGTCGAATTCTAAATTTTAATTTTTTTTACGTATAGTAAACCGGAAGTGAAAATTTCACATCGATGTTTGAGTAACTTCGACACTTTGTTTTAATTATTTTAACGTAAATTAAAGCTTTAAATGTACTCATTCTCCACAAAAAAAATTAAAACGTGATCTCCAACCGTTTAAGACTTAGAGCACATACAGTACATACACATAGCTGAAAATAATGGATTTTTACACAAAATTACATAAATTAATTTGTAAAAAAAAACTAAAAAGTATTGTTTCTGATAGTAAAAAAGTTGTTGTTTTTTTGTGTTTGTCGAATTCTAAATTTTAATTTTTTTTACGTATAGTAAACCGGAAGTGAAAATTTCACATCGATGTTTGAGTAACTTCGACACTTTTTTTTTAAATTATTTTAACGTAAATTAAAGCTTCAAATGTACTCATTCTCCACAAAAAAAATTAAAACGTGATCTCCAACCGTTTAAGACTTAGAGCACATTTTAGTGTAAAAATCAACACTGTTCAATAAAATCTTTGGAAAGAAATCTTCTTATATTTTCCATAGTCGCAAAATAAATCGTTAAAGTTAGGCCATTTTAAAAAAAACGGACTATCACCAGAGGAAGATACTAAATACTGAGGTATGGACAACATTATTTATTATTATATATTTATTGTAAGTTTTATTTCAAATTGCGGCGGAAGCGCCTGGGGTCATCCAGGTGGGTATTGGTCAAGGACGAATACAAAAATATATCGCATTTTTACTGAACTTTCGGCTATCGGAAGACGCCATCTAATCGATAGACACCTGTGACTGATTTTGTGACTAAAAGTCGAATTTTAACCATCAACCACTCCTCGTTTTCACCGAATGCGGCATCGTGTTTCACCTTTTCAAAAAAACGCATTTACCGATTAAGCAAAAGCGTTTTGAGGACGAAGAAGCCATCCAAAAGGATTGCACCGACATCCTGAAGGACATTCCAGCCGACAATCTAAAACACTCATTAGACATGCTTTTAGATCATGCAAATACTTAGCTGTACTGAGCCTGAAGGAGACTATTTAAAAAATCATATCGGTTTTACCAAAAACATTTTTTGTTATTCTTTCAAATGCTTAAAGGTGAAAAGACCTTTTTGCTAATCTGGGAACGTACATACCATGCATAGTGATTAAAAATTTTTAATAATTATAGGCCATGGGAGGGATTCTGACACCCAAAACCCCCCTTGGCTACACCCCTGCCCTACGACAACCAACTACCAACCGGGTTAACTCTCTGTTGCGCGCTGTTAGCTGAAGTTTGCACAGTGCATTACTTAGCTTAGCTTGCAATTTCCAGCTGTATTATTTTCACTTTGTACGCTACAGTTTGTTGCCAATGTTAGCTGTTGTAGTTTACCAATTCAAGTTTATTTGCGCGCTCGCCTGGATTTGGCAAGTAAATTGTTGTTCTTTGCTGCTGTAACAATAACAAATATTGTACTCCACGACAGCGGGCGGCTTAGCAATGAGTAATGCTGGGAGCTGCGAGTGTTGGTGCCGATGCCGATCGGTAGGTGGCTGATGGCAGACGGTGAGGCTCAAAGCGTTAAGTGCGATTTTAATGTGGCTTAAGTGCTGTGACGCGTGCCGGCTGCAGTCAGCGCCACTTTTCTGCTGTTCATACATTTTCGTGCTGTTTGTCCTGCCCGGCCGCACTTTGCTCTGTTGACTAAAAGTGAAACAAAAAAAATTCAGCATTTATTGACTTAAACGCTAAGTGGGCCATATTGGCCGCTTCGGCATTGTTGCTTCCCGGCTTGCCTGCTTATAGCTGCATGCTTGGCGTGGGAATGCAAACATCACAAGCACTCCTCGCTCAAGCACAGCGGTAAGCAGTAATGTTGAGCTCATGAGTACATAAGGAAAATTGTTTCTGAGGACACGACACCGAAGTGGTGGCGCCCTATACAAAGTGTCAAATAGTACCGAATGGCGCTACGAATGGCTGAACACAAAGAAAATTTGTAAATAGTTAAATAATAGTTCAGATGAAGACATAACATTATAGTAAAATGTTACATTATAGAAAAATGTTTTACCTTGTTTTGTTTTGATTGCTTTGAGATTTGAACCTCAATCCTCAGATCTGCAGGTCTGCTCAGGTACAAAGCTCTGCTCACTGAGCCTCTAAGGCAGCCTGAAATTAGTGTTCAAGAATTTAGTCAGCCTTAAAATTTGGTATTGGCAAACAATTTCATAATCCACTCAAGAAAGTTTAGCTGTTAAAGTTTGAATACTTTAAAACCACGATCCACAAAAATTGCAAGACTTGTCCAAAGGCGACACATTTTTCTTAAAAACGCACCACTTCTGCTGCTCTTCTTTTTTACCAAAGATGTTTATAATTCGATTTGCATGCATAGAAAATGAAATGCAAAGTGCAAAACTGAAAGCCACAAAACCATCCCTCGACGCCTTAAATTCAATTCGAGACATCCAAAAATAGCTTCACAAATGCCGCCAAGTGTAAAAGCAATAAAACTTTGACACAAACGAGCGGAAATTTAAAACTCACTTTAAATGTCAACAGCAATTTTTATCGCTGTGTATTTTCGTACTTAATCACACACACACACACAGAAATGCGCTTACGTGAGTGTGTGGGGGGCATTTTGCGCGTTCGAGCACGTTCCATGAAAATGGCGAAGGTGTTGCGCTCGCCTACATTATGGCCTCAACACCCACACTCACACATACATAGATCCACGTGGCGAGCAGACGACAAATGAAAATGAGCAGCGCACGCACAAGTTGTGCGACAATAAAATTTGTCTCATCTCCAAATTCTGAATGCGTAACAAGAATTTCATTTTTTCCAAAAACTTTAGCGCTCACAAATTTCAGCCAATATACTCACGCACACACACTCACACAAACATACACATTTGTTTGTGAACATTTTCATCTGGCAGCCATTGGCAAATGTGTCTCTGCATTTTCAACTTGCCAAAAGTGCTGAAAGTGCAGATTGCCGCCCGAAACGCCATTTCAATGTTGCCGCCACCGCGTCTGCTGCCGTCAGCCTTTTTCGCACCTGAATCGCTGCGTTGACTACTGCCGTATGCTGCGAATGGGCGCGAAATCGGATTCTTTTTACCGTTTGCGGTTATCGATTTAAGTGCGACACTGCGCCTACGTGCAGCGTCCGCCTTGTGCAATTCCTACTCACCACCCTGTCGACTTGTATGTGGGTGTGTGGGTGTATGTGTGCAAAGAAGTGAAAATGCGTTGAAATTTGTTGACACAGGTGAACCCATGTGGTGGTGTTTTCAGCTACACAAATCTCATTGGAATTGTGTGGGAAAGCACCTTAAAATTGTTACGTGTCTTGCATATTAATTATTTTGATGTCGGTACCTTTCGATGATGACAATTTTTCAAAATATTCACTATTCTATCTCAATATATATGCATATGAGGTTTAGTACTTAAAGAAGAAATTCATCATTTTTCGAATAGAAGGTTTTAGTAATCGGTATGTCACGTTATATAAAGAAGTGCAATCGAGCTAGACACCGTTGATTGGTTGATTGGGTTGGTGGTTGATACCAAAGCTATGTAACACAATTAGCTGATATCTCAGTACAAAATTTTAAACTTTTCATAAAAAGTGTTACTTTTAATAAGAGGGGACTTCTTAGTTGTTTGGAGACCACCTGAACTATTTTTCAATAGACAATTTTTTTTTGTAATATTCAAAATTTTTCTCAACATATCAATCATAGTAAGCAATTTATGAAAAAAGTATTAATCCATTGCTGCCTAATGGGTAAAATTTTACCCATGAAAACTGACTTTTTAAAAAAATCACAGAAAAGTTCGTGGTAGAGATATCTCAAAATCATTGATAGGGATGGTTGGGGTAAAGGTGGAACTACCTTAGTCTAGTGGAGGTCACCCTAAAATTCCGCCATGTAGCTAGAGTTACCAGAAACGTAGTGGCCCTAGAACCTTACAAAAATCTGCCTCCTAACTCACCTGTAAACAATACATCTTTTGTTCACGTGTTTAGCTGATCACTTTAAAAATTATGGAAAAAAGCTACCATTGCTGCCTAATGGGTACAAAATACCCAATGAATATCTCAGCAACGTGCAGAGATAGAAAGCTGAAATTTTGTTTCTGATCATTTTGGGTCAATTCCAGGTCATGTTATCAATGTTATGTCAATGTTATCAAAATCGTATTTGCGGAACTGGTACCCGGCTTTAATGGGTTAACTGAAGGTTTCATGTTTAAGGCTTTTTATTTTTTTTGAGGAACTTTTGAGAAAGTTTTGTTGTTTGAAAACCCCCCTTAATTTTTAATGAGGAATATTTTCTAAAAAGATAATATAGTATAGTATTTTTTGCAATATTTTACTCAATACAAGCTTTTTATGGAAAAATTTTATGAAAAACATTTTAAAAAGGGGTAAGGAAAGGGGGTGGGGGTTCAGGTGCATACAAAAAATATTCACATTTTTAATGCAAACAACTTTGTCTTAGACATCGAAACTCTAGCTCTTCAAGTTTTCATACTTTCCGTGTAAAGGTCTGTAGGGACCCTTTAACCAAAGACAATTAAAGTATAAGATGTCTTACGTTCATACAAATCAGTGGCGCTTCAAAAACTTGCCGTGGCTTTTTCAATAAAGCCACGTGAGAGTGGTTTTTACAGCAGCGCCACATCCGGAGAGCAACGATGAAGCCACGCAAGCAACTCTCTCTGCTTGCAGTCGGCAGAGATGTGAATATGCGTGTGATCTCTATGTGCTCTTGTGGTTGATTGTTTTAATCAGTAGCGCACACGGGACGGGAGCATTTGGGGATTCAAACCCCCTCAAATACAAAAATTAGTAGTGAAATATCCCTCCAAAAAGAAGTCCTGCCTGCGCCACTGACTTCAACGCATGTAAAGTGAGCGCACACAATTTTGCTTTTGCTTGGCAGTGATCAAAGCCGTTGTGCTCTGTGTGAGCAAAACAAAGAGCGTTAATATTATTACGCTCACACTGTACCGACGCTTGCTTGCTCTCGATAGTGAAAATTTTGCAAATTCGAGCTCGCCCTATGCCATTCGGTTGTATGGCCGTAAGACATCTTATTGTTTAATTATCTTTGCTTTAACCTTTATGTGCAAATTATAAAAAACTCAGACGTGCTGGACTATTACTTTGTTCGGCAAAAATTATCTATACGACGTTCTCTTCGTCCTCAACGTCAGAAATAAATGGTCGTTACTTTGTTCCAGAAATGCTGTTGTACAATTTATTTTAACACTAGAAAGACTATTGCAGTAATTTTTACGGTTTTTAATTTTTAAATATCTGAATTTTCTTTAGTATTTTTATCAACTTTTGCTCAGATGACTTTTATTTTTTTATCGCGTTCTACAAGTAGTTCTATAATTAGGGTTCTACAATTACAATTAGCCAAATCCGATGTGTACTTTTCGAGATATCAGCGGATATAATATGTAGTCTTTGTATATGCCGAAGATAGATATGCCGACGGTCCTATTAACTAATTACACCTACATTTCATAGTATCGGTTAGCAAATTTAAAGCTCAGTTACCGCAGCACCTTTAAGCAGGCTTACGACTTGTTGTACAGTCGGCATATCTGGATTGAACGCACTTTGTGAGATCCAGGAAATGTAGACCCTTCTTGATCTTCATGGTTAAAGTTGTTTTGAGGTCTTCCCGGAAGAAAGACCTCAGAACAAGACCTTAGAAGGAAGACCAGATCATGTACAAAGAAAGAGAATCAATGTCTCTCTCTGGTCCTCCTCCCCAGAACTGCGACAATGATTGTTGATGAATCGCGTGTTTCTTTACTGCCCAATGACTCGTAAGAGCCGCAGTGAGTTTTGTTTTATTTCCCATGTGTTTGCAAGCAGTTCCCTCGCCCGGTTCAGGTCGCACTTTGGCCATATTTTCTTTGATGTGCTACAGGAAGAGACAGTTTGCTCCATCTTTCGCTGGCACCACAAAAAGTGGACATGTATGTCGTTCCTTGGCGCACTAGCTACCGGCTTAGTGTCGATAATGCCTAGAGCTGATCCTTGTCTAACCAGTTCGTCTGCTTTTTCATTCTCCTCGATGTCCTTATGCCCTCCGACCGACATCCGGGTGACTACTTGCTTGAGATGAGATGAGATTTTAAACGTTTTTACAATTTGCGACTATTTTTCCGCACTTTGTTGGCAGCTTGACTGTCTATGAAGATTGCCACCCTAGCACCCCCTATGTTGTTTAATAGAGCAGAGTCTTACCTGCCTCTAACATGGCTAGCACTTCCGCCTGGCATACACTTGTTTCATTTTGACGGCAGCAGGATTTAGAAACCCGTCCCCACTTCGTAAGCCACAGACGACGTTAAAAGATAAGATTTCGATTTCGATTTAAAAAACTTCTCGGACAGTTTGGTTACTCAGTTTTTCTTAAACGCACAAAAGCAAAGAAAAATACGCCATATTTTTCTTCAATAAAAACGAAGACGCAACCCAGACAGCTGAAAATGTAAACAGCTTTTATGGTTCTGATACTAAAACAGCCATGCGATTGGCTTAAATTTTTTAATTTTAATTTCGTCAATTCGGTGATGATGACTGGTGATGAAAAGTGGATCACTTACGACAATGTCAAACGAAAACGGTCATGGCCAAGCGAGGATTAAGTATCAGAAATTCATCTACTATAAGCTGCTCTCCTTTGGCCGAACTCTTAATTTGAATCTGAACTGTGAACAGTTGCAGCGTGAAGGAAATAATGATCCAGAAGAAACTAACTTTGGCCATTAGGAGAGGAGTTGTGTTCCATTAGAACAACGCTAAGCCACACATATCGATGGTGACTTGCCAGAAGGTTCTTTAATATTAATAAAATGCCAAAAATGCCTTTTAATTTGTATGTAGTTTTAAAGTCGATCCTGATATTTCGGGGGGTTTCAACCCCCAAACCCCCCCCTGAATCCGCCCTGATCCACTTTATAGACCAGATCCGACACTCAGTGACTTCGAGCTGTTCCTGTCTATGACAAATTAAGTTGCTGGTGAAAAATTTGCCAAAATCAACAATTTGTGAAAATCAATTATCCCAGTTTTTTGGCAATACGAGGCTTTCCATGAGAGATATATAATTCCAATATGAAATTAAAATTTCAAAATGCCAACATGTTATTAAACAAACTGGTGCATATCTGACCTGAATTGGATCTTTCTTACTATGCTGAATAAAGCCAGAAATAAGCAACAACAGCACTCATTGCTTTAGAACCACATTAGCGACAACCAGTCGAGCATATAAACACAACAGTTGCGTAACTTCCGCAACTTTAAGGCTTTGTGCTTGCGAAATGCTAAAACCGCTGGCAGGCACACAACTAAAATGCTGACCAGAAAACCATTCATTCGTGTGTGGTACTCAAATGTTCCTCGATTACACCGTGCGACAAAAATTAAAAAAAATTTTCACACCGGAGAAAATCCATATGGGCGTGAAACTAGAGACCAAACATAGTAATACTGCGTACTCAGTTTTTTATTTCTACATCCTTTGTCCCTTTAAAAGGACTTCGAAATTTTGAAGGGGATAAAAAATAAAAAAAATATACAAAATACTTAACCTCGTTAGAATATGGCGATATGTATATCACATGACAGAGGAAAGGCTCAAGAATTTAAGTAAAATTAATTTTGTATCTATTTGTAAAAAAAGGATATGAAAAAGGTCCTTTGAAAATTTGAATCCTTTATATCCTTGAAAATTAACATCACATTTTTTTGAAATGTAAGTATGTTAAAACCCCGAATCTCCTTGATCACGTATCAAAATTTTCTTATTCTCGCTTCATAGATTTTGTATCTTTTTATTATTTAAAATACTGATACTCAAATAAATTCGAATTTTTGTACTTCATTAGAATTGCAGCTTCCGCCTTTTTTTTAATAACTTTCGAACTAATAAAGTTAGAGTAATGAAATTTTGACACGTGATCAAGGAGATTTTGGGTTTCAACATACTTACTTTTCAAGAAAATTCTACATAAATTTTCAAGGATATAAAGGATTAAAATTTTCAAAGGACCTTTTTCATATCCTTTTTTTACAAAGAGATCAAAAATTAATTTTATTTAAATTCTTGAAGGTCTCCTCTTTCATTTGATATATATATTGCCATATTCTAGCGAGGTTAAGTATTTTTTATATATTTTTATTTTGTATCCCCTTCAAAATTTTGAAGTCCTTTTAAAAGGACAAAGAATGTAGAAATGAAAAACTGAGTACGAAGTATTACTATGTTTGGTCTCTAGTTTCACGCACATATGGATTTTTTCCGGTGTGAAAAATACTGTCGCACGGTGTTATACGACACCTGTGTCTAAAACGAACGGTGGCATTGCCATTATTAACATCAGCATTAACACTTCAGGGCACATAAACACACACACACACATACACACATATACACACAAATACATACATACAGCTGTATGAGCTCTGCGCAATTGAGCAGAGAGACGATGAGGCCAAGAAAGTGATAAGGAAGAATAATTCCTCTCAAACCTCACCATGGCTCAAGGCAAGTGAAGAGCAAAAGAGGAGGCAGCAAAATTACTTGGAGACGCCACCCTCGAAACGCAAGCTGACACAAAGGCAGGAGAGAGCACGTCCGCCGCCGACAGAAACCCCCGGCAATATGATACCAGCAGCATCGAAAACGAACACGGAGAAAGCTGCAGCAGATCACACTACATCGCAGGAGGAACCGAAAACACAACAGAAGCAAGGTTGGACAAAAGTGAAGCCAAAAAAGAGCAGAGAACGAGGCGTGAGGGTCAAACCCGACGCCATAATCATTTCTGCAACAGAAGGTACCACGTACGCGGACATCCTGCGAAAAATTAAAAGCGTAGATACACTAAAGTCCCTTGGCGAAAGTGTTAGGACCGTGCGAAGGACGGCGAAGAACGAGCTGCTGCTACAATTGAAGCGTGCACCGGGACGAAGCACGGCAGATTTCCAAGCAGATGTGGAGGGTGTACTGGGCGGGACCGCTAAGGTCTCAGCGAAGACCCACTCTGTGATCATACAGCTGAGAGACCTCGATGAAGTCACGACCCCGGCAGAGGTGTGTGGTGCATTGCAAGACGAATGTGGCATAAGGCGTCCGGATATAGCTTCGATCCGTAGCATGCGAATGGGCCGGCAAGGCACACAAACGGCCTACATCAACCTACCAGCAGAGGACGCCGCTAAGGTGCTGAAAACGCAAAGAATACGAATAGGCTGGGTATCCTGTCGTATACGCGATTGTTCGTCGCCAATGCGGTGCTTTAAGTGTTGGGGATATAACCACGTAGCACAGCACTGTAAGGAAGACGTGGACCGGAGAAATTTGTGCAGAAAATGTGGACAAGAAGGCCACCAAGCGGCAAACTGCAGGAACGCGCATAAATGCGTCCTATGTGGAGGTGACCATGCGGCAGGAAACTCCAGGTGTCCTGAGCACCAAAAGGCGATAAGGAAAGGCGGACGATGAAAATCGTTCAACTGAACCTAAACCACTGCGTTGCGGCGCAGGATATCCTGCAACAAACTATCTTTGAGCAACATTTTGATCTCGCTATTCTGTGCGAACAACATCACGACGTAGATGGCTGCGAATGGACAACGGATGCATCGAGCAAAGCGGCAATATGGACCACCAATGGTAAAGCGTACCAGAGTAGTGCGTCAATAGCGTACAACGGCTTCACATGGGCCAAAATCGAGGGCGTCTATTTCTTCTCGTGTTACGCTCCTCCAAGCTGGGACCTGAATCAATTTGAGCAGATGATCGAAGAGATGGTTTCGGAGGTTAGAATGAGACAACCGGCAATAATAGCCGGCGACTTTAACGCCTGGTCAATGTCGTGGGGTAGCAGAAGTACAAACCGCAGAGGCAGAGTCCTTATGGAGTGTATGGCCACACTAGACGTTGAACTCCTAAACGACGGACAGCACACCTTCGAGGCCGGGGACAGACGCTCAGCTATTGATCTGACCTTCGCTCACAGAACGATTGCGCGTCGCACAACTTGGAAGATCGCCGACTTCTATACGCATAGCGACCATCGAGCTATCATCATTGAGCTGCAGATAGCAAAACGACAACGAATAGCAATGGCACAGACAAGGGGCTGGAAGCATCGCCTCTTTGATGAGGATGTGTTCCTACAGGTGTGGGGTGACGGTGAAACCACCGAGAGGGAGCCCGCAGCTATGGCAGAAGGCATCTCAAGGTGTATTAGTAAAGCCTGCGATGCAGCAATGCCCAGAAAGACGCAAAGGCCGTGTCGTAAACCAGTTTACTGGTGGAACCAAGACATTGCCGAGTGTAGGAGGTGCTGCAATCACGCGCGCAGGAGAATGCAGCGCTCGCGAAATCAACCGAGTTACGATACGCTTCGCTACGAGTACAAAAAATGCCGCAACCAGCTGAAAAAGGTGATACGAAAAAGCAAGGACTCGTGCTTCAAAGAGCTGCGTGATGGCGCAGATATAGACCCTTGGGGTAAAGCCTATAAAGTGGTCATGAGCAAAGTAAGAGGCACAAAAGCACCGCAGCCCTCAGACCCAGCACTTTTGGAAGCTGTTGTCACTACTCTATTCCCCCCAGAAGGCGAAAGACGTAACCATTATCACCTGCTTGCGGAGGAAGGTGATATTCCAGAAGTAACCACAGAAGAAGTGCTCGTGACCTTGAATAGAATGGGTGACAACAAGGCACCAGGACTAGACGGCATCCCCAACATAGCGTTGAAATCCGCCATCCGAGCGAATCCTGCCACCTTTGCGGCTATGTTCACCATGTGTCTGAAGAAGGGTATCTTTCCAGATATCTGGAAACGACAGCGACTAGTTCTCCTACTCAAACCAGGCAAGCAACCTGACCAACCATCAGCGTATCGGCCGTTGTGTATGCTCGACTCCATGGGCAAGATACTCGAGAGGATAATCGTCAACCGCCTACACGACACCTTGGAAGGCCCGTATGGCCTATCTGATGCGCAATACGGATTTAGGCGAGGCAAATCCACCGTTGACGCAGTTAAAACGGTCATGGAGATTGCGTGCGACGCGACTAGTGGAACAAGGTGGAGATGGGGCGACAAGAAGTACTGCGCGGTAGTAACACTTGACGTCAAGAACGCCTTTAATACAGCAAGCTGGCCCATCATAATAGAAGCACTCACGAAGATCCGGACTCCGAAGTACCTTATACGAATTATCGTCAATTACTTCGAGAATAGGCTATTGTTATATGACACCGACGATGGCGTCAGGCAGTATCGCGTCTCGCGAGGGGTGCCACAGGGCTCGGTACTGGGCCCGGCTCTGTGGAATGCCATGTATGATGGAGTATTGAGGATCAGACTCCCGGCGGACAGCAAATTAGTTGGCTACGCGGACGATATTGCGCTAGTAGTGGTCGCAAAAACCATAGTCGAGGTACAGCAGCTCTGTAATGAATCTATAACGTTAGTTATGAGATGGTTGCGCAGCGCAGAACTAAAGCTAGCAACCGAAAAAACAGAGGCGGTTCTTTTGAGTACTCGAAAAGTACGAGAGATATTCACTTTTAAAGCGGGCGATCATGAAATAACCTCCCAGCCGCACATTAGATACCTTGGTGTACGTATTGACACCCGAATGTCCTTTAAGGATCACCTGGCTGCGGCCAATGATAAGGCTGCAAAAGTAGGCGGAGCGTTATCACGTATCATGGCGAATCTTGGCGGACCACGCGCTAGCAGAAGAAAGTTACTGGCAACGGTTACTACTTCCATCGTACTCTACGCAGCACCGATCTGGGTAGACGCAACGCTTAAAGCCACGTATATGTCTGGTATCAGGGCGACGTACCGTCTAAGTGCATTACGAGTAGCCAGTGGCTTTCGTACAATATCTGACGACGCGATATTGGTTATTGCAAGCATGCCCCCGATAGACATCTTAGCGCGAGAGCTCAATCGCATATACACAGCGGGTGCTAGGGCATCGAAAGCGGACGAAAGGCGGTGCAGCGTACATGAATGGCAACAAAGGTGGAACAAATCGGAAAAGGGAAGATGGACGTTTGCCTTGATTCCTCACATCGAGGTTTGGACCAACCGCAAACACGGAGAAGTAGATTTTTATCTCACGCAGCTGCTAAGCGGGCATGGGTGCTTTAAGCAGTACCTTCACCGTTTTAAACATGAGGACGATCCTTTCTGCCCTCAGTGCCCCAACGAAATCGAAGACGTTCAGCATGTCCTGCTATGCTGCCCACGCTTCGCTAACGAGAGAGGCTCTATTACGGAAGTCTTCGGTGAAGCCCCCACGACGGCCAACCTGGTACCCCAAATGTGCGATTCACCCGGGAAATGGGAAGTCGTACAGACGGCGGCAGCCAGAATCATGACAACACTTCGGTGGATTGAGCGCCAACGCGCGGCGCAACGACGCGAAACCATGGGTTCAGTGACCCACCCCCATAGCGGACGGTAACGGACTTGACAGACCAACAACAGACGATTGAGCTCTAACGCTCAGACGGCCTCCCGACGAAATACTTAGCGGTAGTTCCGGGAGGAACTTTCCGTCGGACAAGGGGAGATGTTTGGCGGGTTAAAGTCTCGCACTGACGTAGGCTTTTGATGCTTTTACTCCTCGTTAAAAAAAAAAAAAAAAAAAAAAAAAAAAAAAAAAACACAAATACATACACAAGCTCGCCTAAGTGCATACGGAAATATAGCCAAATAATGTGGCAGCGAGCGTGCCACATTGCCAGCTAAACCGTGCCCAAGGCATTGAAAATGCAACGTACACACACGCACGCACTAACACACACACACAGACAGAGCGCCATAAATGTTGCAAAGTGCATTGCTGTGCGCATAAAACTCTAATTGAAATGCTTGGCAGGCAGCCAGGCAACTGAGGCGTCGTCAACAACCCCACAGCGATGCGTTGCCTCACTCTCTGTTTCTCTTCTTCCTGCCTGGTCTGAGCTGTCGTTCCGCAGCTGCCGGCTGTTTTTGTTGCCATAGCAAATGCTAAATAATAATAGTTTTGTTGCCTGTGGTTATTTTAGGTGTGCACGCCGCACGTCTGGCGGCTCCGTGACGCTCGTTGTTGTGTTGGCCAACTTGCAGTCTTTAAGCCGCATTAAGAATGGCTTAAAATTTGCTCGAATGCCAGGCGGCCAACGTCGTCTACCTGACAGGAAAACACTTGTTGTTCTTGTTTTTATTGCTGCTGTTCTTCTTCTTGTTATTTTATTCCTTCTACCGCTGCTGAACTTTGTTTTTTATGATCGTTGTTATTGTTGCTCAGCGCTTTAGTGAAATTGACTCAATTTCCGCATTGCGGTGCTGCTGTGCTGTTCATATTTTCCTTTTTTCCTGAAATCCTTTTTTTGTCTTCTTTTTCTTTTTAAACTTTCCTAACAGCGTGTGCGTTGTTTTTCATTGCGTGTTTTGCAGCCCAGACACTTGACTCCATCATGCGTGACTTCAACTCTTGTCCTGACCTGCGCCCACTCCGCTCTACAGCTTCTGTCGTTTGCTTGGCCGTCGTGACGCTTCGCCAACTCATCTTTAAAATGCCATTAAGCGCCTTCAATCGTCAAAAAATTAGCTTCCCAAAATCACCCAAGTGCCTTTGAAACCCCTTCAGCACTGTTCTCTCCTCGTCATTTAGTCTCCCTTCCACTTACATCTAACGTCTCAAAGCACTAAAAACGCCCGTGGCAATTTTGGCCAACACTTGCAGACACGAAATCCTTTTGCATGCTTTCAGGCGCCATCTTGTCTGCGCATTGCATATTTTTCACGCTGTGCGAATATTTTTTACTCGCTCTTTCGACACCAAACTGTTTACAACACACTTGCACAAACACAACCACACAGACATACATACAAACAAAAATATTATTCCGCGTCCTTTTTGTTATAAATCAAAATCCTGACCCTGAACTATTGAGTGAAAGGCGTGTGGCCGCGCGCTGTCCGGTCCGCTGCATAAAAACGTTTAAATTATATCCGCAAAATAAACGTAAAACAACGTCGCAAAATAAAAATCAATAACCCCATCCCGCTTTAGGTTTCATGTTCTGCGGCTTGTCTGAATTTTTTATTTTAGCGTTTTCTGCATTTGCTTGTCTGCTCTTCAATTTCAGGTTTCACGTTTTTTTTCTTGCAACTTTCATGATTGTTATTTTTATTTTTTGCCAACTGCTGCAAAACGCGCCAGCGAGCGCATAATTTGCCTATTTATGTTTGTGCCTTGCGCCTCTTTGTTTTTGCTCTTCATGTATGTATGTATGTATATATGTATGCTTGTGTATATGAGTTTATGTGTGTTTGGTTATTGTTGTTGTTTTTGCCATTTTGTGTGTGTGGCTGCGATTTTAAATCATTTTACACGATATTAAATTCATGCCACAGCTTTGCGCCGCCCCCCTCAACCTTCGAGCCGAGCAAAACAAACACAATCACAAAACACAAACACACACACAGACGTTTGCATATTTATGTACAATTTCCGCAATGTGGTGGCTTCAGCTTGCAACTTTGCCGCCCATCTAAGATCTTTGGCGTTGTCCTCGCTGTGCCCATAATTTAAGCTGATTTGACTTTGTAGCACAAATCATCGTAAAACATGTTTTCCCTTTTTTGCTTTTCAATGTATGTGGCAGAAGGATGTGAGGCGCACAAGACTTGCGAAGGTTGCTTACACATATCTGATTCTTTTGGCTGCCATGACACAACTCAACAGCTGAGAGGCACTAAACAGCCTCTTTTATTTTAGTTAGATTAGAGCAATCGGAGATTACAAACTGGCGGAATACTTATTGTAATTTGTGCTTAGATTAGGCGAGATTGATGTGATTGTTTAAGGATATCATAAAGACCAAATTTTGGGCTGACAGAAAAGAGTCTGAGAACCAGTTATGGCTACAAATATACTTCGACACCAAAGGGGATGTTCTGAGGACTGTCCACGAAAGCGTTGATAGTCGTACCGCATAAATGATTTTTAAACAAGTTGGAAATGTGGACTTCTAAGGAAAATGGTTGCAATTCAACTTAAGCACATTTTGCAGGAGAATCCTGCATGCACTCGAAAGAGAATAGCAAATCAAAAATTATAAAAAATTTACGAAAGAATATTTCGGTTGAGACAGTTAAAGGTTCTGGCAGAAAATCTGGAATTGCAAGCAAAAAAATTAAGAAACCCAAAGGGAGGTTTTCAAAAATTTATGACCAAAAAATTAAAAGGACACTTAGCTTAAATCATACAAAGTAGATACAGTTCCAGACAGAAGCAATGATAAGAAGAACAAAGCAAAACGGGTGGCCAGAGAACTGTTTGAACAATTTTTTCCAAATGTTTATTGCTGCTTTTTGGACAATAAGACTTACGACACAGGGGAACTTTCAACAAATGCGATGTGACGGCAATGTTACCAGAATATTTTATGCTGGCAGTGCTGCCATAGATATTCCGCTTTGATATTTAAATATGTGGATGTGAGTAGAAACTACTTGACTGATTGATCTGAAATTTCGAGACAATGGGGAATATGTTCAGGAGAGGGTTTCTGGACATTATTTGTTGTGTTTGGACAAGAGGGCGTGCCACCGCCCATACAAGTCAAATCATTTTGAATAACGTCGGATTTAAAAGTCGAACAACATTTAAATTTGATACAACGTCCTCCCATGGATCTGTTGTTCTGCTGGTGAAGTCTTATGGGTATTGAACAAGAGGCGTGGCACTATGTTTGTAACAAAACTTTACTGACAACTTTGGATCTTTAAGTCGCACATGAATGACATTCGGTGCGAATTCTTTGCTTAGATGCACGCTTCGACTGGATAAATGGAGTAGACATTGAACAACGGGGCGTGGCATTGCGCATATAACTACAATTTTTATTATGAAATATATACTTTCGGAACTACAAGTCTCATAGCATTAAAACAAGTAAATAGGGCGTGGTATTCTTCAAGCAAGTGAAAATCTTAACATTGAACAACAAATAGAAGTCTTGGCAAAAGTTTTCAATATAAATATTTTCCTGTACAACTGCTGGGTGTATATCAATATATGAAAATATTTTGATTTATCGAGAATATGAATATTTTACACTCAAACTATCCAAAATATCGAATGGGCCTACTATCGATAGTTTCCCAGCTCTACTTCTTAGTTCATACTTCAAGCTCTGGTATAGACCAAGCCTTTGTTTCCTGACGTGCCATAACGCTGGGCATTTTTCCAGGATGTTAAGGTTTTTAAAGACTCAAGAAAGATATTTGAGAAAGGCTTCCTTCTATTAGCGTATGAAGGGATCAGGTTACAATTACATCCGAAGCTGAAAGAATATTAGGAAGTATTAAGAAGAGGAATTTGGAAAGGATTAAACGTCATAATACCAGCAGCACTACGACTAATGTCACGGGATATAAGTGTGTAGGCAGTCGAAGATGTCCTCAACCCAGCAAGACCAATTACATGCCGAGGCTGAACCAACGTGATTTGCGAACCATTGTGAGGCTACGTCAGCCGAATTGGGGGACGCGCCTCGGCCATGTACGACATGTGTTTAAAGGACTATGAGAGTGCTGCTCACTTTATTAGTGAATACTCAGCTTTCGGACATATCAGGCAGATGTGCTTTGGAAAGATGACTCTAATGGAGGATAAGCTACTGAAACTCGAGTTGTCCAACAGCCTTCACCTAAATTATGGACCAGCTAAAAGAAATCCAGAGTCCCTGGGAAACCTATTGTCAAGGGCTGCCTATAGAAGGCAGCGAAATCACCCAGCGGTGGGGCTGAAGAGATCTAAGTACTTCAAGTAGTTGCTAGCCAAGGCATTTTCCAGTCAAGATGGGGGGCAATAGCAGTCGTAAAATGGTACAGTTATGTCCACGGGCCTGCCTCCTTGGACTCTCCAAACAATAACAATAACAACAACAATAATATGACATGAGGCCTTGCCGCTCCTAACTCAATTTTTGATGATTGGCTACTATAAAAAAATACTCAATACCAAACAAAGAGTAGAACTTCTGACGGAATTAATAGGATTATTCCTCATCGTAAACTAAATGTTACAGAGAATGTGCTCAGTCTTGGGTCAGTTCCATTGCGAGATGCATCTTATCATCTTTAAGGCTTTTGCAGATAAACATAGATTTCAGTTGCAAGCCTCCTTGCATTCATTCGAAGCAATTAATACCGAAAACATAGTTGAAATCACGATTTTTGGCAACACTAACTACAAATACAGAAACTTGTATCCAACACATTCTTCCAAGTTACCAGCACCACTATTCATTAAAAAAAACTCACGCTATGTTTATATTTAAATTTGACAGTAAATAAATGTCTTAAATATGGGTTGTTGCGCTGCGCTACTTAGCAGCACATAAATAAATAAATTTATACAAAATATTACTTCAAGCCCACAGCCGAAAATATTTCAAAAGTGTTTATTAAAAATGAACGAACGATACGTCACTAAAGGCAGCCAGGCAGCTGACACACACACACACACACAGACAGATGAGTATAGAATACGGTCAGCCACGATTTTTCGTTGTTATATTTCAAGTGTTGTGTAGATTTTGTTGGCGCTTTTAATTAAAAATTCCATTAAAAATTAATTCCGCGACTTGAGCCGCGCATTAAAATGACATCAACGATGCAAACAAAGTATGGTACATTAAAATCACATTACATTCTGATGAGTACTAAAAATAGCAGCAATTTTATATTTTGTTATGGAATATCGAAAAAGTTTACTATGAACGAGACAACGCAAATGTACACAAATGGGAAAAGGACACTGAAAAACATATGAACTTATATTTATTTTACGGTTTAGTTAGACTGATGTGGAAGTAGATGCGGGTTTGCTGAGTGTTTTTCAGTTGAATTCATTTCCCTTGAATGTTTTATTTTTATATGTTTCACAATTTTATGGTCAAAATCAATGAGCGCAAAATGAAAATTAATATTTAAAAAATAGTTGGCAAAAGTCGCAACATATGTCGCAACGCATAGATAGATAGATAGATAGATAGTCTATCTACCAACACGTTGATTCTTTTATCTGCTTTTGAAGTTTCAAAGTATTTCTAATGCACAGAGATTTTCGAGGCTCTGTTTCCTCTCTCTCTTTTCATTCTTCAATGTCAGTGTTTCATTCTAAAACATTTGCTTTGTCTCACATAATTTATTCATAACATCAAAAGTTTCCCCAACTCACTTAGGATACATGTCTCCTGGAAGTAACTTAACTCTCCCAGGCAATCTTTGCAAACTTTACTTGCAAAAACAATGCTTGAACAACTGTCTGACCATCCAAAGGAAAAAATGTTCACCCCTACAAATCACTTCAATGTTTTGAAAAGTCTTCCTCTATACATATTGTGTACACATCTTTTTCTTCACATTTGTGATTTTATGATTTTTGTATGCTTTCTTTCATGAAGAAGAGAAGAAGAACTTTCCGCTGGAAAAATCTAAAAAAATTCATTTAGGAATCTATACAAAAATACATACAAACTTGCAAAGCAGAAAGAAGCCTGTCAGAAGCCACATTTCACAAGTGCTGCCCCTTTTTAGCTTCTCTCACAAAACGTTTAATCTAATTTTTTTTGTCTTCACTCTGCAGTCCGAAAATTTATAATTTTCGCTCTGTTAAATTTTTGTTCCACATTATTTCCTTTTTCTTGTCGTTCTTTTCGTCACTTGCGTTCAATTCATTTTTCATTAAATTTCCGCTGCAGCATCGAATCCGCTCAACCGCACCGCTGCCCCTCCAACCAATGTACGCCCGCATCTGATGCTTGTAACAACCAGCTCGTAAAGGACGACCCTCATGGGCTGGTGAACTGTCGCTGTCCTTTGTTTTAGTGCAAAACGCTGAAAAGGCAGAACCGTAAATGCTCGCCAGAAAATCGAGTGGGTTAATGGAAATCGGCAGCAAAGCGACACAAAGTCACTGCAGGTGCTTTTGACGTTTTCACATGAACGTATGCGCACACACACATACACATACACTAAACTGGGCCATACACAAAGACCGCTGGTTAACTGGCAGCTGGCGTTATTTGGCAACTGGTCGAACGTTGAAACATGTGTACGCCTATGTATCGACATATAGCCCGCTGACAGCCGTGGGCGCAGAACTAAAGAGACTAAAGAAACAGTGCGGCGGAGTGAATGCCGACGCAGTTTAATAAAATCAATAATGGATCAAAAACTATCTTAAAGCCAAGCAGGTCTTACAGAATATTTGCAACAGCATTAGATGAATATTTTGAAATTTAAGTTAATAGATGAACAAGAAAAAAATTGATGAAACACTAACTCTTACTCTTACTCTTACTCTTACTATTACTTGTACTTGTACTTGTACTTGTACTTGTACTTGTACTTGTACTTGTACTTGTACTTGTACTTGTACTTGTACTTGTACTTGTACTTGTACTTGTACTTGTACTTGTACTTGTACTTGTACTTGTACTTGTACTTGTACTTGTACTTTTAATTTTACTTTTACTCTTACTCTTACTCTTACTCTTACTCTTACTCTTACTCTTACTCTTACTCTTACTCTTACTCTTACTCTTACTCTTACTCTTACTCTTACTCTTACTCTTACTCTTACTCTTACTCTTACTCTTACTCTTACTCTTACTCTTACTCTTACTCTTACTCTTACTCTTACTCTTACTCTTACTCTTACTCTTACTCTTACTCTTACTCTTACTCTTACTCTTACTTTTACCCTCCATAGAAGATTAATCAATTTGATTCGAAACATACGACTCAAACCAATTAGTCCATGAATATTTCAGTTACAACCAAATCTAAAGAAAAAACCTTTTCACCTGCATTTAACAACACTTTGAAACAGTCATAAATGGCAACCATCGAACAGCAACGATGCTATTTACTAAAAGTTGCCAAGACTCTCAAACAGAAATCAACAACTTTGAAAGCAAACTTCCGCCCCCCCCTCCCCCCCCCTATGCTCTGACCAACGCCATGCCAGCTTCAATTCAGTGGCGGAAAATTCATTATGAAGACTTTAATTTCGCTGAACAACTAAAACAGATGAAGCGGATAGCTGCAGCAGTCGAAGCAGAAGTTGGTCGACTCGACTTGGCTCATTCGTCACTGCAGAGCGGCAAGCGGAGAAGTTTACAAGTTGGTTTTGTTGCGGTTTCATGGTTGCCGCACGCACGCACAGACAAACACGCGAATGGCGTAAACAGCAACTGGCGAGCTGGCAGCTGACTGCAGCAGAAGCGCCGCACTAAACTTGCCAAAGTCGAGAGTCGGTTGCCGCGAAAGACATTGAACCGGCGCACGAAAGGAGAGAAAGGCGGACGCGCTGTGGCTGGCTGTGTGGTAATAAGTGCAGTCCGACCACCAGGCGATTTTTAATTTATAAATAAAATTTACGCTTTTCACGAAATTCGCTGGCAAAACTTTTGCAATTATAAAAACTCGTTTTCATTTATTTTTTCCGGTTGTTTAGTTTTTTCGAAGGAAAGAGACAGCAAAAGAAAGCGGCATGCAAGGCCAATTACCAAGTGAAAATTTCACTAGTAGGGGGGCAGGGGCAGTTGCCGGTACTTAAGGTAATGCGTTGATCACTTAAAAAGGCACAAGAAGGAAACTCGCTGCTTACCTGCCGAACGTTGCGGAAAAACCCGAAAAGGGCAACAAAACAAACAACACAAACAAAACAAACCGAATGCATGGAAGCGCGACCGTTGGTGGGCAAACGCTTTCACACTTCATTAAAATTATGAAATCCTTGAGCAACTGTGCCTGAAGTCATTTTGCTCAAAACGCGCAGTGCCGGCGCCGACGTCTCCTTCAATTGACGGAAATATTCCCAATTTGAAAATAATTTTGGCGCATCAATTTCAGCACCAAACGGTCGCCCAAGTTGCCGTCCAGGTGATATCTGCAATCGCCGGCACGCTGCGCGACACAGTCTGGCAAGAATGTTGACGACAACGGCAGCCGTCCTGTCGCACGCCGCAACATGCCCACAGGCCGTGCAAATATTTTTCCAATAAATTTATTTGTTACATTACAGCGCCATGATGAAAGCGTCTGCCAGTCGTTGAGGAGCGTGCAAGTCGAATGGTGAGACGTGGTGCGTGTGCGGTGAACCGACAGGAAATCGGGCCAAATCACATTCGGCCAAGTGCCAATAAATAATTGCAAATGACTGGAACAATAAAACCGGAAGTACCGGCAGCCACAATGACCACCAACCTTGCTCTCGCTCTCCGTCTCGCTCTTCAAACAGTTTCGCCGTCAATGCTCTGAGCAGCGGCTCCTGTAAGTATGCCCGAAAAACTGAGCAGCGCTGCGTCACGCTTTGTCCTTCTGTTCGGCTTCATTCGCCTGCTTGCTACTTATTTGGCCAATTTGGCTGTCGCTGCGTTATCCGGCTGCCGCCCATCTACCTGTCAGCCTCGCCACCGTCCGTCGTACACTTATCTCATGGTCGATCGATGGCACTTTGTGCGTTTTGCGCCTCCTTGCCGTTTGCGGCCAACGCCGCCCACACACTTTCTGGTCGTTCATTAGACTCACTTTTCGGCCCAACTCCAAAGCGTTCTGTCCATTTGTTATTGTTCTCATCATATCTTTGCGCCGTTCTTTGTCCAGTTCCTTCGTTTGTCTCTTCGCTTTTGGGGTTGTTTTGCTACCCTGAGCCGCTGCCGAAAATACTTTCCAACTCGCCCCCCGCTGCCCGAACCCATCATTTTTACTACAACACATTCTCGCAAATAAGAAACTCATTCCATTGGCCTCTCGTCGTTTGCCAAGTGTGAAGCACAATTGGATTTCTGGCCGTGATTGCGGAATTAAATTCCTCTTAATTTCCCTTCCAGCGCCCCAACCTGTTCGCGTTCCTGTCTGCTTTTCGCCTTTTCGGCAGGCAGCCGTTGTCTTTAGCCAGTCTGCTGCTTCTTCCTGTGCCACGCTGGCAGCGGAAATTTGCCGCGGCTGCTCCAAGATTATGTTTATTCACCTCATCTGCTCGCTGCCGCGTCACCTCGCCGTCCAGCCAGCTGCGGATTGTGCTAATGTACGGCAATTTCGTTTCAATTATTTCACGTAGCGCACTTTTCACCTTGCAACACTCATTTAAGATAAGCGCGGCCGTTGTTGTGCGGACCAGATTGCAAGATTTCGTTCGCCTAAATTGAACCACTGTCCGGGTTGGGCCAATGAGTCAGCATTGCTGCTGTACAAAGGATTCATTTCCTTACGATCGTTGGTTATTTGACTGCGTGCTGCGCATTTATTACAAATAGAATAAAAGTGAGGTTAGAAATTGGAAGGTTGATCAAAGAATTTTGTATTAATTAAATTTACCTTAAAGTTATTCTGGCTACAAACTAACCTGTTGTGCTTGAATGTTTGTCTGATATAACCAGTGCTCAACGTGGAATGGAATGGAATCAGTGATGTTTACTCGAAATATTGGGGATTTCTGAAATATTTGTTATTGAAAAAAACCTGCGTTTGTATCGCAAACTCTGTTTAAGAAAATTAAGAAAGTTAACAAAAAAGAAATTATGTTGAAATTATTCATTATGTCGGACCACTATAAATTACAAACAAACGCTATAATTACACTGTACAACAGCATTTCAACAAAACGAAAGCGTCTTTTTTGAAACCATAAAAATGGTTTATTTTATTAAGAGGGGACTTCTTGTTTGGAGACCACCTGAACTATTTTTCAATGGAAAATATTTTTTTTTTAATATTCAACGTTTTTCTCAACATCTCAAGCAGATTATGAAAAAAGTATTAAATGAAGGTTTCGTGTTTAAGGCTTTTTATTTTTTTGGGGAAATTTTTAGAAAGTTTTGTTGTTTGACAACCCCCCTTAATTTTTAATGGGGAATATTTTCCAAAAAGACAGTATAGTATTTTTTGCAATATTTTACTCAAACCAAGCTTTTTATGAAAAAATTTTCCGAAAAACATAAAAAAAGGGGTAAGGAAAGGGGGAGGGGGTTCATGTGCATACAAAAAATATTCAAATTTTTAATGGAAACAACTTTGTCCTAGACATAGAATCTCCAGCTCTCCAAGTTTTCATATCTTCCGTGTAAAGGTCTATAGGGACCCCTTTACCTTTTATGTGCAAATTACAAAAAACTCAGACGTGCTGGACTATTACTTTGTTCAGCAAAAATGATCTGTACGATGTGCTCTTTCAGAAATATATGGTCGTTACTCTGTTGCACAGGAAAAGTTCGAAATTGTTGTACTGTGTTATTTGCTCTCTGGGTTCTAGGGCACAGACAGGAACTAGACAGAATAGAATGGACAGTAACTAGAAAGCGGAGGTGGCTTTCTGGGGACAAAAAATATACATTCAAAGCAAAAAAACCCCTAAAACATGCTAACAAATATGCTCTTTTTTTGCAAATATACCAAAACATGCATTTCGAGCGAAATATGCAAAAATATGCACCAACAATTGAATGTAATTTTAATAGAAATTTTCTGAAAGATGTTTCATTCATTTTCATTTTTCATTTCATTTCTTTTATTAATAACACAGGGCAACAAATTTCGACTTTTTCTCGGCTTTTCTGGTTTTGACATCAGTTCTAGGGTAATTAGGGACCGCTGATTTCGAGTCCGCAAACCATTTTTAAAACTTAGTTTCCGTTTTCGCAAAAAATGGGCGTGTCACTTTTTCGGATTTTCCCTGACTTTTTCACGTTTGGGATTGTAATTTCTAAACCAATAAACCGGTTGAAATGATTTTTACTTTGTTGCATTTACAACACCTCACGGCTTCTTTTCCAATGTAATTTATTTTTATAAGTTTTAAAAATCCGTGACAATTGGACCTCAAAGTCAGAAAATATGGATTTTCATGGCATTTTCTTGAATGTTGAAAAACATGCACAATTTGCGTAAATCAATTATTGAGTTAGGTATAACACGAAAGCGGAAACATCAAGTAATAACTACAACACAGCCAAATTATTTGGTGTGATTCCTATTCTCATCGAAATAATAGCAAAAATGAGCCATTTTCATCACTTTTCATACTTTTTCATTAAAAAATTAGGGGCCTTGATATATGAAGCACCCTGTCAATGGTTTCCTCCTGCTATCAAACCAAAGACAAATAAGAAAACAAAGCTTCCTATGGCAGCACAACCATTGAATTGGCTTACATTGAAAAATTATGAATTATATGACAGGAAATAATAGTGTGACAGCCCAAAGAAGACAAGGCAATCTTTTAAAATTTGTTGTATTTGCTTGTAGGGGCCTAATCGCCTAAAACAGTTGAGAGCATTAAAACTTGGAAAGCTTACAGAAAATCGCATTTATTATATTTATTGTGCAATTACGATACGTGCTCACGTATTATTTATGTATATCGACACACATAGACACACATCCGCACACTCGAAGGCACTTTCGGTCGCCCACGAAGGACTTTTAAATTACTTATGCATCAAATCGCTCGCATATTCAATAAATCACAAATTCATTGCCTTATTCACTTCATTTTGGCAGCAGGCAAATCAAATTTTAAATCCACTCGCATCGCAACCATTTAACCTCCAACCCAGCCAACTCTAGCAGTCAGTGTCAGCTGGCCAACGTGGCAGCCAAAAAGTAGAATAAAATTTATATTGCTGGCAATAAATCAATTCTGCTGCCAGAATGCGACGACTTAACTTTGATGAACGTATTCAACTGTCTTATAGCAGCAGCAACAATAACAACAACAACAACAGTTACAACTTGTTCTCGACTTGGTTGGATGCTCGCATTTGCTCTTAGCGCCGACACTTGCGCACACTTGTCAGCAGGCAGCGCTGCCGACGTCGACGTCGACATCATCATCAGCGGCCGCTCGCAATAAAATCGCATTCAGCATATCCGTTTCAAGGAGCGCTAATAGCGCTTATCGAGCGCGCAGATGGAAAGAAGGCAGAGACGAGCAGACAGGCAGCTGCCACTTTGCGGGCAGTCGTGCGCGCCGGCCAAAGGTTCCGATTGACTGGAAAGCTGCCCTCACAAAAAAGCGCCTAAGTAGCGCCGGAAAAGCTGCACTCGCCCATTTGGATTGGTGGGGCCAAAACTTTGGCCAAAACATTGGCTGGCTTTAAGTGTTTGGCCGAACGGCGAGACGTGGCGGCGCCGCATTGGCAGTCGTTGCACGTACGTGCTGCGCGCCTACTCGCACCATGGCTGGTGCGGCGGCAACGTATTGTCTGCGGACTACATGTCACGTCAGTTTGGCGCGAACAGAAACAAAAATGTTGCTTGCAAATTTCGTGCGAAATTTCGTTTGAGAGTTTTTCACTTTAAGCGAACGCAAGCACTGCAAAAGCAATGCGTTGCTGGCGCACTCACAATCAGCTGTAAGCATTGCAAATGTTGTGGAATTTAATTTCGGTCCATTTGAGCGCTGACTCAGCAGCGGCGCCCACGCCGACTTGCCATTGCTGCCGCTCCACACGCTGCGGCCTGTTGGCGTGCGCCCGTGTCGAGCTGATTTTGATAAATTACCATGCTCGATGCTGCAGCAAACAAAAAGCGAACAACACAAACCGCAAAGCCCACTCAGCGCAACTCCCTCTACGACCGCCGCCGCAGTCACCCGGCGACCTGCTGCCCGCGCCTGGCCTTTGAATTGTTCTTGCCGCTTCTTTGCTGTTGCCTTCTTTCTTCTCGCTCATTTTATGCTCACATTTATTGCTAATGTTATTGTTGTTGTATGGTATTTTTATGCTCTACCAGCGTCGACTACATTTCAGTTTTTATTTTGTGTTGTATCATTGCTTTGCTGTTTTGTTGCCGGCAATTTGCGGCCGCTGCCTACAACTCACCCGGTGTGCAGCTCCCGCTGGACCAAAACCACAGTTGCCTGTTTGCGGTCATGTTTCCTTGCCTGCTCAACAAATGTAATTTCCCTTCGTTGCGGTTCTTTTAATTGACATGACAACTTTAAGTCCTCAACACACCTACCAACTGCCATCTCGCTCACAGCCACAGCCACTTCCACTTCTCCCTATCCACTGACACTTTGCCACTCGCCGTTTTACATAAACGTGCCACGTGCTGTGTCCTGCGGTCCTGTGCGCGCAATTTTAATGTTCATTGTTGCTCTACGCGTTGTTTTTGTTATGGGTAATCAAATTAATGATCGACTCTAGACAAATTAAAAGTGAGACAGACAGACAGTTGGATAGCTTGCATGCATTTATGAGCTGCGGCGTTTTTGCGTACACTGGACGTGATTTGCAGACAAGCAGACGAGCGCAACATTTTACTCATTGTATTTATATATCAGTATATATATAATATATATGTATGTAATGAAACAATGTTTAAAAAAATCTACTGCTTCCGAGCAATGAAAAAGCGCGCCGCTCTGGCAGGAGACCAGCTCATCATTAGCGAACGTAGCTGCTGCCGGCGTTTGATGTTGTCTGCTTTCTCTATTCACTAATCACTTGGTCCATTAATTACATACCAGAAAGCATTGAACATAAAATATTTATAGTCATATAATTAAATGAAATTCAAATTAGCAAAGTGGTAATAGTCAAGAAGCCAAGAAGCCAAGAGTTAAGTGGTCAGGGGCGAGTTGAATTTTTTCTTAATATTTTTAAATATTTTAAATACCTGGAAACAAAAAATTAAAGCCATTTTTAAGCTCCTGTCTGTGTTGAAGCAAGTCCGTTAAATTAAGGAATTTCAAAGTCAAACGCATGGAGTTAGCTTTTAACCCGGCGTCATTGTTGCCGGGTATTTAATACCCGACGCATTTTAAGTTATGTTCTAAAAAAATTATCGCAGAATAAAAAGATTTAATTTGATGAGTAATATGCTCATTTTATGATAAATAAATGTTTGATTTTTATTAATAATGTATTTAACTACCTATTTCCCTATTATAGAAAACTAATATTGACATAAGCTTGATTCAGTGTACAATAATGTACATGGGTAAAATTTACCCGGCCACAACGGCCAAGTTCTGTTTAGTAGCCACAATGACGCCGGGTTAATGTCACTTTTAACACAAGTTGAGTCCTTTTTAGTGGTTCAACTTAGGGTTTTAAGTTTTACTAGAATATTTTCTAAGGAAAACTTTCTTCCTTGGCAATTTATGCAGAAGCTGCAGAGACGAGATGCAGTGGATTCAATCGAGCACCTACTATTCCATTGCCCATCACTAAAGGAACGACAGCTCCCGACCCTTGGGCCCAGGTTCTCTAATTAGCTTACGGAAAAAGCTGATGAATCAGTTCTTTCGAAAGGAGAGAAAGATTTTTTAATAGCCTGGATCCTCGATTTCAATGACCTGGATTTCATAGTTTTGTGTATACTTCAAAGTTTTTATGTATTTTTGTTTTTTTTATGTAATTGTCTATAAAGTATATAGGAGAAAAATTAGCCTATACGTCAAAGCTTTCCGGGACAAAAATTTCTCTACGCGGCTCTCAATAAAAGTTAATAAGAAAGAAAGAATAGTTAATTAAGAGTAAAACAATTTCTCACTCAAACAGCATTAAAAGTCTTAATTTTCAAATTCATTGACAGCTAAAAGCAAAAAATCGTAAGACGTTTTCATCACTTTCAGCAAATACTACAGAAAAAAACATTTCTACTACAATAAATACTTAAAAATTCCTAATACTCAAACACATAAAAAACGATAATTTGCCTTTTGCCTTTAGACCAATTCAATTTTAATTAAAGTTCTTTCTATACTCTTTTCATTACAGCAATAAATCAAACACTCAACTAAATCAACTTTCAACTTCATTCAACGACAGCAAATAGTGAAATATTCATAAAATCCAGACACTTTCTTCCACTTGAACTGCTACCATTTCGGCCAGCAATACTTGCCACGTTATTTCTGCTCAAACTGAAATCCTCAGCAATTTCAACAAAACTCCACAACATAAACAATAACTAAACAACAACAAAATCACCAGCAACAATCAAAATTACAAGCAATAATATTCTTAAAGAAGTAAGTAACTTAACATTTTAAAGCAGCAATTCAACGTTGCCACAAGTAAACACAAATAATAAGTTTGCAGCATACTTATAAATATAGTTAAAAGAACAACAACAACAACAATAAACTACAAATTAAAACATATATTTAAAAATAGCGCAAAATAGTTTCATATAATTAGGTCTTATTTTGAAAATAAAAAAAAAATCGTAAATAAAAGTAAAACAAAACTCTTTAACAAAAACCAAAAAACATAGCTACATAAAATTGTGGAATTTCACTCGATTCCGTTATATAATGTGGAGTACAATTTCACCGACAAACTCAAAGAAACTACTGATTGGCAGCACCCGAAGCGTCGACTATGTCGGAGACAACAGCAGACAGCAGACACAGCAGCAGCAGCACAGCACAGCGACAAAATCAATCAATCAATCGACAAAAATCTCAATCGCAATGGAAATTCACATACGAAATAAGTGCATCTCAGCATAGCGCATCACTCTGGAGGGTGGTGCGGAGCCCCCATGGCTGCAGGGCCCCCTTAAAGCGGCATTTTTGGGGGCCTCTGGCGTCGGTAAAACCAGCATACTACAGGTGAGTCAAACACATTGCAATATTCGACATATGTCGACAAAGATAGCTAAATCAACATTTCAGCAAACAATTTAAGCAATGTTCATCATACGCCATGTTGGGCATGTGGGCATTGCAATGAAATTCGTGAGAAGAGTGGACTTGCTGGCGCAAAATGCTTGGCATTTGTTATATTTAATAGTATATTTAATAGTTTACGATAACTTTTAGAAATTTAAGGGACACAAAATTTAATATTTATTAAATCAAAAATGCAAAACTGCAAGTGCCGTCAAGTGTTGAAGACGTCAGAATACGCCAGTAAAGAGAAATTAAGTAAAATCACAACACTAACATTTGCAATACGAATCTTATCTAATGCCTGCAGGTTATAATTGTAGACATTTGAAATTAATAATATAAAATTTTATAAAAACAAATGGAGAAAGAGCTGTCGAATTCAAGTTCAGAAAATTTCGAGGTATTAGCTAATCAGAGTTTAGTGTACTCGTATCTCATCATGTCAAATGATTTTGACTCTCGACTCCAAGTCACGATAGTTTTTTAACAACTCTTCTCTCTGTAAACAAACTGCTCGGAAAAAGATTTGGGGTGTTCACACTGACTTCGTTACTTCAACAGTTGGCCCACTTTAGATTTGTAAACAATTTACCAAAGTATCGAGTTAGTTGCTAAGAATTTTATTGCATTTTTTTTATTTGTTTATATTTTGCTTTTTATTACACCGTGCAACAATCACTTTTACACACGAAAAAATCTATTTATATACTCGCAAAACTAGAGGCCAAATATAGTAAAACTGCGTCTTTAGTTGTTCTCTCTGGCGTCAGGATTTGCTTCAAAAGGACTTTGAATATATTTTCAACTTTGAAAATATTTTCAAAAACTACCTTTTTCTGTGCTCCTTATAGGAAAAACATGTCCTTTTCGGCATTACCCATCAAAACTTGTTAATTTATTAATTTATTTATTATTTATTTATTTTTGTTTGCTATCAGTTTTATTTCATTTATTTATTTATTTATTTCTTTTTTTGTTTGTTTTTATTTACTTACTTACTTTGTCATTTTTAAATATTGTTTGGTTCTTTTTTTAATTAGTTAAATTTGAATTTATTAATAAACACATAGTTGATTAGCAATTAAATTCTTTAGGACCAAACTAAATATAAAATATTAATAAATATTGATGACTGACTCAAGATGTATCTTAAGTACTAAACTAACAAATCTTTTCTATTGAAAGGAAGCATTTTATTGGTTCTATATTGACTGCAATATTTTCATTGTGCTCAGAAAACCAATGTTCTGGAAGCTCTTTAAAATGCAATTGAGCTTCTACTGCAGTTAATCTTCTTCTATGCTCTGTGATAGAACTGCAGCAGCCATTTTGCTTCACTGCTTCTTTAATTATTTGTAACAACACAAATCCTCTTACTCAGTATTCAAGCAAACAAATTTTAATTAAAGAGCAAAGTCAACTTAAAGGAATTCAACCATGAAGAGGATGATAACTGTTCCTAGTAATTGAAATGCGCATGTAAACAAACTCGACTATGAACCTAGCTAGCTCAAGTTCAACTTAAGAACACTCACAGCGATTGCTTAAGCTAAGAATAAATATTACTCATACGCCATGTAAACTTTAACTGCTTTGCTTATTGTAGCGACGCAAGTCTTACAACTTAATATTAAATCACAATTAAATGAAGTGCTAAACTTAAAAGTTAAAGTGCAAACTCAATTTTAAGTAATTTAACAATAAACAAAATAATCACTGACCGAAGTAACTAAAATACCAGCTAATTTAAACCACACATCAGCAGAGATGAACCAGCAGAACCAGCTAACTCAAGACCGACTTAAGTTCACTCATAGTGACTGCTTAAGCTAAGAATAAATATTACTCATACGCCTTGTAAACGTTAACCTCTGTGCTTATTGTAGCGAGTCAAGTCTTACAACTTAATAATCAATCACAATGAAATGAAGTGCAAAGTTTAAGTGAAGTGTCAACTGAATTTTAAGTAAACAGCATAATCAATAATCCAAGGTGACTAAAATTCGCTAGTGAACCAACTCACTTCAACTAAGAATCAGCCAACTCAAGACCGACTTAAGTACACTCATAGTAATTACTTAAGTTAAGAATCAATATTACTCATACGCCATGTAAGCTTAACTTTGCTTTACTTATTGTAACGACACAAGTCTTATAATTTAATATTCAACTTAAATTGCTAAAGTAAAATGCATAATAAACTTTAAGTTGTTTAAAAGAGAACAGAGGGTGAGTGCTTAAAGTTTGCCACTACTGCACTTTAACCCTCAATCGCCCACCCTGAGTCCAGGGGACTCACTACGAACTTTAATAAGTTGGTACAGGTTGTGTTTTTATGTTTCGGCGTCCAGCTTTCGTACTGGGTCGCGCTGAATGCGAAGACGATCGGAAGTTAGCGCACTACAATTACAAGGGTGAGTTTCGGCACGGAGTGAGTCCCAGGGACTCAGGGTGGTGTTTTGTGTTACAAAAATTGTACTTGTAAATTTTTTTAAAATCGTGTTAATTTAAATTTAGGATGCCAAAATAGCTGCCAAAAGTTCAAGAATTGAGAGTGTTAACCCTTTGAGAAGTTGTGCTACTAGAATTTGCCTTAGTTGTGCTAAAAAGGTATGTGAGGTATGTGCACAACATATGAAATTCAACCTGCTGCACGTTTTCTTATTTTATATAATGAAGTATTGCTTCAAGTTTCTTTTCTGAATAGTTATTTGGTTTTTAAGCTATTTATGTAAAAAGAATTGTTTTTGTTAATTTATTTATATCTTTTATTTTTATAAAATGTTTAAAGTATGTTTTTTAGAGTATTTTTTTTCTATCAATTAAAAGGTGAACTTTTATTTGAGTTATGTAAAGATATGGAATGACATCTGTTACAAGAGGTCTTAATGTGGCCTACAAAAAAAAAAAAAAAACCATAAAAATTTAATAGGTGTTGCGTTATTTCGTAAACAAAAATTGTGAGTCCCGGGGACTCAGGGTGGGTAGATACGTGATTTTAATAGGGGTGGGTGATTAAGGGTTAAATCGGCTATTTTCCCCAAACTTCAACAATATGGCTACACATATTTAGAATAATATTACATGAAAGCTTTGAAATTAAAATCTCTCTCTCTCTGTTGTAATAAATACGAAAAATTTTTCTCAAGGCTGACTGTAAATTCGAGAATTATTTTCTTTCTTATGGTTTCCGATGAATTACATGTTTCTGCCTGCTGCTACGGCAACACTGCCTGCCTTGAAATATCAACACAAAACCAAATTTTTTGTAACGTTTAATGAAGAAACATTCTGACATTTACATTTGTCACAGCATTAAATCCACTCAGGCTTTATTTGCGGCCAATACGAAATGATTAATAGATGAAACCGGCGCTGCACATGAAGCCGTCAAATGGGCTGTGGCGCCGCTTAATACAAACATTGATCATCTTTTTCAAGCTTCATTTACGAGTGCAATGCCAGCGACAGTGAAATTTATAACAGCGACAGCTGACATAAGTCACGAATATGCGACATAAAGTCTGCCTGCATGCAGCCTGAAATCGAGGGACCGAGCAAAGTGCAACATGCCGCATTATGTGCGCGCTTACAAGTCGCTTGAAATGAACTGGCAAATGCAAAACGAAATTTATGGCTTTCATTCAGCTGGGGACACTGGGCATTAAACGAAAATTTCCGTAACATATGGTAAAGCAATAACAACAGCAGTAGGATGAACAAGAATAATTGCAAGGACAACGATGTAAATTAAAACTGAAAATTGGTTATAAAAACGACACAAACTCACAATAGACCATGAAGAAATAATGTTTATATCTTTCCGTTTCGTTACGTCCCTCTGACTGGCCTCGCTGTGCAAATGCTTTTGTTGCAGCATAAAAAATCGATAAACACGCACGCACACAGCGATCAATTAAGTTTAATGAAAATTTACAATACAATTGCGGAAAGGATTTTGTAAAACAACAACACAATACACATTGACTGTGTTTTAGGAAGACAGCTCAAGCAAAGAGCCAGTCGACAACAGCAAATACTGCAACAAAATGCCAATAACAGTTACAACAACAACAACAACATCAACGAGCAGCAACTGCAAATTCCCCACTGTGGCAACACAGCAGCGAATATTAATGGGGTGCGGCACTCGGGGCAACAGTAGCAGCAATAACAACAACAACAACAGCATCGTCTACAGCAATTTTCAACAGCCTGCAGCCGCACATGTGACACGCTGCCATCTATGCATACGAGAATTTTACAAGCGGCAGCAAACGAGTACAGGGTGTCAATAAAAAATTGCTTTGGATATTGAAGCAAAATTACGACACTTCGATTGGAATAGTTGCAGATGTGTAAGAAAGTTTAGACATGCAATAAAAAATTATGCAATAAGAAATTTAATTTAAAGCATTGCACAGTTATTCGTTTCATAGACAAAATTCAAACAATTTATATTCTCAGAATTTAACAATTTTGATGTCGTTTGAAAGGTAAAACTCCAACTAAGAAAATCACGAAAAATCTGTGCTCAAAATTAATTAGTGTCTGTGCAAAAGCGGATCAACGTTGAAACTTTTTTCACAAAAAAATTTAAACACATATTTTCTGTTTTTTAGTCTATTGAGTAAAAAAAATTGTAAAAATACATGGTTACCAAGCAGTTGCTGAAACTTTCAATATAGATTAAGAAATGATGTGGCCATTTTCGCTTTTAATATTTTCTCAAAATTTGCAAAGCTTTTACTTCAATTTTAATTCAAAATATTTTTCTAAATTAAAAATCTGAAAATTGGCAAAACTTAGAGAAAAATATCTAAAAAGTATGTGAAAGTATGTTCCTGGATTTTTCTTTAATTTTAAGAAGCATTCTTTCTTTGTCGGATAATGTAATTAGATCCTCCGATATCTTCCGATCTCAGAAAATAATTCAATTTGAAAAGTGGTCTAAACACCTATTTTTCTACAAAATTTATGTTTTCATCCCTAAAAGTATACAATCTGCATGAAAAATTGAAAAATCTGCATAAATACAAAACATACATCTATTATTATCATTTTTACTGAAAAACTAAGGGATCCTCTTACAATTTCTGTTACTTTTTGCAATTATCAATGTTGACGTTACCGATTAAATGTAAAATCTGAAAAATCTAGCCAACACATTTGTTGCTGTAGCTCACCAAAAATTACGAAAATTGCAAATTTAAGTCTCAGGCATTGCCAAACTACAACAGTTTAAGAAAAACAAAATGGAGATTTCAATTCAGCAGACCATGATTAACTAGAATACCAAATTTTATGAAGAACGGACCACTCCTAATTTTGTCCCACGGTTGTATGGAGTCGAATCACTGTGTATTGGCTAAAAATTATTCATCGAAGTGACCTTTTGATGTTAAAAAGCGAAACATAACCTAACCTTTAAAGTTAAAATATAAAAACTATTTTACTTTTTTTAAACGTTTGGATTCTAACAAAGACAAAAGTGGCTCTAAGGTCTCACGTTTTGATATGAAAAACAGTGATCAGCTGCCGCTCTTAACCCTGTAACTGCTTATGTCAAGTAAACTCGCCATGACTAAACGACAATTTTTCGCATAACTTCCAAATAACTCATAATTAAAAAATAATCATAAAAAGTTAAAATAAATATTTTAATAAAAATTTTTTTTCTTGAAGAAGAACAAATAAGAAGAAATGTGATGCATTAAAGAAGAACTTAAATTCCAAATGTTATTAATCACCATGAATTCACATATTCACCCATACATTCATCAACACATATTAACATGCAAACACATTCACACTCCCTCACACACACACACACACACATACATACATTCAGATATTTTGCAACAGTGCCAAACAAAAGGCACTTAAGACCGTAAAACCTCAACACAGCGCCACAGCGCACCGCACAAAACGCAACAACCACGCAGCCAGACGCGACGCCACCCACTCAAACACACGAACGCACTTTCGCGCTGATGGCTGCAATGGCAAACAGTCGCCATGTGTCAGTGTTGCTTTTGTATTTTATTATTTGCGCAGCGTCTTCTTTCGGCGCACTTTCGCTTAATTTCGTGACACACTAACCTCAATGCGCGCGGACAGAAGTGTCGCATCGCGTCGCGCAGGAAAACTTTTGCGGCAGCGTGTTGCTGGCAATTTTTCAATACCCCAATTTGGCGACAGCTGAAAGTGTGCAAAGGGAAGAAGAAACAGACGACAAGGGAATGGCGACAAGCAACGAAATGGCATTTTGTTGCAAGTTTTCGGCGCAATAGTTGGCGATTTAGTTGTTTTTCATTGCATACCTTTGACTGCGTGTAAACGTTGGCTGTTGGCTGTTGGCTGTGCAGCGTGCGATATGGACACTAACAATAACTACAACAACAACAACAACAACAACAACTGCTATTTAGAAGTACTAAAAAGTTGTTTATTGCTTTGTTTTGTGTACATTAAATGGAATTTTTATAAACTATAGTACAATAATTTTCGCGAGACCATAAGGAAACGCCATCAACTTGATGAGCTGCGATGTTTTCATTTGATTTGATAGTTCCTACTATTGAGCGACCATTCGGGGTTAATACTTTCGCTATTTCAAGTCTGCAGACGAGAGATAAGGTTTAATTGTTTGGCTTTTTCATTCCCATATGGCAACATTAGATAGTCCAAATAATGTGTTATCAATGCTCCGGAAACTCTCTTTTTATGCGGTTTGATAAAAAAGTGCATAAGCCAAAAAATTCGGGGAGTAGAATGCAATCAAATGGGATCGCATCGAATCTAAAGTTCAGAAAAGTGCTTGAAAATTTAAGAAAAATGTTCCACAGCTGCTCAAAACTTGCTTTTACAGGGTTAAAATCTATGACTGACCACCACTAAATTTTCCTTCTGAATATTTCCTTGGAACATACTTGCCTGCTATCTCCAACGCTTAATGGAGCTCCCATACAAAATGTTCGCTTTTATAAAATGGGCTCCCATTGCTCCCAGATTGCCCCCAGACGTATCAAATGTAAGACTGAGCCCCATTTATATTTCCTTCCAAATGGTTTTTCCAAAGATACCTAACCGCTATGTCTAAGTCTTAAGGGGGCTGCACTAAACCGATTTGAGTGATTTATTCAGCAATAGGCAACACTCTTAAGTACAAAAATACATAATTAATTGATGTTCAAAAATTCACCACCAGAGGGCGCTTTCCATACAAACGAAGTTGTGAAGTAAACGAAGTAACATCATATCTCGGGAACCACTAAACCGATTTGAGTGATTTATTCAGCAATCGACAACACTCTTAAGTACAAAAAATACATAATTAATTGATGTTCAAAAATTCACCACCAGATGGCGCTATCCATACAAACGAAATTATGAAGTAAACGAAGTAACACCATACGTCGGAAACCGCTAAACCGATTTAAATAATTTATTCAACAATCGGCAACACGCTTGAATATAAAAAATACATAATTGATTTTCAAAAATTTACCACCAGAGAGCGCTTCCCATACAAACGAAGTTGTGAAGTAAGCGAGAAAGTATCGTATCTCGGAAACTATTAAACCAATTTGAATGATTTATTCAACAATCGAGAACACTGTTGAGTTCAAAAAATACATAACTAACTAAAGTTAAAAAACTCACCACCAGAGGGCGCCTCCCATACAAACGAAGTTGTGAGGTTATCAACTTTTGGGTTTCTACATATAAAGGAAAAAATTAAAATGTATTGTCGAAACTCCATTAACCTCCATAATTCTAATATAATTGTAATGGTAATTTATTGTTGAGAAGAAATTATTTCATTTTTATGGGAAAATGCGAATTTAGTAAAGAGAAATGAAGGCACATTTTTTAAATAATTGCAGCTTGCAAGTGAAGAAATATTTTATTGTATTTTATTTCAGCTAAATATTTATTTAAAAAAAATAAAAAATTTATGATGACACGTTATTAAGATGGCTTCACCGAGCACTTAATCAAAGACTTTGAAATTTCAACATTCCTCAGTAAGAATCCGCAAGGAAAAGGGTTCACAGCACCCAAAGCGATTTCGACCTCAAATCTCGCTACACAAAGTCAACATTGACAGAGGTCGCCGTGGGTTGATGGGCTTTGCTGCTCGGTTGCTTTGTGCAACTCTGTTTGTGTTTCGTTGCCGTTGTGACACGAATAGATTTTTACAGAATTTCTTTCTCATTTTATTTACCCACATTTTTGGCGCATTTTCACTTTTTTCCCCATATTTCGCTTGTTTTTCGCGCAAGTTTTTAAATGCCTTTAGTTTTTCATCGCCTCTTTTTTGGGCCATCAGCTTGCTTTGCTTTTGCCATTGGTTGTTGCTGTTACTTGTATGAAATGACTAATTTTTTGTTGGTTTATTGTTGTTGTCGATATTGTTGTTTGTACCCTATGCCTGTTCTTATCGTTGTGCACGCGTGTGCCTGGCTATGTGCCGGTGTGTGTGTGTGTGTGTGTGTTTTTGGGGCACTTCTGCGTATTTGGGTGCGTACTTAGCAACGCCGTTCTGACTGTCTGTGAGTGAGTGTGTTTTCTGTTTGGCCGCCAAATGCCAGTGCAGTTGCCAATTTAATTTAATATTTCCTAGTAATACGACAGTGCGGCCCGAATGCTTGCGGCACACTTGTAAATTGGCATTTTTGTTTTGCTTCCCTTCGTCTTTGCTGCATTTCATTTTAATTTTGGAATTTCTCAGGTCTCTTACATTTTTGGCCATGGCCGCTGTGTGTGTGTGTGTGTGTGTGTGTGTGTGTGCAGTAAAGTTTCCCAGATCTAATTAACTTTTCGTGTTGTTGTTATTTTGGTTAATTTTTCTTCGTATTTGTTGTTATCACTTGACGCTTGTGGCGGTGCAATTCGATTTACTTTGCACGGCATATTTTGGTAATTTTCAGTTGAAATTCGCTCTGCGCGCATTATGAGCAAAGTGAATTTGTGCCAATTGCCAGTACGATGAGGCGTATGAGTAACATTTAATTTAGTTGCAGTAAATAACAACTTTCGAAACTGCTTCGGGGACGTTATTTGGAACTTATTATGAACACAATTTGGCTATAAGTTTATATGTAATGTGAATATGTGAATGTGTGTAAAAATTAGGAGAAAGCATTTTGAACAGAAATTTGGGGCACATTTGATCAGAACTCACTGACGCACCCAACAGGGTCTATACGTTGCCGATCTGGCCAGCCTGAGCAGAACTCATTCATTTCTGACTCGGCAAGACCCGACTTTTTTGATTCAGAACAACAAGAACAGATATTTTTTTTAATTTTCTGCGAAACTCTTTTATTGCAACGACTCACATCGACGCTTAAAGTTGACTGCAAGGCGCTTTTCGATCGATTTTTTTTTTGTACTTACCTATAAGATTAAATTTTCTACATAATTCCCTCGAACCAACATTAAGCGTTAAAATTCAAGTCGCTCTCATAAATATTCAAACTTTTCGTTGCCCTCCTCAGCCATCAACTGTAACGCCTCGTAAGCCTCAGCTTACACTCGACACTAATTAAAACACTATTCAGCGGCAGCCGAACAGCGCCCGCCATTCATTAACCAAACTGGTGATTATTCAAAAATCACCCCCAGCGCCGTAGTAATGAACTTTGCTATACCTCAAGTGTAAGCGAATTTATCACTTCCAGAACCCACAACAACCGCGCGCTCAGCTGTCCGTCCTAGTCCTAGTCACCAGTCGCGGCGTGCTGCTCCAGTCAACAAACACCAAATGTCAGCTGCAAAGACTTTACATCAACTGTCACAGTGTCGACAACTCAGCCGAAAAAGTGATGAACCTCTCTGCACCTGCCGTGCCACCTGCTGTTTCCGTAATAAATGAACGCCTATTCCCTTTTACTGTCGCGCTGCTCAGTTGTTCACAACCGCAACGCAACAACAACAGCCAACTGCGTGTGGGTTACTTATACGCCCCGCCAGCCGGGCAGCAATTTCACATTGTTGCCAGCCTAGTCGCAGCTGCCACTAGGCGCTGCGCGCTGCCGTCGCCATATTTAGAACAATGCGCAAAGGCAGCGCTACAAATTTTGTGGCAATTTGTGAACGCCAACGCACAAAGTAACAACTTCACTTATTAATTAATGATTGCGAGTGAGAGATTCTGGGGCTTAAGCCGTTTGTCATAGACCCCCCCCAACCCACTCTCCGTTTAGTCATAACTATTTGCTCGAAACCCAAAGAATGTTGCAGCCGTAGCAGCTGACGTTACGGAAATTTTAAATATTCCTTTCATTATCACCAAAGTGTGCGGCAAAAGTTTATCTCTTCACACACACACACTCATACACACCACCGCACATGGTAATGACATTATGTTTGTACGTTTGTATGGAAATATATCAGTGCGTGTGTATGCGTTATGTGTCTGTGTTCACGTAGCAAAAATGTATTTAAAATGTGGCGTCACTAAAGCGGAAGACATGAAGGCAGAAAGATAGACAGCACATTCCTTACTTCTTAAAGCTGCAAACCAAACACAGTCTGCACCAAATTTTAGTGATTGCTTAACCCATTTCGTACCTTTGATTCATTGCGTGCGTGTGTGTTGGCTTTCTAATTAAATATTTTTTTGCCATGCCACACCCTCCCTATTAAAGCTGGGCTGGAATTGAAGAAAAACTCATATATAGACATTTTTTTCTTAAGTTCTTTAAAAATACTAAAAATAATCGGATTTGTACAAAACCGACACAGAATGATTGGAAAAATGTCACAATAATTTTGTATTATTATATAATAAAATTCGACTGAATCTGTTAACCCATTTCGTTCCTTTGATTTATTAACAAATAATAGAAATTAGTAATGCTTGCAGTTTTGTTTTAATTACAATAAACCTATGTTCTAAAATTTGTAATTTTTTATATTATACTTAGATCTATTGGCTTTCTATAAAAATAGTATTTTTGGCATGCCACGCCTTCCCTATTAAAACTGGGCGGGCATTGAAGAAAATCTCACATTTTGACTTTTTTCTTAAATTTTTTTTAAATACTAAAAATAACCAGATTTGTATAAAACCGACACAGAATGATTGGAAAATCAAAATTAGTAATTTTGTATTTTCATAAAATACGTTTAGATTTGTTCAGATGGGTACGAAAGTGTTAAAAAATCAAATTTGATTCTGCAATTACGGACAAATGCCATCATCGATCTTGCTGAAATTAATATTTTCGGGCTTTTTTTACCTAATTCGCCTTCATATTACAAAAATTAAAAAAAAACTTTCTCAAAATATGGTAACGAAAAGCCAAGCAAAACAAAATTACTCCATCGATGTCGTTTATTATTTTATTTCACTAATTCTGAAAAAAGTTTTCCGTAACTTTTATTTTTTTCTAGGCAAAACTGAATACGAGAACTGAAACAATTTTTTTTTAATTTTACACCTTTTTTAAGAGGATTCCATATGGGCGTTTAAAGAAGGTTGTATTGGCCTGGCATTCTTGTGTTAAAATACAGAAATTTAAGATATAAAAGGAAAGAAATTAAAAAAGAAATTTAAAATATCAAGCAATTAAATTGTGCGAAAGGAGTTTAATAGACAGAAAACACAGACTTTTTCATGCCAAGTAGAAATCAATGACTGGGATTAGGTTTGATTGAAGTGTCAGCATTTAGGTGAAAAGGTTCACTGATACATTGATACCACTTTGAGAAGGCGACCGTAGATTCCAATATAATCCTTGCTATTCTCCTGCTAACTTGCTGGTCTAAGAAGAAGTAGAAAGCTTTAGTAAGTCATTAAAGAACGTGAAGCCCAGAATTTTTAGTCCTTTCGTGGTCAGTCACGGACAGTGAAACGGTCATTTCTTCTTTGTTGTCTGATAAACATAGATCTTCAGCATATTTCCCTATTAGTCAATGTTCTGTGTTGCTTCCTACATCTTTCTTGATACAAGAAATGTGTGGCCGTTGTTCTTCTTTTTTAGAATAACAGCCAAAACAGAAGAAGTTGTATCGCATTCCTAGTCTTTTAGCCTGTCTAACCATTTTATGGTGGTCCGTGAAAACATAAATGATACTGATGGAGATCGAGTCTAGTTTGAGTAACTGCCTTCTGTTTTATGTTTACTAGGTTTGTCTGGCATTCAGAAGCTGTTGACCTCTCCAACATATCGTTCCTTGATGCCAAGTTTGATCAACACAAGATGCGATGGGCGTCAAAGGAAGAAGGTGACGATTTTCCATAGATTTGTGTTTCCAGTCTCGCTACTTCCTTGATTTTCATTGGATGCCTGTGAACGACGGTGGCCAATAAAGGTTGAACTGTAACTTGACAGCCGCGATAGACCGAGACGCAAATTTATGTGGTAGATACACCAGAAAGGGACTTAGTGCCTGACTCTCTGAACATTTAGATGTGAATATTCACATTGAACAAGTCATTGTAAAAGAGACCCTTTGAAGCTTGCAGTATACCCAAGACTTTAGCACGAAAGATGCTGGCTGTAGTCAAGCAGCCAAAGTGAGGGTTTATCTTCAGTTTTGTAGAAAATAAGTAGTCCAATTTACAAACTTTATTTTGCTAATCAGTCTATATTTCAATACTCGTAATTCACACAATCATTTTCAAGTTGAATCTTTTAGTTTAAACTACTCGTTCTAAGGTTGACTCGTTTGAGTTGAATTAAGTTCTTTACTTTTTTGCTCAATCTCAACATTGGTATTTTTCAATTGTTGTTTCTTTAATTACTATGTTTCAAGTTTTCAAATTAAAAAATTCCTAAAATTCTGAGTTAGTTGAAAAGACTCGACATTGACTTGCATGTCAAATGCAGACACACATACACACATATAGACTTCCGTGTACACATTGTGTCTTCATGCAATGCTTGCTTCTATGTTAAAAAATAACATCTACAATAACAACAACAACAAATTATTTTCCATTTTGTTTTGTAATTAATTATGCTCGAAGATTAGAGGGACAAGAACACAGACATACACAAAATGTTCATACATATAATTGTAGCAAAGTGAAATGTGTAGTGAATATGTATTTTAGGGTGACCAACTTCAAAACACAAAAAACAAAATAAGTGGAATTCAAGTATATACTAAATAAAACATTACAAAACAACTCATTTTAAGTAAAGTAGAGTTGCAAAACTATAGATTTTATTACTAAAATTATAAGATAAGAAATGAAATATTAGATGTATTTAAAGTACAGAGATCTATATAAAGTAGAGATCTATTTAAAGTAGAGACAAAGTTTGTTCAACAATTGTTCACCTTAGAAACTCGATTGCAACAACCCCGATAGACTTTGAAGAAGCCATTAGGTTGTGAAATCAAGAGAGTGAAACCAAGAGAGGCAGAGTTACCTTAACCTATTGAAGCCGGGTACCAGTTCCGCCCATACGATTTTGATAAAATTTCATACACGACCTGGAATTGACCCAAAATGATTAGAAACAATTTCAGCTTTCTATCTCTGCACGCTGCTGAGATATTCATAGGGTATTACCCATTAGGCAGCAATGGTAGCTTTTTCCATACTTTTTGAAGTGATCAGCTTAACACGTGAACAAAAGTTGTATTGTTTATAGGTGAGTTAGGAGCCACATTTTCCACCTCCGGAAAATTCACAATTTTTGGAGTCTCTTTTTGGTAACTCTAGCTAGATGGCGGAATTTAAGGGTGACCTCCACTAGACTAAGGTAGTTCCATCTTTATCCCAACCATCCCTATCAATGATTTTGAGATATCTCTAACACGTTTCTTTTTTAAAAAAGTCAATTTTCATGGGTAAATTTTTACCCATTAGGCAGCAATGGGTTAAAGGTATATTTAGAGGACAATGAGACAGTTGTATACAGTATCTGACTTTGGCCTATAGATCATTGGTCACTAGAACCTCTTCGAGATAATATAGGTATTACATCGCTAATAAGAGCGGATTAGGGCCACAACCATGCCTACATTTGATATGATGTGATGTGATTGCTGCTCTCAACAACGAGCGAGCCCATCTCGTACTCCTTTGAAAAGGATCCACGAGATTTGTCGACAGCGTGCTGGAAGTACCACGACGCTTGGTTCTCAATTCGCCGTAATGGGAGTAGCGGGTTGGTGTATTAGCTAGCAGGACCTGTTATTAGTGAGATCATACAACAGGGTCACCAACTGCCCCACGGTCTTAGAAATTGCGAGCAGTGCTTTAACACACCTGATGATTAGTCATCGCACATCTGTTTTGTTGTTGCAATTGTGCAAAGAAATGTGATGTGATGTGATATGATGTAATGTAATGTAATGTGATGTAATGTGATGTAATGTGATGTGATGTGATGTTATATGATGTGATGTGATGTGATGTAATGTAATGTGATGTAATGTGATGTAATGTGATGTGATGTGATGTTATATGATGTGATGTGATGTGCTGTGCTATGATGTGATGTGATGTGATGTGATGTGATGTGATGTGATGTGATGTGATGTGATGTGATGTGATGTGATGTGATGTGATGTGATGTGATGTGATGTGATGTGATGTGATGTGATGTTATATGATGTGATGTGATGTGATGTGATGTGATGTGATGTGATGTGATGTGATGTGATGTGATGTGATGTGATGTGATGTTACGTGTGAACACAGTTTCATCAATATCTTTAAAGTTTACTGCAGCTCAAAGCAAATCAAAAGTGAACAAAACAAAGTCAAAAACTATAAATAAATTAATCAGAAAAAATCCAAATCTTAATTAAATTCATTTTAAATAACTTTCTCTTTATTAAAAGCTGTCGAAATATTTCAATTATTGTAAGTTATTATTTTAATTGTATTGTATATAGTTTCAAATTAAAAATTTGTTTTTAATTTTCTACTAATGACCAGCACAACTGGCCACTTTGCCATACAAACGTATGCCTGCCCATTTGCGCTCAAGTTGGTTGAAAAGTGTGCTGAGGAGTTTTCGCATTCGCTTTGTTTGATTTCGTTTTTTCCCCCATGAACGCCTCCGTCAAACCGAGACCCTCACGTTTCTATCTCGGCTCAGCATAGCTTCGCTGGCTGCCGCCTCTCTTGTGCCCAAACGCCAAACAATCCAAGAAGAACTAAACGGAAAGGCGTATTGCTGAGCACAAAAACAAACAACAAACGCAACAACAAACGCAAAAAACAATATCAACAAAATTAATTGCCAAGAACTGATGAGGCCAGTGCGCAGCCTAACGCGGCGTCAACGCTTCGGCCCAGCGAAGCCTAAGTGGTGGGAAAGAGGAAGAAGCGCCCGCTCACTTAATATGCGCGCACGTAATTAGTTTAATAATTCCAGAAAGTTATCTGCTGATACACACATATATGAACATCTGTATGTGTGTGTGTATGGCTGTTTGTGTGCCGATGCACTTCAAGGAGCGCAATGTGGCGAGCGAAAGCGCAGAGGAAGCAAACATTTTACGCTTTTTGAATTTTATGCTATGCGCTCATATTCACACAAACACACGCACACAAACAAACATTTCATACACACACACTAATGTTGGCGGCTCATATAAACGCTCAGCCTGAACTTCTTAGTGTTGCTGGTGACCGCAGTGCACCTCGACGCGACAACTCGTTTATGTAACTCGCTGTTGTTGTAGCCGAACTTGAAATCGCTGCAAAAACTGAACTCATTTATTTGGCCATTTTGCTAACAACAAAATTGTTGCTCTCATTGTGTAAAAAAACAACACTTGAAATCATAAATCAAATGTGACAACATTACATTAAACATTTCAATAATGTTAAATATTCACACAATTAGCTTTTGAAGTGCTAACAATCGATTTTATTGTGAATATTTTTTTGCACATTTTTGCTTTTCATCAATTATTTACACAACTCTGCCAAAATTCTATGAAAAATAAAATATTAAAAATAAATATTTACTAATTCGTTGTCGCTTTGAGCTCGTTGCTCGAAGCACTCGCAATAATTGAAGCAATTAAAACATGTAAATATTTTAATTAAATCATGCGGAAAACAATGCTCACATGTATTCAATTGAATTGTGAAAAAAGTGGTGGTGATTCAAAAACAAGGCTTGCAGCTAGTACACAACAATAATAATGAAAAAAAGGCAGCCAATTATGGTAAAACAAATAAAAAAATACCAACGACCAAACACTTTTGCAGTGATATGATGTGATGTGATGTGATGTGATGTGATGTGAGATAAGATGTATAATGATGTACATACTTATAAAAGAGCATCGCAATATAAGGAGAAATACGGTCAAAAACTTTAGGGAACAAAGACCAAAATTCTAGAAGTTATTTTGGATCCTCTCAATTTGTTTACAATGAATGATATAAAATTGATTCCATACGAGTTTGAAAAACATGACGTGGGAAGTTATAAATTGGGTTTCTTCAGTTTTTTAATCTCAAGTTAAGGTAAAAGTTGAGTAAAGTTATAATTTCAGGAGTTATGCAGGAGTTATCCCTGGGAAAATCGTGTCAAAACGGCAGAAAATAACGTTATTTGACATTCCATGACTCGAGAAATTCTATTCAAAAGTTTCTGAATTTGAGCTGTTATTTATTTTATCTAATTTCTAATTGTTTCGTTTGAAATGGTAAAAATTGAGTCAAGTTGTAAATCTCAAGTGTCGATTTTGACGCAAAATCGCAAATTATTTTCCAAAAAATCTAGTAAAGAAACCCGAGTCATTGTTTTTGTAGGAAAAATCACAAAATTATATCAAAAGTTATTTAACTCCGAGTGAAGAAATCGACCCTGAGTCTTGCTGCTTATTGCTCTAAATGAAATGTGCTTAAGCTTTCAGAAGCTTTATCCGGTTCAATATTTACATAAGACACAATAATAATTGAACTCGCAAACTGCACTCAATGAGCGTAAAAAACATTTTTGTTGAACATTTAATTAATTAGCGCTGACACGCAACAATGCAACGAATTAATTACAATTACAACAGTTGCAAGTTGTTAATTTTTTCGCGCAACAAACTTTCAGCCATTCGACGAGCACGAATACATCAGCCGTCACCATCTCTCCTGCACCCTGCACTCGTACACTGAAGCTGAAGCAGAATCAGTTCGTACATTGGTCAGCAAACCGAAGGCACTTTGTTAAATTGCAAAATAATTTGCAGTAATTTTTAAGTGATTATTGTTGTTGTTGTTGCTTGCTGATTTAAACCTTGTGCTGTTGGATTAAATAAATTCCAACAATCTTTAAGCCAAATTCCCTCTCCGCTTGTCACTGTGACACAGCGCACCGCTCAGTTGCGGGCGCAAATACTTCCGTTATTTTTGCGCGCACGCAAACACACATTCCAACAGATATGTTTACATACTTACGTACAGGGTAATGCACTTTGCGGCTTAAAAAAGTACAACTTTGCGAAACAATAATGTAAACAGAAGTTACGTTTGTTTAGTTGAAGCTTAAATATTTTAGAATGTAAATGATTTAATGAATTTAATATATATTATTGTGTTGAAAGAGCAAAATGGGTAACCCTTTATAAGTTATGAGCCACAGCATGTACCATAAATGGGCAGACACTTGTCTGAGGGGCCACGGCAGACAGCAGAGCAGACGGACGGACGGGCATACAAAAATGTTTCGTTTGTTTAAATTCCAAAAGCGGAAGTTGAATTTTCACTTGTCTGCGCACAAACACACACACAAACAAACATTGCCTCTCATACACGTATGCGTGGGTGTTGGTATGTCTATGCGTGTGTGTGGGAGTGTTATGATATATGAGCTGCTGGATAAATGTGCACGCATGTGTGGGCTTTGCATTGTTGTCGTTGTTTTTGTTTTTCTTGTTGTTTATATATTCTCTGTTTTACTTTTGCTCTTTGCGCCTTGTTTATTTTGCGCCTCTTTCAGTGTTGTGCATGTTTGTTTGTTTGATTGTTTCGCTGTTCGTTTGTTGGTTTGTTGGCCGCGCGTTGCTGTTGTCGTATTTTGGTTAAGGCAGCCAAAGTGGTTTTTGGATTAAGCAACTTTGTGCCTTCGCCTGTGCTGCGTCCACGCCCATTCAGTGTTTCTGATTCAGCGTTTTTGTTTTCAATTTGTTCGTGCTTTCATTGCATTTCGGCCGACTTTTGGCAGGTATTTTTTATGTTGCGCATAAATATTTATTCAAACAGCGCAGCGAGTGTCGGCTGGCGGCAGCTGACGTGGGTGGCTTATGCCAGCCCCGCGCCGCACTTCAAAGCTAATCGCTCTTAATACCGCTCCACAGCAGCAACAGCACAAACCAACCATCAACAACAGCAAACACAACAACAGCATCGAAAAATCCACGCCAAACATTTCAGTTATGAGTTAATTTAATTTGGCCCCAAACAGAGAAGATTTAAATTTTCCTTTCAGTTTTTTGCTCTGTTTTGGTTCTTTTGGGGGTTTAGTTTGGCTGTTTTTGTTGGTTTGTTTGTTTGTTGTTGCATGTTTTTGCTTTTGTCTGTTCTGTTTTCAATTTAAAAAGTTAATGACTAAAATAAGCGAAAGAAAAGTTAAATGAAAACCCGCTCAACTTATTTTCATGTACTTGTATATTTAAAAGCAATTAAGTGCCTTCTGGCCGGAAGAGAGAAAACTTTCCTCACTGCTTAAGTGTAACCAGTTGTTTGTAGAGAATTTAAAACTCTACTTTGCTTATAAGACCCAATTGGAAAATCACTTAATTAAAGTACAAATACAGGAAATGTATTGAAGATTGAGTTTGCCGTATTCCGCGCAAACTTGTTTCAACTTTAGTTTTTAGTTTAACGCATTCGATTCTAAAAGGGTTTACAATACGTCTGTCTGAACTTTATAGTACAGTATAATCTCGATAATCCGGACAATTAAAAACCAGCCACTGTCCGAAATATCGAAATGTCCGGATTACCAAGATGATAAAAAAAGTCGATAAAAATACTACTGAACACAAATGAAACGTATTTTTTATTGAATTAAAATTATTTAAGAAATTTTCCTTTGGCGAAGTTTTCTTTCATTTTTGTATAAATTGTAGATTTGCCTACATTATACTCGACTGCCAGTTGACGAAGTGACTTTCCTCGACTTAATTTGTTTAGAATTTCTTTTTTCTGGTCCAACGATGAGAATGAAAAAGAAAACTGGGACTGCCCGTAAAATGAATGAGTGTCCGGATTTTTGAGGTAAAAAAAATGTGTGATGTCCGGATTACAGAGTCAACAATAGAAAGCAATTGGGTGCCCGGATTATCGCGTTGTCTGTATTAGCGAGTATCCGAATTAAAAATTTTGTGCAAATTATGGCAAGGAATTTATCTGCGGATTAAGGCGCATTTGATGGCATTAACGATGACTCGTTCAATGGCTCAATGGTTCAATGGTTCATGCGTGACTTTGTTCACAGGACTCAGTCCAAATCTGATACTTATGGCTTTATGGCTTACATTAGTTGACTTGTGTGTACTTCAACCACGGATCCACTGATGCCACTGATCTCAAGAACAGTTTAGGTCACTAAACTTCAGCTTCATTTCTACTCAAAGGCCCACAGTCTCTTCATAGAGATGGAGTATAATCCAACTGTCTGTTAACTCGGATTATGTCATTAAGCCAATTCAACTTTTTTTACAAAGTTTAACGAGTTCCATAGCTCCACTTTTGTTGCTCAGATTTGAAAGCAACCAAAGCCCCAAAAAGAAACCAGGCCGTTCCTGTAGAGGTGGCCAGTGGCACAAAAAGGTTCCATGTCTCTTGTCCTTCTTCATTAAGAAAGTAGCACAGTGTCCTGTTTGAATTCTATGAGCTTGGAAGATTCAATGGAAGATTCAATGTCTGTCTATGCTTCCTCATACCTTAAGACAGTCACACTTATAGAAAGAAGTAAAAGGACATTCTCATCATCTCATTGTATATCATCTGCTATCCAGTTCCATGTCGTCATATTCAAATCAAAAACTTAATAGAGCAACATTGTTGACAGTTGATGGCATCCATCTGGTTTTTGAAAACTTTCAGGGCTCATTAAGTTTGCCTGACCGAAATAAGTTAGCAATGGAGTCGTTTCACACTTCTGAAACTAGACGAGTACTGACTAAAGTCCACACCTGATAGTGAGGTTCTCCGAATACCTCAAAGATATTCACTAAACTGTAAGTTTCTTTAAATTGTGACAACTTCATTGTCTGAAATTCCAACTGCTGTCACGACATAAATTATGTCCAGAAATTTAACTCTCCCTTTTTTATGGCCACCCATCAGCAGTTTAGCGTTTGGAATTGTTTGAACTCATTTAAGGAATTTATAAAAGCCGAAGCCTGAAAAAAAATTGCCTATAAAAAGAGCATCTGCCGTAGACGCCGAACTCCTTCCTTCGTAAGCTAAAGTAGGCGCTTGTGCTTGCATACTTCTTAACTTATCCTTTTCTTCAAATGTTTATCCCAAAATAGATCTCCTCCTCTTTGCCAAGACCGAGCAACCACACTACGCAATCACAGCCTTTTTCCTCCGCAACGAGAGTCAGTCATTCGTGGAGATGCCTAAAGTTAAAATTTCCGTCGGCCATCGTGGTCTTCTCCTATGAATTCTTCATCACTATGAATTCTTTTTCACTTCATTTAAAAATTGCTATGTGAAAAGATAAAATTCGAAAAATTTGTATATTGCTCTGTTTTTAAATCAAACATTCAGTTTTTATTAGTTACGTTGCTGCAAATTTCCCTATCCTTCACACTCCAATCAGTTGGGAACACCACGAGCCAATTCCCATATTCAGTAGCCTTACAAATCCAACAACAACACATTGCCAGTACGGACTAATGAAAAATTACGCAGCAGTCATCGAAGACACCAACCATCTTACATCAAATCCTCTTACCTATCAGCAAAGTAAACGCAAAGAACGCTTATATAACATAGTCAAAAAACCCTCAACATTTGAAAATATACGAAGATATATGTGTATATACGACGGAAGAATAGATGGGAACCCCATTGCTAGTGATAAGCAAATTACTAACCCCTTTCTGAATTCAATTGAGTAACGTAACCAATACAAGGCATTTGCCTTGTTAAGGCCAGCGCCTGGTTTAGACAGTGTGTTTTTGTTTATTTTTTTTTCAAGGAAGGAGTAGATTGGTTGTCAAAAACTCTTTTGGTATAAATGTTTTATTGTTTGAACATGTAAAAAAAAAATTTTTGTCCGCTGTGTTACAAAATGGCCGCCGTATCGCGGCGTGAAGTTGGGGTTCATTTTGCATGGTTCCCAGCGTGCAGTTCGCAAATCTCGTCAGATCTGAAAAAATCTAATGGCATTCTGTTAAGAACTAATTTGTCTGTAAACTGAACCTAAATTGAGTGAAAAGTAATGAAAATTCCGGAAATGGTGGCATAAGTCGGAAAATTGTACTTTTTGGATACGCTCACAATGAGCGTACTTTTTTGTTTGTTTAACGATGTGCCTCAAAATGGTCCAGTTTACGCGAACCCATCTGAAGAGTGTGTGTGCCAATTTTTATTAAATTTTATTCATACGTTTACGAGTAATGATGTGAACCGATGGAAAAACACTAACTTTTCAGGAAACGAGTTTAAAGTTTCGAAGGCGGAGGAGTTGTAGGCGGAGCGCGATGCTTTGCTCCTGAATTTGGACGTGAAGGAGTTCGAGTAGAGACAAAATATTTTAGGACATAATTCCAAACATATTAAACTATCATATTCTGGAAAAAAAAATTTTCAAAAATTTCAAATTTCTAAACCAGGCGCTGGCCTTAAGGCATTATGTTCCCAAGCGGAGTGAATAAGGAGAAAAAGGATTTAAAAAATTTGATTTCAGAAAGTTCACAAGTCCACAAGTGGCAAAATGGTTAATTTAACTAAGAAGCTTTCAAACATTTTCATTTGACTGGAAGTCGAACAAATTTAGCTATTACACCGTGCGACAAAAATCAAAAAATTTCAAACACAAATTCTTACGAAGACGAAGAGGTAAAGATAGAAGGACGAAATTCAAGGATGTAGTAGCGTACATAGTAGTCCTTAAGATATATTTTTTAAAAAAAAATTATTGGAAATTTGCAAGGATATTCAAGGATAAAGTTTTAAAAGGACATTTTCAATACCTCTTCGTCCTTTTGCACCAAAACATTAAATTTTCTACGATTCTAAGGATTTTTCTCTTTCATTTGATACCTATTGTTATTCTGCAATACCCTCAATTTTTAAAATAATTTTTTGAAATAAACATGTCCTTGAAATTTCAAAGTTCTTAAAAAAAAATCCTGACGTCAGAGAGAAAAACTAACAACGCAGTTTAACTACATTTGGCCCCTAGTTTCGCAAGTATATAGATTTTTTCGTGTGTAAAATTTGTTGTCGCACGGTGTTACCTGCTTCTGAACCACATTTAGCGAGGTCATCAACCATAAGCATTTGCCTCCAACCTTAAAACAGCCAAATGCACAGAACAGCAGTGTTCAGCATATGGAGACATCGTTTCTCAGCTACGATAGATGACAGCCCCCGAATCAGTCTAATCGCCCACTTTGTCAGAAAATCAATTGATCAACGTAACCAGCAAAAGGCAACAATCATTGTGAGGCCCCATGCTTCGTAGTGTAGTGAAGAAAACAACAAATACTTCTCAAAATAATCCAAGAAATTGCAGCTCAATGTGAATAGCAAACACCTCTCACAGATTTGCACGCTCGGCATTCAGTCATTTCTGTTACTGTGACTGTACTCTGAGTTGAATTCCTCTGCTGTCTGTATCAAAGACATCTCAATACATATCTGCACCAAAAAGCTATGGTATTGTTTTGTGGTAGCGAGGCACTTCTTTTTACTAATATTGTTGTTGTTGTTATGTGTTTTATTCATACATGACAAATTACGCAGCTCGTAAATTGTTTAAATGTACATTTATTCCTCATTTGAATGGCACTGAACGCTGAGCGACTGCCACCCCAGGAGCCGTCAACCGACAAACACCAGTCATGTCAGTCGTGCAACACAACGAATCAACACTGCTGAATATTGGGTTTTTGTGTTTGCTGCTCGTGTGCTTTTGTCTTGTTTTGATTTTTTGTATAACGTCTGATTTAAAAATGTTGGCTCTGCCGCAACGCGAATGCGAAAAATACGGTGCCAGTGAACAGCAAAACAAGGGCGCGGCAAGCGATATCCTTGAAGCGCTTCGGCTGCTGTTGCCGGTGCTGTTGTTGGCGCGCAACGCATTCAAGAGTAAATAAAAGGCGAAATCCCATCAATTCAAACGTGTATGCTATCTTATCTGTGCGGCAGCGTGTGCGTGCGTCCTCACGCCAAGGATATTTTACAGTTCAGTGCATTTTCAAGTGATTTTTATGCCATCGTGTCGAACTGCTCGCACCGAATACGAGTTAATGCGACGCAATGTGCAAATGTGAACGGTGCTCGGGGGGCGCGGCAACGGGGCAGAGATGCGCTGCTCGAGTGAGTGAATGCGAGCTCTTTAAGCAGCGACATAAGAAATCAAATTGTCAACATGAGGCAAAGCGCACAAATGACAGACGCAGACAGCGACGAAGACGCACCAGTCAGCCAGACGGACAGACAGGCAGCGAGCAAGCGGCTGCAGCTGTAGTGGGTTGTTGGTTGTTGGTTGTCGCTTCGGGGAGCAAATAATAAGCAACGGTGCGCTCAGCTGCTGCGCTGATGAGCTGAGACGCAACACGCCTCGGGACACTGTTGAGGTGCTGTTGTGTTGTTGTCAGCGCTGCCAAAATCTTCAACGCTGCGATCTGGCAAGAAATTCATTTTAAATTTAATTTATATGCAAATGTGCATGGACACACACACACACACACATACGCATACATATAAACTTACAGCCTTGCATGGCTACAAGTGAAAAACTACAGGTGCCAACAGGGCCGTCGTCTATCTGCGGCTCAAACGTGACGCAATAAAAGCTTAAATAAATTACCATCAAGACGCACCGGCAGTGACACAACACAAAGTGGCAGCCATGACTGGCCATATGGCTGTCGGACTGACAGTTTGGCCGCACAAAGTGCCACACGGCGATTCCAATGCGAACAGAGTGCAATCAACGGAAAAAATTGACGCACTTCCGTGCAACAAAGTGCAGCCAATTTCATTAAAACCGGGAAAAACTGAATTATGAGCAAAGAGCGCAAAAAGCAGACAGAGAACGAGTGAGTGTGAGGAAGGAAGTAGGGAAAGAGAGATCAGCAAGCATATGAAAAATGCCAAACCAGCCGCCAGCCATTCTATTCTATTGGCAATCACATTAAAAAATGTAGGACACACACACACACAGACACACCGCAGCAGCATTGCCAGCCAGAGAACTGCGCTCGTTTTGTGATGTGTCACCGCACCATATGACCCAACAATTTCGCTCCGTGCACAAATGTAATTGAAATTCTAATAAATTGAAATATTTACGAACATTGCCATGGCAAATCAAATCACGGACCAGCCAGGCAGATAAAAACGTTCTTTTTAGCGTTTGGGTGTGGGCGCGCGAACGAGCTCGTACGGGCTTGTTGGCCCCGGAAGCCGTGTCATGTGGCGTTGCGTTAGTGTCAGCACAGCTGAAGCGACTGGCAACTTATGCGAATCGAATCGATTACCAATGATTGTCACAGTCACAGACAACACGGACAACATACACAAACATTCATGATATTTGTTGTCCTTATTGTGTCCTTTTCATATGGTTTGTTGTCTGTGGACAAAGAGTGTCAAGATGCTACAAAATTTTTAATATGATTTGGCGGCAATCAGACGGTTGAGTAAATGGAATCCAAGGAAATTATGAACTTTGATGTTTACAATTTTACCTTCTAACCGATAGGAGTACCTCAAGGCCTTCATTGCTGAATTTGAAATTACTATATGTTTTACTTTAGTTGCCGTAGTCACAATTTTCTTAAAATTTCAAGAGTTGAAAATGATACTAATTAAAAGCTATGCCGTTACTTCTTAGCTATGAAGACTCCCAAAAAAATCATTATCCATGCAAAATAATCATCCTTGACAAGAGATAAGACGTCAGGAAGATTTTTAATCGGGTCTAAGCGTTTTTGGAAACCCGAAAATTATCGTGAAATGCAATTTTTTGCTTTCATACTTCATATGAATCGCAGATTTTCCCTCCACAGTTTGAAAATCTTGCTTAACACTAGAAAGACCGCAAGTTCTCCATACCTAGAAAGACTACATGTCATGATATCTTGAAAAGTACACGTCGAATTTGGCTAATTGTTCATAAAATTAATTTGCAAAAAATTAAAAATTTTTATTGATAAAAATAAAAGTCACCGAAGCAAAAGTTTAAAGAAATAAAAAAAGAAAAAAAATAAAGTAAAATAAAATACAGATATTTAAAGAAGGATTTAAAGAAAATACAGATATTTAAAAATTGAAAATCTTTTCTTAAGGAATCACATTTTCCACAAAATTATTATTGTCCTTAAAAAACAAACTTTCCTGATTAAAACAAAACGAATCGCCTACTCAAATACCCAAAAACCGATTTCAAACCCAACAAGAAAAACAAATTTACAACATGTCAATTGAGGGAAAAAAGATTTGCGGCGATTCCATCAATCCGATTAGTATCTGCATTACAATCGACACCTTCAAAAACCGATTACTTTTAAACTCTAACCATATCGCAGCAGACAGCAAACCCTCATAAAGAAATAAAAAAAGAATTGAGTAAATCAACGCAAACGCTACCAAAAATCCGCCAAACTTGCAAGCAGCGTAATGGAAACGGCACAAATGCCGCGGGAGGCGGAGTGCTGAACTAAGCCAAACCGAGCCGAGCCATAAAATGCAAGCGAGAACAAATTGAAAAGTACATCAAAATCCCGCCAGTAAAACACAGCAAAGCAATGCGAGGACTACGACGATTGCCGCAACCATCCGTTGCCGCAGATCAGTGCAGACGCAGCGTGTGGGCGGCAAAGGAGCAGGCGGGTGGCAGAAGGCAAACCGGCAGCAAGGATACTTTAACTCACTTAAATCGCAATTTAGAAAATATGCTATGCACACACACAAACACGCACACCACACGCAGCCACGCATGCTTGCATGTGGGTGGATACGACTGACCTGATGTGGCACTGTGGGCAAAATGGTGGATCTGCCAGGAAAAAGGTCATAGCTCGGTTTTTGCTTGGGACTACAGATTTCAAATGCGTAACGGGGCATTCAAATGCAATTACACTATTTTTGTCTGTCTACTCTTTTAAAAAATGGGTAGCATTTCACAAGTGGGCGTGTCTTATGTAATTAAGAAAATGCATTTCCTTTATTTTTCGAAAATAAATCGTTGAAGTGAGGCGCGTTTTTTAGCTTCTGGAGTCGTTATTCCCCTTAAGAAAACACCAAAGCAATGAATAAATTCGAAACAACACTTTGAACACATTTTAATAAATTTTTTCCTGCCAAAATTATCATTTCGCCCACTGTGCCTGAGGGAGCAGCAAATGAAATGAGTGTGCGTCTCCAAGCATTATTGGGCGTTTTTAGCCGCTTCAGCTGCCTCAACTTGATCTCTCTGACTACTTCTATGCAAGCTTGTCTGTCTGTCTGTCTGTTTGTCTGTCTGTCCCACCGAGCATTTATTCGGCCGTTAGTTTAAGAACCGTTTCTGGTTCTTTGGCCCCACTTTGCTGCTCGTCTCATCTTCTCGTGTTTGGCGGTTTTATTGCGTGTCCCTCTATCTGCCTGTCTGTCTGTCTGTCTGTCTGACTTGCGAATTTATGCGGTCGTGTGCGCACGTTACGCTCTCATGTTTATGTCCTTGCCGCAGCCACCATGCCCCCTTTCCCATAAACCAATGTACATGTAAACGCTGCAAATACGTGTAAGAATGTGTGTGTAGTGGTCGCCGTTTATTTGTTTGTATTGATTTTGGTTTTGTACTTCGTGTATTCCACACCGACTATCTGTAAATATGTATGTACACACATCATTCCAACATTTACACGGATCAATTTTTATTTGGGTTTTTTATTTTCATTTCGTGCCAGCGGTTTAGCAACCCTGACAACGCATGCTCCCCACTCTGCTCCTCCAAGTATGTACGAGTATGTTCACATATGTATGTTTGTATTTAGTTGCTTATGTGCCATTTGTGTTGTGTCGGTCGATCGCTCTAATCGAAGGTTAAGTGAAAAATTTGAAAATGAAAAATAATCATAATGACTTGGTTGCCTTAATGGCCACTTGTGGTTCTCCAGACGTGGGCCGCATCAAATATTGCACACCAACATAAGTATACGGTGTACAAATAAACCACACATATATATATATATATATATATATCGTTGCTTTATTTTTGCTGCAATAAAAGTAGAGGGTGTCTTATTTTTATTTTGGTAATTTGCAAATTCAAGTGTGAGCCTTTAGGCCGAAGAACTTAAATTCATGAGTACTTTTAAATTATTTGTGTGCGGCTTGTTGACTTTTGGTGCTCACTATCAGTCAGCAAAAATTGATTTAACTATTTAGGCGACGCGTTTCTCACATACTAATGTGTCCAAAAAATAAGGTGACATTTGAATTATCGATTATCGTGGTGTTGTGCATTATGAATTCCTTCCGCCGGGCCAAACAGTCAACAAGGAATATTATTTGAACGTTATGCGTCGTTTGCGTAACGCTATCCGCCTAAAAAGGCCGGAATTGTGGAAAGACAATTCTTGGTTTTTACACCACGATAATGCACCATCCCATACTGCACTCGTAATTCGTGATCATTTCGCCAAAAACTCAACCCATATCGTTCCGCAACCACCGTATTCACCTGATCTGGCGCCGTGCGACTTCTGGCTGTTCAGCAAGCTCAAAAGACCGCTCCGGGGACACCGTTTTGATACGATAGAGGAGATTCAAGCCGCAGCGAAGACGGAAAGTGACTACAATCAGTGTTTCGAAGATTGGAAAATCCGTTGGCATAAGTGCATTGCATCGGGAGGGGATTACTTTGAAGGGGATGCAATTGATTTGGAAGAATAAATAAAGAATTTTCAAAATAAATACAATGTCACCTTATTTTTTGGACACAGTAGTAATCGCTTCACACTGCAAATTTTGACTGAAGGTTAAGTTAGGTTAGGTACACAGATGAATCCAAAACAGTAGTTAGAAGAAACGGAATACTGAGAGCCAAAGCATTATTTTTCCATCAGAAAATTTTGAATGGAAAAAGTGCCTAATTTAATAATTACAAAAAAGAATTAACATACAAATATTTCTGATAGTCAAACAACGCTAAAAAGTTTAAGCTCACCTAATGTGCAGTCAAGGCTTTTATTTGAATACATAATGAGACTGCACCATATAACTAGAATGAACCGACTCTTTTTAATGTGAGTGCCAGGCCAGGTGAGAGCAAAGGGCAAAAAGGCTGATAGCTGGGTAAGGCAGGCTGCAGCCTCTTATAGATATTAACGAACCTGAACCATACTGTGGGCTTGCTCCAACACTGTTGAAAGCATACTGATGCAATATACAAACAAGATAAGAAATAATGTTTGGAAAATTTTTCAGGGCCTAAGACAATCAAAGGCCCTTCGCGAAGGTTTTAATTTCTAACATGCTTTCCTCTTAGATTAAGGGTCCTTACAAGCATTATGAGCAGTCACTATAGACTTTATAATGATATGGTTAACATGACTTTCGCTTTACAAAGCATCTCTCTCTCTCTCTCGTTGCTCTGGAACCTACTCACGCAAAGAGTTAAAAAACTTCACTTCACCTAATCACAAACGGCGAGGCTTTAATACACAAAAGATATAGAAAATTGCATAAGGAGTCTCTGAAAGCCGACCCTCTCAACTTGATCGTATCTCTTGCATTAATTAATTTATAGCAAAAATCGATCTGACAGAAGTCCTATAAATAAGATCGTCCTTGTCTTATGAATCATAAAAAAAATCATAATAGATCTAACAGGTTACATTACCCATGGTGCGCACTAGGAGTAGAGAGCTTTCTAAATAAAGCCCTGTCAACCGTCAAGGTATCCTCTCAAGATTAAAGTATTGTTTCGAGCTCAGAGAATGGTCTCAAGATTGCGATATAGTCTCTAAAATTGTTTACCGGAATCAATTTGTATAGAAATGAACACAAAAAGTACACCACAAACTGTGATATTAGTGCAGATATCAACAAGAGGACCTTTGGTGGGTCCTAATTCTGCTGGAGACCGCTAGGTCGGTGTGCAGAAAGTGAAAGATCTCCTCTTTTTAACCCACAGAGTCTACAGAAACTGCATCAGCAGCTGGTTTTTCAGAAACCCCTAAACTAAAGCACTTGTGTGCCTCTTCATATATGTCCACAGATTCAGAAACTGTACCAGACCTATATTCTAGAAAACTAATAATCTGGACGACGTCTTCCTTCACCTCTATGCACCCACAGCTTCTACAGAAACTGTAGGTGCAGGTATATTTTCTAGAAAATTTTAAACTAAAGATCCTCCTCTTTTTCCTCTTCATATGTGCCCTCAACTTCTTCAGAAACTGTTCAATGGACCCGTTTTCTAAAAACTTCTAAGCCTAAGGACCTCCTCCTTCCTTGTGCCGACATCTTAAACAGAAATTGTAACAAAAGATTTATTTTCTATAAACTTTTAAACTGAAGGCCTTCTTCCTTCGTCTCTCCTTAGGTCCCCACAGCTTCTACAGAAACTGTACCAAAAGATATGTTTTCCAAAAAACTTCCAAGCTAGAAGACCTCTTCCTTCTCCTCTATGTACCCACAGCTTCTACAGAAACTGTATCAAAAGATCTATTTTCTAGAAACTCTTAAGCTGAAGGTCGTCTTCCTTCGTCTCTACTTAAGTCACCACAGCTTCTACAGGAACTGTATCAATAGATCTACTTTCTAGAAACTTCGGCTTTGAAGGCCGTCTTTCTTCGCTTCTATGGAACTGAAACTTTATCAGAAGATCAGTTTTATAGAAAACTTCGAAACTAAAAATACTCTTCCTTTGTTGCTATGTGCCCCCAGCTTCTGCACAAACTATATATGTAAAAGGGTATTTTTTTTGTAATTAAAATTTTTTTTAATTAAAACAACAATTTTTTTTTTAATTATTCTTAAATTGTAAAATCTATTTTTATTGAAACTTAAAAAAATATTGAAAAATCTAATCTCGTTTACAACAAACCCCCTTTTAGGGGCTAACATCACTCTAGTGACCAAAAAAAAAGGCCTAACTTTGACCATTATATAGCGGCTATAAAAAAGTATGGATTTCTTTTCAAAAAGTTTGTTGAACACATATTGAAGTATGGGAAAAATTTTGTTTATTATTATTTTTTATTCAAAATGGCGGCGAAAGAATCTCGCTTTGAAATCGCCTTATTTTTTAACTTCCAAACGGATGAATTCTCGAAAAGAAAAAACAAGAACATTTTATAATCTTTATTCTATTGTTTATGAAAGAACGAAGGGGGTTTATTCTAAATAATTTTTTGTAAAAATGGTGCACTTTTGAAAAAAGGTATGGATTTTAGGCCAAAAACTTGCCAGTAAGTTGTTTATAGTATAACAACAAAAGTTTACATCAAGTCAAAAACGGCTGGAGAAAATAATTGTGAAGTTACTCTCAAACCGATCCATGCAAAAGTGCTCAAGTAACCTGTAAACCCGATTTGCAAAAAGTTGTTTCGAGAAAAATGGTTTTCGAGCGCTCCGCGACTGCACCAGGACGCTGTGGATTAATCAAGAGTCGAACCTGTTAAAATTTGTTTTTGACTATAGCAACAACTGGATGTTGTTTCTATGGCTTCAAAGTATTGATTAGGCAAAAAAAATCAATTTTTGCAAAATGCTGGCGTGGAGTTAACCCCTAAGTATGCTTCACAAATATTTGTAAATTTAATTCCTATGGATATTTTTTTTTAATTTCAAATTTTCGCATCAAATTCCTATACTTCAATTGACCGTTGCATCATGTGCAATAATTTTTCGATTTGTATTCTTTGCAGCAATTCTTCTATCACGACTTCCCCAAAACACATCAGACGACAACACGCAAGAAGATCTACAAAAATTGTCTGGTGTGCGACACTTGCATACGGGAGCTGATGGTACTCGACGTTCCGCCCCAGGTAAACAAATCCACATAAACAGACCACATCCAGTGGTAAACGAGAAACGAAATGGCGATGCAGCACAAGAATCTAAAATAAAATGAAATTAAATGTTGGAAAGAGCAAAACGACGAAAAGGCGGGCGACACCACAAGATTGCTGGCTGTCCGCTGTATCGCATGAATAAATTACCATTTATTGATATTGCATTCGTTTGGAAGATGCGCAGCGCTCGAGGCGAGCAGCTGCTGTCGCTGGCATTGCCGCTGCTGCTACTTCTCGGATTTTACACTTTTATTGAAATTTCTGTGAAATTCAATAAAATCGCGCAACGGCGATAGCCGCCAAAGTGCACCAACGCTCGACTGCGAACATTGTAAGCGCACATTTTCGAATGAGAACCAATAAAACGATGCAACTTTCGCTGAAAATTGCCAATCTTACAGCATCCGTACATATTCAACTATTTGGCGGTACGTTCTTAAAGCGGACTCGAACAAAATGTAGAAGTCTTTGGCTCTTCGTACAAACGATCATTCTTTTGATGAAGTGATTTTATCACATAATTGTGACCGCCAGCTGAAAACCCGCATCAAACTGCCAGTCGCTGTGGATACAAAAGTTGTTCCACTATCTCTGTGGTCTTCGTAGCTGTAGACAGTGTGCAACCTAGCCAGATGAATTATGAGATATGAGATGTTGTCTTTACGATATTTTCCCATTTTTCTAGAGAGTTTTCACTATTTCAATACTTTGTTCTGGTGTGTACCGATACAAATTTGAAAATCTCCTAGTTTCAGCTTATCAAATGTTATCGCAAGGTCATTTGAAAAATTGCACTACTTTCAAAATAACGCCTCTTCTTAGAAAACCCTCCAATGTCCTGTTTAGACGGCCACACATTTTTGAATTTAGTTCTTAATTGAGTTTCTCGCTTTTGCTGTTCACACTCCTCAATTTAGCTTACTCTGTTATCGAAAATGTTATCGAGCATGTTTTTGTTTTGTTTTTAATTATGTACAAAAAGTTCTTAAAAACATTTATTGAACATTTTGTAATATTTATTCAACATCCTTACTGATGAACAAAATTTTTAAACGGAACTTTAAAGCCAAAGACTGGTTTGTATGAAAGTGAGACATATTACACCGTGCGACAGCATTTTTCACACCGGGAAAAATCCATATGTGCGTGAAACTAGAGACCAAATATAGTAATACTGCGTACTCAGTTTTTTATTTCTACATCCTTTGTCATTTTAAAAGGACTTCAAAATTTTGAAGGGGATAAAAAATAAAAAAATTATAAAAAATATTTAACCTTGTTAGAATATGGCGATATGTATATCACATGAAAGAGAAAAGGCTCAAGAATTAAAAAAAATTAATTTTTTTACCTATTTTTAAAAAATGGATATAAAAAAGGTCCTTTGAAAATTTTAGTCCTTTATATCCTTGAAAATTTACATCAAATTTTCATGAAAAGTAAGTATGTTAAAACCCCAAATCTCCCTGATCACGTGTCAGAATTTCATTACTCTAACTTTATTAGTTCGAAAGTTATTAAAAAAAGGCGGACGCTGCAATTCTAATGAAGTACAAAAATTCTAATTTATTTGAGTATCAGTATTTTAAATAATAAAACGATAAAAAATCAATGAAGCGAAAATAATGAAATTTTGACACGTGATAAAGGAGATTTTGGGTTTTAACATACTTACTTTTCAAGAAAATTCTATATAAATTTTCAAGGATATAAACGATTAAAATTTTCAAAGGACCTTTTTCATATTCTTTTTTTACAAATAGATAAAAAAAATAATTTTATTTAAATTCTTGAAGGTTTCCTCTTTCATTTGATATACATATCGCTATATTCTAACGAGGTTAAGTATTTTTTCTATTTTTTTATTTTTTATCCCCTTCAAAATTTTGAAGTCCTTTTAAAATGACAACGGATGTAGAAATAAAAAACTGAGTACGCAGTATTACTATGTTTGGTCTCTAGTTTCACGCCCATACACAGTGATTCGACTCCATACAACCGCGGGACAAAATTAGAAGGAGTGGTCCGTACTTCATAAAATTTGGTATACTGCTGAAGTGAAATCTCCATTTTGTTTTTCTTAAACTTTTGTAATGGCTGAGACTTAAATTTGCAATTTTCGTCATTTTTGGTGAGCTATAGCAACGAGTGTGTTGGCTAGATTTTTCCGATTTTACATTTAATCGGTAACGTCAACATTGATAATTCCAAAGAATAACAGAAATTGTCTTAGGACCCTTTAGTTTTGCAATAAAAACGGTATTAATAGATATATGTTTTGCTTTTTCGCAGTATTCTCAATTTTTCATGCTGATTGCATACTTTTAGGGATGAAAACAATAAATTTTGTCGATAAATAGGTGTTTAGACCACTTTTCAAATTGAATTATTTTCTGAGATCGGAAGATATCGGAGGATGTAATTACATCATCCGACAAAGAAGGACTGCTTTTTAAAATTTAAAAAAATCCAGGAACATTCTTTCACATACTTTTTAGATATTTTCCTCTAAGTTTTGCCAATATTCAGATTTTTAATTTAGAAAAATATTTTGAATTAAAAGTGATGTAAAAGCCTCAGCTTTGCCAATTTTGACAAAACAGTAGAAGCGAAAATGGCCACATCATTTCTTAATCTATATGGAAAGTTTTAGAAACTTCTTGATAACCTTGAATTTTTACAATTTTTTTTACTCAATAGACTAAAAAACAGAAATTATATGTTTACATTTTTTTGTGAAAAAAGTTTCAACTTTGAGCCGCTTTTGCACAGAAACTAATTAATTTTTTGCACAGATTTTTTGGGGTTTTCTTAGTTGGAGTTTTACCTTTCAAATGACATCAAAATCATTAAATTCTGAGACTATACATTTTTTGAATTTTGTCTATGGAAGGAATCACTGTGCCATATGGATTTTTCCGGTGTGAAAATTTTTTTTAATCTTTGTTGGACGGTGTTATAGTTTAATTGTCTTTGACATTACATTAAGTCGTAAGGCTTAAGTTATTTACCTTCGGCTTAGATTTCGGCCACAATGTCGCCTTCGGTTGGGCTCTAATCCGGCTGCCTTTCACTTGTCTGCCCAGAGCGTAACTCATTCTCGAACCACCATCGTCTCCAACAGTCTCTTCCATAATTGCTGCAAAATTTACCATGCCTCCTAAAAGTATACACCGTACAGCAGCCCATGTTCATTCATGTTTGTTGTCGTGTTGCTTATGCCAAACTGCATTATCGTCACAATACATTACGCACCACTCAAAGTGCACACACCACACAATACTGCAAAATTTATCGAATTAATTTTTCAGCTTTTCCAAAAGCTGTGCTGTCTCGCTCACGCATTTGATACAATTAATTAATAAAACTCTACCGCCTGCCAGCCGGCCTCGGTTTATATGCTCAACATAAAAGTATGACAGCCGAAGAGCCGGAATGAGTTCATTTACCGTTTAGCTTGCAACATGTTGCCGCCGGCAGAAGCAGCACACACACACATAAGCCACTTTGTCGTTGCTTATGTGCGCCCCTAGCCCCAACCCCACAACGGCTTCGACTCATAAGTAATCAACCAAGGCACAGCGCCGCCTTAAGTAGAGTCGAAGAAGCTGCAGCGGCGGCAACGCTGAATGGCAACGCACTTAGTGCCGTTGTCATGAAAATTCCAAAAGTAAATTTTCACATTACCCCAACAACACAGACACACGCAGCGCATCGACGTGTGAGTGCGAGTGTGAGCGGAAACGCGAACGGCCTCCCCGGCTATTTGGGCCGCCCACACGCAATTTCACTGATACGCGTACGCACACACCCACACACAATTACGCTGCCGGCAAACAAATCTTTGCACTTATCCCCTGCCGGGCGCCTCGCTCAGCCACCAGCACCCAGAGCTGCCGACGCACAGTGGTTCATTTGGGCATTTTAGGTTGTGACAGTCATTATTTCTGAACGAATAAAGATAATTGAACATTTTGTTGTTGTTGTTGATAAGAAATTCTTCAGGCTATTACAGTCCAAAAAAAAATTGTTTGATGGGGTTACAGGGTGCTAAGTAATACTTTGCCAAAGTTCGACTTACCTACTATAAAAACGAAAAATAACAGTAAAAATTTTACGTTTTGATCGCATAATTAGTGAAAACACTAATAACTAATAAACAAAATAAATAAAAAATTGAATATTTTAAGAATTTAAAGAAAAATCAGACATTAGTTGGATTGGCTACCTCTACATTCAAGTATGTAAAAATGCATTTATTTTTGTTTGGACCCTATAAACTCCAAAACTGCTTGACCGATTGTGCTGACACTTTGGCACCATGTATTTTTTAAAGAGAGTACGGTTTTCAGTAACGTTTTTTTAAATGAGCAGATTGGTGGCGCCAGCGATATTTACGAAAATTCGTGTTTCTGGATTTAGTTAAAATTTAGTTTATATATTTGTTGTATGAAAAGAAATACTTTTACAAAAATTGGATTTCATAGGTTTACGAAATGAGCCTTTAGAAAAAAATACATCTAAATAGTTGCTTGGGTTCATCCACAATGCAAATTGGCTTGTATAGTATTTCCGACTTAAAGTAAGACAGATTACTTTCTTCTTGTGATATCACTATTTCGTGAGTCTATATTCGGTGAGTCCCATGCTTAGACAGCCACCTTAACCTAACCTAACAACCTACATCTTTTCAATTTGTGATTTTTTTTATCACACATTAATAAAATTCCTTGCGAACTTGCTATTTAGTCGGACGAGTAGTTGTGGCACCGCCCTTACAACACTTTTAAATATAGAATATCTCCGAAAATATGAATAAAACAGCATTGAAATCGGCATATAGGCACTTTTTATTTGTTTTATTCCACTAGTTATTTCATTGACGTTTGACAAGAGGGCGTAGCACTTCCCATACTACCAAAATTTTCAACAAAACTTTGGAAAAATAAGTGATACACCAATGAAAATTGGTACTAACTTGTCGTGTTCTTCGAAAAACTTCCTAAAAATAATATTTCTCACAATAGTTACTTGGAGTGTTCTCATACCAGAGGCCCTGGGTTCAATTACTAGGTCGGGCTGGTGAAGCACTCGTCTATTTCTATCGCACATGAAGCAGATGAGAATTACAAGAATCGCACAAGTGCGCTCTCTACAGCAAAAAAAAACAGAGCTTAATAGAGTAATAGAGTACTTATGAAAAGACAACAACAGCAACACAATTTTTTTTCTAAAAAGTGCAAAATATTACATTACTCTCGAAAAATTGCTCAACTTTGACAAACTCCACAAGCAAATCTATTCGTCCAATTTAGTTAAGATTTCCGGTTTTCTGCGGTCCAAACATTGGTCTATCCAAAAAATTTACAAAATTGATTTTGCCACGTGCGTGGACACAAACAACCACTGTGCGTCGCTTGCCAGCTGCTGCAGCCATCCATTGCAGCCAGCAGCGAGCAACCGTAGTCTCTGCCGTTCAATTATCGCAACACCACCAGCTGTTTCCATTTAACAACAACAACAAGAAAACCAACAATAACAGCAATATGAAATATGCTGCACAACAACACGTCCCGACAAAATGTGTTGGCCACATTTGCTGTGTGCGCCGCTTCAAAGCGCCTTCCTTCATTCGCGACGCGTTAAATCCGTTGCTGCCGGCAAGGCTGCGTTCTTTTAACAACCGTTATTTATCCTGGTAAATAACCGAAATTGACGTATGGTGAATATACGCGTTGCTGTTGATATCAGCGTTGTTGATAGTGTTGTAGTTGTTGTTTTAATTCCTCTGTTACCATTGTTGTGTGCGTAAGGCCTGCATTGGAAAACCATTCTAAAATACCTTCTGGCAGTGGCGAACGCACGGGGGGGGCTACGGGGCTAAAGCCCCCCCCAGGTGGTCCCAAAAGCCAAATTTGCTTCCATAAATTGCTTCCACAATTTGGTATCACGTACTGATGTGGGTGACGAGAATATTTCTCATGAAATTGTTGTTGCGCTAAACCTAAGACAAAATTGTTTTTGTGATCGCTCCCAAATTATCATTTTTTTTGTATAGGATTTCCTATTACTTCATGGTTAACGGATTATTAAAAAAATGATGAATGTTGTTGCTTTTTGAATGATTTGAATTAAATTATTACAAAAGTGCCACGCAACCGAGAGTGGGAAAAAACCAAAAACAAAGACACAGGTTTTGCCATTAGCTCGTTGAGTCTGTTACAAAGAAAAAACTAAATGAATTTGTTGTTGCGCTCAGTTGTTAATTATTTGATTCGTTTTAAACTATGTAACGTCCATCTCACTGATTGACATTATTGCTGCTGCGACCATGCAAGGCAAAGAGATGAAAGATCAAAACCATAAATGATTTTAGTCTTTCAGTGAATGCCTACTAGAGAGGATACTTTTTTTTTAACTTTTTTTGAATTAAAAATTTTAATTTTTTAAAATTAACTATTTATAATAATTACAACCGATAATACTGTATTTAACTATATTTGAAACGATAACTGTTTCATGCGTGGAGTATGTGTATAACTACTGAAATTCATTTGCATTAGCCCCCCCCAGAGAAGTTTTCTGGGTGCGCCACTGCCTTCTGGGCTGTTACAAATCGCTTCCATTCCTTTGACCTCAATGGTTCATTTTTCTTGCACCAATTTCCTACTATATCAAAGCCCAGTATCTCTAAATTGGCCTGAGTTCTAGACAGTTTAGAAATTTGCTTCTCATGGTTTAAAAATATTAAACACTTTCTTTCCTTTACTAGAGACTACTTTCTTTCCTGCAATCTTTGATATCATTGGCCACTCTCTTCAATTCTTCTTGCATAAATTTTATACTCAACCAAAGCTTAGTAACAGTCAGTTGGCCTTAATTCCAGATAACTGAAAAGATTTGCTTCTAGAGTCATAAAAATACTAAAGACTTTATTTTCTTTACTAGAGACTACTCCCTTTCCTGAAATCTTTAACATCTTTTGTCACTTTCTTCAATTCTTCTTGCATTAATTTTCTACTAAACCAAAGCTCAATAACAGTCAGTTGGCCTTAATTCCAGATAACTGAAAAGAATTGCTTCTAGAGCCATAAAAATACTGAAGACTGTCTCTCCTCCACTAGAAACTACTTCCTCTTCTGAAATCTTTAACATGTTTTGTCGCTTTCTTCAATTCTTCTTGCATTAATTTTTTACTAAACCAAAGCTTAGTAACTGTCAGTTGGCCTAAATTCCAGATAACTGAAAGATTTGCAGATAACTGAAAAGATTTGCTTCTAGAGTCATAAAAATACTAAAGACTTTCTTTTCTTCATTAGAGACTACTCCCTTTCCTGAAATCTTTAATATCTTTTTTCACTTTCTTCAATTCTTCTTGCATCAATTTTCTACTAAACCAAAGCTCAGTAACAATCAGTTGGCCTTAATTCCAGGCAATCGAAAAGATTTTATTTTCGAAGCATACAAATACTAAAAACTTTCTTTCCTTCACTACAGACCACTTCTCCTCCTGAAATCTTTGACTTCATTTGTCACTTTCTTCAATTCTTCTTGCACCACTTTCGAACTTAATCAGAGCATAATCTCTCATTTGGTCTGAATTCCAGACAATTAAGGAGATTTACTTCTCGATGTATAAAAACACTAAAGACTTTCTTGCCTTCGCACCGAAACTTTCTTGCTTTTTAGTACCCAATTTTTAATTCACATTACACCACAAAGCGCAGTGTTGAACTGCAGACCACGAAGCTATAAAACTCGGCTTAATGTGGAAATAATAAGATATATGCACATCTAGTCTGGCAGCAATTTAACAGGCAACGAGGACATATTTGTTCATTAACAATGTAATGATAATAAATGAGACAACTATCGACAACTTTTGCACCTTAAATGTCTTCAGTAAAATTTTATGGTATAAATCGTTGAATAATACTTTCAACACTGAAATTTACATTTTATTGTTACGATACAACAATTAATTAATAAATTAATAAATAACAATTAATTAATATAATAACCCTGAGAGTTTTCACAGCCTATCACCAACTTTGTGCACCTTGAATGCCTCCAACAATTCAAACTCCAAAAAATGCATAACCATTCATCTTTTCAGCCAATTCAATTCAACTCTGCATGAAGTGAAGGAAATTTTCTTTAGCTTGGCACTAATTCTAAGTAATTTTTGCTGTTCACAGATTGCTCTCTTGTTTCCAGAATCCACCTTCCAAATGACGTTCTCATTCTCTTAAGATTGTCTCTGCAATTTCGAAACGGTTCTCTTTGCAATTTTCAGCTTATAAAAATATATTTTTAACTAAATATTTTTGAGTCTCCTAAAGCTTTTACAAAACTTTGGTAACACTAAAATCTTTCTATATTTAATAAAGTGCCCATTTAAGGGTTAAACCTGAACAAGTTTACATGTGCCTCGATTGGCAAATAGATACGAAAAAATCCCTTTTACCGCCACACTTAAAGCGCCAAACAATTTGTCTCTTTTGCCTAAAAATCTTTAGTGTGTAGTAAGCCCAAAGTTGCCCATTTTCGGGCTCATTTTTGCGCGCACCTTATTATCCTTTCAATTACCCACACACACACACACACATGCAAACCGTTCTTTGTTGCTGAGCTCAAGAGAAGCAACACAAAAAACGCGATAAAGCCTCAAAAGTCATTGACCCAAATTTTGCGCGTAATGTGCTCCTTTTATTTCGGCCTGTCGGCTGCCACAACTACTGAGCTCAGAGTTATTGAAATTTTGTGGGCATGAAAGCATTAAAAATTCATACACAGCAGCAGCAGCAACAAGCGAAATTTTTGGGCTCGTGCAGAAGTTGAAGTGCAGAATTTTACGACACATTCACGTGCACCGCCCACGCCGGCACCTTGCAACACGCGCCCCTTGCGAGGCTTCCGGCAACTTTCCACGCTACATAGTAGTCCACACTGCGAAGCGGCTGCCGAAAAGAACTTTGGCGCTTTTAAGTGCTCGTATTGAAAATTGTTGCGTTTTATTGTATCGGTAGCACTGTCGTGCGCTGTCAGCTGCAGTGGAAAGAGTTCCACTTTCTTTATTTGCATGAATATTTTCCAGCGCAAAATACCTCAGGGGAAAAATTTAATTTGAAATCACACTTGAAATGAATTTATTAGATATACTATAGGGTTACTAATATAGTTTTTAGAACTAACAAAAAAAGCAAGCAGGTCCCATTTCCTTCATTTGCATGAATATTTACAAGCACAAAGAACGTCTGGCCAAAAATTTAGACGATTATTTATTAGAGAAATCAATTTGCTCCTCACTCGCTAGAAGAATGAAGATACACCTGGATGAACTCTTCTTTGAAAACATGGGGATCGAATCCGTAGAACTATTCGCAGTCTATTTAGCTTTAGCAGGAGCTCTAACTGGTTTCGTTAGAAGGAGATAGAAGTCCAACTACAGGGTGGCGCAAAAGTTGTCACCCAGTGTTCTTTGAACTGAATGAATGAATGAATGAATGAATAAATGAATGAATGAATGAATGAATGAATAAATAAATGAATAAATGAATGAATGAATGATTGAATGAGTGAATGAATGGATGAATGAATGAATGTCAAAGCACAATGTACTTTTGCCGCCATTTTGCAAAAGTTATAGCTTCTGCCGATAAGGGGATGACTTTTGCGCCACCCTGGCGCAAATGTATCCCCTTTCACAATCACAATGTTCCTTTTTCCACAGCCACAACTACCTACCTACCCACTCACAGAGATTTAGAAGCCAGTCTCCTGTCTCCAGAGCTCTTAGAGCAACCCTAAAGTTCAATAGTAAGAAGGATGGTTAGGTTAGGTTAGGTTGAGGTGGTTGTCTGGGCATTGGATTTGCCGGAAAACACACTTAGGCTACAAAATGAGTCCGTTGTTATACCACAAGGAGAAAGTTAACTGTCTTGTTGCAAGTCGGAGAGCCTATAGAAGCCAATTTCCATTGTCTTTGATGTTGATTGAACTGGAGTTATACAAGTTGTCGAAGAAGGGAAAGCCTAGGGATTTTCATCTTCGTCTAGAAAGAGCCGAGCAGTGACAAAGAAAGTGACTTAAAGTCTCTTCCTCCTCTTCATTATGGCAACTGGGGCAATAGTTCGAATTGTGAAGATCTACCAGGTATGCGCCTATGAAACCGGTAACGACATCTAGCGGTAAATAGCCGAATATTTATAAACTTCGGCACCGTACCAAATGTCATGTTTACTTCTTCTGTCATATGTCAACAATATTCAGTTCACAATTTGTCAAGTTTCATCCAACAACGCATTGTTTGACGCTCCGGAAAATGTCGGATTACGTGCCTACAAATTACGATTTGCGGACACAGTTAATTTTGTGTTACCATTTGAAGAAAAACGCTTCTGAATCGCATCGAATGCTTGTGGAAGCTTACGGCGAGCATGCTCTTGGTCGCACACAGTGTAACGAGTGGTTCAATAAATTTAAAAGTGGTGATTTTGATGTGAGAAACGAGGAGCGTGGCCGGCCAACAAAAAAGTTTGAAGACGCCGAATTGCAAGCATTGCTCGATGAAGATGATGGCCAAACGCAAGAACAGCTCGCAGAACAATTGGGTGTTGACCGTCGGACCGTCGGAAAACGTTTAAAAGCAATGGGAAAAATTTTAAAGGTCGGTAGATGGGTGCCACATGAACTGACTGAAAGGCAGCAAGAAAACCGAAAAACCACTTGTGAAATGCTGCTCGCCCGGTGCAAAAGAAAGTAGTTTTTGCATCGAATCGTAACTGGTGATGAAAAGTGGGTCTATTTCAAGAATCCCAAACGAAAAAGATCGTATGTTAACCGCGGCGAAAGTGCGCAATCGACCGCAAGGCCAGATCGCTTCGGAAAGAAGGCCATGCTATGTGTTTTCTGGGACCAGCGTGGTGTCATATGGTATGACCTTCTAAAACCTGGTGAAACGGTTAACGGTGAACGTTACCAACAACAATTGGCCGATTTGAACCGTGCTATACGCCAAAAACGCCCAGAATATGAAGCCAGGCAACACAAAGTGATTTTCCTCGATGACAACGCACCACCACACCGCACTAGAGCCACCAAAGAATTGGTTGCATCGTACAACTGGGAAGCTCTTGCTCATGCGGCTTACTCACCAGACTTGGCGCCTTCGGATTATCACATGTTCGCATCGATGGGCCACGCATTAACGGAACGGCGCTTCAATTCTCACGCAGAAGTCAAAAAATGGATCGATGATTGGTTTCAGGCAAAAGACGAAACATTTTTTTGGCGAGGCATCCATAAATTGCCTGAGAGATGGGAAAAATGTGTAGCTAGCGATGGCCATTACTTTGAAGAATAAAATTGTAATCATTTCCTCACAATAAACGTGTTTTTTTCAAAAATAATTACCGGTTTCATAGGCGCATACCTGGTAATTTGATGACCGAATAAATAATGTCGTATCAAAACCGCGGCGACTATGTTGATGTGTTGTCTGCTAAGCGAGACAAACGTTTTAGTGTACCTGGAAAGGCAGAATATTGAATGTACGTAGGTAGGTTTTAGTGGCTGCCTCTGTATGAGACACACTTAGGCCTCTATAAGGGCCTATAAGGGGTTTTCCATTGCCTGCCAAGAGCGCACTTGTGCGAATCTTGTACTTCCCATCGCTTCATGTGGATAGCGATGGAAGTAAACGAGTGTTTCACCAGCCTGAGCTAGGAGTCGAAACTAGGACCTTTGGTATGAGAAGCCAGCGCGCTACCCGCTGGACTATCGAGCCCAGCTATTGAATGTCATGAAAATGAAAAGTAATCAGCATTCATCGTCATCATTGCTTCGTGTAATCCAAGGAACATAAGAAGGGCATAAGGCATCTACAAAGCCTACTGGCCACCTAGTTGGGTTCTGGGTCACGGCTTTTGGCTCTTTTCTGTTTTTTTTCTAGGTAATTAATCTATCGGTCAACCGTTCTTCTTCAGGACTCACGAAGCTTGCCAAGCGGTCTTCATCTAGTGAGTTCTCATCATTGCGAGTTTCATATCGTGGGGTTGCATTCTATGGCCTTCTTTGCAATGTTGCTGTACTATTTGCAAAGAGTGTGACCCATCTATTTCTGCCTTCAAATCCATACATATATCGGCTCCATTTGCGCAGTTTCTCATGAAATTGTTTGAATTTGAATTTGTTAGACCAAACAATTTGGCTTATTTTTGTCAGACAGATTAATCAGAATCAGTAACAATTTAATACTCACAATTCTTATTCGCAGTGCCAAGTGAGCTCAGTACCATTAAGTTCTGCATTGTTGTGGCATACTTTTAGGTGGCTTACATAAATACCATGTAATGCTTTTCGTACAGTGGCGCTGCCCTTCTCTCTCGTCAATACAAAATTGATTATGATCTGCCATTGCGCCCACATTTATGTATTTGCCACGCATAAGTCTTATATCCCTTGACGACCGCCATTAGGCGCAAGTCCATTCAAGCATGAACACTTATAGAAACTGCCAAAGTATACTAAGTATGTATCGATGTGTTCGGCTAAATATAGTTGGCTCATTTGCAAAAAGTAAAAATATATATAAAAACGTTTGCAATGGCGCATAAATATGACGCGCCATTATTGTTGTTGTGATTGCTGATTCATTGAGTGGCCATTAATAAAAATCGAAATTATCGACGCGTAACCGAAAATCAAAATCAGATACAACTTGAACGGCACTGCGGCCGCGCTAAATGGGCAAACAGTTTTCATATCGTGACACTTATATGAAATTGCGCATAAGAAAAGCTGAGCGAAGAAGAAGATGCAAAGGAAGAAGAAGATGCAAAGAAGCAAACTGCGCGGCAGACGAAGCGACAGAGCGTCGACACACAAGCGACAGCCATCAGTTATTTGGCAACAGCGAGAAGAGCAAACGGCAAACAACGAAAAAAGTTGCCGCCATTGTGCGAGTGTTTGAGTAAACAAAAAGTACAGCACAAACAACAACAACAACCACAACAACAATCATGCGCACGTATAAACAAGTGATAACAAATAACAACAACAGGGTAATTTATTATCTAAACACAGTCGAGACATTTACAATAAATAAATGTTGTTTCTTAGACAATTTGCACGAAAGCAAAGAAAAGAACCAGCAACATGAATGATAAAAAAGCGGCAGGCAGAATTGCAAAAAATTGCAACAAGTCAAAATTTTAGTGATGAGCGATAAGCGGCGACGACAATGATAAGCGACGACAGCGCAAAGCCCGTAAAACGATTAGGTTAAGTCAGCAGGACTTTAAATTGACGACAACAACAACAGTCGACATATTGCTGTACTAAATACAACAAACAACAATAATACGAAAAGAGCAGACATTTTTATCTCGTCGGTTTTTTTTTATTATCGCAGCAGCAATCAAATACCCCAGTGGCAACTTTTAAACAAATGCGACTGGTTCAACACAACGGAAGCAGACGCACAGTGAGGCGTCTTTGTATAAATTGCAGTCAAAAGCACTTCAATATTTGATACAATTTCGAATAAGCAGTTCTTAGTTCAATGTAAAATGAGCGTTTTTCAACTGACACTCGACCGCAGATTCAAATCCCCGTCATAGCCAACAACAAAAACAAGTTCAAGCATTTGATAGCCTCGTCACACTGTGCAACTCGGTCACAAGCATTAAACGTCAGCAACAGGTGCAGGCGGGGGTCTCGTAAGCGAGCCACAGTCAGTCGATTTAATTAAATGCGCCATTACACATTGCGTGGGATACGAAGTGCGAAGTACGAAGTCAGTGAGGGTCAGTCCAGCGATGCGCCGAAGCAGCGATGATTGTTGTTGTGCTTTGTATAGAGCAACATAAATTCGTTAATTAACAGTTATTTGGTGCTAACACAGCCGAGCCGTAGCGTGAACAATCCAAACACCAACAACACTAATAATGGCTTATCTGACGCCTCGCTATCTGCCAGCCAGCCGGTCGGTTTTTATGTGCGCGTATAATTTGAAGCAATTTGAATGGCGACTGGATGCTGCAGTGGATTCGCAATGTCCCATTCGGTTGCTTTGTTATTGTTGTTTCGCTTTTTTCGACTAACGACTTTTGTTGACCATAAAAACCCTTCTTTAATTAGCTTCATTCCATGTCAACACACAGACACATTCTTACACGCGTTAATTAAATTCAAATAATTGTACAGGATCAACAACAGTGTAGCTGCCACATTGTGGTGGCCATCAATTAAACTGAACAACAAAATAACATTTTTCTGGTAGAGGGGGCCAAAAAAATATACATGTGTCGGCGTTTTAAATTCATACGTCTGAATATTTTTTTAGGGGAGGTCAAAGTTTCACGCCTTTTGTGTATTCTTATTGTTAATCGGCATACGAAAATCATGTAATTTTACATTTTAAGTATATGATGTGTTCAGCAAATTTAATGTAAAATACTACGAGGAACAAGTTTATGGAACACTTTAACCATCTGGCTCCACTGTTTATGGGTCAATTTAACGATGTGTTCAGCAATTTTATGCAAAATACTACGGGGAACATTTTTGTGGAACATTATAACCTTTTAGCTCCCATGTTTATGGGTCAATTTGACCCTTTTTTCTAAAATACCAAAAATTTGCTCTGAAAAAAGACATTTTAAGGACAACATGTTCTAAAAAAATATTCGCCATAAAATTAAGGCTTAAAATTTAACTTGAACGCCAGAAATAAGTCAAAATTTAAGATGTTTTGAAGTGTTTATTTTGTACTTAATCAAAATTGGTACTAAAATGTCGGAACAAATGCAGTATAGCGAACCCTCATGAAAAAAACGGAAAATTGGGCTATAGAGAGCATATTTTTTTAATCTAACAAACTAAAAATTTTACCGGGGAAACGCCCACAAAAGGCGTGGCTCGGGGTCAAAGTTCAAAGTTTTTATCAAAAAACTATATTAATCTCCAATTGATATACACGATATGGGTATCAAACGAAACGAAATATGGGTGTCATACCTTTTATACATACCTTTTTATAAAAATTTAAAAAAAAAAAAATTTTCTCGAAAAAATCCATAATAAAGGTGCAATAATTTTATTACCATGTTGTAGCCTGTGAAATTTCCTTTACAATGAAATATAAAACATTTGATATTTTTGTGATTTCACTTTTATAGGTATTTAAATTTAAATTGAGTTAAAAGCATCTGCCTGCAATATTTTTTTTTTATAAAAACTTTGAACTTTGACCCCGAGCCACGCCTTTGGTGGGCGTTTCCCCGGTAAAATTTTTAGTTTGTTAGATTCAGGAGCCAACCCTCTATATAAAAGCATACTCATTTATTTTTTTCACGAGGGTTCGCTTTACTGCATTTATGCCAAACTGTCCTCCAAAACTTGATTTTAGGGGTTTAGTGTATATGTGTGTTAAGCGTAAAATTTTACTATAATTCACCGTATAAAAGAAACAGAAAGATGAGTAATTTAAGTTTAGTTTTATAACCGATGTCATATGACAGCAACCATATCGTTGTGGCTGTAATCATTGCTTGAACATAAAATTGTTTACGCATAATTAAAAATTAAATATTTCTTCATTTACTTTAGCTATAATTATTTCAAAAATTTATCTGAATTAAAGTAATAAGTAAAAAACAAAATTCTCATATTTTTTCTGCGTCTTTTTCCTTTACTATGTAAAGATATAACATTCAAAAAACGTATTTACCACTCTTATTTAAACTTAAACATTCAGTTTATTAGTTTCGTATTATTCCTAAGACTTCAAATTATTCTAGGAACTAGCAAACAAATTTATTCTTGAAATCGTAGAAGGTTTAGACGAGCACAAATTAGTTACAAAATAGCGAAGAGTTAAGATCGCTCACTCATTAACCCATTCGAGGCTATAAGACAGCGTGCACACCGTGTGTGCAATAACGGTAATGTGCAATTATCAGTTATTCTGAGTAAACTTGTCGTCGAAATAAGATTTTTCTGGAACTAATGAAATCTGTAAAGTGCAGGAAAACAAAATTTGGCATTGGTTTCACTGTGTACCAAAAAATCTAAAAATTATCTGAAGCCTTTCTTACATGAACAATACAAAGAAAAAAAATTTCGCTCCTGGGGACCGTGTTCGAAAAAAATCGTCGTCTCGAATGGGTTAAATCAGTTTGATGTACTCAGGAAGCCTACTTGACTGTGAATCTATCTATCCTATCGGCTAGATCACCAATTATTTTTGATTTCAAGTGTTCTCACCAATTTTGAAGTCATGTTTTTCTCGTAGTTTTCCCGTATACAAACCTTATTACAAACCTATTGTTGAGCCCATTAAATTTTGATTTTCAAAAAATTGAAAAATTCGTGTCAAATTATTTTTAATTTAGTGTATTTTCAGCAAGTTTGAAATCAATAGGCCCATGAAATCACGTTTCGTCATACAACACCTTAACCCATGTTTTATCCTTTTAGACTCTGAATTTCAAAAAATCTCGTCTTAGCTGGGCGATGATAAATCAATCGTCAGTCAATCAGTCAGGACAAACAGTTATATGTACTCGTACATATAGCTTTTTCAGAGAATTTCAGAGCGATCCCTTGTAACAATGGATTTCTTTTTTATAAGGGTTGACGTGTAGTTCGCCTTTATTTAGCCTTGTTGCATGACATCTCGGATGGTGGGCAGATATTTTTTCTTTCTTGAATATAATACGATTTTTTTTTGTACTTTTATGAAACTATATGATGCCTTCAATTTCCTTGACAACATTCCCTGTCCCTTTTTACATTTCAGACTTTTATTTATACATAGAAAGCATACATATGTCTTTTAATAAATATACCTGCCTATGAATATATTAATAGAAAAGGTCCTATCACATAAGACACTCAAGCACACATAGAGAAAACGCTTGCAAACGCATTAAACTTAAATGAAACCAAATCAAATGAAACGCCAATTGTTCCGTCCCACTTTTCGTTGCGCTTTTATTCATTTAGCAAATCTCGGCCATGTCCTATCTCAGCATTTTATGGTAATGTGTGCCAAAAAGCACCAAAACAAAAAGCGAGCACTCCACCTCGAAACGTGAATAGACAAAGCGAACACGCGGGCAAAATGTAGTGGAAGTCTGTGAGCAGCGCCACAGCATAGCTGCAGCCAATTGCCATCGTTGTCAATATTCAAAAGTGTGGCCGACAATTTTCACTGCCATCCAGCAAACAAAACACACCGAAAAAACAGTGAACAATTCTAATACAATTTAAATTGAAAGCCGAATAGCGATTTCTATTGCAAGATGCACAAATACCCAGAAACGCATACAGGCACACATACACATACAATAACGCAATGCACACATACATAGATACAGCCAGCTGCAAACTGTGCCGTGTTCACTGTTTTGTTGTTCGCTTCATTGTTGGCACACAAAAACCTTTTCAAAGCGAGAGTTGTCATCGAAAACTACCAACAACTACAACAACTTTCTTTACAAATATCAAAAACGGTCCAGAGCAATGTCTGTCCACTAACTGAACTGCGCTAGTCGGCCTACAGTCGGCACTTTGAACTTGTATTACGCCACCTCACCACACTATTATTTTTTGTGTATTTGTGTTAGTTTATAAATTGCTTCATGTTCTCTTTAAAAAGTTTCACTTAGTTAAAAAGTAAAAATTGCCACAATTTATTGTTGATTTTCACCTGAAGCAAAGCGTTGTAAATTTTACCGTTGTGCAATATGTGTGTTTGTGTTTGTGAGTATTTTCGTTGCTTTTATTCTATGCCCTTAATTGTTGTTGGCTCGTTTTTATTACCATCGCTGAGGTGCGCCGTGCGGCCATTGTTGCTGGCACTGTTGCTACAGTGGCTGCAATAAATTCTCAACTCGCTGCGGTCCGGTTCAGCCGGAATTGTTGTGTGCTGTTCGCGGCGCAACGGAGCGCAGATGCCGCCGCCATAATTCAAAGAGCGCACCTCAAGTGCTGTTCAGCTGGCATTGGTGGTCGCTGGTTGGCGCCAGGCGAACAAAATAAAAAGAGTGAAATGGCGCGTTGAAGGAGAAGCACAGATAAAAATGCGTCTTTATTTTCGCTGTCCATTTGCATGATATCAATATTTTCACATCCCTGCAGTTGTTTTAAAATATATTCTTATTGTTGTTATTCATGAACTTGCAGCGAGCCAAGTCCATAAATTAATACGACTATTGTTTGGTTTTCCTATGGATTTTTTTAATATTAAATTCCAAAAAAATCGTAAATTATGTTTGGCATTTTGTATATTCAGAACAATGACTCAAGTCTGCCACAGACGTCGTAAAAGATGCCATAAAAAACATTGTTGCAAAACATAGTTCTGATTTTTACTCCGACCTAAGCCGAAGTTGTCAACATGTTTGCGTTAGGGATTGCAGTCCCGGGTTCCCAAATCCCGAAATCCCAGGATCCCAGTTTCAGTCTCGAAAAATCCCAGAATTGACAAAATCCGATCCCGGGATCGAAACATAAAGATAGCTTACTTTTTCGAAAAAGACAAACCTTTTTATTTCATGCAATAAAAAAATTGCATACCGCCTGTGACGTTTGAAAAAGTTTCAATGCAACAATAGATCTGTTTGTGTTTAGATACTTTGTACAAATTTATACAAACTACTACTACGAGTACTTTCCTGTAAAAATTTGCCAGTAGCCAAGTGTGTTGTGTGTGTTGGCTGTATTTTTTTACGGTTACGTCAACATTGATGATTGCAAAAAGTAACAGAAATTGTATCGGGACCCTTTAGTTTTGCAATAAAAACTATAACAATTGATGTATGTTTTGCATTTGTGGAGTTTTTTCATTTTTCATGTTGATTGCATACCTGGGATGAATAAAATATATTTTGTCGAAAAATAGGTGTTGAAACCAATTTTCAAATTTAATTATTTTCTGAGATCGGAAGATATCGGAGGATGTGTTTGCATTATTCGACAGAGAAAGAATGCTTCTTAAAATAAACAAAAATCCAGGAACACTTTTTTGCCAATTTTCAGATTTTTAATTTTAAAAAATATTTGAAATTAAAGGTGAAGTAAAAGCCTCAGCTTTGCAAATTTTGAGAAAACATTAAAAGCGAAAATGCACACAGCGGCTCTTAATCTACACTGAAAGTTTTAGTAACTTCTTGCCAACCATATATTTTTTGTGAAAAAACTTTCGACTTTGAGCAGCTATTACACCCACACACTAATTAATTTTTTGCACAGATTTTTTGCTATTTTCTTAGTTGCAGTTTTAGCTTTCAAATGACATCCAAATCGCTAAATTCTGAGACTACAAATTTTTTTGCATTTTGTCTATGGAACGAATCACTGTGCAGTATGATTAGTCACATTCACAATACGCAAGGAAAATTAATTAAATTAAATTAATTAATAATTAAATGTATTTTTATGTTATTAATTTAATGTTATTTGTCATAAAAATTTTGTTCTAAGTTTTAAAGTTGGAACACAGAGCTGTATTTAATACAAAAATAAAAGTTATTTGATTGAAAAATACGCCTGATTTAGTTCCTTAAAATTACATATTCAATCCCGAAAAAATTCCAGCATCCCGGTTTGTCAATTTTCAGTACCGAAAATCCCGGGATTTTAAAACTGGTCCGAGATTGCAATCCCTAGTTTTCGTGTATGTAGGCCCGTTTGCAACCAAGTACGCAACTTCAGTTCGAAAACCAAGTCTTAGCGAACCTATACAATGTTAGCAGTTAACTGAAGTAACTTTCTTCTAAATTAAAAAAAAATTACTAATTTAAATTAATAAATTTAAAATTTCCCGCAAAAAATTTGGGAGATCTCTTCTACTTTCTTTACAATTATTTTCATAATGATTCTGCGGTCAAAAGCAATAACTACTTAAGTCGACTTAAGACAGAATTGAGTTATAGATATTTGTTATTATTAAAAACCTTTTCCCTTATCTTAGAATGAACACGTATTGCATTTACAATAATCGTCTAAGTTTGATTAAGAGTTTCTGCTTCTTATTTTTTTGTTGTTTCTTTAAAAGCTCGTCTTAAGTTGTTATATCACATTTTGTAAATCAATGTTTTGCAAAATTGCCAACATTTTTGTTGTTGTTTCTTTAAAAGCTCGTCTTAAGTTGTTATATCACATTTTGTATATCAATGTTTTGCAAAGTTGCCAACATTTCAACAATCGCCTTAATAATTTCCAGTAGCGATTATTGTAAATTTAGAATTCATCTAAATATTCCTAAACTCTAAGTAAACCAAAGTATGTTCCCAAACTAAAACTTTTCAAATAGAAATAAAAGCTTAAGTCGATATAAGTACAATAAATGTTAGTCAATGTGCAATAATAGCCATTATTCGTATTTTCGTTAATGTTCTCTAAATAAACGATTTTAATAGATACTTAGCACATTCTAATTAGTCATACGAAAAATTAAAAAAAAATAATAATTATTGGCAAGTTTTAGTATGCATTACTAATTTACCGAATACGCGCTTAAAACTTAAAAACGAGATTACTCGAAACAGCAATTTTTGACTTGAGCGATTGTTGATTTTGACCACAGAATTGTTAGTTAGAGAAACATAGAACCAAGCCCTCACCAAAGAATACCAACTTGAATTCAAATTTTCATTCAATTTTCAATTCATATTTTTTATCAATTTAAACTGTTCTAGTTGCTCGATAGTGTTCAGCATAAGTGGGTACAAATCATATTTACATATTCGAACTATAACATAAAAATATTGCAAACATCGCATTGTTGCACTTCTGGTCGTGTCGTTAGATTTAATGATCGCCGCTGATGGCAGCACACAGCGAACAAACGAATGCAATATACATTTTTTTGTATTCACTTTTTATCTCGGAACAATAACTCCATTGTCAGAATTTCATTCTTTTTCGACACCGCAAGCCAACGCCTTTCCTTCATTTTTTTGTTTGTTTGTTCAAACGATGAAGACACATTTCGTTGTCGTTGCTTCGCTCTTAATGCACTCTGTCACATTTTAACATTATTTTCTTCGCATTTGCATTTTTCTGTCAACTCCCCATTGGCCATCGGACGCTGTGCAACGAATGTGTGGAAAATGCAAAACAGAAACGATTTCCGGCTGATAACTTCGCCGAGTGGAATAATGGACATCCGCTGGGGTTGCGAACAGTGCACGCATATGTTCTGGTCTTCGACATGGGCAACTTGGAAACGTTTCAGGTCAGTAGCGCCGCCCTTCTTAGCTGCCCGACAGCTTCGAGTGTGCCGGTATTGAAAAGAGAAGAAATGAGAAATTAAAGCGCTTCATTCTTGCAGTATTGTCGCGCGATGAGAGAGCAGATTTTGGACAGTTTTAGTCATCGTGATTTTAGCATAATTGTTGTTGGCAATAAGTACGACACCATTACGGAAGCACAGGCCAATGCACAGGCAAATTGAATTCAACTATTATTTAAATATTATTTCCAATTCTCATAATTTCCAGGAGCTGAAGGATATTTCGACGCTGGTACGCAAACATTGGCGCTGCGGCTATGTCGAGTGCTCTGCGCAGTGAGTAGTAAATCTCCGCCGCATAATCACTTTTCACAAGTGTGTCAATTTCAATTCAATCTCTGCAGGTATAACTACAAAATCGGCGACGTTTTCCGGGAGCTGATGGGCTGCACAATAACCGGCGGCGTGGTTAGCGGCGCCGAGTTCACACAATCAACTAGAAACAAAGGACGCTGTACAATACTTTAGCAATTTCTGCATAAGTTCTTCAATCAGGCTTTCTGAAATTACCGACGGCGGAGGGCCGCACACAACAAACCCTCCTCCTCAGACACGCTGCCACGCTGCGCCACGCCCCGATCGTGTTGAGGGTATCCGGTTGACATTTGTGAGATCTGCTAGTTGAGCGAAGTAGGCGAAATTTGCATATTTGTATTTGTAATTAGCATTTAAGCGCAGCACTGCGTTCGTATTGGGTAAGCATTACAACAAAAAACGATAGAACAACAATAATAACTTTAGCCTAGCGAAACAAAAACCAAACAAAACAAAACGAGTAGCTATACAAACAAGGAATGTAGAATTTTCTAAGCAAAAACGATTTTTGTAGTGAGAAAAAGTCAAACACAAAGTGCTTGCGATTCTGTCATTTAAAAGTATTTATAACCGATTCAGTAGAACCGACATGAAAGCCTCACACCTTCATAACTTTTTTCACATCTGCAATGAACTAATTTTACGTGAAGTTAAGCTCAAATATCCATAAATTTTTAATGGTTTGCCCCTTAGTTTTCATATTTATTTATTTGAAAAATTCATATATTTATGCAAGATTTTTATTTAATGAAGATATTTCTTAAGACATTCTAAACAGACGGAAAATATGAAATGAAGGGAATTTTTAGATGAACTAATTTCCAAAACTACTTTTCATTCTTAACTTCAGAACTCACCTAAAGAACTGTAAATTTGTGTTCCTAAATTGATTGAAATCTCGAGTCACATATAAAATATTAAACGTTTGAAATATCAGATCTCCAGATGAACTAATTTCCAGAACTACTGTCTGTTCTTAACTTCAGAACTCGCTTCCAGAACTGTAAATTTGTGTTCCTAAATTAATTCAAATCTTAGAATATTAAATATTTGAAAGATCAGATCTTTAGATGGACTAATTTCCAGAACTACTGTCTATTCTTAACTTCAGAACTCGCTTCCAGAACTGTAAATTTGTGTTCCTAAATTGATTGAAATCTCTACTCACATATAAAATATTAAACGTTTGAAAGATCAGATCTTCAGATGAACTAATTTCCAGAACTACTCTTCATTCTTAACTTCAGAACTCACCTAAAGAACTGTAAATTTGTGTTCCTAAATTGATTGAAATCTCGAGTCACATATAAAATATTAAACGTTTGAAAGATCAGATCTCCAGATGAACTAATTTCCAGAACTACTGTCTGTTCTTAACTTCAGAACTCGCTTCCAGAACTGTAAATTTGTGTTCCTAAATTAATTCAAATCTTAGAATATTAAATATTTGAAAGATCAGATCTTTAGATGGACTCATTTCCAGAACTACTGTCTATTCTTAACTTCAGAACTCGCTTCCAGAACTGTAAATTTGTGTTCATAAATTGATTCAAATCTCGACTCACATATAGAATATTAAACGTTTGAAAGATCAGATCTCCAGATGAACTAATTTCCAGGACTACTCTCCATTCTTAACTTCAGAACTCACCTAAAGAACTGTAAATTTGTGTTCATAAATTGATTCAAATCTCGACTCACATATAGAATATTAAACGTTTGGAAGATCAGATCTTCAGATGAACTAATTTCCAGAACTACTCTCCATTCTTAACTTCAGAACTCACCTCCAGATCTTTAAATTTGTTTTCCTAAAATGAAAATCCTTTTCTATAATCGGTTTCATTCCTATGGGAAAGTTTTCAAAAATATTCGCTTAGGACTAACGACAACATTTACAGTGAGGAGAATGATTTTCTTGCTGTAATAACTAACTATCAGTTGAATATAATTTCATTTTCAAATTTTTTGTAAAAGCGGGACATTTTCATATTTGTTCATATTTTCGTATTTTTAATGACTAAAATCAACTTTTGTTATGCTGTCTATGAATTGGCCAAAGTAGTTCACCAAGTTTGTGTGTTTTTTTCGTGTCCTGTTCTTCTTTGATTAAGGCACAAATAACTCACTTGATGAGTTATGTATGGTTGAGTACTGAACCGAACAAAACTTTTAATTTTCAAAAATAGCCAATGACTTAACTGTCACAACAAAACATGTGTCCTTCTCTAAAGTTCCAAAGTTTATTTTCAATAAGAATTTTGTCACGAAAACACAACATTTGGTCACAAAAATGAGTCAAGAACAGCGTCATAAGCAACCATTTTGAATAACCTAAGCCTTATTACAAAAACATAAAAAATAACTTTTTTTAATACAATCTACTTGTTCTTCGTTTCTAAAAACTAAAGGTTATGTTCAGTTCAGTTCTTATTAAAAGGTCAGCCATAATTATTGGCCTGACTTCTATTAGCTATCTTGCGAGTTATCTCGAGTAGATTTTTGTAAAGAATGGTCCACAAACTATACTTTTTTATGGATGTCTGTCCCAGTATGCGCCATCTTCCAGCTCTCTCGCCCTTCTCTAAGTAAAATCTTCAGGTAACTTCCTTACAAAGGTAGAGCCATGCTAGGTATCTCCTGAATATTCCCTGCTTAACAATAAAGGCGGACAATCATTTAAGAGTTCTTAAATTCTCGGTTTCACTGCCTTATGGCTTCTTGAAAGCTGTTTAAAACTGTCTACAGTTGGTGGTCCCTATCCACCTTACGTGGTGTCTAGAACTTCTTTAATTGTCAATCAAACCTTTAACCGTGGAATTGCTTAATCTAATCATAGGTTCGAGTTGGAGTTCGTTAACTTAAATCAAAAATCTTCTCGTTTTTATTGTTTAATACCTTCTTGAAAGCTGTTTAAGATTGTCTACAGATGGTAGCTTCTATTCACCTTATGTGACGTCTAGAGGTTATTCAATTATTGAGCATAATTTTAGCTGTCGATTTTTGACAGAAGTCCATTACCAACCCCACCCCCCTCCCCAGTTAATGCATCTGTGGGCTCAAATTTCTGTCCTAAAATATTCTCTGATCTACATCAGAGTCACCCTGTTTTTAGGGACATAGCTGTTATGTTTATGGACGCATTCCGGAGCAAATATAGAGGTCAGTGTCGAATAACTTACATACTTTTTCACCACTCTATTGAGTATTGACTTATTAGATAACTAGCCGTCAATAAGGTAGAGAACAAAGTAAATCCTTAAGGATCTTAAAGAATTAACATAAACATTTTAAGGATCTTAAATGGTTTTGATTTAAGTAAATCCTTAAGGCTCATTGTAAACCCTTAGGGATCTTAAAAGATTTACTTTATAAGTAAATCCTTACGGATCTTGAAGTATTTACTTTGCAAACCCTCAAGAATCTTAAATGATTTACTTTGTAAGTAGATCCTCAAGGCTCTTAAATCCTTTACTTTGTAAACCCGAAAGGATCTTAAAAGATTTACTTTGTAGATAGATAATAAGTTCGATGTAACCATATAGAGATTCATCATAGATCTATTCGTTAAAATGCTGTCTACTTCTGAAGATTCTGAACACCTATAACGCTCCTCGCACTGTTCAGAAGGTCATCTGACTTATGAGTTTCGTAGAATCTTTCGGTCAGATTATGCCCATTCATGTATCCTGATGCTGTTATGCATTAGATCCAGTTAGGTGAGGAGGAAGAATCTGTAAGTCACATTCTCTCTCACTGCCTGGCTCTCTCTATACGCAGGTGGAAATCTCTAGGCTTTCCTTTCTTCGACAACATGGATGGCCTCAGATCAGTCAACATAAGGGATTTTCCAGATTTTATCCACAAAACAAATTAGCTTGTTTAGGCACATCGCCTTGCAGCAAGTGAGATCACTTTTTCCTTGTCGTATCACTATGGGCCCTTTTTACGGCCTGAGTGTGTCTTTCGGCAAATCCCGTTCCCAGGCAGCCACTTTAAACTAACCTAACCTCGATCTAGTTAGCGCTGTGATCCTAAGTTAACCAAGTCGAGACAGCCAGTATACCAAGAATGATAGGGTTCTGACAGTTGCTGAGATATTTGCCAAATTTAAGCGTTGACTATTTAATTATTTTTTTGCGTTAATGTTTTTCTTTTCATTTGTATTTAAATTTTAATTTCCACTTTATTTCTTTATTTGGATTTCATTTTTTTCGTTCGCAACTTTTTTAACAAAACCTAACCCATATTTTAGTCTTCAACCATTTCATCCACTTCATCATCCATTCTGTTCATTTTCCTGCCATATGCTACAAAAATCTGCATTTCAGTACATATACAGGTACATTCAGCATACAGGTACATTACGGGTATTCACGATCAAAGAAGATTCATATGGAAATACAAAAAAACTGCAATTATTTGTAATAAGTTCAATTTTTGTCTTTTTACAATAAATTTGATTTCCCTTAGAGACATTTTCATCTCCCGCAGATCGTAAACTACGCAATAGCATTTTTAGTGAATTCCATAAAAATAAACTTCTTCTTTTAAATAAAATCGAATTCGCTCGACTTTGAAAATGTTTATTATTTTTTAGAAATACGTAAATGAACCGAAAATATATCCCACCATATTTTACAATATTGAAATTTTCGATGATTTAACTGAGAGCGAACACGACGAGTTGTAGGAAAAGCCAAATTATTTTTTAGAATATAGTCGATTTTCCGCGCGAAAAAGTAGAAAAAGTACGAAAAATTGTATGAAAGTGAATACTTTGAAGTTGTGATCATTTCAAGAATTAGATTTAGTGTTAAAAGTACGAGTAGCCCAGCAAAGTAGCGTAGCCGACGCGTGCAGTCGATGGTAGTAAATAGAGTTGGCTGAATTTAAATGTGGCGCCCGAGCAGAAATATTTAGAATATTGTATTTATAAAAAGAAAAAAGAAAATTTTGAAAATATTGAAAAAGTCGATATAAAAAAATGAATGCAAAGAAATTTAGGCGGCAAAAATTTTGTGAAATAAAAACAACGCACAAAAATGGTGTTATTATTATTATAGAGCCGACATTTACAAAACACAACAACAAACAAACAGATACTTAACTGTAAAACATAATACTCAAAACGCAAATGTAGGCTGAACGTAAAATGTTGTAATAATATAAATCATATAGAAAAAATATAAACAATAAATAGAAACGAAACGATTATGCAAAGCGTGCCCAGAGCGACGAGTAGGGTTAAGTAATAATTAGTTACACATTAAACAATAACTAATTTAAATGCAAGTCATGGAATTCAACACGAATTCGCGTACACATCCCACTGTACAAAGCACAATACAACAAAACAGCACAGCAACAACAAAACAAGCGCATCTTCTAACAATAATATTTAAGTGCGATGTACACTGACACCAGTCAGCGACAAATTTATTTATTTTATATTAACCGGTACTCGGCCTAATACACAACAGGAAAAATATTAGTAAATAATTGTAAACGCATTAAGGCTGACTTTGTATATATACTTATATATATGTATATTTAGTATGTACTTAGCATTAGTATATAAACAAGTTGGACAACAACAATAAGCACATAACGAAGTGACAACAAAATTGTTGTACCCATGCAGAATACAACAGAAAACACTAGAAAACTTTGTATGTCTTTACCACGAAATTGTCTAATCTGCCAATTGCAAGAAATTAGTAAATAGATTAGTGTGTAACGAATACGATTGAACAAGTCGCATGCGTATGGGAATAGCAATAACAGTAAAGAGAAAAATTATTGTACACTTAAATATAGTCGAGAATGTTGACCAACTGCGACAGCGCTAAAGTGTTCGTAGGAAAAGCATTTGACTCGAATAAGGATTTATGCCGCTTAAAGCCGAAACTTGGCTGCACTGCTTTGCTTTACGTCAGAACCGTTCAAAATGTTAATTTTCAGTTGCAAATACTTTCGACTTCACTTAAGTATTCAGTGGGTTCACTACTATTTCTTGCTGTCGGTTGTCTGTTGTGCCTTTTCATATACTTTCGCAAGTTTTGATAGCTGTTACATTAAATATATAAACACACTGAATCGTATAAAAGTTGTCCGCTTCTATAACAATTTTACGCTATGAAGTAGTCAAAGAAGTCATACTTAGTACCATAGAATATTTCGAAAAGTTTAAGACTCCACAATTTTCTACTTTCAAGGTTAAAGATCGCCAAAAACCTTTTAAAGCTGTACAGGTTTTGCTTTCAATCTTTAAAGAGAATCAAACACCTTTGACAGCTTTACTTTTTGCAGAGTATTTCATTTAACAGGGAATTTTAAATCCGAATACAAAGTAAGTAAAAAGTGGGTTGGACTACAAGCAGAGGATGGTGGGTTCAAATTATGAACAAACAAAGCATAAATGTCCCGGAATCAAACATTTAATTTCATTTATTTGAAGATGTACATCAAATTCTAATGTTGTGGGTTCGAAATTAGCATAAAACGAAAGTCAACTTGACCAACTGACTCAGCATTTAGTTAGTTAGACTTTAACAAGTGTATAGTGAGTTCGTTGATCAAATAATTTCACTTAATTATTTAAAAATTTAGATCACAGTATTGAACTGTGAGATCCGGCCTGTCCTTCACAATCAGCCCAAAACTGAAGCAAACTGGAGCAACTTTGCCAACTGACTCAGCGCTTAGTGGGTTGGACTGCAAGCAGAGGGTAGTGAGTTCAAATTCTGAATGAAAGCTTAATCACTAAACAAACGATAAACTTCCCGAAATCAAAAAATTCAACTTAGATAAAATTTAGATTACATTTCAATACTGTGGTATTCAGCCTGTCTTTCTCAATCAGCCCAAAACTGAAGCCAACTTGAGCAAGTTGACTCAAATTCATTAAACGAACAATAAGCATCCTAGAATCAAATAATTTCGTTTATTTGAAATTTTAAAACACATTTCAACACTGTGAGATCCAACCTGTCATTTGAAATGATCATAAATCTGAAAATCCATTTAATAACTAACACTACTCGACAAAAAATGCGTTCATCGCGTGCTCTTAAAAACAAAAGTATTTTTTAGACTAATCTTCGACTGCTGAATACGAAACTGAAAATCAAAACATTTTCTTAATAAGCGTTTTCGAAAAATCTTCGAAAACACGTTTTTTCCCTCTTATTTCAGTTATGACCACATATCTCGTAAACCAACCATCCTACTAACAATGGGGAGACAATTTTCCTCTGTCATCTGGTACCCATATTTTCATCATTGCACAACCGCAAATATTTGAAAAAATATTTGAAATGTGTATGTCCTTAAACTTTGAAGTCCTTTGAAAGGGACTTTGAGTCAGAAAATAAAGAACTGACTATGCCAGGATACTATAAATAACCTCTAGTTTCACGTCTATATCAACATTTGTATGGGTCTGGGAAAAATAAAAAAATTTGTTCCCACGGTGTAATAAATGAAAAGTTGGTGTTTTCACTCCGTGCTTAATAACTTTATCATTTTTCTTTCGATTCAATTGATGTTAGGCTTAATATTTGCACAAATAATATATCTTTCATCTAAAATTTTAAAACCTGAGAAGATAATTTTTTTATCTATAAAAAAACCATTCGAAAATGTATAATTTTTGAAAATGATCAAAAAATTCAATTTTTTCAACTTTCACCGTCAGTAACTTCCCTGAATCTCATCTGATTTGGACAATCTATATATCGTTGGAAAGGTTAGTTAATTAAATTCTGAACGACAGGCCACTTCTGTTAGTCGGATGGTTGGTTTACGAGATATGTGCTCATAACTGAAATAAGAGGGAAAAACGTGTTTTTCGAAGATTTTTCGAAAACTTAAGAAGCGTTTTTTTAATTTTTTTTTAATTTTTGGATTTTCAGTTTCGTGTTCAGCAGCCTAAGATTAGGTTTAAAAATACTTTTATTTTTAGGAGCATTTTTCGTGTCGAGTAGTGTAATCAGCAGCTGCGGCTCGTCAGAAGACAAGGAGAACGTTTCACATTTATTTATTTATCTAACATTTATTGTGCCATTTTCCAGCCCTGAACCGGCTAGAACTACGGTGGGCGTGACAAGTCCGTCAGGTGTAATTTCATTAATTTATTCATTCCTTCAATTCATGAGGGAAACTTGACCTTAGACGCTGATAGAACTGTCATTCGTACTATGCGATTATGGAATTTGCTTTATGCAGACTTTTTTTAGATACTTGTAATCTCCATTGATTCATGCAAGGCACTCACAATATTCTACTTCAACTTTCTATTGCCCTCTTCCCATAACCTATCTGCCCATCAAGAACATACACACACACGCAAACATAGAGACATCTCCTAAGTGTTGGCCTAGTTTAGAGTAAAGAAAGACTTTCTCAGAAAGGGCTTTCTGAGATACACTCTTGGGCCATTATAAGTTCGGCTATGTATAAATTTGTGAGTAAGTCATACAAGTCGGTGAGTCGGTGAGTGTTCAACATAGAAGAGAATATCTTAAGTACTAACTACAAAGATTGTGATACCCAGCTGGTTCTCTTAGTCCTCAGACACTCTGTAATCCTTTCCATCCGGTTCATAGGCACACGATTGCTCTTTCCTATCTTTAAAAAGTATTTTAATACTACCACGCTGTGTTTTGATTCCAAGTCTTAACAGCATTTCTGTAAAAACTCTTCATCTCATATGAATACATAACTACAATACTTTAAAATTTAAACAATACTGCCACATTTCGAACTTAATCTAAGCTCTTGCAAAACCTCCAAAGCTCTTCAATTTGTTTTATAAATATTTCTGTTTCATGCGTTTGTCCTTTTGTATTGAATGCAATGTAAGTAAAGTTTTTAACAAATTTGTATTATGAAATATAAAATGTTAAGGATAAATTTATGGTCTAATTTATATTTATAGTACCTATAGAAATACAATTATATACTTACATACGATAGGTATGTACCTGCTACATTATATGACAATTATCCTTTGTGAAAAATATTAAAATTTGGTTACATTTAATAGGTAAAGTTTTTTTCTTTTAATTTTGTTTATAATTTTCTTGGTTTGTGGTAACGTTATGGATTTTAAAACAATTTTCGCATAATTTATTGTTGTAAAAAACGTTTCTATAAAATTACTTCAAATAAGTTTAAGGTTAGCAAAAACAAAAACAGAGTCTTGATATGAGCCTTCAGTTAGAGTTACAGAATACAGAATCTTTCCGAATACTAACGACACACTAATCATTCACTCTGGCAGAATTTCAAGTACCAGATCCCAGAGGCATTACTGGCCGATTAACTAGCAAGACTGGGAAAAAACCAGTTGGGATATGGTCTCTAGAAAAGCACAGTAAGATCACCAGACACACCTGGTCAACTAGACAACTACTCATTCTGGGCTGAAACTCCATCAGTATTATATATGTGTTCACGAGATAGAATAGAGTAGAATTTAATGGGGTTTGTTGCACTGAAACCAGAAGTGATCCTAGACTCATTGACCTAATTAAGCTTAGTAACTCACAGGGTTTTAGGTGCTTGATGTGTATGATGTGTTCAGGAGTCTTCTCTGCTATTCCGCAGAGTCTACAGACGTTAACCTGTCTCCAGTTAGGATACCGATGATTTGTCTAAGCTGGTTCTTCCTCAGTCTGAGGCATTTCTAATTTCTAGTTATAACTTTTGATAAAGATTTTTCGATTACCGAGACCGGTAGACCAGTGTTCTGAATTCCTGGTTCTATTCTCAAGTCTTAGTGACAGTTTTATTTTTATACTTATAATAATTTCATAAATAGTCCACTTGCTCGAATCATTATAAAATGGAAAAATTAATTTCTTAGTTCTAAATTTCAATAATAACATAATTTTATTAATTTTTATTACTATGAAAATTATTTATTAGAATAAAATTATTGAAAATTATTTATTAAAACTATTATTAATTAACTAGTTGATCATTTAATTATATTAAGTAATTATTGCATTTGAACTACAAAATTATTGTAATTATTTTTATTAAATGTTATTAAAATTATAATAACCTAATTTAGTAAAAAATTGTATGTTTTCGTATGTGTCATGCGTTCAAAACTTTTGTTCATAGTTTCTTATTTTCACTAAAACAATTAAAAGAAATTCAATTTTACTGCCCCCATAAGAAAAAATTTTTTTTTTTCACTCTATTGTAAATAAGTTATTGAAATGATGAAACGAAGATTTGTGCTTTTCTTCTTCTTCAATTAAAAAAACAAAGAAGCATTGAAATTAAATTTAATTGTGCTAAGCTAAAACTTTTTGTAGGCATATGTAAAAGCTGAGCTTAAATGTTGCTTTTTCGCCAAAAAAAAAATATTAAAAATTAAGCTAAACAATAAAAAAAAACATTGAATCAAATGAAAGATGCATCAGCAAAGACGGAGCATGTGTTATTGTTATAGAATTATTACTATTAGATGATTGTGTTAAATTTTTACAAATTGTATTATTTGAAAATATTTGAAGAATTCGTCAAAATGGCTGTTAATTTCCAAATATGCTAAACATGAAAACAACAACAAAACAAATTCAACATACAAAACTACACTAAGAGCATAAATTGTTAAATTACTGTAGCGAAACAGAAAATACAAAAATAATTTTAAAAAAGTATATATACATACATTATATATTGAATGAATAAAGGAAATGCCTGCATTGAATAAGTAAACCTAAGTAAGGATTACACAGAAATGAAAGTTTATATTAACTATATTAAAGATATTGAAAACGTTTTGAAGAACAGCGAAAAATATTAAAATGCTGATTGCTAACGCCGAAACGTTGCTTCATGTTTGTTAAAAGCGCTGTTACAATAAAACAAAAATTTATTAAAAAAAACAACAAATCAATACAAATTCAAAGCTAACTTTAAATGCAAAAAAAACGTATAAAAAAATTAGAAAAACAAACAATGTCAGCAATATTCCAGCTTTTAAGGCTTTATGGATTTTTTACTGCTGTTCACTTTAGTTTAGTCACACGAAACGAAAAGCCGCAAATGCTCAACAGACTCACCCATACACACATACACTCACACCAACACAAAAAAACACGCGTAGGCTAACTTCGTCGCCTGCACAGGTCTGCAAACATTGGTTGGCATTAAGAAACGATGACAGACAGTAAACAAAGCAAATTGTGCTAAAGTATTTGAAATAAGAAGACAACAACATTGCAGTGCATTGCATGAAATTACATAGTGTAGGCTTCAAAAGTTAAACCACGAACAAAATTGAAAAATTAACAAAAAAAAACAACAACAAAAAAGACAACAATAAGCAGCAGCAGCAACTCTAGATTAATAATAATGCAATTGTGAAGGATGATTTAAATAAGTCAGATGAAAAACGAGTAATAAGAAATAAAGTGATAAATTACTTAAAAAATTACAACAACAAGAATTAATAAATAAAATTTAAACAAATTACAAAACGTTGCAATGGATTTTGAGGCGCTCAAAGCGGGAAGTTAGGTTAAATGGTCCTCTTAAGGACATCACTAAGGCGAAGTGACCTATTTTGTTACTAGTCGCAGTTGCCTTTCTAGTCACTTGCCATATTCTAGAACCAATTGGAGGCTGTTAGGAATGGTGATAATTTATTGGCTGCGTTTTTTCAGTTTCAAAAAATCAGACAACTTAGGAAGTGTTGCCCATTAAAGCGGAAGTGTGTCCTTCCTAAAGCTGAGCATTTACAGAGGAGATGTCCTGAACTCGCAATCTTAATCTCTGCAGCTTCTGCGCCAATGTTTTGATCATTAAAAATCCTTAAGCGTGTTGACCAATGAGTCAGTGTCCAGTGTCCTTTGATGTCGTTTGTGCATTGTGGTTCGGTATTGTCTCTTGCCAGCCCATTAACTACGCACTTACCTTCTATGTTATTTAAGATTTGCAAAATCTTCGACTCTGTTCGTATTGGCAACGATTTATAGAATCAATCTTTGATGCCCTCATTCTAAATAAAACAAGAAGTTCTTATTTAGGATTAGCAGCCACTTAGGCTTTGTTTACAGTTGTGATGTTGTAGTTTGTGATAGGGATTGAAAAATAGATTGATTGTGGTCCGAAGAGTCAGGTTTCTGGTTTATGAATATTAAAGTGGAAAAGATAATCGTTGGAGGATTCTTGTTACTAACGACTATCGAATATGAACGAATAACGACCTGTATGAGAAATGTTTCAAGAAATCCAGCGGTTATACTCTCTCGTCTCTCGAATGGACGATAAAGCTCGGGCGAAAAATTTATTCAACGCGGTAGTTGGAGCTTAACAGTGAAATGAAGATCGTGTCTCAGATGAAAGGATCAAGTTGAGAACTTTTGCGGCAGGCCGTAACCCGGTAACTAGTTGTTACGGCCAGTTAACTAAGTAAGTAACTAGAAACAAGATCAGGAAATGGCAAACCTCTGAGAGTAAGTTCCAATTTCCTATTCAGAATCCACACAATACTGTGGGTCCCTTTCATTCATGTATATAGGTATCTACTACTAGAAATATTGTTCGAATGAGCGAAGAGCGAATACCGTTGATCAGTGGGGTAGGGATGGTAAGTTCGAAATACCAACGAATTTTCTTTTTTTCAGCCACTCAGTTAAATAACTAATAATGGATTTCCAAAAAATTTACTTTTAGGCTAGGTTCGATTTTAAAGGAGCGCGCAGTACAACCGCACTTTCTACGCGGGGGTAAAAAAAAACCATTGTGACCCAATACCCATTGCCACTAATTGTTTCTATTTTCTGCTCATCTCCACAGCTACTGATGTTACTCATTTACTTTTGAATTATTTTAAAAATATTAGTAGACAAATTATGTTTATAACTCTTTCAATGAATAGAAATGCTTCCGCAAAACCAAAATCCGCACCAAACAGTGACTTTTTCGGGAGGCATTCGGTGCTGGCTTGGCTCGTCTGGATTGGTATCGCCCCAAATGCAACAACTTTGCATGTTCAAATATACATATCGCCGTTAAAGATGATAAAAACCCCGAATTGTGCAGAACGTTTCTCGAGCGGACCAGTGATTTGGATAGTAAATTTTGAGCGTTTGCACACGTTGTTCCACGAGATATCCTTCCATGTTGATTTGGCGTACAATACCAATCATTAATAAAAAATTTGACAAATGTCACTGTAACAACAGGCATTAGGGGAAAAGAGCTAACATAACCTAACCAATTTCGAGTGTTCCTATTAAAAAACTTTACCGTTATGCTATATGAACTTTTCATAATTTCATGATATTTTCAGAACACTTTGTAGCAAACTAGTTTTCCCTCAATAAAAACTTTATGCAGACTTTATAACTTTACACTATATATACTGAACACTTGATTTGGTAGACTCCACCTGGTGAATTTTTAAGCAAAGATCTCACAAGAAACCGCATAAGATGCAACTGGCACAGGAACTCCAGCCAAATGACCATCTTTTGCTAAATGCATTTGCGGATTGCGTATTGAAACAGGTCAACATTGTCCACGGGCCAGGCACTTATCATCAACTAGGACCGACTAGAGGGCGACATATTTTTCAAAAAGATTGCACCAAGTGCCACACAACAAATACGAAAAAAATCGACCTTTGACAAGATCCCTAGCCATGATATTTCGCGCTTCGGAGATGCCAACTGGCAGCCAAGATTGTGCAATTTTATTCCTTTGAATTTTTTTCTTTGAAGTTATATAAAGTTACTCGGTTATGTTATGTTATGTTTCTAGCGTAAGTAAGGAGCTCAAGGACAAAATTCCATGTGAAATGGGCGGCAAGTTATTGAAAATACAGCCAAAAAATATTATCAGACCGTTCAAGGCGGTCAACTAAATGATGTCATATTCTACTATTTATTAACCCTTCGATGGGCGGTAACATTTTACTACACATTTGCTCATTGTCGTCTGGCCAGACGAAATCTGGTTGAGGCTTTTGACAAAAGCAAAGCGCAATGACAGATGAAGTTTATTAAGTTTATACGGTAGGCTACGTATGTAAGTACATATATAAACAAACTATGTTGATATATACTTACTTTGTTACCTACAAATACACTGTAAAAAAGAAGATGAATCTGCGATTTATTTTATTTTTTTGAAATTTTATCATTTTTATGCATGTTTTATTTTTGTATGTGTCTATATATATATATATAATACAAATCATGCACATTTTTTCTTATTTTTTGTTCATTGAATGCATTTATGGCACTTATAAAATACATTTGCGTGCGACAGGCAAACGTTGTTGCCACATTGCTGACACTGAAATCGTGTTTTGCGATGTTTGTGCGAATGGTTTAGGCAAATAGCGCATGAGCCAAATCTAAATTCCTGTGGAGCTACAGCAGCAGGAGCAGTTGGCAACTAGAATGATTAAAATAAATGATAAGTTAATATGTTTATAATACGAATGTTTATTAATAACTTACCACACCGTAGATTTTTAGCGCTTGTTGAATGTTAGGGAAGCGAACAGTCTTCGGATGTTTTGCCCTTTCCTCCATTTGAGGCACAACCAATTGAGTACATAACTCAATTATAAAAGAACGTCGTTTGTCGCTGTGCTTTTTTGGCTCCAATTCGTCGTAAATTATGAATGAAGCTAAACCAGCTACGTCTAGCATGTTATAAAACATGGCTAATGGCCAACGTTTTGTTGACCATTTGCAAGTGTAACCCGTTACCATTTGGTCCATGGTATCAACGCCAACTTTGTTTACGTTGTAATCTAATATTTGTTGTGGTTTAGCCGTAGGTTTTGCGTTATCAACAGTATTTGCATAGTGTTCAGTGGAAAGTAATAAAACAACCTTATTCTTCTTAGCAGCATACGAACACAAAACAACATCATCGTTATAAGAACAAAACAAAGTACTGTGTAATTCACGGGAGTTGTTTTTTTTAAACCGCAATTCGTCAGGAATAAAACGCTTGTTTGATCGCACAGTACCAACAAATGCTAGTCCAACCGACATTAAATGTGTTGCCAAATGCAAGGTGGTGAAAAAATTGTCAGCATACACGGTACGTCCACTATGGTGAAATTTTGAGACGAGCTTCATGACAACATTTTCGCCTTGGTTCACTTCGCGCTCAGCTCCTTCCAATTTACCAGTGTAAATTATTCCTTTCAACGGAAAGTGTGATTTTGCGTCGCAAACCCACCAAACTTTTATACCATATCTGGCGGGTTTCGATGGGATGTATTGAGTGAATCTGGTTCGGTCACGATAAGGAAATAACTGTTCATCCACTGTCAGGTTTTCATAAGGTACATACACGCGTTCAAGGTTTGCCATGAGCATCAACCAAATATCGTCTATGGGCGCAGACTTGCTAGTCAGTAGGCCTTGTGAACGATTTGCACTATTATCAAAACGGATATATATCGTTATTTGCTTAAAACGATTAAGTGACATTGTGCCTTTATAGATTGCGTGATTGTAAGGAGCCCACAGTTCCTTAACTGGTTGTTTGTTTGAGCCAAAAACACCAGCAAACAATAATAATCCAAAATACGAATACATTTCTTTTCCGTTTGTTGGATTCCAGGACTGAATGGTGCTCGGATTATTCGCATTATATTTTTCAATATCCGCATTAGCTCTACGGTTGGTTTCTCTGATGATAATGTCAACAATTTCCGGAGTTATTATTGACTTAAAAATGGCCACAGGATTAGTAATAGTACCACGTGAAGGGCCACAATGTCTGGTGCGCAAAATGTTATGATTTCGAAGTCGACCAGCAGCCGGCATTGCTTCAATAAGCCACTGTTTTCCATCCCGTGACGTGTAAAATCGACCACTTTGATTTTGGTGGCCAGTTATGACCACAGGTAGTGGATCTTCCTGTGCAAGTTCTTCCAATTCCAACTCCTCTTCGTCTAATTCCTCGCGAATGTCATTTTCAACCACAAATTCCGTTTCTTCATCCGATGCGTCTTCGTGTGGCACATAATTATCATCCAAATCATCATCAACATTCCTACATAATCCATCTTCCTCATCGTCACTGTTGCACATAATATTGGCAAACCTTCTATCTATTTCTTTTTTCGCCTCGGCCGACAACTGGTTATACTGAGAGGTATGACGGATTGTCATGTCCACCACTTCGTCGTCGTTGAAAAACTCGGCCATTCCCAAATATCACTGAACTTTACTTCACGAATTTCAAATACGAACTGGCATATCACCAATGGTAAAAAAACTCAGCCAATTTCGAATAGCAATAAATGTTATACGCAATTATATATCAAACCCTAACATCAAATCACTTTCACATATAAACTGAACAAAAATGCAAAAAACGCTTTTTTGGCTTACTAATTTTTTGAAATTTTAAAATAATTTGCCATTTTCACATTTTCAACAAGCTCTCAGCATGCTGTGATTATCTAGCCATCATTTTTAGAAATCAGAAAAAGTTAAAATAATAATAAAAACTAGTAAAATCTCGATTCTCGCAGAAAACATTTTTCGTTTGGCCAGACGACAAAGTGCAGATGTGTAGAAACTGACTTTGTGACAAAAAAAATTCATAAAGCCGCGTTCGAATTCTTTTTATTTCTTAAGTTTTATATAGAGGATAACGGAACTTGAAAAGTCACGAAATTACAGCAAGATAGAGCGCAGATAAAAAAAGTTATGAATAAAAATAGAACCATTTCGTCTGGCCAGACGACAAAGTCCATCCGAGGGTTAAGGGTAGAATTTCAGTCTTCGAACGCGATTAAAATCGGACGACATTCTAAAGCATAGGTTTTTGTTATATTTTAAAACTCTCAAGTCGCAAATGAAAATCCCTTTAAAAAACGCGGCATATGCAAAACTTAAATATCTAAACAACTGCTTGCTTCCTAAATCCATATTTTAAATGGGTGTTTTAAAATTTGAGTATGAATTTTCATACTGTCCACCGTCTAGAAAAACAGGACACACTGTTAAGTCTGAGAGAGCGTAGGTTATACGAATAGTTACATAACCTTAACAAATAATTTACTTCCGAATAATTGACTTTAAATTTACTGAAATACCAATTAGAAGATTTTGATTACTCGCATTTATATATAATAAATATTTTATTATTATTTTTAAAAAAGTTTTTGTAAACTCTTTTCCAAAGTCCAGAATTTACAATTTCACCTTCGGTTTGCTACTAATCTTCTTGTTGCACGTCACACTTTCAAAAGCTTTCGGCGTGCGCATTCGCCTTATCAGTTCGCTCCTTCTAATCGTCGCACTTGTTGATCATGCACTTGACCGGCGGGTTCATGGGCGCGTCTGCGTCGCACTGGAAGGCCTCCGCGAAGCGCGGCATGTTCATGAAGCTGCGATTGATGCGCGGCCCGTAGAGCGCATCGTTGCGGCCGCAATACTGCTGTGCCACCGCGTAGAACATCACGCGCTGCGAGTTTATTTGGAAGTACTCCAGCACAAAGTCCTCGGCGAAGGCGAACGACTCGCCCGCCAGCCAGAAGCGGTAGTCGCGATACGACTCCATGAATGCGCGATAGAAGCGAAACACTGCGGCCACCTCCGGCTCGCTGAGCACCTGGAAGATGGGTGCGTCGTCAAAGTGCAGCAGCGACTGGCGCTCCAGACAGTCGAGTGCCGTATAGAAGCCGTCCGAGCTGTAGAGCAAGTCCGGCACGCTCCACAAATCGAAGCCCTGCGTGGCAAAGTAGTGAAACAGCGGACGCCTCAGCGTCAGTATGGTAAAATGTAAAAAGTGGCGCAGAAAATACAACGGATGGTTGTAGTCTTCGGGGTCAATGAAGGGCGCAGCGAATGTGTTGCGCAGTCGCTGCCGTCGCAGCGTGAGTAAGTTCCAATAGAAAGCGCCATCGACCAGTGGTGCAGTGTCGTAAATCTGCGTTAGATTGGTCGGATGCAGAAATGTGTTGGCGTACTGGCCGAGCAGGCGCGGCAGATTGAAGTCGCTGCGCTGCAGACGCGCATACAGAAACCGATCCCAGTGCTCGCCCATTAGCACTGCTTTGCGGTGCTTCTGGAAGCGGGTGCTGTGGTAGAGGTAGGTGGCCAAGGCCACATCGCGACCGAAATGCGCCTCGAAAACGCGCCACTGCCAGTACTCGGCGAGCAGCAAGTCCTCGAATTCCTCGGTCAGCAGAAAGCAGTCGTCGTAGCGCAGCTGCTCGTACGCCTGCCAGACAATGTAATTGAATATAATGCGCGGATGAGTGGTGCCCATCAGCGTCAGCGTGGCGCTCAGACGCGGCACGTCGGTGGGCAACTTGCGCGCCTGCTTCACTTCGGCGGCGGTGAAATTCAAAATGCCAAAATACCACTCAAAATACGAAACAATGGTGTCGTCCACGAAAATGTCCGTTGCTTCCTCGGGCCGCTCATCGGCAGCTGCCGGCGGCAACTGTCCCCTTAACTCGCGACAGAACGTCCACAATTCGCGCGCAATCACTTCGGCCGCCTGCGACGATTGTTGGGCCAGCAAAGGCTGCAGTCTCCGCTTGATGGCCGGCCAGTTGTGGCAATGCCCATCCACCGGCGCCACAAAAATTGTGCCCTCAGCAAAGTAAATCTTCAGGAAGCTGTTCACGCCGTGCGCGGCAAACTGTGCCGCCAGCTGCACCCAATCGGGCGTGGCACCCTGCGTCTCCAGCTCCAGCCACTGGTAGTGCAGCAGCGGCCAGTCGGCGTTCCCCAGAAACGGTATTTCGCGCAACATGCGTAGCCACTGCGGCTGCGGCCGATCGTGCAGCACGTCGTACCGATAGCGATCCTTGCAGTCGTTGTACAGATTCCGAAGTATGTTGCCTGGCTGCGTGTCGAAGTGCTCCTTGTTGGCAGCGAAAAAATGCATGCGGTCCTCGTGGTTGAACAGAAACGGCGGCACTTTCGTGTCCGTATCGGATTCCACAACAACGAAATCTTCGCCGGCGTCAGCCAGAGACACGCCTTCGATGTACTCAGTGTAGTAGCCGCAGGCATGCGCAAAAAAGTCCTCACACGGATCGGCGTCCTCGTCCAGTATATGTGACATTGGAACCAGATGCTCGGAGTACAATGTGGCAACCTGCCTGCCTATGCTGGGCACATCGTCAACACACGCACAAAATGTCGCTGTAGTCACTAGCGACACTATTAGACGAGCTATGACGATTTGATGCATCGCGCTTGCGTTTTTCTCAACTTCTACAATTTTCAACAGCTCAACATCGCGTTTGTGGCCCAACTGGCGATTTTTACAAATCTATTCAACATTTTCATTGTGAATTCTCGGTGCTGATAAGCGCTGCAACTTGAAAGGATTATCACGAGAATCTTGCAATATAAATGCAATCGTTCGTTGCACATAATTAGCGAGACGAAATAGACCTCATTCAGGGTTTGCGTAAACGATACAGAATAGAAATAATCGACTAATCGACTGTGACTTTCCTGGCATTAAACATCACATTTAGACAATAATTAGCTTCGTTTACTTCGTCAATTGACACTCAGCCCCACCAACGATTTAGTAAAACTACTATTTATTGTCAATTAAATTTATTCGTACGATGAAAATGTTTGTGGCCTGTTAGGCATTTTCTGCAGCGAATAAATAAAGACAGCAGTCAACTGATCGAATGAAAATTTTATGAAAATAAATCAAATTAAATTAAAAAAATTTATAATTAATTGGTTGTGTGTTCTCGTTCACGCACCGTTCAGCACATTTCGGCCTACAGAATGTGTAGTAATTAGATATCATTAATACTCGCACTTCTTACATTTTACAAATATGATAGCTGAGTGCTGATGACTTCCCTAAAAAATAAACGCACATGCTGCGACTACTAAATACACTTAAAACGGGTTGCGTTTGTTATAAAACTAACTACACATTAAATAGCACAAGTAATCCTGTATCTCACTGTACTATTCAACAACCTTAAACCTAAATGTGAACCGATCCGTTGGAGTATAGCGACACGACGTCACTGTGCTCCATTCACATTTAAATGTATTCGTATAAATAGCTCAAGTATTGGTGTTCTACGTTGAAAGTGGTGCAAACAGTTAAATGAAACTTATACATAGTATCAATGGCACCGGCAGGGCCTTGACTAATTGGCATTTGCAATCTCAATTCCGCCAAGCACGACCATTATAAATTTAAGCTTCGATTTGCAATCAATTTCAAGTCTTAAAACCTTTAACTACAATACTTAACCTTATCGTAATCGTAAAATAAATCGTTGTGAACTTTAGCTTAATCTAACTATAAACTAAACAAATAAACAGCACCAACATGCCGCTATGCACTACTCGCTGCTGCTAAAGGTTCGACTGCGACTTAGACGCCTCACCGCCGCCACCACTGCAGCCGCATCCGTGTCGCCCACAATCAAATCCGGCAGTTTCAGTATGTCGATCAAGCGCAGTTTCAATTCGCATGTGGCGGGACGCTCCTCCGGCCTCTGCGACAGCATCAACTCGAGCAGCTCGTGCTCTCGCGGATACTCGCCCGAAAACTCCTTCGGATAGCGTCCGTCCCTGAGATCACGAAGCGTTACGATGCGCTCCATTTCGGTACAGAAGTAGACGAGCAGCTCGAAGAAGATCAGACCCAGCGAATAAATGTCCACCTTGAAGTCATAGTGCTGGCCCCGCAACTGTTCCGGCGACATGTACAAATGGGTGCCGACCTGTTGCGTGTGGCGGGCGCACGACGGCAGGCCCGAGTTGTCGCCACACTTCGTTACCATATTTGGTATGTCAGACATGTCGGTGACCAAACCAAAGTCACCGATTTTGATCTGACCATCTTGCGAGAAGAAAATGTTGCTGGGCTTCAGGTCGCGATGGATCAGGCCCTTCAGGTGCACATAGTCCACCGCATCCACAATCTGATGGAAAATGCTGGCAATGTGGTTTTCACGATCCTCACGCCGGTTCTCACGCAACCAGTCGCGCAAACTCTCCTTGCGACACAACTGCATCTGGATGTACAGGTAGACTTTGTTCTGCTGCGGCTTGGGCGCAAACTGCATGAGCGCTGTAGCGGGCAGCAGATCTCTGCAATTGTTGTTGTTGTATTCTTTGTTTAATTCTAAAGATTGCGGACGTCGTCGGGTCTTCGAGTTTGTCTTGTTCTCTTGCGATTTTTCTACATCGTTCGCAGTCCAAACATCTGCTTCCTCGCCACCATTGTCGTGGCTATCATCGCCATTGGCAGAGCGCACAAACTCAATTTGAAATGAGTCGGACAGCTGCGTGTAGTCAATGTTTTTCCCATTCGGATGCAGTCCCAAGTCGAACGAGTTGGAATGAATGTCAATAGAAATGGAATTTGTGTGTGTCTTTTTGCCGTTGACTTGCGTGCCACATTTACTTTTGCCGGCAGTGCATTCGGCTGATACCAATTCCTCACTCGCATCATTATCTTCGTCCTCCTCCCTTAGAGCCAACGACTCAGACTCGCTACGGAACACAATGCACGAGTCATCATCTTCATCGTCTACCTCGTTAATGCAATTGTTGTCCTCATGATCAGAGCTACAGGCAGTGTTGGTAACGCTGGACACCCAAGAGAGCAGCTGCTTTTTGCGCTCGACTTGCATATGATGTTTAGGCGGATTGGAGGGCGCCCAACCGTTCTCAAAGGTGGGCAGTGTGGTACCGTCGGGTGTCTCGATTTGTATGGAAGTGGACATCTCGTGCGCCAGCCACTTGCTGTCCTCCTCCTCCTGCCAACCGGGCGGTGGTGTTTCGACCCAAGCCTGATAAAGACAGAAATCTTTAATACGTTACATTCCAACAATGGCTGGCATACCAATCACTGACCTGAAAGTATCGCACAATGTTCTGGTGCTCGCAATTAGCCAGCGTCTTTACTTCGCGCATCACGCGTTCGCGTGACTCTTTCTTATTAGGCAGTGTTATGCGCTTTACAGCGTACTTGCAGTCATCCAGCTTATTCTTTGCCTCAAAGACGACGCCGAATCCGCCACGTCCGAGGCAGCGTACCAAATCAAAATCGCTCTGAAAGCGTGAAGTAAAATGATCGCCCGAACATGATGTCGACTCGGAGAGCGTTCGATGGCCATTCGAGAAGCCATTACTATTGCTCTTCGACGAGCCGTTGGTGGGTCCTAGTAGCGCAACCGTCGACGCCTCGGTGGCTTCAATAGCCGTCGGCACAGGCACATGACGCTCAATCACCAATACTTCTTGACGTTGTCGCTGGCCGATAAACAAATTCAAGAGCACAGCTGAGGTAAGGGCAATCACAGCAACCTCTTTCCACCAGAACCATAGTGAGAGTATGACAACCTTTACCGGTGCGTCGATGTCATCAAGACTGAAGCCCAAATCATCGGAAACGGTTTTATTATTGGTTTCGTTTGATTTGCTGCGACCATCGCCATTCTCTTCGCCACTGGCCGATCCTTCATCCTCTTCATCGTTATTGTCACATAAGGCAACGGCTTCGCCATTCAGGTCTTCGCGCTTGTACAAATAGAAACCATTGCCGTTCACATATTCCGAACCATTGAGCACCGATTGGGCCGACAGTGCAAAGTTATCCTCATCGTACGGCATCAGCTCATTGCCTTGAATGACTTCCTGCGAGTTGGGGTGTATGGTCGAAACGCCATTGCCCTCGCCGCTGATTGTTTGTTCATTCTGAATAACTACTAGCGAATTGCTGCTTGCTGGTATGGGTCGCCACGGTATGATCGGCATGGGCGAGTCGGTAGTCAGGTGCGTGTACAGATTGGACTTGTCCACAATCTCTCGACGCAAATTTACTGATTCCTGAAGGAAATGTAAAATTTAGTCACTAATGGGTGGCCAAAAGAATATGGTTGCATACCTGTATGTACAGTTGTTTATCGTACATGCCTAGATAGATGGAGGGCGTAATGGAAGGAAAGGGCGAATCGAAGATGTTCTCATCCTGATCCCACAGCCACTGTGCCGAGCCGAACATGTCAATGGCCTCCAGCCCATCGCCCGCATTTATTCTCCAGCCACTGACAATGGGATGATCGAACTGCAAGAAAACAACAAATTAATGAGCTGCTGCTTGTGCAGAACTTTATAGAATCACCACATACCTTGTACTTCCACAACAGTACATTCGGTTCAGCCTTGCTGAATGCGTAGATCAAACCATCGGGCACGATCACCTTAATATCCAAATCCAGCATGGCCATGTCCATATCGCTGAACGAGCGATCGTGACACTCGTTCGACTTGATCAGATCCAGTTCGTGCTGTCCCACACTGAAATTCCAACGTTCGACGCCCGATCGCGACTCCACAGCACGCACCGTCTGCGTCTGACGACGCACCACAATCACATCGTCCAACAGTGGATCGTGTTCGCGAAAATAATTGTTTCCCCTATTGGCGCCTTGGCTGCTCTCTTCATTGCTATCGCCACCTGCATGCATGTCGGCATGGCCAGCTGTTCTGCGCTCCGCATCAGCGCGTTCCGTTGCATTCACGCAGCCGTGCATGGAGCATTCGTACAGCAACTGACCGGTGCGCGCAGACACGCCGTACGTGCGCGTCTCCTTTCCACCCGAAATGACCAGATCATCAGAGAACTTCGCCGATGAGCTGAGCAAATGTTCGGTGGTTATTGGAATCGGATCGATGGACTCGCCGTCGAATTTGTAAATTCCGCCACTAAGCGAAGGAATCATGCGTACAAACTGACCATTGTTGGTGAGTTCCAGGCGATGTATGCTGGAGGAAATGAGCGGGCCCGGACCAGTCGGTATGCTCCAGCGTACTTTGCCGCTTTTGCTAGCATCCAAAGCGGTCAGACGTCCGTCTAGAGTTGATACGTACAAAAGTCTAAAACGGGGGAATAGTGGATGTGAAAATATGTCATAAGCAATAAATAATCATTTTTCAATTAATAACCCAACATTGAATGCTAATATTTGAAAGGAAAATTATAATTCATTGTAAGTATGAGTAATTATAAGAAATTAGTAATAAAAATTGTTATGAACATCAGATTTTAGAAAATAAACGGCTTGAGAAAGCTTTGGTTTCAAACGTCGCAGCTCAGTTAATGTGGAATATCGAGCGGAATTCCGCTAGTGAAAAATTCCAATTTTCTTGCCAATGATGACAAGTCGAATTTTAAACTCAAAGCGCTTCGTCCAACTATTTAAACTCTGGCAACAGCCATTTACATTAGGCTAGACAAATCTAGAAAAATCCAAATATTAAAATTTCCAACTTTAATTGAAACTTTCCGCTGCCGTTGCTTTTCGCAAATGTTTATTCTATCTACTCAAATTTTACTTCATGAATTATGCCATTCTGAGATAACAAAAAATAAATAGAAATTGCAAAAGCAAAACAAAGAGTAGAAAATACGCGATCTGTATTCGAGTACATACACACAGTCGCTATTTGTTTACTTGCTTATTTAATTGCGAAGCCGAAACTTGCACGCAATCATGGGACATTTGTACAAATATAAATAACTAGCAAAAGCAGCGTGTCGCGATCCCGCTGCCACTTTGCCGGTGGGCAAAACCGTTTAGGCAGCACCAAAGCACGCCGAATGCGAGTGAGAACCCCGAATGGCTCATTGACAATACAAATAAACATTCCAAATGTACAAAGTTCCATGATATGGTAGTTTGTATCTACATTTAGGCAGCTCGGAAGCGAGAAAATTTAGGAAAATATTGTAGCGAATATAAAAAACAGGAAGAGGCTTGTAATCGCGCAAACGTTTTGATATGCTCAGGCACAGTCGAGCGATAAACGAAAATGGCAACAATTCAGTGGCAATTTCAGCAAATACGAAGCGCATTCATAACAAACAACCGAAGCGGTAACAACGCATTTACTATAAATGAAACCAATCGTTGGCTGCCAGCCGAAACTAAATAGATACTCGTATTTGATTATAAGTCTTCATTGGGAATAAATTAAGCGAGAGCAAGTCGTGAGAAAGTTTTGTTTACTGCAATAAGGTGTGTAATCTTTACTATTTTATGGATTTATATTTTAGGGATATTAAATTATAAAAGGCAGGTAGGTAGATAAACGGGATTATTTTCTATTAAGAGTAGCAAGAATATACGAGGCCGCCAATTTGGCGTGTTGTAATAGCCCAAGAATCTATTCTCATCTATGATTCAAACAATGCAAAGGTTAGTTTAGATTGTAGAAGAGATGTGTACTTCCGAAGATCCCCGTTGGGTCGATTGTGTTTTCCTTCATTTTAGAATCATTTGCCTTCCCTATCTGTTGGCGTTTTGAAGGCCTAGCATTAACTTTAATCGTGAATAAATCTTCATTTATTAATATTAGACATTTCATTGATGTCGATCTTTGAAAAATCAGCGATATTGCTTTTGCATTTCTGTGAAAATACTAACTAGAAGCAAATAAGGAAACGACTTCTCTATAATGAGCCTATAGCTTCTACAAATATCGAATGTCAGCTGGCCTAAACCTAATCTTCTAGCGTGAGCATACAGGACGCAGTGATAAGTGGCAATGCAAGTTACAAGTTGCTGTTTCTACTCGTCTCGCTACATACTTATTAAGAATAATTAATAAGTAATTAAGTACAGTATAATCTCGATAATTCGCACACTCGCTAATGCGGACAACGCGGTAATCCGGACACGTAATTGATTTCTATTGTAGACTCTGTAATCCGGACACCACAGATTTTATTTAACTCAGACATCCGGACAGTCATTTTTGTTTGCTTTTTTACGGGGAGTCCCCGTTTTCTATTTAAATTTATGTTTTCATAAAATGCAAGAAATTCAAGCGAAAATGTATATGCTTTCTCTTCCTGTGCCTAGTAAAAACCTGTAGCGAAAGGGTTAACAATGGCACCTATAGTTAAAAAAAAACCGAAATTTTAACCGTTGGGCCAGAAAAAAGAAATTCTAAACAAAATAAGTCGAGAAAAGTCACTTCGTCAATGTAGGCAATTCTACAATTTCTACAAACATGAAACAAAATTTTGCCAAACGAAAATTACTAATTTCTTTCAAACCCCTTAAAAATGTTTATAAAATATTAAAAATTAAATGCTTAAGCAAAAATAACTATATTCCAATAAAAAATAATAAGTTTCATTTGTGTTCCGTAGTATTTTTATCGATTTTTTTGTAATCTTGGTAATCCGGACATTTCGATATTTCGGACAGTGTTTGGTTTTTAATTGTCCGGATTATCGATATTATACTGTATTAATTTAATTAATAATTTAATTTAATTAAGAACAAAAGACATTCATGAATGTTGAAGAACAAGATTTCTTCACTTATTGACTGCAACCTTAGCCTCTGAGAAAAATCTGAAATTTAGAAGTCCAGAGAGTGGTAAAACTATTGAAAAGCCTCAACTTGGAGGGTTGAAACAAGGCTGTTACGAAAGATCTATATTGGTCGCTGAGCTAAATAATAATAATAGAAATGCGATATGGATTTTTATAGCCAGATAAGTAAATAAGTGAGCAGCACCCAGATAAATCAATGATAAGTGACTAATCAATTCCACTAATCTTGCAAACGCGTTATGAAAAATACGATTAGTATTGCAGAATAAACTAACCACTTAAACATTATTATAACTCTGGTAAACCAAAATTTTAATTTTGTGCACTTTTTTCGACAAAGTGTATAATGCATAACTTTTGCAAAGCAAAACAAAAATAAATAAGAAAAAGCCAGAAAACTCATAAATACGAAAGCAAAGAAACTCATAAATAGAAATGGGACCAAACAAGAATAAAAACGACGCCAAAATCTGCAAGCAAAAAAAAGTACGTGGACATATGAATATATGAACAAATAACTTTTATACGACTCTGCTTATAAACAACACACAAGTGTTTTTTTAAGCACACTTGCGTAATGCTTTTGAGCAAAATAATTCACAAATTAACGTAATCATCAAAATTCAACGCATTTGGTGCAATTTTATGGCCATTGAGAACTCTTCATTACTTGATTTTAAAAGTCGACAATTGGTGGATATATTACAAAAAGAACAGCAAATTTATGCGGTTATGCTGTCGGCATAATGTTAACCAAATCTCTGGTAGATTAGTTTCGACATCGAGCTGTGGTGCGTCTGTCTTCTTTGACCATGTTTTTTCTCCATGCCGCACACAAATACGATCGATTTAAGCTTTCAGTGCACCAAGTCTCGAAGACGAGGAAGACGACAAAAGTAATCAATCAATATTAAAAGTACAAATGTGCGATAAGTTAATTATTTAGTTAGAGGTACAAATGTTTTCATACAGCGGTGCACATACCCTCAAATTTTTGAAGAATTTAGTCCCACAACGCAGAATATGAAAAACCAAAGCTTAATACATATACTATACTACTCTGATAGTATCAAATGGCAACTGTAAAACGTTTCAACTTTCTGGACACACCTGTGTTGTTATATTTAAGATAGGTTAGGTAGGTAGGTAGGTAACTGACTAGCCACATTGGCCATATGCAGACCCCTATTGGGTCCTGAACGATACCAGATAGAGATCCGTTCACGACTTGTTAGTTTAGTTTAGTTTAGTTTATTTCGTCAATGGAATACATCTCTTACAGACTAGGAAATACAGTAGATTTCTTAGATATTATTTAAGATAACTATTTACAGTATGTTTAAATGAAATTCGATCAAGAGTGATATCGAGCGACTCACAGCAACTTAACATTTTATTTAATACTAGAAGAGATCTTATTATAGGCTCATTAGTTGCAAAATTAGTTCTATGGGTACCAATATAAAAGAGATCATTATGACGTAGTTGCTTAAGAGGAACATTAAATTTGACTCGATCTAGAAGTGCACAGCAGTCAATTCTGCCACTAACAATGTCATGGATAAAGATCAACGATTGGACAGTTCTTCTGGACTCAAGAGACTTGTAGTAGTGATCATTTAAAAATTAAAATTTTTGGCAAACCAGAGTAACGACGTCTGGTTCAACAGTCGTCCACAGAGTAGCCAAGTATACTCTCGGAATAACCGGACAAAAGCAGTGAATATGATCTAATGTTTCCGAAGCGTCACGTTGATCCACGTTTTGTACCCTACTTACTTACTGGCCATGACAACCCGTTACCGGGTTACGGCCAGCCGCAAGTTCGCTCTAGGTGAATCTGCTTTTCGCACGCCTTCTCCAGTTGGTCATACCAAGAGATGATAGGACGTCCCCACCTTGGTCCTTCCACCGGAAATACGGCATCTCTATTCGCCGTCGATCTCCAACTACCTCGTCAAACACCTTTTTCGTCCGAGCTTCATCATCCATACGGCGAACCTGGCCAAGCCAGCGCAGATGCTGGATGTTATTTCGCTGTGCTACGTCCATTTCTTGTACCCTACACTAACTGCCGAATCCATCCAGGGGACATTGTCCTGTTAATATGCCTGTAATGGTTCTGTCGTCTAACCCGGTAGTGCCTAGCGTGGCCATATGGTGACACTAAACATGCACTCAGAAAATGTAATTTTTCAATTATGCTTCATATTAACCCATTAAAACCTGACCCCAGAAAGGCTTGTGCGATTTCCATAAAATTTTACACAATTTTATTAATTGACCTAATCAAGAAAAAAAATCAAGCAAAAAATTCATACCATGTTTTTTTTTGTCATGTTTTTCGCAAACATTACACAAATAAACAAAATCAAACATTTGCGGAAAATAAAATGTGCCAATAAAATATCAGCTGCTTGGATTTTGACATTTTCACGCGTTGCGTTGTATGAAAATTGGCAGTGTTTAGGCCCAACGTTGCATTCGCGCAACACAAAACTTAAAGCATATTTTTTGTTTAAAAAATTAAAAAAAAATTTTCAAAACTTATTTTTAAATAGTTTAGCAAAAAAAACCTTTGACTTTGGATCGAAAAAAACGTATGAATATTTAAATAATTTTGAAATTTGAGTATGGCAGAATCTAAAACGATCAATTCTAATCCAATTCTACCCATTTTCAAGTCTTATGTCTTTATGAATTACTTAATATAGCGAAATTCCCAAACGTTGCGCAAACGCAACGCTCAGGGCTTAATGGGTTAAATCAATTAAAACATGTTTTGGCAACATTTGAAAGAGAAAAAGAATTCCGGCACATTCGGGCTAAACGAGACAATCCGATGATGAAGTTTGCAAATCTGCGGTTGAATGATCTTAGTATGTTTCAGGCAGTTCGGCGGCCTCTTCCTTCTTTTCCACACTATTCTCCACATCTCCATTAAAAGTGGGAATATATAATAAGGCAATAAATTATCTCGATATTGCGTTGAATTACTGTATCTATAGCTGGCGTTTTACGACGTAGGAGCTCAGTATCAAAATCAGCTGGACGACCATATTTGAATTGAAGATAGTGGCTCTTACGTTTACGATAGACATTGGAGGGTGTCAAACTTTGCACTATAACACGTAATTGAAAAAAAAACTTGAAAGCACAAGCTACATTTGCCATATTTGCATACTAGTAATTAATAATGTCCAGTGCTGCGGACGAATTCAGCTGTTTTCCAACTCGAGCCATTATCGGTAAAAGTTTCCAACTAGCAACCAACCAACCGCACTTCACTAAAATCTATCTTCACTTAAATATTAATGGTGTTCACCCACATGACTTAAAATAAGGGTCGAATATAGCCAAATTCCAAACTACTACCGAACAGTATTTGCTATTATATTAAATTCATCTCTAATTCCTTCTTCTAATTCAACCTTTTGCCTGTCCCTTGCTCAAAATTGCGTTCGCTTTCCTTTGGGTTCAGGATGACCCCAACCAAACGGTTATATAATTCACTGACAAAACATGAAGAAATGTTACACATAAATCACAAAAGAAAAGGGGAAAGCCCCGAATAGTGTTTTTCTCGATTTGTTATTGGGTTGTAAGCGCGATTAACACTAAATAACACAAGTAGAAGAGCGCACAAAACCGCTCAATCGTTTTTTTAATTCCGCCTGGGGTCAAATAGACCCAAGGGACAGGCAGAAGGTTAAGGGTTAATCTGCGTAAAGGATAAAGACGTTATTTTCGTTCAACGAATCTTATTCTCAACAGCTTGAGAGTTACGTCTGAACCACCCTGTTAGTATAGTTCACTCGCTATTTCCAAGTTTGGTTATCATGTCATTGCCGACATCTGGTGTTACCAGCGACACGATAAAGAACAGGAAAAACTAAAATATTACTTTGGAACAGCAATTACGTTTTATAAAACATTTGCGTTGAATGTTCGCCATGTCGAATTGTCTATCAACGTTCAAAAGCGACATTCACTTTTGCCTCTACTTTGTCTATGAATCACAACGTTCATACTGGTGTTTGCTTTTGATTTAGTGTGTTCTGACGATAAGGCGCGCTGTCGTTTGCCGTGAAAAGTGGGTGTGCATTGTGGGAAGGGGAGCAGCGTTACAATCGCAAGGGTGCGTACGGTTTAAGTAGGCGGCAACCTTGACCGTCAGCCACATTTGATTTCACTGGTTCTCACTCGGTGCATTTTTCCCTGAGCCCAGATTGACCCATGTTTTGAATCTATTTCTGTTGTGCTTATCAGCTTTGAATTCGTGCCGCTAATACAACTCGTTACGTCAGGCAGCAGGCGGCCGCAATTTGATAAGAACGAGCATTCCGCGAAAACGTTTATTACTCACTGCTTTCGTTGTGCCTCGCTGTGCTGATTGTAGACAGACAAGTTTAAGCCAACATCTAAATAAGACCAAATTATGGCTGTTTCTAAACTATAAAAAGGGTCCAAATTGCATCAGCAATTTCCACTGTAAGCTGCTCCTTGCGTTGACACCCAACGCCATCTGCTCACAACACCTCTGCCTCTTCCATAGAACATCAAATGCCGGCAAAACAAAATAAGCGCGCCAAATTTTTGCGCTCTCGCACATCCAGCTTCGCGGTGGCCAGTCTTTCTCTCCATTGCAGTCGGATCGGCTGAAGGGGAATGTGGTTTGCGCGTCATCACAACAAACATTTGCAAATCGAAAAAGAACACATCAGCGACAACGAATGGGCCATGCGAAGAGCAACACATGGAGAACATTGAAGGGGCAGACAGGAGTGTAAGCGTTGCCGTCAGACTCAGCTGTTTGGCTGTTTGCCGAGAGCACTGGAAGCAGCCGAAGGTAAATAACAAAAGTAAATACGAAGCAACTCTCAAAGCAAGCCAGCAACAAGCAGTAAGAAGAGTGTTGTTGTTGCTGTCACCATTGCTGTCAGCGTCAGCGCAGGACGCTGACAGCGCTTGTGAAATTGCAACTTTCAGTTTTTCGATTCACTACGAAGGTCTTTAAAAGCCAAAAAGTGTTCAATCCAAAATATAATTTACTTACTTAAAATAGCTTTTCAAAGAAGATCTAATAGATGTATGTATATGAATATGAATAAAATAATATATAATGATATTATCTTTGATATTTTACGCTGTTCAATCCATAAGTAGATTAAAATCAGATTCCATGAATGGCAGCACATCACCTTTTCATCACATTTCAAAACAATGAGTCGAGCCTCCACCACCCGATAACCGCTTCGTTTTACAACTCGTTCAACGGAACCAGTCATCAGAACATTTAAAAGAAAATATTGGTTGTCTGCTGTTATATAATACAATGCATCACAAAGAAGGGTCGGAGTTATGTAATACGATAAATGATTCGTCATAGGTCGCGGTTTTTTATAGAGTACATGTTTTTACACTCAAGGAATCTTTAGGACTGTAAGACCCATTATGATTATATTTTATACAGCTCTACAGTTTGGGTCAACATCTTTGTGCTTACTGGCGCTTCACAAAGCATAGTAAACTATGCGTGTACGTTTTAGCTAATTACAGTGAAACCCACTTAAGTGCCTTCCTTCTTTAGTACCTACACCGATTAAGAAAGCAATATTTGTGAACACTACGCGCAATGTGTGCTTAAGTACTCGACCCGCTTAAGTACTTTAATTTATAGGTGAGTTACTTAGCCGGGTTGTACTGTGCCAGAAAACTGAAATTATTGTCGTAGTTATCTATTACGCAGTAAAAACCCCCTACAGCACTGGCAATTTAATCTGTTTTTAGGGTGATAACCTTCTTTGTGTTGTTTTGATTAATTTTAAATTTACAAAGATATCGTAATCACAGTAAAAAGCCTATAAAAGTTATAGGTTGATCTTAAGGCGTAACAACATGTAGTATACTACTGTGTCCAAAAAATAAGGTGACATTTGAATTTATGAATTATGAATTATGAATGCATTATGAATTCCTTCCGCCCGGCCAAACAGTCAACAAGAAATATTATTTGAACGTTATGCGTCGTTTGCGTAACGCTATCCGCCTAAAAGGCCGGAATTGTGGAAAGACAATTCTTGGTTTTTACACCACGATAATGCACCATCCCATACTGCACTCGTAATTCGTGATCATTTCGCCAAAAACTCAACCCATATCGTTCCGCAACCACCGTATTCACCTGATCTGGCGCCGTGCGACTTCTGGCTGTTCAGCAAGCTCAAAAGACCGCTCCGGGGACACCGTTTTGATACGATAGAGGAGATTCAAGCCGCAGCGAAGACGGAACTGAAGGCCATCCCGGAAAGTGACTACAATCAGTGTTTCGAAGATTGGAAAATCCGTTGGCATAAATGCATTGCATCGGGAGGGGATTACTTTGAAGGGGGTGAAATTGATTTGGAAGAATAAATAAAGAATTTTCAAAATAAATACAATGTCACCTTATTTTTTGGACACAGTAGTATGTGCATATCTTCAGTTATAATTTTTAGAAATTTCAACTAAAACCAAAGTATTATTGATAGCATGTAATAGACATTTTTGTCTTTGATAGGAGTTTGCATTTAAAAAACCTTTGTTTATTTAACTAATAAAATAATTCATGCTTCTGAGGGTTGAAAACGACATAAAATTTAAAATGGCACCTCATGTTTAAAGACCCTGTATTACTTTTACCAACCGCAGAGTACAAAACGGTCTTACAAACCGAAACAACCACCTGTTATTAAATAAACAAAAACAAAATGCCTGTTGAAATTAAAAGTGTTGCGAGGCAACGTGTGCTAGTGGGCATGAATCAGCAACACACAACAGCTGATGCGTGCTGCATTCAGTGGCTAGTGTGACGATGTTGTCGTCACAGTGCGGTTGATAAGAAATCAAAACAACAATAACAAATTACAACTGCTGGTGGCAGAGTGCTAATTTGCAGCAACAAACCACTGCGAATTCGAGCAGACACTGAGCCAAGCACGTGCACTGGCTTCGACCTAAACTAGCCAAAACGGCCGGATGTCACAGCAGCGCTGCAATTGCAACCACCACCACAGCTGGCCGTCCAAAGAATCGAGAACATTCCACAATCAGCGAACAGCGTTGCATGTAGATGCCTTGGCGGCCACAAAGATCGCTGCTTACCTTCGTCCAATGGTGCGTTCGCTGTTATCATCGTCGTCGCAGTAGGGAATGGCAGCAGCGCGTCGCTGTGGACTCAATACGGGTGGCACTTTGAGCGGGTCCGCTTCTTGGGCGGCAGCAATGTTACTAAAAGCGGCTGCGGCCACAATTGATGTGAGCATTGTTAGATGAAGCAATGATTTTCGACACTTGCGAATGGCATTAAAATCGCACTGAATGCCCATTCTTTAATTAGTTGTGGGGCTCGACGGCCTCAATTGGCTGACGGCGGCGACGCCACTACGACTGCACTGTCTGCGTCGACTGCGACCGAACTACACAACGACCACTAACGACAGCAGCAGCAACACGAACAGTGCGCACGGAAGACGAGCTGTCCAATTCACGCAAGACGAGGACCAGTGGAGCAACGCGCAGAGCACCCATTAACATCAGTGCCCGTCTCGGCATACCTTCGTTCTTATTACGCACACAATGCACAAAACCCGAATTCCACTGCAGGAAAATTTATAATTTTGTTGCACACTTTCTTATTTTCACACGAGTTCTGGGTGAAATTTCTATCGTTTCTTTCGAATCGGCAGCGAATATGCGACACACTCGACGCACGAAACCTCGCAATCAAAACTCAAATGTCAAATTTCCACTCGTTCTTCCAGGCGACGGCACGAAGCGAAATGTCAAAAATGCCAGGTGTTTGCCGAGTGCTGCCAAGTTTCTGGAAAACTGCTATTGGAATGGAGCGTTGCAGAACAAAAGCGGCAGAATAATTCAAATTAGTGTCCACAACCTGTGGATGTAAACATTTGAAAACTTACGTGAACAGATGCAAGCATCATACAAAAAATGGTATCATGGTTGTAAGTAAAAAATGCCAAGCATTATAGTTTTGAAGCTGATTATCTAATCTAGACGCGGCAAATAAGAAATTAGCAATAGGTTCTCATAACTGATAAATGTTATTTTATTAATTTCACTAATTTCGTTGTTTATGATTTTACTTGTTGTCGTTGCTTCAGAAAATCAAATAAAAATTAAGTCGATTCCCTTCACATATTTATATTTTGACTGTGTCCTACAAACTTCAAACATTTACGTTCAATCATGGTACAACAAAAATATTATTGTACCATGCGTTAAAATGTTCCGTATTCGTACTCGATTCAATCCGCGGTACCTCCGTCTAGAAAATAAAACCCACTTTTATTTGAAATTAGCTTATTTAATGTATTTTGTAATGTTTAACTTAGATTTTTCTCGCATTTATAAATTAAAAATTGTAATTTACGGAAAAATAATAATAATAATCAAGCGCTTATCAAGTACGAAATATGATAAATTTTCCTGTTTTTTCCTTTTCACCGCAATAGCAAGTTTGTTTTTTTTTTAATCTGTGGCGCAAGCTCCGGCTACATCTTATTCCAAAAACGCATAAAAACAAAAAATATGGGAAATCACTTTCACAAAGAAATGAAAATTGTAAAATGTATAATAAAAAAATACAAAAAATACAAATGAAGAGAGAAAATCATGAGGAATGCAACAATTTGAATTGTTTTGTTTTCTGTTTCTGCGACTGTTCTATTTGACAGGCTACAATTTTATCAATAATTATATATGTATTATATTTATTAAATTTGTATGATTTAGTCTTGTTGCTGTGCCAGACGCTGCTTAGCCGTCTCAATACACTCCTTCAGTGTGTTGCTGAATTGCTTCGCCAGATCGGCGTTCTTGAAGCGCACCGCCAGCTTCTCGAGTACGCCCTGCGACGATTCGGCATAGTTTAGCGTCGCCCACAGGAAACTCTTCGGATTGTTGTTCATGTTACTGAAGCTGAAGTCGGCGCCGACCGCATGATTCAATACCAGCTTGTGAATTTGCTCGCGACGCATCAACATGCGGAACGTCTGTTGGGCGGGGTGCAGAAGTATCTTTAGTTCCCCAACACCTGTTGCACAATAAAAAATCGATTAAGTAATTAATAAAAAAGCAAACAAGGCAACTCGCACTATCTACGCACCGCGCTCCTTCCACTCTTTGGTGTTTGCATCCCAACGGTAGAGCGTTGCTCGTTCGCCAAACAGCTTCGTCTCTTCCTCTTCGCCAGTACTGACCACAATCTCGTTGGGCAACGCTATTATCGGCTCAAAATGCGGGTCGTAGTTCTCATCGTCATCGGCATTTTGCGTCGAATCGTTTCCAGCGTCATCCTTCGATTTAGAGACGTTGAACGAATTACTGTTGTTGCTTGCCTTGCGGAAACTAGCAAACGCATCCTGGTCCGTCAGGCCAATGAAACCGCCTGGAGGTTTCTCACCCGGCTGCGTCGTTGTAGATCCAACAGTTGCTTTGGCCGCTAAGCTGGCGAAGTCAACAGCACCCACCTTGGTTGAAAGATCAGCGAAACTGGGCGCCCCAGCGGATGGTTTCGTCTGTTCCTTGGTAATATTGGCGAATGGGGAGCCGCTGGTGTTCGTATTGCCGCCACCGAACATGGAGGATTGCGTGTTAGCGGTATTACCAAAACCAGCGAATGTCGAACCGAATATGGAGCTGCCGGTGTTGACGCTATTGCCAAAGCCGTTATTATTGCTCTGTGCCAAATTACCCATGCCGCCAAATAACGACTTGCCGGTGTCATTAGCTGATGCATTCGTTTTGCCATCGAAAAGCGAGGGACCACCGCCAAAGATTGGCTTGCCGCCGAAAATTGAACCACTGCTGGCGCCGGTAGCATTGCCGCCGAAAATGGATTGGGGCTTGTCGCCGCCAGCGTTGGCATCGCATGCCTTCAGCGAGGCACTCGCATTGCCGAAAATTGAGGGTGTCTGCCCAAAGATTGGTTTTTTGTCTGCGTTAAAGAAAACAATATTAATGTCATAAATGAAAATGTAACAACTAATCAAACTTACCGCCGGCGCCGCCTCCGAAGAGAGAAGTGCCGCTAACTCCGCCACCACCACTGTTGCCAAACACAAAACCACCAGTGCCGCCCATTTTGGGTTCATCCGTCTTGTTCGAACTGTTTAGCGCGGCCGTGAATGAGAACGCACTTGCCGTCTTCTCGCCCGTGCCAACGCTGCCAAAAGCGGTTGAATTGGCTCCACCAAAGCCAGAGAAAATGTTCGTTGTTTCACTCGGTTTTGCGACGTTGCCTGCTGTGGTGGGTGTGCTGGAGGTCGTTGAAGCCACGGCCGGGGACAAGGCGCTCTGCTTCAACAGTGAACGGCTACCACTGTTGGGCGCAGTGGTGGGAGTCACTGGGGCGACAGGAGTTCCCACGGCGGCAGCCGACTGTGTAGTTGTTGTGTTGGTAGCGCTAGGCGTGCCAAAGCTGGGACGTGGTGTCGCGAGTGCGGGCAATTCCATTGGGCCCAGAGGAGTCTGGCTTTCCTGCTGGTCGGCGTACACTTCATCAAGTTGCGGTGAGGCGAATACAAATGCGTCAGGATCACAACCACGACAGCCGGGACAGGCGGGTTTCGGGGTAAAGAACTCGTAGGGTAGCTGCAATTTATCGGCGGTCTTCTTTTCAAGCTCCGACAGTTCGGGTTCTGATGTTTGCGGCACTTTTGTGGGGGTTGCCAGCAAAGCGTTGTTTGCGCTGGCATTGCCACCAGCATTTTCAATAGGCACAGAAGTGCCGGCAAGCGCTTCACTCACTGCGTCCATGAAACTCAACGCAATTTCTTTGCTCTTGAACCGCAGCGAGAACTTCCCCAGCTCCACAGAGCCCTCACTGAAATCGTTCACCACAAACAGCCACGACTTGTCATCCTTGTACTTGTACTCCACATCGTCGTTAAGTGCATGATTGAGACATATTTTCAGCACCTGGTCGCGGCGCATCACAACACGCAGCTTCTCTGTCTCCTTATGCCGCAAGATCTTCAGATCGCCCACACCACGTTCCTTCCACTCGCCATCGGAAAACCGATATAATTTCGCTCGGTGCACGTACAACAGTTCCTCATTCTCCTCGCCGGTCTTCACGTCAATCTGTGCAAGCATCAAAATATATTAGAAATTTATGGTTGCCAAACTTTCAAAATGACACATTTGGTCTGGGCCAGGTTGGTCGAATTCAGAATGTTTAGAATTCATTCAAGCTTACCTTATCTGGCAATGGTATGACGGGCGTAAAGTACGTGTTGTTCTCCTCCTCCTCATGGTAGTCACCGTCGTCGCCCTCGTCACCAGCGCCATCAGCATCACCTCCGCCACCACCAAACTTCAGCGGACTCTTGCCCACCTTACCGGGGCTCTTCGGCTTCAGCGTGAAATTAAAGTCCTTTTTGTCCAGAGAAAATGGCGCGGCGACTGATTCACCGCCACCTCCACCAACGGCACTTCCCTTCGATTGCATGTTAAAGGAAAACGTGGGCTTGGTCAGCGATGTAGAGGTGGCATTGGCTGCAGGCGGTGCAAAGCTGAACGACTTCGTGCCATCGGTGGTGTTACTATTCGCCGCTAGGCAGCCAAACCCGAGTTTGCCGGGATCTGACTGCGTGGTGGTGGGCGCACCGAAAGTAAAGCTCGGTGGAGCGGGTGCAACCGGTTTGGCTGCATCGCTGCCATTGGCAGCGGCAGCAGCAAAGCCAAAAGTGAATTTCTGCGAGGGATTGGACAGCGAAAGCACGCTATTGGTGTCCTCCTTCTTGGGCACAGTGTCGTCCTTGGGTGCATCACAAGCCTGGCAGTAGTTCGCGTCGGCGGCATTACTCAGATAGCACGCCTGACAGGACCACGAGCCCGCCTTCGGCTTGAATTGGTCGCCAAATCCGGTGGCACTGGGTTTGGGCACTACAATTGTTGGTGCCGCAGCAGATGGCTGAGTGTTTGTGGTTGTTGTGCCCACGCTCGAGGGCATGCCAAAGCTGAATGTCGACTTGGCAGCGGTTGCGTTCGCCGTTGAACCGACAGCGCCTGCGGCCGCAAAACCAAACGAGAAGGTGCTCTTTGGTGCATTCGTGAGCAGTGAGTTGGGCGCGTCCTTCTTTGGCACCGTGTCGTCTTTAGGGGAATCGCAAGCTATGCAGTACAATTTGTCGGCCGCGTTGGAAATATAGCAGGCGGAACAGCTCCACGCACCCGCCTTTGGCTTGAAGGCATCTCCGAAACCTTTCGGTATTTCCTTGCTTATTTTCTCAGTCTCTTTGTCCTGCGCATTCTGCTCCTTCTGCCTCTGTTTGTCCTCGGCTGCCTGCGCCTTCACATTGCCCTCTTCCGCTGCAGCAGACATGTTGGCCTGCGCCTTGAGCACGGCCTCGTGGAACTGCTGGCATGTTTCGGGCGCCTTGAAGCGCACTGTCAGCATTTCCGTGATCAGCTCATTTTCCGAGTAGTCCTGGCCGGCCCAGCTGAGTGCTGTCTGCGAGTTCTTGGCATACTTGAAGATGGTGTCCTTGTACAGGCGCTGGTTGCAGCACAGCTTGTGCACCTGCTCGCGCCGCATCAGCAGTCGCACCTTGTTCACGTCGTCTTTGTCCTGAAGCAGCTTGAAGTTGCCCAGACCGCGCTCCTTCCACTCGCCCGCCTCCTTGTCGAAGCGCAGCAGTTTCGCACGATGTTCGAACAACACGATCTCGTTCTCCTCGCCGGTGTTTACCTCCACAAGGTCAGGCAACGGTATGACGGGATTGAATGTGGCGGTGGGCACGTAGTCATCATCCGTTTCGGAGACGTTCGACTTGTTCAGCGCTGACGATGTGGAATCCGCTGCCACCGATGCGGGCGGCGTGACGGCGCTAACTTCCGTATTCGGCGTTGCACCTGCAGTAGAGCGGATGCTGAATGGCGACTGGAAGGCGGGCAAATTTATAGCGCTAAACGGCGATTGCGAGGGAGTGGTTGTCTTGCCCATATTGCTGAATATGTTCGCGAACGGCGATGCGTTGCTCGGTGGCGGAGCGTTGGGCGCTGGGGTGCTTGTTACCGCCGCATTGCCCGCCTTGTCGAATGAGAAATTTGCAAATGGCGAGGCGATGGGTTTTGCGGAGTCCGCTGCCTTGCTGGTGGGCGGAGTGTCGACGACATTGTTCGCAGCCATACTGAAGCCACCGAAGAGCGTCTTGGATGTGGTAGTGGTGTTGGTGGCCGGGGCAGGAGCGCCACTGCTACCCGCTGCAGTTGCGATTGGTGTTATAACGTGTATTGAAGCAACGCTGGCCGGCACTCCTCCTGTAGCAGCAGAACCCTTGGAGGCGGGAGTGCTAGTGGCGAAGTTGGTCACGGCGCTCTTTGCTAGTTCAAATGGCTGCAAAACTGCTGGTTTACGATCTGTGTCCGTTTTGTCTTTCGGCTCAGCCATCTTAGCAGTCGGGGCAAGTACCGTATTGTTGCTTTTCTTTGCGTCTAGTTCTTCAGCTTCCTTCTGTGCCTTTTTGAAAGCATCATAGAACTGCTGCGAAGACTCTAGCAGCTTAAAACGCACAAAGAATCGCTCCACTTTCAGCTCTTCGTCGGCAAAATCGTTCGCTATCCAGATGTGGCCTTTATCATTCTTCGGCGTGGTCAGCATTAGTTCCTTTGTGATTTTGTGATTAGCACAGATTTTGTGCGTCTGATAGCGACGCATTAAAATGCGCGAGTACCCATCCTTGTTCTTTAAGATTTTAATATCGCCAATGCCACGCTCTTTCCAGTCCTTGTCAGCGAAGCGGAACAACTTGGCGCGGCAGCAGAACATAATCTCCTCGTCTTCCTCGCCCGTCTTCACCTCGATCTCGTCGGGCAGCGGTATGATTGGCTTGAAGTCGGGACGCGGGTCATACTCCAACTCGGGTTCAGTGCCGCTGCGGTTAAAGTCGCTGGACACACTGTCGCTGGTCTTGTTTTCCGCAGACTCGCTTGCGTTCGCCGCTGCGGCCAGTGACTGCGCCTGCTCTATCTGCGGCTTGAAGCTGAAGGTGGTACTGCTGATGGATGTCGCTGGCGGCACTGCTGCCTTGTTGCCGCCACTGCTGCCGCTGAATATCGACGTGGCCGATGAAGCGGGCGTCGACAAACTGCAGCCAAATCCGGCAAACGGGCTAGCCGTGGAGGTGCTGATTGCACTGCCTCCCAGTCCAAAGCCCGCAAAACCACCGCCGGTTGCAGCGGTCGACATGACAACAGGTGCAACTGCGGTCGCTGCTGGTTGCGGCTGTGGCTGCAATACGGTGTCGGGTGTCTGCACGAGGCTCGGTTTGATGTGGTGGGATGGTATGGTGACACTCAGTGTAGGCTGCTGGCTGTGTAGAGTGGCGCTGTTGGGATTCGGCAGTGGATCCGAAGTGGTAATCACTACATTAGCGGGCGGACCTTTCTCCACAGGCTGATTGTTGAGCGCCTTGTTGAACTGCACGGGCACTACCGGTGCGGGTGGCTGTACCATAGGCGGTGGAATGGAGCCACCCATTGGCGGAACAGCAATAGGCGCAATGCTTGTGGTGGGCGGCACCAGCTGTGGGATCGACATGGGCTGTGGTACAGGTGTCGGCGCAGCAATTTGCTGCTGCGGTTGCGTTAGCAGACCATACAAATTACTCGGGCGACCGTCGGGCGTAGGTGCTGGCAGCAAGGGGGTCGATTGTGGCATTGTAAAGTTCATGCCTGCGCCGGAGTCCATGTAGGGCAAAGGAAGAGCATTTCGTTGTCCTGCAAAAAATAAAGGAATATAATTTAAAATTTCATTGCACAATAAAAAAATAAAGTAGGCTTGGGATTGTCAAACGGTGTCGTTTAATTTTTCATACTGGAACCTGCATTTCTCCCCAATACATACCCAATAATGCTCCGGCCCCGGCCGCACTGGACTGCGAGTTCATCATGTACTGCTGTGTGTAGTAGTAATTCGGATTGAATATGGGACTATTGTAGGCGGCAGCGGCCATGGCATTCTGCTGCATTTGCATTGTGTTGCGCTGCTGTTGCTGTGTATGGGCGAAGGGACTAGCCGTGGGGCCATTCGCCACCGACGGGAACATGCTGTTCGCTGGTGGCAAGTGCGACTGGGGACCTTGCTGGTACAGTTGATTCTGGAGCGCATCCTCGATCATGTACAGATCGTCCAGCACGTGAGAGGCATCGTCGCGTGATGGCGGATTCGATGCTATGCGCGTGCGCTTAACCGCCTCCTCTAGATTGGCGATTTTGTCCTTTAGTGATGTGATTTCTTTACGCATGGAGAGCATTTCGGGTTTGATGGTATCCACAAGTTCCTCCTTGACAAAACTGAGCGTGGTGGCCATTTGTTTCACCAGATTCTCCATCTCTGTGTTTCGCGGTGAGGCAATCAGTGCTGCGGCAGCTGCTTCGCGTCGCGAACGATTAATGCTGATGTTGGTGGGTACCATGTCGGGATAGAAGTCAGTCTCAGCATCTTCGTAGGTGCTGGAATTGTTGTGGCCGCCAATAGGGGTGCCATAGTTGTCATTGCCAAACTTCACCGAGGCCTGCTGTAGCCGCTTCAGCTCAGTATGTATGATCGAGTTGAGTGGGTGGTTCGGGTCGGTTTCAGTATTCTTCAACAACATCAGCGTCTGGTTCAGACACTCGCTCGCACGATCCAAATACATACGCTTCGCCTTCTTTGGCGTTTTGTTAGCCTCATCCAGCTTGCGGTAGGCTTCAGCCTGCAAGTAAGTTGCAAATGGCAACTGAATGCCCGCCAGCTCTTCTATGAGGTCTTCGTACTCGGCTTTCTTGAAGTAACGTGTGGCCAGATACGAAACGGCGTCTTCAGCAGCATTAGCCACCACACGTTCCACGGCCGACGTATTCGCCTTGGCGTATTTAAAGTACTTCCGGAACGGTTCCAGCACACCTTTGTTGTTCATCTTCACCATATTGAGACCGTACTTGTAGACGCTCTCGGCGCGAGCCTCTAGGAACGCTTTCTCCACCGGTTTCACAATGTCCTGTGCGCGAGCCACGAATATTTGGCCCAACTTGAAAACAATCACCATGTCGATTTTGGGACCGTTTATGCCGCGCACCGCCTCAATGCCAAATTGCAGATTGGCGCGCAACTCAGCCAAGTTATCGCTGCTCAAGTTCTTGTACACCTGGTAGGCGGCCAGCCACCAGTTGGCCTGCTCCTCAGTACACAGTTGTCCGTGCAAGTTCACAAAGGGGAGAATGCGTGGCTTGCCGGCAGCGCTGCGATTGCCCGAGTTGTAATTATCGAAGGCTTCGCGCTCCACCTGCAACATGCGCTTGGCCTGAATGGTGGCCGCGTATAAGAACGTGTCCACGTCCAGCTGGTTCAGGGACTCGGCGCCGCAGAAGGCCAAGTTGTGCGTGGAGAAGTTCAAGCCGCTAAAGTACTTGGCCCGTACGTATGATAGGTTGTCGTTACCCAGGCAGAGGTAGACCATATGCTGTAATGATTGTGGTTTCAAGTACTGGGCCGCCTCTTCATAGCGTTCCACATCCGCGTAGGTGGGCAACTCGAACTCGGGTTCGGCCAACTTGGGGCTCTTAATCAGCAGGGAGCTCTGTTCCTTTACCTTCTGATCGCTGTTGCAGAAAAGCAGCGCGAACACATTGCGTCGCCACTGGCGGTCCGAACAGGTTTGGCGAATTTGTGCCAGCAGCTCGTCGCAGTTGCTCCACAGTTGCGGCTGATTGCCAAGCATGTTGTTGATTTGAAGAGTTGCGTTCTCCTTGTCGGTCGTCTCGTCAGCGATGCAGGTGAGCAGCGTGCGACCAGCCTAAAATGTCAATCAATAAATCAAATATAATTTGTGTAAGCGATTATAAAAAGAAAATTGCAAATAGGATATTTTGAGTGAAAGTTTCCTACCTGTGCACAACGGAATGAACCCTCGCGATTCCATAACTGAATCAGCTGTTTACCCTGTTCGTCGCAGTGCTTCATCCAGGGCTCCTTGTTGTCAGGCGCCTCGATTTGGAATGCCAACAACAATAACGGCAGCACTGCCTTCACAGTCTCCTTCCATTTGTTCTTGTTCTGCAGCAGCTCTCGCTTGAAAATCAACGAGGCCGCGTGCAGCAACACTTGGCCGCGATAGTGGTCCAGAAAGAGTGAGACCAGTTCGCGCTGCGTAGACAGCTTATCCGACAGCTGTGTTATCTTAAACAGATACTGGTCCAGGTTGAAGAGCAAATTCGCCGTTTCGGTCACTCCACCCGTGGCAGAACCCACGGCCAACGAGAAGCTGATGTACACCTGACGCTCCAGGCAGATGACCAGCAACAGCCAGAACTCCCAGTCCTTCTTGGTGTTCGGCATTTGCTCGTACTTGCTCAGCACCAGCCAAACGATGTTATACCACTCGCTGCTGCTGGTGAAGTGGTCATTAAGACTCATCTCCAGGTTGTAGATGTACTTGAAGGCTTCCAGTATCTTGTTCTGCTCGATGTAGTTGCGCATGAGACGCACGCGCAGCTGCACATCGTTGGGCCGGGCGCTGATCTCCTTCTGAATCATGTCCTCCACCTGATTCGTTTCCAAGTTGTCCTTGTTCATTAGCTTGAGGCGCAGCGAGAAGACTGCATCATGCTGTACTTTCTCCGACTCAGCGAGGTCACACCAGTACTTGGCTTTGTTTGGGTTCAGGTTCTTGTCCTCCAGAAGCAACTGGCACACCTCGGTCAGCACGTCCGGTTGTTTGGGATTCAGTTGCAGCGAGCGCTGGTACGACTGCAATGCCTTGTCAGGTTTTTTCAGACGCTGAAAACACTGACCGAGCAGCTTATGGGCCTGATCGTTATCCTCTTTGACAGTCAGGTAGGATGTAAGATATTGCTCGGCAGAGGCGAACTCATTGATTTTGTAATACAGTTTGGCGATGGTGAAGCTTCGCAGTTGACGCTGCATTAGAAGAATTAATATATTTTTTATATAAGGGATATTTTAACTTAAAAGCTAGGATTATAGATTAGTTAAACGAAATCAGCTTGCGCATTCATTGAAGTGGAGACTTTTAGAGTCGAAACAATGTATAACAACTCTTAAATAATCATAAATCCATAGAGTATACATAAACAATATTTTAGGTTTTATTATTTTTACGCTTTAACACTACAAAGACCGCAAGTTTTCCATTCCTACAAAGACTACATATTATATCCGCTATCTCGAAAAGTACACATCGGATTGGCTAATTGTAATTGTAGAACTAATTGTAGAACCCGATAAAAAAAAATAAAAGTAATTGAAGCAAAAGTTGATAGAAATACTAAAGAAAATATAGATATTTATAAATGAAATACCGTCAAAATTACCGCAACGGTCTTTCTAGTGTTAAAGAACTTGGGCTGATTTAAAATTATCATTCCTCAACATAGCTTAGCACAAACAGTAGCATGGTATCTATAGGTACCCCATTTCCATCACAAACCAAAAGTTAGGTTCTTCCCAGCAGAAGCCATCAACAAAGCCAATTCAAACAATCGAAACATCTGCCTGCCAGAATGGCGCTTCAATTATTCATTAATCGCTGCAGAGTTGCATTTCGAGCCAATTTAAGCCTCCAAAGACCTAATAGCAATCAGCAAAATGCAACGCTACATCTGTTTTGAAGTTAGCAACGGCTGTCTCATCGGCTGCTGCCGACGACTGCGGCGAAAAATCACCACCACAAAAAATGAAAACGTTCATAACCTCACTTTTTCAGAGTCAGTTTTTAATTCAGTTATTTCGCTAAAAAAAAAAGCATACAACTGGCAAAAAGCATTTCATGTTACTCCTTAAAAACGTACAACTGTACGCCACCAAATTCAACTATTCAAAAGGACAAGCAAGATTAGCAGCAAATTAACAAGCGATGGCGGCCGTGCCAACAACAAACAAGCACCCCGTCGGTAGCACGCTGTAGCTTGCAAGGATTTTCTTTTGTTGTTACATACGCGTTCTGAATTTCATATTATATAAGATAAACACACAGTCGACACCAGCACACGACCACTTCAGGGCCACCAGCCAGTGCCTGGCACCACTCACCTCCGTCTCTGAACGCGCTTTGGACAATGCGCTCCGCACATGAGCATCCACCTCCTTCTTGGTCTTGTACATTTTACGTTTGGTATTTCCAGAAATTACGTTTCACTCTTGATTACTAGTTAACTTGTTTAGGAAGGAAGGTTTCCTTTCCTTCAATTTGGAGCGCTATGCAAATTTTGTCTTCCACTTTTCCTTCCCGTTTGTCGTATTCAACTTACAAATTTCTCTTTGCGTTCTTTACAATTTTGTTTTATATCCTATAACGCAATTGACGTGTATTCTTTTCCGAATTGATGTTTCACAAAGCGTTTGCTCACTTTTTAAATTCGCTTTTCTTTTATTGTACTTTTTTCACAAAATTCTTCAACGTTTTCAGCGCGCTCGTTCATCAGAAGAATTTCGCAAGTGGCGGCGTTTCGCTTCTCCTTCGTCGTTCGTTCGTTCGTTTGTTCGATGGTATCCGAAAGACCAGTGTTGCCAAGTTCTAAAACTGCTGGTACAAGTGAATTGTAGTAATGCGATTTGCATGGCAGACACGACATTACAATATTCTGTAACAAAACGATATATACGTAGATTATGTCAACAATTTTGGAATTTATAAATATTGATATTTCGCGGTTTTATAGGTGACTATGTGTAAAATAAGAATATATTTTTGCAAAAATTATGTTTCAGTCCAGAGTATTGGTAACCCTGTACACTTTCGAAAATCGTAATGGCTACATAAAGCAACCGCTGCTAACTTCGCGTACATTGGACCTACTTCCTTTTCCGTGTTAGCTGTGAAAGAAGAAACATGCCGGTGGGTGTCAAATTCAACGAAAAAAAATCATTTACAAGTGAAAAATTGCAAATGCCAAAACAAATTGTGAATGGAATGAGAGTGGAATGCCTGGTCTAAATACCAAGTGTGGTTTTTGCGTGAAATGTTGCTGCAAAGTGAAAGAAACTGATGTTGGAAAGTTTTGACAGCTGCATTGGGCCATCGAAAATGCAGTGCGTGTGTGTGTGCGCCGTGTACACATGGCCACAGCAGGCATGGAGAAGTGCAGAGCCAAGATATTTGCGTGCCATTGCAAAATTTTGAGGCAGTAGTTAGTGAAAATTCAAGTGTTCAAGAAAATATAGATAAAGTTCGCTCCCAAATCCTGTGCACAGTCAAAACATACATAACCTAAAAGTTGGCAATTGCAATTTGTTGCTTTTTTAGTTAGCGCCTTGACGCTGGAAGTGGTTTTCTATGCTAAAGCACATAATAGTTTCGTAAAACTAATGATTGAATGTTTTATTGCAGCTAGCAAAAGATCTACTACACCCTTTGCCCGCTGAAGAAAAGCGGAAGCACAAGCTGAAGCGTTTGGTGCAGCACCCCAACTCCTACTTCATGGATGTCAAGTGCCCCGGCTGTTACAGAATCACCACAGTCTTCAGTCACGCTCAAGGCGTTGTGGTGTGCATGGGATGTGCCACAATGTTGTGCCAGCCCACTGGAGGACGCGCCAAACTCACTGAGGGTACGTCAATGACTTCTATATCGATTGTGTGTTTCCCCTAATGGCATTTTTCTTTTCTTTGCTTGCAGGTTGTTCATTCAGAAGGAAGCCCCAGTAGATTTAGTTGTCCACGCAATTATTACCTTTTTTAACAGAAAGAACGAAAGAAAACCAATAAAATAGAAAACCTTTCATCCAGAAGAGAGCAAGCGTCGTTTTTCAATTGACTTGGAAGTGTGCCTTGCTCCCGCTGCATTGGAATGACCTGTGCATGTTTGAATTCTGGCAAAAGACGGCGAGAAACACTGTTTAAGTAAAGCGTGAATTGTTTTTATAAGAACAAGAAGCAGTCAAATCGACAAATCACACAAAATATGAGATATCTGGTATTTCTGTAAAATACACAATTGTTTTCTTTTAAATCACCTACGATTGGACGTGATATTTCATTTGTGGCAGATAGTGTTGGGTGTAATAGCGCGGGAGCGAAAGAAGATTGAAAGCGGAATGGTGGTGTTTGGGGGAATCTAGAAAAAGAAAATTGAATCGTACAAATTTCACAATAACGCGACAACGGTTTACAGAAGATGGTGCAATGCAAAACGGGGCAATTGGCCATACTGCGAAATATTGGAGTAATTTCGTGTTTATACGAAATTGCGTACAAAAGCATTCACTGCATAAAAGTTTTGCCTATAAACAAAAAATTAAGTGACCATACAAAAAAATGCATTTGTTATATTTTAATTAGCAGTTAACAAATTAAATAAAAATAATACTATAAAATCGCACAATATGCATGAAAAGTGTTTTAAAAAAATTGTGAGTGTTGAGCAGAGATATTTGAAACGTGAAACTTGAATTTACGAAAATTTTGTGACCAAATAATTAAGCGTGTTGTACCTAATATCAATATGTGACTACGCTTTGTGTTGTATTCAGTTTATTCTTAGTCCGGGGTCTACGGAAATTGTTTGGGTTTGGTACTATTTTTTTCTATTTTGAATGCAAAAATATTTCGAATTTTAGGAACTTTTTCAGTTGAAAAGTTCGCTTTGCTTAAGTCAAGTTCGGTGGTAATTAGAAGAAAAACGACAAAATTACAGATACGGATTTTCTCGTACATTTTTCAAAGATAAAACTTCAGAAGCAGTATGTCTGTGTGAAAAAAACGAGTTGTCAATAAAAATTTCAATGTAGAAATATGATCTTTGACATTTCTGTACAAAAGCTATAAAGAGTGAATGTCCATGAACTGAATCCAGATCCACCAATTAGTGAAAGTTCCTTTCTGAACAAATTAATATTGTATAGCGATTGTCGGTCGAGTAGTTGGAGTAGAATAAGTTAATTTGAGTTCAATGCATTAGCTGGAAGGATCCAACTTTCGCTTTGGCCTATGTCATTCTCTTTATTCATTCATTTCTATGCACCATAAAAAGTTTAGAATTATAATAGCTTGCCCTTTATTTATTTATAGGTCAGCTTAGTCGTCCAGTAAGCTATTTTTATTTCAATTTAATTTTAACTTAAAATAAATACATTTATTAAACTTTTCAAAACTAGTACATTTGAGTCACCCTCTACTAAACTCGTACGCGTAATTGCAACGCTACGTGCAACTGTTCTAATTGGCAACTCTCCGATTCAAAAATGACGAAACGGTTTCCTGTCGGTCGACCACTCAAATCGAATTTGTCGCAGCAAGAAGCCAAACAGTCGAATTGGCGTTCTTGCTAGAAGTTCTCATTTTAAATCCAATTACACAAAGAGGTAAGCAGAAATTACAACAAAAATAACAAAAACTGCCGCTTTAGATACAACGGCATCAAAATCTGACTAAATTTCGAATACATGTTTATTTGTAAAAATGCAGCCCAATCGGCTCCCGCAGCAGATTCGAAAATAACCGACATTTTGCTCCGTTCGATTCTCACACTTCTCAGCCAATTGCGCACCGCAATGTCTTCAAATCTGCAACCGGGCAGCGAATTTGCCAGCGAACTACTCAATTTTAACATGGAGAGCATTTCGAATGAGCTGAGCGCTTTGCTGATTGGAAACGAATTGGACCTTTCAGCTGTGGCCGGTGCTGGTGGCGTGGCGACAGCTACGACTGGCGTGTCGACAGTAACCAGACAGTCTGGTGCGACAGCTCTCGGTCGCGGCATTGTGGGCGGTGCGAGCGCATGTGCCACCTCGGCTGCTGCCGCTCCCGCTGCACTGAACACCAAGGAGACGGAGATGGCGCAGCTCTATCGCCAGTACTACTACTACCAACAACAGCAGCAGCTGCAGCAGCAACTCTACAATGCCACCAGCGCTGCAATGCAGACTGCCGTCGGAGCACCGGCTCAAAGTGTCACCAATCGCGAATCGGCGCTGCTGTGTCCCATGAATGCCAACACCGGCAGTGGTAACTACGCCAGTGTGCCACCGCTGCCCGTGCAGCTGCGTTCGGAAGTCAAGCAGCCAACTACCGAGTCGACTGCATCGGAGTGCACGTTATCGTCGTCGCCCAAGTTCGAGTTTCATTTTCTACGCTGCCAGTCACTAAGCAAGTCACATCCCACAGCGTCGAATGCAATGCCGTTGCTTTCCAGTGCCACAAATGGCGGGCAGGAGCAGCACTTTGGCAACGGCCGCCGTGGCATTGCGGCCGGCAATGGCTACCGCAGGTTCCAGAAACAGTCAGATACTGCGCCCGAGGAGGAGGTGGACTACGACAAAGTTGTGGTGGACTTGTCGGTGCTGGGACTATCTGAGGACAAGTGAGTGAATAACGAGCTGAAATTTTGGTTTGCCCTAATTGGTACTGTTTCAAGCAGTGTCGAGCGCAACCCTGTGCTGCGATTGTTTGCGCTCTTTCGCCAGATGCACTACTACCTGAACGATGTCTTCCCATCGCCATGGGCTGGCAGCGATGTTGCGAGCGCCGCCACAGGTGAGTCGGCACACACTGGTATCAGCAATGGTAACGGCGCCAACGTCAGCGGCTCCACCAAGCCATCGATGCCCTGCACCATGAACGTGCAGTATCAGGTGAAGCAAGCTGCTCGCAAGTGCACCATCTTTCTGTGCGACATGCAGCGCATCGTCAACGCCAACAAGATGTACAGCCGCGAATTGTATCTGGAGTGTGAGCAGTCGCTGAATATGCTGCGCAAGTTGCTCACACAGTTCGAGGTATTCAAACGCATCGAGTTGGAGCATAAGCGTGGACAGTTTGTGACGGAGGAGGCGCGCGGTGAGTGCTGAAAAATTCTAATCTTGATGGACTTGTTGATAATATTTTCATCATGTCGACATGCCCACACACTTTTCTTCATAGACCCGGCATTGAGTTGCAGGAAGAGTTCTTCCAGTTCACTAGGAAAATCGATTTTGCTATCCGTCCATTTGCCGTCCATTCGTTCATTCCGCCAACCAGCTGTGGCCTCGAAATGTGCCAAAAAACATTTCGCTTCAACCCTAAAAGTCTAGTTAGGAGTGTTAAAAACCAAATCTCCTCAATGTTTAAATAATATATATGCAAGTTTGTAAAATTCAAAGCATTTTTTGTCTGCTCCCGTAGTTAATGAGACTGCTTCGTTAAAATGCAGCTATTTTATTTTGAGGAATAAAATACAGATGAGTCAGTAGAGATATTAAAAATAACACAAATGTCCCATTGTGCCACTTTATTGCATTTTAATTTTTAATTTCAGACGCTTCTAGTTCAAAGTGCGTCCTTCAGTTAGCTTATGTCCACAAAAAATAAATGCGACGCAATTTAAGCATCCAAACTGCTTGGCTGCTGAAGTCATTATACCCATTTTTATTAGCCAATGAGGCAATTGGAAATTAAACTCTACAAAATTTATAACAATTTGTATTGGCAAGCCGACCAAACATGTTTTTGCTGCTGATTGCACAGCACGATCATAAGCCAAAATATTTGTTGAAAAAGAATTTAAATATTAATTTGCTAATTTCTTTGTTTTTCATATACATATTTGCATATTGGCTGCTTTTGGCAAAAACAGCGCAAGCCGAATGCCTGGAGACAGTTGTACAGCAACTCAACGATCAGATACGCGAGTCGCACTTTTATGTGCACATCTTCAACTGGGCCGTGCAGCGCAAGCTTCTTAGCAAATTACAGCCACAATATCCACAACAACAACAGCAACGGCAGCAGCAGCAACAATGTGAGCAGGCGAACAGCACAACTGACGATCTGTTCAACAGCGCCCTGGCAATGCCAGGCAACCAGCAGCACTTTGATTTGTCCGTCGCTGCTGAGGTTGTTACCACTGAGGCTGCAGCAGCTGTCAGTGGCCTTCCCGGTGCTAGTGCCATGACAAACGTGGCGTTGGATATTGGGCTGAACGAACGCATGAGCGCAGACACCGACGTGGATCGCCAGTCGACGCGCTACATTGGCTACAAATGAAGCGCAGTTACTGAGAAATGTCAACACTTTTAGTTTTTTGTTGTCGCTGCTTGTCTACAATGACACTTTTTTTAGTTATCGCTTAGTTTCAATAAGATTGTAAATATTCTCCATAGATTTCACTTAGATTTTATTTTAAAGTTTGTTGCTAGTTTTAATATCACAATCCGTTTTATACTTTTTTAGCTTCAATTTTAAATTATAATTTAATTATTAACTAATTATTAATTTAATTATACACAATATAGATTTTATATTTATGTTTTGCCATTCGCCATTCAATTTTAATTATACGATTGCCATCAAATTATTTCCTAAACTCATTTAATTTTACTTGGCAGCGTAATTTTTGTTAAATATTTATTTTAATAGAATTTACTTATTTAATTGTAGCATATTCCTATATTTACTGATTCAAATTTTTATTATATTAGTTTTTTTTAAAGTTTTACTATTTCAATAATAAGTTTATAATATCAATTTTATGGTTTAAATTGTAATCAAACAAGCCTTTGTTTTAAATTGGTTGTAATTGTAAATTTGTTCGCTTGTTTTTAGTACTATTTTATTTAAATTTAATTACTATTTTATTTAAATTTAATTACTATTTAATTGAAATAGTTTTTAATGATCTGTGTCTGATGAGCGATCATTTAAATATTTCAATGCCGAATCAGTCAAGCACAGAGGCAACGGCGTTTGAAAACTAACTTAACTTTTTGTTTTCCTAGTTATAAAATTGTAAAAGAAACACTATGAATTCGAGTCTGCGCATTCAATTTGCGCCAAATGAACTAAAATTATACCTTGTGAGACGAAAAGTCATTCAAAAAGGATTAAAGAAAAAAGAGTTATTCACAAAAATCAAATTGAAACTTGTTGCGAAACAGTTTTGACGATAGAACTAACTGAACTGATTTACAAAAACTCGTAGTTTAAGAAAGTTATTAAAAAACATTACAAGGCACATTTTAAATAGCCGATTGGAAAGACCGTTAACGTCTCAATGGCACGATTTAACAAAAAGAAACTGAAATGAGTACAAAATCAAATGCTAAAAAAACTTTTGCAAATCAAATCAAAAATACACCAATTCAAAGACATTTTTCAACACAATGTTAACTATTGAACTTTAACCCAAACTTGTTTAAAGCCGCAGAAGAAAACAGTACGATTTAATTTTTAACTTCTTTGATTTTTTAATTTAAGGAAATTTAATGTTAAAAGAAAATGCGTTTCTGTTTGAGTGACTTCTGAAGTGTATCAATTAATTTTATTTATTTTCATAAAGTTTTAATCAATCTCAATAAAAAGTACTACACTCTCCAAATCAACACTAACCATTCTGTTTCAAATGTAATACTGTTTCAAATGTTATTTCACACAACCTGAAGCAGTCTTTTTATTCACGTTTTGTTTTTGTTTTTTTGGTCACAATTTACAGCGTATTATTTATTGCCACGAATCTAGTCCAAGAATAAGTCGGTATAGGAATGCTTATCGAAAACACCCTTCAAGATGCCCTTAAAGATCAAAGCGTACGCCTTCGTCAGGCTCGGTCGTATTTCATTGAAGATCTCCTGCCAGTTCTCGTTGAGAAACGCATTCGTAGAGTCGCCCAGCTCCTGGTTGCCATCGAACAGACCCGTGAAGTGAAAGGACACTTCCTGAGGCTTGGAAATGTCAATGGAGACATCCTTTATGTCCAGGAATTCGTCGTTACCCTTCTTTACCAATTCGGTGTCGACTGTCGCCGTGAGAACCACATTTTCTACCATTACACAAATTACATTAACATTTTTCAGTATTTTGAATACGATTATAGGTCAACTTACTCAGCGAGATGTCGCAGTCGCCTTTGCCCCTCAACGCCAACCCCAGCACAGAGCCCGACAGGGTGTAGGGTCCTGTCAATTTGACGGTTGGTAATTTGCCCTTCATGACAATGCGGTCCTTGACGTCACGCGTGAAGCCGCTGCGAGAGGCGCATCAATGATTTCACAGTTATGTGCAAGTAAGGTGCACTCAGGTGCAGTATGTACATACCTGACGGACACATCTTGCAAGCCGCTTAAGCCGAAAATGTCGTTGTTGTTAAAGTTGAACGCCACACTGATTGCACTCTTGGGATCCGCTGGCAATTTGATGGACTTCACGTGCAGCGGGTCGAATGGCAGCAGGTTGATCGAGCGGATGCCCGTTTTGCCGTAGTTGCGCAGCAGCAATTTGCCCACATTGGTAGCGCAGGCCGCGTCGCCGTAGTGGCACTTCTCGAACTCCAGCGCTAAAGTGCGATGCAGACCGGTTGAAATGGGCGAATGAAGTGAAACCATTCGTTCCAGACAGTGCACTTACACAATTCCGCGGAGACGCCGCTGCCGCACGCCAACACCACAAGCACTGTTGCAACCCGGAACATTTTGCGTTGAAATCGAATTGGATTTGAAAGTGTCAATGCCGTCGCTAAAATGTAAAAACTGTCCGATCGCAGGCGTATCTAATCTGTGAATGAGAGCGCTTCATTTCACTTCATTTTTATAGGATTGAGGCGCTTGCGCCGGTTCCGCATCTCTGCTGAAACCAGAATTTCATTCGGTTTTGCTTAGACTTTGCGAATAATTGAAAAGAATTGTATTAATGTTGTTGTTGTGTTGACTTGTTTTTGCAGTCATGTTTGTGTTGTGCGATATTTGGCAATTAAGACTAGTACTTCGTTTAGCAACAAGATGACAACAAAACAGATAAGAAAGTGGTCAACGCTTTTAATGGTTTCAGCTTGAAATATTGCGGTTTGTAAGGGAATTCGAGTCAGTCACTTAACGTGCATCAGATGAATTGTGTAAAATAATTGTACGAAATTTGATAGCCGAGTGTAATTGTTGTTGTTCGTACAGTTATTGCAAGGAGAGTGGAAGATGGATCGGAAATGCAACAATTCCGACTGCAGCGAATTAAGGAAAATGAAGATTGAGCAAAACTATATAAAATGGTGGATTTTTGGGTGAGTTCAATATTAATGTAATGAAATATGAGGTGATATATGTGCATATATTCAGTTATATATTTTTAATATACCATACGGATTTTATCTTTACACTTTCCACCTAATAGCGCCCGACATTTTTGAATGGCCGCAATATCTGGCGATTATTTATGGCAATATTATTGCCAATTAGCCAAAACATCAAAATGCCTCGTAAAAGTAAAAAGTTGTGCTCATATATTAACTGTCGCGCAACTGTCGTTTACAATAAAAAAAACAGGTGTTCATGTACAAATTTCAAGTTTTCATGTGAGAAACGAAATTTCTATTAATATTCAATTTAATGCCATACAAATCACTTCCATACGAACTCGTTCTTTATGGTAATCGAATAAGAATTTTTCAAGTTTCCATGTGAGAAACAAAATTTCATTTGATTTAACCCTTTCGCTACAGGTTTTTACTGGGGAAAGTTAAAATTTTAAATATTACGTCTTAGGCTTCTATGTGGTTATATTAGCAACATTCCATAAGAAATTTTTTAATTTTTATACTCGGACCCTGTATTTTAGAGTGTTTTTCTATGAGAGCAACCACATCGTTGTGGCTGTAATAATTACTTAAACATAAAACTTTTTACGCATAACGAAAATTTGAATATTTCTTCATTTACTTCAGCCAAAATTAAAAAAAAGGATCTAAATTGAAAGAAAACGTCAAATTAAAAAGTTCTCTAATGTTTTCTGCTTCTTCTTCCTTTACTATGTCAAGATATACCATTAAAAAAAAACGTGTATACTTCTCTTCTTTAAACTTAAATATTCAGTTTATTAATTTTGTATTTTTCCTAAAACTTCAAACTATTCTAAAGACCAACAAAAAAAATGTATTCTTGCAACCATAGAGGATGCAGACGTGCACAAAGTAGCATGTTGCCATATGGCAAAAAAATAGCGAAAGGGTTAATGCCCTAAAAAATCACTTTCATACGAACTCTTTCTTTAAGGCAATCGAACGAGAATTTGACTCAGAAACAGTCTTTTAGAAAAATCGCAAAAATCAAAGTTTTAAAAACATTTTTTTACAAGGCGCACCCATTCAACCTAATCTATATATTTTATGTTTTAATGGTTCGTGGTTTTTGCTCCGAGGGCGGCACAGTAGGCCAAAGAGGCTCATTACAATACCAGATAATGCTGGATTTAAATTCACCGCTACCACAGCCATTTAGAGCTTCTTATGTTGTTTAACTGTGAATAATTTTAACAGCGAGATGTCTTAAATTGTCCAAGGTGAATGTTTCTTTTCCTAGAGAGTGCAGAATAAGTAGATACATGGAAAATGGAGTTAGTATTTCCCTTCTTTCATTCGAAATAACCGAACCTAATGGATGCCTATTAAACAGGGACTTGTCAAGGCACCGATCGTGGTCTTAAGTTGGTCCCTATCGAGTGAAAGAAGTTCTCTAGAATGACGGAGGTTAAGAGTTGGCCAGATTTAGCGAGCAATACAACCAGTATTACTGCCCTTCATTCTGGATTTAGTTCCTTTCATGAAGCTTGTATAAATTTGCAACTTTCTGGTTAGAAAAAGAATTCCTACCTTAATTAATTCACTTCTAAGTAATCTGCCCTGTCGAGCTTATATGCTCTTCAGTCACCTAGAACCTTTTCTAACTCAGAGAAGTTTAAATTCGGGCAAAGTGACGTCATTGCGTTTTGTTCTAAATACGTTATAAGTGTTTTACAGGCGACTATGAAATAAATTCTCTGAGTAAATTAAGTTAGATTGGAGTCTTAGCCTTCTCCTGAAACAAGCTCACTTAAGCACAAACATATGGCTGATTCTGGTCCTACAGGTTAATGCGCAACTTCCCCTTTATGGCGCTGAAAACCACGAGGATTCCACTTAAAATCTAGCTATCTCTCTGACCTGAGTATATAATTTCAACAAAATTCTCTGTTCTTCCATTAAACTCTCTAACAATAGGATCAGGTAAGCTGGTTTTAGTGCACCGTATTCAGTAGCCAATCAAATTGGTTGACCAAAACTAAGCCCCATTCTATTTTGTTCTTACATATAATGAAAATATGAGTAATCAAAGTGTAAATGTACTAGCCAGGAAAGTTGCTACTCATAAGATGCACTTCGTAGGTTCAGTTTGGTTGAGTGACTACCCTCCGAAGGTGGGGCATACTTGGGCCTGTAAAACCTATTGTAATACGAAATAGGATGGCTCCGTCACAGCTTAACCCTTAACCCTCTTGTATTTTAAGAGATCGTTCTTCAAGAGTCAACTCGACATCTTATGTAACCTTAATTAATGTTTTCTATTTTATGTATTTTATTATATTTTTGTAGAACCAGCACAATATACTCAAAGCAAAAAGAAATTATTACAAAATTGTACGAATAGTTCCGCATTTATACAGCCTACTATCGTCGACGTTTAGGTTGAGTTAGGATCCTTACATCTGAACTAGACAACCTTGGAGATCCTAATCTATTTTCAATCTTATTTAATTGTTTTCAATAAAACAACTCAATATTATAAAACACATTCTTATTTACTGAATTTATTGAAACAAATCGCTGAGTGCTCTTTAAATTAAAAATGAATTTAAATAACAATCATAGTCCAAAACTATTTTATATGCAAATATTTTATTAAAATCTCAATAATTCTAACATAATTATGTTTTAATACATTTTAAAGTTCATCTTATTTCTGTCTCAAACAAATTGCTTAAAAGTTTTCGAGACAAACATAAAATTTGCAACAATGGCAAATAAATTCAATGATGCTATACGCATTTCTTATGTAAGAAGTACGAAAAAACAAAATGTAAAGAAACAATGTAACAAAACTATTTACAGGAATGAAAACTCACTTGATTGAGTCACGAATCAGTTTAATTGTAACTCTTAAAAGCAACAACAAACAACAATAGCAATATTGAATACATCACAGCACCACTTACGAGCCAATTATTCGGCAAAGAGTTTGTCATAGGGATGTTTGGAGAAGACATTGTTGATAACACTGGTGAAGATCTTGGAGAAGGCTTCGATGTACGAGTTGCGCACCTCGTTGAAGATATCCTTCCAGTTCTCATTCAGAAACAAATTCATATTGTCGCCCAACGCCTTGTCGCCATTGAACAGATTTCCGAAATCGAAGTGTATGCGCTCCGGTTCCACTTGCAGTTTCATGTTGTGCACAGTCATGTAGGTGGCGCCATCCTTTTCCACCGGCTTGCCAGTAAATTTCATGATCATCTTGGGATTATCTGCAAATACATTCGCAACAACAACACTACGTCATGCAAAATGCAGAATGACGACAATGTTTGGTACTTACACATAGTGATGTTGCTTTTGCCGGTGCCGCTGATGGGTAGAACGAGAACACGCCCCTTAATTGAGTAGTCACCGACCAGACCGACTTCGGGCGCTGTCATTTGCACTTCGTGTTTCATTGTCAAATCCTTGCCGAAGCCCCTGTGCAGTAACATAAGAAAAACACATTAGGTTTTTCCTCCATGTTTGTTTATAGTTCAGTGAAACTATGCCGATTGGATTATGATTTGATATCTTAGGTTGGTTTGGGTTAAAGTGACTGTCTGGATACGGTACCATGGCCCATGGTGATAGCTGCGGTATGTTAGAAAATTATCTCCTTTCGGTTTGTTTGAAAGGGACTTAATTGTTTTTCAAAACGTTACACTCATCAGTTGACTAGAATGACCGATAGACAAATTGGAATATCAAACATTCCCTCAATGAATTTTCCTTGAACGCTTCAAATACTTTTTCCGTTACTTCAAGTACTTTTTCAGTCTTTGTAAGGTGCCACTCTTTGTAAGGTGTCACCCCTGCTCGATTTCGACGTTGCAGCAATCCAAGCAAAAAAATGCCTACCGTCATTTAAGGTATATATGACAACATCAATTTTAATGTGGTTTTTGAGGGAACAGACGCAATACCACGGTCTGGGTGAAAAAAGTGTCAAATTTGCAACAAAAAAACTTAAAAATAAAAACGGAAGGTTTTTCTTGCGGTGAAAAAGTTACCAAAAACTTATAAAAAACTAAGGTAAATATCAGTGTTGGACTTAATTTTTAATGGTTTTTCATAATCCGAAATGATATCCGAGCATATCGTAAAAGGAAAAAATTTATACAATGACAAAATGGCATAAAAATGTAAAGTGCCACCTTTTTTCTTTGTAAGGTGCCACCCCCCTTTTTTCATTGTTTTGTGATCCTATATCGGTAAAATGCCTTTTTGTTGTTTTTCTCTAATCCTATCATGAGGAATAAAGTTCAGTGCAGTTTTGTTTATTAATTTCCATATAATTACCGTTTTATTCGTTACCATTCAATTTTCATTTTGTTTTCGGTCATTTTATATTTAATTCAAATTAAATTCAATAATCTTTCATACATTTTCTAAATCATGCATTTTTACTTGAGATTTTTACGTTTTTAGCGGTTTTTTTAGGGGGTGGCACTTTACTTTAAAAAATGTTAGGGTGTCGATTTTGAACAATTTGGGAAATTGGCTGTAAAATATTCGTATTTACGAAAAATTCAAATGAAGTGTTACCTTGGATCATACCATAGCTCTTTAAACCCTCTTTCCAACGGTATATTAATATTGGCGATACTTTAATTTTCTAACGAGTTACGCGCAAAAAGCTATGGGGTGGCAGGTGCCACCCACCTTACAAGGAATTCCCCTACATTTTCATTTCAAAATTGTGTCTTCGTTTCAACTGCTTATTTAAATTACAATTCAAAATAGTTACTTCTTTTGTTGCACGTAAAATTTTTTAAAACTTCAAGCATTTAAAAGCTCAGCAAATTTTATGGAATAGAAAAGATTTGAAAAACCAAATTCATCACAAATATCACGCACCACTTTTCGGACAAAGAATTTAAATGATTATAAGTATGAAACTGGCAGCGACTGTTTCCAGCGAAGTAAACACAAATTTAACTTTACGTTTCGCTCAATGATTCATTTTATATCAAACCCAGAGTGACTATTTCCAACGAACTCAAGACAATAAAAATTTTATCAAATCGCTCATCAAACACGTTAATGAAACGCGCACTCAACTAAATGTTTTCTTTCGAACATATTCACACAATATAATATTTCATGATACTGTAAAATTATTCATTTTATCCAGCAATGGTTAATTTTATTTTTTTATATTTCTGAGCCAATTGTAGGCTGATACCGAGATTTGTAATTTGTAATTGGTTAAATGGTTTGTGAATGTGAAAAGCACATTTACTCTTTGACAATATGGAAGACGTCTACATGCCCATTGATAAACAAATTTGTATCGCCAGCTCAGACCACTCTATCGGCTATCAGTTTGAACTTACTTGATAATAACTGTTTTGGCTTTCTTCAAGCCAACGATGTCATTGTTGGTGAAAGTCAGATCGATGTTAACGGGACTGTCTGCGCCTTGTTTGATGTTGATTTTTGACACAGTTAATGGATCAATTTTAACAAAATTCAGTGAGCTGACACCTGTAGAAAAGTAAAATGTTTAGATTTTACTTTGTTTCTAATAAAAATGGACAAGTAAAGCAAACATCTAGCTTACCATCGCTCTTCTCGTTAAATAAGTAGTTCATAAGATTTTTGATACATTCGGAGTCCTCGTATTTGCAAGGTTTGGGATCATCGGCTGTAAAAACATTTTAATTGTGTTCAAATTAATGATTTCATGACTTTATTATTTTTACTTTACTTATTATTATTTTTATTTCATTCATTCCTATTTGGGTTTTTCTAATCTTAGAAGATTTTGTCAAATTTCCGGAAAGTGTTCGATGATAACAAATTTTGAAAAATCCACATTAATAGTAACATAAGTCTTTGTCTTTATGGCCAATGTAAAGTTTTCTGTAAGTTAGTTTAATGCCAACTTGTAACTTCCTGGTGTCTGTGAAGGAATTTTAATGATATGAAGAAAACTTAATTTTAATCTCTTTACAGACATAACTTTAAATTCATTTAATTTATCTGATTCGAATCTATTTTGTATAAGTATGGCATACTAATTCAAGGTCATAAAAGCGATTGTTAACGTTCGCACAAAACTGGATTAAATGTAGAACGCGATTGTGCATTAAAAATATTTAGACGTCATCGACAGTCTTAATTGCCTTTAATTTCCATAACAAACATGTTGATGAGCTGTTGATTGTTATTGGTTTAATTTAGGATTTAGAATCTGTATTTATAGTTAGTTGAATGAGGTTAAGTTGGATTATATAAAAGAGCGCAATTAATTAGAATTTTGGGGGTTAAGATGAGTCGGGTTTAGTTTGGAATTATAGAGGGCGAAATTAATTGAGACTACTGTAGGGGTTGGTTGAGCTTGATTTAGGTTAGGTTTCAGATTATGATGGATAAGTTGAGTTAAGAATGTAAGGGAGAAGGGGGTGAAAAATGCTATGAATTTAAGTGAGAGATAGACCGTGTCTCCGGTGGAAGATCCAAGTGTGGATGCCCTATCATCTCTTGCGTTAACCAACTGGAGAAGGCGCGTGCAAAGCAGAGACGCCTGGAGAGAACTTTTGCGTAACCCGGTAACGGGTTGTTATGACCAGTTAAGTAAGTAAGTAAGAATTCAAGTGAGTTTTATTTGAACTACAGTTCAGTTTGGGGATGAGTTTAGTTTAGGTTTAATAAAGACGAACAGGAGTATTTGATTGGACTTCGTTTAAGATGGTCTAAGTAAGATTGGGATAAATGAAAATAGATATTGTTTAATTTATTTAATTATATAGAAAGACAGTAGATTAGACTGTTACGTGTGGTTTGAGCTAAGTATGGTATAGTATAAATTATAAAGTAAGTGTAATTTAAGTAAGTATAGTTTAGGTTGTATAAACACAGACGGTCTGCCGAAGTATTTGACTGGAATTAAGTTAAGTTGATCTACCTGATTTGAGTTGATTCAAGCAAAACTGAGTTCAATTAAGATAAGTGATGATTAATTAAATTATACAGATTGACAGTAAAACAGGTTGTTACGTGGGTATTGAGTTCGTTTTAGGTTTTTAGGTCATATTCGAGGTGGTTACAGTTGATCTAAGTAAGACTGGGTTAGGTTAAGATGAGTGATGTGTGAGAAATTTATACACAAACTGAAGTCAGACTATTTCATGAGGTTTGGGAGAAATTTCTTTCCATTTTTTTATCGCATCTGCAATCATACTCAAACGGACTGGAAAATGTAAAAAAAATTGGATCTGATTTTTTTGTTTGAACGATTTATCATTTGTTTTTAAACTTAGCAAACGTTTTTAATGAAACCACGTTTGCCTAAACAGTTGATAAGATAACTTTAGCAAATTCCATCCAATTAAGTTAGACAATTATAAAATTGGTTAACATAAAATTATATTAGTTAATTTTTTTTTAAATCAAGTGAGTTTTGCCATCTATTTTTAGCATTTATCAATAAATCAATCCTTCATAATCTTGTTTACATTAATGTACAAATGAATACAAATTTAACTGCTGTTTTTGCAAGGAAGGGTGCATTAACTCCTTTTGATGACCCAAAACCATTCTGCTGTTTAGGAAAGTACCTCTCTCTTCCCCAACCGGAAAGGATGAGGGAATCAGCAGGAATCAATACTGGCACAACCAACCAGAATTAAAACATTCCAAAGCGTTTATTGAGTCATAGAATAGGAAAAGATTCGAGCAATGCATGAGTCCAGCGTTGGTTCAGCACTCGCATCGCTATTTTGTGTTTTAAATCAAAACTTTTATGTCCCTATAATCATTATACTATGTTTTAAAAATTGTATATTGATTGTATTACTTGTTACAAACAAAAATTTCTAATAACATCTTCTATGACGCTGCAAAGTGATGTATGCTTAGTTTAGTTGCTTGCAAGGTTAGATTAGGTAAAGAGGAACAATTTCGTAGAGGATTCTTTTAGATTTCATTTTAAGATTTCATTTTAAGATTCCTATCATAAAAATTAACAAAATATAATCATAAGTTTTTTATTACACGAGTGTGAAACAAGAGTTTTTAATTCTCAAGAATACCAAAGAAAAAAACGAAGAAGAAGAACCAAAGATAAAGAGAAAGTGTAACAAAATTGCATGGAAAATGTTTAACAATTTCAACATATTGGAAGTTTAGTGTTGAAAAAATTAAATATTACTACTTTGTGATTCTTCAGTAAATTCTTTTATACGAATTTTAAGATTCCTATCATAAAAATTACCAAAATGTAATCACAAATATTTCAATATGAGGTTCATAAGTTTTTTATTACACGAGAGTAAAACAAGTTTTTAATTCTCAAGAATACCAAAGAAAAAAAACGAAGAAGAAGAACCAAAGATAAAGAGAAGGTGTAACAAAAGTGCATCGAAAAATTTTAACACTTTTAACTTATTCGAAATCTAGAGCTGAAAAATTCAAATATTATTCCTTTGCGACAAGTTAATTCTTTAGTTAATTCTTTTACAACATTGAATCGTACGGTCTAATGCCGCTAAGAATGTATTTTTAAATAATATTACATTTCTTTAATTACATTAGATTTTATTTACAATTATAAACAAGTGTTATTTGTTAAGTAAAACATGTACAAACTTTTAGGAAAGCAATTTTTCTAGGCCACAGATAAATTCGGCTCTTCCTATAACAAAGAAGAACGCGCACGTTTTTCAAATTTGAATTTTTAATTGGAAAAAAATGAAGAAATACATTAAGTTCCGTGGTTGAGTCAAAAATCAGGCCGCTTGTGATATAAATAATGCAAACTAGTTTAATCAAATTCTCTGATACTCTGCACATACAATTCAATATTTTGAAAGGCCGGAGTTCCAATACATTTTTTTTTTTCAAATTATTCATTTGCAGTTGTTTCATCACACTTTCGGTCTGAATGCATTTTTCACTTGCACATCACTTACGAAATTTCGCATTCGCCGAACTACTCCATAGGCCCAAAAACGCGGCCAATACTACAAATGAACGCAACATCTCAACTAAACTCGTCTCGAATTATGCTCGTAACCGTTTGTAAATGTTTTGCTGCTGCTGATCTGCCAAACTATTTACTTGCTATGCTTCGAGCTCCGCGCGAATATCAAATGAACTAACTAACCGTTCTAGACAGCACAGGTTTTTATATGAATGATCGGTTTTCGAAAACGAAATTGGAAAACGACTTATAAACAATTATGCAATGCTCGTAAACGTATACTCGTACGAGTATAGTTTGTGGTGGCACTATGAAACGCAACTGACTGACTGCTGCTTCTGCAAAATGCTGCCGGAACCAGAGTTGCCAATTTCATTCGATAAGGTTATTCGGTGCGGGTCATAGTCGACACATTCCTCGCATTGATTCGAAGCGCGAGATTCTATTTGAGTTTGAGTGAGTGCATTTACCAATGTTTTTACTCAGCCCATTGTTCGTTGAGTGTAACTGAAGTCTATGTATGTGTTTTAAAACAGTATTGGACGAGTTATTGACGAGCATTTGAATAAAAAAAACTATTAAGAATAGCTTGTCTCAAATAAAAATGGAAATTAAATGATACAATTTCTGAGCATGGCTTATTCAAATCCAAATTGTATCAAAATGCTTCTTTGAAAGATTTTCACGTCTTATAGAAATTCTACAAATGTGCTAAACTCACTTGACTAACGGAACAGACCATTCATGAGCGACCTTAAGGTCTAAGTACCCATAAATATTGTTGATGTGCTAGTAAATTTTAATATGAATAGATATGACCTCCAAACGGTTGCATTTTTTAACAATTAATAACGTTTTTAAAGTCTTTCAGAGGGAACAATGTTCATGGTCAAGATTTTCTTTCAGAAAGTCAGGCAATAAAATAATTTAAAAAAATTCAATGGAGTCATTGAGTGTGACTAGACGCCTGAATTCCTAACGCTACCTCATTTTATTTCCAATTCTGAAGCCTTCGACATTCGACAAAAGTTGTAGCGAAGAAAGCGACTTAATATTTTCCATGGACAACTAATTCTCAAAAAATGGCCACTTCCCGCTGAGGTGGACGAAAGAAATTAGAATTTACTACAAATTTGCATTATATCTAACTGGTATCTACACTTAGACGCAGGGTTTTGTAAGTCCCAGAAGGAAGTGGTGCTGGTATTCCAAAGAATTTTCATACCTAATCAGCATCACCAGAGAATAGATCTAGCGATGTCCGTCCATCCGACCGGCTGATTCTGATTTCTCTTCAACGAGTGAAGATATAGCGATGAAATTTAGAAATTTACAACCATGAACTTTTCCCACTTTTAATCAGGATTGCCATTAAATTGTAATTTACCAAATATGAAAATTTTAATATTAACCAACTAAGACAAGAAATGGGTGTGGCATTTTCCTTTATGGATCAACTCAAAATTTGTTATACAATTTTGACTTTTAATCGATTTTTGGAGAGGAGGAAAATAGTAGAATGAATGAGTCAGACGATAGCAATCGAAATAACGTTTTTTGTTTCTATATTGAATCAGCCGGATCTTGTTAATTAAAGCATTAAGGCCCCAGATATATGTGCTAACAGCATAAAAAAGATATCTTGACAATGTTGGAGCCAGTTTTTCTGAGAACGTGCTCAAGTCACTTCTAATTCAAGTAACTACACCGATATAAACTGGTGGGGAAAGTGATTAAGAGAGTTTTTCAATAATTCTGGAGAAAGTGTTTTATAGTAACTAATTGAGTTCATGATCATCCAGTTCACTCTGGTATAGCTGGAGATACGTTCTCTGCTTTAAAGTCGTGCACTTTGAATTCAGAACGTAAACAGTAATAAGTACTTGCAAATTGTATAAAGTGAAAACCACACATACCTTAATCACTAATTACAATCGGTCAATTTAAGTATCAATCACTTTCATAAACTAATTGACATTTATTATCCCTGACACTAGTGAAACTAACTTCGGTTTTGTGTAGCAATTAAAAACAAACATACTCATAGCACTGTCATGCAATCTGCAATGCAATTAGTTGCACTACTTTAAATTATAAACACAGTTTTAACTATTTCAGCTTCTAATAGGGTCAAAAACAGGTTAATGTGATATAAGTACGTATTAACCATATATCTACGTTAAAAAAACGGGTCGAAAACGACCCAGATTAAAATCACACACACAAATTACAAAAAAATGCAAAGCCAACTTAGTTTTTATAATATAAAACGGTTTGATTTCGATAGATAATATCCAAGTAAGAAAGTCATGAAAAAATAGCTAAAAATAGTAACAAATTTTAAAAATATTAGAAGTACAAAAAAAATTTGGTCGAAAACGACCCCAACGTAGGTCTACGGTTAAAGAACATAAATTAATAGGCTTTTTGACGTCAAATTAAGTGAAGCTACATTTAGTAAGAAAAAGTTCGAACCATAACAAATAATTTGATTTGTATTTTCCATTTTTCTGAAAATCAATCTCCGAAGAGACCAAAATGGGTTAAAGTAAAATATGTAGAAATATGCTTTTTTTCAAGAATAATTTCTATGATAGTCTCGCCGTTATAAATTTAACTGCATTGCATATTCAAAACTGTGTCATCTCCATGTTAAGCTCTAGGGATATTAAATAAAAAATGCTCTCCTTTAAGTAACTTCACCGCCCTCTTTCCACCCTTTAACCCTAAATCCCAGAATTTTAAAAGTAACGTAAACCCAGAAGTGAGACTGTCAGGCTTATATGAGCTAAATAACTGAAAACATTTGTTTAAAAAGTACAAAAACTGTCTAAAATGTTAAATTTATAAATGCAATATAATTCGAACATTCCATTAGAGGATTACATAATATAATGGAATCGAAACTCTTTCGGATTTATCACCATTTAAAATCTTTAGTGAGTCTGTGAGGCTCACTTCTGGGAATTAGAGTTAAATTTCGAATTTAGAAAAACGCTAAAATACGTATTTTGTTATTGTTTTTTTTAGTATATATGTACAAAATTTTAAAACCATCCGACCAAAAAGCTTCCGTCCATATAAGCTTCACCACCCCCTTTCCTCCCTTTCAAGATTGAAGTTTTTAAAATGGCTCCGTTTTAAGGAACTATTTACCAAATTTAATTATTATAGCTCCAGCGGTTTGGGCTCGGTGGTGATAAAATAATCGGTTATATATATTCCATTTTTTCTTAACTATATCTTTTTTGGGAAAACAAGCAATATTTTTTAAGTCAGGAACCCGCAGTCGCCGTAGCTCAGCTGGCTAGTGCGTTGGGCCGCGAGTCAAATGCGACGCTCGAACCCAGGTTCAAGACTCCGTTGCTGCTAACACCGAAAAAAAAGAAAAACAACAATTTTTCTTTCGGCGGCTGTCCTCTCAGCAGGAAATGGCAAACCTCTGAGAATAAAATTGCCTATGAAAAAGCTCCCAACTCGCCGTTCGGAATCGGCATAAAACTGTAGGTCCCTTCCAACCCTGTACAAATTCGCACGCACAACACGGATGGTTGCGGGTAGCTCGGCCTTAGTCTCGTAATCGGGCTGTCGTGCCAGTCAAGAAGAAGAACCCAGTTATTCTGGACTGCAAATTTTCAGCGAATAAGTACTACTTCTATTTTTGCCCCAATTTTGTATGGTAGAGCATTCAATGCTGTAAAATATGAGGCTCCAAATTCTGGAAGATTCAAATTAGCGAGAGTTCGATCTTGAGAGTGTCTACTGTATATAAAAGTTTGGAGAGAACTGTTTTCCCCAACCATAGTTCTATACATATCACATATTCTTGTGTTGGTTATGCCAGTTGTCTGATGATTTTTGCCTCAAAAACCACACATTCGAACTCTCGAAAATTCCAATCTTTCAGAAATTTCAATCTCATATTTCATAATGTTGAATGCACTAAAATTTGAATTGGAGGTTTGAATTTGCAAGCTGTCAGAAAAGTTGCTTAACCCATTTCCTTCCTCTGTTGCGTATACGCAACGTTACTATTTAAAAAATTCGTATGTGCAGTGTGTGTGAGGTATTGTGATAAATTTTTTTTTGTTCGGAAGGTATATCCTTAGGCTTTCTTCTCCTCCATATCTCAACCACCTACAAAACACACACTGACACACACACTTGTATATGTAGACACATGTTTTTCAGACAAATTTTGAATCGCACACTAAAAATTGTCAAACGTTAATTCTTTTTTTGGTCGACATGAAAATACGTTCACATAAAGGCAAGGAAAAATTATAATTGGTTTGTGAATTATCTGGGTGTCATTATGCGTGTTTTAGATAAGTCTCGAATCTGTGTTCCGTGTACGCAACGTTGGCGCGTTGTTCGACAAATGAATTCGATTTTCGATGATTTCGATAAGTTTTTTAAGAATAACTGATAGCATATATATCGATTTTACTTGAATAATAATTTTTTTCGCAAAAACGGCGAAAATGGGTTAAGAATTCTTTGTTTAAATTTAGTTTTATTTAATTTAAGTTTACAACTGTAATCAATACGACAGTCACAAAAATTTGTCACTAGTAAAAATGCGACAAATAAGTAAATCAGGACTGTAATGAAGTTTTCAATATAAATCAGATACTTTTAACAAAAATCGACAGCAATAAATCCATCCGCATAGAGAATATTTAAAAATGAAACGAAGGTGTTTTGAAGGTAGTTCTGAACATGAACTCAGTAGCGTTGACGAGGGTTCAGAAAACTACAAAGATTTTATCGGTAATGTGCTACCAGCGATTTCTTATTCTACAGCTACTGAATTGTCAGTAGTGTTAATTTGTTAAAATTTGTTAAAATGGTGCAAAAGTGTTCTCAAAGTACGTAATTATGCTTATAGCTTTTCGTAGTGACATCGTAAAACTCATCATAAAAGTTTTTACAATAAAAGGCTGAAGAGGTTTCGGAAAACTACAAGGAACATAACATTGTAGTGCTGCCAGCGATTTCTTATTCTACATTCATTGAAAGTGTCAATTATTAATTAATTAATTAGTAATTAAGCTTCTAGCACTTCGTAGTGATATCGTAAAATTCATCATAAAACTTTTTACATTAAAACTTGTTACAATTTCATGACATTCAAGGTTTTTAGATGCAGATCACTTCTTTACTAATTTTTAACATGAATTTAAAAACCTGCAGAAATTTGAACATTTCAAAAATTTGGCCTACTCTTTGTGCAAAGTAGTTAGTCTTTAATGAATTTCTGAGTTGAATCATTTTTGTGTGGTTTTTGTACTTTAGAAATTGCAGTAAAACATCTTAATGGTTCAAAGATTATTCCAGCAAATGTATAAAATTCATGTGTGCAATGTCGCGGATAACAATGAATAAAAACATGAAATGCACTGAAACTGAAACACGAAAATTAATTAAAAATCTCAACGTGTACCAGTATTTGTAATATGGCGCGATTTCGTGGAAGAATATCACAGTGCTTCGAATACACAAATACAGTGCGAAGTGCGGCTATTGCAATAAAAGCTGAACTTAATTTATGCCACCACAGGCAACAAACTGCTTACAAAGATGCGCCCTTAAAGTGAAGAAATGTGTTCTTAATTAATTTAATTACTTATTACAAACTTGTAAGCAATACATTTTTACTTACGTGTTCTTATTTTGACACTTTGGACTGCAGCAATTAAAATGTCCTACAACATGACCAGTGTACAGAAAATTTGCTAGCAATTCGAGTAAGTGTGAGAACAACACAATCAAGTAAACACACCAGACTAACTTGAACTTGAAAAGTCGATCGATTTGTTGTGGCGCTTTTGTGAAATTTACGGCTAATTCAAACTGACAGCAGCGCTGCACGCGCTAATTTGTGTTTCTCTCTGTTTCGCTGCCTTTTGGCAGACGGCTGCCAACACTTAATCGGACATTTAACGGTTTTTCTATACAATTGTGGGAATTTCAAATCTCTGAAGGTAAACCGGAGTAGGTAATTGGCAATTTGTTGAGTGTGTGTTTATTAGTATTTATTATTAGTTTTGTTGTTATTGTAAAGTGAGACTTTTTCGCAACACATTCGCTAATTCAGTAATGACACTGACAGTGAAAACAAAGTGTGACATACAGGGGCGGATTCAGAAAAATATTGGGGGGGTGTTTTCAAAAAGTAATTCTTTAATATTCATAAATGTTGATGTATATGTGTGTAGTTTTAATGTCGACCCTAATATTTCAGGGGTGTTTCAACCCCCCTGAATCCGCCACTGGTGACATATTAACCCTCGAACAGATTACTGACTTCTTAATGCTCAGTTGAGTAGTTGTTATGGTTTATGACAGCAATTAGTTGTGGCGATTTAAGGAAAAACAATACGGAATGACGCACTCATAGACACAGTGGGTTGGATTTATGAAAATTGTTGGTGCTAGTGTTGCTACATTAAGAAAAAAAAACTAATCACTCTCTAAATGAATAATAAATTGTTGCACGATAGGTACAAATTGTTGATACTCGTAGGTGTTTCTAGTTGCCGTCACGATTCAGCTTGTTAATGCCTTGGAAAACAAATCTCAAGCGAAGCTCAACTTCAGGATCAAACTCCCGTCGTAGCCAAAGCCAAAATCAAAAAAAAAATTATTTTACCAGTCAGTGAGGGCATTCATGATGCCCGGCTTTAGATCCTCATAGATCATGCGCCAGTTCAAATTGAGAGCCTCATTAAAGTCGTCGCCCAACGGTATTCCGTTGCTGGACAGATTGCCCAGATTCATTATGAATTGCTGCGGAATGATGTCCACGTCGACATCTTTTACATCCAAATAAATCGCACCGTCGGCGTTGCGCTCTGTGCCATGAATAGTGAATTTTAACTGTGCATTTACTGAAACAATTGGAAAACAAATCTCAAGCGAAGCTCAACTTCAGGATCAAACTCCCGTCGTAGCCAAAGCCAAAATCAAAAAAAAAATTATTTTACCAGTCAGTGGAAATCGGCATAAAACTGTCGATTGCTTTTATCCGTTAACGGTACATTTTGACAGGCAAATCGCGAATTAGGTATGCCTTAGTCTCTCAAGGGTTTTCGAGCCGGTTATCTGTGGCTCTAAAATCAATAATTTAAGAAAGTAACTGGAAATAATGCCTATAAATTGTTAATAACTAGAAATACAAGTAAACAGGCCCAATATGGCTTCAACGGATAAATGCAGCTGCGTCTTGATGTTGTTGGTTTTTCGTTATTTTCTTACTAATTGTTCTTAATAAAGACGCGAATATAAACAACAGTAGCGACACAACGCCGAATGCCATTAACCCTTTTGTTATTTTGTTGCCATATGGCAACAAAATACTTTGTGGTCATCTGAACGCTCCATTAATTTATGAATATATTTATTTGGTCCTTAGAATAGTTTGAAGTTTAAAATATAATACAAAATTAATAAACTGAATATTTAAGTTTAAAAAAAATAAGTATACACGTTTTTTTAATGGCACTATCTTGACATAGTAACAAAAGGAGAAGCAGAAAAAATAAGATACATTTTTAATTTGACATTTTACTTCAATTCAGATACATTTTAATAATAATTTAACTAAAGTAAATGTAGAAATATTCGATTTTTAATTATTTTTTGTAATTATTATAGCCAGAACGATATGGTTGCTGTCATACGACAAGATTCTTTAAAAACAGGGTTCGGTAAAAAATTAAATTAATTAAAAAAATTATTTTGGAATGTTGTTTATATAACCTCACAAAAGACTTAATCGATAAGTGAAATTGTTTAATTTTCACCTGTTAAAACCTGCAGCAAAAGGGTTAAATATGGTATTAGACTGCTTGCAGTTTGCACAGTCATGTTGTGATGTGGCTATTAAGTATAATATTTAACGTTTTGTTTGAAAAATATATAGAAGTTAAAATGTAAGTAAAAAAAGGGGAGTGTGGTGACTGCAACATTTCAATCACGAAAATTTTTAGTCCGTTAAAATCCCGGGATTGACAAAAACTGATCACAGGATTGAAGCAAAAATAGCTTAGTTTTTTTAATTTTGAAAAATTCAATTTTTATTTTCAACTACATAAACATTATTTGGAAACACTTTATTTAAGTCTGAGTGCAAAAATAGAGGACTTTTGTACTTAATACTAGAAAAGTAAATGTGGAGTAAAAATTAGTACATTAAGGTGTTTGCATGTTTTCTGAAAAGAACTTAAGTGACTTTCACTATTTGTAAATTATAAAATTGTCAAATTATAAAAAAGGTTGTAAAAAAAGCGTTGCCCATATTTTTGTATTTGTCCTAATAACATCTAATACTGTTTTGAGTTGCAGCAAATCTCTTAACGAGTTTGCTAGGCAGATTCTAATTCACCTATGTTGGGCTCCGGGTTACAGGGACATTCCTGGGAAGAGTAGAGAACACAAGCTTGCTTGGCTGGTTATGACTGAACAGTCTCGTTTAGACATGGCAACGCTGGGTATCTCTGTTCTTCTGTAAGCCTCTTACTATATATAGGTGGTACCATTTGCATCCAAATGATTGGAAAACATTTTAGAAATTAGAAATAATTTTTAGAACTTCTGCCATTGTTTATTCGCTTGACACAGTAACATTCAATAATTAAATTCGTGAATCCAATTAAAATAAAAATATAGTGAAGCAAGTAAAAATGTCTTCATTCAAATCTTTTAAATTAACTGTAAAAAAGCCATTCAGTCAAAATTTGTTAATGCAAATAAAAATAATTTATTTTGTAGTTCTATAAAAAAAAATTTATTTTCGATTCAATGGACACAAAAACGTTTGTGCCTTATATAACAAAGGCGCAGCAGCAAAATTGTATCCAATACCATTTCTGAATTTGCAAATTTGAAACGGCAATGCGCATTTATATTCAATCCCGAAAAATCCCAGTTTCGGGATTGCAATCCCTAGTAGAGTGGAATGGAAGAATGCCCAGTATTCATTCTTTAGAAATTAATTAGGTTAATGAGTTTTAATCCGACAACGATATCAATTAATCAAACCTTCGCATGAGGTTAATTGCATTTGCATTACCTGTGAGTAAATATATATATATATATACACATATATATATACTGAGTAAAGTTTCACTCTTTACTGCTACAGTACAAAGTTAATTGAGTGATTAGTACTTCTAAGTACTAAGTTTAATTAAATAATGAAAAGGTGCCTGCAGAGAACTTTTGCGACAGGCCGTAACCCAGTAACGAGTTGATATGGCCAGTTACGTATTGAGTTGTTGCTATATTTTCAAATCACTTTTATTACTTTTTATCCTTGTTAAGCTAAACTATGTTTTCAATTGTGGCAACGTTTTGGTTTACTTCTTATTTGCCATTTCTTGTCAATGTTTTTCTTTATTTCTTACTTTTTAATAAAAGCTTATGATTGATAATTGAATTTTCAGTAAATACAAATAAATATTTCTGTAATATAATCAAATACCACAGCTGTCAGTTGCAGCTTGTCAGGTTTTCAGATAAAACTTCGTATCCTGTTACAGACATAATTCCATTGCACATTGAACACAATAAGTATTCAGATGATTGCCCAGAGCTTTGTGCCCATTGAAAAGATGACTGATATTGCAGTGAAGACATTTCGGCGCCATTTTGTGTAATTTGTCTTTGCATTAGTGGCGCCCAACATGGCATGCTGTACTTTTAAGTTGTCGCACTCCGCTGCTGCATGTGTCTCTACTATATATGCGATATATACGTCAAGTGTTTACCCAGTAGAAAGTTTAGTACTTGCCTATAGTCAGACTACTTGTGCCACTATATCCTTTGGACTGTGTCAGCATGTATGTAGGTCCTTTCAGTTTATAATCATGCAACAACTTACAATTTTCTGCATATGGTGCAAACTTTTCAGTGACATTTTGAAGTTTCACCAAATCATCATCGGTTGAGATTAAAGCTTTGCATGCTGAGTTGATTATTGTTGACGTCAGGTGAGTCTCTAAACAGTTTTTTGCAATCGGTAATTTATTCCTCATTTTTTATTAATTAAAATTGTTTTAAAATTTTTTAAATTGTGTTGTTTTTGGTCACCTGCTGTCTCCCCATTTGGCGCGAGTTGACCATGTTTTAAAAAGCTCTCAGTACCAGAATTTTGATAGCATTTGTCACTAAAAGCTGTTAGCATTGAATCTGCAAAGCATTTTAAAAGGAAAGGCTTACTATTTTTTTGCAAATATTACCACTTACGCCACTGTGCACTAGTCATACGAAATGCAACACTAATTAACATTAGAATAACTGAGGCCCGATACGAAAATTTCGACTGATACATATTTTACTTGGGACTATAAACGGTTGGCAGTGTGTCCGCTATCTGACTAAACTAGATTCGGCATCAGTGTTCAGATTTTATATAGACTATAGGCTCATTGATAACTGATAATTATGAATATAATTGATCAATTTTGTGAATCTGCTCAGTAGAATATTGGAAATTTCGATTATAAAAATGCAAATTTCATTAATAAGGGCCATTACACGTTTTGCACTCTACAGACGGAGTTGGCAGACTTCATGGGATTCTATAGATATATTTGTAGCTAGTACGATAAAGAAAGTAAGGTCGTGTTTCACGTAATTTTGCAGTCGCTGTGGAGGCGATACGAGGGTTGCCTTTTATGTTTCGGGATTTGGCAACTCTGGTGGTGCAATCTGGAAACTGTCAGCTGTATCGTAAAGTTGGACATTTTTGAGGTTATAAGTACTCAGAACATTTTGACATACGAGCGCTATTTATATTATTTACAGTGAGTTGAAAAATTCATCTCGGCCCAAAAATGGAATTAAATCGTGAACATTTTCGTGCTATTATTTTTTACAACTTTCGACGTGGATTAACTCAGCAACAGTGCATAGATGAACTTAACATTTTTGGTGATGATCAAGGACCAGTGTTTATCGATGGTATGGTGAATTCAATCGTGGTCGTAGTTCACTCCAAGACGAATTTCGTGAAGGTCGTCCAAAATCAGTTGTTGTTCCGAAAACCATTGATGCTGTGCGCGAACTGATATTGCAAGATCGTCATGTGACCTATCGTGAGATTGAGACAACTTTAGGCATTAGTGGGACCAGCATACATTCAAGATTGCATGAACATTTGACTGTAAAAACAATTTGTTCGCGTTGGATCCCACACAATTTGTCAACTGCTCAAAAAAAGACTCGTGTCGAAAAAATATAAATAATATAAATAGCGCTCGTATGTCAAAATGTTCTGAGTACTTATAACCTCAAATATGTCCAACTTTACGATACAGCTGTCAGTTTCCAGATTGCACCACCAGAGTTGCCAAATCCCGAAACATAAAAGGCAACCCTCGTATGATATGAAAGGACGTACGGCTGTATTGGCCATTCCGAACGACAACTTCAACACTCGTATTGATCCGTCTTGAGCTTAGAAATGTTTTAAACAAATTTAAAAAAAAACTATTTTTTTTAACTGGTACAGTCTATAAATGTTTGCTTTTTTATGTTTATCGAGTGGTTTGTTTCTCAAAATATTCTTAAAAATATTTCGACCCAAAATAATTCCACAAAAATTATTATATTTTAATATTCGATTCTGTAAAAATACTTATTTTTGAAAGTGAATTTTCTTTTCGATTATTGTTATTCACCCTTTACAGTAAACACTTCCAAATATGGAACCAAATCCTTTGATTCAGGTTAGGTTAGGTAGGGAAGGGTGTGTGCGGCACAGATACTGCACTTCCATTCGGAGACCAAAGTGGCCCATTGTGAATCCCTTGTTAAATGGTTCTGGAGCTAACCAATCAGTCTCAATCCGGGGCAAACCAATTCGACCTCTTGATAAAGGAGAGCAGATTCGGAATTTTAACTTTTGCCGCGCAAGCCAAGTCTGCTAGGAATCTTGCCGCTAGGGTACAGAATCGGCGTTCCTGCAGACCAGGGCAGTGGCACAGGAATCGTTGAATCGTTTCTACTTCTTCTAGTTTCTAATTTCTTCGAGGAAAGGGAGGGTCATAGTGCCCGGAAGAACAATCCGTTCTTCTGCACCATGAGGACTCGATGTACTTTTCGTTCAACCTGTCAATATGGACAGGTCAACAGGACAAATATCGGAGGAAGCAAAGAGTTATCTACTTTGGTGGTAGGCAAGGGGACCCTTTCAATCAAAAGCATTTTATTATAAGTATTTATGATCTCTACCTTTTTTAATTTGTGATCCTCTGCTGGTTTTTAAAAACATAAAAGATTATGGGCCCAAATTCGAAAAAGCTGAAAGTTTTTATTATATGTTTTTGATTAAAGGATTTCGATGTTGATCTTCAACTTTTTCAATATGGGATCTTGAACCTTTTCAATTTGTGATCCTGTGCTGATTTTCAAAAACACAAAATTTCTCCAAAGAATCATTTTGTTTTACATAAGACTTTCTGTGCTTAGTAATGCTTTATTTTTGTAAAAAACTTTACTTTGTTGCAAAATATAATGAGTTCCTTATGTTCTTTTTTAATGGTTTGAAAACTATACAAAATGTTCTCTTCATGCAGAGATTTTGTTTTTCCATATTGTTTCCAAAGTAGTAAACCAAAAATTCAAAAAAACTACAACTTTGCAAATAAGCATTTAAATTTTTCAGTATACAAATTTGTTTCACTAATGTTTCATTGGCCTCGCAGTAAAATATTAAAATTAGAACAATTACATGTATTAAAAAATCACACTTTAGTTGTCGTAAAAAATTTGGCCACTCAGTAATTCGACCTAACATGTTTAATGTTTACTTCTGCATTTTGTGTTGTTCTAATTGTTTTACGGCGTTCACTGTTTTTTTCTAAATCCTTAAAACTTGAACATTAAGTAGTGACCTCTTCTTTTGACACATTTCCATTACCATTTGGTACAATATTTAATTGAAAGACTGTTACTTATTTATATAGCAAACAGCTCCGAGTAGGGAACTTTCTTGAACACGCTTGCGGCACCCTCCAGGAAGGGCTTCTTGAGGGCATTCATGATGCCCGGCTTTAGATCCTCATAGATCATGCGCCAGTTCAAATTGAGAGCCTCATTAAAGTCGTCGCCCAACGGTATTCCGTTGCTGGACAGATTGCCCAGATTCATTATGAATTGCTGCGGAATGATGTCCACGTCGACATCTTTTACATCCAAATAAATCGCACCGTCGGCGTTGCGCTCTGTGCCATGAATAGTGAATTTTAACTGTGCATTTACTGAAACAATTACAAAATAAATAAAAACAAGCAAAGAGTAGCTTAAGAACTGTTCGTGCTTACCGAATGTGAAGTTACTGTTGCCCTCACCGACTAGGGGCACAATGAGCACCCTGCCACTGATTTTATAGTCAGACGATATGGTCAGCTGGGGTGCTTCCACCAACATGCTGTGCTGACCGTCGGGCGACTTGCCAAAGCCCCTAAATAATTGAAGGAGACAAGTTAGAATGGATCGTACGTTATTTTGCTAATGTGAGACATTTTTTTCAAGAGAGAAAGAGGATTTTTTGATTTTATTGCGACCAGCGCTACTAGATAAGAACGATAAAAACATTTAAATAAAACAACAATAGTCAGGCAGTTGCCAAATTGCCGGCCCCGCCCCCAAACCCCCACAAAACTTCTTTAATATTGAAATAATTTTGGTACGAAAAAAAATCAGTCATTTTTGTATGGAAAAGCACATCATTCGAATGGTCGCTTTGGCTTTGCCGGCAATGCTTCAAGCGGTCGCACAGTGATTCGACTCCATACAACCGTGGTACAAAATTAGAAGTAGTGGTCCGTTCTTCATAAAATTTGGTATACTAGTTAATCATGGTCTGCTGAATTGAAATCTTTATTTTGTTGTTCTTAAACTTTTGTAGTTTGGCAATGCCTGAGACTTAAATTTGCAAATTTCGTCATTTTTGGAGAGCTATAGCAACAAGTGTGCTGGCTAGATTTTTCAGATTTTACATTTAATCGGTAACGTCAACATTGATAATTGCAAAGACTAACAGAAATTGTGTTAGGACCCTTTAGTTTTGCAATAAAAACGATAATAATAGACGTATGTTTTGCTTTTTTGCAGTTTTCTCAATTTTGTATGCTGATTGCATACTTTTAGGGATGAAAAAAATAAATTTTGTCGAAAAATAGGTGTGGTATTGCTGCATACTTTCAGGCAGCAGATTAACAATATGGCAACAATTTGGCAACAATTTGGCAACACAACTTTGGCAACAATATGGCAACAATTTGGCAACATTGGAACGGATTCATGCTGATTGCATACTTTTAGGGATAAATAAAATAAAATGGCAACAATTTGGCAACACAATAAAATAAAATGGCAACAATTTGGCAACAATTTGGCAACACAATTATTTTTTCGGCAAACACATTCAACCAAACAACACAATTGTTGCCATTGGCAACAATATGGCAACAATTTGGCAACACAACTTTGGCAACAATATGGCAACAATTTGGCAACAATTTGGCAACGGAATTTTTGAGTTTTGTACGCAAACTTATTCTGCACCGTTTTGTGGGGGCTATTCAGTTATTCAAATTACTTTTCAAATCGAATTATTTTCTGAGATCGGAAGATATCGGAGGATGTAATTACATTATCCGACAGAGAAAGAATGCTTCTTAAAATAAAAAAAAATCCAGGAACATACTTTCACATACTTTTTAGATATTTTCCTCTAAGTTTTGCCAATTTTCAGATTTTAAATTTAGAAAAATAGTTTGAATTAAAAGTGAAATAAAAGCCTAAGCTTTCCAAATTTTGAGAAAACATTAAAAGCGAAAATGACCACATCATTTCTTAATCTATGTTGAAAGTTTTAGCACCTTTTTGGGAACCATGTATTTTTAAAATTTTTTTTACTCAATAGGCTAAAAGACAGAAAATATGTGTTTACATTTTTTTGTGAAAAAAGTTTCGACTTTGAGCCGCCTTTTCACACACACTAATTAATTTTTGGCACAGATTTTTTTGGGTTTTCTTAGTTGGAGTTTTAACTTTGAAATGGCATCAAAATCGTTAAATTCTGAGACTATACATTTTTTGAATTTTGTCTATGGAACGAATCACTGTGGGTCGGTTCGATTTTTGATCATTTGTAAATATATTCAAGTTTCTCAGTATAGTCAAAGTATTGTTCAACAATCTGTGTTTCGAATGTTTATGACAAATTTTTAAGTGCATCATATGTTTTTGTTATTGTTCTGTTTAGTTATGAATTGTTTATAAAAGAGTGAAATAATTAAATTTTTTCATTTTGAATCTTCGGGTCTGGGCTTCCGAAAAGGTTGTTACCCTATACAAAGCCTGTCTTTTGTGCATCAAATATCAAAACCATTATTTTTGTACAACGCTACCTAACGAAATTGAGAATTGATACTCCAAATACAAAAATTTACAAAACGGCTTTTCACGATCTGCTGTAAAATGTTTTATTTTTTTATAAATATTTTTCTGAAATTTCACTTTTAACACAACGCACTTATCTCAACACGGTTGTCAATTTTGCTCCATTGGGACCTAAAGTGGGCCTTTTTATTTCACTTAAGCCTTTGGGCTGCTTTTCTATAATTTGGGCTTTTTTTGTACAAAAGTGTAAAAGCAAAAAAAAGAAACGACTAACGTTTTGAGGACCATCGGTAAAAATTTCGATATAAAAGTTATGTTTTGCTTTTGTGTTAAAAACAATTTTCCAAAATCATAAAATGGTCCTTTCGTTTCCACTTTGGCTCTTTTTTGGGAAAATTTTGGTCCAAAAAATTTTAGTTGAGTGGCAACCGTGAATCTCAATAAAATTCACAAATAATTTGTTGATTTGTCATCACGCTAGAATTTTTTAAAAATATAATTTTTGTTTTATTTTGCTTAAACAGTACTTTAGGGTCATGAAAACAATATCCTGTTGCTCCTGCAGTCAAAAACAAATTTTTACAGGGTCAATTCTTTATTATTATTTTTTTTTATAGCGCCCTGGAAGCATATCATGTTTTTTAAACCACTTTTTGCTCCACTTTTGATTACTCGCACACCGTTGTATGGAAGTATACGAGCCACTTTTTGATTTAATATATTTGTTTTGTTATAAACAACTTACTGTCAATTTTTGACCAAAAATTTAGACTTATGTATATTTTCAAAAAAGCATAATTTCTACAAAAATTGATTTAGAAAAAATCCCCTGCGTAGTACCATAGACAATGCATAGATTATAAAATGTTTTCGTTCTTTATTCCAGGTTTTAAACTTTATGAGAAATCCGTCCACCCGTTTGGAAGTTAAAAAATAAGACTATTTCAAAGCGTGATGCTTTCGCCGCTATTTTGAATAAAAATAATAATAAACACATTTTTTTCCATACTACAATATGTGTATCCTTTGAAATAAAGTATTTACACTTTTTGCATAGTTGTGAAATACATCGTCAAAGTTGGGCCATTTTTCGGTCGTTGGAGTGGTGTTACCCGGTAAGTAAAAAGAGTTGCCAGATGCAGCTAACTAATGCATAGGCAGACTTTGAATGCAAAGTCTTTTGTAAAATATCTACAGAAGCAGAAGTATAACCACAGAATAAACAGTCTATGGTTTGTTCTGTGGTATAACACATCCCTAGTGTTGAGCACTTACTTGACTTTAGTCGCTCGCACATACTTGGCGCCGTAGGCAATCGGATTAGCCAATGTCAGTTCAATACTGACGGAACTGTTCGAGTTTTCCTTCAGATTAATGGCACCAATCTTCACCGGATCCAGTGTGGCCAAGCCGAATTTTTCATCGCCCTGATATTTGGTCTGGAAAATCGTGTTGAAATTCTTCAGAATGCACTGCTGATCGCCGGGCGCACACTTGTCAACATAGTCGGCTACAATGAACATAATAAATGTGTTGGACTTCAGAAAAGTTGGGCTTTCTCAAGACGAGGAAAACGTAAAGTGATTTGTGATCATTAGTTTACAAGCTTTGTGGTACAGAGAAATTGTGTATTTTGTTGCTTTAGTTCTCACAAATATCTATTCGTACGTTTCTTATATTTGTAGTCACTACGAAAAGTAACGATTAAACAGAGAGAAAGTTTTTCAGTGACATTTTTCTTAATAGTCAAAAAGGAAATTTTGTTTCTTACATATTTGCGTTGTGTACTGTTTCGAATAAAAAATAGGAAATCAATTTCAAAATTCAAATTTCAAAATTTTAAGCAGATTAAAAAGAATTTAGGAGTAGGAGGAGGTCGGCGTTTTCCTTTTCCATTCCTAGCCAATAAATTCTTGAGGAATATAACTACAGACTATAACTTCAAACTACTTGTATGATTCTATGTGAAAATGTGTTGTTGAGCAAATTTATAACATTTTCTGGGACTTGAAGTTAGTTGGGCCGAGTTTTTCCACGACAGATTCTATGTCGAAAGCTGATCTTTTATAAGCTAATCAAACAAGAAGAAAGACTTATTTGAACGCTTTGAAATTAAATACAACAACAACAATTCAACAACAACAAACGTGCCCCAGTGCAGAAGTTATTCTCAATAACCACTCTGCCTAGAAGTATGCAGCATATTGTGTTAGACTTATTGGCTAAAATTATACGAGTGCGCTGCCTAAAGTTGGTCAGGTTAATTAGTACATCAGAGCCTGGAAAGTTGTGCTGATTATATACCCCTTTGAGAACCAATTACAAATTTCGTTCTTATTTCTATAAAAGTTTATTTTTTTAATGAAATTCCTTTTAATTCCAACAACTTTAAAAATTAAAACTATTCTTCAGCACAGTCTTTATGATTTTTTAAAAATTATCTACAGTGAACTAGCAATAATATTCACATTCTTATATACTTATGTATGTATCAAAATATGAACACTTTTCCTACCATTGACTACTTTAAAATATAAACTTAATTCTAAGATACGAAGTTGACTGTATTTAATTATTTTTTAGAAAAGGACCAAACACCATTGTGTAGCAGATCGCACAGTCGTCTTAGACGGTTTTCAAGGTGATATATACTATATATGTACAATTTTAGAAAACTTGGCAGGATTTTGTTTACGAGTTATCCCTTACTGCTCCGATTTGATGCAGACATCCAAAAAACATTTTATAATCAGATATAATAAAAGTGGTTGTGCCTTTTAAGAAAGAAGTCATATAAGAATGTTTTAAGGCATGAGTCATGCCAGTTGTGCGGTTTTTCGCCCCATTCATTTGGACCAAAAGTGGGCCTTTTTATTTTACTTTATTTTTCTTTTTACTATGCGTATGATTTGGGCCTTTTTTCTACAAAAGTGCGGAAACAAAACAAACAAAAAAACACTTTTTGAGAGCAATCGGTAAAAATTTCGATATAAACGTCATATTTTGTTTTTGTGTTAAAAAATCAATCTGTCGAAAACATAAAATGATCCTTCCGTTCCCATTTTGGGTCTTTTTTAGTAAAATTTTGGTAGAAAGAATTTTAGTTGAGTGGCAACCATGAACAAATGCCGCTTTACAACTCTGCTCAGATTGAATTATTGATTGAATATTACAAATTGTCACAAATATCACTTTAATTACTTTGTATGACCTATTCAACTCAATGGAACATACAACGACGAAACATCGCATACAGGTTAAACAAAATTAAATAGAACGTTTTGTGGTTTTCTTCAACCAATTCAGTTACTCGGATTATTCATTTTATTTGTTTATCTAATAAGAAGGTTTTTTATTATCATTTTTAGCATAATTACCATTTAAAAAATTACTTTTAGCTATTACTTTAGACTTTAGTTTTTGTGAATTAAAGCGAAGTGGAAAAGCTGTTAAGTGAAAATAAAATGTTTTTATGTTTGAATGAGTCCAATGGTGCATGATGGGGAAAGGGGTTTACCGAGTTTCTTGAAATAATGAAAGGGTAATTCTTAAGACTTAAGTGAGGTGTCATAAATATTTTCAAAAACTTTTAATATTTAATTTTTTAATTTTTACGTTAATAAAAATTATTAAAAGATATATATACATTTTTTTATTCTTGTACTTATATTTTAAAGTATCTTATTTAAATTAATCATTAAACTCAGCTCTCGCTTTCTTCTTCACTCCTGCCCCCAACAAAATCCATATTAAGAAACTAAAAGCGTTTTGTTGTTGTTTCCAAAATTGGTATATAAAAGGTGTAATGAAATGAAATTCTCTGTGTGCTCCTAATTAAACCTTTCAACTCCAAAGTAACCTGTGGGGAACAATACATTATTCGTCTCGTTATTATGTAAATGAGATTTCTCGCATATAAATTGTGGCGCCAGCCAAACTTGTTGTTGACATTCGTTACAGTCGATGACAAATGCCGACAAACGGTAATTAATCACACGCATCTCAATCTCAGTCAATTTCAGTGGTACAAAGCAAATCTTTGGGAAGGCGAGTTTATAAAAATGTTTAATGCATTTCTGATTTATCAGTATAGCGAGCATATATAATCCATATATATATATATATATATAGTTAAAATGTTTGATATTAGACGATTGTTACTGTTTAAATATTCAATTTAAATATTAAATTGTTTAAATATTCAATTTGTCAATTATACTTTGTAAAGTCTGTTGAGAATTAGACTTTGCTATAAAGAATTAGTTTCGACTGTTACAAGGATTTAGAAGATTAGACATGATTGTCAATATTTCAAATATTTCGTTACTTAAATATTTGCCACATTTGTCAGTTTGACTTTGTACATTTTTTTTTAAGAATTAGACTTTGATGTTTTAAATATTGATATACTGTCTAGAATATTTTATATTTATGTAGATGGTATATCATTATAATGATTGAGAGGACTTAACACGATCACACGCAACTTTTCTATTTGTGGTTGGAAGCGAGTATTTTTCCGCAGTCTTAACACTAGAAAGACCATTGCGGCAATTTGGACAGTTTTTAATTTTTAAGTATCTGTATTGTTTATAGTATTTCTAACAAATTTTGCTTTGATGAATCCTATTTCTTTATCGGGTTCTAAGTTTGGGGTTTTACAATTACAATTAGCCAAATCCGATGTGCACTTTTCGAGATATCAGTGGATATAATATGTAGTCTTCGTAGGTATGGCGACTTACCGTGTTTCTAGTGTTAATAAGTTGGGATTTTTTAGTAAATTTTACCAGGGACCGTACCGGTTATGGTTTTTATCAAAAAAGTCAGATTTTAACTGTTATCTTTTAACTTTAATTTTTACTGACAAACATAAAAGTTATTTTGTGCCTTTTATCATATCAGGCAAATATAACTGTTAATTTTTACTTTTATTTTATCGCTCAAAAATAACAGTTATTTTGTGATTTTATTTTTTCGGTCAATATATCAGGCAATTTGAATTTTTTCAAAGGCCGTTTGACCGACTAAAAAACTATTGATACAATTTTTTTCATCTCAGCAGACCGCACATTCTGAGCTATAAGACTTTGAAAAAATTCAAATTGCCTGATATATTTGACCGAAAAAATAAAAGTCACAAAATAACTGTTATTTTTGACCGATAAAATAAAAGTCAAAAGTAACAGTTATTTTTGCCTGAAATAATAAAAGGCACAAAATAACAGTTAATTTTAACTTTTATAGTAAAAGTCTTAAATTTAAAAGGCGTTTAATATTCGTGAAGCTGAAGCCATTACGATCATAACGGTATATTTGAAAAATTCCACCGATAATTTTTTCGTGATGCCTTTTTGAAAATTGTAAAATAACAGTTATTTTCGGTCCCTGAATTTTACCAATTCTTAGCCATTTATTTTTATGAAAATTTTTGTGAACATTTTTAACTAGTTTAAGTTTAATGACTTTTTTCCATTATAAATGAGTCCAGCTTTTGGTTTAAAATGAACGACAATCTCAAAAATATTTGCAGTATTCGTTAAATCACTAAATTTTTTAAAAGTGTATACTTAAGTGTAGAATTAGAGGATCTAATAGATTATTTTAAATAAATTTTAATCATTTATCTCAATATTAATTATGTAAACAATCATTTTCTCACTCAAAGACCTCGCAGTTAACACTGAGTTTAGTTTTTTAATGAATTTTTTTACATCTTTTATAAACACAAATTGACACTTAATTTCGCACCAAGCATCTGGAGGATCTGCATTTATGGTGCAACACTTACGCAGCGCTGCAGCAATGTAGGACACCAGCACACTGACGCATGCGCCAAATAGCAAATTTCGAACACTTGCAAAACCCATTCTGGAACTCGATCGTACGACTGTTTAAAAAACTCTGCTTTCAGCAATTGAATAATTAACGTGTGAACTGCTCGAAGGCAACTGCGAAGTTTATTCCGACTCGAATAAGCAGTAAGTTTTTATACTGACTACAACAAATTGACTTCTAACCCCGTAGCCGACTCGTACTAACTGCAACTCGGCTACTTTTAAATAATGAAAATCCAATTTGGCTTTTAATCATAACGTTGATGGAACCGTGAAAAAAAACCATCACTGATTGATGATGCGTGACGTCACAATTGTTGACTAAGATCAAAAGATAAGACCACTTGCACACATTTACATGCATACATTTCCATCTAAACAAATACATATTTCTATATTTTCAGACAGACTTGCAAGCGTACAAACTTCTTTTTCGTGCCAAAAATATTCTACGCTTGAAGAAAATCGTGAACGACCCTGTTTGTAAATTTCAGTATTTGAAGAATCAGCTGATTCTGTATACATTTTCGTTAGGTAGGGATGCACATTAATAGAGATATCGATATTTTGTGTTCCAAATGTCGATTTGGTGAGATGTTAACAAGCAATGTCGTTTTAGAATTTATTTAAAAGTATTTGAGAAAAACGCATGGAAAATATATAAAAATTTTGAAAATAGTTCGAATGATCAAATTTAATGCTTTTGAAAAACAGCTGCTTCAGGCACTTTGACTTAACCCTTCGTTGCATGATTTAATTTCCGTGAAGAAAAAACATTTTTGTCACATAATTCTTGTTGCTTGTTAAGTTCTGATGGCAAAAATGAAATTTCAACACACTAAACAGCTGAGCGACGGCGACGGCCATATCACCATCGCCATCAATAACCAAAATTATTTCACAAAATCGAAACATTTGTTTTTTTCGATTCTTTTGCACATACTTTCAACGTTATTCGCAAAATTCTGTTAGTAATCAAATGTTATAACATAAATGACACAACTGAAGAATGAATAACTGTAAAATGGTGAATAGAATAGTGTCCAAATCTTTGAAAAGTTAACATTGCATATATGCAATGCCATGCAGCGAAGGGTTAAGTTCCCGTTGCCATAAAAAAATACATACAAAAATATATATAAATACACCATGAAACGTACAATAGGGGTTTGTAGTTTTGATATTTGTAGTTGAGTCCGACCGATTCCCACTTTCTTGGCTGATGCCGATGCCGACTAATCGGCCGGAAGGGCGAGAATCGACCGATACCGATTCCGTAGAAAATATAAAATGAATGGATTCAACCAGTCAGTTCAACAGTTTATTTTACAAAAAACAAAAACAAAGGGCTATATTCAATATACATTTGTTTGTAACATTTTTCACATAAATAACACAAAAACGAAAATAAAAAATTAAAAATTAAATAAAATCACTAGAGAATCCAGCGTATACATTAACACGTATTTAAAAATAATAATATATCACATATATTCCACGTGCCCACTGGGATAAACAAAAATACTGACGTAAACTTGGCTTATTATTAAACATCGCATTAAAATTCAGTTTGTTCAACTTAAAATGCGATGTTTCATCGGCCAAAAGAGGCCGATGTGGCATAGGCCAAAAAAGGCTGATGCCGATACCAATTTTTGTGGCCAGTACTAGCCGATGCCGATTAATTAAATAGAACACATCGTGAATACCTTGTATAAATTCTGTGGTCAAAAGCAATAACCGCCTAAGTCGAAAATTACTGTTTCGAGCAATCTCGTTTTAAATTTTTAGGCGCATATATGATAACAGTAGTAACGCGAATCGGTTTTTATTAATAACTTTTTTTATTTTAAAGTTACAAACTCCCCGATTTTACACAAACGTAGAGCACAGTCAAGGGAACATGGTGGCATCCATAACTCAATTTCTTCTTAAGTCGACTTAAGCGGTTATTGCTTTTGACCATAGAATTATCAGTTTCTCAGTTACCTATTCTGTTTTACAGTCGAGAAGTCTGCGAAAAACATGTGGCAATTAAGTTTAATGAAAATGAAAGTGCGATAAATCGTTAGTTTAAATAATAAACTACATATTAGAGTTATGGAGTTATTTGCAAAGTGTAAATTTGTGCAGTCATCTAGAACGTTTAATACGTGCAGAAGATAGTACGTGGCGAAGATTTTAGTTTTGGCATATTGGTTTTGCATTCATTGAGTTTATTAAAAAAAATCAAGTTAAGTGTTTTATGTATTTCCTATTTTGATTTATTTCCGCACTATGAGTAAAATAGTTTGTTTTTGAAAAGTAATTAAATTGTATCATACAATGCATGAAATGTAATCACTGCGTAATTTTAATGCAACTCTTTTGCTTTAACTTGTTTCCTTTGCACAAGAATCTACAAGAAACAACGCATAACTTAGCAAAAAGGTTTCTAATTCAAAGACCATATAGACCATAGAGTTATATGGTCTTTGGATAATTAACTATGGCCGAACTTCGAATAGCTAAACACGAACAGGGCGACATGGACGGATCCACTAGATGATCCTCAAGGACCAATACGCCCGTAATATATAAATATCTTTTTGATAAAAAAATTATAGATGAAAATTATGGCCTCAAATCATATTGAACTCAAAAGTTATGTACAGAGTAGTGGCGCACATAGGGGGGTTTTGGGGTTCAAATCCACCAAAAACAAAAATTACTGGTAAAAAATGTGGTACCGAACGCTAATCGGCTCAAAAGTTGTACGCAAACCCCCCAAAATTAAATCCTGTGTGCGCCACTGGTCGCGCCCCTTAAATGAATTCCTATGTTCGCCACTAATTGTATGCGTTCTATTTTGAATAATTCACTTTTCACCACTGCACTTCCCGTAAATAATTTAATATCTTCATACGACTAAGTCTTTGATTTAGATAACTGTACAGTTAATATATTGTGAAATCGTTCGAGTCGTAGTTGATTGCATTAAAAACTTGTTTACGTTGTTGTTGTTTTGGAAAATTGATATTAAATGTCTTCACTGTATTTACTTAATGTGCTGTAAAACAGCTTAAAAGCCCATAAAGAAGATTAGTTAATAGTAGTAATGGACTTGCAAGCTTCCAGTCGGTATAATAAACTAAACTGTAAATTTGTTGAAAAATTACAAACTCATAACTACGTATAATTGTTGAGGTTAGAACGCTTACAATTTTAACAAATTAGACTTTTAAGAGTACAATTGAAAGTAAACAACCTCTCTAGATTTAAGTGGTGTTTAAGAAAGAGTTCAATGCCTTGTTAAATAAGAGGCAGAGAAAACTAAAAAAAATTGTCTCTGGCTGGGAACGGAGAGAGAAGTTCAAGTCTACCCGTAGTTTATTAATCTCGCTGTGCCTTTGCTCTGAACGATAGTTATATAGCATATTTTATATTTGAATCGTCGTCTTCTCAATCATCACATCACAAAAAATGTTTCTGTGCTCATGTAATCTAAGTTAGGTAAGGTTAGGTTACTTAGGTTACGTTAGGCCTCTAGTCGTCAACGGCTGGGCTGCCTTTTTTTCTTACCTACCTACCTAAGGTTAGGTTACAGAAGGAGTGTGTGCAACATCCCTTTTTGCTGGGAGACCCTTTAGCGTCCATTGTGATTCCCTTTGTTTTGGATCCGGTGTCCTTTCATATCTATTGGGTTCCCTATAGATCCAGACAATAGTTTTTGGAAACCATTCGGTGTTAGTGAGGAAATTATGTAGATTAGTTCTCTGTGCCACTAGCCGTTGTTAGTGTTGTGATGGACAGTGACATAACGGGTGCTCGTTGGATTCTACTGCATCCTTATCTCCGTAGCTTCTACATAAATCCAGCTAACCTAACTCTAACTTCAGTTATGGACTGGATACTGGACTGGATTAAGTTAGCGCAAATATCCCAATTAAGTCGACATAAATATTCCAAGAGTATAACATGGTTTGTTCTCTATGTCTGCTTTCATGGGAAGGCTGCTAGTTCCGACTAATCTAACCCTATGGAATAGATAAGCTTGACTATAGAAAAGGACTCTTTTAGCCATGCAGAAACTTTCCAAACTTGTTTCTTTTAACCTGTTGTTCTGGTTTTCGTTACTGATTGTTTTTTTTGTAAATTGTTTTTGTTATTAATTTGTATATAGTAGAGCTACTGCTATCATCTATATTATAGATGACAGTTAAGTTGATCCAAATATTCAAATTAAGTTAGCGTAAATCACAATTAAGTCGGCATAAATATTCCAAGAGAATAACAAAGCTAATTTCTTAGGAAGGACTGCCAGTTCAAGTTAGTCATGCAGAAACTTTCCAAACTTGTTTCTCTTAAATTGTTGTTCTGGTTTTCTTTATTAATTTGAGCATGACAACTAAGTCAACGTAAGTACCTCAATTAAGTAAGTACCTCAAGATAAGCGTAAATATCCCAGTTAAATCAACGTAAATATCCCAAAAGTATAACGTGGTTTGTTTCCTATATCTGCTTTCATATTAAGGCTGCTAGTTTCACCTAATCACTCCAATTTCAGCTAAGGAACAGACAAACTTGGCTATAAAAAAAGGACTCTTTTAGCCATGAAGAAAATTTTCAAACTTAATTACTGCTTTCGTCTATGTTATAGACGACAAATTGATCGCCGTAAATATCCCAAAAGTAAGATATAGCTGTTTTGCTCTATGTCTGCCTGCCAACACCCCCCCTATAATTATTTGATGTATCTCTATACACCTTAACAAGCCAATCCCTGCTGTCATTATGCTTCAAAGTTCACTTACTCGGCACAAGCCCAACTCGTTGCCCCCACGTGATGAATTTATTCATGAATGGAAATAATTCGAAGCATCGTCGTACATTTAAATAAAAGCGTAAATGTAACAATAATCGTATATCTAAAAACCCGCGTAAAAGCAACAATACTACTGACTCATGCGAAAACGTGAACCAAACGCGAATTGTGCGGCTTAGGCAGAGTTGCCGCTAATGCGCGCTTAGCTCGACAACTGCCCATCCGCTGACGACAGCTGACAGCTGAGGCTAGAACTGGTCGCTGCTTTGCTTTAATTAATTAACAAAATGCTTGTTTTCAGAGTTTCTTCGTAAAGTTTCGTTCATATACTTTATTTTGCATATTTTTGTTTGAAAGAATTGTTGCGTTGTTGTTGTATTGGCACATGTCACGCTGCATACAAGACTTAATATATAAGACTAAAGCCGACAAATGATGAATGAATGTGTGAGCTCGCCAAAATTTCGTATGCTTGAACTTCCGTTTTATGAAAACTGCATTTTGTTTTTATGCTTCTTCTTAATTTGTTTTTTAAACAATAAATTTAGCCAAACATTAAAACCGAAAATAAAATCACGCATCCATAATACAATAATTATAATAAAATTAATCAAAACTTATCAATTAAAAGCGCACACATACAGTTAAGTTGTAAACTTACACGAATGCAAATGAGTTGTAGATATCGAAACAAAACATAACTTTGCAACGTTGCATCACATATTGCGTTTCGAAGGAATTGCAGAGCTTTAAACCAGTATTATCGAATTTAAAAAAATAATATTAAATAAAATAAGAAACTGCAGCGACTCTACTCCTCCAAATACAAGTCCTCGTAGGCGAACTTCTTGAAAATTGTGTGCAAAATACTCTTCACCACCTCGGCAATGGCCACATGAATGGATGGCTGCAGTTCGGTCCACACCTCGCGCCAATTCTCGTTCAGAAACTGATTCAGATGGGTGCCCAAAGCCTGATCGCCGTTGAACAGATTCGTCAGTTTGATGTTCATTCTGTATGAGAGAAAAATCGACATTAATTGTATATATGGAATAATATATTTAAAACGTGCTTGAACCAGAGGTGCCATATCCATCAACACAAAAACAAAATATTTTCAGAATTAGTGGATATATATGCATTTTAATTAAAAGTACCAACTATGAGTTTAGTTATGGAACGTGATATGAAATTATTTTAATATTCAATTATGAAATTAAATAATTAATTAAAATCTTACCACGTCACGATTTTCAAAATGTAAAATGGATTAGCTTATTATTATATTATATTAAATTTTTTTTGTTTTTAAAAGTTATGTACGTACTTTTCGGGCTCCACCAATACTTTCAGTTTGTCTACACTCAAAAACGTTTTGCCATTTTTGAGCTGTGTGCTTGGCTTGAATTTGACCGAAAACTTGGGATTGATCAGCGTTATATCAGCATCGCCGTCGCCCTTGATCGGAAGTATCAAAATGCGACCGTCAGCGATATATTTGCCATTCAAAACGATCTTCGGGAACGAGCCATACATTTCGAATTTGCTCGTACTTGGATCACGTTCGAAGCCGCTGCAATGGAACAGAAACAATTTTACAAATATTTAAATAAATTTAAAGATCAAGAGAAATTTGTTCACAGTATGCAAAGCATTCGAGTATTCGAAATTTCATTAGAATTGGTGCTACTTTTCTGAATGCAAAAACATTAATTTCTAATTAAAATATTTTAACTGACAGTTTCATAAAAATTTACTTTCATTTTGTGCTTGTAGATCGGCTGATAATTTTTATTCAATGTAATATAAATGTGAAAGTGAGAATGCGAGGTTAGGGATATCGAATATTTATTTATTTCTCATTTCTAACCCTAACCTAACCTATTTTTAGTTATATTTCCTTTGACATGATGGCATTTAACTTTGAATTGATCTAAAAATCTATCACCGTTTCATTGTCTTTTCAATTTTAGGCTGTGCGGAGCCTTTCCAATTCTTTCGTATCTCTTCGGATAGATCTAATATTAAAAATTCGGTAATATTATTATTAAGTCCGACAACCACAGCAATGACAACAACCACAAAGAGAGAGATGTCTGAGGGATGGCATACTGTCTGGAATGGAATACTTTTGATGTACTTCTCTGAAGAGTATTTAACAAATTCTGGTGTATGTTAAAGATAGATAGATTGGTTGTGTTTAACAAGAGAAGTTGCGCACACAGGATTTCATTTTAAGGGGGGAGGGGTTTGCGTACAACTTTTGAGCTCCACCAATTTTTATATTTGGGGAGGGACCAATTGTGATCCAAAGACTATACGAGCCCTAATAAAAATGTAACATTCATGTAATTTTTTATGATAGTCCTTATAGTAAGTTTGCCATTTGTAATTCACGATCTCTGGAAGATGGAGTTTACTGAAGTTTGCTATATCAAACCATGGTATATATGTAAAAGAAACCTCTCTGAACTACAATAGTGATATGTGAGTAATAAAGCCGTCCATTTGATGTTTGAAATCCGCATAAAACATTAGGCCCCTTCAGGTTTTTTTGTAAAAATTGTTAAGAACCATAGAGACGATTTTGTAGCACCTTAGTTTCCTCGAAAGAAACTTATAAGTAGCATTTTTTTATAAGCTGCATGGAAACTCGATTGTCAAAAAACAAATCACCGAGAAAAAATTAAAATCCAAAATATAAAGAAATGATTTCTTTTTTACAGATAAAATGAAGTCCTATTCGCATTGTTCCCGTAAAACTGCGATTCTCACAGTTTATGGCTGCTTATGGTGGTTAGTTGCACAATTAAATTTCGATTTCATTTAATTATTCTACTCGTCTACGAGCTTTGTTGTTGAAGTAAGCAGCCCGTGCGGTTAATAGACTCGTGTTCACTTTTTTTAACAATGTTTATGCAAATTGTGTCTGCTGTGCTGATTTTAAATGCACAGCTGAACGTCAATCGACACGTCAATGTCCTTTTGTGGAATAACTGAATTTATTTGAATTTCACACTTATTTCAATTGTCGACTTTTGGCCATCACTTGTGTTGCAAATTCGTGCACGATTTCAGGCGACACAGTTCCTAACATTGACCCATTGCAATAAATCGCAAATGTTACACATTTAAAGCCCTCAGCATGTAGGTGTCTGATTTTCGGCCGACAAGGGGGTGACAAACTCTTAATTGGTGGCAATTATTTAAAATTTAATACTGAAATACTCATTACACACTTGCGTTGAATGTTAAAATCTAGAAAATAAACAAATTACATAAATTTTATTGTCAGCCAAAGTTCACTTTACAGATGCAAGCAAGAAAACTTATGAGGTGTAAGAAAGCTTGCCGTATTTACAAACTAACAATTAGCTTTACACTTGAAAAATTTTACAAAAGTTGATGATTCTGTGTAATTGTAAGTAATTAATTTTCTTCGTACTCTTTCCATGTCGTATTGATCATTGCAATGTGTTGTAGGGACATTCTCTGCCTTTTCTGTTCTATTCTCATCTGTTTCTCTATATGTTTTGTTCTATTATCTGTTTTCATCTGTCTTAAGGAAAAAGTATTATCTTTAGAACTGATCTAGAAAATCGTTTTTTTTCTACCAACATTTTTACGATAACAAATAAACTATTTTGATAATTATCGATTATAATCGATTTAAAAATTTCAATCATACCAGGTTTTGAGTCAAAACTTTTGACACGGCTTCATATTTCTTCATAAATATGAAAAAAAACATGACAATTATTTTGTTAAAGAGTTTCTCTATTGCATTAACCCTACAGCCCGCAGATAGTTTTCTGATTCAATCAAGTGCAGCCCATACTCTCGATCGCTTTTTTGCAGTTAGTTACTACGCTGCAACGATGTCCTAGAATTTTTTTGTATTTTTAAATTTTGTTTGAAATCCCACCAAGTTTGAAAACATTGTGTATGATTCAGGTCAAGGCGAAGGTGGTGAGGTGGTAGCATAACGACAATAACAATATTTCAATGTATTTTGTTTTTGTTTTTTGGGTTTAGATTGTCAAAATCAGCCAATAAAACAAAAATTTTCAAATTGCCACAGTTGTACCCAGGCATTTTGATAATCTAGAACTTTTCCAAAATTAAAAAAAGCAGCTGATTCAACGAGGTCGCCTGTATGAATTCGCCTTGATTCAGGTTTAATTTTGTTGAGCTTTATGACAAAAATGACAAATCATTTTTCAAATTTATCTCTTTTTGTCATGCAAAAAGAAGCCATCATTCAATCTGGTTCACTTGAATAATTTCACTATGGATTCACAGAACAATGGAATTCCCTTAATTTTATATTTCAGAAATTAGTCAACTCCCATTTTGGAATGTCCAGAATTTCAATAAAAATCAGATTTTATTGATTTTTTAGTAATTCTTGGTTGAGATTCAACTTATGCAACTTTTGAATCTTCTCAACGACCAGCAACTTAGTTGGGCATTCAAGGGTTAACCACCTGAAACTGTTTCTGACACTGTTTGAAACCCATTTCATTTGTCACGACAAACCGCATTTCCTTTCCATTTTCGTGGGCCCTTTTTGGACGATCGTTTAACTGCCCGCCAACTTAACTAATCAAACAACAATCCGAAATAATTCAGCAGTCGCGTTATTTTCGTCGCGTTCTTTGGCATTTCATTTCCCCACCCAATTTGTGCATGCAACAAGTTCATTGAAACTCAACTAAATAGCAGACAACTTACACAGATCGATCGATTTTGACGCCAGACAGTCCTACCACGTTCACGTCTCGGAAATTTAATTTCAAATTTAATGAACCCTGGCGTCCGTCCGAAATGTCGAAGCGCTTGACAACGAAGGGTTCGATGGTGGGAAATGCTGCCTCCGGGTAGCCAGTTCTCGCATGCAGACGCACCAAATTCGTCGCTGTGCTGGTGATGCAGTCGGTGTCGCCCGCGTGGCAGCGCGGTATGTCGGCGGCTAAAAATCGCACAAGCACACAACAAACTCATATCAGCAAACAAGAAACGTCCAAAAAATGCAGCAGCGCACAAAAAACTAATGCCGACTGCAATTTGAAGCAAAACCAGTTGAAACCTACGAAAATTCGAACTGGCTACGGCGGCGGCGGCCAACAGGACGCCGCACCAGACAGCCGCAGGCCACATTTGCGACGCAGCATACATTGTTGGCGTACGGTGTTTGACGTTTGAAGTGTGTTGTGTTGTTTGATGGAATGTTTGGAGCGGCTTTCGAGGCAGTTTTTATCCGCTCTTAAATTATGCGGCAATTTGCAATGATTTTGGGCACAAGCAGCAAATATCGCAGACGTGCACGTAACTAACTGAAATTCCAAAAACTTTCGCGACAGACGGCAGACCGCAGACAACGTTGCTCGAAGCGAAGACCGACACGACAGTGTACTGACGGCGAAAGTCCTTGCGCGGCCCTTCCACTCAGTCACTTTTAACAATTCGCCAGCGCACTTAAGTATAGTATTTGCGCAAATTCTTGACCGACGCTGCTGTCGAGCCGTGTTTCACTTTCGCTTGCAGAGATCGATCGCACACGCGCGTCCGCTCGATTGGAACGTTGCTTCTGGCGAACTCTTGTCCAAGTTCAATGCTAAACTGTAAAACAGTTCTGGACAAACGCAAGCATTTATAATCTTTTTGTGACTCGACCACAGCCGCCGTTGCCGCTGTGCTCCGCATCCACTGGCCCCCGCCAGTTTCGGTGGCGAGTCTTCGCAAATCAAGCCGAGTCATTTTTGCTGCTTTTTTCTCATGCTTTGGAATTTTTCAACTCTCATTTGTCGTATTTACTTTTAAGACACCCGCCGTAGGCGAGCTGCTGCTGCCACACCAATCCAATCCGCCCCAACCCACCCCACCCCACCGCACTTTGCTACGCTTCGTGCCGTTGTGCCATAAATACGCGACGGCAGACAATGCTCCATGGAACTGTGCTGTTCGCGCCCCGCCGATCGAGCGTCATCCGTACATATGTACGTAATATTTATGAGTGTAGATATGTCTTGTATGCGCATCAAAATCTTCTTAGTCCCCACTAAAAAGACACACACACACACACACACACCGACACACGTACGGACGTATATACAGACGAATGTCTGTCCGTACTTCCCCATATATTCGTACATACACTACACACACACAACCGGCCACAAACGACCATAAATAATTAATATTATTAACAGGTCTAAAAACGCACAAAAAATTCTATAGTTTTTAATTTGCCTCTATCTAGTTTTTTGTTTTCATCTTGTTCGCACAGCTCGTAGTACGTCGCTTTTTTTGTATTGTCGTCGTCCTCAGTTTTAGTATCGTTTTATCAGATAAAGCGTTTTCCTTGTTGTTGTTGTTTTTATTGTTTTTGTTCTTTTGCCATTTTGTTTGCAATTTGTTTTGTGTTGTCTGTCTGTGGCGCTTTTGGAGCTACTTTTTGCCTGTTTTTTCTCTCAATCTTTTTGATCACGTTTTCATATACAACTAACAACAACAATTTCAGCTTTTTCCATAAATAAACAAGCATTTACCGAGCAAGGGAATAGCACTAGTGTCGAGCTCTCTACTCGAGTCGAAAGTCCTTAGGGTCTTTTTGAAGAAAACATTCATAGGCCAAGGTTATTGTTTTTGTTTGATATGACAAATAGTTTTCGCTTGTTGGAGCGGTACTTTAACACTATAGTGCCCAGCCTAGAATATACAAATAAAAATTATCATGCCCGAACACATAGACGACGGCAAAGACACAACTGCATCTCTATACATATAATTGATTGTCCTGACTGACTGATTGACTGACTGATTCACCATCGCTCAGTCCAAACCGCTGAAGCTACAAACATGATATTTAATGTGTAGATAAATCTTGAAAAATGAATCTCCGCTAAGACGGGATTTTTTTTTTAATTTGGGGGGTCTAAAGGAGCAAAACATGGGTTAAGGTGTTGTATGAAGAAACGCGATTTAACCCATTGCTGCCTAATGGGTAAAATGTTACCATTTTTTTTCATTTAAAAAAAAAAATCACAAAAAAGTCAATGTTTGAGATCTCTCAAAACCATTGATAGGGATAGTTAAAGTTAAGATGGAACTACCTTAACCTAGTGAAGGTCACCCTAAAATTTCGCCATCTAGCTAGAGTTACCAGACTCCAAAAATCGTGAATTTTCCGGAGGTGGAAAATGTGGCGAAACGTAGTGGGCTTAGAACCTCACAAAAATCTGCCTCCTAACTCACCTGTAAAAAATACAACTTTTGTTCACGTGTTTAGCTGATCACTTCACAAAGTATGGAAAAAAGCTAACATTGCTGCGTAATGGGTACAAAATATCTAATGAATATCTCAGCAACGTGCAGAGATATAAAGCTGAAATTTTGTTTCTGATAATTTTGGGTATCGTATGGGCGGAAATGGTACCCGGCAGCAATGGGTTAAGGGGCCTATTGATTTCAAATTTGGTGAAAACACTTTAAATTAAAAATATCGCATACGAAAAGACTACGAAAAAACCATGAACCGATGGGCCTATTGACCTCAAAGTTGGTGAAAACACTTGAAATCAAAAATTATTTGACACGTGTTTCTCATTTTTTTTTTCATCAAAACTTAAAGGTTTGCTCCAAGGGTTAAGAGTTTGTATGAATAAACATGTTTTTTTACGCCGCTTGATTTCAAACTTGGTGAAAGTTCAAATGTGAAATAATGCGATATGTGTATTTAATTTTTTCGAAAATCAAAATCGGACGGGGTCAACGACGGTTTAAAAGTTTGTATGAAGAAACTGTGAAAAACATGAATTAACGAGCTTATTGACTTCAAACTTGGTGAAAGTACTCTTAGTGACAAATAATTCAACACGTGTTTTTCATTTTTTCGAAAATCGGAACCTAACAGGGTCAACTATGGGTTAAAAGTTTATATGCATGCATGATTTAATGGACCTTATGACTTCAAACTTAGTGAAAGCATTAAACATGCGAAATAATTCGATACGTGTTTTTCACTTTTTTGAAAATCGAAATGTGACGGGGTGATCTATGGGTTAAGAGTTTGTATGGAGAAACAAGATTTTTTGGGCCTTTTGACTTCAAACTGTTTTAAAGGAATCTTGAGTGAGAAATATAATATAATGTAAATAATTTTACACGTGTTTTTTATTTTTTCGAAAATAAAAATCTGACGGGGTCAACGATGGGTTACGAGTTTGAATGGGGAAACATGACTTAATGCACTAACTGACTTAAAATTTGGTGAGAACACTTCAAAGAAAAGTATTTTTTCATAAAAATCTGACGGAATCAACAACGATTAAGATTTATTGGCCCCTTAGACTTTAAACTTGCGTGCAAAACCGTGGGCCGCTGCTAGTTTGTCATATAGAATCAAAACGTTCGTAAGGGGACGATTATTTTGACAACTGCACTGCTACACGAACACCGAATACAGTTTTCCCTGTCGCCAAACATAGAACTAACAAAACAACAACAAAACTAAAACAATTGGCATCACTATTTCAAAACATATTTTTAATGGAATTTTTCTTACTTTTTCGGTGTGCTTTGAACAACAATTACAAATTTGTTACTATTTCAGTTAAAATTTAATAGTTCTAACAATTTCGGCACATTTCCATTTGTTTGAAATTGACTGTACAACGGTAAAATGGATATAGACGAATGCAGAATTGCCGAGGCACTCTAAAATTTGTGTTTAGGAGCTCAAAAATATGATTGTGATAACGTTGCTGCCGCTTTTATTGTAATCACGTAGTTGACTACACGGTCATGGTCGAAGCCGACGCCATCTTGAAGTTATGTAGCCCTGTCGATGCCGTCTCGAATGTGTTCGGGACATCATGTTAGATGTGTTTTGCAAATACAGCAAAGATTTCCAAATATTTTCTTGTTTGAAAAATGTTCTTTGAAACTGCACCAAGTCTTAAACGATTGTGTATTATTAAGGGTTAATTTTTTTTGAACATTTTGACATACATACATCACAACAAATTTATACAATGTTTCTGTTTTTGTCATAGGAAAAAGAAGCCGTTATTCTACCTGGTTCAATCAGTCAATCCGGTAGATAGAAAGCTGATTGATTAAAATACAAAGAAATATTGAAAATTGTAGCGAAACAAGTGGCCTCAAATTTTTGGTCAAAGTAGGAAACAAGTCGATCAAATCATCTAAATAGAATATGAGATCGTTATCGTATTTAGTTCTTTGCATTTAAGTGAGGACATCTTTAGTTGCCACTTTCAGTTTTACTTAAATATTTTTCACTACTTGTTTAAATGATTTGCCAGATGCTCATGCAAACCTGAACTGAGTCAGCAACACCTTTTTTAATTTCTCAAACTTTATAGTGTTTAATTATATTTTTTCCTTATAATGATTTCATTATATAATTTTAATGATTCGGTTGTTTCTACTTAATGCATATTTATGCCTGGGGCTCCATTTGTTTATTCAAACTACTATAAAATACATTCAATACTTAAAGTGTATACATACAAAAAACTCCTATGGGAAGTTCAAAAAAGTTTGCTTAATAATTTTTAGTAAAAATTATTTATTAGCAAAAAAACTTGTTTACACATTTGGTTACTGACTTTAGAGAGAAACAAAAACGACAGTAATATATTAAAAACAAAAATAAATTATACGACAAGAAATTATTTTTAGAATACTATATGGGATTTTTCTTTGTTTGGTATAACAGACCAAAGAAAGTTAGAGACTAATATGGTTTATTAATAGGAATAAAGGGGACCAACAAATGCCAAGGTCCATAACTTGAAATTAATTCACTATCACTCGAGGCTTAGTAATTGTGTTAAGAGATAAAAAAAAAAAATAATAGACGAACTATTTAAAGAGAATTTAAACAATTATACTTTTTCCAAATTATATAAATATAAATAATGGAATCTATTACAGAAAAAGCACAAAAAGCCATCAGAAAAGCGAAAAATTCTGGCACAATTATGTATAAAATTATTTGATATATTTCTGAAAATAGTTATAGTTCAAACAGTGTCACTGCAAATCCATTCATACCGATGATATATATAATGCAATATGGTTTGTAGCTACTACAGACTTATAAATAGGCATCGGAATTATATGCAAAGAAAATATGACCGAAATATGAAAAGTATGTAACCAAATTCGGCACTTATTTTTCAATTTTTCAAAAATCTAAATCTGACAGAGTCAACAACGTGTTAAGGTTTAAAGACTATAACTAATACATGATTTAATAGGCCTGTTAAATAAAAACATGGGGAAATTCTTTAAAAAAAACATAATTCGACACTTTTGTTTTAATTTCTATAATTAAACTCTGACGGGATCAACAATGGGTTAAGAGATTGTATGAAGAAACATAATTAAACGGGCAAGTAATTTTGGCAGTGAAGGTTATTTCAATGAAATTCATGCATGCAAAATCGCGAGCAACTGGCAGTGTTTTGTATGGCCTATATTTAGAGAATTTAGTTAAATTTGAAAAAGTTTGCATGAAACAACTCGAATGTTAACAAACAATTCTATCCACTCGTTTGCGAATGGCAGCACCATTTGTCATTCATACTCCTTAACAAAGCGGCCCAGCTCTGTGCAGATTGAGAGGGAATGGCGCCGTATGAATGACACCCTTAACAGTGACCTACAAACTATCTCCAAGTAGGGTCAAGCGAATAGGGTTGATTTTCATTTTCGTTGCCTGTTATTCCACAAAAGAGTGTCTCGAGTTATAGGTGGTGTGAAACTTTCTCTTGATGTTCTCGGCTTATCCATTAAGAACGATCTTCAATGAAACGATCATATTTTTGGCGTGTCGAAAGAAGTAGCCAAGTGCCTCGACTTTTAAAACCGGTGCAAAAGATATTTCACTCTGGAAGATCTCATAATTTACACCACTTATATCCGACCAAAAATGAAGTTTAACTCGCACCTGGGTCATTCTTTTACAAACCGAACAACTTTTTTGACCCGATAATTTATATTCATCCCAAAATTTTTTTTTCACTTCTGGGCATAAAATTAACCGACACGTATATCAGAATTTATTCGAAAAAAATTTTTTTTTCTTTATATAATTATTTAAAATTTTGAAAGTTACGCGTATTTTGCTAGATTCTAACATGTTTAAAATTCAATATCTCCGGTTCGGCTTATCTTATCGACACAATTTCAAAACCGTTTTTTAGCTTATTGTATGCACTTTAGAGGAATATGTTTTAAAATTTTTTTTATTTTTAATAAAAAAAGTATATTAACAATTTGATTGTTTAAACAATTTTTTGATGATGTTCCCCAAAATCAATTTGATTGAAAAAAATTATGCAATTTTCGCAATGTTATTACCTACAAAACGCATATTTCAAAAAAGTGGAGACTTAATTAGATCATAAGATAGACAAAAATTTCCACCGCAAGTCAAGCGTGACGAGTCCCATCAAGTCGCGCGCGGCTTGACTTGCGGTGGAAATTTGTTTCTATCTTATGATCTAATTAAGTCTCCACTTTTTTGAAATATGCGTTTTGTAGGTAATAACATTGCGAAAATTGCATAATTTTTTTCAATCAAATTGATTTTGGGGAACATCATCAAAAAATTGTTTAAACAATCGAATTGTTAATATACTTTTTTTATTAAAAATAAAAAAAATTTTAAAACATATTCCTCTAAAGTGCATACAATAAGCTAAAAAACGGTTTTGAAATTGTGTCGATAAGATAAGCCGAACCGGAGATATTGAATTTTAAACATGTTAGAATCTAGCAAAATACGCGTAACTTTCAAAATTTTAAATAATTATATAAAGAAAAAAAAATTTTTTTCGAATAAATTCTGATATACGTGTCGGTTAATTTTATGCCCAGAAGTGAAAAAAAAATTTTGGGATGAATATAAATTATCGGGTCAAAAAAGTTGTTCGGTTTGTAAAAGAATGACCCACCTGTGAGTTCAAAAACCTATTTGGAACTCCTGGACTGCGTGCAAAACCGTGCAATTAAGCTTATTGGGAATAGATTTCCTACTGTTCAGCTTCAGTTCTATTGACTCCTTGGAACAATGTCGAAACGTGGCTTGTGTGGCCTTATTGGCCGATACCTCGATAATTGTTCAGAGTAGATGAGCGATCTGTTGCCATTACTCCGGGTCACTGGCGTATACAGGGGGGCCGCGGAGGGTGGGGGTTGAATACAAATACAAAAATTACAGATGACAAATATTGTTTCAAATGGTGTTGAGCTGAAAAATTGTACGCAAAATCCCCTCCCCAAAATGAAATTCTGTGTGCGCCACTACTCCGGGTTTTCCCCCGGGCAACCCGTTCGAACACTGGCGCCCACACATTCCACGATGAAACGATGTTCCAGCGCCCTACGCATTCCGGAGAGAATTGGTTCTGGCCCGACTTGCGCGATTGTGGAATGGTCACCCTGCAGATATTTTCCCCAGAACCTATAATTGTAATTGGTTCAATACAAGAGTCCATAACTTTTTTTACTCTAAACTCTGTCTCCTAACCTCTAGATTCTTCCTGAAACAAGCTCATTCTAAATATATTTTAACAAAATTTATATAGTGGTTCCGTTAAAATCTAATACTCCAATAAAATACGCACGTGCATATAATTCCGAACACTACTTAAATATATCTAATCACACGTGAAGCTTTAGCTCTCGGTAAATGATTGAGAAATAAATAAATAAATAAATGATTGGAAAAACAATGATGAGAAATAAAACGATTTGTAATAATCAATCATAATTTCCGTAAGGCAGTCACACTTTACACGATTATGATAAAAAACCTATGTCTAGTTTTTTATCATAATGGTGTTTGAGTTTGAAAACGTGATTTGCCTACAATAGTTAGTGACGTTCGACTTGGATTCACATGCTGCTACATACATAAATATACATATATTTATGTACAAGAAATCAATGAAGTTTGACAATTTTCCATAGTTAAATATTCAAACAGTCCGTTGCTTTAACAACTACAATTTAACTATAGATTTTATAATGTGATAAATAACCATTGAACGCGTGCAATGACGCATAACAACTCGTTCTATGTTTAAATAAAATTGTTTAATGAAAATCGTTAAAATTTTTAGTGTGGTTATTAAAAAAACTTCCATGACATTTGCCTATCGAGAAACAAAGTAAGCAAATAGGTAATTAAATGTGATTTGAAATGATCGATTTTCAACAATGTTCAGAAACCTTTAGTTTTTAAGCACTTTTTAAGCGAACAGTTTCGTGAGAGTTTTTAATAAGAAATTATTTTCTTCTAAGAGGTTAATTGCCTTGGTGAAAGGGCAGCCGCCGAAAACATTTGAGGTACTCACAGTTTAATGTATTTGTGATAAATGAAAACATGCAACATGCACTATTTTTACAACAAATAATGAACGGCCCCTTGTAAATTTCAGTATTTTGTTTACATTTCGGTTAGGTTGGGATGCATATAAATTGATATTTGTAGCATTTCAGAAATGCATGGTTTGTTTTTGTAAATGTGCGCAATTTGTTACAAATTTCATGTTTATCAAAAATGTATGATACAATAGAAGACCAAATACAACACATCGTGAATACTCTGATGGTATTTTTTATACGAAATAAGAGATGATAATCGAACATACGACCCCGTATTTGTAATCCAACACTCTGCCGTTTTTTCCTATAATTACACAGTAAAACAATTTATACTTTTTGTGTGCAATAATGTAACCACTGTATATATCTGAATGAGAACGTCATACAGAACATTTTTGCGGAACAAAGTAATAGTCCAGCACGTCTGAGTTTTTTTTTAATTTGCACATAAACAGACCTTTACATGGAATGTATGAAAACTTGAATACATAGAACTTCGATGTCTAGAACAAAGTTGTTTGGCACAAAAATGTGAATATTTTTTGTATGCAGGTGAACCCCCCACCCCCTATCCTTACCTCTCGTTTTAATGTTTTTCTGCAAACTTTTTCATAAAAAGCTTGTATTTAGTAAAATATTTAAAAACAAATGTTAGATAGTCTTTTGGGAAAATATTACTCATTAAAAATTTAGAGGTCTTCAAACAATAAAACTATCTTAAGACCTTCCCCAAAAAAGTAAAAAGCCTTAACCACAAAGCCTTCACTTTAGAAATTGCCTATTCTGCTTGAAATGCTGAGAAAAAATGTCTTATCTTTAAAGAAAATATTTTCCATTAGTAAATTAGTAAAGGAGACCACTACCTAACAATTAAACCCTAAAAAGTACCTTAACCCTTTCGCTATTTTGTTGCCATATGGCAACATGCTACTTTGTGGACGTCTGCATCCTCTATGGTTGCAAGAATACATTTTTTTGTTGGTCTTTAGAATAGTTTGAAGTTTTAGGAAAAATACGAAATTAATAAACTGAATATTTAAGTTTAAAGAAGAGAAGCATACACGTTTTTTAAATGGTATATCTTGACATAGTAAAGGAAGAAGAAGCAGAAAAAATTAGATAACTTTTTTAATTTGACGTTTCTTTTCAATTTAGATCCTTTTTTTTTTAATTTTGGCTGAAGTAAATGAAGAAATATTCAAATTTTCGTTATGCGTAAAAAGTTTTATGTTTAAGTAATTATTACAGCCACAGCGATGTGGTTGCTCTCATAGAAAAACACTATAAAATACAGGGTCCGAGTATAAAAATTAAAAAATTTCTTATGGAATGTTGCTAATATAACCACATAGAAGCCTAAGACGTAAAATTTAAAATTTTAACTTTCCCCAGTAAAAACCTGTAGCAAATCAAACCATTCAACGATTCCAATTAGTTTCATGGTATTATGGTAGTGTTTATAGTAGAGTTGTAAAGTAGTTTATATTGTATGTCTTTTATATATCTTTGTCAACACTATATCTATATTTATCTCTTTCTATACTATATTTATCCTCATCTATACTACACTTCAGCTACACAAAAATTGATCGAAAGGCTGTGATATTATAGCGAAAAAATCGTTGTGGATGGGGGACTTTTAAAATTATTATTATGCACGTAGCTCCCACATGGCTTGTTTTGTAGTATATAGAATACTACAACTATCCAACCATTAATCAAAAGTCTGCGTAGGGATAACCGATAAATATATATTGTAAGGTGACTGAGTAAAGTCAGTCAAGACCTTTTCAAACAAAGACAAGCGACCTGTCATATGGCTTCTTTCAAAGTAGAACATTCGAGCCATACAAAAATGTACCGAAAGTCCCCAATATTTCTCTGCAAAAGCTGAAACATCGATATTGAAGCGTGACTTTGCGACTTTGAGAAAAGTCGATGTTTTTAAAGTCATTCAACTGCCTGTAGCAACTTAACCAGAAGGGCCAGCCACCTCACATATACAAAGTTTACTTTATTGTGATTTGTGCTTTTGGTGTTCCTGGATCAAAAGTCATAAGTCATGAAATGTCTGTAAACAATAACTTGCATGAACAACTTTTCAATTGTCAGTTGATTACACCGTGCGACAGCATTTTTCACACCGGGAAAAATCCATATGTGCGTGAAACTAGAGACCAAATATAGTAATACTCATTGATTTTGTATCTTTTTATTATTTAAAATACTGATACTCAAATAAATTACAATTTTTGCACTTCATTAGAATTGCAGCTTCCGCCTTTTTTTTAATAACTTTCTAACCAATAAAGCTAGAGTAATGAAATTTAGGCACGTGATCAAGGAGATTTTGGGTTTTAACATAGTTACTTTTCAAGAAAATTCTTTATAAATTTTTAAAGGATATAAAGGATTAACATTTTCAAAGGACCTTTTTTCATATCCTTTTTGTACAAATAGATAAAAACTCAATTTTATTTAAATTCTTGAGCCTTTTCTCTTTCATTTGAGCTACATATCGCCATATTCTAACAAGGTTAAGTATTTTTTATTTTTTTTTTATTTTTTATCCCCTTCAAAATTTTGAAGGCCTTTTAAAAGGACAAAAGATGTAGAAATGAAAAACTGAGTACGCAGTATTCCTATGTTTGGTCTCTAGTTTCACGCCCATATGGATTTTTTCCGGTGTGAAAAATTTTTTCAATTTTTGTCGCACGGTGTTATAATTAGGAATCGTTACAATAGCGCGTATTCACATCGGCAGTCTGTGACGAGCACAAACCCCCATATTAGGCGCGCTGCACTCAAGGTGAATCGGTTTCCGCATGGACGAGCCGCCGGGCGATAAAGCGCGGAACAGTTGGAGCAAGGAACGTGATTGGGGCTCACAATGGAAATGATTTTGTTAGTTGGCGACACGTCAAGTACTCGTCGTCGTTGTCGTTATCATTGCTGCAATATTTGTCTCGCTCTTTAGAGCTTCTGCCGTCCATCGGCCGGCTATGCTCGCCAATATTATTTTCTGCACAGTATTTCCAATCTGTGCGAAATGAATGGTGCTAAAATTAGCTAAACGCGCATGCGGCCATACAGCAATGATTGATCATCATGAACGGTGCGTGAAAGAATCGACAACAATTTGCCAATGGACTGTGATCAGTTGAGCAAACATACGTGCATTTAATTGCATATTTATGTATCGGCAATCACACGCCAAAAGTCAATATGTCGCATAAAAACTATGAATAATTATTCAAATTCGATAACTATGGGCCGTAACGTAAACCGGCGCCGATTGCACTGTTTTGTTCCATTACTTCCCGATAATTAATTTTAACCAAACATACTCAAAACGGGCTGATTTTAATTTTTTACAGTGGTGCTTTTTGTTAACAGAGAAGCGCAAACAAATTATTGTAAGACTTTTTTTTTTAATTCATTTACTAGCTTCTTTAGACCGAGCGCTAAAGGTTTAGGCCGAGCTTTTGGCTTGACATGTTGACTCGGATCACAGAGAAATCTTCAAGAGGTTGTCAAGGCAATATCCGTTGCTGATGGCCCCTAAGGATTGCTTAATACCTGTGGTATCCTTTGGGAGAAATTTTGAGATCAGGTTCCCCACGCGCGAACAATGAAATAATCCGGAGTCCATGCTAGTGGACCTAACGGACATTTTCTTCACTGACGGTTCCAAGACCGATAGAGGTACTAGAGTGAAATGGCAACTTAATGAAAGTGTCAACTGTTACTATTCTTCAGAAGGACTGGCAACCGTCTTCCAGACGGAGGTCTTTGCCATTCTGAAGGTAATGGAATGTATAATGGAGAGAAAATGACGCGGGAAAAGTATAGAAGTTTGTAGTGACTCTTAGGCCCTGAAGAATGTGCTAGTAACTTCGAAGATTGTCCAAGAATATAAGATAAAGCTTAAGTCGGTTGAGGCACATAATAAACTACAACTTATCTGGTTTCCTGGACATTGTGGTGTTTAAGGTAATGAAACTGCCAATAAATTGGCTAACTGTGGATCAAATTGGCTAACTGTATACCCTTAAAACCTGACCAGTAATCGGGACCAGTCTAGCAGGTACCCTGGACTCGATCAAATCCTGTATAAAGAACTTAAACAGGGAGCATTGGTCTAGTTTTGGAAGCGTAGGACTGCAAAGTGTTTTGTGTTAAGCCCGAACAGGAAGGCAGGAGTATTTCTGTTGAGTTTAGGGAGGAAAGATCTTCGCTGGATGGTCGGACTAATCACAGGACACAATCCATGAGGTCAATATGGGCTTCATTGAGGATCCAACTTGATCATCTTGCCTGGAGGACGCAGACAGTGCGATCTCCTGAAATTCATTAAAGAATCCAGGAAATCCCTAATTCCCTTCCCTACCTCTTACGTTTTTTCTTTCTCTCTTATAACCCCTCCTCATTTTTCTATTACCCTTTTCTTCTTGAGCCTTAACCCTTTACACGGTACAGTTGCATATCTGCAACCAACCGTAAAATTGCCCGTCATTTCAGAAATAACTATCAAAACGACTCTTCTCTGCTATTTTACAACTATGCAACGTTCCTTTTTTGAAATACTGGCATTAATAGTGGGAAAAAGTAGCTAAATTTTACTTGACAGCACTTATTTGACCGTTTTTGCGAAAAGTTGCACGCATTTATTTTAGTGAAACAAAAGTGATTAAAACTTATTAATAAAAAACACACAAACACTTTGCGAAAAATGCGGAGTATGACTATGCTACAACAAACGCATTAATTGCTTTAAACATTTTCATTTAAAATTAAACATTAAAATAAAAAAAACAAGTTTTATTGCTTTGTTACATATGCGAACCAAATGTTTTTTACAAAAAAGCCTTACAAAATTAAAGTATATTAAAAAATAAAAAATACGTGTTTTTTAAATGTAGGTTTACATCTAAAAAACAACATTTGATGAAAAAATTCGCTGTTGCCGTGTAAAGGGTTAAGTATAATGGGTTACCCAGCCTGAGTGCTTGAGAAATTGAACCTTCTAGGGTTCACTTTCTCGGTTCCCCTCACATCCATTTATCCTCCATCCATCGTCTGGCACCTTTATATGAACTTTGAAGGGGCCGAAGTTTCTAGTGCGTTATTTTAATTTAATTACAATATTCATTGAAAAATAATGTTGTGATAAGTTTCCAGGCCGTCTATCAAAATCGATGCAAAACTCCGAGTCCTTTTCTTTCATATATGAATTCGCTCAAGCAACAAATCTAAGTCCTTTTCTTTCATGTATATGTATATATATAATATATGTATATATCGCACAAGCACTACAAAAGTGACACAACTCACAATTTTTCATTTTCGGGTTTATGTGTTAATACTGTGCACAATGCATAAATCTACCAATCAGCAAAAGCTCAGTATATTTTGTCGTTGTTAACTGTTACAAAAATACAGTTAGGTCTCTTTTCATGTCAGAAGTTTGATGCTATTTGATTGCTGCAGCTCAATGCAAAAGAGTCCTAACTCAAATTGTGTCACTTTTGACGAAATAAATTTTTGTTAAAGTTAATTTTAAGCAAAATTCTGACAATTTTTGTATATATTTTTAATTTTTAAAATTAATTATGAATTTTCAAAATTTTTCTTTCAACTTTTTAACTGTCATTTATAATTATTAAATTCAAAAAAAGTGGCATAACTTGAAATAGTTCCGTAATTATTGAATTAAAATATCATCAAAACAGTCACAACTCAAAATTTTGGATTTTCTAGTGTAAATAAAAAAAAAAATTCTTGGAACTTATCAAAAAGCATAATCTGTAAGGATTTTCTACTGAACGGTCTATTCGTTATTAAAAAAAATGTTTATTTAGCTCAAAAACAGTTTTTTGCGTTTCCTGAAAAATCACAAATTTTGAGTTGTGTCACTTTTGTTGTGCGTGTTCGATATATAAATTCATATATGAATTCGCTCAAGCAATATGGCTAATTGTGACAAGCTTAACTATACATTTCTCAAAGCTAAGTTCTTTATAAGATCAAGTCAAATCAGTCAAAAACTTACAACTTTGGCACTTTGTTGTCATAGCCAAATAAACAAGTATTGTATGTATGTACGTATGCATTGATTGATTAATTCATTAATTCTTCACAATTTTGTTAAAGCTTACATAAGTGTTTGTTGACTGAAAATTAATTGGCAACGCTTCACACAACACAACTCATTAGAAATGCTTTAGTTACGTATTTATTTAGTTATTTGTCGTTTAATTAGTATGGATTATAGATTTCTTAATTTCTAAATCTACACATTTGCGCATCTCAAGTATAACTGGTTTTCAATTCTTGGTCATCATTCCACTATCTACTTAACTAACATATTCGATGCTCGTACAAACCTAAGAAGCGCCCACAATCTTACCGGTTGTCGCACTCAGCTGCGAGTACTTTCAATATTTCTTCGCTTTCGATATTTGTTTATTCGCTAAAAACATCATAAAAATAAAAAATTTGCATCAACGAGCTCAATAACTTCGCACCCGTGACAGCCCCACAACACCCACCGCGAACGAAAACGAAATGTTGCTGTGCGCACTTTTGCATTGTCCGTATGTAGCTACCCAGTCGGAAATGGAAGGATGCGGTGCGATGCATAAATCACGCATCAAATGTAGGTATTTGTAAAAATATTTCTCATCTCGAAAGCCGGTTGTAACGCACACCCGGTATACGATAACCTAAAGTATGGAATGGAATGGAATTTTATGGAATGTTTTCGTTTTAACAGTCACACAGACGATTTCTCGATATACATTTTTAGCTTGAATTTTTTGCCTTGAAGATTTTGAATATTTTCAAGTCAAATGAAATATTTTTTTGTCAAACGAAAAATTTTCATTACGTGAACGTGCGCGCATTTAAAACCGAGTTTACGTGTACTTATAATCGTTATTTGATTTGAATAATGGACTGGCCATGCGACAGTACTGTAAAATATGCGTTTTATATCAATTTTCAGATCTTTCAGATTTTCGAAATTCTCGACATCGTTACGATAGTGTCATTTTTCTCGTTCTCGATATCATTTTAGACACTTTAGCAATACTGAAAAACGAGAAAAATTCTCGCTTTAACGATATCGTTTCTATATCGTTTGGTTTGCTGGGATTCTCCAATAAAAAACTGTAATGAAAGGATTAATTTCTGTCTGAGTGTTCGAATAGAATTCAAACACTTTTATAATGGATTTCACCAAAATGTTTGCAAAGTATTCTGGTTTCGTACTGCCCTAAGATTTGTTGGAAGAAAAGTTTTGCCCATTATAGGCCAATATCGATGCCGATGTAATGTAATGTCGGATTAGTTACAACATAACAAAATTATCTATTTCTCTGCTCTGACACAATTGTTGATCATTTTGTTTTAATAATAAATTTTAAAAACTTGTCAATTAATTGCATGCTTATTTAATTCAGTGGAATTTTCTATTCTTCGAACCATTTCAATTGATTTGTTAGTCAAATTATGTAAAATAGTTGCTTCTCTACGCCAAAATAATCGTCAATGCGTTGTATACAAGCAGAATTTCCATGTTTTCAATGGTTTTTGTGCTACGTTACAAAACTTTGTCTCGGCATAAGTAATACAACGTAAAGGCATGAAGGTGTTTCTCATCTCTGATTATGTGCTAATTGGTCGTAATTATTATTGTTGTGCTGGGTTACTTTCGGCCAAGTTATGATGATGAGTAATGCCTGTGTTTACGCAACATGCTGGTAATGTTCGCTACAATCGGCAGCACGTTATTCAACATGTTCGAACTTTAAAATAGTTAAAAAAACAGTTCTGTTTGGAATGTGGCAAAGAAATTTATTCGGGAAAAATTTTTCTCAAATTGTTTCGTTCAAAAGGAAACAATTTGAACTAAGTACATACTTAGATTTATTTTTGAGAGGCACATGATTGTGAAGATATTTTTCTTAAAATTTCGCAAAACTTTTATAATAAATGTTAACAATTTCAATGCTTTGTTAAACCGTGCAACACTCCTTTTTCACCCTAGAATGCTCGGCCAATTTTCTCTAATAACATTTGAAGCAATTTTTATATCATCGTCATCATCATCATCATTTTATTTCAATGCTGTTCCTCTTCAATTCGCTATTCTCAAACTACGAAAACTGCACTACCCGCAAATTTTTGAATGCGTTTATCTTCCTGCTTCCATCAAAGGCCTTCCCAAACGTTTGTTTTTAACCCATTTATTTTTGACACGAAAATATGCAGTTAGATGCAAAGTTCCGCTTTAAATAATGAAGTTTTCGGCAAATGGTTTTAATGAGGCAGAGGTCGTGCCGTTTAATTGATTGCTTGATTTCAAACTTGTCTAGCTGGATTTTAAATTTGCGTGCAGTGAATTATAAATATTCAAATATAAATCACACAATAAATAATTATACAATGAATAATTGACTAAGAAATGTTGGCCAATAAAAAACAGTGGCGACGCTCAAAATAGGCGGCAACTGTGCTGGCAGTAGAGCTACTAGTTCTACTAGAACTATTTAGTTCTTCTTGACTTAAAAACATTTTTATAATTACGAAATATTTTTGGCAAAGTCAGCTGACATTAAAAGGACCTTGAAAGGACTTTAGTGCTAATATTAGACCCAGAAAAATACGCCATATTGACCCAAAATGAATTAACCCTTCGTTACTTGGCATTGCAAATATATGCAATGTTAACTTTTCAGAGATTTGGGAACTATTTTATTGAGCATTTTCAGTCGTTTATTCTTGATTATCTTTTATATTAAAACATTTGATTACTAACGGAATTTTGCGAATAATATTGAAAGTATGTGCAAAAGAGTCAAAAAACGACAAGTGTTTTGATTTAGTGAAATAATTTTGGTTATTTGGTTATATTTGGCGTTGGATTACGAGTATTCAGTGTCGACCGACCTAGGTTCGAGTCCCCGTAGTAGCCAACACTAAAATACAGATAAAACCGTTGTTCCTGTCGGCAGTAGCGTTCTCAGCAGGACTTTGCAAAAATTCTTCCATAGATACAAAAACCATGGACCGGAAATAACAGTTATTTATGAAAATTATATTTGAAAAAATTACTATGAAGAAAAAATTACTATGAAAAATTACTATGAACTAAATGAAATATACCAATACATTTCTTTTCGCACCGTGAATCAGACTTGACAATAAACTTTTATTTTGTAATTTTTATGGAAAAATTAAAAAAAGATTTTTTGTATTGATATTTTAAAAATCCTTTAATAACAATTATTTTTGATTTTTGTCATATTAGTCCACAAATAACAGTTTTTTCGATTTTTATTTTAGTTGTCCATAGGACATAGGATAACAATTATTGGTGACTTTTAGTTAACCCTTTCGCTACAGATTTTTACTAAACGCATAACGAAAATTTGAATATTTCTTCAGCCAAAATTAAAAAACAAAAGTATCTAAATTGAAAGAATACGTCAAATTAAAAAGTTCTCTAATTTTTTCTGCTTCTTCTTCCTTTACTATGTCAAGATATACCATTAAAAAACGTGTATACTTTTCTTCTTTAAACTTAAATATTCAGTTTATCAATTTCGTATTTTTCCTAAAACTTCAAGCTATTCTAAGGACTAACAAAAAAATCTATTCTTGCAACCATAGAGGATGCAGACGTCCACAAAGTAGCATGTTGCCATATGGCAACAAAATAACGAAAGAATAGCCTTTGATAAAAATCAATTAGTGACTTTTATTTTTTAAGTCATCAATAAAAATCAGACATTGACTTTTGGATTTTTATTGATGACTTAAAAAATATGGCCTAAGTGGGCTCAGCCTTGGATCAGCCACTCCTGCATACCTACCTACTTAAATACAAGGTTTGCTCTACGAGACTGCTAAAAAAACAAAACAACAAATATTTCTTTTTGCAAAATTCCTTAATTTTATTCAAAATAGTCTCCTTCGTTGTATCGAACGTCGATCTAATTGATCGTGCAAAAATCGAATGATTTTTTAAGGCCATCTGTATCCATCGTCTTCAAAATGTTGGTCGTCGCCTTTGGAATCGCTTCAACATCAGGATATGGTTGTCCTAGAAGTCACAGTCACAGAGCCAAGTCAGGTGAGTAGGGCGAGTGAATGAGAGTATAAATAACATTTTTGACCAAAAAATCGGTTACTAAGTTGGATCGTTATCGTGTATCAGGCGCTAGCTTTCGCAGATGTAAATGGTCGGTCAAAATGCGATGAATTGAATTTTCGGACATTTTCAATTCCATTTCCATGTATCGCAATGACGATTTCTGCTTATTTTTGTTAAATTCACGCACTTTTTCGGTGTTATTTTGAGTAACCACGGTATTTGAAGGTCCTGGATGTTGGTCGTCCTTTATGTCTTCACGACCGTCCTGGAACCGCGTCAACCACTTATGTACTCGTACTGTGACGCGAGATAAACAATCATCACCATACACTTATTTCATCAAATTGAATGTTTCGGTAAAAGTTTTACCAAGTTTAAAACAAAACTTAGTATTAGCTCTTTGTTCGAAGCTCATTTTGCGACCGATGCTATAAAAAGACTCTCACTTTTGGCCCGAAAACTTGGCTTGTACTGAACCAAATGTCATGAAATTTTGACTGCATGTCAGTGAAGGATATGTCTTTCAAGTGTATGTACCCAGGAACAAATTGCGCCAGCAGAATATGCTACATTGGAGCAGTCTCGTTTTCCGTGGGACGGACCTTGTAAGTTAAAATCAACTCAGTCACCTCATCACGGCGGCTCAATCATTCTTATTGTAACGAAATTCGCCTTACAGTTTTTCACTTAAATGCAATGAATCTATGTTAGTGTTATGTCTATGTAATTTTCTGAATAGTGTCTTTTGGTTCTCTGTGGATCCATGAGGTTGACACAAAGCACAAATGGCGGAAGCAAACATCTCTGCTTCGATGTGCGTCCTGTACCTACGTCCTGTGGTTTACAATACTTTTTTTGTCAAAATATGAAAACTTTAAACCACTTTTAAAACTGTTTCACACATCAGCATCCAAACACCGGCACTCATGTATCTTTTTTCGAACTTCTTTCGAAATGAACTGGCAAATCACATTTGTTTTGGTTAAGGTCGCGCATCGTTATTTAAAATAAAAACAAAAATAAATTAATAAACAAATTCGTGTGGGTTATTAATTGGTCCTTCTGCGCTGTTTTGTATTGTGATTAAAAAAATGTGTCCATACGTTCATTTTTATATATTTAAGAATTTTGTGGCCTATAACATATTTTGTATCTTGTCATGTTGCGGCTTTTCTGCGAAACGATCAGCATGACTCGGCAATCTGCGTTGAAGCAAATTTCACAGCTTTGCTAATGATTACATAGTCTTACAGCCATCCTAACGTTGTGGAATTTTGCCAATTCATCTAAATGGCGCTGTTCGAGCAGTCAGATTTGTTAATACGAATTAGTCATTTCGCAGTTTGTGTGTTGAATTACGATGTGTGTGTGTTTGTGTGTATTGCAGAGAATCAATAGCAAAATGAGCGGCTGATACATTAGCTGAGATTAACAAATCTAAAGTAAAATATTAGCATACAAAAATATAAGAGTCGCCGGCTCGAAGGGCCAAATTTACTTAATAATTATTGTAGCACAAATACTGATACAGCATTTGGCTCCGAATAGAGCCAGACGACAGCATTGTTAGCTCGAATTTTTGTTTGAATGCCATATCACAAAATTTTATTTTATATTTTCTGCAAAACATTTATTGTTTAATATTAACTGCAATCCAATTTAAGAATCGTGTAGATCACATAATTTTATCGCAGTATTATCAGTGAGAAAAACACTCTAATTCGTACCGAATCGAACTCCATTACCTTGGAGCCTTTGAAAGTTACCGCGCCTGCTAATTGATTTACTCGCTTGGACGGCTCGGACTCGAACGGTTATGAGCCAGCAATATCACAAACAAGTATTAACCTGAATGTGCCGCAGTTATTTTTTTGAGCGATTTAACCCTCAATCACCCACCCCTCTTAAAATCACGTATCTACCCACTCTGAGTCCCCGGGATTCACAATTTTTGTTTACGAAATAACGCAAGACCTATTAAATTTGTATGGTTTTTTATTTTTTTGTAGGCCACATTAAGGTCTCTTGTTACAGATTTCGTTCCATATCTTTACATAACTCAAATAAAAATTCACCTTTTAATTGACAGAAAAAAAATACTCTAGAAAACATACACTAAACATTTTATAAAAATAAAGGATATAAATAATTGAACAAAAACCATTCTTTTTACATAAATAACTTAAAAATGAAATAACTATTCAGAAAAAAACTTAAAGTAGTACTTCATTATATAAAATAAGGAAACGTGCAGCAGGTTGAATTTCATATGTTGTGCACATACCTTTTTTGGCACAACTAAGGCAAATTGTCAAAGGGTTAACACTCTCAATTCGTGAACTTTTCGCAGCCATTTTGGCATCCTAAATTTAAATTAACACGATTTTAAAAAAATTTACAAGTACAATTTTTGTAACACAAAACACCACCCTGAGTCCCTGGGACTCACTCCGTGCCGAAACTCACCCTTGTAATTGTAGTGCGCTAACTTCCGATCGTCTTCGCATTCAGCGCGACCCAGGACGAAAGCTGGACGCCGAAACATAAAAACACAACCTTTACCAACTTATTAAAGTTCGTAGTGAGTCCCCTGGACTCAGGGTGGGCGATTGAGGGTTAATATGAAGCATAATTAAAAAATTAAATTTTTTGAGTGCATGTTTCGTGTGACTATGGGGTTAAAAGAACATTTTATTTTTAGAAAATCTGTAAAACTGTCAAATTATAACTATCGATTGATTCTTGAAAAAGGATCTTAAAAAACCATTAAAAAACAGTCAAAACCATAAAAAGCTCTAACATTGATTTGCTTTAAAAGTATGGAAAAAGAAACACATATTGAAGTATAGATAACAAATTTATTATCATTTATTATATGATATGTTAATATAATTGTTTGCCCTTACTGACCGACTGCTTCAAATAGGGGCGGATTTAGAAAAATATTTCCGTGGGGTTTCTTTAATATACATAAAATGCCAAAAATGCTTTTTAATTTGTATGTAGTTTTAAAGTCGACCCTTATATTTCGGGGTTCAACCCCCCCCCCCCTGAATCTGCCACTGGCTTCAAACATGAAAGTACATTTAAAAAAATGAACCTCTGCTAAGACGGGATTTTCTAAAATTCGGGGTCTAAAAGAGCAAAACATGGGTTAAGGTGTTGATTGATTTCAAACTTGTATAAATATAAATAATTTGGCAAATATTTTTCAATTAAAATTTAACGTAGTCAACGAGGGGTTAAGGTTCGTTTTCGGATAGACTATGAAAAAAAGTGAATCGATGGGCCTATTGACTTCAAAATTGGTAAAAACACTAAATAAAAAATAATTCAACACGTATTTTTCAGTTTTACGAAAATCAAAATCTGTCGTGGTCAACGATGAGTTAAAAGTTTGTATGCAAAAAATATTTATTAATGAGCCAATTGACTTCAAACTGGGGAAAGTGCTCCAAATAAGGAATAATTCAAAACGCGTTTTTCACTCTTTTGAAAATCAAAATCTGATGGGGTCAAAGGGTTAAGATCAACGTAATTTATTGGGACAATTTACTTCTAACTGGCGTGCAAAGCCACCAGATCATGCTTGTTTATTATAATTTAGAAATAAAATAGCGGCGGCAACACCAATCTTGGTAATCAACTTTTTATAAAGAACCCTTCGGGTGAACAGATTTTTCTTAAAACAATCAAGCAAGCAAAACATTTTACAATTTGAAAGTGGATTAAAGGAAATCGTGCTCGACAAAATCGAAAATTCAACCTTTAAGAAATTTTTCCCCATTATAGAACCAACCGGTTAGTATGTATATGACCTTGAATTATTGTTTAAGCCAACACAAATTTAAAAAATGATGTGGCCCCTTAGAGTCCAGTGTGCTCACTATTTTGAGCAATTTCTACGCACCTGACTTGGTAATAGGTTATCGCCAATGCATGAAATTTTTTTACATTTCATGTCTAAGTACAGCGCAGTTATTCAATTTGTTGTTGTATGAAATTAGGAGTCATATTTTTGTGACTCTTGTAATGTCATTTTTGTAAAGAGCGCCTGAAGTTGTGCTTTTGTTAATAATTATTGAATTGTTAAAATATTTAAATATTTTGCCACAGAGTGTTTCATGAACTCATATTAATTTGTAGTTTTTGCACGCAGTAAAGCAATTGTCTTAGATCCTCTGAGTTATAAATATTTAGGATTACTAGAAAAATCCATTAATACGTGTCCATTCGTTGCTTGTGGCTTTTTGTTGATGGTCACACGATATCTGTGGAAAAATTTAAAGTGCAAGAAAAGAAATTGGGTGAAATATTGGGAAAAGCCAAAATCTGCTTGAATGGGTTCTGCCCTGGTGGTGAGGTTTATTTAAAAAAAATGGAATATTAATCTAGATACATTAATTGTTTGTTCTGACTGTCTGACTGACTGATTTATCATCACCGAACCCAAACCATTAAGAAATGAACTATACGTACATTAAAGAAAATGAACCTCCACTAAGACGGGATTTTTTGAAATTCGGGGTCTTAAGGGGCAAACATGGGTTATATGAAGAAACGTGATTTAATAGGCCTATTGATTTCAAACTTAAATGCTTGTATGGAGAAACATGATTTAATGTGTTCAAACTCGGTGAAAGCACTATAAATGAGAAATAATTTGGCAAGCAGTTTTTTATATAAATTTAACTTGATCAACAGAGGGTTAAAAGAAAATTGATGCAGCTGTAGTTGTTGTATAGTTGCTTTTGCTATCTCGCAAAGCTATAGTGAATTTAATCAATAAATCTGAACGTCTTGGACAAGTTGGTGATATGAAGAGTCCCACTTGTACTCGTCTGGTCAGGCCTGTTGGATATACAGGTAGACCTTGCTTAACACGGTAGTTACGTTCCTGGAAAATTACGCCAAATTAAGCCAAATCGTGTTAAGTGAGGTCTACCTGTATTGCAACTAAGAGTATGTTTGAAAACCGAGGTTTGTTCATATCGAGGCGATCACCCAAATTGGGAATATAATTTTGCTTGGAATTTGTAAGACCATCAGTCAAGGGATGTGACACGCGTGAACATTGTGTTGATTCTAGATGGAAAGATTGGTTAAAAAGGGATATCAAATTGAGTTTGAAACTTGTGAGCACACTGCTATAAACCAGATTGCAGCGCATTTTACATAATATTTACAGCATTTTACAATTTATTGAAAGGCGTTGCTTATACTAAGAAGAGTTAATAAATCTAAATAAATGCCTACAATAAAGAAGTCTGTGGAATTAGCAATCTTCTAGGATTCTTTTCTTTGACAAAAAAAACAACATATATATTTTTTCATTTTTGTGTGAGCTTTATAAAGAAATAGTAAATCTTTCTGACCTGATTGCATTATTCGATGAGTTGGCGAGATTTGCAGTCTTTTGAGATCCCTCATGTTGATGGCGAAAGCAAATAGTTTTAATAGTTTTTTAGACAGATAGTAAATCTATCTGTCCCTATTACAATACTCACCAAATCACTGAAATTAGAATTTTTTGGGATCCTTCATGTTGATTACAATTGTCTCTTTTTTCCATTGTTTTCTCATTGCAACAATATATTTTTCAACAATATATTTTCTGTCTGAGTACAAATTTGTACAGCTTTACTTGTTGCCGCTGAAGAATCGCAGATTGAGCGCAACGAACCATTTGCCTTTTGCATTAAATATCTGATTGAACTTAAGTTTCCCTACAGCTTCAAATTTCAAATGAAACATTGAAATCAGCTTTTTCTTTCTTTAACCCTCCTGTTTACACCCTTTTTCCTGTATATTGTGAATGTTCCAACTCCCATTGGTGTAACCAAAAGTTGAAACTGGCAAATTCTTACAAATTTCTGTTTGTTTACTTTTTTGAATATATCCATTTTTGGGAGCGTAAGCTGGCTTACTCTCCTGATATTTTTTTACTGGCTAATTTTTACTGGAAGAGTTCCCAAACAGACCACAAAAATGCTAACAATTTTCAAATCATACATAGATTTATTTAAAGATTTTTATTTGTAGACTTGTATTGTTTTCTTTTTGATTTATTTTTTTTGTTTTTGCGCGTTTACATTACATCGAATCGAAACTTAAGAATATCACACAAATACCACATTGTGACTATGCCATGGCAACATTCCCGCTGAAATACGCACATATTTCTACATGCATGGCCGTCAGTCGGCGCTGAGAGACACGCTGGCGTTTTGCGGCTGTCCAGTTTGCCGAGATTGACGCCCCACATAGTCGAAGAGAAACATTAATACGTGCTTATCTCACTATGAAACAAGAACTACGTAAGCATTATACAATTAATTGAATTTCCAAATTGATTTGCTGCGCTACAAGAACCAAGCAGATCGCCCAAGTGCGGCCGCTGCACAGCGCAGCGAGCATTCGAAATGCAGCGCAAAGCATTCTTTGTGTACTTTGTGTATGTGTGAGACTGGGTTTACGTGTGCGTGTGTGTGTGTGTGTGTGTGTGTATATAGTAACATTATCCATTATATCATTTGCTTTATGTAACTCTTAAAGATAATTATACTTGTTAGTTGTGCACAGCACAATCGCTGCCACCAATAAACCGATTTTGTTTAGCATCTACGGACATTCACCGTCGGCGGTCTTCTGGAACGCTGCAAAGAAGCACAAATGCATTTCGATTAGGCGAATTAGTGCGGCTCGGATGTGGCGCAGCGTTGCACTTACACAGTGTTCGCAGGCAGTTTTCCGTTTTCATGATGCACAGATTGTTGAAGGTCTTCGTTTCGCCGGCGTCGTCCGTGCCGCAGACCGGCTTGAAGTCCTGCAGGTCGCAGTTCATCTGGCACTTGACGTTCGCATCGGAGATCGCCAGCGAGTGCACCAGCGAGAAGGCGTACAGCGCCACTGTGAAGAGACAAAAGAACGAAACGGTGAGTTCGCAGGTGCAAGTCGGCTGGGCGGTACTGCGTATTCGAGGTCGAGACGCAGCCCACCGAATGACTCAATTTCCACGAATGCGAAAGGCCAATAAATCACGCCTAACTACAGACATGGCTCGAATTGCTAATCGACACAGTAAAGTAGAAATGAAAAACAAAAACAACAAAATGAAGACAGCACGCCTCGCGCACAGCGATCGGCTGAGCACCAACACAGCCATAGCCACAGCGGCAGCAACGCCAAATCACGCTGCCGCGCCGTTCGATTGACGCCAATTGGTCTAGCGGTGATTTGTGCGGCAGGGGAGAATGTTGTGGGAGGCAGTGGTGCGGTGCGGCCAGTGCTGCCTCCACATTCCGATTTCACTTGCGCTCGCGCGCAATTTTTATAGCGTAATAACAATAAAAATCTCATAAAAATTCTATGGAAAAAAGCAGCAGAAATCAGCGAAAGGCAAAAACAAAACACTATCAGTTTCGCGTCTCGTTTGCACTTCAGTTTCATGCCCCTCGCTTCGATGAGTTCCCAGCATCGCACTGAATCCGGACTTGTCTATTCGACGCATAGTCGTTGACGTTGACGCTGTCTTGGCTGGGCTGTGCTCTGCTGGGTTCGGTTGTGTTGTTGTGCTCGAGTGATGTTGCGCCCGCCGATGCGCGGGGAGTATCGATGCGCTGCTGCTGGACGCTGCCGCTGTTGTTGGTGGCGATGAGTGCGCGTGTTATCAATAATTCATTACAGCATTTGGCACATTTAGCACAGTCGAGTCATAATTATTGCGTTGTTATTTTTTCTTGCCGCTATTCGACGCCGCTCGTTTCCACACATGGCAAATAAAAAACTAAGGATCGCTTCGATCCGTGACTCTGCTCATTGGTAACACTTTGTCTAAGAAATCGATCCCAGTTAATTGCTTTGCTGGTCAACCAAACATTTCAATTGGGGTAACGACCTCATGACATTGCGCCAGCATTATGCAATCCACAAACGCTTAAGAATCGGCGTTGATTTCGAATGTGAAATCACATTTGCAAAATGTGAGATCAGTTGGTACTAAAATTACGTGAGCAGTGGAGTCTCACAGCACAGCGAATTAACATCCAGCGGCTACGTTAGGTTTCCCATGTCTGCCGTATGGACGATGGAGCTTCGGCAAAGAAGGTGTTGGATGCGGTAGTTGAAGCGGGAGGCCATGTCTCCGGTGGAAGGACCAAGTTGAGGACGTCCCATGATCGCTTGGTGTGACCAACTGGAGAAGGCGGCAGGTCGTAACCAGGCAACGGGTTGTTATGGCCAGTTAAGTAAGAAAGTATTGGAGTCTCAAAAGATATGGTTTTTAGGAGTGTCCGACCGAATATTCGGTTTCGGCCCAATTAAGCGGTTTCGGTTTCGGTTTCAGTTTCGGCCAAAAATTGACCGAACGGCCGAAACCGAAACTTTATAGAATATTTTGAAAGAATATAGAATATATTGAAAGGAGGAGTAATTTAGATGCCACCAATGTAAATAAACTTTTTTTTTAGCATATAATATTAAATTACTTAATTTTGAATATTAGCGAGTAAGGTACGAAAGGGTGATTTTTTCATGTTTATGTTTTTTAAAAAATGAATAAATTGTTTTTATTAATAAGTATTTATTTATTTATATTATGTTTGTTTGCTCAAAAAAGATGTTTCGGTCGGACACTAGTTTTTAGTTTGTGATCAGTGAAAAAACAGATTAGCATTTTCAAGTTATGTGTTTTCATTATGTTTACTTAAAAAGAAAGTTTTAGTTTACTTTCTTGTATGTTATTTGTATGTTAACCTAAGGAAATTATTGTAAAGTGTGAAATCTATACTAAAATCACGTAAACAGTCTAATATATTTTATATATTTTTTATATTTAGACATAATGCGATTCGTTCAAAGGGCAGTCAAAATTGTTCAACCAAACATGGAAAATGTCAATAACCGTTAGTAAAATTTCCTTAAAATGTTTCCTTATATTTATTAAAAGCGAAAATTCTAATTTAGTTTATCTTGAACCTCAAGTTGATCTCAAGCAAGTGATGTCCAACCTGAAGCTTACTTTTGTGGCTCACTTTGGCTCAAGTACAACAAACACATATTCTCAGGCTTGTGTTGGCTCAATTACAACAACTCGTTGAATTGTGGTGGCTCGCTCGGGTTAGTCAGCGTTTAACCCATTGCTGCCTAATGGGTAAAAATTTACCCATGAAAATTGACTTTTTAAAAAAATCACAGAAAAGTTCGTGGTAGAGATATCTCAAAATTATTGATAGGGATGGTTGGGGTAAAGATGGAACTACCTTAGTCTAGTGGAGGTCACCCTAAAAATCCGCCATCCAGCTAGAGTTACCAGACTCCAAAAATCGTGAATTTTCCGGAGGTGGGAAATGTGGCCTTAGAACTTCACAAAAATCTGCCTCCTAACTCACCTGTAAACAATACAAATTTTGTTCAATTGTTTAGCTGATCACTTAAAAAAGTATGGAAAAAAGCTACCATTGCTGCCTAATGGGTAAAAAATATCCAAGGAATATCTCAGCAACGTGCAAAGATAGAAAGTTTTTGATCATTTTGGGTCAATTCCAGGTCGCGTATGAAATTTTATCAAAATCGTTTGGGCGGAACTGGTACTCGGCTTTAATGGGTTAAGCATTTGTTTTTGTACCAACCACAGACTTTTAACCCTGACTTTTGTCACTCCGAGAATAACGTTGTTTCAGTCATTTTTGAGGTAATTGTATTATGGATTACTATATTATTTTCTTGAGTCCCGCTGAACTCGATTAATTGGCGTCGGCTAAGAAACGCACATTCGGCCAACAAATGACTTCGGCCGAAATACAGGCCGAAGGTGAACAAATTTTGAATACACATTGCTCGATATGGTAAAACAAAATTAGAGATTATATTGCTACGAAAATCAGTTTGCGCTGGCCAACGCAGGCACAGTTCGTATCGCAGAATTGTGCCAAAATGACACAAAACGTAACTGAAATTATTTAGTTCAGTTGACCCCAGCAGTCATTTTATTCAAAATTGCATATAGTCACTTTATTTCACTTTACTTATCCGTATCACCCTCTCGCTTGACAAAACCAAAACGGACTGGCCGCACCGTTCCCGGCTGCCTTTTATACTCTTTTGCCCGGAGCGTCATTCTAATTCTTGAAACATCTGACATCCGCACGAATCGTCCATGGTATGGTTTCTGAAAGTACCATGACGCCTAAACGTATGTAATGTACCGAAAAAACAACACTGAACAAAAATTTTTTTGCTACACATTGCATACTTTTAGGACTTAAGGCTTAAGTTTTAATCGAATGTCGGTCTTAATCAGCTTAGGCTTTGGCCAAAATGTCACCTTCGGTCGGATTCTAGCTAAAGGGGATGTTATTTTTTATATTTAAAAAATGAAAAACAAAAAAAAAATTAAAAACAACTTTTTAATTCCGCAGACATGAACAACTTCTACAGTAATTCAGAAACATGCATTTTGCAAAAAGAAATTGGCTAATGAATACATTTTTTTGTCATATTTATTGTAGGTCTATTTAAAACGCCTCAGGTAATAACTCTAGAAACACATTATCCGGAAATAAATAAAACAATTGAGGTCATGAATACCCTTTTTAACACATTTATTGCTAGTCAATGCAAAGCCGTGCAGACGAAACTTATGAAAAACCCATTTGTAAGAATAACCAAATTAACAATTTGCACCCATGCCATCCGGTTCCCTACGTTTCTGACGCTCATATAATGAAAATAATTTAAATACATTGCCATTCTTTCATATCAGTCCAACGACTCAATTTCAAATAAATTTTAAATCCACTGGGGTTTTATTCTAAATTGCTTACCAATTTGTTCCCTTCATACGAACTGCCTTGCGAGATTTCATTTACTATCCCAATAAAGTTGTTCCTGCCAAGGCTAGTAAGGTTCAAGATACAAAGTTTAAAATCTAACGAAAAGAACTTGGCTTGCCAAAGACTTACTTGGAATAGTTATTTCAATTAAGTTATAAGCCTTCGGGAGCAGCCTATCCAAGCTATATCTGACTGTAATGAATGATCATTCTTATTTCCTCAGTTTTCAAATAAAATCCTACAAATCAAATCACTCATTGCGATTTTAAAAATAGGGACGTAACATTATTAAATTTTAGATATTCGCTAAACTCAAGTGTCAACGGGATTAAAGAATGAATAGTAATGGGAGCTCTGTCTGCAAGATCTAACCACAAAATGAAGAAAGGAATCAACTAGGCGGACTCGATTCGATAACACAATCAACCATCTCTTGCTCATGTGAGCTTTCAGAAGAAGGCTGCAACTCACATCTAACCTTAGAAAGCTTATACTTTAATCCAACCTTGTTTAGAAATCTCTTGCGAATTGGAATCTAGAAGAAAAATCTTAGTGTTCGAGATTCTTCTAACACTGCAAATAGCTCGATTACTCTATTGCATACGTGGCTCGAAGTACAATGAAGATCTTATTAATATTTACTAGTGAATTCAGTTTTCTTACATACTTTTGTTTTCTGATTAGAAAATGTTCTCAAATTGAATAGGTATTGGTATCCCTCCTTTCCCTTTCTCATGAAAAACGTTTGGCTCCATTGACTCAAATTAATAATTTAAAAAATAAGGAATTAAGGAATTACGAGATGGAAACATTTCTACCAAGAGTACTTTAGTTTTAAAATTAAACTCCGTCCCGAAAGAGTGTCCTATCAATTTATAAAGAAAAGTTGAAATCAAATTGTTTTTCTTGCATTGTTTAAGTATACAAAAAGATTTAATATAATTTAATTAATTTTAAATTTTAAATTTAATTTAATTTAACAAAACTCTCAGAAAGGTGCCTTTTCTGTCGTGACTCATGATTGACTTGTTTGTAGCTGAACTGAATTGGAGCAAATTTTCATAAGTATGTACATAGTAAAGTACTTATGTACATGACTATGTATGAATACATATTAAAATAGAATCCAAATTGTAAGTAATGGAAAAAGTTCCTGTATAAATGTAACAAAAGTATCAACACAATCGTATCAAAATTTAATTTAAACGCCTAAACTAAGCTGAGAGTGCAATAAAATCTTCGAAACTTAGTTGAAGCAAAAGACTTTCAGTAATATATGATATCTGTTACTGAAATAAAGTTGTAAATTGTGTTCAGTTTTGTTATACTTTACTAGATTTCTTATAGTATTTTCTAATTGGTCATCACCCATACATTTCGTCTAAGAAGATAAGAAACATATAGCTCAGAATTTTCTAAGCAATTGTGGACAACTCACTACTCACAAATCTTTGCTCTGCAAAGAGATTCAAGTATTTAATAAAGCGAGACAACAGTCAGGTTTTTTTGAGGTACTAAACACAAAATGTTTTCAATAAGTTGTCTAAGCAAGAAATTTACTTACTTATTAGTTTCAAGGTATCATAAGGCATACAAACGTATGCAATAAACGCTTAAAATGTACTAGAATGTTGGGCTAATCCAATCTTCCTTCAAAGCCCATACGGAATAATGTTACAAAATAGGAACAAAAGCTTTGTGAACAGAAGTAGGCTTTAGAAATAGTAAAAGTCACAGAAAGAGATTCAATAATATGCAGTCATTTCGACTTCCTTGGCCATCCTTATTAAGTGACTCTTTGAAATATGCTTCTCAAAATAATAATTTTTAACTGAAGCGATCTTTGCTTCTGATCGCTGATATGTAAATGCATGTTTTAAGATATTTAAATATATATTTGATCACTTCTTATAAAACTCAAAGAGACTGACAGTTTAACACTGTTAAGGAACATTTATTCCACTCTCAAAAATTTGCCCTCGAACTAATGTTATTTGGTGTACTTTATGCCGTGTTTCAGAAATTCAAACTGCTAGTTTGAAACACTCTAAACTAACATAAACTAGTATAAAAAACGTCAACTGCTACGAAACCGAGTTCCATAACACATAAACCTTTCATGACTTTCATCTACTCAACGATAAAGCTATTTCTAAATTATATGTCAGGTATATACATATATATTCTTTTTTCAAAAGATTAGTTAATAATTTAATGAAGGGTGATAATTCGGATCAGTAACAAATCTGAATGTTTTCGTATTTCCAATGTTCGAGGTTTACAAAACTGTAAACGAATTCAATTATTTGAATCCATTCACCAAAAAAATCATAGTTGAATGAATTGAAATTAATTAATTGTGTTCCCAATGCAAAATCAGATGATTTGAACTGTGAGCAAAAAATCTATAACCAAAAATGCACGGCTGGCTTTTATAACAACGAATATCAGTGAACAGTGAGTATTCGAAGGCATCCAAAAAATCACTATAATTGTTGTTGCAGTGATCCAATTTTACGAACGTTCTAGTACATTTACAAATTCCGTACCAAAACTATCAACAAAACGAGTCCAAAAGTATTTTCCCCCATCCATAATTTTAATTTGTCTATAAAGTTAAAATATGATTTATATATTTAATGCGAATTGGTAACCTACACGCAATAAACACTGAGATGAATTTCATGTTGTCTATTCTGCTTGCTGCGAGCTCTTCCAGTAATCCACTAAGTAGTCGTAAGTGTATCCAAGGTGGGGTCCGCACTCTTTAAAGCCAAGCAGGCCAATGCTCGACACGCCCAGCTAATCACAGCCGATTTGCTTAGCCAAGAAAGCGCTTTGCCAACGTTCGTCGCGACGACAAGCAACACAAATGTTTAATGGCAACGAATTATCACTTTCAACCCGATGAACCGGCACCGCGTTGCAAATACGATTGATGTATTGTTTAAAAAATGTTCGGGTAATTATTTCCGCACGGATGCCGCTTAACGACGTCTGAGAGTGACGAAACGTCAACTTTGCCGGCTGCAAAGAATTCGAAATCGATCGAGATAAAACTGAACCGCTTTCGCGCAGTAATTTCCACCGAGTTCACAGCTGGTTGCTGGTTGACGATGAATTCGTTGAAGCACACCACCGGCGTTTCGAAGCAGCGGTCGACGGTCAGAGAATGTAGTGTGCGAGCGCGCCAAAGTGCAAACGACCTCTGTCCAGCGAAACTATCCGCAAATGATCCCCCTTCACAAGTTCAGCTAAAACAACAGCACCGATATGCGATGCGATCTGAGTGGAGGACGATCAGCAGCAGCGGCGGCACCAACAACCGGAGAGCACTTTTGGAATCGCGCGCAGAACCGAACCGAATCGAATCGAATCGAATCGAATCGTATCGAATGGAATGAAGGCGAACAGCACAGCAGAACACAGTACAGAACAATCGATCGATCGATCAATCAGCCGCCAACACGGTCGCACATGGATGATGAACGACAACACCGCAAAGAATCACAGTCGCTCGGAAAGAGTTTGTTAGTTTTATAGAAATTCGCCGCACAACTACACAGGGCGACACTCAAACGATGAGCAACGGCAGCAGCAGCAGCAGCGCGGGCATTGGCGGTGATGGTGACGGTGACGGTGACGCTAGTATGCGCCTTCTACGGCTAATGGCTAATGGTCTGATCGCAGTCGCAGCAGTTAGGAGCGATCGCGTTCGTGGATCTTCTTGGCGTCCGCGGAGCTAACAATCGGCGTTGGCAGCGAGTGGCTGCTGTGCGCGCGCGTCTGTGTGACTTGAATGCATAAGGAGCGCGTGCTGTGCTGTGTACACCGCAATCACCACAATTCCCGATACCAAATTCACAACTGTACACACAGCACTGTGGAGTCTAAGGAATTTAGTGCGCTTGAAATTTGAATAATTCAGCAACACTTTTCACACCCATCTGCACACCAACACATGCACAATACTTTTAAAACTAAAAAATACAAAAAATGTTTAAGTTAATCTTGTTTCAGATCGAATTTTCAATTTGGCGCTGATTTATGCAAAATCGATTTTTTTATATTTTTTGCTGCGTTCGTTAGATGTTCTCTCTTCAAATTAATGCGAAATTTTTATGCTTTTTGTTTGGACTTTTCTTCTGGGCACACCACGTTGTAAGTTCGTGCACGCTTCGCTCAAAACTGATCGGCCGCAAAATTTTCAAATAAATATTGAACGCGCCACTCGTGTTCGCGCTGCTCAAAACGGCAGCAGTAAATCATTAAACAGCGAGATAATGTTTCCATTTCTCTTTTTGTGCCTCTTCCATTGGCATCCGCAGCGTCCCAGACACACGCTTGGTCATCAAAAGAATTGGTCATCAAAGGAATTTCGTTGTCGCTGTGAACATCGACACTGCCGGCCGTTCGGCCACAACGCTCATTCATCATTGGATTTTTGACATCGCAACGCACATAATTGCTGTCATTTTCCGTCCAATGAAAATGTTCAGCTCGGCACGAGCACAATTTTCAACGAATTTCCATTTGCCATTCACCGGCGCGCCGCTTCGACCAGCACTTCGGAATTTGGCGCTGTGACGTTCCCATGTTTTGTCTTATTCAACTACACCTACACTCGATTAGGGAACTGAGTCAAGTTGTCAGTCCGAACGTACGTGAAAAGTTTACGCACGTTCGCGCTGTTATCAGCGGTTGTGGTTAGCCTTTTTCGACGAGTTTATATTTGTATTTTTATGAATTATCTCATTGTGAGACGTAAATGTTGACGATTGTCAATTATGTTGAGTAATCTTCTTTGCTTTCATTAAATCAAAAATATTCGCACATTTATTCGTTTATATTTTGCGCGCTTTTGTTGTACTGGGCGATTGGCGATGACGTTTGTTGACATTGTGGGAAAAAGGGGGAGTTTTTTCTTGGTCAAAGCGATAATTGCGAACATTAAAAACAACAGTTCCGCGAAATTATTTCTCTCGATATTAAATAGTAAATGTTGACTTGTTTTGATTTTCACTTTAATTTTGAATGGAACAAACGAAAGTGTACGAAAAGAAAAGCGCAATAAAAAGACAGCACAGAAAGAGCACAGATTCCCATAAGATCCACTTCCAAGTTCATTATCTTCGATCATGAAAGTGTTTTGAAGGTTATCTTTTAATATTCATGCATCTATTAGTATGCATCCGATTAGATTTAAAACAATGTTAGTGAGAACTGATAATGTGAACTGGTGGCGTATGATGTCATCTGGGTTTTCCTGTGTTCCTTCACAAAACCTATTGGCACTTTTACGTTCTGTAGAATAGTTGAAGTAATGTAATAATGTAATGTAATGATTATGGGTAGGGTCCAGGCCCCGGTGCGCTGCAACGTAAAAGGTTTATTGTGACCCTAAATCTGTTGTTTTCAGTGGCGCACACAGGATTTTATTTTGGGGGTGCAGGCAGAAGGTTTTGCGTGCAACTTTTTGAGCCCAGTTTCATTCGAAACCATATTTTGCACAGGCAATTTTTGTATTTGGGGGTTTGATACCCCGAACCCCCCCTGTGTGCGTCACGGGATGTTTTATTTGCACAGGTATTGATTCAGACTCTTCTGCAATGTTTGCTCTGGATCCTCCTCACCGAGTCTATGTATCCCAGAAACTTTGCAAGACTTTGCAAGACAATAATGATGTGTTATACTTAGTTGAAGTAAGTCAGCGGCGACAAAAAAAAAGATGTATTTACTAATAATACATAGTTAAGTTAGATTCAACTTTATGATATAACTAGCAGGGCACCGCGGCTTTGCACACAAGTTTGATGTAAATGGTCACAATAATTCAAATTTCTGTTAAACCTTTTTTTGACCCCCTTAGATATTTATTAAAAAAAAAACGTATCTAATTACATGTAATTTGAAGTGCGTACACCAAGTTTTAAGTCAAAAAACCTATTAAATCATATTTCTCCATATAAACTTTTAACCCATCGCTGAGCCGTTTATCAGATTTTGATTTACGAAAAAATGAAAACGCATATAGAACTATTTCACATTTTACATCTCAGAGTTGATGTAACAAGTTTGAAGTCAGAAGGTCCAACAAATTTGGTTTCTCCATACAAACTTTTTAACTCTTGGTTTATCCCTTTGAGTCTTGATGCCCACAAAAATAAAAAAACACGTGTTTAATTATTTTTTTCAAGTCTTTTCATCAATTTTTATCGGTTCATACTATGTTCGTAGTCTTGCCGTATACGAACCTTAACCCATTGATGACCCCGTTAAATTTTGATATCCGAAAAATTTAAAAATACGTGAAACCACCTTTTAATTCATCAAGTTTGAAATCATCACTCCAGGTATTCCCCCTTCATCCCGTTTGAACACTGGAGCCCATGCATTTCACGTTGAAACGATGTTCCAGCGCACTACGCACTACAGAGAAAGTTCGTTTCTGGCCCGTACAGCGCGATTGTGGAATGGTCTCCCTGCAGCTATTTTCCCCAGCACCTATGATCTTGATGGGTTCAAGGCAAGAGTAAATAAATTATTCATTCCACATCCTTTTTCCTAACCTATATATCCTTCCTGAACCAGCGCAATGCCTCACATTTAAAGGGTATCCCCTGCGCGTTGGCTCATTAAAAAAAAAAATAGGCATATTAAATCACGTTTTTTTCATGGAACAATTTAACCCATGTTTTGCCCTTTCAAACCATGAATATCAAAAAGTTCCGTCTTAGCGGAGGTTAATTTTCTTTAGTGCATCTAGAATTCAAATTTCATGTTTGTAGCTCAGGGCTGGGTAATGATGAATCAGTCAGGCCTAACAATTAAGTATATGCATATAGATTTTTCGAAATGTTAATTTTCGATTCGAACCATTACTCCACTCGACAATATTTGTATAAATTTCTACTGCTTCCGTAGAGTTTTTTCTATTTTAAACATTACTTATAGTTTATTTATACGACAATCTGTGCCGGTGGGTGAGGTGTAATCTCAAGGCCCTCTCCTATAAATACAAATACAACAATACAATACGATAAAGACTCTCAGTACTTTTTCCTTTTTCGTCAGAACTGACAAAATCTGTCTATCTTTAAATCGAACAGTGGATCAAGCATTTATGACATGTAGTGCTGCACTTTTTACATTGGAGTGAAAGTATTAATTTGATGTGGTTTTTATCGTATGATTTGTTTAGGGTCTGGGCCACTCCACAGTTTTGGATAATTATGGAGTCACTTTGCTTTACATATTTTTCACGCCATTCCACTGTGGTATCACAATGAGTCAACTGTTTGTGCTTAACCCATTTTTTACCGCCGTGTCTTTAAAGACACGGCAACTTTGAAAAATTCTGAAAATAACAGTTTCTAACGCATATTAAATGTTTTTACATTATCGGAAAGCTATATTCATTGGCTTTCAAACTGCGAACAACTATTTCCGAATTTTAGGGTTTCACTTAGTGTAAAACTGTTATAAACAGGACCACCTTTTTTAAGGGTTTTAAAAAATTTTTTTTTTTAATACAAAATGAATTTTTGTTTTTAATAAAACACTCAATACTGCTTACCAAAAAAACAAAGTTCACATACAAATTATGAAACTTTCAGTTTTCTAAAGTTTTAAGCGTGTTCTAGCTTGAAATATTTTGGTGTGTCCTTAAAAACACGGGAATCGCATTATATTCAACTTTCTCCTTAGTTGCAACAACTTTCGATGCGTAGTGAAAAAGAAACAGTAACTTAAACTTGAAAAATGTGTAATTTTCCGAATTTGGCTTACGTATTTTGCCAGCGTGTCTTAAAAGTCACACCTGCTCCAGCCCAAAAAAAAAATTTTTTTAATTGTTTTGAAAGCAGAAATGGCTTACGGAGGCTCTAAATAGGCTGTGTTATGAGCATTTTCAAAATTGGTCCACGGGATCTAGGGGCGGTAAAAAATGGGTTAAGTGAAGTTTTCATGAAAAGACCATATTCAATGTTTAAATTTTGCCTTCATGAAGATTAGATCTGACTTTCTTTTTTTCTGAAGTAAGGCTCATTTAATCACACTACGGGTAAACCACGTTCTTTGCTATTTCATTCAGTACTTTTTTCTTTCTATATTGAGTCTAAACTCTAGGCGAACCTATCTTACGGGCTCCTTCATTGTTGGGTTATTAAACGGGTCTATAGATTGCCAGGCCCTTTTGAGTAAAGTGGCTTTTAATGTTCCAGTACGTAACCTACGGCACGTAGAGACTTTCCACATCAGCTTTTTCAGGTCAAACTATGCTAGGAATGCGCCTCTGGCTAAAGCCCTTGTGGAACTGAATAGTGTCACCGACCTCGATGCATCGCTTCCCAAAGAGACATTGTTAAAGTTGTTATTGAATAGGTTAAGTTGAAGCTCTTTTCCTCATTTGTGTGTTCTTCTTTTTCCTATAGTCAGTAAGTTTTATATGTTCATTGGCTTATTAAATAAATAAATACCATAAACAAATATACTTAATGCACTTTCACGATTGTTAGTCGTCGTCCTTCAAGCTCGCTCAACACCTCTGCTTTAGAATTGGAGCAGTAAACTGTCAGGCAATAAGGAATCCTAGCAATGGGTTTTTTTCAATACCTCAGGCTCTCTCCTAACCTCAGCCTGAGAATTGTAGCAGTAAACTGTCAGCCAAGAAGCAAACCTTTTTTTAATAAAACGCAAACAAGCAAATTTGTATTTGCTTTGCAGGTGAGTGCCTAAGGCACTGTAGAACAGTTTTATTAATTCTTGGTTACGAGTGCATTAAAATGTATGAAAAGCATCGACACTACGTTGAGTGAGCAGCAGAAAACGTTGCGTCAAAGCAGACTCCTGGGACGCCTAAGTCTGGAGCAGTAGTGCAACACCGGCCAGCGTCCATTTGCCGGGCTTGTCCTTGGTCTTCAGATTGAACGTCCAGACATAGGTGGGGCCGCGCGTGCGCGTCTTGTACAGCGGACACTCGTACATGTTACGCAAGTCCTGCTTGTCCTGCGTGATGGCCTAGAAACAGCAGACACGACACGTCGCATGTTAGGAACAACAACAAAAAATAGCGCACAATCAGAAGTATGCATTTGCGATGAGCACATTTGAAATGCAGGCGTGTGTGGTGGCAATTTGAAATTCATGCGCCGCCAGCACCCAACAGCCAACAGCCAAACGCCCAGCACCACCGAACCGATGGCCAACCGGTTGTTGTCCTATTTGCAAGTTTTTCGCAACGCATTAGCCGTGTGCCATTTGCCATTCGCCAACGGCCTCGCCGCGGATCGCGCAGATAATCGGCCGCGGCGACACCGCTGGCGCGCTGGCTCCGGCGCTGATGCCGGCACTGGCGCTAATGGTGGCGCTAGCGGTTCATGAATTTTAATCTTTTTTGCGGTATTTCAGTTTTGATTGTTAAAGATTTTTGCGCGCCACGAATTGATTTGCAGCTGAACTGAACTCACTCACCCGAATATTGATGACTGGCATTGGCGGATAGAGTTCTTTGAGACGCGACTCCATGATAATGCCCTGCTGTAAATCCCATCTGGCGCCTTCCATGAAAATGCCATGAACGTAGGCGCCTTCGCGTGGCGCAGTTCTATGTAATTATTGACGTTCGAAGCGATTAAATGTCAATTAAACATGGCGAGAAAATGTATAAAAATGTTAAATTCATATTTTTCGTGCTAAATACATGAGGCGACTGGCGCGAACGGCGACAGGCGACAACGCTGGCGATCATGATTATGAACAACACGACATGGCGGGTGCCAATGATCGCCAATCGTGATGACAATAATGATGATTTATTTGAAGCAGATTTAGATGTGAGTGCGGTTGGTTGATTGGGGGATAATTTATTTAGTAGTTAGTTGTTGCCGCCATTGTCGTCGGCGTCGTCGACATCATCGCTAGGCGACGCCAGGTGTCGGTCATCGGCGACATTGCCACGGGCGGCGCTAATTGGCTTGCTGTCTCGCCAACGTTCTGTGCGGTTAAACGATGTGTGACTTTTGATGTGCGCGTCAGACGACTTAATTGTGACTTGTGAGCGATTTATATGTTTGTTGTTTGTGGTCGACTCGGCCAATGGGAATTCCTTCGACAGTGTTGTGCGCAGTTTATAATAATGAAATGTGTGTTTGTTTTTGTTGCAAATAATTGTTAACGAAATAAATTTAGTCAATATAAAAAGTTAGCTACAAGAATTAAGGACCAGCCAACAATTAGCTGAAATACAAGATAAATCATTGAAGCATAATACAAAAAAAAGATAATCTTACTTGTAATTTGTAAGGCTACATTAACCAAATGACGTAGGTACTGGGAGTCACGCGTTTTGCCAGATTTGAATGTAAAAATTTCCTATCGATTATTGCAAACATTTGGGCAAATACGAAAAAGCCTGGAATTTGTATTTCTGAATAGTCTTTGTTTGACATATAAAATGGTCTAAAGCAGTGGCGCAACAATGAATTCAGTTTTGGAGTTGGGTTTCGTACAAAACTTTTGAGCAAGATACAAATGTTTTGGATAAGTTTGAACCCCAAAACCTCCCTTGCGTGCCCCACTGCTCTGATGTAGGTCTATTTAAAACGAAGTTTTAACTTTTAAGGAATTTAGAAGAACCTAAGTCGCCTATGTATTATCGAATTTCAGGGACATTCATTAGACACCAAGGGAAGGTAAGGTTACAGAAGGGGTATGTGCACTCGGAGACCCTATTTGGTCCATTGTGAAGCCCTTAAATTTGAATACTTGCGCCCTTCCCTATTTGTTGGGTTCCGCAGACATTCCGTCGGAATACTTTGGAAACTATTTGAATTGGATGAGGAAGTTGTGTAGATCAGAAATCTGTGCATCGACTACTTATGTATGTCTGTGAGTCCATCGACGAACCTAACCCCAAGAGTCCGGATCATCGCTCCTTTAGTGATGGCATGGCTATAATGATTACAGTCCTCATCTTCACAATTTCCACATAAAGCGTCCGTTGCCAGTCGATATAGACGTTAAAAATCATGATCTCTGTGACAAATATTTTGTGTGGAAATAACTTTGTTCCAGGATCATGCTGTTAATTATCTTGAAAGCTGAGTTTTAGCAAAGTTTATAATGTTTTTCAGGCAGATATTTCAATACTTAAGTGTCAAACTAATCTTCTTGTATATTCCACGCTTAACCCTTTCGCTATTTTGTTGCCATATGGCAACATGCTACTTTGTGGACGTCTGAACTCTCTGTGGTTTCAAGAATACATTTTTTGTTGGTCCTTAGAATAGTTTGAAGTTTTAGGAAAAATACGAAATTAATAAACTGAATATTTAAGTTTAAAGAAGAGAAGTATACACGTTTTTTTAATGGTATATCTTGACATAGTAAAGGAAGAAGAATCAGAAAACATTAGAGAACTTTTTAATTTGACGTTTTCTTTCAATTTAAATACTTTTTTGTAATTTTGGCTGAAGTAAATGAAGAAATATTCAAATTTTCGTTATGCGTAAAAAGTTTTATGTTTAAGTAATTATTACAGCCACAACGATGTGGTTGCTCTCATAGAAAAACACTCTAAAATACAGGGTCCAAGTATAAAAATTAAAAAATTTCTTATGAAATGTTGCTAATACATATAACCACATAGAAGCCTAAGACGTAAAATTTAACATTTTAACTTTCCCCAGTAAAAACCTGTAGCGAAAGGGTTAATCGAATTCTCTAATCTTCTCTTAAGGTAATCTTCTCTTGCTATTGAATGTGTTTCGAATGTAATTGTGCATCAAAACTAAAAGTTTCCGAATGCAAGCAACAAAGCCAAGAAAATCACATTTGTAATTTTCACTTAAGGATGTGATCGATGCCAAAGTACCCAGCGAATGCGTATTCGCGATGCCAAAGTGCGCGTCCGTATAGAGGCGTTTCAGCGATAATTGAACTTGCAACGTAAATGCAATGTTTGATTAAAAAAAACAACATGAAAATTAAACGTGCCCGCCTGACGCCCGCCCAGACTCTCGCCGGGCCGTCGCCCTTCACGCGCCTTCAGCGCCAACCTGAACCACACCGAACGAACGCTGAAACAGTGCAGTGATTGAATGTGCGAAATGAGCGCCCGTAGTGGCAGCGTGGGCATCGAATTTGTACGCTGCGAGGTCAGCTATGAAGTCAATTTAATTTGTGAATTGATGATTTATTTGCTGGTTAAACGGCAACAACGGTTACGAAGCATGGCATCGCTGCTGCTGACGACGACGACGACGACAACGGCCAATCATCATGATGATGCCTGACTTTGGGAAAACACTTTCTGCTCTCTACGAAGAAACTGAGATTTATGCACTCACGTGAAGTCCTCCTTCTGCTTCTTGGTCACGTCGCACTGCAGACACATCTTGTCCAGCGGCAATTCGTTGCGGCGTGCGGTACTTTGCATAATTGCGGTTAGCAATGATTGTGGATTGAAGAAACCAGCCAACCAGACACAGGACGGAAGCTTAAAACAGAATAGCAGATAATAGCAAAAGGAACGCAATCCAAACGAAAGAAAGGTAAGTGCGTTGCACTTGTTGCGTTGGCTTACCACAAAATCAGTGGACCATGTCTCCAGTTCGCGCAAGCGCTGGCACAAGTCAATGAACCACGAATTCAGGCCCAGCAGCGAGGGATAAGCGCGCTGCGTCCAAATGGGCGGCACCTGATCCAGGAACAACGAGTTCTCCAGCACCTCCATGTCGAACGTGATGGTCAGCTCGCCCTTCAGGCCCAAGTCGAGCTCTTTCAGGCTGCGCTTCATCTCGCTGGTCAAATAGTTCATGCGCTCGCACTCCTGGAACGCCACAATCACGTACGGCGTGCGCTCCTCCACCTTGTTCATGATCTCCACCATGTTGAATTCCTCCGGCAGCTTCTCCATAATCTCGTCCACTATCTGCTTGACTTTGTCTTCGCGCGTGACGGTGGCGCCGCCGCTCGCGCCCGCATCGCGCGGCTGCATCTCGAACACTGTGCGAAATATGTTCTCGGCGCGTGTGGTCAGAAAGCCAATCTCCGCATTCGGATGCAGGCCGTACAGGTAGGGCGATTCGGCAGGCATCGTATCGTCGATGTACGCGTGATAGCCGGCGTAGTCCGTATTGGGCGGTGCGGCAAAGCTGGGTGCCAGAAATAGTTCGCCGTCCACCAGATCGGGCTGCATGTACTCCTCCAGATACGTGATGCACAGGCGACGATCCCAGTCGTCGGTGATGTGACCGCCGTACATGATTTCGCCGAACAGGTAGCGCAGGTCCTCCCAGGGCACCTTTGCATTCGCCTCCAGGTAGTTGTACAGCACCGAAACGCTTATATTCAGATCGCCCACATTGAACGGATAAATCTTGTTCCAGCCTTGTGGCCCGAACTTGCGCCTTTCGGCGACGACTGCATGGAAATAGCAAAGCGAAAATAGAATGGCCTTGAATTCGGCCTCTTTGCCGGACATCTCAAGCGTTTCCTGGGTGAAGTTGTCGAGTGCTTTGTGCAAATTGGCCAGCATGCCTGTGGGCGGCTCATTGGTGATCTTAATTGATGACTCCAAGATGCCCTGAAAAAGTCGAAAAGTATGCTACATTTAGCGAGATCATTCAAATTGTGTATGTAAGCGAGTTAGTACATACCTGCGGTATAATATGTGCTGATGGTGTGGAGGCCGGTTCGGCGCTCAAAAACATGCGATAGTCCGGATGTGAGCCTTCGGCATAGTGCTCCAACTTCTTCTCCAAAGCCGGCAGCCATTTGCGCACCAAATGTATATTCTGCAAAACAACCCAATGGCCGTTTTTTGCGGCCGTATCCATTGCAGCCTCCGCTATGACTTCCTGTCCCTGGCCGAGCGAGACATTGTGGAAATTACCCAAGTCAATGCTGAAGCCCAACTGCTTGCCCAAAGCCTCGACATCCTTCAGTGGGTTGACACCGGGCGAAAGTATGAAGAAGATGGGCGTAGATGGGCTGGTTTCCTCAAAAGACTTGGCAAATTCGAGTGCACGACTTTCCACATACTTCGAGCCCAACTTCTCTTCAATAAAGTCACTAAAAGCAATAAATCGAGGACCTTTGCTTCCAACAAACACAACCTACAGTAAAGCCTAAGTAATAATACTAACGCTAGTGCATAGGTCATGCGATCCGGCCGCAGTGCTCGTATCATGCATAGGCGCTGTAAAGCCGTCTTATTTTTCCATTCTTGCGGGAACTTCTCCTTTTCGGGTAGCTCTGATTCGACCAATTTCTTCCAACGTTTCGATGAGGTCTCAATGTCGCGATCCAAGTTTCGGAATTCATCTTTAGACGCCAGACTGCATATTCCGCCCCACGATTGATTCGACAGAAAGTCAACCGGGCTGGTGACGTGCGGTTTTACCGGGAAGCGGAGTAGGAAGTCTAGTTCCGTGGATGTAATTTCCTCGTTCATAAGTAAGATCTGTGTGCAAGAAAATGCGTAGAAAATTAAAGCAATTTAAAGCAACTTTTTTACGGGTACCTGAAATGTCATTTGCGAGGCGAAAATCAGCTTATCACATTCGAATAGACCTCTCGAGGTGTATTGGAACACTGAATATGAAATGCAGTCAATCAGATTGACGACACGCAAATCCAATGTCGCGCTGGGCTCGGCTTTGGCAATGGCTTTTTGAAAAACCACGCTGAAAGCCTGGGAAAAGTAGCGAATATAGTTTCCAACAACTAAATACAAACAGTAGGAAAAGCAAACCTTCAATGAAAATTGATATATAGGATTAATGGTGTTTAGTTCGTTGAGGATAAAGTAGAGCAGACTGGCTCTGGCCGCTGCGGGACGATAGTATTCGCGCGCTTTGTCAATCTCTTTGGAAGTAATCTTGGCCTCAGCCACCTGAAGATAAAAACAGTTTTATAACATCTGTGCCATTTTATCCACTTAACAAATAGTAGTAAACTTCTGGTGTTACTGCCACACTATACCTTTTCCTCAATCTCCGAAGCGGTGCTCTTTGTGGTCTCCAAATTCTCCACAAGCGCTGTGTCGCCCAGAATATTTTCACCAGCCGACGATAGTCGGGACAGCAAGTCGTCTTCAAGTTTCTTCAGCATAATTTTAAAATCATTCTGCTGCTTGGTCAGTGCGGCCTAAAATGCGAAACACAAACATTCGGTTAGCTTTCATTCAATAATTTGCTTCCAGTTGTTTGTACTCGTACTTTCAGTTCCTCCAAATCTGGTCGCTCGGCTTTAACCACTTCCGCCAGCAGTTGATCTTCCAGACCGTCTCGTGTCACTGTGAAGTTTATAAGTGTGGTTTGTGCCTGCATTTCTGGCTTATAGTGCGGATTTGCTAATTTCGTGTGCAAGATTAAACGGAAACTTGAATTGTATTCGATCTCTTTGTCGCCTATTTTGATGGCTCTAAAAAAACGTACGAGTATTAAAGTGACACAGGCAGATGCAAAAATCTGTTTTTCACTCACTTTCCCTTCTTAATTAAATTACGTCCCAAAAGCGAGTCCAAAACGGGATCTAGGTTTTCGTCGATATTCTCTATGAGCACTGTGCTGCCCTTTGTTATTGCTGTTTCTATGACGTCCAGATAGCTGCGCTGTCCCATGCGTATAACTTTCAACTCTTCACCGTACTTTTGCTTAATCCACTTGACGCCTTGCAGCTGTACAATATGAAAAATAAAAATATTACAACTATAATAATTGTGTAACTAAGTCATTGTGTATTACCTGTGGATCGATCATTAGCGGCCAACGATCGGAATTGGATAAAATCGTAGCATTCTCAATAGACATGCGATCGCTGGGTAGACCTTCGTTTGTCCAAATGGCTATTGTGGTGTCATCCGTGAGTAGAGATAATGGATCGAGGTTCTCAGTGGTCGGTATGGGTGGATCAATGCCCTTAAGATATGGTATCCACATTTTTTGCAACAAGTCAATACGAAATTGCTTGGTGAAACAGCCGACATACGAAATGAATGCAGTGATGAGAAGAATATCACCGGGCAGAGTGATGCCCTGCTTTACGAAGCTGAAAGTAAATACAAATATTTAATTAATTAAAATTCGTTCTTAAATAACAACTCTGATAGATTTTCATTGTGACTTTCGGGAATGGAAATAGTGTATTTTCCATTGTGGCCATCGGAATACTAGTCCAACAATCGCTCGAATCATAGCGAGATAAACCAAGTGATCCAACTAGTGACAGTTCTCTCTACTTGGATTACTTGGTGAGAGGGGAGAGAACTTACCTGTTCACCGCCTCTGCCCAGCGCACGTTTTCGCTGGCCAAACCACCCACCAGACGATTGGCCAAAGCGATTGTCGCCTGCGTTGCGTCGGCCTCCTGTTGGCAACGCAACTTGTCCGCCGTTGCCTGCTCAAAATCGGCCGTCAACTTTGCCAATTGCTCCTCAAGGCTCTGCCAAAGATTTGCTCACATATGAAATCAACATTTACTTCCAACTAATCACAAATACTAACCGCGACCTTCCGCTTGATGCCGGCCAACTTGTCCTGCGCCGCTGCCAGTTCGGCATTTGCCGCCGCCAATGCTTTGCGCTTTGGCTCCACATCGCAGTAGACCTCGTAGAATTTAATGATATTTATAACCCAAGCACACAGACCAGCTGCCGCGCCCGACTTGGAGCGCACAAATTCCGGCTCGAATTCGGGATCTTTCAAATACGGTTGTATGGCTTTGATGATTTCCGGATGTATGTTCTCCTTGTCGTAGTTGATTAGCGAATCCAGAAAGGTGTCAACTTTTGCCATGGCAATTTTGGCCGCTTTCCAGGAGCGATCTTTCGGCAATTTTCCCCCAGGCGCCAATAGAACCATTACGGCCGCTGTGACGTTGGTCACCACACCCGGCGGCGAACCGAACGACTTGAGCTCCGTCAAATTGGCCTTATTCAAAGTGTTTAGCGCCTCCTGTGCCGCTGTCAGTGCGGGCTCCGCTTTCAACAGATCCTCTTCGCAGTCTTTCTGTTTTTTGGTGACTTCATCGGCTATGAGTGCCACCTTCATTTCCTCTTCATCGGCGACCGCTTTTTCGGTTTGCACCTTCTCCGTCTCGACACCGACAATTTCAATGAGCGCATCGGCAGCTTCATTTTTCTCCTTCAGTTCCACCTCTTGCACAGCCAACTTGACCTTCAAGTCGGCCACTTGCACCGCTGTAGAACGCAATTTCTCCAAACCGTTTTCCAAACGCTGAATCTTACTCTGCAGATCGGCGTTCTTGTCATTCAACAACTTCAGATAGAGACTAATCTGCTCCAGGTAACTCTTCGGCGTTGTGTAGTTGTAGCGCCGTTCCGTCTGCAGATACACCTTCGAGGTGGCGTTCACTGACGTGTGCACGTAGGCCATGAACTTGGCCACCGAATCGCAATGATTCGCTGGCAACACCGTGTTCTGTGACAAAAAGTTCATTGCGACCGATATGAGAGCTTCTTGCGGCCATTCATGGAACCAGTTTATCGAGGTTGCATTTATGATGGCGGGGAATTTTCTCGACCGAACACGCAATGTTGAACCGACTGGTGAGAAACACAGAACTATCTTCAGCTGCTTGCGTACACGATCTATGAAGAACTTCCAGCAGTTTTCGCGCGAATCCACCAATCCGGCACCTTTGACCTCGTTGCGAACACCCGCTATGATGTTCTCGATTTCGTCGTCGGGAAATAGATCCGGAATCTCACCAGTAGCCAGCATATCGTTAATAAGGACAAGAAAATCTTCGTTAGGGATTTGTGCATCGGTCATCAGGAACATGATGCCGACGTTTTTCAGACCGGACTTAAGATAGAGTCCGGAAAATTCATTCTGTAGACAAAAATAAAGATGAAATCAGCCAAGAACAGAGTAACATAAGGAGGAACTAGGTAGCGATGACTCAAAATCCCGGGATTCGCCCAGTCTAAAGTACCCACCTTCAAATCGTTAACACCATAACCCTTCTTAAGCTGTATTTGCACCACTTCCAAGCTGGATATGAATGCCGCCAGTCGGGCCAACGATTGTTTGCCACTGCCGCCTACGCCCACCAACAGTGCACTGCCACGTGGTGACTCCAGTATCCGGTTTATTCTGGAACCAAGCAGATGCCATGCAACTTAGTGAACTACCTCGCTCTACGCTTCGAACTTTTGCTACCTGCAAACGTGCATCATAGCATCCTCGAACAGTACCAAATTCATGGCCGCCACCAGGTCATTATAAGATGCCATTGCTTCCTGTAGGAGTTTGTGAAGCTCAGTCCATCCCTTGATTGGCATGTACTTAGGTTCACCAATTCCTCCAGCGAAATGACAGTAGATGTTCGGTTTGTCGAATATGATCGACTCGTCAATTTCCTCAAACGATTTCTTTACGATATCGTGTTGCATTTTCGTAAAGCTGTCAATGTCCTTCTCGTCAATGAGCTTATCGCCGTACACACGTTGCGTTTCGTGTTGCCACAGCCGTATGAGGTCCGACGAAAGTGCCAAACAATCCGCGTTGCTGAATAGGAGGCCCTAAATTATAACAAATAAAGCTTGAGTACAATAAAAATGCCCAAAAAGTTACTACTGATTCACACGCCACGAGTTAAAAGTATTTTACAATATGATCCTCAAAGTCCATCGTGTTCCAAACATCAAAATTCAAATTCGTGCGCTTATTTGGTCTCACCTGAAAAACGTTACTGATGTCTCTGAGATTGAAGATGTAGTGCGACTTGATGGCCGTCGGCAGGAAGACCTGCGAGCACTTGTTGTGCAGCGCCAACGTGGCGGCGGCTATGTTCGGCGTCATGCGCGTCACAATTGAGTTGAACTTCTGCTCCGCATTGGCAAAGTGCTGCGACAATATGGACGAGTACATCGCCATAATGGAATCGCCGCTCGGGAAGCTCACTGCGAACACACAGAAATGTCGCTGCAAACGCGGATTGATGGTGAAGCTGCCCGACGTGGGGTTCATGCAGGCGACGTACTGACAGTTGTGTATGTCCTTCAGTGTCAGCTTGTTGCGGTCGTACCAGTGTCCGTAGTCCAGGTGTTGGCGAATCAGTGTGTGCGGTTGAACGGTGCCGTAGCAGTCGACCTCCGGCATATTCATGTCGTCTATGAAATAGATGAGCGTCTTGTTGCCGGGCGGTCCGTAGTTGCGACCTGCCTTCTTTTCCAGCGGCTTTTCCAGAATCTTTTGCAGCATTTCCGAGGTTGTGTAAAAGTTAAATGGGATCGTGGTGACCGCATAGTTCTCATTGAGACTCTGGAGTTTTTCAGTGACGAGCACTGTTTTGCCGCAGCCGGCCGTGCCCACCAGCATCATCGGATGCTTCTTATCCATGAGTATGTCCAGGAAGAAGCGCACCCGCATGGACTCCGAAGTGTGCACGATCACTGCCTGCAGCGGCAAATCTGAGTCCAATTCAAACTTGGGTAACTTTTCCGTCCATAACAGAAATGTTTTGGTCTCGTTGTCCAGAAAATAGTCAAAGACTGTGCCACCTTTTGTACAATTTCAACAATTATTTCGGATTGAAAAACTTTTTCGGCCGGAGTTCCTACTCACCTTGTGGAAATTTAACGCTTTTGAATTCATTTACCCACCATTTGCTGAACTCGACGCGATAGTCGATGGTTTGATCCTGGAACATGGCCGATCCGAATGCCCAAACACAGGCAAAAACAAAGTACAGTTCGTGCCATTCTTTTGGACAATCGGCAGGTGTGTTCGTAGGCGTCAAGAAGCACTCCAACAGATGGCACAACATCTGTATGTGCGCCATTTCTGCGATCGGCGTAATCTTCTTGAAGCGCGTGCGTATCGTCTCCAACGAAGACGGAATATACTTGTCGAACAACATAACCAAGTTGGATTTCTCTGACGGGATTTTTCGTGTCTCCACCCAACTGGTTACATAACTGCAAGAAAAAAACATGTCATCTCCAATTAGCCAAGAACAAGTCAAGTTGGGTGCAAACTTACGGATTCCAGCCCAGGTCCTGCGGGTTTATGTACAGTATGCCCGCTCGGGAGACTGTTGCCGGAGTGGCTGTTCTCAAATTGGAAATCTCAAAAAGCAAACGCATCGAAGGCGTCAGCGCAATGCGTTCGTTACTGGCCAAAGTCAGCACTTTGTTATCGTCCATAACGGTATTTAAGCTTTCGATCCACATAGGATCGATGTCGCCATCGAGCACAATCCACTTGGGCTGATCACCCGTTATGTTTGCCTGATCTCGCATTATCACCGAGAACAAACCATCCTTCCACTCCCGTGTAGCCGGATTTATGATGCCGAAGAGCTCATCGTTGGTGACCGCTTTCGGGTTAAGATCGTTGAAAATGGGCTTCCGCTTGATGTTCTGATAGGTGCGGAGCAGGGTTTTCCACACCTGTGTTTTGCCAGTGCCCGCGTTTCCCACTATAAAGACAGAGTGCCGCACCTCTAAAAGTTCTTCCAGTTGGACCACCTTAAGAATGAAATTGTCCTCAGGCTGAAGCAGCAAGTCGGAGGCTGCTTGCTTCACGGTCCGTTCGAAATCTTGATCACGTTTGCGCGGTACGTCCAATGCGGGAAAGAGATCACTGATTAAGCCCATAAAAACGGGCATATCGTCAGTAACGATTTTTGGGATGTTAAAATCGCGCAGTGCTCGCATAAGGACCTCCTCTTCTGGACGGCCAGGATCGCCACGCTGTGAAAAATTGTTGAAATTTCGAAAAATAAAATAGTTAACACACAACGATAACGAAAATAACAGTATCGACATCAAACTGTAATTTAAATATTTAACAAATACACAAACCTTTAGTGAGCCAGCCACGACCAGCACCGACTTAATTGCTCTCAAGCCCCAATCGTAGTGATCTTGTTTGGACAGCAGCTCCTTGCACAGCGTGTACAATGTTATGAACTTCCGCGCCAGCACTCGAGCGTCCTGAAACCCTTCCGCCACCAACATTATCTCACAAATAAGCTCAAAGTCGGGCACTACCATCGCGCACGGCCGAAACAGAGCTTTCAAATTTTCTGGCAATTCTGTGCGTCCTGCATAGCCCGGGTTCATTGTGATGAATATACCAACAGTAGGCACACAACTGATGATTTCACCCATGAAATTGAATTTGTCCTTCTTGTCGCGTATGGCATCCTGCACGGACTTCACCTGCACAGCGACTACGGACAACACCTCGACGGTAATGCGGTTAAACTCGTCGAAACAGCCCCAGGCACCAGTTTGCGCCAAGCCTTTGTAGATATTTCCGCACGACTGATAGTCCATCTGTTCCGAACAGTTGAACACATAAACCATAATGCCGAGTGCTCGACCCAAATCTTTGGTGGTCTCTGTTTTGCCGGTGCCTGCTGGGCCCGCCGGTCCACCGCCCATTATCAGATGCAGCGACTGCGTCAGCGTTATGTAGCAACGATCGGTGAGTGGCGTAATAACCAGGCGGGGTGTGTTGCCCAAGTATTCGTGGCAATACTGAAACTCCGCATCGCAAATGTTGGCAAAGCAATCCTTCTCCACTTCGTCGTAGCGATGTCGCAACTGCGACTGCCACATGAAAGCCGAACCGGAATCCAGCTTAGCCTGAATCATTTTGGCGACCACATCGCGCGAGTGCACATCGATCGTGCAAATGGTCATGATCTTCTGGCGATCGCCCTTGGTCAGTTCGCCCAACAGCAGCGTGATGAGCAAACTCAGCTGGGCGATCTGCTTCTTATAGTAGTCCTTGATGGCATTATCGTAACCCTCCTCCAGGCGACCGAAGGCAATGTTCACCTCCGTGGACCACCAAATCTGCGATCCACAGAGCGAAACCTGTGCAGGATAGTCGAATAACCATTGTTCGCGTTGCTTTTCCTCATAGGCGACCACAGCTTCGGTGATGTAATGACGTAGCGAGGCACGCATGGCCGCTTGAATGCGGTTCAGCCAAACCTCAACCGGGCCGCGTATACTCGCCAGTGCATTGAACTCGACGTATTCGCCATCCTTGGCGTACATTCCCGAAGCCGTGTCTATTTCGTTCGCCTCGTCACGGTTGAATTTCAAACGTGCTATGGAATCGAAAAGTTTCGTCAAATGTTTTGTCACCATATCCGGCTGGATGCCGTTGCTCAGCACGTCGAGCAGATCGGCTGATGACACAAAATAGAAACGAGGAAAAGCCAAACGCTTTGTTTCCAAATACTCTGCCAGTGCCTTCTCGCACAGCGTAAGCTCTCTCTGCAGGTTCTCCAGACGCTCAATCAACCCGGCCCGATTGGTCGATGCGACCACATTCGACGACACGGACATCTCCTCCATGAGAATGCGGAACTCGGCATCGATGCGATCAAAGCGATCCGAGTCGACGGGCAGCTGCTTGCGTATGTCTTCGGAACTCATGAAGATGCTCTCGAGATGGGTCCAGGTGCGCTGCACCTCGAACCACACGGTGATCACCTGGTCGGCGATCATGAGTTTGTTCTGCCACGCGGACACCTCGCCGAGGAAGTGCGCTATATACTTGGACGTTATCAGATTCTGTAGACAGACTTGATTATCTTCGAGAGTTTCTATGAGTTCTTCCGATGCGCGCAGGAGGTTACAGCCGGTGCGTGGATGGAGCTCATGATCGAATTCCATCGCGGACCAAGTGGTGTGCAGGTCGCGCAATATTTTCTCCATGGACATCTCCTTGACGGCCTTGTCGACAATATTCTTCACTTCCTCCTCGCACTCGTGCAGATTGAGGCCCAGCAGCTCGGCAAGTGTGGTCTCATGGTCCATGATGAATTTCACCTATTATATTACTACTATTTATTACATTTCGAATTAGTGCACTGTTAGAAGCAAAAAGTATTCGGGAACTGGTGCCGGATGGAGTGGAGATTCATAGACACAAACAACAAATTGCAGTTGGTGAACGGATGATACAAACTCTAAACAGACATACACATAACTACAAAGCTATGGTACCGAGAGGACAGCACACATGCAAATACACAGAACTGTTATTTACACAATACTTACCGATATTTCTTTGGGCAATGCGGCTAAGCTCTGTAAAGAAATGTTATTTACAAAAAACTGTACAAAACAAGTGTTTAACAAAGACTATCACGCGAAAATATTTACAATGAACAAAGATACCGGAATTGAAATGGTATTCGAAGGTTGTTGCACAAAAAATAGGACAATTGAAAAGTGGTGCCTGTACAGGGCATGAGACTCTTTCAAGCGACAGCAATGTCGCTGCAAAAGGAACTCGAGTGCTCTTAGAAAAATAGTGATCGTTCTTCCATGACGATTATTTATGGGTATTTACAAGAGTATAAATGTGTATGTTCACTTCGGAACGTTTATGAAACCGAGAGAGTTGCAATCAAATATAACCTTTGTGGAGTTCATAAGTTGATTCCAGTGGCGTTCGCGAATGGCCGGATTCTGCAACTCGCCCACAGCTCTGAGCGAGGTCAACATGTTTTTGACGGTCGATTCCAAATTGAGAAAGGTGTCCCAAGCACGCATCTCTTTATCCAGCAGTCGTATGTCTTTCGCAAATTTCTTACACTCAATATCCATATTTTCCACATCCACCTTGCGCCACGGTGTAGTCTTCCAGTCTTCAATGCTCGTTTGCACAATATACACGTAGTCCCATAATTGCTGTCGAGTTTTTGATGTATTGAGAAAGAAGACTTTAATAAGTAAATCACGTTTACAAGCACATATTTCAGTAAATTTGTTAAAATGATTCAGTTTCGCCAAAAATAGTGAACCTGCGCCACATTTTTGGGCTTCCAAAATTTCCAATTTGTTGCATGCAAAATACAAAATGTCTACACAAAAATGTTATTACCAAAAATTTGTTCTATGCCATATCTGTGCATCTGTACAAACCACTCATACTTGTGTACCTTGAGCATTCTGAGTTCCTTGCGGCACTGTTTGAGCACCTTGAACTCCGGTATATTGACCTCAAACAGGCCGCCCGACTCCTGTATTTCGCGCATTTCGCACTCCAGCCGATTGATGTCGTTGTTGATGCGATCAGCGAGCAAGTATGGTTCCTCGCAGTCGTAGCGAAAGAACTTGTAATGCTTGAAGACCTCTCGAAACAACTGTATGTGGCTCTCGAACTCGGTGACCTTGTTGCGAATGCGCACCACCTCGGTAGCCTGAAGCGGCGCCACTTGCTGTTTGACAGTCACGGCGATTTTCTTGGTGTTTGTCCACTGTTCGGGCAGCTCCTGCAGGAGAACATTCACTTCCTCCGGTATGTCCATGTCGAAGTACTTGAGCAGCTGAATGGTCTCCTGCATCGGCTCGAACATGTCGTCCGTCTTGACAGCGCGCTCCTTTACTTGCATCAGGTATGCCATGATGCTGACCAAGCCGTCGTAGTCGCCTTCCTTCACCGACTGCAGTAGTCCCTCATCCGCTTTGCGTATAAAACCGCTCAGATCCATCAGGTTGCTGGTCACCGTATTCACCAGATGTTCCTTAAACATGTTTCCCCACTTGCAGACCGTATTCATGAGGGCCTGCCGAAACGGGCGCACGTCCACTTGAAACCACGAATTGAACACCTGGAAAGGTGCAATGTCCTCGATCTCAGTGAAGAGCGACTCATAGTTGTCGATTTGTTCTCGAAACGCCTCGATGGTGGGTGCACACGGTTGCGGTGCATTGGGATCTTTCAGCAGCACCAGCTCGATCTCATCCACGTCCAAGATGCGCCCGTATTCGAGGAAATACTCCATGCACTCCTGCCGATCGTCCAGCCAGAGGTAGGCGTATCTCTCGAACTGGCGGCAAAACAGCGAGGCCTCCTCCATCACCTGATCGACGCCGTTGAGTATCTCGCGTCGCATGTCGATAATGTCCTGGTGCTCGCGCACCATCTCGCCATAGTTGCGCTTCTCACCGCTCTTGAGTCGTTTAATCAGCGTGGCCATCTTCATGATGTCGCGCATCAGTTCAATCAGCATATTGTTGAAGCCCAGCGGATCGTCGGGCTCCAGCGATGGCACAAACACCAGATTCGGCTCTACCAATTCCAAACGCGACTCGAACAATGGCGCACAGTTATTATCGGGGTCCATGTTCTCGGCCAAGTAGCCCACACTCACGCCCACCGTGCGCAGTATATTCTCGTAGACTATGTTGTCGACAAAGTCCACATAGTTCAGCCAGATGTCGTCGTCGAGCTTGGCCTCCATGTTGAACTGCAGCATGTTGTCGTGCAGCAGTTTGTGTATCTCGACGGAGGCGGCTTGGATCTCGGCATAGCGCTTGGCGGTGCGATCGGGTCGCTCATCGATGCACAATACGGTATCCTTTTTGCAATCTCTGCGTTCGAACAGCGGTTGCTTGGCCCACACCGACATGATTTGGCCAATGTGACGCAGATTATTTTGTGTGTGTTGCATGCGATTCTGCAAGGCCGCCACCGGGGCACGCAATTTGTCCAGATATGCGGTGATATCTAAAAAATTTGAAGATAACTATTCACCATGTCGAATGTGATTGATAACAGGAGAGAGTTGTGAGGGTAGAAGCTGGTAAAAATTGATTTGATAGTAATTCCATATCGACAATACTGACTAGAGAGATGTTGGTGTTTGAGGTCCCTGATTTTATAGTTTTTTTTAGTTCTTTTAATAAATTATAATATATATTGACCCAGAATGGGTCAATCTATTTTTCCCCACTTACCTTCCGAATTCCACACCAACTCATTGACGCCAATCTCAACCAAATCATCGATCAACTTAATTTCCGATTCGATTAGCTTCAACTCAACTGGAGAACTATTCTCCTGGATCGTATTATACCAGTCAATGGTCTTCTCCAGATTTAAAGTGTACGTTCGGAATGTGTCGCTCTTGTTGGCGAAATCCAACGCAATCTCTGGTATGCCTTCAGTCTCCATTTGTTTCAGATAGTGAACCTCGCGCAAGATGCAAAACAGTTCCGGACTAAAGTTCAATATCAGAGAATGCTTGCTTGGATCGCGCGCAATCAATGATTTCTTGAGATTTATCTCGATTTGTTGCGACAACTGTTCGCTCCACTCTTCAAAGACGTGCGCCTTGCAAGAGCCCAAACGACGCATCAGCCGCTCGTAACGCTCGATAATCTCCAGTGCCTTCTCCGATTTCGTAATGCTGTGGCAAACATTGCTCAGGATCAATAACAAGAAATTCTTCACAACTGCTCGACTCACTCGTGCTGAAGTTTTTGAAAGTTCGTAACTGGTATGGTGATGCGGGTCTGCAGCTGGCCGCACCAACGTATGAAGGCAGCCGCCGGCGGACAATTGCAGTCCGGGTACAAGTTCACCTTCTGGTGGTACTGCATTTCCATTTGCGTGTGAAAGATGTTCTCGCACACGCTCATCTCTTCGTCGAGCATTTGCACGATCTCGCCGTAGCGTTGCGTGAACTGCTCATGGATTTTTGGACGATCGATAACGCTGCCAACAATACTGATGAGCTGCGGACACGGACAAATTTCGTCATTTTCAACTTTAGGAAACAACTATTCAACTGTTTGGTACCTTGAAAATGCTCTCCAAATTATAACAATCGTCGAAGGCCTGACACAGTATGGCGGCCAATTTCATGTCCAACTCCAAGATATGCGTCTGAAAGTCCTTGAAGTCGTTATCGAACTCATGGTCATCCGGATCGAGTACGTCGTACGATTTGGACGCGAAGGCTGTAAAGTACTGATTGAAATCCACATAGACGGTGGTAATGCGCGCGCTCAACTGTCGTCCGCGCAGGCCGCCGATTTCGACTTTCTCTAATTTCAGAAATTCAATCACCGTAAAGAAGAACCTACCCACAAAGTTATATATAGTTTAGTAGAAACTTTAACTAAACCGAAGAAACCATGAACTACCAGCTCACCATTGTATGGTCGTTAGACGCTCCAGAAATGCATTGAAGCGATTGAAAACTGAATTTGGATGAAAGGTCCACAAAATCGGCGGTCTCTCGTTTGGTTCCGGAAAGAATTCGGCCAGTATTTCTTTGTAATAATCGAATAGCTCACGAAAGAATTTCAAAACTTCAATGGAGAGTGTCAAACGTTGCATGGCCTCATCAATGTCACTGTGAAAGATCGACGAAGGATCCAAGTACCGCTTGGCCTGGCAATAAAAAAACATATTGTTCCTTAGCCACTTAAAAAATGACTGAATATATTTTATAAAAACCTACTTGGTGTATGATCAAGTTGCATATCTGTCGCAACAACACCGTTATTTTGGAGGAGTGACAGTAATAGCGCGAATTGCCCCACATGGAGCACAGCACATACATTAACGGTATCAACAGGGGTTTGCATTCGGCAAAGTCCATCTCCTGAAGCGGTTGCATGAGCCGCATAAGTGGATTCAAGAAGAGCGTAATGTCCTTGGCCTCGGCCAAAGCTGCCAGCGTGAAGGAGCAGATTGTTCAGTAAGGGTAAAACATGAAAGAAGTGAAAATATCACTGGTTCGCCTCCTACCTGTTACTACATTCTTGAACAAGCTCTGGAAGCAGGGATGGTAAGCGCTGTCCGTGTACTCCAATATCAGCGCCATAGCACGAATACGCTCGTTGCGCAATTGCTCAAAGACAAAGGATAGGTTTTTAAGGCGATTGTTCCAGAAGTTAATTTCTGCAATTAGAACGGCACGAATGATAACAAATGCACAATAAATCAGTGATTCTCTATTTTTATAATTTTTCAAATAATTTTTCGGTCTTCATCAACTTATGCGAACAAACCGGGTTCCTTGAACACCTTGGAAGACAACATTGTGCGAGCTATAGAAGAGATACGACCCCCATTACGTAGATTGCGCCATTCATGCGGCGGCCACATGTCCGAAACTATTTTCAAACACTTATAGCATACAATTTTCTTTCTAATAAAATCAGATATGTCCAACACGTTCCTTTGATATCTTTAGAGTGTCAGCTTTACAAATCAACCTCAACTTACGATCTTCCAAAATAATTTTGTGGATTTTTTTGATGTTTTCGTCCGTTACAGCCTCTTTTGGACGTCCACTGCGTTCATCGCCTTCGGTGCTCATATGGCCTGTACGGAATTTAGCAAACCACTTACGAATGGTTGCTTCGCCCGGCGCAGAGTCCGGATAACACTCATCAAGCCACTTTTTGGTATCAGCAGCACTTTTTTTCATCAAAAAATAGTGTTTCATTAAAACACGAAATTCCTTTTTACCCATTTTTTTTTAAATAACAAAAGTTGCTTCACTCAAAATGCTGTATCTCACAAACTAATAATCAGACAGCTGTCAAATTTATACACGTTTCTTTTGAAGGTTGGTACTAAAAATGATACGGATTTTATTCTAGTGGCGCCATCTCATAGAAACGATGCCAACTTTTCAGCCCAACTGTTAGAAATCATGTAAATTTGCTATTTTATTTCAATTATACTTGTACACCTCTAAAAAAACACACTATATAAGTCATAGAAAAACATAGGTTTCAGTCAGTCTAAACCCATTTGTTTTTCGCATCACGTTTCTTCTGTCTTCTCACCCACGATTATATATGATTCTTTTTTGCAATGTAGCACTGTGAACTTTATTTTAATTTAAAAAATCAACAGATTATTTTGAGCAATATTCTATATAATCTCTACATTACTGCTACACTCCTCAAAACTTTCATAATCCATCTCGCAGAATGTTAGCTTTCACATATTTTCGTTTTATTAGTTGGTTGTTAGTTATTTTAGTTTAAATTGTTAACTAATTGCAATGTAATTCAATAAAATATATATATTTGTTATCTTTCTGATCACTTTCAGCTCAACTTGAAGAACTCAACGTTATTGTGACAGTTTTAAGCATTTCTGGATATACAATACAATAGATTTACAATATACAACATCACAAAGAGCCCATTTCGTGGCCTAAGAGTGTCTTTCGGTCCCAAGTCGCATGCCCATACAGCCACCCTAACCTAACCTACAAAATATAAAAAAAAATCTCTACTCAACTGACCTAACGCCCATAAGTCGGTACATATTTGAATAGAACAATGCACAAAGCACATTACCCGCATGTGGCGTCGGATTTTGTCCGTTCAGGAACGCATTCGAAGGATTCTCCTTGATAACGTCGTGTATCTGCTGCGCCCACTTGATGACCACACCCTCGATTGCGCTCTTCAAATACAAATCGATTGCACACTCGCCCGACTCATTCAGCTGATTGGCCACCTTGACGATTTTCTCGACGCCCACCGGCATGGCCAGTATGGTCTCGCCGCTCACTTGACCCTTCACCTGGTGCACGGTGCTCTTCAAGCTGTGCACATGTTTTTGCACATCCTGCGCCACCATAACGGGCCATGTCCGATAGTTGTCCTCGTTTGAGAGCAACGGCACCAGCACCTCTTCCACCAGTGCGGACAGCTGGTCAATGGTGCGCGTTGCCAGGTCGCCGAATATTATAAAGTTGTCGCAATTCTCACGCGGTATGGCTTCCGGGTATTTCTTGATAAAATAGACGCCTTTGCTCTTCAGCTGCGACAGCGGAAACGTGGTGGACGGCACCAATTGGGCGGCCTGCGTGAGCACAATTACCAGCACCATCGGTATGGGACGATCGAGAAATTCCTTAATGATGCCTTTGTGCTCTTCCACCGTGATGACGCGTGTCCATTTCTCCGGTTTGAGTTTAAGCGATTTGATAACGAAGGAGCCCATCAGTTCCAGTCGCGGATCTGGGCCAGCGCCTGCGGCAGCAGCTGCCTCGGCGCTGGTGGACGGCTCCATTGCAACTAACTAGCTGGCGATTTAAGTTGAAGCAGCTGAAAAAAGTGAAAGTAGAAAGCGCACGTTTCAAGCTTACTGCCACCGACTGCTCGTTTGTACAAAGCACAGAAAGGACCTCAAGGACTTGTGAACAAGAGTTTTACTGCTCGCAAAAAGGCACAGAAAATATAAAATTTCAAGTAGAAGTCTTAAAAATTCACTTTAACTTATTGAATTGGTACATTTTGAGCATTTCTACTGCAACTTTCGGCAGTTTTTCTCGAATTCACTGCATTTTTCACCTCTTTTGGTTGTTACGTAACAAACGAAAATTCTCAAGTCACTGCAATTTCAAATGAATTTCATAGTTTCAAATATATCACACGTGTTTCCAACAACATTTCAATATTTTCCACTATTTTTTCACACTTTTAGCACACAAATTCGACAATTTTCATAATTTGCAACCGAATTTCACTTGCATAAGCACCCACCCGCAATGATGATGTGTCCGCTTGTGCTGATTTTGTTATTTCCTGTCACCAACAGCCACTGCCACTGCCACTGTCTAGTCATGCTTCAGTCTATGCTTCAGACACAGCCACGGCCGCAGTCAAGTCAACGGCCGCTGCCAGTGCAAGTGTCACGCAAGGGTCGCGTTACGGTACGGTTACGGTACGGTACGCGCTACGTTCACGCGCCGTGGTTACGTGCAGCCGGTCGCCTGTCGCGTGTCGCCAGGGCGAAATATTTTATCGATGTCGCGCGACCACACGCGCCGCTTTGCCAAGCAACGGCAACCCTGGCCTGGCGCCGCCATAACTGCGCATCAACAAATGTTGCATGCTTGGGCGGCACGCAGGCGTGCAGCACTTTAGTGCACATGTTTCATTGGCCAGTGGGTGGCAGGTGTGTCGACGGTGTGTGGGGAATGTTGCACTGTGAGGGGACGTGGTGAATGGTGGATGATTTGCATGATTTGTGGGAAGAAGCGTGCAAACCTTTAATGCGGCGCACGCGATGTGTTTAGTACAAAACTTTTATCGCACTTCCGGCTGAAAGTTTTGCCTCGCACTGGCGTGCACCATCGAATTAAAACGCCATTTGGCGGCAGCTGTTGCACGTTTATGGTGTCGAATTGCAGTGATTATTGTGAAAGTAAAGTTTAGATAATTGATAACTGCCTAATGTGAATGGGTTCGATTGAATTCTTTAGTGCTGAAATTGAGCGATGGCCACTTGTTGCACTCAAGTAAACTTGGAAAAATGTATAGAAAGGGCTAAAACATTGCACCGTAACTATTTGCAGTTTTGCGTTGTTAGTGCGGGAGCAAAAAGAGGGTGTAATGCAGTTTAGGCTTTTAGTGAAAGCAGTCAAAAGTAGAAGCGCTTATCAGTAATATCTGATTTCAACTAAAAACAAACATAAATACTAACATTTTTACTATGAAGCCGTTGAAGCTCAGCCCTAAGAACATTGTGTCAATTGTCAAATGTTTGTGAATTCAAATTCCGTTTAAACAAACATCAGTTAAATAAGGCAAAAAATAAAAACATTAACTTAAGTTATAATTTTTAATTATTTATCGCCTTCAAACTCACTGTTGGACATTGGTATACAAAATTACAGATGTTTTAACTCCTCCAATCTTCTAAGTCTAGATTGGAGAACTCTTAGTTTGCTAATTGCTTTGTTAACGGAATACATTAACTTAAAAAGGCACTTGTTATGGTAACTTATAAACTGCCCTTTCGCAGATGACAGGGCAGCGGCGCACTTTGGGCTCGAGTGACCAGCTCTGGTTGCTAGAAGGAGGTGCATTATGGAACAACGGATCATAAGAGAAAACTAATTATATACACGGTGGACGGACAGTTTCTGCATACATCGTTTCAATTGTAATACACTTAAAATTCTGATTGCTTGTTTTATTTGAAAACGAAATGGGGAAATCCCCAATAATGTGATGGCTTGAAAATCCTAAGCAGTTCCCTCATAGATCTACAGCGATTTTAATGCAGGACGGTGCGCCATGTCATATGGCGAAACAGTCAATAAGTGTTGCTAAAAGTCGATTTAAGCTAGTATGGGAAGACTGGCCGGGAAATTCGCAAGATTTTAATCCTATTGAACATATCTGGTCCAGGATTTCAGATTCAGTATTTCGGAGTCCAAAACCTGTCAATAGACTTCAACTCATTGAGAGAGTAAAACAAGAGTGGGATTCCATATCATTGGCCGAAACGTCGGACTTGTGCGAAAGTTTTCGAAAGCGAGTCCTAGAGTGCTACGAAAAAAATGGCACACATACACAATTTTAATGATCAATTGAATTTTGCTTGGATATGATTTAGTGGTTTAAATAAAAAAAATTTTGAAAAGCAATACAAATGATCCTTAACGGTATTTTTTTGTATGCATAAACTTTCCGTCCACCGTGTACCATAGGTCACAGAAATCTACTTGAAAAACTCATGACCGTGAATGAAGTTATTAGGGGAGAGACCCATGAATATGGCAGACCTTCAAATGGCTACGCAAGAACGAAAAGGGACCCGCATTAACTAAAAGGATACGAATCCGCCAGTGTCTATGAAAATTTCCATATGGAGAATATGTCGAAATATGACAACATTTACGGTGGTCATCGTGTCTTAATGTTTACTGCGTTGGTCCGCCAGTCTGAGGTGGGTCTAAGCCTCGCGGTAGCTAACTAATAAAACTGCAAAGAGATCTTTTCTTTTGGTAGTTGTCTTCTCAGCAGGAATTGACAAACCTCTGACACCAAAACCATTAACCATGGTTTGTCCGGATTAACCCTAATTCCCAGAAGTGAGCCTCACAGTCTCACTTAAAATTTCAAATGGTGATAAATCCTATACCAAAAGATTTTCGATTCCAATTTTTTTATGTAATCCTCTAATGGAATGTTAGAATAATATTTCATTTATAAATTAAATTTATTAGACAGTTTTTCTACTTTTTTTAAACAATTTTTTAAAAATGCAACGTAAACCCAGAAGTGAGCTTCAGGAGCTCTTTTGAACAAAAACTCAAATTTACTCAGAATTCCTTGACTTTTTGTCAACCATATGGAAGAATATTTTTATTTTTCATATTAAGATCGTTGATCGTGCCAAGTTCATAGTTTTTAAGCCTAGCACACATCTAGTCGGCATGGGATGAAGTCTACTAAAATTGTTGAAAATACTGCAATCTACGACATATTATGAAGAATTTATGCCTTGCCGAGGTTGATGCTAGTTCATACAGTTTTTGTCTTCCAATCCCGATAAATATGGAATCAGAATATGGAAGTGCGACGGTGCTAATACTTCCTGAAATGTCATACACATGCAAAGACGGTAATCGAGGAGCTGTGGATCTTGCAAAAAGGGTGCTGAAAAACTGTGTGAACCTCACAAACACAAATGTAATAATGACCAACTAGTTCACCAGTAAGGTATTAGCCAATAGTTTATTGGATGCGAGGTTCGTACACTCAGAATAAACAAAATTTGTATGATGGGTATATCAAAAAACGCAAACCTAATGCATGGCCTCTAGCGCTCAGTAGCACTTGTTTTGTAAAAAAAATTAAATAAAAACGTCTTTAAGTAGTAACTAGATTTGGAAAAATAAAATAAATTTAGTTTTTCAGTAGTTTGGCTCATATGAGCCTGACAGTCTCACTTCTGGGTTTACGTTACTTTTAAAATTCTGGGAATTAGGGTTAAGACTGTGGAGAGATGTGCTAGCTAAGCTAGTTTTACTTTATATACAAATTTCATTGGTTTCAAATATCATTGGTTTCTCAGTTTTTCCACGTTACTTGTAATAATATGGTGAGCACTTTTTTGAAATGAAGCTATCTCATTATGCTTTCTTCATTGAACAAACATAATAATGTTTTTTCAACAAGGAAATTACCTCAAACTTTGAATTATTTTCAAAATATTTTTAAAAATGTTTTAGAAGATTTTACTTCAAGATTTTTAACAAGCTAGGTCACCTTTTTCGAAAATATTAAATCAGAAACAATTTACAATGTTCATATTCATTTAATCGTTCATTAAATTTACTCATCATTCATCAAATGTGATGATCTGGTTTTTATGATTTAAATCAGAGGTGCCCATGCCCTATGCTCTGTTGCTCATTTGTTTTTGTAAATGCAGCACTCCGCGCTACGCGTGGAAAGCAACAACACTTTCGTATGCGACAGTTATCTTCAACGTAGGTTTTGTTGTTGTCTAGCGTATGAATTCGCTTATATGTATTGGTGTTTGCTTTTCCATAAGAAGGTTTTGGGCACCCCTGATTTAATTAATAAAAAAACTTTGAACAATCTTAATTGATGAAATCAAAACCCTTATTTGATTCCAATACTTCACAAATCTCTTCCCATAGCAATTCTATTGTGAAATTATGCATTGACGAGCAAATAAATGTTGAATTCTTCTACATGTACGAATGTCAGTGCTATATTTGCAAACGTAGTAAAAAAAGTTTAGCCAACTTTAGCTGCCGGCGAAATCACGCAAGAAGAACAAAACCAGCAACAACAAGTGGAATGCTGCCACGCAAATGTTGAGCAACACGCGCAACAGTTGGCTTGTTGCAGCAACATGCGTCTGCGCTTTGAGGTTGCTATAATTTCCCGAAGCGAGCAACTTGTTGATTGACATTCGTGTGTGCAACAGGTAGCAACAATGTGCATGCAACAGTTGCAGCCAAAATAAACAACACTATTTTTAGAATTTGTAAAGCTGCATGCAGCAGATGCATGCAATGTTGACGATAGTTTGTCGCACGTGCCAAGGCGATACCTGTTGATGCAAAAAAATGTTGAATGAACGAGTTTTTTAGTCGGTTAAGAGTTTTTGAACCGACTGCGGTTAGGAAATTCACGATATGCTTTTGCCATTGACATTGCAACCACAAACCGTTATGCAAGAATGCGCCACTAGCGCCCAACAAATTGTCAGTGCCACATAGATACTTAAAACTGAACATTTGGGTGTCGCGTTTAGTTAGCGTTTTGGTGCACAGACGTCAACGAAATACTTCAGCGCACCCGAAATGTGGAAATTTGCGCAAACTCTGTCACAGATAACAGTTGCGCTGCTGGCACACAGTGTGTTGGTGCAGCCAATAACAATGGAGCGCAACTACCACGCCTATTATCGGCTGCCATTTTGGTTGCCAGCAGCCGTGGCCGGGAACCAGCAGTTCCACATACTGCAGTGTCCGCACAAATTCACAACAGACATACCGACGCCCAAGAAAATGCAGATTTGCATCGTTGTGGGCAAATACGCGGAGGAAGAGCTCTCACGGAACGGCGACACAAATCGCACAGCTACGCCAACTGGGAGACCACTGCACACAAAGGTCAGTTACACGCTGAAGTCCAAAAATCAGCCGCGCCCAACGAAAAATACCAAAATCAGGCAAAAGAAACCATCCATGATTGTCATACGGCCGGTGCGGATGCGAGTGCAACAGAACAGCAATTGTTGTCCGCATGCCGCATGGCAGCGCAAGCGTCGAATGCCAGCGGCAGCGTTGAAACGTCAACCAAAGGCCACAATACGCCAGATAGTCGATCAAAGCGTGGGCAGCACAAAAGCGAAACACTTGCGGGATATGACGGCGGGTATGGCGACAGGAACGACACCGCTCACCGAAGTGCCGCAGGTGCGCGACCAGCACGACGATGAGTACACCAGCAGCAACGAGAGCGACTACGGCGACAGCACGGAGGATTATGTCGAGCCCAAAATGCGACCCGACACAGTGCTAAAGTACCTCAACGCCAAGGCCGCCATCCACCAGTTGCTCGAACGCACACTCAGCCCCAGAAAAGCTGATGCCAACCATAGCGCAGAAGCGGAGGCATTTTTTGCTGAGAACAAAGACCATCGCAGGGGTGAGAAGGTGCACGGCTACCAGAACTATTATCATCGCGATGAAATCTTCAACGATCACATCTTCTACGATGATCTGCAGCAACGGGGACGTTACCGCAGCAATGGCACGCAACACGAACAATATTGAAGTAGTTATTAGCGATTCAGTGTTATGAGCACAAAAAGATGTGCGAAATAAATAAATGTTGTGAAGATTGTCAAACGACTATTTAGATTTCAATTAAGAATAACAACTACCAAAAGTGCTTATGCGGCCATGAAAAACTGTATAGTTATTCAGAATTTCAACTTAACCCTCAAAATCTCGATTTGGGGCTGAAAACCCAGTTTTCGGGAGTTCTGAAGCGATTTTTAATTTGTCTATGCTATTTAAAAGTGATTAACGATATACTTACAAAGTGCCCTATTCCAGAAAAAAATACCGGCAGCTGCAATATGACGTCATTTTTTAATTGTTGGTGTCTTTGATGAGTTTATTTTTGGATCATCCATGCGCTGCGACATATTTCCGTTAGTTCGAACTGACAATCCTAGTGGTGTTGTTGTTGCGCTAGTACGGCAACTGAACATGAAAATCTGCTGCGAGGGTTTGATTAGGTAATGTTTAAGGCCATTTGCAAACAAGGAAAGTGCATCCAAGCCAGGTAGGAATCGAACCCACGCCCTCTGAGATGAGAGACCAGTGCACGTCACGCTGGGCTACCGATGCGGCCCAGGCTGTAGTAGAAACTTTCTGAGACTGAGAAACTGAGACATTCAGTAGTACCTAAAAAGCGACTGATTTGTTGAAATTAAAATTCAGAGTAGGTAGGTAGGTATGTAGGAGTGGCTTCTCCAAGGTGAAGCCCGCTCAAGCCATGAAGGCTCTCTTTGATATCACAAATAATAGAAATTCAGAAAATAGAATTCAAAAATTCACTTAAATATCTATCAAAAGACAATACTGTAAGGATAAGGCACCCTGTCGCTGTGCTATGCAAAATCCTTTTACGGGCATACTTTTGGGCACGCACTTTTAGAATACGGCCGAGTTGCTATAATTTCGCTTTAACAACGATAATGGAAATTTTGAGTCCAAGTGGAATGTGCGAGAGTATTCCAATAAGTAACACAATCCAGAGAGACGAACAGGCCTACAGAATTAATTTTCGTAACCATACTTTGGCCTGCATAGGGCATAAATATTGGCTCTACATATTTTCAAGAAAACACTTGTTTAAAAAAAATTTTAGTAATTTTTACTTTATTCTTCGAAACATAAAAATCTTTAAAATACCTAAACTACAGCACAAATATGTATGTATATGTGAATGGTATTAATGTAAGCACTTTTTCTGTGAGACGTACGATTAACACAAATTTGCAAACATTCACAAATTATTGCAACGAAAACGCCTAACTTAATTTAATTCGAATCATTATGCTAATGCCGATTATTTGCATGTGTATGTGTGTAATTAAATGTGTATAACTGAACAAATCGAAAGCCCAAACAAGGCGCCCCAATTAACATATAAAATTTATTTCCGCTTGCACAGAGCTTTCAACTTGTAATTTTTATTTGAAATTTGTTTTTGTAAAACTTGTAAGTAACTTGTTGTAGGTGCTTGGTTTTTGCATCATTCCCTCGTCTTTTTTTCATTCTTTTAATTTTTATTATATTATCTCACAGCCTTACCGCCTACAATTCTTAACTACTCAACTTCTTTACACAGTACACTTTGCAAATAATTTACAGTTGGTTTTGTCAAACTTGATTACAGAAAAAACACAAATATTGCAAATAAACAGACAAATTTTCATTTCAGAAATTTCGTTGAAAATTTAAAAATTTTGTTGCGATTGATTCCGATATGATGTCAATGGCCAATGTCAAGTTGGACAATGTGGACTCGTTTGAACTTTGGCGCTTTTGCTGCACTTGAAACCAAAACAAAGCTATCGCCAATGTTACATTATCGAGTCCCGTTTTGAGTTTATAATGCAAATGTTGTTGCTGTTACTTTGGCATGACTACTTATTGCGAACATTAGTATAAGCATGATGTTTTTGTTGTTGTTGTTGCTGTTGATGATAATGTTGCTGTTGATGTGATTGTTGGTAACACTATTATGGGCAATGTTATTGTTTTTGTAGCTTTTGCAGCAATTTTGCATATGCTAGCTGATGACGCTGGTGCATGCCGCATCATTCTTGTTGTTGTTGTTGATGTTAACATTGATGCTTGTTTCGCTTTCATCACTGCAATCGGAATCAACACCGCACAGTAATGGCTATGCGTCCTCCTCGCCGTCCGCCACATCACCCTCGGGATCGCTGTTGGGTGAAATTCTGTAAAAATTCAGAGCAAAAAAACAAACAAAATAAATTTATAGGAAAATATAAAAGTTTGGTTATTTAATTAGGTGCCGTAGTTAGATTTTCGTATACATATATCAATTATTGTATACTTGTATAAATTTATTTGTTTGTCTTTTTTACAACAAGCTGATTTTTTGTAACGAACCAACACGCAAGACCTCAAAAAGCTATCAGGAGAATTACAAGCAATGGCTATGATTCTGGTAGGAGAACAAGATTCTGGAAGAAGAACTCGCTGACACTTGTCACAGACATGGCACTCTCCAATAAACCAATAAAATAAAGGACACTAAGGACAAACAGGACACTGGAGAAAGAAGTTCTGGGCAGGAGAAAGAACTTGTGTACACTTCTGTTAAAGGATGAACTTGTGAACAATTGGAACGAACAAAACACTGGAGGAAGAACTTGTGGACAGTTAGGACGAACAGAGCACTGGAGGCAGAACTTGTAGACACCTCCATTGAATGAAGAATTTGTGAGCACTTGGGACAAATAGAGCACTGCAGAAGCAACTTATGAACACTTCTGTTGAAGTAAGAACTTGTAGACACTGGAAAAGAACTTGTGAACACTTCCGTTGAAGGAAGAACTTGTGAACTCTTAAGATAAAGAGGGCACTGGAGGAACAACTGATGGACAATTCCGTTGAATCTGGTATGAACAGCCCATAACTCGAGCCTGCCTGAGTCATACATTTCTGAGGGCCAAACTACCACACAGAGACCATTTGATACAAACTCGGCAAACTCTGCTATGCATTTCGCGGTGAAAGACTATTTTCACCACACAACGACTTCTGTGGTGAATGCAAATGTGCCTTCCTGGTCATGAGAGACTAAAATTCCTAGGCTCCTCGTTTTACTTTCAACTATTGCTATTTCAACTTGAGATATCAGGAAGATGGGAGTCGCGCAGTCGCAATTGGTATCACAACCAGCCATCTTTTTGTGCTTTAGTAAGTTTCTTCAGGAGAAGGCTGCCGCTTCAACCTAACCTACTTTAAAGAATTCATGAGTTCTAATGTTTTATGAGTTATTCGGAGCGAAGACCTGAAGCGATGATGTCAAATTACTCACATCTGCTGAGCAGTTAGAAAAATAAACGAAATAAACCTTAAAAGAAGTTCAATTATGCTCCAAGTAGCCCAAAAGAGCTGATGACTAGTAGTTAATGAGCTCATAGAGCTTCCTTAGGGAGCTTTTTTGCCCGATTTTAACCTCTAAATAATCATGAGCAACGATTTTGATAGGAATTAAATATAATGTGGGAAAATAGCAATTTTTGAAATTGAAAGCCAATTTTTAATACAATTTTTTTTTTAATTGTTGTGGCTGTATGTATTATAAGAAACAAGTGTCTTGCATATTGAATTGAAAAATGAAAAATTAAATTAACTTTTAGATATTCATTAAGCATTCTTTAAATCAGCAAGCACTCAACTGAAACTTAAGCATTTTCTATTAGAGCAGTAAACGATTTTTTTGCAATAATGAAAATAAGCCAACACAATAACGAACATGAGTTGAGGTAATTTTCTTTCCGACTGTACTGTCGACTGCAATTCGAGAAGCAAGTTTAGTTGCTCATTGTTTCAATTTGGCTAAAACAAAATACAAAATTTGTTCAACAACCGCTTTATCGACTTGAAGCAACAGGGTTGCCTTCGCTTAACAGAACCCAAGCTTCTATTGCGCACTTGTGCCTTTTTCAAAAAGGGCGCACTTGAGCTTAAATTCAAAGCCAAACTGGCACAACAAATACGCGGACTGACAGGCTGGCAGCTCAGTTGACTCAATGTTGCTGTGGCACAGTTCTTGCCGTTCACCATGTGTCCGTCTCGTTTGCACCACTGCACAGTGATTCGTTCCATAGACAAAATTCAAAAAATTTATAGTCTCAGAATTTAATGATTTTGGTGCCATTTGAAAGGCAAAACTCCAACTAAGAAAACCCCAAAAAATCTGTGCGAAAAAATAATTAGTGTGTGTGCAAGAGCTGCTCAAAGTCGGAACTTTTTTCACAAAAAATGGTAAACACATATTTTCTGTTTTTTAGTCTATTGAGTCAAAAAAATTGTAAAAATACATGGTTACTAAGAAGTTGCTGAAACTTTCAATATAGATTAAAAAATGATGTGGCCATTTTCATTTTTAATGTTTTCTTAAAATTTGCAAACCTAAAGGTTTTACATCACTTTTAATTCAAAATATTTTTCTAAATTAAAAATCTGAAAATTGGCAAAACTTAGAGGAAATATCTAAAAAGTATGTGAAAGTATGTTCCTGGATTTTTTTTTATTTTAAGAAGCATTCTTTCTTTGTCGGATAATGTAATTACATCCTCCGATATCTTCCGATCTCAGAAAATAATTATATTTGAAAAGTGGTCTAAACACCTATTTTTCGACAAAATTTATTTTTTTCATCCCAAAAAGTATGCAATCAGCATGAAAAATTGAGAAAACTGCAAAAAAGCAAAACATACGTCTATTATTATCGTTTTTATTGCAAAACTAAAGGGTCCTCGTACAATTTCTGTTACTCTTTGCAATTATCAATGTTGAAGTCACCGATTAAATGTAAAACCTGAAAAATCTAGCCAACACACTCGTTGCTATAGCTCACCAAAAATAACGAAAATTTCAAATTTACGTCTCAGACATTGCTAAACTACAAAAGTTTAAAAGAAACAAAATGGAGATTTCAATTCAGCAGACCATGATTAACTAGTACACCAAATTTTATGAAGATCGGACCACTCCTTCTAATTTTGTCCCGCGAGAATGTAAAATTAGCAACGGTGCCAGCAAAATTATTTGTAACAAATTCAATTGAGTTCATTGCAAAATTATTCACAATTATTATTAGAGAGGTGGAAAGATGTGTGCTTTGTTGGTGAATTTAAAATACGAAATTACGAATACACCTAAAATGTTTATAACTATGAATAAGTGATAATAAGTAGATTCTACAAGAATGTGGAATACGAGTGTCAGATGTAATGCCTAGAACATTATTAAGAAAATAATGTACTTAATAACCACTTACTGACTTTATAAATAGGTAATTAAAATCAAAACTAATTGTATATATTAGACATTATACAGAAAAAATAAATGAAATAAATGAATGATTGTCCAAAAACATTACAAGTAGACGAAAAAACAAAAAATTAATGATCGGTTTTGATTTGAACGTTATTCTTTAATATAATATAATCTAGCAAGGTTCTAGGCTGGGGCACTCGGCAGTTAGACACCTCATCATTTTTTTGTTAACGTTCTGGCCACACTTTGCTCCAACTTTGCACCTGAATTAATTATGGAACCCCTAAGAATGCCTTTTGACAAACTTTCTGACAATTCCAAACAGTCAACGTAGTTCTCTGTCTCTGTACCCATAAAAAAAACAGACTTTAATAATTTGTTTACACTTTTTACCGGAAGAAAGCGAAGCGATAATAACAATTTAAACATAGATTTGTAAATAAAGATCAAATATTCCTCAAGCCTTTTTTAAGCTGTAATTATTTAAAAATGTATTTGAATGGATGTTGAAAAAGAAAACTAACCTTCTAACTAACCTTTTAACCTTCGGAGAACATAGAGGGTCATGTAGACTCATTCTCCTACTTTACGCGACAATACCTGTTCCAAAACCTGTTTTTCTTATAAATTGTTACAATAATATATAAAGGTTCAATAGTTGTGGAATTATAGGCGATCAAAAGTGAACAGGGTCTAAAAGGCCCAGATAATTCCCAATGATTGAAAAAATAGGTGTGTTCTCCGAAGGTTAAACTTTATCATTCAGTTCTTTATTTCAAAATACTTTAAAGATCTTAAAATAATCTAAAAAGCAAAAGAATATTTGATTTCTGGAACAATAGAGACTTCAAAGTCCATAAATTAGCAAGTTGCAACTAAATAACGAAAGAATTAAATGTCTACATAAATATATTTACATAAATAAAATTTTTAGTTGACTTGTAGACTAACTGATTCCTCATCGCTGAATGGTACTTTTGAAACTTCAAAATGGTTAACCCAGTACATATAACTTCTACTTTGATCCTGACCACAGCTCACGAACCTATACATGTTTTTCCTATACATTGTTGACTAATTGTACACGAGTTTCAGCCGGTCCGGCACATGTTCGGCTTTTGATGGGTTTTTTTACTGGTAAAAGCAACATGTAACATACACACAGACTTCCACAGAAACACCAGAAGTTAGATTTGTCAGAGACTGCATTATATAGCAACGAACTCTGGTCTGTTGTGCACATTACAGCCCAAAGCTGCAAAAGTGTATTTGCCAACGGCGCCAACAGTAGAAACTGGCTGCCGCCTTGAAGCCCAGAAACAGAAAAAAATGTGCCAAGCATTGCATTGCAAAGCTGGTTTATTGTATTGGACTGCAAGTTTAATGGACCGAACACATTCAAGCCGGCAGCGACACTGCCACACAACTTCAAGATGACCTCCGCTTCGACCGTCGCCGTGTAGTCAACTTCGTGATTACAATGAAAGCGGCAGCAACAACATCACAATCATATTTTTTCATATCCTAATAACAAAATTTAAAGTGCACTTCTTCTGTTAAGTTTTCGTCCATATCCATTTTATCATTGTGCAATTAATGTAAAACAAATGATAAATTTAAGTAATTTTAAGAACTAGTAAATTTTAACTGAAATACTAAAAAATTCTTAATTGTAACGCCATCAAAAATATCTGTTTTGGAGCAATGATGCCAATTGCTGTGGTGTTGTCGCCTATGAAATAGAAAATAGTTCTATATTTGGCGATCGGTGGTTCTGTAGCCGTGCAGTCTTCAAAATAATCGTCTCCATACAGACGTTCTGATTCTATATTTCGACAGATGCGGTCGTGTCGCTGCAGTTGTCTATGTGTTCAGGGCATTAGACTCGACGCTAAACCACAAACAATTAAAAACAGAAATAATTGAAAAAAACAAACCTTTGAAAGTAAAATTGCCTATGAAAACTTGCCATTTGGAACCGGCTTAAAATTGTTAGTCAGTTTACAATTTCACATCCACAACATCGGATGGTTGCGGTGTGCTCGGTTTCCAACTGTATGTAGTGTTAGTTACAAGTGACTTTTTAATAATAATAATTGACTGGCACGACAGCCCGCTTACGCGAGACTAAGGCCTAGCTTCCCGCAATCACCCGTGTTGTGCGTGTGAATTTGTACGCGGGTGGAAGGGACCTACAGTTTTATGCCGGTTCCGAACGGCAGGTTGGGAGCTCTTTCATAAGCAATTTTTACTCTCAGAGGTTTGCCATTTCCAGCTGAGAGGACAGCCACCGAAAGAGAAAACGAGTTTTCCCGTTATTTTTTTTAGGTGTTATTACAGGCAGTATTTGAACCTGGGTCGCTGCCTTCGACTCGCGGTCCAACGCACTAACCAACTGAGCCACGGCGGCTGCCAAGTGACAAGTGACCTTATATGCCTTAAATAGCCGTCAAGGTGACTTTAAATTGGTGCTAAGGTGACCACTGGTGAAGATTTAAAACTAACAAAATTAGAGAGAAGAGAATTGGCCTATGTCAAGTTTAGAAATTAACCGTAACTTTAACTGTAACCGCTTCGGCGGCCAAAAAGAGGCACCCTGGTAGCATACAGGATGGTCACCTCGATGACCATAATGTTAGTGTGGAATTAGAGTGCTGTCCACAGATTAACCGGCTAGGGAGGAGACCCGAAGCCATGGCAGACGCAGTCAAATCACTGAGATTGGTGGACAACGAGACCTAAGGGACCAAGGGGTTAGCTAGGTGGAGGAGCTTAAATCTGAAGTTGATACCTCTGTGTTTCCTCCGATATCTGCCCTGTACATGAATATTGACAGGTTGACCAAAAAGGAAATAGAGTCGTCATGGCGAACCAGGACCGACTGCGGCATCTGCCGGACACTGTGGCCCTCCCTCTCCTTGACGAAAACACGATTCGTACTGTCCCTGAGTTGTACCTCCATTCGACAGCTCGTTGGAGTCATCACCGGACACTGCGCTATTGGATCTATGCTTACCAAATAGCGCCTCTCGTCCAGTGATGTCTGCTGTAGCTGTGGAGATGAAGAAGAAGTAGAAACGAAACAATACTTTCTGTGCCACTGCCCGGCTCTGCAGGAACGCCGACTCCGCACCTTGGGGTCAAGATTCCTGACAGACCTGGCTTACGCGGCGAAAGTCAAAATCTCGAATCTGCTCTCCTTCATTAAGGGGTCGAACTGGTTTCCCCTTGACTGAGACTATTGGTTAGCTCCAGAACACCATAAGAAGGGATTCACAATGGGCCATTATGGCCTCCGAGTGGAAGTGCGGTCCTGCCGCACACACCCTTCCCTACCTAACCTAACCTAGCTGGGTGGAGGAGGCTAAATCTGATGAGATGACACTGACGCATCGAAAGATGCCGAGTGGTTGCCTCTTCAGACAGTTGGGTGACCTCAGTGCACCGCAGTAGATGGAGTGACATGACAGCCTGAAAGGCGCAAATAGGCAGCGAAGCCGCAGGATCCAGTCTCGATCAGGGGAGCTCTTGGATGGCCGGCTGCATTGATCGCGGAGCACGGTAACTTCAGGCGGATGGAGTTATTTCGACAAGACTGCACTTCAACGATGACGGGACAGCCGCGCACATTGTATGCAAGCGTTCGAATTTAGTTGAAGGATGTCCATTCTGGGATAACTATTCATAAAAGACAATGAGTTATGGACAATTTTTTCCTCTCGGGAGCATAGGGCCTCCACAAGACATTAACAGGGTAGGTAATTAGCCCGCAGCAGTTATGGACTATTAGTCACAGAAATCTTCAATGCATGACATAGTGATTAGGAGGTAGATAGATGCTTGCAATAGACTTCCGGATGACTAGTCATGGACACGAAAATGGACCAACTGTGCGGTTCGCTTCGGCAAATCCTTGAACAGGAGGTGGTTTTCAGTTGGTAAGAATCTCGTAGGCTGGTAGATATGCATCTACCAGTTTCTATGAAGATTTTCCACCAAACAAAACCGCTTCGGCTGCTCTGACAAAACACAACAATGCCAAAAACTTGCATCTGTACAACGTTAAGCAGTCACCTGACCATACTTACGTTACGCTTTGATAGCTGATTGAGGTTACAAATGCCGTTTTCACACAGCCCGGTTGCAGACAAACTGCTACCAAAACTATACAACGACAGTCAGAGAGTCTGGCGCTTAGTGAAAACGGCGCTTGGAAAGCGAGTTAATACGAGGAAATAATACAAAAACACAACCTTTTTACACAGAATGTAGTATACTACATGCATATTGCCCTCGTATTTCAGAGGAGTACGTTTTTTTAACATACATTTTCGAATTACACATTTTGACGCTCTTCTCTGTTCAGTCACTGATGAACGGATAGAGGCGACATCGAAATAAAAATGACAAGCTAAAACATTTAGGCAGTTTTACATTAAATGTGTATGAATGCGAGTTGTTAGAGATGCAGAAGTTTATAGTGGAGTATGGAGAATAAAGAAAGCATGCACAGCGCCATATTTACAGTGGAGTAAAACGACAACACGTTGGTGTTTATTTTGTATTTCATCATTTGAAACTGTAGAGATAATGAGGCGGAGGGGGATAGAGTGACAAGTGACGTGATTGAAATCAAGTTTAAATAAAACACAAGCTACAACAAGGTGTGGCAAGCAGAGTTGCTAATTATATTTATTGCTGTCGCTGTTGTCGTTTCTAATAAATTGTTATACTTTTGTGTTTCTGTAGATATTGGTAATGCTTAATAGCGTCTAAGAGAAACTATGTGTCTTCAATAACTTACATAAGCAATACAATTAACAAAGACTAAGACTAACTAAAAGTATAAATATAAATATAAGTAGTAGCTCTAAAGTCTAGGAAGTACAACTAGACAACAAAAGTATTGCAAAGGCGCAAAAGTGATATTGCAAGATACAAGCTAAGGACTATGTATAGGAAAAGAGGCCAACATATTTAGGCAAGTTGGGCATATAGATCTACGGGTGCTCATTACACTAGGGGTGCTCGTTATTTATTTATATATTTATTTATTTATTGATTTTCTTGATCAACAAAATTGCGAGTGCTTTTAGTTAAAAGATGGTAAATCATACAGTATGTATTAACAAGGCGCTGCTGCTGAGCTGCACAGAAGAAGGTACAATGCAATAATTATCATAAAACTGTAGTGTCGAACGAATTTTATTTACATGCGCTACAGCGTCGACTAAGGCTAGATTACATTAAATACATTGGTTCATTGTGGTTTGTATGTAATAGTTAAGATGCCTTTGCGCAAATTTGCTGAACTCAAATTGGCAAAATTGGCCGGCGGCCAGTTGCGAGCCGCGTCTATGAGTCAATTTTCGAAATGGAATAGACCGAGACTCCGTTGTCGCACAGCGTCAGCTCGCTGTCGGTCGATTGTCAGCAGCCACCAACAGCGAACAATGTGGAGCGACGTCGCCAACAGGTCGGCACAGCGTTGGGCGGTCCGAGCGCGCACGCAGCAACGGTGTGGAACATCAAAAGCGACGGCGCCATGTCAACGCAACGCCACGAAACGAACGGACGACGCCAATCGGGGAACACGTGGCGGCAAGTGGATGCATTGTGGGATTGTTGGGCGAGATGATGTGTTGATTTATAGATTTGTTTGGTTTATTGTTGGTTAGCAAAATTTTTTTTGCAAACAAATTCCAAAAGTTGTTTAAAAAAACAAAAAACTTGTCGGTGTTGTTTTGACGTACGTTGTTATTGGTGATGGTGTGGTGGTGTTGGTGAGTTGACAGTTTGGGGGTTGCGACAGTGTGTGTGTCGTTGTTGTTGTTGTTGTCGTAATATTAAAAGAAGTAACCAAAGCAAAAAACATTGAACTTTAATGTGCTGTCCCCTCGTTTTTTGGGTGTGTTTGTGTCGGTTGTGCTTTGATCGGGGAATTTTTTTAATAATTTAATTTACTCTAATATCGCACATGTAGTTGTGAAGGAATTTGCAAATATGCAGATGTGCGATTAAAAGTGAGAGCTGTTTTTTTTTTAATTTTTTTTCCAATCTGCCAAGTTTCGGTTGCGCTCTTGAACGCGTTCCAAGAAATCCATTTTCAAATGTTTACATACGTGCCGCTCTTGGCGGCTACTTGTTAATTTGATGTGGGTTGTCATATTTCCATTTAGAATTCCAAATCTTACTAAACAACGCGTGCGTGTGCGGCCGACGGTGCACGAGTTCAATTAGCGAGTTTTGCGGCATTCACACACAAAAAGTCAAACACGTTTTTCTCCTCTCATTTTTAGCAAATTTATTGAATTTTTAGAACAAGCCACATAAAAACTAAGAATGGGCTTGCTTGCAGTACGTGACAGGGAGCTTGGGAACTGCGTAGGAAATGAGTAAAACACACACAAAACAGACAAACGACAGCAAACACACTTAGAACAAACAGTAAAACAAATTCGCGAGCAGCACAGCAACAAAGTCCAGTTAAATTGAATACACTTTATAGTGAACATATAGACAGGGAATACAGTAGATTTGGTGTAGAACAGAGGACAAGTGTAGAGACAATACACCATACAATAAAAACAGTACTGAAACACTTAATTAATTACAGATTTCCAATTACCATAGATCCATATAAACAATTTGAAGAGGGTGGGAACACATTTAACATTCACATATCATAAATGATTATAGACAAGGAACATGATTTAATATTTCAGTAAAGAATTCACTTGAATTACAAAAGGATATTAGTAGAGCTTTATAGGGTAATATCAAAATATATTAAGTGCTTAAAAGCTAAGAAAATATATATAAATAGGTGTCATATTTTGAGTAAATATTGGTTGTACTATATGTAACATTAAATTAAAAATTAAATTAAAAATTAAAAATGTTGTACAATGATCTCTAAGAAGCATTTAACACATAAGTAATAAGTTTTTAATAGTTTATAATTGGGAAACTACCAAATAAAATCACTAGGAAAATATAAAAATTATATTATATTTGAAAAAAATTAAAATAAATTTAAAAAATATTTAAAACTATTAAATAACTAAATTCGTACCAGAAAAACTTGTTCTATATATACTCATGAATTACCTTGGCCAGCAATTATTTTGAGTTCAGAAAACAAATTTAAATTTATACAATTTCAGGAAAAGGTAACAAAAAGTATATTTCTGTCACTGAATTCGAGTCCATTGCCTGTTTATATAAATTATAATAATAATTTAAAAACGAAATTCTAACCTAAGATATTTGCTTTAATAAAAATACGACATTCAAAAGTGCAAGCAAATTACTAAATCTTTTATAATGTTGTGCATTTATTTCAAGCATTAGAATTGGATGGTGCTTTCCAAAGTAAACAGGACTTTTGAAATAAGTTATACGTTGAAAAGGTACAACCTTTCACCGATTTCCTGTCAAACTCTCATGACATTTGGTTCACTGGAAGTGGACTGACAGTATATCGGTATATAATGAGCAGCGAACTAAAAGCCAATATTTCGTTTTGTTTTCAACTTGGTAAAAGTTTTACCGAAACCTCTTAATCGATGAATCAAATTCATGATGATGATTGTTTATCCCGTGGCAGAGTTCATGAGTTGTATACGCGATTTAAAAACAATCATGAAGCCTTTATCACCACAGATTCTATCAAAACTGAGCGTGAATTCATCAAAGTTTAGTAAAAATCTTCAGTGAAATTCATAGAAATGGATTTTAGCATAGCCAAAACAACAATTTATCGTATTTTAACCCAACATTTGCGCTATCAAAAGGTGTGTGCACAGTTGGTCCGCACAAGTTGTCTGACAAACAAAAATTGCTCTCATTGGTTGAACGTTTGAGTAATGTTTTGACTAAAAATTGCTTTTTAACCAACAACCATTTCCCGCATTTGGCATTGTGTGACTTTTAGCTTTTCAAAAAATGCATTTGCCGATGTAAGGAAAACATTTTTAAGCCGTAGAAGCCATCCAAATGGTTTGTACAGACATCCTAAAGGATATTCTAGCTGACGATCTAAAACAAGTATTGGACATGATGGCCTAAAAGATCGCGCAAAGCGCTGCATTGGATACAATAAATCGGTTTAGAAAAAAAATTGTTTTTATTTTTAACAGTTGTTGGTCATGAACTGGTCATAATATCGTTGATAATTTGTTAAATCTGGGTAAAGTTGTTCTATTTGCTTATCTCTTATACATAAGAAAAGCCAAAAAACAGCAAAGAATACAAGAATAAAAGAACACAAGAAAAAATTGTACGTAAAAAATATGGCAAATATTATCGGCTTGCTATTGGTTTTCATTTACAAAAAAAAGTTGTAAACCCCTTCAAAATTGCACGAAAATTTTTTGCTGTTGGCCAACAACTTTTAAACATTAAATCCAACAGGCCACACAAATAACTATTAAGAGGCAAAACCAACTTTATACAATTTATAACGAACTCAAATTCAGTGCAACGAGTAACTATAAGAACCATGTTAGCCTCTTCGGTCTAAAACAGTTATAACCATTCTGCTACTCACGACTAGAAGCGCCGATCAACGCTGCATTATATTCGAATACGTGCGTCGGGATCGCTGCTACGCGAGTAGCAGAATGGTCATCACTGATCTTAAAAGTTAAACCTGCGAATTGTTTTATAAACACTCATTTGTAGAAGGCACTCAGAAGCCTCTGTGCAGTAAGTCACTAATAGCACAACTATTGTTGTTCTATGACTAACTCTACATACATTCATACGTATGCATGTATGTATCTATTTCAATTACAATCGCGTAATTGGTCAATAGTAATGGTCAATGTGAAACCGCTATTGCAAAGTGTTTGCTTAATACAAATCATTTCAATATTCAACTGGAAACGTTAGCGCTGCCTAACGCGTCACCGAACATCAACAGTTGCTATTTATGGAATTTGTATATATTAAGGTATTTGAATGTTTGAAATTCAGCCAATTGTGAATTGTGCAAATGGCACAGTTCCGGTCAGTTTTATGCGTAATTCGCGCTCAACCTCAATAAGGTGCTGCATATGTGCCATGCTGTCCGTTCATTACTCTACAAGAGAAATTTAATGCATATAGTATATTTTGTTTTGAGCAATTAATAGTTACAAATATATAAAATCCGGATGTGGCGAATTAAGTTGTTAATTTGGAAAATATTTTGATGCGATAGTGATGCAATTAGCACTTTGCAAGTTATTTTTCTATATCATACAGATCGAGTTACCAATAAAAATCATTGGCCAACGTAAGCCACATGGACACAACACATGCAGAAGCGACCTGGATAGTTCGTCCCATACTTACAGCAACCGAATTAAACGCTGCACTGATGACTTATGAAGAGAAGGGGACATCATAAAGAACATCAAGCAAATGTTGCGTTGGGTGAGCCAAGTGAAAAAAAAAACACAGCCTCATTTTGCCAAAAGCCAAAAAGGAGGAGCAAGATCAGAATGGTTGAACCAACCAGAATGTTAGAAACCTGAAGTAACGGTAAATCAGGAACTGGAGACATTTGCAATGAATCGATCGAAATGAAGCTAAAGCTCAACCCGAGCTGTAATGACTAACTAATGAGAAGTTATGAAAACGTTCCTGTGGAGAAACCTGAATCTTGGTAGATCAGGTTGCAATACGGCCAAAGGCTCCAACTATGCTACGAAACAGAAGGTAGTTTCACTTAAAGTATTTTTAAAGCATACCATGTTTTTTCATGTCCACCTAGTTTGATAATATTTCACAAAACGTTGTTAATGAGTATCTCTGAAATTTGACAAAAGGTAAAAAAAAGTGCAAATATCGTTTTGCATAGCGCTTCTTCAGACAGTGACACATATTACACAAAAGGCGCTACAAAGAAGACAGAAATTGAAATGGAAAGTCTTGATCACATTTACCCAATGTTGCGCTTGCAGATTATTATTTGTTGCGGGTTTTTTTAAATAGTTTGAAAGGAAAACATTTTGAGAAGAAAGAAACAAATTTTGTTTTTTCCAAATTTCAACTATTGAAATTTATTCCCAAATCTTTGGAACAATCAATATGAGACTTTCATTTTCAAATCTGGCGCAACGATTTGTTCATAAAGTCAGAATCATGGTATAAGTCAGATGGTCAATATGGCCAGAACTTTAAGTGAAACTACCTTCTTGTTTGTATCGTGAGCTCCAACCCGCCCAGGTAACAGAGAGATACTTCTGAGCTGAGTCTATCTTCAGGGTAAGAGTAGTGATATGTAAATTTTGTCACTAAAAGAATTCACGAAAAAGTAAATTGAATATCATAAATAAATGAATGGAATAAAGCACATTTTGAAGCATTGCCTTTATTATTTATAACTAGCAAAGCAGTCCTAAAGAGATTTACGGCGGCGCTTCGTGCAATGATCTCAGTTGTGAGTGCGATTTTACACATGACAGGGCAGGGACCTACAGTTTTCTGCCGACTACGAGTGTCGAAATTGGGAGCTTGGCAAATGTGCCTGAAAGAGTTTTCTTTATTCAGTTCTGCTTGAGTGGGCATTCAAACCTACAATCCGCCCACTTGTAGTTCATTGTACTAACCATCAAAGTGTCCCACCTTGGACCACTACGTAAACGTTGTCTTGGGTATTAGTAGGCAGGCGATCAGTATTTCAATAGCTTATTAGCTAAGTTCCAGTAACAAACGACTTTCACTTTTCATTTAATTGCATCTGGCGAAATATTATGCAATAAAACAGCAATTAATAAATACATACGTAAGAATTTCAATGAGTAAATGTGTCAGTAATTAAAAATAATATATGCATTAGCTTAAAGCACTATTTATACGAATATGTGAATACTACTTAAACTACAATACTCTGAGTGCTTAACGTATGTGCATTGTGTTTGTATATGTGTGGGTGTGTGTATGAGGTTGGTACCTGATTAATACTAAATGCAAACAAATTGTGCTTTAAATGTTTGTATATGCTGTATTTATCTTTTTCTAGTTGTTGTATAAAATTGTCGTTGAACTGTGAGTACGCAATATATCGGATCCGAAAATAAATGCTTAGTAAATAAATGCTTAATACAAATACGGTTTGTTGATTAGTATTGTTTTAGTATCACATTCAACACAGTGTTAATTTACTATGCAACATTGGGAGCACTTTGTGGGGTAGAGTCAAATTCTAAAAGTGGGCAGTGTTTGTTGCAATGTGGCTAGTAGGGCACCTTCTCCGATATTGTGTTAGTAAGTTTACTGGCGATAATGGCTACCGAAATGCCGCTGTTGGGAATTAAGAGAACGTTTTTGACATTTCTTTAGTTGCCAAGAAATATACTTTAAGATTGCGGTGCGATATAGAAATTGAAAGTTTCAGTATGAAGCATACAGACAAAGGCAAACACAGAGTAAATGTAAGTAGTGTGTCGACTGGAAGAACAGTCGGTGCTTAAAAGTGTATTTGATTTCAAAGTGCAGAGTGTTTATGTTTCTTACAGTTCTATGCCCTTTTTTTAGCGACTAGCTCTCATAACTTACCTCGCATAGGTGGAGTTTGCATTCGATATCTTAAAGCTGTTCTGGCTGGGCAGCACAAACCTTTGGACCCACTGCAGTAACGATGAAAGAAAGAAAAAAATCATATTAAATCGCTTCCAAAAATGTTTTGCTCAAATTGAAAATGTTTTACATATATAATTAATTTAATGACAAATAAAAATATTGTGTTAATGTTGGAACAGTAGTTACGCAGCGCCACTATTCCCAGTTCAAATCGCAACCCATGTACACCAGCTGATGGCTGCCTCACAACTGAGCAACATCGCCGTCACACTCAATGACAATCAGTGCAATCATTTCAACAGCGGACATAAGTATCAGAGACGCGATTGTGTGTGGTCAGTCGTCACGTAGGTAGATAAATACAATTTGTAGTGTCCTCATGACAAGTTGCAGTCGTAATAAGTTTCATTTGGTAACTCAACAATCAGAGCGCATTTGCCTCGAAAAGCCGTTAAGACACCAAGACATTCGGACAGGCAGATATTTATGTTGCAACAGCCCAGAGCAGCGACCGTATAGCAACGGCGCTTGGTAACAAAGTTGCTCAAGCTGTTCAAAGTCAGTGGAGATATGACTGAGTCAGCCGGTCTGTCGAGACGATTGCTTATCATTGTTTGATTGACGTGGTAATAAAACATTGATCTCGAAGTTTAGCAGTCATGCAGTATCTTAGACATTTTGTAGATTCGATTGCTAGTTTTTCGTTTTAAGAAAAAATTAATTCCTGCAAATTCTTAATGATAAACGAAGTAAATGAAAATCCCCCTGAACGATGTTTCCTCATTTGTGAGAGCTTCCTACAAACGCAAAATGTATTCTATACATGGCCACAAATGCTCTACAAGTTCTCCATCTGAATGCGGCTCACTTAACTTTGCTTCTCAAACATAGCATAAAACTGATTTTTAATTCACAATAAAAAAATAAATAATAATTTCCATTGGTGTTGCCACAACTTACCCGACTATTCATAAATTTACTGTTGCCCATGCACGCAATCATGTGTATTACGAGATATAAATTAAATAACAAATACAAAATGGCAAATATACCTGAAAGTAAATTGAAATTGCATACATTAAGAGCTATTCAAATGCAATTGAAAGTAGCATCAACCACACTTACAAACTAGCGCCAAAAAAAGACCTTCAATACTTAGCGCGTGGACCTGATTGATAACAAAGTATATATTCACAGCAATCACAACGATTGTCAACAGAATGGACACAATTTTGTTGGCCCTGCAAGAACAGAGTTAAAAAACCAGCTAGCCAACAACACTATGATCGACAACAAACTTACACTCCATTGACAAATTCACCCATAATCGCTGCACACGAGGTGAACGCTATTGTGGGTATGGCGGCGAATGGCAGCTGCAGTGACATCACCGCGTTCAGTATGTCGTTCATGTTGGTTAGATCCTCCATGCGGCTGAAGAAGGCCAAACAAAAGGTGGGCACAATAGCGATTAGTCGGGTGAAGAGCACACGGCGCCAGCGTGGCCATTGCAGATTGAGAAAGCCCTCCATGGAGAACTGGCCGGCGTAGGTGCCGGTCATGGTGGAGCTTTGCCCGGCAGCCAAAATGCCCACACCCCAAATGTACATAGCCGCCGCACCGAATGTACAACCCAGAAACAGGCCGGCCTTGTAGATGTCGGCATCGACGAGGTCCGTGCCATTGTGTTTGTCCACAAAGGAGTGTTGCGCATCGTCATACATTGTCTGATTGACGCATATGTCCAGCTAAAGCAAATGTCAAATAACAACAGCAGTTCGAGCAATGAACAAAATGCGAACTCATTTGGGCAGATATTCACTTACCACATCCTTGTTGGTTTTGCCGTACATGCCGTGCGCAAAGACCGCCACAACGAACAGATTTATGATGAAGGACACAAACAGCGCTACCGATGCTTCAATAAAGAAATAAAAATTTGCTTCGGACACTCTTTTCGGCTGACGACGATCAACATCACGTGACTGAAGGGACAAACAGTACATTGTAGCATTATTTAAGAGCAATACTGGGTAATTACTGTGTGCGAGTACGAACCTTAACCAAAGCCGAGTGCAGATACAAATTATGTGGCATGATTACGGCGCCCACAACGCCCACTGCCTGCAGTAAAACATCGGAACTGCAGTCTTGACACCACGGCACAAACATGCCCTTTATCACCTCACCCTGATTGGGCGCCGACACAACATACTGAAATATAGAGAATATAAAAAAGGTAACGAATTAATTACTTTTATAATAGTTTAAGTTAATTGTAAGTGTTGAATTAAGTATTTTTTAATTACTATTTTATTATACAATCGTGTGTGTGTGTGTGTAAAATTTCAATTTTATATTATGGATAATAAAGCACGTGTTAACATGCACTCAACGATTTAAGAGCCTTTTTTAATGATTAATACTTGTTTTGTTGCTATAATGAACCCTTTAACTATTAAATTTTATTTCGAAAAGCTCTTTCTGCATATTTAGGTACTTCGAAGTGAAGACAAGTGTACTCGAAATAAAATATTTAATTTTGGTTTGAGTTAGTCGATGTGAGTTTTTTTGTGGCAATGTGAAAAATCGAGTACAGAGCATTCAATCAAAATTTGTTTTTAAAAGGAAATAGGTCTATGCAAATCACAGGCGGGTTGGACATTGTGTACATCATTTGAGTGAAATTGACAATGAACATTCGGGACGTCTGACTGACGGTATCGTCTCCGAAATTCTCGTTGAATTACAGTGAAAGTGATAGCAGAGGCTATACATATGTCCAAAGAATGTGTTTCTCAAATATTGAATCAAGATTTAGGCATGAAAAAGCTGTTTGCGCGTTTAATGTCGAGTTTTTTCACATGTTCGAATGAACATTTACAACGCTTTATTAGCGTAATTGAAATGCAATAACCCAGAGCTGGGTAAAATGTGTAGGTTTATAATGAGACTATGTAAAAAAAAACAAAAAAATTTAAGAAAATATATCTTGTATCTTTATTAAGTAGAATTAAAGTTGTTGTGTTCATTTATAAAGCGATATTCGTATGTATTTTTTATCTTCAACACTGTAATCTTCTCTCAACGTAAACAGTGGAAGGGTTAACAACTGATGAATTAACTAATAAGAATGTAATAAAAAACAAGACAAAAATCTTTTAATCCAATTCTTTTTAACGCAGAAACTGCGATTGTAGGCTCACATCTTCAAAACCGTCTATGAAAATCTTTTAAAGTATTACTAATATTAAATATATCGTATAGTATGGAACCCAATGAGAAATATGAAAGCGAGATGAAACATTTTAACTACCTGGTTCCACAGGTCGGATAATGGTCGGACATTTCAATGAAACGCTTACGAGATTCGTTCTCTTGCTCCCGACAAAGGACTGTAGAGCCATTGTAGGCATAATAACAGCGGCTCACGCGCAAAAGATGGGTATTACTGAGTCGTATGAATGCAGCAAATGCATAGAAAATGGCGCCGAGGAAACCCTGGATTACTTTCTTTGCTCCTGTTCGGCTCTCTAAGACTACGCCTTACCCATTTAAAAGTCCCGTTCTTCTTAAGTCGTTCTTCTTAAGTCTCGCCGATGACTTTTGCGTCGATCCGCAACACTAAGGAGCTCTAACTGGTACCGCTAGGGACCCAACAGGGTCGATGCGCGGTCAACTTGGCCAGCTCGCTTACCTAAACTAACCTAAAGTATTGAAATGTTCAATATTATACAAATCGAATATGTACATACACACATATACTGCACATACATATGTACATTGCTTTCAAATGGAAGCTGTGGCGTTAATTGGATTTTCCTTGGGGCAAAATCACCATTAGGTACAATTTAATCTAGCACTACCCACATTTTGAGTAAGTCAATAAGTAACTGTGGAAGCCATATTCAAAACTTTAAATACTCCTATTACATTTCTAGTACACATTTGAAGCGTGATTTTTCATAGTACGTTGATGAAGCAAATCTCCATTCTAAATACACGAAATAAATGACATGTACAAAATAGGTTTCACGGTCAACTTCCGCACCACTAAATAAATATATAGAAATAAAGGCAATACGTTCTTCAGCCAGCAACAAAGTTTTAATTATGGCTTTGGTTTATTTTATGGTCTACTACTTTAGTGTGAAGGGCTTTAAAAAAGTGGTTCCACCCTATATCAATTATTTATTTTTTATTACATTTAAACAACAAAATAAAAATGTAATGGAAAATTTATGCAGCTGCTGTGACACGTAAAGCGCACAAAGGCCTTTTTGCAATTCCTAGGTGACAGCACACGTTCATCCGACGACAAACAATTGTAGACGTTGTAAATTTTGCCAATATCTTTGAGAGAAACGTGTGCGCTTGGGCACAGCCATAGATAAGGTTGGCACATTCACATTTTCAAAGCGAGCGCCTGTTTTGTTGCTTTAATTGTTGTATGCTAAACTTCACGTACCATTACGAGCCTATCGCGTTTGTTTGCCATTGTCGCACGACACTTTCCGCTTATCAACTTATTACGAGTCCCACTTAATTCTTTTTTAATTTATATACATAGTTGCACAGTAAGTACTTATTTATGAGGCAAAAAAGTAAAAAATCAATGACCATAACTTCTTGTGCTCAGGCGATTTGAAACTAATTTGTTGAAACTAATTTGTATAATTTAATCATACAACAGTTTCAAGCACATAACATGCATGAGGGCCGGGACTTAGAAAATGAATTTCGCAAAGCTTTCTAATAGTATTTTGCCAATGTATGATGGCGAGGAATTAGTCGAACTTAGGCTTTCATCGGGTCTCATTTCATTACCTAGCGTTGGAATTAAGAAAGGGTGGTCGCCTAATCACTGCCGCCCTAAAACTGCTTTTGTGGTGAATTCCACATTGAATTACATATTTTTACTAAATATTTGCCAATACAAAGTCAAATCTTATATATCATTTTCACATTCGCACGTCGTCTACAGGCATTAAAAATGGTGCAGTATGACTAGTTTATTTTGCTCCACACACACACATACAAGGAACGCGTAACTTTGTTGTTGATATACTTTTAAAGATAATTGCACCATACAGTTAAGCTAGTATCACAATTACAATTAGCATAACGAACTGATGAAAGTGCATATATGTGTCAACTTCAACTCGCGGCCACAGTGAATCTTTCGTTCAACACAGCAAACGAACTGTGATTCATCACAAAAATTCAACTGCACTCGAGACGAAATTGCAAACAGTTACACAAGGCACGAGTCGCAAACAAGTACAGCGCAAAAACAAAACACGGAAATAATTGTTTAGACGGGTAATTTTTATATTGAAATAATTTAAATAAAAAAAATTTAGTATGTGGTTTCGCATAGTGCACATACATACATATGTACTAAACATTGTACAAGTGTATGCACATACATACAAAAGTATGTACATATGTGCAGGGGAATTTATGGTTGTACATGTCAGCATATGTTCTCCGGTGAATACAAATTCAAACAACCCCATACAAATTAAAAGAGAGCGAAACATGTGCCCGGTATGCTGGGGCTGCAGCCCTGCTAGTGATAAGTCGATGGGCGTTTACAACTTGTTTAGTTGTCATGCATCAAAGCGCACTGAACACAAAGTGCAAACATTTTTCCGATTCAGCAGAGGATTATTACAATTGACACCAATACCAAAAATATGTCCAAAAATGAACTATCAATCGCAGTGACGCATCATAGTCGCCCCGCTTCCCAAAACAACTTTGCATTGGTTCTATGCTTTTATGCTTACCTCGTAGCCGAAGGTGATTGCCATCACTGTTATCAGGAATCCGAATAGAAATTCCAATTTCCTCAAACCATACTTGTCCAGAAACAAAAACGTAAACGTATCAATTATTGTTATTAGCGTTCCACCCCACAGCGGCACTCTACAAATACACAACAACAACACAAATTGAAATACGATTATTTACCGGAAAATACAATACGACCAACAATGACAACGCAGCAAATAGCAGACAGAGCAGTCGTCGTCATGTACTTACATTTTGTTGGACAGCAGGTAAATAGCAATGGCAGTGCCGATAACCTCCTGCATATCGGAGCCGATTATGGCGATCTCAATCATAATCCACAATATGATGCGCGGCACTTTTCTGTACTGCCGATAGCACATCTCGGCGAGGTGGAGGCCAGTTACGACACCCAATCTGCCGGCGAAACGAGAAAATCCATCAGTGCGAAACTATTCAAATTACACGCCGACGCAAACGCACTCACCGCGCGGACAGACGCTGCATCAGCAGCCCCAATACCGTCGCCCACAGAAGCACCCATAAGATTTTGTATTTGGCTGCGGCGCCACTCTGCAAATCGGACTCGATGTTGCCGGGATCGAGGTATGCAATGGACATGAGGAAACCCGGCCCGGTGAAGGCCCACAGTTTGCGCAAACTGAAGCCGACCTGTAAACAGAGATTGCGAGAAACTTTACATTGATGAAATCAAATCACTAAAAGCCTATTAGCTATTCATTTTGCTATGCTGGCCGGTGTAACCTCTGCCCACTCAACTCACATGATCGTTCTGTGGTATGAGCACTTTTTCGTCGCTGAAATAGGCCTGCTTGGAGCCCGGCTTCAGGTAGGTGCCCTCGTTCGGTAGGAACTGATGTTGCCTCGATGTGCTATTTCCTGCCGATGTCGATGATGAACTGGGAGTCACATCGTCCGCCTGATCGTCAGTTTTGTTGAAGGCATCATTCGAAGACATGCTGAAAACGAGCAAAACAAAAGAAACAACGTCAAAATAAATCGAGACACATTTTTTAATTGCAAAAACGAAACATTCGAGGTAATTCAAAAGAGATAAGCACATTGCCTTAGTGGGCGTCAATGATGTCTGAAATTTTCGCAGAAATCTACCAATCATTTAAAAATAAAAAAAATATCAACAAGCATTACACAAACAGCTATTTCACATTACACAAACAGCTAGATTTCACTTTTATCAGCTGGGCTTTTGTTTTTCGCCGATAAGAGATTTTCGCTGTGAATATGCGTTCCTGCGAAGCGTGGCGGCCTTGCGGTTAAACGCATTAAAATGCACAACGCCGAGAGTGCGGCAGCATGCGTCATGCTTTGTGTCTTTGTTGCCAGACGCACAGTAAATACATCGAACAACCGGCGAGCCGGTGTAATTAAACGGTGCTACGTAGGAGATATTAAACTATTCAACGGCTTATGATGTTCTATTGTTTTGTGTGATTTTTCTGTCGTTCAAATTGTTGAATGTTTTGTTTTGCAAACCATTCATTGAATTAATTTGTTCTATGCTCCGCGCAATGAACCGACATAGTTCAGGCAGCCACAGGCGAAATTCGCACCACTCGCACAATTAGTTTTAATTAAACCGTTTTTCTTTCCGATTTAACTGGCGTCATTAAGAATTCTTTTCAACTCAGTTCAGTCCAGAAAAATGTAGCTAATGTAGCTAGAAATAGTTTCAAATATTGACGGTGGCTTTTAATAAGAACATACTACACATAACGTTTGACAAATAACAGCAACAAACAGAATAAAATACATTAAATAGACTAAGAACTGAGCGCATCCAAATTCACCTCAGGATATTTCAAGGTCATCTCATCATTTATGAATGAACATTAGAATAAATGTTTGAATGTATAGAAACGCCATTCGGATTCGTTGTTAAAATGTAGTTCCCGTCTCCCTTCCTCCTTCCGTTTGTAATATGAGTTATAACTAGGTATCGGATTTATATGCAAAAACTATGCAAAAACTGCAAAAATATGCAAAAATATGCAAACATATGCAAATATGCAGTGCATATGTTAGCTCATTCTTAATATTTTTCAATAAAAATAGTTTCTGTCTTTGTCCCGTTCAAATCGGAAGCTCCAAAAAAATATGCACTTGCATATAATTCCGATCCCTAGTTATAACTAATGTCCGAATTTCCATTCAAATTAATGTTTTTTTTTAATGTTCTCAACAAAATGGATACAATATCTCTCCGAATCAGCAAATTCTTTTAAAAAGGTTTTCAATTTAATTTTTAGTGCATAAAAATCAGTGTTGCATACACAATTCAAAGTGGTGCAATTTCAGTATTACAATGGGTCATATGGGCCTAAGTGTGTCTCATACAAAGGCAAAAATCTATACTCAAATGAAACGTCGAAATGTACTACTGTGTCCAAAAAATAAGGTGCCATTGTATTTATTTTGAAAATTCTTTATTTATTCTTTCAAATCAATTTCATCCCCTTCAAAGTAATCCCCTCCCGATGCAATTCACTTATGCCAACGGATTTTCCAATCTTCGAAACACTGATTGTAGTCACTTTCCGGGATGGCCTTCAGTTCCGTCTTCGCTGCGGCTTGAATATCCTCTATCGTATCAAAACGGTGTCCCCGGAGCGGTCTTTTGAGCTTGCTGAACAGCCAGAAGTCGCACGGCGCCAGATCAGGTGAATACGGTGGTTGCGGAACGATATGGGTTGAGTTTTTGACGAAATGATCACGAATTACGAGTGCAGTATGGGATGGTGCATTATCGTGGTGTAAAAACCAAGAATTGTCTTTCCACAATTCCGGCCTTTTTAGGCGGATAGCGTTACGCAAACGACGCATAACGTTCAAATAATATTCCTTGTTGACTGTTGACTAAAAAAAAAAAATAATTATCCAAATCCTTCGACGCGCGCAGTTTAAATTCAAATGTCACCTTATGTTTTGGACACAGTAGTATATGAATTCGTGTGACTCCGCGATTACTGCGTTGATTCGCAAGTAAAATTTACACGAATATTTATATCACAACAAACAAAGATTTCGCTCAGCAAATAAAGCTAAACAGCTGAGGGTAAAATAATTGTCCTTGCAAAAGCACTTAACCTGACTTTTTGAAACGTCACTAAGACCTTAAGTGCTTTAAATTCATATGAGCCTTTGTTCTTTATAGGGTTCTAAGTAGTTACCCTTCAAGCCAAACGTATCGCTCCAAATTGACACATTACGGTTAAACTACGTTCACCCAATACAATGTCGCAATTGCAGAAAGCGAATGCCTATTGAATTCGACGCAGAAAATTGTCAGCAAAAAGTTAATTTCATTTGCAGCATATGAAAACTTCCACTGAAACAAAATAAGCTCAACTAGAAAGCACCAAAACGCATTATCTGGCATAAACATACATACATATATATTTTGGGCTGAGGTTAATTTCGTTATTGTCTTCACAACAAATCTGCTCTGGACATAGGTCGCGAACCGGATCTACTAACTTATACAGGAATTATACACTTATTTAATAATAATTAATCAATACCTAATAATAATAATAGTGCATTTGAAAATTTCATTCTAATATAAAATAACGTATTATTATTGTAACTGATTACATCACATACAAGTATTTTAATTCTAAATAACCAATAGTCAACCAAGTCAAATTGGTACAAAGATTGTTGTGGTTGTGTTGTCAGTTGTTGTTGCTTTTTTGTTGTGAGCTCCTAAGCATACACAAAGAATAAAAACAACAAAGCAACATTACTAAGGTGAAATTATCTTTATTTGTCAGCAAAAGAAAAAATTAAGAAATTGCTATTATTCAGCAAAAAAAAAGGAAGATAAATAATTAAAAATTACACAATAATTATTATCGTTGACGAATCAAAAAGTAATTTCCTTATTATTGCTTATAATGATATCTGATACCAAGCACAGACAGCGAACAATGACAAACATAAAATAAATGAGTAGTAAAAAATCCCTTATTTGTGCATGAAATTGAAGGTTTTTTAAGCACAGCTTTGCTCTATAACTTGCTGTCATTTCGAAGGCCATTTCCATTATTCTCTCACCATTCTCATTCCTCTCTCAAAGAAACTGTCTCACCGGCACAGTCGATTTTCACAAATTTCTCTTCAGGACAAAATTCCACCTGTAAAATCATTCGCCACAGACATGAACAGGTGAAAATCCCTTGATGCTAGATCCGGACTGTAAAGTGTTACATACAAACGTCCACCATCGATGTATGTGGTTTGGCGTTGCTCTGATGGAATACAATTCCTCTTCTATTGGCTGAACAGAGCCGCTTCTGGGCGATTGTTTCCTTCAGACGGTCCAATTTTTGACAGTACAGGTCTGAATTAGGAATTTTGCCATAGGGCGACTTCATGATTTCTAGCCAATCCCACCAAACACACAGTACAACCTTCCTGGCCGTTAATCGTGGCTTGACCACCGTTTGCGCCGACTGACTGAGATTCTACCACGACCGTCTTTGCCTGACATTGGCGAAAGTCATCCACTATTCAGCACGATTTGCCATCTGCTTCAGAAATGGGTCGATTTTGTTGCAATTCAGCAGCGATTCGCATATAGCAATTTGGTCCATGAGGTTTTTACGTTGACTCGTGTGGAACCCATGCATTGAGTTTATTTTTGTATCCAGCCTTATTTAACCCTTAAATGCATGGGGCAATTTTTTTCGAATCAATCTAAAGCAAGCACAAACATGATTTAAATTGATTCAACAGATGTACGAAGGATTTAGGAACTGTACCATATATGGTACGCCATGCATTTAAGGGTTAAGTGGTTCCAAACGGGTACTTGGGCAATTTTTAGTTCCTGGGCAATCGAAACATGACAGTCGGACTCGAACTCGGACTATGATTTTATCGACATTTTCAACATTCCAGATGAAACCAAAAATACCGGCACGAAAAAAAATATATTCAATAATTCATAATAGAAAAAAATCAAATGGTAAGTATTCAAATCACATGTTTATACGTAGACACGTCCCAGTCGATTGGCATTGACCGATACGCTTTCGAGCCAAGTGTTTACATTGGATTCGAAAGTGAATTTACTGAAGACGAATTGAAAAGTTTGGTCTTTTGCTACAATTTTAAAATCTAATTAATATCTGCTGTTGCTTGCGTTTTGCTTGAAAATGTATTAAAAAAAAATCTAAAAATTCTAAAAAGCTAAGCCATTAACTGAGTTTCAAAGCATTTTGAAAGTGTTTAACCTTCTATAAACATTTTCGCAGCGATTGGCGAGTGGAAAATTTAAGAACACATATGAAAAGCGCATTGACTCAAGGCGGTTTGAAATCACTGTATTGAGTCGATTTGCATTGACTTGTAGCGGCTTGAACTGTCATATAAAAGGGGTAACAAATACCATAGTTTGATTTCGAGAAGACAACATTACGGAGTATGAAAGTCAATGTTTTCTAGGAGAAAAAAATAGTTAACAAAGTCTTTACAAAGCACAACGAAAAAAATGTATTTTGTTGTACTTATGAGGCAGCTAAGACAGTTTGATGTTTAACCGACTAATATTACAAAAATAAATAAGTAAGTAATAAGTTTTGTGAAGTTGTTATAAAAACTCGAACTAAAATCGTAAACCAATTAACGTTCACACTTTTATAAAGACCATAAAGAATAAATCGATAAATCAAGAAAATTTCATATTTCCAAATAACAATTTAATTGTTAATACTTACAATAAGCTTATATACATATACATGCTTATATATACATATACAGTGGACGTCCAATATAACGAATCTTATGTTGTACCCCTAATTTGTTAAATCGAAAAATTCGTTAAATCGATCGAAATCTTTTTTGTTTTAAACCATCCTTCTTAAAGTCTCGCATATTCAGCTTTTAACCTTCTGCCTGTCCCTTGGGGTATATTTGACCCCAGGCGGAATTAAAAAACCGGTTGAGCGGTTTTGTGCACTCGTCTACTTGTGTTATTTAGTGTTAATCGCGCTTACAACAAAATAACAAATCGAGAAAAACACTTTTCGGGGCTTTCGGGGCTTGCAAGTAAACTTTTCTGTATGGCAATTTCTCTTGATTGATTATTGAAATTTTAATTTTTAAAAGAAAAAAGCCGACCGAACGCAAAACAAATCCTGTGAAAATGATCAGCAATGCATACAAACAGAATTTGAAAATGTTGGTAACTTGACGTAAATTTGAAAGTTTTAACGTAACAAAAACAAAAACAATTGAGGTACCGTTCACTTGACGAAACCAAACATTCATTGTTATTGTAAAGAATGGGAATGCTCAAATAAAAACAATTCGAAGGGTGAAAAACAACATAAATATTCGTTATATCGAATAGCAAATTTCACTTTTGTTCGTAATATAGAACCATCGATGGAAAAAATTTGGCCGTACGTTAAATCGAAAATTCGTTAAATGGAAAGTTCGTTATACTGGACGTCCACTGTATTTTAAATGTATGAATTTTATAAAACTAAATACTATAAACTACTGCTTCCTTACTAAATTATAACTACGAACTTAACTAACTAAATACTAAGTATAAACTATTTATACAATAAACTAAACTAAACTATTTACACAATAAACTGAGGCAGGCCAATCACCTACCCTGGCAGAAAAACCCAACCGATTAACGTAACCAACACAAGACAATTGAGTCTTGCAGAGGCCCTATGCATCCGAGAGGAGTGAACAAAAACAATACACTACATTATAAAACTTCTGCTTTTTATTTTGAAATGTATAGTCTTGCAATAAACAATATTAATATTTAGTTTAAATTAAATGTACTACGGCTTCCGTTGCCAATAGTCAACGACGGTGAACAGCCATAAATTAGTTACGACTTAAATATCGTTCAATCAAAATGATTGTGTCTTCTATGTTATTTACTTATATGTGCTATGTGTATGAGTGTACAATACAATAATTCATATCGAACACAATGTACGAATAAGTCTTTGCAAATTAACAAAATCCCCCAATAATGAGGCGCAAACAAAACATGTAGAAATATGGCTCCTGTCACAAATCCCACACAGACTCGAGAACACACATGCTCCTCAAATGTAAATAAGTACAATGACGAGCAATTGATTTGATTTGCTGCGGATATTCATAATTGAATGCTATGATTAGCAGTTAATGACAAATTATTGCACCACAATGGTCAATGCCCATTGTGTACAGCTCACCCGCCTCCCTCCAAACCCAACAAATTCATCGCTACCGTCATCAATAATCGAGTGAACACAGCTGAGAGTGCAGTTTGCCGGCCTTTGCTGACAACGACAACTGAGTAATTGACTTTGTAGACAAAAGTTGTTTACTGCACTCGCAAACACATCGCTCCACGACGGGAGACAAATACTAAATATTGTTACAACAAATATTACTACCGCAAATACTACGCGAAAAACGGAAATAGAACTATAAAGCACATACATGCACACATACTGTAAATAACACTGTGAACGGTTCTAAGTACTTTCATGTGAACCACTCTTGAGAATAAAAGCATCAATGATTAAAAGACTAGCTTTGTCCTCTTTATTTATGAAGCGTTGCATTGTTATTGAACATTTTAAATAGAATGTAAATCGTCACCAAATCGAGGTTAAACATTATGTAAAAGAAATCCGAACGTAAAAAAAGAAAAACTTACGAATTATATTTCGATTTAGGACAGGGAGAGTGGAGACTCCAACCCATTACCCCCCGATTGATCTAATGCACAATCACAAAAAAGATTTAACCTGTCTGGACACGGACTTTGACAGAAAATACACTTAGGCCATGAATGGGCTTATTGGGACACCACAAAAAGGAAGCACTGATGTGGGCAGAACAGTAACGCTTATAGCAACCGAAGGCTTCCGTCATGTTGTTTTACGCCAAATTAACCCATTAAAACCTGACCCCAGAAAGGCTTGTGCGATTTCCATAAAATTTTACACAATCTTATTAATTGACCTAATCAAGAAAAAAAATCAAGCAAAACATTCATATCATGTTTTTTTTTTGTCATGTTTTTCGGAAACATTACACAAATAAACAAAATCAAACATTTGCGGAAAATAAAATGTGCCAATAAAATATCAGCTGCTTGGATTTTGACATTTTCACGCGTTGCGTTGTATGAAAATTGGCAGTGTTTAGGCCCAACGTTGCATTCGCGCAACACAAAACGTAAAGCATATTTTTTGTTTAAAAAATAAAAAAAAAAATGTTCAAAACTTATTTTTAAATAGTTTAGCATTGCAAAATGCAGCCCACTAAGGGATTTTGATAGGTTTGAAGAATAAGTATTTTTGATTGAATTTCAAAAATTCCCCAAAAAAAACCTTTGACTTTGGATCGAAAAAAACGTATGAATATTTAAATAATTTTGAAATTTGAGTATGGCAGAATCTAAAACGATCAATTCTAATCCAATTCTACCCATTTTCAACTCTTTTGTCTTTATGAATTACTTAATATAGCGAAATTCCCAAACGTTGCGCAAACGCAACGCTCAGGGCTTAATGGGTTAAACAGGGTTCGCGTTCCAGTTGTTTTTTTTTTATTATAATTTTTCGTTTTTGTTTTGTATTAGAACTGGCACGCGGCAAACATATTTTATTTGCTGTTTGATTTTATTTACATATATTAGTATTTTTATTATCAAACGATATCTGTTGCGGAAATCGAAATCGAATTTTTGTACATTATACTAACTCAGTAAAATTTGTATTAATTTGCTATTAGTAATTAAATAACTTTTAGGTTGTGTCTTTTATAATTTAACGCAGTATTTCTTTTTACCAAATTACTGTTATATAATGGAGCAATTAGTAAAAAACATGGAAATTAAAAATTGAAGTTGAATTTAAATTTCTAAATCAACGATAAACCAAGAAAGAACGTTAGATTTAGTTATTGAGAAAACCTTAAGTTGATGAATAAAAAAATGTTGGCATTGTTTTTTGAGTTATTTTAAAAGATGGAAAAGAAAAAAATATATTAAGCTGGCTTAATTTATGTACAATTGTACATAAGTCCAACAAAGTCCAACTGGCAATGGTTGTATTAAAAAAAATTAGCTTTATTTCACACTACAAAAGCGAAATTACTGTCTCGCCAACCAAGTGCCGTTCAAAGTCGCATTGACAATTAGTCAAATAAGTACATTTTTGAATCAATGGGCCATTTCCACCCACGAGCGAGCTTGGCTGCAGCTGGACGAAACTCTGCTTCCATCTTCTCAGGAGGCAGGCGGTTGATCGGCCTAATGACGAACCACTTTTGGGGAATCTGCTCCGCGTACGCCCGAATGAGTTTTGAAACATTTGGCAGCGACCATTTTTTTCCTTGGCAGGATATACTCAGCTTTTCAGGAGGTCCGGTAGACAATAATTTGTCAGGGAAGCTCAAGTTGCAATACAATTCCCTTGCTACGCTAAACCGACACAAAAAAACAATTTTTTTGAAATTGTTAAGTTGTGAAAATTAAGTTGAAAGTGAGACAGTGTCACTACTAACAATTAAGTTGCATTGATTTTGAAACGAATATTCAATTTTCAATTTATAAAAATATTTCAAAATATTTCAACAATCTAAAACAAATACAAATTAGCCAAAGTAAAACAAAAATTACATAAACCCAATTAAACCCATCTAATGCAGAAACCTTTTAAAATGTCAGTGACGTGTAGGATTTGAAAAACAACATGGGACACAAAATTTTCTTATATGTTTTGTGTTTTTGAAGATCGCTTCACTATATGTACATTCCTTGCAGCCAATTTGTACACATAAAATGGGTAAAATTGGAAAATAGTTGAACTGAGTTCAAAATTCAATCTGTCAATCAATCATTTGCATGACTTTAATATATGACTATGAGTCAGATAAATCGGCAAAAAAAACATTAACTTCCGATGAACTTTGCGTCGAAAATTAGTGTTGACAATATTTGTACAAATGTAAATATTTCGATTTTGTATTCTGAGGCCTTTCTTCTTATCTTATCTGAACAATGATTTGTCAATTTTTTAATACAGCATAATAATAGATTAAATAAAAAAAGGATATTGATGCAGTAAGTTTCATTCAAATCAATTTACTGTTAATCAACAGTCATGCAAACAAGTGGCTTTGAAGGATTGTTTCAATTTGAAAGATGCAGTTCGGATTTGAATAGGTTAATTGGCAGAGCGCTGAACTACAACCAAAAAAGAAACTTTCGAGCCCAAGCAGAAAACCGAAGACAATACAGATATTCAGTTCTCACTTTTCTCCTTCAATGATATTTTTTAGTAACCAATTCTTACAACTTTTATAATTTCAATTACAATATCTCGTTTTTCTCAGTAATTTCGCGTGTTGTTATGCGATTAACAATGCAACTTGGCTCGACTAAAGACGTATATATTATTCACTTCTGATTCTTGAACCAAGACAGCTTGAAAACTAAAAAAGAACAGTTGCATAGCTCGACCCACCTTGAGCAGTGCGCACGCTGTGGCAAAGTAACGCAATCGCCGAACATTCGGCACACAAAACCTTTTAGAGGCACAATCAGGCACTGCAAAGATGGGCATTGCAGTAAACTTGATTTTTCCGCAACGTATTTGTGTGGTTCTTTGCGTTTTATTATTGTATAATATTATTTCTTGTTGCAAAGCCAAATGCGTTGTAAACATGTATTTAAATATTCGCTTTTAACTGAAAGCATTTACTATACAACGAATTATGTCGAACTTAAAGCAATTAATTGAATTTCTCAGACCGAAATCACTTGATTGATTAACTTATCAAATCATAAACAACGCAAGATCTCATCAACATCATGTCGGTCTTGGCCGACTGACATGATGTCACTCAGGTACCATCAAAATCTGTCTTATCATTCATAGTTTATGGCTCAATGTTCTTATGTACTTATTTAGCTGGAAAAACACCGACGAAAGTTTTAAGCAAATAAATCTCACCTGGCGGTAAAGCACAAATGGGGATTTTCGCGTAAATGCTCGGGCACATGTTTGCTTAAAAATAAAAAATTAAATTGTCTTCAATGAATGTCGTCTGAAACCGAATACATGTTGATCCAACGTTCGGATTGTGTGCGTATGCATGCTCGGACTATGGTTTACACAACTGTTTTACATTGGAAGTGCAACAACCAATGCAAATATTTCTGGCAATTGGCGCTATTAAATATCGCTCAATTCGTGCACCTTGCTCCAGACGACACTGTATGGATACATACATATATGATACATATGTAGTTATAATGTGCTCATGAACTATTTAGAAACACAGCTTTTTTTCTTGAAACGTCGACTGGTGCGCACAAGTGTGCGCAAAATTTCTCACGCCTGTATTTACCCAATGGCAAGAAAACAACAATCAGTAAATAAAAATAGTTTTCTACTTTCCTACTTAAATGGGACCACCCTCAATTAACGGAAATTCCGGAAAGTGAATTCCACATCTTCAAGATGCATTCAGCCATTGATAACAACGAACAGCAGTCAGTCAATCTCTCCACTCTTGTCGTTGTTCGTGTTAACGCCACACTAAACTTGTACATACATAAACAATTTAAATTTGTGCGCAAATCATTGTTCCTATTAAATTCCGTGCGGACAAACAACAAAACGCAACAAAACAATAAAAATAAACAATAAAGTCACACAATAGCCAATAATGGATTTCACACATACGAACATTAAGTATCCAGCACTATTCACTGTCACATCAAATATTTCATGTTTCCAGTAGCTAAAATCGGTAACAAACCAAGTTCTGCACTAAAAAGTGTAATTTGAAAACATTATTTCATACGCGTGCACGGAGGGGTTTTCGGGCATCCTGTGATTAATGTGGCAACAACATGTTACGACTTTTGGTCACCGTTGCCACGTTGGTGCAAATACAACGAAATTATGCTTTCATCTTCTACCTTTTTCTGTGTTGCTACATAATGTTTTGGCGAACGGCAACCGACTTTCTGCCGTATTTTGTTTCATTTTTCATTTCTTCATTACTCTTAACAACAAAGAGCAACTATTTCGCAGAACAGAGAGAAATAAATTGGGAAATTGGGTGTGCGTGTGTTTGTGAGAAGCGCAAGCAGCGCGGATGCAGCGGCACAGCTGAATGGCAGGTTGCCACATGCGATAATAGTGCATATTAAATATTGTTTGAGAGGTGTTATATCTTAATTATTTTTGCCATAAAATTGCACTTTAATAATGAATCCATTTTTAAAATGTAACGCAATGAGCACACAAATGTATTTATTCACACACACAATAAGCACATCTTCCAATGGATAATCTTTCACATTATTAACAGGGAAAGATTTTACTTGACCTAAACAACTATAAAGAAATTTAAGAAACTACTGAATGATGAACTACTGAAAATAGCATAGAAAGCACTAAAACTGTTAAGCTGTCAATCACTAAAACATCAAACTGTCAAATTCAAATGTACAACTGACCAAATATTAAAAACTAACATATAGAGCAGTATGGTTATTGCAAATAACTATTTCAGTTTTTCGGAAAGCATTTGATAAATTATCTAACGGCAGGATTGTTATGATTTTTAAAGTCATAGCTAGCCACAGACAGCCTAAGACAGTAACATCTTAGTGTTCAATGTAATAAAATAAAATTAATAAGTTATGTATATATTCTTGGCACAATGAAATCTCACGAAAATCAAAAAAAAATGTCCAATAGACTCGTAAATTATTTTAATAGAACTATCACAAAAAGCTATTTTCCTGTGAAAAACATAAATCTACTTAATTATCATTTAGTTCAGATATAGACCATTGCAATAGCTTCTTTGGTCATGTTTACACTCGTCTCGCTCAACACCTGATATTGTCCATACACACACACCACATATTTCGTTTTGATTGTACAGCGCAGTCTGGCAACACTCTTGAATTCAACTACTGTTTTGTAGGAATTTTTTCTATTCCAACATTCGCTTCGCAGAAAACTGATAAGAATTTCCGCCCCCACCTTTACTCGGCGCTTTTCTGCTTGGGTTATGACATTTTTTTTTAATTAAGTTCACGTACTTGGAGAAAATTGCAGCAGCTTCGCGCTGAATTCCAAATGAGCAAATGCGGGCACTCAATTAAATAGCAAATAACAAACGCAGCTACGTAGTTGGGGACAAGCGTGCGTCGGCTTTCAGAAGTCACATTCGTCACAAACTGTTCATCAGCCGACCGATCTCGCACAACGGCAGCAAACGTTCGCTAGCTCCAGCTGCTGCGGTACACAAAGCACTTTTGCACTTATCTCGTTCAGCAAGCCCAGCCCCGCGTTCGCTCAAACAAACAGAATACAGCCAACACTTGTTTCAATACACCATTCCGGAGGAACAATAAAAAAAATGTAAAAAAAAACAGCAAAATGCCAACAGAAACCACAGATGACAATACACCGAGCACGGTCCGTTTCTTGGTGCTTTCTTCTCTTTGTCTTAACTTCGTTTGTGTAACGCAGTGGCCACAATTTTTGCCTGCACAGCCGTTTCTGTTATATTTCGTTTCGACTGTGAAACGTCACAAACTTTTCAGCACTTGTCTTCCCGTGCCAGTCGACTTTCTTTGCGCTGTTTCTTCAAACCACCCTATTTCGACTGTGATGTAGCACTAATTCTACCCCGTTGCGTTCTTTACATATTTGACATTTGCACTAATTTCATACAAAATTCTATTTCTTGTTGTTCTTCTTATTTCCACTTTATGCCAATTAACAATAAAACGTGTCGGTCTTGCGCGTTTTCTTCCTCGTCGAGTTCGCGTACAAATAGCTGGCTGTCTGGCAACACTATCGAGCCACTGGCCCCAAAGCAACAACAAAATACATACGCGACAATGAAAACGGCAAGCAACAACGTCAACGCCAACAACGGCCACACACTGAAGACGACTGAAGAGAACAACAGCGCCGCGTCCGTTCATATATGAACGAGCGGTGTCGCGAGCAGAGCGACGCGACCGAAGGCTGCGCAGCAACGGCGCCCGGCAGTGTTGCTACTTGCATTTAGCGGATTTTCATTAGCGGGGTGAGGCGAATATCATTTGACGACCGAATTCGTTACCTCCTTTCATTCAAATCCATTTGGCGTATCTACGGCAAATACAACTTTGGCGGTATTTGACCATTGCAACTTGAACCGTTAAGCCCCGACTGAAGCGATTGTGATGTGAGAAGTCTTAATTGTTAAGTTTGCAGAACTTTTTCATCGTTTCACTGAAAATTGATGAATGAACTTTTGTGTCGTGGTTAGCACAAGTTTCATAAAACCAAGCATGAATAAAGATCCTCAATTTTAAAGTCGGAGCTTTCAGCTCTTAAAACATTATATTCAAACTTGATGCTGCGCTATGGGTGCGCAACATGTTAATAATAATTATTAATACGGGTTAATGTGTTTCTGTTAATAATAATTATAAATACGCTTTAATGTGTTTCTGTTAATAATTATTATAAATACGCTTTAATGTGATTCGTCTGTTTAAAATGCTATAGTAGTAAATATTCTTTAAGAACATTGTAAATTAAAATCATTAAAAATGCACTTTAACATAAGCCCCAAATATTAGAGCTTAATTCAAGAATATGAAAACCCAAACAAACTAGAAATAATGACATACTTTAATTTATCTAAGTTCCTTTTCTACTTTCCTTAAAAACTGAATAGTAATTAAAGACTTTTATTAAATGAAAATTTCAAATTAACCCTCCATTACTATCGTCAGGGTGGAATCCACCCTGTGAGTTTAATTTCTTAGTAAAATATAGATTTTTTAACCAAAACCAACATAAAGTTATAATGTAATCCACATTTGCATATTTCGGAAGGTTATAGAGTACATTGCAGTTGCATAAATAAAGCTGATGCTTTTATACAATTTTTTTAAAAAGTCACTGGGTGTGTTACACCCTACGATAGTAGTGGCGTTATAAAATTGCTGGATGCTTAACACCGATTGTTAGTAATGAAGTTTTATTTTTTTAAAATTACATTTACATATTTGTATTCACTTTTTGGCGATAATTTTTTTAATAACGTATAGAACATTTACTTAGTAGAAAATCCTTAAAAATTATGCTCTAGGATAACTAAAAAATTTTTATAACATTAAATTTGTTATATCTTAAACTGATAAAGTTGGAAGGACGAAATTCAAGGATGTAGTAGTGTACATATTATTCCTTAAGATATATTTTTTTTAAATTTTTTTTTCCAATAGTTTTTGGAAATTTCCAAGGATATTCAAGGATAAAGTTTCAAAAGGACATTTTTAATACCTATTTGTCCTTTTGCACCAAAATATTAAATTTTCTAAGATTCTAAGGATTTTTCTGTTTCATTTGATACCCATATTGTTATTCTACAATGCGCTCAATTTTTGAAATAATTCCTTGAAATAAACATGTCCTTGAAATTTCAAAGTCCTTTTAAAAAAAATCCTGACGTCAGAGAGAAAAACTAAAAACGCAGTTTTACTACATTTGGCCCCTAGTTTCGCAAGTATATCGATTTTTTCGTGTGTTTGGAAATTTTTTGATTTTTGTCGCACGGTGTAACCTTAAAAAGTAGCAGGTATATTGTTGATTTTTGTTTGAATTTTTACGCAAAATTTTACCTCGGTCCGAAAAAAATTATTAAATAATTATTTATTACTTATTTTTTCAGCTTTCTGAATCACTAAGCCCAAGAAGCATATCTTGAATATTATGCAAGTTGTGGCAATTTTTCCAATGCAACTTTTTATTTCATCTGTCTTTTTTTTTAAATGAAGTGTACATAAACAAATGTTTTTATTAAAAAAATTAATTAACAAAATTATGCAATTTATTTTTTCTTTTAAATGTTTTGATGCTGTGATTATGAAAAAATTTGGTTTTTGTTTATTTTACCTCAATGGATAAGTAAAACGGATAATCAAAAGTTGTGGGTGGATTACACCCTTGGTTAGTAATGGCGTTATGAAATAGACGATAGTAATGGAGGGTTAAAGTTATCACAACTGTTGGAATGCAAAACTTGTGCTCTCACCGATATACATACATATATACCCATAAAAACCACCTAACAATACTCTAAAAGGGTGCATGTTTATTAAATGTAAACGCTATTCGTTATTGTTTTTTTAGGAAACAGAAAACTACACTAACTATATTTTGTTTTGTTTTAGTTTTGTTTTGTTTTAGTTCTCTAGAATACCATTGTTCCCCCAATTCGTTATTTCTCGTATTACAATTTAATCATAGTCTCCACAACAACCAGAAATGGAAGTCCTGTGGAGAGCCCTATTTAGTGATTTTATGTTGACTAGTTTAATATAATTCTGGTCACTGAATATGAGACAGCCGAAGGTTTTCCAGGTGCATCTAGAAAGAGCCGGGCAGTGGCTGCGTAAGTGATTTACTATTTCCTAGCCTCCCTCACAGCATCCGTTAAGTCCTAATCTATTGACTTTACGGTCAAAAGAACAGAGCCTCCTAGGTTCATAACGTGTTGTCTGCTTAGACAGTGACTCTCTCCTGCCACCTGCATCCAGGAAGATAAAGAACATAAACAAATTTCAAGCAGCGAAGGGAATATCTAATGAAGGACTAAACTTAGGGAACGCTTAGAGAGTTCTTCATCGAAGCATTTGTGCCGCTATAACCCCAAGCTGCAAGTGGGCGAACGCTAATGGAAATGCGGCGAATCAAAGTTTAATTAAATACATTGTACAGTTTTAATTGCGGCCTGCCCGCCTGTCGTTGATCATTAAAACGATTCGACTAGGTGGGTGTTAAAAGATAAATAAGCAAGGAAATGCAGTCTATGAACGTTGTCGGTTGCCTCCGAAGTCTTTAAATGTAGTTCAGTGAATTTAAATTAACTCCCTCAGCGAGCATAACTAGTGTAAAAAATGTAACAATAATAAAAATAATTTTTCGTAATCGTCGCCTTTGTAACCACTCGATATTATTTACAAGCTGCAGATGTTTATCTGAAATTTTTCGGGCTACCTAATGCGGTTTCTATAAATCCGCCTTTTTGATGACCACATTTGACAAGGTAAATGTGCGCCACCTCTCATTGTTCGATATCAGCCAAAAGATAATGGCCAGCACGGTTATCGGCGCACGCAGTTCCTTATCGCGGGACTCTCGATCTTGTCAAAGAAATTACGAATACTTTGCCGCCCATTGTCGCCGATAGGGGAATAGAAGGGACGCATCACGATTCCCTTGTCACATACTATGCGTAAGTGTAAGCGGGAACTGCTGTTGTGCCAACAAAAAGACGAACGACGTCGATCGGCGTTATCAGCAGTAAACCAATGGGAATTGTCCCAGTGGAAGATTTTTGTGTAAACATACGTGTCGACCGACAATCAAACCTTAGGCAGTAGACGTGCTATGAGTAGTACCTGCTTGATGGAAATGCTTTTTTCATAATCGAGGTGTAATTTACTCCAAGTTGAGGTGACTGAACACATACTGCATTTGGGAAATTTCAAGGTTAGCTCTTGCTATCTAAAAGTTGTACTTAACCTTTAAATGTTGGCATTTTTGCTAGAAATGCTAGAAATAGCTGCCGAAAGAAAATTCTTTTTTATATTTTGGTAGTGTTGAGTCAAACCTGCCGTCGCCTCAGACCCGCCATTCAACGCACTTGCCAGCCGAGCTACGGTACTCGACTTGATATGTAATAATTTCTTTTGAAATAATTTTTTTTAACTTGAATATTAATTTATGTTCACTTTTAAAGCATTGTTGAAAAGGTTCTCAAATGACTGCATTCTTAAATTTTAATTAAAGAATAACGAATTGATAACAAAAAAGTTCTTAATGCAATATGTGAACATATATATTTCCCATCGACACTACAGAAATGAACAATAATACAAATTTATTTATTCTTGAGTTTTTAATTTCAAACTTTGACATTTGCGCTTTACATAAAAGTCTATCATAATCATCTCCATTTTTATAACATTTTAGTCCTTAATTGGAAACAGCATACTTACAAATCGATTATTTTTACTATATGTATGTAGTTATAAATGTTTGCATATATAAAAGTGTCACACAAACAACAGCACACACAATGCTTATGAGCAAACTGCAAAACACTTTGTCCAGAAGTACAATTTGCAAACTTCCCGGTTTTCACAATATTTTACTAATTTCAAGTACAATAACCAACACTGAAATGGCAAACTGACGCGCTAAAGTGCAAACTTCTTCGGCAGATATAAAATAAAATGATAAAAAAATGCGTACACGGAGTATATATGTATGTATGTATATATAAGTGTGAACAAATGTGGTCGCATGCAAATCATTTCAGTTTCAAAAACGCAGTCCGATAGGCTTCGCATAAGCGTTAAAATATGAAATTTCTGCATACAAACGTACGCACGTACGTCTATAATTACTGTTTATGAATCGTTGTATGAAATAAAAACGCGTGCAAATACTTAAAGGTAGCGGCGCCACCGTCGGGCTAGTGAGGGATGTTGTCGGAGGGCATTGGTACAAATATTATAGCCAACGCCAAAAGTCGCACGGAGAATACAAAACACAGTGTTATGTGACCCCTTAAATATTGTTGAAATTTTAACGAAATTTCCCCAATGTTCTGTATACGATCTCTCTGATCATGTTATCTTTGTAGTGGCGTTGCTGGCGCCAGCACACCAGCAACCGTTTATATTAAAAGTCAGTTAATATGTTGTTTGTGAGTTTGTTAACGAAATGTTGGGCTGCTGTGGGAAGCACGTGGTTGTAATGCGGTTAGAAACGCCATCGCAGCAGTTGTTTATGTCTGCTGTTGATTGATTAATTGCACATAGTTGGCGGGGAAGAGACCGTAGCGATTTTTGCACAAGCCGCGCCACCAACCCTCATCGATCTGCACAAAGAAAACGAAAAAACAAGAGTAATATTAGTCATTAGAATAGAATGATTAGACTTAAAAAAGTTTGGATGCCGATATAAAATTTTGGTAAACCAAATGTCTAGAGTACGATTATGAGACTGTAAGAGACTATAAGCACAATCGCCTCTAATTAAATCCCCATTTAGTTTTTTCACAATTGACAATTGGCCTTCCATCGACAAGAAAACTTTTTGAGTGTTGAAATTAATAAGGAAAGTTACAGCAAACGTGAACGCGATACGTTGTCAAAAAAACCAGGCTCTCTTACACTGAAACTTGAGATAAAGAACGCCTAGCGGCTGCATAGTTACCATTTCGATGTGCGTTATTGTGTCGTCAGGGTCGAAAGAAATCTCATCGTCGTCTGCCGCTTGGTAGTCGTACAGGGCAATCGCATGTATACCAGTGTCCTCGAGGTAATCGGCCAGATTGTCGGAATTGCTTTCGCTGGACGCGATATTCGTAATCGCATCAACACCAGCTGCATCTGCTGTTGGCGGCGCCTGCTGATCTAGCTGTACCTGTTGCGTCGATTGCTTTTGCTGTTGTTGAGCTTTAAGCTGTTCATCTTCGGCCACTGCTTCGGCGCTGTTTTGGTAGACCGGCTCTGAAATGGTGTGTGTGGGCGAGCAAACTTCCGGCGGTGTCGCCACGGACTGTATCTCGATCGATGGTATGACATCGGGCGGTGGCGCTACCTGCGCCACTTTTGGCTCCACCTTCGGTTCCGGCTCAACCTTGCGTTGTGGCTCCGCCTGTTCCACTGTTTGAGAGGTTGCGATTGTGGCTGGCTTTGGCTCCGCTTTTTGGGGCGGTTCGCTTTGTTTTGGAATGAATATTGGCTCCTTGCGAGCTGGTGACGGTGCGCTTTCCACCGTCGGCGACTGCATCTGGTTGAAGGCGCTAATTGCATTGCCGATACCTCCTTCGCGCCCCGTAGCAATGGCTGTACGACTACCCTTGGACGGTGGGGCACGCGCCTCCTCCGCCGCTGGCAATGGTGTGTTCTCGACAACAGTCTTCTTGGCTGCTTCTTCGCGATCGTGACGATCCTTTTCTTCGCGCAGACGCTTTTGCTCCTCGGCGCGCTTGCGGTTCTCCTCTTCTGTGTTCTTTGCGAGGTTTTCGAACTTAGCGCGCAAGTTGGACGGCTTGGCGCCTTCTATGTTTGGCTTGACCTTAGTGTAGGAAGTGCCCACCTGCTGTTTGCCACTGTCATCATATCCGGCCGCTGACTTGTCCATACGATCTTTCTGCACTCCGAACTTGCCTCCGAAGCCCTATTATTATTCAATCATTATTTTAACTGAAGCCACTTCTCAATGCACTCAACGTACCACTTTATGGTCCAACTGACTCTCGTGCTTCTGCGGTGTTTCAATGTGATCCCAACCCACAGCGGACTTATCTTTACGATCTTCCTGAATTCCGAACTTGCCGCCAAAGCCCTTAGAGTAATCTACAAAAACACGGTTCATCAAGTATGCAAACATTTTACTGCCAATCCGGTTACCTTTTTGCGACTCGTGCTTTTCCACTTTTTCTACGTGGTCCCAGCCCACGGCCGACTTATCTACTCGGTCCTTTTGCACTCCAAATTTCCCCCCAAAGCCAGTAGTATAGTCCTTCTGCGACGCATGCTTCTCCACTTTTTCTACATGATCCCAGCCGGCCGCCGACTTGTCTACACGGTCCTTTTGTATACCGAATTTGCCTCCGAAGCCGTCGCTGTAATCTTTCTGCGAAGCGTGTTTTTCTATCTTCGCCTTATAGTCATGTCCCACCGCTGATTTATCCATACGGTCTTTTTGCACGCCAAACTTGCCGCCGTATCCGTAGCCCGGATTCTGTTCTTCTATCTGCTTTTTCTTCTTATTTTGATCTGCTCTCTCTGTCTCCAGACGCAACTGGTCCATGCTGCCATACAAAATCAATCAGATTTTCAATACCATCAACATTTCAACCACTGGCCAAGCAGCACTCACTCAATAGCGCCGGCTGTTCGCCCGCTTCCTTCAATTGTCTTTGACCCCCAGCGCTGCTCCTGCTCACTGACATCGTTCACAAAGTCCGGATCTGTCTCCCAGTCATCATCCGCTTCGGCTGTGGATGCAGGAGCGCTCTGCAGTTGTAGGCCCGCCGTAGCTTTCCACATTTTGTCGTCACTGCTGCATTCGAAGATAGCAGACACATTACTCATTTATTGTTACGAAACACACGACGCAAAAATAGTGAAACTCCAAAAACCAGATAAGGCTTAACTTGCTCCCACTGACTTTTATCTCGTAGGGAGTGGTCAGCCGGTTCTTGCCTCCCCACACCTGTAGTGTGCCGCTTACTTACGATTTCAATTTCTTCAAATTTGTGTTTATCGCTAGTCCTCAAAATAAACTGTGTTAAGTTCCTTCCTGTGGTTACTTTCAAATTTTACAAAACTCTAAAAACAAATAAAATATGTTAAAACACTCAAGACTGGAATTTCCGAATTGAATGAATCAGAATGACAGACCCCAGTGCAGTCTTCTTCTTGGTGACCAACAATTTCACAGTCACAATAGAATTTGTGATGAATTACGATGCCAAAGTTTATTTACTGGAATGTAACCTAAAAGAAACTTCACTATGTTATTGTGAACTGCGCAACAGTTGGAATAAGAGATGCCGGATTGCTAAATTTGCTACGATTTTCATCGTCTGTTATGTCCTGTTCAGACAGCCATATAAATTGAGAAAATTCATTTTAAATGGAGTTATTGCTTTTGCTATTTACACACCTCACTTTAGCTTACTCTGTTATCGAAAATGTTATGGAACATGTTTTTGTTTACACAGAATAAATGATTTTTTCTGTTTAGGTACAAAAAAGTTCTTGAAAACATTTATTGAACATTTAGCAATATTTACACAATTTTTCAAAAGAAATTTTAAAATCAGCAAATGTTATCAAACGCCTTTTGCCATTGTGAGTTTCTCAAATTCGTTTTGATTCCGTAAATTGTGAATGAATTTGCTTATCGATAACAGCCCGACACAGGGTCGTATGACGATTCGAGCTCAATTTAAGCACAATTTAACGATAATTGCAATTTGATTATTGGAGAAATTGAGAAAATGTCTTAATTGCGAAACTGAGCCGGCTGTTTGAATAGTGTACAAGATTATTTATACCTTTTTTGTTGCATTATTTTTACTCTCGTTTCGTACTATTGTATGCGTTTAACAATACTGATTTCGGCAAAATTTTATTATTGCTGGAGTGCACTTTATTTTGTTGGGTCGCGTTTCCGATTCGAGTAATGGCAATATATCTCTTGTCAAAAACGATAAACGCTAAAGTCGACTTAAGACATCATTGAGTTAAGGGTGCGAGCATGTTTCTTTAAAGCGCGCTGCTCAAAATAGTACTTATGGACTTAAGCGATCATTGCTTTTGACCACAGATATACTTATACAAATATAGGGTGTCCTAATGAAAGCACGATTTACTTTAAAAATAAAAGGCATATTTATTGAATGAATTGCGATGAACTTTTGCATTGTAAAGTTAACGTGTTTCTATCAAGTATAGAATAAAATATCCGGTAAATGGCCTCGCGGCTCCGATCACAGGCTTCGATGGCCTTCGATGGGAAACTGAAACCGAAACCGAAACCACTTATTTGGGCCGAAACCGAAACCGAATATTCGGTCGGACACTAGTTTTTTATAACACGAACTTTATATTAATTTTTCTCTCTTCCGTACGCGTGCACATTTTAAGCATGGTTGCGCAAAATCGTTACCATAATCTGAGCACTCAATACAGAGCTGAAGAGTTGGAAATATATGAATAATATCAAATATTTGATAATTTAAATACAAATGATGGCATCGAAGCAGCATTGCTAAATAAATTGCTAAAACAAAATCATACCTGCGTTTGTGAATGAATTGCTTATCTTTCTACGCCAAGCAGTTAATTTGCCTGCAATATCAAGTTTAGTTACACAACCTGGGCCTCTCATATAATGTTTAACGCATAGTAAGTATGAAAACTGATTTATGTGTTTTACAGGGCTTCATCTCAAAATGAAAATTTTTAGATTCTATGCTTACTTTTGATTTTTTACATTAGCGAACACACTCGCAGTTGGTTCCATTTTCCGCGCATTCCGATAAGAACGCCATATTGAATAATCGAATCGAAATGAAACACCACTTCCGTTGCACGAACCTGAGGCTCTTCCATTTCTTTCCGTGCGGTTCTTAAACATGACTGGTTTGACGAATAGGGTAAGTGGCCGTGGTTATGCGAAAAACCCTGCGAAAATGCCATGAAAATGCACCAAAAGGTTGCGGAAAGTGCGCTCGAAAGTGTAGGTTATAAAATTATGTGAAAATCTGCAGAGTTCTACTGAGAAATTGGCACGGAATGGTGGAAGCTTACACGTGCCTATTGGGAATAGCAGCGCAGTGCTACAATGTTGAAAAAGTTAAATTCGTTTAAAAATCCGTATTTTTTAGTAAATACCAATGCAGTTGTGTGGCATGCACTTTTAGTGGAACGTGGTTAATTTTATAAAGCGCTGCTGCAGTGGCAACGGTCTATCGTCCGTGTGTGTTCGTTTGTTGTCATTCGCCGTGTGGCCATCTAACCTCACTTCTAGTTTATTTTTGATGGTTTGAATAATTTGTGTTTTTCTTTTCGTTGTTTTGCAGGCCGTTGTCATTGATGGTCGTGGCCATCTGGTTGGCCGTTTGGCCTCTGTTGTCGCCAAATATTTGCTGCAAGGCGGCAAAGTAGCCGTGGTGCGTTGCGAGGAGCTGAACCTGTCTGGTCATTTCTACAGGAACAAGATCAAGTACTTGGCTTACCTGCGCAAACGCTGCAACGTTAATCCCGCTCGTGGCCCATTTCACTTCCGAGCGCCGTCACGCATCTTCTACAAGGCTGTGCGAGGTAAGTTTTTGTATGATTCGGGCCGGTTGTGCACTTTGCTCTTACTGAATGATGAACTAATCCAACTTACCTACATTATTTGAATGAAATCATGTAACGACATTTTGCCTGAACGCATACATTGCATATGTTCCGAGAGTGTTTTTCTTCACTTGCAATAAAATGTAAATATTTTCTTTTGTTTGCAGGTATGTAAAAGTGCTAAGCAAGTGGAACTTGCCGTATTTCCTGATGAACAATATAACTTACCTACATTATTTGAAGTGTATCGTGTAACAATCGAAATAGACTGACCTAGACCCACAATACACCAGCTGCTCCTCGCCAACATTCGTTGTGTACTTATGAAATGTGTTTGTTTTTTACAGGCATGATTCCACACAAAACCAAGCGTGGCCAAGCTGCGCTCGCTCGTTTGCGTGTCTTTGACGGTATTCCACCCCCGTATGATAAACGTCGCCGCGTCTGCGTGCCCATTGCCATGCGCATTCTCACTCTGCGCTCAGATCGCAAATACTGCCAAGTGGGTCGTCTGTCCCACGAAGTCGGCTGGCATTACCAGGATGTGGTGAAGAGCCTGGAGAGGAAACGCAAGGCCAAGCTGCGTGTCACCCTCAAACATAACAGAATAATGAAGAAGCTGACGGTGAAAGCGCGCGAGAATATTGCAAAGGCCGCCGAGCCCTTCAATAAGATCATCAAGTCTTACGGATACGAGTGCTAAGCTGGTGTCGGGTTACTTGTATAAGATTTTCAATGAGAGCAAACCAATTTTTTTAACAATAAAAAATAGAAGGATTCAACAGTGAGTGACACAGGAGAATACTTTTTTGCAGTTATTTAAGGATAGTGGTGGAAGTGAACGTGGGAACTGTGAGATATTATTCCTGCTTGATAAGCGCGATAGTTAATAAATAGGCCAATGAGCTGATAAATGTGATCAGTTGTAAAACCAAGTAGCTAAAGAGCTGAATCCGTGTTTTATGATTCGATGCAACGGATAGCTGTAAGATCAAGTATATAAGTCTTCAAACTTGACCGTAAAATCGATGCTGTAGAATTTAAGGAATTTCAACATTTCATTGAGTTGGATTTGATGGGATGCTGTGAATAAGTAAAGGTAAGTGCAATGTTGAATTAGAAATCATTATGTCTGGAGCTTATACAGCAATGAACTCTTGGATTTTTTGATTGATCACAAAAAGATGTCGATGAGTTGCGCTAGACAGATATTTAAATGGACAAACCATTGGGGGTCCAGACTATAGTCATGTCTTGATTAAGGGGTGGACACATTTTTATCTGTGCTAAATTTGAGTAGCTGATTGGTCCACTACGTGCCAATTGAAATGTTTAAAGTCCAAGCTAATGGAAAGTACCGGACTGCTACATATTTACATAGCGGCATATGCATGTACGTATGTAAATTTGTATGTTATATATACATACATCTATTCAAATCAAAATTTCAAAGCGCCTGGCAAATTCGTTACAATTTTTTATTTTAGCTAAAGAATTTGGCGGTGTTCGTAAGTAGTTTGTTTCCAAAAATATAAAGTTTACAGTTTTGTCTGATTTTGTAGTTCCAAGCAGTTGTTGTTTGTTCAGGCAAATGTGTGCCCGGAAATTGTGCATCTTCAGCTGTTACCTGGTAATTGATACATTTCAATTTTCATACTAGCAACAGTATTTTTCTTCATCGGGGCGTCATAGCGTGTCGTCCGCCATCGACGGGCACATTGAGGCCGGTGATGAAGCTAGACAAGTCGCTGGCCAGGAAACAGATCACGTTGGCCACCTCTTCCGGCTTGCCGCAGCGTCCTAGTGCGTGCGTCTGCTTTGAGTGCTCGATAAAATTCTTGTAGGCTTCCGGATCAAGGAATCGCTTCTGAAGGTTGGTTAAAATGACGCCCGGATTTACGGAATTGCAGCGCACACCGCGCGTACCCAGTTCGAGCGCCACGCACTTTGTAAACTGATCCACGCCCGCCTTGGATATGTTGTAGGCCAGCAGATTGGGAAACGAGCGCATGCCGCAGATGCTGGACGTGTTGACGATGGCGCCCTTTGTCTTCAGCAGTTCCGGCACCAACAACATGGTCAAGTAATAGTACGAGCGCAGATTGATTCGAATAAGGCGATCGAACTGTTCGAGATCGGTGGTCTCGATCGTGCGGTCCTCCATGATGCCGGCGTTGTTGACCAGCACGTTCAGGCCTTTGTACTTTTGCAGCGTCTGATCGGCTATGCACTTGATGTCCTCCTCCTTGCTCATGTCGATCTCGAACTGCAGCGGCTCCTTCCCACCGGCCGACTCACATCGGCATTTGTCCACTGTCTGCTGCAACATTTCGCCATTGAGGTCGGCGAGAGCCAGATTGGCGCCCAACTTGGCGAACTTCACTGCTGTGGCGCGGCCAATGCCGGAAGCCGCTCCTGTCAAAAGTACCACTTTGTTGATGAAATTCATTTCGTTTTATTTTGTTTTTTTGTGCTCTTTCCAATTATGAAAATGAACGGTCAACTTTAATTTTATGGGGCGAGTAGAATTTGCAATTTGAAAGATAGAATAGTGGAATAATTTTGATCATAGTGAAATAAATATTTCACTGATTTTGATTGCTTGATGCTTTGAACGAGCACAGACATTTATTTGGCATGGAAATTCAGCGATAACAATTTTGATTATTATTAGATTGGGGTCTGGCATGATATAAAAATATATACATATATCATATTATATTTTTGCATCATGAGGTCGGGTGTTCAGTGTTTTGGTGTTTCTTGTGCGAAATAAAAGGGGAATTTCGATAAAAGGCAAACAGCTTCAGATACAAATTTTGGGAACATACAATGGATTAATAGAAGGTTTGAGTGTACATCGTCACCTTCCACAATGGATTCCTTTTGCAATGGAATGAATTGGAGTTTCACGTTCTTCATTACAAAATCTGCTAAATTCTTCTAACCATAGGATTGTTTAAGCGGCAGATATTTAACTAAACAACTTGCAACGTCATTTGGTCTGATCGTGGGCAGTCTAAGAAATTTGTTGTCTTTGACGTTTAGTAGCGTTTTAATGAGTTCTGATAATATGACATAAAGTAGGTTCAGATCTGATCACAGAGGTTTGTTGCACTGTTTTGGAAGCTGATGTGCCTCTTTACATTGTTTTATTCGTGATTTTTTCCGGAAACAAGTAAAGAAATCGTTTGTTCTCGTGATCGAGCCATTTGAGGTTTTGCGGAGATAACTTAAAATATACATTGATTGAATTGGGTGAACGAACTTGTTACTGTTACTTTTACAGAAGTAATCAATTAGTACAGTAAGTGCTTTAAAACAAGAATCGGTTTCGTTTCAAAATTTTATTTTAAGTGTGCGATATGTTGGTGATAAAGAATATTACAAAGGTTCACTGGCAAAAGATGCCGCAGGTCCTTGAAGAATTATTCTGGTAGAGTGCTAAGCCCGGGACGTGTTAGCGGCTTTACAGCGAGCCAATTATGCGTTGCTTGGAGATGTGAGCTTGGCTTAACCATCGGCTGCGGCGATGTTGCTAACTCGTGCATATGGATGACGAAAGGAAAGACCAAAGTGAGAGCCATAACTTGGATGAAGACACGCTTAAAGCGGTAGGCGCCTGGAGACGTGTTGAAGAAGGCCAAAATGTAAGTAAATAAATGGGCTGCATTAACAATAACAAAAATTTTACAATAAAAATTATGTAACAATTTTCATATTTAAGTTTGAATTTTGTAATCAAACAGATTGCAATATCGAACACAAAAACAATTTAAATGCACATAATTATTGGATAGGCAGATATTCGTACGTAAAGTGGTGCATTGGTCGACGCGCGCTTAGCGGGCACACATAGCGTGGCGGCCGCCATCGACCGGCAGGCTGACACCAGTAATGAAGCTCGCCATATTGCTGGCCAGGAACGCTATCACGCCCGCCACCTCGTCCACGTGGCCGACACGGCCCAGCGCGTGTGTAGTCTTCGAGTGCTCCAGAAACTTGCTGTACGTCTCGTCGTCCATGCCGCCGCGCTTGTGAATGTCCGTCACAATGACGCCGGGATTCACGGCATTGCAGCGCACGCCCTGGGCGGCCAGCTCCAGCGCTACGCAGCGCGTAAACTGATCGACGGCCGCTTTGGAGATGTTGTAGGACAGCACGCCGGGGAAGGCGCGTATGCCGTTCAGACTCGACACGTTGACGATGCAGCCTTTGCTCTCGATCAGGTGCGGCACCGCCAACGAGGTCAGCTGGAAGACGGCGCGCATGTTCGTGTCCATAACGCAGTCGTACTGGTCCAGCGTGGTGGTCTCGATGGTGCCCGTCTGCAGCATGCCGGCGTTGTTCACCAGCACATCGATGCGGCCGTAGGTGGCGATTGTCTGGTCGACAATGCGCTGCACGTCGTCCTCGTTGGTCATGTCGGCGTGCACCAGCAGCGGCGAGTGATCATGCACGTCGATCACCTTGTCGGCCAGCTGGCGCAGCTTGTCGCGGTTGCGGCCCACCACCGTCAACAGACCGCCCCACTTGGCGAACTCCATGGCGGTGGCAGCGCCGATGCCCGAGCTGGAGCCCGTTATTATGATCACCTTGTTGGTGAAGTTCAGCGGCGACGGGGGTGGCGGCGGTGCCGTCTCCTTTCTAACGTCAATCGACTGGCTGCATTCAATGCTGTGCATCCTGTGCATGTTGCAGAAATTTCAAGAACAATTCTACGAAACGATGAAGCGAACCAGAAACGCGTTAATACCGCGAACAGTGAACAATGAAAATTGAACAAGCGAGCAGCTTCGCACAGCGTGATCGCTTTTCCCTAATCGGGTGGGTTCACTAGCTATTTGAGACTGTGGAAAACATACAAAATTGCGTCGAATTGCCACACACTGGACAACGGCGCTCTCCCGCCCACTTAAGTTTTCTCTTTGCTGGCTGTGGTTGCTGGGGGGTATGAGCGGCCTTTGCTCTCACCCACCAAATCACCTGCAACAGGGTGGTTGACTGAGTAACAAGTTGAGCGGTTTTTCTTCATTAGTGGGCCATTTAAATCCCCATTTAAATGTAACGAACAAACATGCGTCGAAAAATGCGGAAGGTATATAAAATACTATGTACATCTTAAAACTTTCAAACGTATTTTTGCATTGGAAATACAATTTTGCAACGATTTTAATACTTACCTTTGTTACCAGCACACCCGTTGCCACCGATCAGAATATGTACTGCGGAGAGACAAATTGTTGCCTCTCAAACGATCGACGAATGTTTCCCATGACGCTATTTTTACGCTCAACGGCCGGTTGTGATTTGCTGATAAGCAGCCAGTGTCATGAATGTTTTGCTCAATGTCTATCGCGGCTGCCGGACGATGGTTTGCAATGGCCGGTACAGATACACAGAGTTTCGATGAAGGCATTAATTCGGGACAGGCCATTAATGTCGGTTCTTGTAGCATAAGTAATATACACATGTTTAGATATGAATATGAATGCGTGCATAGCTGGGTGTGTATACAAAATTTAAATTTGAAAACCATGTGCACATTAGATGTTCTGACCAATGCATTGGTGTTTCAAAAGATTTAAGCAAAAAGTAAACGTACATAATATTGTTAAAAAAACAGGATTTTTCAAAACGGATCAAATACATATAAGCGCGTTGACTTCTAAAAAGCTTCGAACGCACTAACTGAATTCTCTTATGTCGACTTAGGCTACTCTTCCATATGACCACAGATATATAAACTGTTCCTAAACATCAGTGGCAAATGTGCGTATGTTAATATTTATGTTTAATATTTCGTTCGGGTTTATTGGTGACCAAATTAACAGCGAGAATATCTCGTACTGTTCTGCACCACAAAGTACACTACGACCCCTTGATGTCAAAAAGTCATTTGAAGTAAACACACTAATTGAGTCGATAAAGCGTTGATTTGGTTATTAAAGAAAAGGAAAATTTACTTTGTTGTAGAATTGCCGTTCTTGGCCAGCCGTTCAGTTGGATCGACATAAAATGTTTCTAGTAGTATCGGGTTTTATCATGGGGCGACCTGTGGTTTTATAATTGTCATCTTTACTATCAGAATTGAATTAAAAAAATGCGCCAGTACCCAATTACGCTGTCATTAATCCCATTAGTAGAATACTTTACGTGCATTGGCTAGCTGCAAGGTTAGTTAAGTGCCACTCCCTAAGTATAATAAATATATGCCAATGGTAGACTGAGTATTCAGTGTTTGCCACTCATTGCTCTTGTATTGAGTTACGTCTTAAACACAGTAGAAATGGTATTTTTATAATGTTTGCTGCAATCATAACATGTAATGTACAGCTGTAGTGTGTTCAAGATAAATTTTATTTTCAGATTTTGAAATCGGTACTTTTTTTAAATCTACTCCTACTTACAATTCGAAACAGTTTTTGAAAAATATTTTCTTGCAAAAAATCACATTTGTATCAAAAAATCGTATGTCTAATCATATTTAAATGCAAACGGTTTTGACTTTAGTCAGCTCCAATGACTGTTTTAGTGACAGTAAGAAAATCGACAAGTTTATTTAACGCGGGCACATGGCATGGCGGCCGCCGTCGACAGCTAAGCTCATGCCGGTCGTAAAGCTGGCCAGTTCACTCGCCAAGAAAGTGATGGCGTTCGCCACCTCGTCGACGGTGCCGGCACGGCCCAGTGCATGAGTCGTCTTGGAGTGTTCCAAGAATTTCGCATAGGTCTCCTCGTCCATGCCGCCGCGTTTGTGCAGGTTGGTCACCGTCACGCCGGGATTCACGCAATTGGCGCGCACTCCCTTAGCGGCCAGCTCCAGTGCCACGCAACGCGTAAACTGATCCACACCCATCTTCGAGATGTTGTACGCTAGCACGCCTGGGAAGGATCGTATGCCGTTCACGCTCGACACGTTTACAATGTTGCCTTTGCTTTTCACCAGTTCCGGCACGGCCAACATGGTCAGATGATACATGGCGCGCAAGTTGATATTCATGACGCGATCGTACTGCGCCAGGCTAGTGTTCTCGATGGTGCCCGTCTCAATGATGCCCGCATTGTTCACCAGCACGTCCAGCTTTTTATACTTTTGCATTGTTTCCTGCCAGATGCGTTCGGTGTCTGCCTCTTTGGCAATGTCGCCGGCCACTAGTAGCGGCTCCTGGCCCACACAGGCACATTTCTTGGCCACCTCCTGCAGATTTTCCAAGTTGCGGCCATTCAGCGCGAGTGCAGCACCAAGTTGGGCAAATTTAACAGCCGCAGCAGCGCCAATGCCCGAGCTGGCGCCTGTGATGAGCACCACTTTTCCGCTAAAATTCATGATGGTTACTGTAGCTGTTTCTTGAATTTGCGATGAATTTTGCGGTGCAGTTACGTAAGATTCCGGCTCAGACTGTTATCGGTGTTTTTTTTTTCGTTTTTTGCACCGATTTTCGCAGTTTGTTTATAATGGAAGAGGTTTTATTCCGTTCCGTTCTGTTGATCTTGAGCGGCTGGCAATTGGATGCACAAGAAACAGCTGAGTGCGGCACAGGGTTGCATTAAGCAGAAAACCGTGAATTAATTCACAGAGCGCAGAAATTCAAATTTCATTACGAAAATAGTAAATTTTCTATAACTAAATAGTAAACATTTTACATTTAATTGGAAAATACATATGTATACATGTAAAAAAATTGAAAAAACAAATTGAATTTCAGTTTTCTAATTGCTTAACATTGAACATTTAGTGCAGTGATGACCATTCTCCTACTTGCGAGCAGCGACACCGATGCACGTATACGAATTCAAAGAGCGTCGGTGTCGATAAGTAGAATGGCCATCACTGACTTGGTGCCAACTTTAGTTGCCCCCCAAGTTTACAAAAACACTAACAAATTGGCGATTTGTTTTATCTAAGTGTTTATTTGTTTAATGTTAATTATTAATATCATCCACCATACCACCAACGCTACATCCGCAATATCCATCGTTCGCCGTTCAACTATGCTAGAAGTACATTTGCTTTTCATTTTACAATACATTAAGTACTTAAATATCAAATACAATTGCGCTCCGCTCCGTTTGTCAGGAACGTACGTTACATTCCACAGTAAATAAAGCGGGGATTTTGAATGCTTTGAGATTCAAGATTTGCTTCCGTTGCTGGTTGGGTTTGAATTTAGAAAAATATGCTTCCAATTTCTCACATCTCTCAGGGACTGGTTGTGTGTTTATGCAAATTTTGCATCTGAAATACTCCTCTTTGTAAATTGTAAGTTTTTACAATGTTGTATTGAAACTGTCGATACGTGCTTGCGTAAAACGATTCATTTCAATATTTAAATGATTTGTTTTGCTTGTCGTTATACTTTCAACGCGATGGTCGTACGTACATTACTCTTGTGTATGTGTGCGCTGCAAGTGTGTGTGTGTGTATTAGTGGGGATAATATACAATACATGATCGCAAGGATATAAAAAGGTTACAATTTTGCTTTCATAAGAAAAAATTGGAAGATAAAGTTGTTTTTCTTTGCTCATCGCACACACTTTCAAAGTTGGTTTATTTATATGTAGTTATTTGCGATATAGAATAGTATATATGTGGGGCACAAAAATTGCACATGTAAATGTACAGCAAGTAACAAAGCCACTACAATTGTGCAGCAACAAAATTTAATTTATATGCACAGCTACAACTGTTTTTTTTTACTGATTGATTAGTGAGGTCACTGTCTGATGAATGGTTTGCGAGAGTTGATGGTAAATATGTATTTTTCGACATTTTATTCTTCGATTAATAAATCAAATATATTAACTGAAATTATGGGCCAATAATAATTCTGTGGCCAAAAGCAATAACGGCTTATTTTCAAAAGTTTTTTTTCACAAAACTAGTCAGTGTTAGATAATGAAAATATAACTGAACAAGGCTTTTAGCTGATGAGTTGATGAAGTTGAATACAAGTTTAACATAAAATGTATGTACTAGTGTTCTGTCTTGATTACATTCAATGGCAACTATTACAAACAAATTAAACCTAATTGCTAAGCAATAAGTAAAACTGATTTCAGTTACAGTTTGCCAGTTTTTGTTTTTTTAGACTATAAGTCGTGGGTTTACGTAGTTGATTTCATCACACAATCTTACACAGAGTCAACTTAATAAGAATGCGATTAATTAGTTAAAGTTTGAGTTAATTTTGTTGTTAATCACTGATGGCTGGTGTGACAAACGTGTTTTGACGATAACCAAGTTTTTTAAATATCCAATACAAGAAACATAAAGTTACTGCAAGTTACGTTGCAAGTTGCAAAAGGTAAATCTTTCACGAAGAAGAAAAACATTTTAAATTTTGTAATCAAAAGTAAAGAATTCTTTATGAATAAACAAAAAATAAATTATATCAAAAGATTACTAAAAATTATTAATAAAAATATTTATAATGTACAAATATTTATAACTATTATATGAATACGTTAAAAAAATAGATTATAAACGAAATATTTAATTTAATTTAAATTATAAAAATAAGTAAACGAAAAAGAAAATGAAAGGAAGAACATGTTGAGGGTGTAAACACAATTTTAAAATTTTTGTTAAGAATTCTGTAAAAATTAATATAAAAAATTGTTAAAAACAACAAAATATTACTAAAAACAGAAACAATTTTTGTTTTACATGAATCCATTAATAAAAAAATTAGAAATAATTATAAACAAGAAACTAAACAATAAATGTAAGAAAAAAAAATTAAAAATTAAAAAAAAATTTGTAAAAATAAATTATTTCTGCACAAATAACTAAAAAAAAAGTATTTATAATGTAAAAATATTTATAATTTTGACATGAATACATTAATACATAATTCTAATAGAAAACTAAATGGTATGTACAAAAAATAAAAATAAATATAAAATAAAAGTTAAAATAATTAAAACAAAAAGCTGTAAATAATATACAATAAAAAAAATTAAACCAAAAACAGTAGATAAGCAATTAAAAAAGTCTATCTTTTATGAGATTCTTGCACATGCGCTTTTTAACATATTAGTAGATTACATATGAATGAATGAATGAATATAGCACTTTCAATCCAACTGGAAATAGCAAACTTTATGCACTTTAAGGCAATTTTATTGCAAACTGTTGAATAGCAAAAGAAAATTAAAAATTTTTAGAAACAACGGTCCTTATAAACGCCAATACTTGGTTAGGTTGAGTGCTGAGCCGTTTTAGTTTTTAAACGTAAATTGTTGATGTATGAAAAGCAAATTTCAATAACCAAAAATTTAATAGAAATGAAAATAGGCGAAGTTATTTAACCTTTAGAAAAATAAGTATTGAAATTATATAAATTCTGATATAAGGCCCAGTCCCCTTTGTCAAAGTTATGGTTTTTATAACCCATAAATTAGTACAGGCTTTAGATATTCGCAACGGAATTTCGTTTTAGGTGAGAAGAAAACAAAACCGAGTACACGCTATGTGTTGCGCCTTTTGACCCAATTCGATGCATTTTTCCTGCAATATGAAAAATCAACAATTGAGCCACTGTGTGGGTAATTGCTGTAGATGGATATTGTAGCAAACCCATGTTCCTTCGGAGGGGGAATCCAATTAGCTGCTGCATGCACGCATTCCTAGGCGGTTTATGTTTTTGGTTCGGCTCGGAATACTTTCATTTATGCAAAATTGAAAGCGAAACTTGTTACTCAACTTTCCGCAATTAAACGGCCTAGCGTGCTCGGCGGTACTAAGCATGCATGTGTAAAAGTGGTAAGGAATGCGGCAGTAAAACACAATCGAAATAATTGAGCCACATGTGCACAAAGTACACACAGAACGTTTAGGATTCCATGACTAATCAAACATCAGGCCATGCTTCTGGCGGTTGAAAGACGAATTGCCGAACGCCAAAGCGGTGAGCAAAGAAAAATCTTGCTTACTCAGTTGAATTCTGCTTTAAACACATTTCATTACTAAACAAAATTGAATGAATTCCAGTTGATTCTTTGTTTGCTCGCTTTCTTAACTTATTTCCTAAGTTAATCAAAACAACATAAAAACGCAACATTTAGAAATGATCGAAACACTAGCCCTATTCACACTCTTGTGCATTTGCCGTTGCAAATAAATCTGCGATTTAAACGTTTTGAGTTAATGCAAAAATTAATTTATTTCTCTTAGGCGTAAATTGTTTTCGTAAACAAAAATATATGTATATATATTAAAATGGGCGGGTGGGGTAGGAAAATAAACAAACCTATCAAATAAATACGACTCGTTACAACACGCTGCTCAGCAAAATGGAGTTATGAAGGTTATGCCATCGACTTGCGCTCGACTGTGTGCGCAAGACTAAATGATATTTTAGTCTACCCTACTTTGCGTTAAAATTAAAATGTTATAAATAAAATCTATACCAACAACAAAATGTGCCACTTGCTGACGATTAATGAGTACCTGGCTGTGTCAGCGTTTCTGTGCTGTGGTGAGATGGAGAATTCGCTAATTACTCAAATGTACAAATTCCATTATTACTTCTATTTTAATTTGTTTCGACTTCAAATAGAACACATACAAAAATCACTTAACAATTATGTGGTAAAAAAGGAAAAGCAAAGAAAAACAGCTAAAGAACTATAAACATGAATGCGGGAAAATGAAATTTTCGAAATTAATCACACAAACGTTTGTGAATGATTCTGAATTGTATGAATGCATTTCCCCAAGTGCAACTGCGCGCATGCGGGCGTGCCAATGGCACGGCGCACGCGCCACTTAGATGCGAGCTAACGGCTATTGTGTATGCATGTAGTACGCATCGGCTTTCCTTCACAATACAAATACAAAGTACGAGCTAAGAGGTGATGACGATGACAACCATGACGACTGCACTTAACTGCCCTGCCCATTGATGAGCTCATCACAAATCTTCACCAGCTCAGCATTCTCGCGCGATTTCTGCTGCAGCTGTTCATTGATGGAGGCGCGTGAGATTTCTTCCTTCTTGAGTAGCGCTTTCAGCTTGGTCGACTCGATGGAGTGCTCCTTGTTTAACGTTTCCAGCTTCTTGTTGGCACTGCAAATGCATCAATCCAAACAATCAAGCTCACTTTCGATGTTAGTGTCAACTGTTGCATAGTCAACTCACATTTCCAATTGCTGCATTGCGTGGTTCTTCATTTTGTCGTACCGCTGCTCTTGTAATCGCAAATTCTCCAATATTTGTCGCTTTTCCGCCAGCAGGACCTCTTCGTTCGATTTCAGCTGCATTGTCATCTCCTTGCTCTTCTCGTATTTTCTATTAAAGAAATGTTTTTATAAAAATGTGTTCAAATATGCTCGCACACTGCAGTGACGACAACAACAGCAACTCACACATGCAGATCAGAGAAGGTCGTTTCCAACGAGGTGAGATGTTGATAATTTGAATCGCGATCCGCCTTCACCTCGCTCAATTGTTTTTCGTAGTTCTGTATTAGTTGCTCCTTTTCGGCGATCAGCTCAGCAATCGCTTTCTCGTAGGCTTCAATGACTCCACTGTGACAAGCAAACAACACAAACGAAATCGCAATAGCGGAAGTAATTAATTAATACCACATATGTCTTTGTCTGTATGAGCGTTGCAAATTAAGTGAGCAGTTGCATAGCGGGGTCTTACTTCATTTTTGTTATTGTTTTGTCTTTGTCTGTTATTCGCTTGATTAGAGCTTCTTCTCTTTGTTCGGCTTCTTTGAGTTTCTTTTCGATATCTTCCGTCTTCAGGCTGTAAAAACAAACAATCCATTTTTAGTATTACATTAAATATTTCATTGGTTTTCAACGGGCAAACATAAATTATTTCCATGGCCTATCATCGAATTTACTAATGAAGTCATCCTAATTCCCCACTAATTATAAATTTGCTGGCCATTTAATTAATGCAAGTGCACTTTTTAAATGGTACACAAATGGTCAGTTACATCTCAACAAACAATTCAGTGTTTGTTGAAGTTTTGGGCACAGGTCAGACCAGTTTCTGGTCTATTCAAGCATAACTTTTTAAATGAACTAATAAATAAACTACCGTGAAGAATACTATTACTACTAATTTTCATTTAAACTCTTAAAAACTCGCTTATGGGAGTTTAGCCAATATTGAATTTCACTGATTATCGTTCAAAGTGCATTTATAATCTTTACATTCTTTATTTGGCATCCTTATTTGCCAGAGACACAGTAATCAGCGCAGCGCTGACAATTTTAAATTAAAACAAGTACACTACAAAATCTTTCTATTCTAATTTTTACAAATTTAAAAAGATCAATTATCAATTTTGATTAAATTGAATTGTTTATATAATAATCTGATTTTAACACTCTACTGTTTAGAGACACAACAAATAGCGTAGCGCTGCGTCGCAACAAACAAAACTAAGCGAAACTAATGTTAACGACGGAGTGCTTTCAAGGTTCGATTTAGCTGTTTTGGTTTTTTATTGATCGAAACAGAAATTGCCTCTACAGCGCAAAACAAGGCAAGCAACCTGCACCCACGCCAGTTATCGCACAGACTCCAAGCATTTTTTGCTGTCTTCTTGCTTATCGCAAATGTAAACACAAAATACCACTACGACGACTTACACTTCATTTTTGATTTTCTTCTCAAGTTCGTCCATTTTGTAGTTGATTTGTTTTTCATCGGATTGTAAGCTGTTGTCGTACAAAATAAAAAGACAAACGATAAATTGAATGCATCGACTACGGATTTCAGCCAATGATGTGGCACTCACTTGGAGTTTTCGAATGACTTGTTGCAATCGTTATCGACATTCATATCCTTAATTACGTCGACACTCATTCTGGCATCCTTCTGCAATAACAAAAAGAAAAGCACGCATTGCAGAAAGTCCATCTCGCTGCTTTGGCAAATAACATCAATCAACTTACTTTTGTATTAGCTGCTGGATTTTGCTCGTTTGCTGCTTCCTGATTTCCTCGTGTATATTCCTCCTGCGTTACCTCCGCTGACTGTTCGTCCTGCGATTTGGCACTTTTGGCGGCTGAGTTAGTTTCAAAGGACCTGTTCTTGTGCTCCACCACGAATGATCGACTATTGTCGTGGGACGACGACGTTTGAGCCTCGTCCTCCTCGAGCGTAGGAGCCAGGCAGAGCGTGTTATTGCCCAGAATCTGCTGCAACAGTTGCTGCGCCGGCCTTATGGATGGCAGCTGGTTCACAGCTACCGGCACACCGAGCAACGGATCGAATCTCAGCAATATGGAGCTGCGATCTACTGGCGCATTATTGTTGCCTTTGGTGAGAAGGTAATCGAAATCGGATGGATTCAAAATTACTGCGTCGATTTACGAATACAACGGCACGATGAAAATGATGACAAGGATGAAGCACAAAGCGAGAGATACAAAAATAGTTGAGTATTAGTCAGATGGGACATCAACCGAATGTGTGATTAATAACATTTCTCTACGATTCAAATTTAAATTAATGCCAAAAAAGTTAGATGTTGACTTGTGTTGGCCGACATTTTGGAAAAATTCCCTTTGTCGTCAGCTTTAATGCAGATACTGGTTTGTGTGGTAGTTGTAACTAGATTGATGTAATAATTTAAATCATACCAATCGATAATCGACTTGTATGAACTTGATTTATGGTAGCAGCTACTGCTGCAATTATGGATTACGTTGTCGTAAGTGATTGGTCGAGCAGTGTTTAATGGCAGTTGAGATTTGTGCTTTTAATTGTTGACATTGTTTATAGTAAATCTTTACGGGTTTGAGTGTCTGCCATCAGGCTTTCTTGCCAGCAGCATGGCCTACGCATTAGACATGTTTAGAGCGAAAACTTTCGCAGGTTCTAGGGGCGCCCAGGTGTTGTAATGGTTATGGCGCTTTTGGCCACAGGCAGTGACGTTTTGTGTGTCATTTGTAGCAATGCTACGGATATGTAACTTAGCAGCTGAAAGATCTAGCTAGATAAAAACTGAATATTGAGAGTACAAATGGGTTTTGAGGGATTTATAAAATAAGAGGTAACTAGCATTAAATCCCATCGGGTCATCTTGTAACTGTATTCATATAATATAGCGTTATAATTTCCATATAAAATTGAATATGTGTCATGTCCCTGAAGTTTAAACAACATGCTTTCTTTGTGCTCTAATCATTTCGGTGTTTGAGAATAATACACCATTCGCGGACACGCGCTGATGTTTTCCACGACAACGCTCGGCCACATGTTGTCAAAGTCGTCAAGCAAACTGTAAAGGCGCTTTAATTGAACGTCCTACTTCACCTGCCGTATTCACTTAAGCACGTGCGTATGTAAGCCACTTCTTAAAAAGAAGCCAGGAATTTGGATGATTTTTGGATCACCTCGAAAGATGAGGAATTCTTTCAATGCAAAATCCGTATGTTGTCTGAAAGATGGGGACAAGTCGTAGCCAACGATGGACAATACTTTAAATGGAATACAATACATTGTATCAATTTTTGCGAATAATGCTTCAAAGTGACAAAAAAGCCTTAAAACTCAATTGTACCCCAATACTTTAAATCAAGGATAAGACGGAAAACGAAATTGTTTCATGACAGCTCAGCCATATTCAAAGATTTACTATTTAAGCAACGGGTTGTGCGTTCGAATCTCAACTGAACCAATATTAGGTATAGACAAATTGTCTTTTGGCAACAGCCAACTTAGCAAGCAATGTTAAACTATTGTGACTAAAATAATTGCCTTTGAAACAACTCCTAAGTTGCCCTTTGGAGTGGGCAGTAAACTGCAAGGCAGAGAGTAAACGAAGGGTCAAACGAATATTTAACAGAGTGAATGGAATTTCATATCGCACCCATTTAACTTAACTGGTTTTACAAATATACAAATGAATTTGTTTTGCAGTATTCCATAATATTTGCGTGGCGTAAAGTTCAATTCCTACGGTGTTGTACAACAGCAAAGTTTGTCTTCAGCATGTTTTTAAAGTTGATAAGATTTCACTGAACAAAACGGAAAACCTTCTATTCAAAGTATTTATTCCTCGAATGTGAACTCATTTCTTTTATACCAGCCACAGTATTGAACTATCGATATCTTAGATTGAAGTAAAGTAGATGTAAGATTTGTGCGCCAAAGATTCCTCGTTGGGGCATTAGGAATTGAGATAAAAACCACCAAACAGTTGTCATTTTTTGCCACCTTCACCAAACATTGAAAAAAAAATCAATCTTGAACTATGTTAGATTTTCAAACAGGATACACGTAGCTTGCTGTTTATTATTTAAGTAAATCAAGAAGGGACTTAACGTTTTCATGTTCGAATCAAAATTGTTTAACTTTCGTTTAGGCACAGAACTGCTTCATGAACTCACGAACATTTTTATGAGATGCGATACCTTGTACGGATGCACTGGCGCTATGCCAGAAGATTCTATGGTCCAACACAACTGACAATGTCATCTGTCGACTGATCTTTTAAAAACCTATCGATTAGTTTTTTCATTCTCGTACAATGTACGTCTTTCGGTGACAAAGCGCCTCCACGGTACTCCAGCCTGTTGGTACAGCAAGTGTGCACCTCAAAGGCAGTTAAGATATTGAGAAAAAAAAACATTTTGCAATCTTTAGAACAAGGCCGGAAGTGTGGCATGATGCATAGCGCTCTTGATAGTATAATAAAAAAACAAATGCAAAAAACAAAACTGGCTCACATTCAGAAAGGTCAACAAATTACACACCCCCAGCATTTCTTCACATCTACTGGGCCAAAGGAATGTTTGCTCCGCACTTCCTAATAATTTGCATAATGGTTCCATATTTTGACCTTAAATGAATTGCAATTTGTGTATTTACTTTGGCATTGTTTCGTACCAGAATTACAGCAGCGGCTGGAATTTAATAACAGTTTCGAAAATAAACAAATAATTACGAGAGCGGCCTGGCGCGTGAGTGGCGCAGCAGCAAGACAGCTCACCAACAATGACTAAGGCACTGAGTGGCTGAGTGGGGGGAAAGACAAGCGCAAAACGAAGTAGACAACAAGAAATAGAATAAAAAATCATAATTCCGAAGAAGAGCATGAACGTCAATTGATTTGGCACACTGACGAAAAACGAAGAAACAAAACGAATCGAAATAGGAAGCCAAAATCTAAATGAGCCGAGCAGCGTCACTGGCAAATATTGTAGTAGGAACCGCAAAATTACTAATCGACTTGCAGGAGCCTATCAGACCCCGTTGCGCGGGCAACCGAAAGACGTGTTCTATGGGAGTTTGGACAAGTCAGTCGCACAATTTGGGAGGGAACAGGCGCACTGACGACTGCGGCATAACGAAAACGTGACTCATTTGTGCAATAGACGTCTCGGCCTGTGTCTTTGCCCAGTGGGAATGGTTTCCCACCTTTGTCGCAACATACAGCCGGAAGAGCGGCGCGTTCGGAAAGGGCCATGAAAACGCTTACGCAGATTTTCATCGTCACCTTAATGCGTACTTAATGCGCTTTGTTTTTCCCGCACTACCTGCACCATTTGTAAGATGTATGGACGATTTGTTTTTGTGTACGATTCAAAGATCTTTCTGCTTCTCTCACTGCGCCACCCACTTCTCGCACTAGCTGCAAAATATAGCCAGCCAGCAATAACTTTACTGCAGCACTTTGTATTGACTGCGGGCTGGCGATGAAAAAATCACGCTACGCATCTGTGAGATACTTTGGTTGGTTTCGGCATTGAACTGTTGATAAACGCACTGAAATTTCATGCAGCCGCACACGATTGTTTGGAATGTTAGTTCTTGATACGGCATTTTCATGGAATATTTACATTTAGGGGCTTTTCGAATGGCTTTGTGAGAAAATTCACACAGAAAACCGCGACCGCAACGTTGAAGAAAACAGAAACGCAACGCGACGTCCACGACAAAAGTTGGAAAACTAAAAAAAATGTCTCCAAGCAGTAAACTCCACTTCTCCAGCGCTGAGAACGGCCGCTGGTCGCTGGAGCCAAAACGCGAGATTGACGTCTACACGTTGGCTGAAGAGAAAAACGCCCAGCAAGTGGAAGCGGTAAAGGTGGCGAACACACATCAACTGGCGAGAGCGCGATTGATTGCCAACGACGAACAGTTGTGGGCTCGCGCACAACAGCTGTGAGATGCGGCGACGGAGACGACGGTCAAGTCATACCCAGCACGGACGGAATATGAATAAGAATTTATACGCATGGGCCGATACGAGGCCAGTGGGCTTTGGCAGAGTAAATGAGCGAGAGAGAGAGAGCGCAAAAACACTGCGCTCGCTGACGCAGTGGGAAGTAATTAATGGAGATTTTGTGCGAAAGCGGTCTTTCTTGGTTTCGGCGGGTTGCTGTTGTGTGGTTTTCGACAAATGTATCTGGTGGATACAAATTTCTGGAAATGCTTCACATTTTGGCGCGGCAAAACCAAGCAAATTTACTGATTAAAAATTATTTAAAAAAATTCGTTATTCAATTTATGTTTAATGAATGTGATTTTATGTTGGCTAACATACAAATTTCTAACCAATTTTTTACGGGTTAGCTAATTAGAAGCTTCGACAAAAATAAAAACAAAATCAATGCAATCAATGAATACACAATGATATTGGTTACCTAAGAACCCGTAATAGTTCCCTTTCCCTATTGACTGTGTTGTGCGATAACGAGAAAAAGAGGAAATATAAGGAACCTACAGCACGACGAGTTAGAATTTTCAAATGACATTATTTTACTATCAGAGCTTTGTCATTTTCTGTTGAGGGCAAGCAGCCGAAACATTTTTGTATATTTCGTTTTGGATGAGTGCACCCGCGACCCTTCAACCAACACTTTCTCGACGCATTATTGATTAGTTACAAAATTATCGTCTATTGAAAAATATGTTTAACATGGTGACTCGATTGTAGGGTATTGGAAAATGTCAAAGACTGTAACTAAAATTTTTCACACTGCCAAACAACTCTGCACGAAAGAGCAATGACAAGTCTCCAAAAGAAAATCTGTGCTCAATTTGACGAGAGCACTGCAACTGCGGGAGAAAATTAGTAAAGGAAAATTCAAAACACAAACTGAATCCCCAAAATATTGGGGGTTACTGAAGGGATATGAAAGAAAGAAGAATACTAACGCCTAAATGGGAACGTCTACAAAAGTCCATTCATGACCAAAGGCAAAGCGCAAAACGGCAAGAACGACGTATAAAGCAAAACCAACGCAATCAACACATTCTCAAAAGCTGAGACGAGAAAACCAAATCCGCTGCCTTAAGTACAATCACCGCAATTGTATTAAGAACTCTGGATGGCGACCACTGTTCAGTTGCGTGTCTGCTCAACCAACCAACCATTGGCCGCTGTCGTGTGCCAATTAATGACAATTTGAATGTTTTGAAGTCATCGCCGAAATAAAACTGCCCAACCCACCAACGCAGCTACAGCTGCAAACAACAACAACCGAGCAAAATAAAAATGCTGATGACTGAAGTCAAAGAACTAGCAGAAAAGGGAGAAGCAAACGCAACAACGAAGTCACAGAGCAAAGGGGAAATTACGGTCATTGAGGCTAAAACATCACACGACTGGTTTCTCGGTGGTCGATAGTAGCAATGCAATGATGGCTGGAAAGAGCGCAGGCGAAATTACGGACAATGTCAACGGATTTGCCTATCAATGCGGTTAGTGGTGGCCTAAGCAATGCAGACAGCGAGCAGCAAGGAGAAGGGCAAGCACATGTGACGCATCGAATAACGCTGAAACTATTTGGGACTGTTTTATAGACAACAAATGTTTAATAGTGAAAAGTTAAGAGATAGATGAAAAAAACGAGATAGATGGGAATAAATGGATTGACAGTTATTAATAATAATAATAATTAATTGGCAGTTATTAATGCAAGAAAATTTGGTTTAGACTCGCATATGCGCTGAGAAATATTAAAATTAAATATAAATTGAAATGAAATGTAAATTTTTAGATCAATTCAGCCAAAATCGAATAAGCTGAAGAATTACCTAAGCTTTTTAATTCAAAAAAATATATTCTCAAATAATTTCCTCATTATAACAATTGCTAAAAAATTGAGGAAATTTGCTCTTTCATATCAAATAAAAACAGAGTTCACACTCTGAGTATGTGTAAGGTGCTTTAAAAGCATTAAAAGGTGGGTTTAAAAGCATTTAACATGTGGCTTGTTTTACTAGAAGAATTAACTTTCTCACGTCACCAATTGATTCATTATTTTTCGGTTACGATAGCAAAATTCCGTTTCTTTATTTTATGGTTGGCCGTAAGCATTAAGTTACGGCTTTAATTGGAAATTCTCATTTATGGAGTTTAATAAAACGACAAATTTTACAGTCGGAAATAACAAATATCGCTAATGACTTAATTCCATGGGTGTGCCTATTGCTTTGGTAACCCAAAGACAGATTTAGGCAAATCAATTATTTTTATTGAACCATTTTTATTCGTATTTTGCATTAGAAATTGCATTCGTTTTGGGGTCAAAAGCGGAATTATGAACTACTATAATTACGTAAATTGTTTCTTGTTTCTTAGTATTGAAAATTGTAAAATGAAAAATTTGTTTGCCATTTTAATTGGTCTTTCATTCTTTTGGACAATTTTTTAAAACATCAAAACAATTGACTAAAACAATAGCTTTTGACTTATTCGTGAAAGTTAAAGACAACACGGCACGTCGTGAAAACGAAGAAATAGAATATGTTATTATTTAAAGTTTTGACTCAAAAGTTGAAAAATTTTCGCAATTTTCAATTTTTTTGAGCTAGAAATTTTCATCTTTAAACCAACGCTTTTCTTTTCACTATTAAACATAAATCAAAACCAATGAGAATTCATCAAATAGTCATTTTGGCACGGCGCACCATGTTGTCATTTGCAGAAATTTACCTTCATAGAAAAACAAATACTCAACCACTCTAAAAAAGCAATGCAATGGAATTTGTGCTTGTCGCACTGCAGCGACATAGCGTGACGGGACAGCGTGTCCGTAGGCACTACGTGTAATAAAAATTTAAATGAGACGAGCGATTTTCCCATTTCAAGTTTGAAAACTGTTGCTGGTGCAAGGCTAAGGTCGTCGTTGTAATCACCGTCAACATTAGCCCAACCAGAGACCCACCCATTGTATTGGTGGATTTGAGTCGCTGCTCGGTTTGGCCCTCAATAGTTTGCACTCGTATCCATGTGCTCAGTTGGAATTTGTGGCGAAATGCAATGCAGAAACACACATGCACCCAATTTCTGGCTGGCTTTTAAGGCTGGAGAAAGCGAGGAGGATGTGCTGGTGATAGTTATAGTAAAATAATGGCCACAAAGCAATTAAAATTAAACATATGCACACTTAACAAACTCTGAGAACAGTGCGAATGGAGAACCATTCATATCGTGGGTTTCTTTTGTATGTTGTGTCGGATGCGACAGAAATATGACTTTTTTCTTTCTTTATTTTTACATTACAGCACGAATAGTGTCACAATGCGAATGACAGAAACGAGAAAATGTTCAATTCAAAATACAATCAAGTATGACCATCGACCTTTGAACTACATTTTTGCAATTATTTATTGTATTTGTATTTTATTTATTGTGGTAAAATCGTGAGGGGGGAGAGCTGTAGGATTTTTATTGCAACTTGCAACATATTTGATTTTAAACGTTTGTCTACAGTTTAGAGCAACTTAAGAAAAGCAGATGATTGCGTTTCTTGGAAAAAATAAGTGCCTACTTCTAGGCTTTACTCTACTGTGGAAAACTGATCATACGAATTGTTGAAATGAAATTATTTATAGTTCTCATATGAATGCTTTTCCCGTATCTGTTTTACAAAGAAGGCGTTAGAAACTTTGCTGCATTACTCAAGCTTAGCTTAAAACATATTTACACAGTGCGACATTTTGAAAAAGGCAATGAACAGTCGAAATAAAAAAGGTACTCACAGTTATTGCTGCTCTGGAAATCGCCATCGTTGAATTCCTCTCGGTCATTGGCAACATTGGCATCACCAAAACCAGAAAAACCGACTGATGGCGCTTCCTCCAACGGTGATGGCGTAGAATTGCCGGCGAAAATATCTTTTTCATCGCTGGCATTGCTTTTTGTTTGCTCTTTTGCTGACAGCGCTTCCGGGATCTCCGTGCTGGGAAACGGATCGATTGCCGGGTGAATGGGTGGACGTTTTTGCAAGGTGGGTATGGGTGGTGAATATGCTGTTGCTTGCGAGGGCGGTGGTGGTGGTGGCATCATTAATGTCGCTTCATCACGTTGAGAAGACGCTGCAGTTGCAAGCATTTCACGTTTCAGCAGCGCTGGCACCGGTGGTGAAATCGGCACAGTTTTAGCGACTGGTGGAACCGATAAAGTCTCCGCATTCTTTTGGCGATTCATTAAAGTAGGTATTGGCGGTGATGTAATGGTAGATGACGATGGTTGTGCCGTGAAGGCCGCGTCATCTCGTTGACGATTCATTAAAGTTGGTATGGGAGGCGAAGAGGAAAGCGTTGTCGAGGGTGTTGCAGCAGCATTCTTTTCGATTTCTTCCTTCTGTATTGTGGCTATCGACGGTGGTTCTGCTGCGGTTGGCAATGAAATCGGCAGCGTGTCGTCAATGTCCATTGGTTCCATACTTTCGTGTTGGTGCGAAAGTTGCTGCGTCGGCGATACATTAAATGTGCGCCTATTCTCAAGACTTTTATTTAAAGGCGACACAACAAACGTGCGACGTGCCTTATTAGAATCATTCAGACTAGCTGGAAAACTCTGCATTTCAGTTTCAGGTAACGTTCCATCTTCGACTTTGGGCTCGGATGTAGCGGTAGCACCAACCATGACAACAGGTGCACTGAGCGAAGTGCTTTCATTGAAGGTGTTGTTAAGTGCAGCATCTCCATTAGTTGTGGTTGGAAACATGGCGCACTTATCGCTCAGTGGCGTACAAAGATCGATAGTGCTATTTAAGTTAGCCGGTGTTACCTCAACCTCGCTCTCCACCTCTTTTGGCGGCGTGGTGGGCACAATTTTTATTTCAGTCGCCACCGACTTCTTACGTTCAATTTCTTTGCGCTCTGTATACTCGGATTTTTCCAGAAAAGCCATTTGCTTTTCGACTACCTTTGTGGGTGAACGAGGAAACTCCTTCAGATCGTTTGAACATCGTTTTATGGGAAAACCGGGCGAGCTGCATGTTGAGCTCTTCCTGCTGCTTGTAGTCGACGCGTTCATTTCCGTCGATATGTTTACTTTGGAAGTGGTTTCCACTAGGGATTTTTGGGACGCCGTCATTTCCGCCGGGGGCTCCTCAATAACTTTATTGGGTGCATTTTCTTTGCAATTTTCGGCGCTAGTATTAAGCGATGATGTAGCCGACACTGTTGTGTTATTTGGTGCGGCCTCAGGCATAGGTGACGTTGTCTCCAGTTCATTGGTGCTACTGTCTATTTTTGTATCCTGCAACTCACACTCACTAAAGTTGTTCTTTTGTGAACGTTGATCAGGGAGTTCAACACTCTTGTTTAGCGAAACCTCGTGCTTGGATTGGTGTATTTCTAGATCGCTATCAGTTGAGACAGATAGTGAGTTCCCATTGGCAATAGCCGGGAGTGGTGAAACCTTTGTTGAAATGCTTTCGCCGGCATCGTTTTCCAAAGTGTCTATAGACTTGTCGCTGTGGTCACTATCGTCCCAAGTCTTTACGACTGCTACAGATTCCTTTACAGGTGAGGCACCTACACTATTAACATCATTTGGAGACGGCTTCTCAACGGCCTCTGAACTACTTTGAACCAAATCCTCCTGGGTGAAGCTTATATCAACATCCATAGGTTCATCGTCGAATGTTACATTTACCAAATACGGACTCATTGTTTCTTGACGTTGCTCTAGTGGTTTCACTTCCGCTACGACCAGTGGATTTTCCTCTGGCAGCTTCGTACCATCTTCTGCAGCAATGGCAGGAATCGAGAGCTCCACCCGTTCTTCCGGCTGCGATGAATAAGTTGCGTCATCAGCTTTTGCTCCATGCAGCGGCTTCTCCATTGTTGTATCCAATGGATTCGTAATTGTATTGGTGAGTGTGGTGTTACGTGAATTCGCGGCACTAAAGAAAGCGTCAATGCCGGAGTTCTCAGCGTTAAATTCATCTGCCATATACTCAGAGTTTATATTCATGACACCATCTTGATACGATTGGCACTCGGCGAATATTTCACTGTCTGATGAAACGGCCGTGTCGGTTTCGTTCGGTACGAACAGTTCCTGGTGACCTTTATTGTTGGTATCTTTAAAGCAAATAATAGTGAAAAAAGCAGTGCAAATAATTATAAAGGCCAATGTGAATATGATAGCGATATGGCATTGTGTTACCTTTTTGCAGTATTGAATTGAATTGTTGTTGTTGATGATTAATATTTGCCGTAAGCGTTGGTATGAGTCCTTCCTCAAATGTTAACTTTAGGTGCTCTAAGGAATGACAATGAAATGCAATGATTAAGCGAATTGCATTGTGATTACAATTGAGATGGATTGTGCTATAAATTAATTTATTAGTTAAAGCAAGTACAGAATTAATTATGGAACAGTTTTTACTGACGAAATTCTGCGTTTTAGTATTCAACGAAAATGTGTTACATCCTAACATCCCAACAGTGTCTTGAAAAAGTGTTTTTTGCCCACCAACATTGAACTCCCATAAAAAACGCATTAACATGTAATAATTCAAATTATGAAAAGAATTATTATAAAGGAAAATAGGTGAAGGTTATAGCGTCATATTTCATGTTCAATGCTAAGCTACGTTCTCGTTTCAAAAATACGGTAAAACCCCAGACAGCTGCCCACAGATTGTTAACTATGCCAGTGCCAGTAACTATGCAAAATTTGTGAAAATTTGGCTCTGGTCGAAGAGCCAGCCCCACTCTGCATACTCACCTTCAATATTGGGATTTAAATGGCCGGGCAATTCTGGAATACTTGATTCGTCAAATTCAGTCAAACCTTGTGAGAAAGAATATTTTATAAAAATGTTATCCAAAGAAAATTAAGTGACGAACAATAATACACCATAATGGTATTTGTTGAATTATAAATGCAAGTTTTTAAACTACAAATCTGTTAGTTATTTTTCAAAATACTTGTCAGTTAAATTTAATTGATATAAATAATTGCATAGCTTTAGCTAATCGATACGTACCCACAAACTTGGTACAAGCCGTATTGACGCCCGTGCTGTGGTTTAGCTGAAATGGTAAGCCGTCGAATAGTCCAGCTTTCGATCGCAGACTTTGCAAAGTGGCCTCCTCAGTGGACGCGGCATTGGCTGCTGGTGCCATGACTGCTGTCGTGGATGTCGTAGGTGTGCCTGGAGTGTCCTTGGCGCGTGAGGGGGGCGATAACTTCAAGCCAGCCGATTTCGGGCTCAGCTGTAAAGAAAAAAAATTTTTTGAATTAGATTGAAGAAAATTAAGTACATAGACATGGAAAAAATGGTGTGTGTGACTTGTAAAAAAATATATATGCCAAATTGAACTGAATTTGCGTCAAGAGGCAGTCGGCAGTGAAGCAGTCGTAATGATGGGCACGAAATGCGCCGCTGCTTGTTTTTACGCTGGCAGCCGCATATGTAAATATGAAAATAAACAAGATAACACAACACAGCAGGTGTAGTGCAGCACGAACATGAACTTAACATCCAAATCACGAACAGCGAAATCTCTGAATATGTGGCACGTTGCAACAAGTGCATTCATAGGATGCAGTGGCCAACAGCAGCGCCAACGACGCAGATTGTTAATATATAAGTATTGAAATGGTTTTCTTAATTTGTATTTTTAATTTTCTCGAAATTGTGTCTCTCTTAAATTTATGCAATTCAAAAAGAAAACAAAAATTTATGTTTTCTGTGTGAATGTGATGTCTGCGCCACATTTAAAGGTTGTGTGTGGTGCAGCGCGATTGTCTGTCTGAGTTTGTGGTTTTCTGCAACGAAATGCAATTAATGTGCAAACACCGATGCGCCAGTGGCGTTGGCCGAAAAGTGGGCGCGAACGATGGCGCATTTTGTTGGCTTTGACTGGTGCAAAATGTGCGCCTAGTTTTCCATTGTTTTTTTGGTTGCTTTTCATAGTATGTACGCGCGTGTGTGTGTGTGTGTGGACGGTAATTTGTCGCCTGGCATGGGAAAATGCGCACAAAATTGAATTAGCACAAACGAGACAAGGTTAAAGTCAGACAACGTTGCGGCCGCCGGCTGACCAATACTGCATAGAATCCGGTCGCAGTTGCGGAGCGTTGCGGCCGCACAAACGGATGCGACACACAAGTGACAAATACGAATGAGGGCGAAATGCGGCCGAAGCGAGTTGAAAACGCGCTACACTCATTAGAAGCGGACATTGCTGATTGTATTCGAGGAATTTTGTACAATTTGGAACACAGGAGAAACTTCAGTTGGAATTCGCACAGTTGATCTGATGAATGTATAATGTTGTTGTAGTTACCTTTCGATTCATGGACATAACTATTTACTACTTTCGTTATCGCCACTTTTTCAAGTCAGAAAATGGTTAAAACTGTCCACCCAAAGGATTCTTTGTGTAAGAATTGATAGACATTTTGTGACTGAATTTTTTCTTCTGAGAGCAATGTTTTTTAAATTAAAAAAACATAGGAAAGCTGCTTTGTCAAAAGTACATTTACAAGGAAAACCAATAATCAATTTATTCAAGTAAAAATCTTGAGTATTGAAATTTTACATTTGTGATCAAAATGGGAAATGATGTCACTTAAAAAGTTGTTTTGTCAAATATCCACAGATCCACAGACAAATGTTATGATAGAAACTCAACATAGAGATACTATATTCTGCACAACTTTAAATAAAAGGACACAACAAGACAAAAAAAGCTCCCAACTCGCCGTTCGGAACGGGCATAAAACTCTAGGTCCCTTCCACCCGCGTACAAATTCACACGCACAACACGGGTGGTTGCCGGAAGCTAGGCCTTAGTCTCGCGTAAGCGGGCTGTCGTGTTAGTCAATTATTAATTATTACACAACAAGACAATAGAAGACAAAAAAAACACCGAACGTAAAGCGCCAAACATACTCAAATAAGCGAGAGCGCTGGACGGACAAATATCTAATTATATTAAATTGAAAGCAACAAATGTGCAAAAACAAAATTGAATGCGTAAACAGTTAGTGGCGCTGCCGCTTAGCTGTTCAATCGATCAGTAGAAGCACATATTCAATAAATATTGTCTCGCGACGTCGAATGTCCTGCGAGCAGCTGCAACATACCTCAGCTGCCGATAATGCAATCGGCGATGGCGTGCAGATTGGGCTCTTGTGATTTTCAGTGGCAGCGTCATCGCCAATTGTGGCTTGATTCAGACTGTCGTTGATCTGTATGAGCAGTTCCTCGATGGTGTTGTTGGTGGCCGAGTTGGAGTGCGTCGAGCTGCTGTTGCTGTAAAATTGCGGTAGCAATGCAGACGGCGATGCGGGTGGTGAAGGCGAGGCGCGTATTGGCGTCGCAATCGGCCGAAACTCGTCGGATAGACGCAGCGCGGCGGCGATACAATGTCCGTTTTGTGGTGGCGACGCGCCACGTCCGAGCGGCGATGGCGACGTTGGCGATCGCGCGGAATTGTGCATTTGTTCTGTTGTGGGCACCGTGTCGTTCAGGACCAGACTAATTGGCCGCTTTATGAGATTCGAAATGAAATCCATTTCGTGGCGCGTTTTCAAACTTTTATGCCGTAATCGTAATATCTTATTTGAGGGCTCTTTCTTGGCCGCGTCAGTGCCGAAAAATGTCTGGCGAAGAGAAAATTCTGTGACACGACCAATGCGGCGCGCCGTGAATTTTCCTCTGTTGGGTTTTCGCTCGGCTGCCTGTTTCCGCTCCGCTTTTCTTTTTATTCAACACGCATGATTAGTTTTTGTCTTCGATTGATTTGGCAAGTCGTACGCGACAAGCCAAATGCGCTACAATATCTTTAAATTCCCTTACGGTTTGAACGCAGAAAATCGCGTAACTATCGAAACACGGCGAGAGAATGAAGCGACACGCTTGTATGCGTCGCTGACTGCTCCAACTACTCCCCTTTTACGCTTTTCTGATGACTTGTAAAATTAATATTCTTCGGTTATCCTTTTCTGTTTTCGGCAAACGATCAAACTCAATTTTTTGTTGTTGATATTGTTTTCGAAAAGTTTTCCGACTATTTTAACGTATTTCACTATGATTTTTACGGTTGTTCATTTGTGAGTACACAAAATTGCGTTGTGCGTGCCGCTGCAGCAATCGAAGATGAGGAAAATCAAACGCTCACGTCGAGGTGCTGTGAGGCGCACCGTCTGACCGCGGTTGGGGGCTGGCACCGTTCACTGTTGGCTGCTGCTGGTGGATGGCGGTGTCGCGATCATCGGCGCGTGTTGCTTCGCCGAATGCTCAGATACAAATTGAAAATATTTCTAATTTTCAATTTCAGTTTCGTTGGTTTGCTTTTGAGCGTATTTTGGTTTTTTTGTGGTTGTTGCTTTCGGCGCGCTGCTGTTTACAATCGCTATTACACTTGCGATCGCACGACTTGCGCGGTCGCACGACTACAAAACACAATGTGCAAATGTAGCGGTGAGATTGGTGGGTGCTCTTGATTTCGCGCCGTTATCATTGTGGGGCCGTGGCAGCGGCAGCCGCTGCTCAACTAGGCGACTCTGTTCAATTTGTCGTTTGTTTGTGATTTGCACAAACGACGAACAACGTACGAGACTGTTGTCAATGGTTTTGTGATGCGGATGAGCAATAATGCTCAAGTGTTTGTAAAAATGAGGGTGAGGAGTTCAAGCGAGTCAAATCTCTTAACAAAAAAATGCAAATTTAATTGATTCAAAAGGTCTAATGGGTGAATCTGTTAATTCGATCGATTAATTAAGTAATGAGAGACTGGAGCTGAGCAAAAGAAAAAAGTGAACATGATTTGAGGAAAACGGTAAGCAGGAGCTGACTTAACACATTGTTGACCGGCAATTTTACGCTGAAACTATCTCATGTCACCGGCTATTATTTCGTAATTCAATGTAAAATTCATTCAAAATTCAATTAAAATTCGTAATTCAATTCAATAAATTCAAATTGCTAGTGCAAGTGCAATCACGAGTTAACTCGTGATCGGTCAACAACGGTCGGGCATGAAAACACGAGTTAACTCGTGACCGGTCAACAATGTGTTAACAAATAGGTTGAATTAGCTGACGGCTTGCTGATCAATTGACAATATCACTCAGTGGTAAAAAAGGCCCAATGTGATGTCCGAAAATTTAGAAGTCGTAGTTGTTAAAGTTGTTCCTGGGATAGTCGAAAACAGACTGAACTCCGAATGGATATGACAAGTTCCTTCAGTTAACTCGCACAGACCAAGGTGTATTAATAAGGTGATGGCACTACTGCAAAAACAAAATCCCCATGTATTTTGTTAGTGCTTTTGAGTATGCTCATTGTCAAAATCAAGTCCAAACACAAGTAACATAAAAACAATTTTACCAATTTTTGACAATTAGCATGCCCATTCGCGAAAAATCAAAAGAAAATCAGAAGAAAAAAGTTTAAGCAGCTGTGTTGCCACCACTACCTCATTAATGTGCCTTGGCACAGACTTTCGAAAGTTGTATGACAAATAAGCCCAGTGAAGTATCTTTTGTAGCGCAGAACATTCGCCAAAATCCAACATTGCCCTTGTTCGACTTTCTTAGCGCTTACATTGACCCAGCTTTGTTAAGCGAAGCAACATGAGTGGAACCATTAGCCAGACAAGATTAAAACTAAATGCATTCATATGGTAAAAGACGACTCGAAAGTACTGGAGAGTAAAAATAAAAAAAATAAATGCAAGACCTGAGCAACTTCAAGGTTCAACCGAGCTACGGATGAGCATAACACTGTAAGGTTTAGAAGTATAACTGCTCAATTGTCTCGGAGGCTGTACTTACAGCTAAAATGTGAGTCCAACAAGGGGGCACAATAGATCTTTCAGGTCACAGTGCCCAACCAATTATAATAATTATTATTATACTTCCCGTAGTTCCATAGTCTCCTGTAATCTTTTGTTACACTTACCTACGCAAATTTGTACAGAGTACAAAACCCACATATAAACATCTCTTGGACAGTTATGAATACTTCAAAATTTTGCAAAGCAATTAATTGCAATTAATTTTTAACCGAAAAGCAGGATCGTAAAATTTTACACAATGAAACAATCGTGATTCTTTACAGCAACATAAAGAAGGACTTAGTTTGCTATAAACTACCACAACAAATAAAGGCGATTAGTGAAAAACTCATTCAATGTTACATCGTTGAGTATGACTTGGACACACAGCCACCAAAGGCACATAAACACAACAACTGATAAATGCACAATGACTGAGACATTCAAATGAAATTACTTGCAATTAAAGCCAACGAAATGGTAGTCTGTATTTGAACTAGGCGGCAAGTAAATCGAATTAATTGTGCAGCGGCATAAACACGAGAACGAACTTGTTGCAATAAACTGCAATGCGATTAAAGACACGACAGCAAACGGTAGCTGAAGAACACAGAATAGCTGCAGCGAATGCTTTCCTGAGCGGTGGGAGTGCCCGAGAGACTTGTGCTGCTGGCAGCAAGACGCCGATATGAATTAGCAACGGCCACAACGGCGACGACAAGAATGCACCAGAGAGCGGTGCGACGAGTGGCGTTGATGTTGAGTGCCGCAGGAAAGAGCAAGAAACAACAACTAAAATGTTAGACATCAAATGCCGGCAAAAGGGGTTTGCAAGCGCTTTGTAATTGGCAATTGGCAAATGCGAAGGGCGCGGTTGTTGACGCCACAAGTTGCTTTGCATGTTGCCGTTGCAAGTGAGGTACAAAACGTAGCAGAGGGAAATGCAACTGAAGAGTTTTGCCGCACTGACTTGCCGGCCGTTGGCGCAAAATATCACACGAAACATCTTATTTTGAGGGGCTAGGACGGCCCATAGCGAAGCAATAATCTTTATAACTATTCGAGTGGAAGGGATCTACGGACTGTTAACGATTCCAAAAAAAATAATCATTGAAATTGGTGTCATTCTAAAGTTTTCTGGTCATATGTTTTACTGTACAATTTTATAGAACTCGGTTTTGGGTTAGTTTTGAAAAAAAGGGTTTTAAATTATGCAATTTTTTTTTTTACATTCATCTTGGTCCGCAGTTTGCCATCGGCTGCTGAGAACAGCTGCCGAAAGACAGATGTTTTAGTTTACTGAGTGATTCAACGTATAAACAATGCCTAATGAAAATGATTAATAAACTTCAGTTAATATTTTCAATAAAATGAAAAATCTGTACTGCCCCATGATGATGAAAGTGTAGGTGGCAAGCGAGGTAGTTGTCAGAGACGTAAAACAGCTAAAGGTACATTCAATCCAGGCTCGGTTGTGATGCTACGCGAAACAACAATGACAACAATAATGTTTTGCTTGATCAATTAACTAATTCGCTAACATTCTTTCAGTTGCAAATAGTTTATCGAATGAATGGAATAAATGATTACACATTTGACTGTGGTTTACACCGAATCGATTTTATATATAAAAAACATAGCAGCAGCGACAAGTCTGCATGCATGTTGGAATCAGCGTTGTGTAAAATAAATTTAAATTAAACGAATACAAAAATTCGTTTCACTTGTTCAGTGTAAATATAAGCACTTGCAAACATTTCTGGATTTTTTGGGGGCGTTCTCGATTCCAAATGCAAACAATTCCTCTTCAGTCGACGATAATACTAGATTGTAACAACAAAATCAAATAAAAACAACACTTTCCATAGGGGCCACACGTCACATTGGTGGATCCGATGCCATGGCGGAGAAAGCAGCAGGAAACGCAAACCAAATTCATGCGAAGCAGTAGGCGACTAAAAATAGCAACAACACATTGTTATGGCGTCACAGCGATAACATTGTTCTGAGTCTTGTTGCACTACCAAATGCAACAAGACATTGGAAAAATAAATAAATAAAAGAAAACAGCTTGCTTGCAGATGCAGTTTTGTCTTTTTGCTGGGCACATGAACTGAGTGTGCGGCGAGAGGTGGTGGTGCCAATGTTGGGGTACATGAGGCAGTAGCAATCTCCGCATCACACTTGCGCACGTCTCACCATCCCACGCATTCACACACGCACGCACACTGACAGATGCATGCGGCAGCATTGCAGTGTAGCAAGGAAACAGTTTTGCCTGGTCGTCATTGTCGCTGGCAACTGTGTTTATGTTTTTGCTTTAAATTTTATGGCAGAATGAAATGCGTTTCGTGCAGCGTAGCGGCGAGTGCTGCTAATTTAATGGTGTTTTACTTTGAATCGAATGCAAATTTCTGGCAGATTATATTGTAGTTTTAGTGTTGTTGCTGCAGACAATTTACGATCAAGTGTGGCAGCTTGCAGCATTAAATGGATCGACCATAAATTGGGCAGCAATAGAAAATAGTTCCAGGCATTTTTGTTGAATAGAAAAAATTTTCATTGAAGCGGCAACTTTTATGTTCTCTATTATAGATATTTTTTACTATTTATTATAGATATTTTTTATGTTTAGTTAAGTTGGGAATTATTAAAATAAAAATTCATGAAGAAACATGCGCTTATTCAGTGCGTCATCTTACCGATTTCTTTAAGCATAAAATTCGAACTTTCATAGATATTGTCGAACCCGAGTCAGTTGACATTTAGGATTCTTACTGATTAGGTTAGGTTATGGTGACTGCCTCTATAAGAGACACACTCGGAGGCCTATTATGATACCACATATTTCACCCGTTTTTGAAATGTGTATGCAACACTGTCTTTCCAAAATATGTTACAGCACACATTTCAAGCGGATGGGGAAGGGGGGGGGGGGGCGGAGGGACTAAAGCCGCCTAATGTTGTTCGATCGACCGAAGCATAGGGTAGCGTGGTCCGAAACCGACCCCCTAATTGGCAAATGCAATAAAAGTGCTTTTAATTGATATTTTTTCACAAACCAAATTTTTTTTTTTAGAATAAACATTATTCTAGGTTGTAAGTAGCTTGACAAGGTTTTTGGAAACTTTTTTTTTTAAATAACGAGGTCATATTCAAAGTTTGCATATTTGTTGTTTTCAAAAATCGTGGTCCGAAACCGACCTCCCCTTTCATTCATCATTTCATTCAAATTCATCAAAATTTGATAGCACCTATTCAAGCTTAGGTCATAACGAATATAAAAAACTTGCCTTTTGATTTTTCAAAAAACAATAAAGCACTTGTAACTGAAGTTCCGTGTAGGCTCAAAAATGAATTTTATTCCTGTCAAAACACAACACGTCACATAACCACGAAATAAAATGTGTAATATGATGGCTCTCCGTCTACAACTTGTAAGTGTTGTAAGAGCTTTTAAATGCCCCCACCGACAGTTTGGGGGCAGCATGATGACTGAGAAACATGTGGAGGTCGGTATGGGACCACCGGTCGGTTTCGGACCACGCTATCCTACAACCTAATGGGTCGTTTTTCACTGCCCTAATCTAATCCTAATGTTTAGCTGTCGGTAATTAACGACTTTTACGAGCATATTTTCGCCACTAATGGTTTGAATACATTCAAGACGGCAGCGACGGCTTCGACCGTCGCCGTGTATTCAACTACGTGATTACAATAAAAGCGACAGCAACGTTATCACAATCATATTTTTGATCTCCTAAACACAAATTTTAAAACACTTCGGTACTACCGCATTCGTCTATGTCTATTTTACCGTTGTACAATACATTTAAAACAAAGGCCAATGTGTAATATTTAATTTGTAGAAATATTATACTTTAACTGAAATGGTAACAAATTTGTATTTGTTGTTCAAAGTACACCAAAAAACTACGAAAACTGCCATTAAAAATATTTAATTTGAAGTAGTGATGACAATTGTTTGGTCTTGTCGGCTGCGAAATAGAGATTAGTTCTATGTTTGGCGACAACATTGAATTGAATAATCGTCTCCATATGAACGATCTGATTCTATATTTTGACAAATGCAGCCGTGTCGCTGCCGTCGTCTGTGTGTTCGGGACATAATGGTGGAATCTTATCGATTAATACGTTGCAATGGCTTTTCTGGCCGTCTGTTAGAAAAATAAAGTGTGATTTTCTGGGTAGAAGCCAGAAGTCATTTTATCAATTTCTCTGAAGCCATTTTGCCATTAAATACTCAATTAATGCTCTAAATGGGCATAAACTATTCAATTAGAGAGTTTTCTTGGCTCACCTGATCAAAGAAAGTTTGATTTGAATTTGTATTAACGAAGTTATTAGCAAAATTGCATGCCACAATTTTTAACGACGCACTCCTTATAAATGAATGATGGGCTTGTAATTTGCAATGCAACATCCAATTGAGACATTTTCAACAGTCCCAATTGAATGTTGCATAGCAAAGAAGTGGCCAATCCATTGCTTTTCATAAGTAATATGTAATTTTAATTCGATGTATGTACATAAAATCTGCCCAAGATACAGTTCCCTTAACTAAAAGTGGACGATGGTTAGTTTTAAGCCTCGCTTGAAGAACAAGAAACTATGCACGATTATGGCAATTAAAAATGAATAATGTTTGGACCAGCCAAATGACTTTAAAGTCAATTTTACATTTCGCATATTCTATGTGAATCATTAAATGTAATCAAATATCATTACAGAGATTTTGGATAACCTATCACATTAAATGTTTACAGCAAATTGTTTGTACTTTCCAACTTGTTGCCACAACGTCTGACATCTCGTATAGTTTAGAAAATGTTCATCATTCACAACAAAAAATTCGATGCTGGTGTGGTAAACCTTTATATCATCATAACATAATTTATCATCACTCCAACAAGCATCAGAAGTATACCTTTACTTGTTGTTTTCCATTTGAATTGCCCATTGTTCGGTTTTTAAATGCACTCGACTAGCAGTTTTTGAAACATTTGTGTCACTGCGCAATATTAACACAAATATGCAGAATGACTTAATTCGAAATGTTCACACGCGTCTTTTCGGATGGCTTTCAGTTGTGCCGAAACGAACGAAAGCGTTCAGCGTCCAGCGTGTGTTCAACTTAGCGAATAACCGTTTCCGTCAAAAATTACAGCCAACTGACAAAAAGTTGGCAAAAAAGTCCAACGACAGGGACAGACACAGCAACAGGCACACACAATCGCAGCCGCAGTCAAGCCAAAGAAAAGCGAAAAACCATTGCCAGATGCACGGCGACAGTGACGATCGGAGCGAGTGGAGCGCCGCGACGCGCCGCTGCCGCCAATGAAAGCAAAACAACGCCAGCGCGCCAATGACGCTGCCCCACTGACGAGCGCGAGGCACGCTGCTCGAGCACCTTTCACCGCACCGTCAAACCGCCGCATCGCATACAATTCAACTTCCATATGCGATCGCAGCGCTTCGACGGCTATTGCCAGTGCGTTCAGCGTTCCAATCGCTCAAAATTCTGTTTACGAAAAATCAAAAATGGAAAAGTTCGACAGCCCCAACCGAGCCACTGAATAAGCAAGCGAACGAACGGACAAATGAAATATAAAAAAAACACATTTGCAACAATGCCGCCAAGCACGAGTATAAAAGAAGAACAACAACAAAACCGCCGAAGCAAATTGCGCATATTCTTTATGGCCCACTAGGTTGACTTCCCGGCCCAAATAGCAAAAGAATGTACTGTCCGGGTAGGAACCGAATATGAACAAAAGAAATAAAGCAATTTGACTTTATACCTGAAGTGCCAAATGTATCTTTAATGATACCTTGGCACTTATGCCGCTGTTAAAGACCGAAGAGCATGCAAGCCAAACTGCTGAGAGAACTCAGGCAGCCTCATTAGAATATGTCTAGCAGTGAACTAAACTATAAACCTTTAAATTGTTACAATAACAAAGAATCAGTTTACGCATTAAATATATATTTTTTTTAATCGCTATTGATAGCATCCGCCACGCCGGAGCTCAGCTTTTGCAAGTCGCTTAGTGAACAGTCGTACAACAAAAATTCGGCAAAATTTTCAAAATATTATATATCAAATATTCATATATATTATATGAATCAATAGCTCCGCATATGGAACAGAATGCAAGTGAAATTGTAATAAAATATATTGAAAAATTCAACAGAAAGTAGGCAAACGCGCAGCCATGCGACGTTGTGTTGTTGTTGGTGCACTTGGAAAGCCGCAACCGAATCGGAATCGAATTAATGGATTTGCATTGGCCGCTGACGCAGTGCTGTGGCGTTTGTTGGCAAATGTTTTCCAGCAAGCAGTTGCGGCCGAGGCAAATTATTTGTATGAACGATTAGTAGGATTGAAAGACTGAATGCAGTTGCCGTAGAGCAAACAGAATTGGAAAGAAGTGAAAAATCATTCATGGATATTGTTTATGTACTAAAAATGATCTGACTATTCAAAAGTAACCGATTGTCTGAGAAATGTCAATTGCAAGTTTGAGTATGAGACTATGATGTACTTGATCTTAGATAATTTTAACTTTGTTTTAATTAAGTTGTGAATCGGTATTACTTATGAAACATGATTGAAAGCAACTGACTTGTTTAGGCAGGCAACCAAAAATTTAAACTATTGAAAGAACTTGAAGCAATTGGGGGAAAAATATCTCCCACAAAAGACATTAGAGTTTATTCCGCTTCAACTGTTGTGATCGTGACTGATGCGCCAACAAACGTTTTTTTGGACTTCTATTTAAATCTCTCAACTACATTTTTTACATAGCTGTGATTGAATGCAGAATCATCAATCAATAAAGCAACATTGCACGTTTCGTCAAATATTAATATTCAAAGAGGATATCTTATTATTATTTTCGACGAGGATAGTGCACTGCGGCTTAAGATATCTATTATGTCCCCTTCATGCACTCAGAGTTCGTCTGTGAGTCCAGCATCCAATAGGAATATTGGGATTTTTTTCGAAACCTCTGGAATCCCAATTTGAAGCTGGTATAAGGAAATGCCCCAAGTTCTTCTTTCGACCATGCATAAGTAGAGGGTATTTTCCTAGTATGTGTATTGCAGTTTCATTTTTATGCAAGCAGAAGCTGCAACGTTCATTTTCTCTGCCAGCATGGCTGTAATAATACTTAATTCTTTGAAAGATGCATACATTCCTCGAATCTATTCTTTTTATATGACCCAATAATCGCCTTGAAATGTTTTAAACCTGGTTGGTTTTCTCAGTATTGATTCCTGATGATTATCTCGATATTTTAATAACAAAGCTCATTAGCAGTTTCCAAATGATTGCTAATCTTCTCTGAATTTATAATGGTATGTGTTAATTACATGAATTGAATAATGACCCTTTTAGATTTTAACAATTATGTTGTGCAAGTTATCTGCCTCTAATTATATCATAGAACATAGATTACAGTTTTCGTAACATTAACAAATTTTTGGCAAAGAATAGATAGTAAAATGAAAATTGAAATGAAACATGATTTGCTTTTATTGTCAGAGTTTTGGTGATCAAGGTTTAGAAGCTAAGAATAACCGCTTTTTTTGCAAAGGTGCCGAGACTTTGCGATCTGACCCCGCTAGAGTTTTCTTGTTGGGTTTTCTGAAGTCGCAGTCTAAGCCAATAAGTCTCATTTGACTGGTGCTCTCAAAGCCAATACAACTCAGACCTTTGCTCAAATTCAGTCGGATCTATGCAGCAGAAATCATTGCGCGAGACATTTTAATGTTTCCATACATAATGACAAATATGACCCTTTCAAATAAGAAAAAGATAATTTTGTTAATACCTCACACAAAAATTCGTTTTCTTATTTTTCAACATGGACTCGCCCTTACTGGAAAACCGTTTAGATAGGTTGATGCCTGAAGAGGGTCAGAAAATCGCAAGGGACTAATAAATAACTCTTGTAGGAGCTTCTCAAGCGTCATTGCGTCATAGGAACTCACATTAAAGGCTGCGACCGCGACTTCTGAAATTTTGTAATAAAGCTTAGTATTGAAAAATTTCAGACAAAAACTACAAATAAATAATATTTGCTGATTATACAGCGACTGTAAGAATTTGGTCACAAAATATTTTGCGGATAAGCATTTAATAACTTGAATCAAAACATTATAAATCCATTCTTACTTTACATAGTTTATACAGGAATTTTTCTGTACCAGACTTACAATCGAATGCCGGTAATTGAATTGACAATTGGCAATTGACTTACTGAATATACAACCACATGATTTTCTATGAGCAGATCTATGTGTGGTAAAAGCAAAGCTCCAGTAAAATGGCAGTGTTATGTGTTCAAGGCAGGCAAACAGCTAATGTAGTCAATTAATTGTAAATTCAATTAGTGCAACGCGTAGTTGTTGTAAGGCCCTTACCACATTGTTATCGTTGCAATTCAATTCCTTGAGCACAGCACGGCTGACAGCGCCTGTGCTGCTGGCGTTACCGCTGATGTTTAGCAGCTTTGGCGCTTCTACGTCGTTGATGCTGCGGCTGCTATTGTTTCCCGTTTCATTGGCGGCACTGTAGCTCATATTGACTTTTTCTTGCACTTATCCTTCTATGTAGTTAATAACACAAGCTGTTGTTGGTTTATTTCAACAACAGTCAATGTTTGGGGTGTAAAAATTGTAAAGAAAAATAACAAAGGAATCACTTATAGTTGGAAAAAATTCCTATAAACGCTGATTTCGTTTCTACAGTTTCTTTTTTCAATTTGATTTTCGCACACTTAAGAAGTGCTGCCAACTGTATGAGGCGAATTGATGGCCATTTGGCGTTGCCAAAACAAATTGGCCGTTCAACTTGAGCAAGCGCCATCTAGGTGTGAGCGTTGACAATGGAGAACTCTTCATGAATGAATGTTGGACAACAATTTTGGTAAGTCATGCAAATTGAAGCGTTTTTTAATCGTTGAGGCCTCACATACAACATTCATGTGCATTGTATTGGCCACATAAAAGCAGGTTCAGTAATAACAGGCACGAATGTTATGGTTTTACGTGGCTGCACAAATTGGAGGTTATGTTACTGAAATGTAAAGTTTATTTATAAATCAAATTCATAATGCAATATTTCTTTTTCCTCTGCTTCCTTTGCCACTTTCACACTCACCATTAATTTACCTATAATTTGATATACTTTTAAGAGTACGTAATAATAATAAATTCCAATATGAGTGCATAATAAGCTATGTATTTCCACACTCACTTCCCACCTCAAGGCAAAATAATATCACAAAGTTTTGTCTTTTTTATTTGAATTATTTAATGTTTTATTAGAAAAATATTGCTCTTCTCCATAATTTTTTCAAATTTAATCTTAGCATTTTAACGAATTTGTTTTTACTAAATTTGACCTGCTATTAGCTTTAGTCTATGCGAAAACTGTGCACTAATACTTTCGAGCTTCTCAATTACCACATATTTTACTTTTCAACGTAAAATTTGCAATGTATTGCAATCAATTAGGGTTTCAACGCTTCTTAGATATTATTCTCGTACAACTCTCTTTCTTGTTAAGGTACGTTTCGTTAAGCAAAAGATTTCATCGTTTCAATTTGAAAATTTCTCCTCAATTCGGAATAAATTATTATTAAATAATTGTAGTTGTATTTCATATTTTTGGTAAATTATATGAGATAACGTTTTATGGTATAATAGATTTGTTTTTACTACGATTAAAATAGCCTAACTGCTCCTTAAGTGTGTCTTTTATTAGACAAGTTGTACTGCTCGTTCGGAGTCAGCTGGCTCAAGTTTTGTATCAACTTCACTTACAGTGGTTAATTAAAACTGTTTAAACTTTAGGAGAATTTAATTTGCATTCGATTGATCAGTGTCGGTGAGCTACTACGTAAGTATGTATATATAAGAATGTATATATATGTTTTTAATTCGTATAACTTAGGTACACGTACTCTCAGTGGCTTAAGTTTAGGCTTAGTTAGGAATTGAAATTGAACAGTTTTCATGTATGCGAAAATAATATGTGCCAAACTAATGTTTAATTTAAAAATTATGCGCATTTCTTGCCATTCAGGGTTGCATTTAAATGAGCTCGGCTGTTACTAGCCGACAGCATCGATTCGAAAATTCGAGAACAACGCAAGCAACTTGTCTTTTGTAATAATTTGAAATGTTATGTCTACTTACTAAAACTTAAGAACTATTGCAATATTTTTATTATTATTTGTTTTTTTTTTTAAATAGTAGTGTTAGTTTATAGCGAGGCTCAATGTATGTAGAAACAGTTGATTTCGGTTTTGTGCTTAAGACATGCGCAGAGTAATCGGTTCTTAATATTTCAGTTGGAAGTAACTATTCGAGTTTATTTGTGTGTATTTTTGTGTTCTGGTTTATTGACTGGAACATGTTCAACTTTTGAGCTTTTGCATAGTGAATGTTTTGGCCCCGTTGGTGACATTTCTTTGAAGTACGAAAATTATTCGGTTTTTTGCATTATGTTTGAAACATTCATATCAAAGTTGACTTTTTGAGCGACTGATAACCAAAGTGATGGGGTCTTGGGGTTGATGTGAATTCAAAAGAAATTAAATTGTTAACTTCTTGCATATTCCAGTGGTCTTTTCGGCGCGTTATCGAATTGACATCAATTGTGTTCAGCTCGAATTACAATCAAATACAGATTCAAGATTTCAAGTTATATATCTTGTATTGGTGGGAGATAAGGTTATTATGCTATTAAATTGAACGAAAAATTGGCCTTTCAAGGATTATTTAGTTTAGTTTGTGTTTGAAAATCATGGACAGCGAAAGGTTCGAACAAGTTGATGTCGAAATAAGACTGGCCAAGTGGTCATTCATTATTGTTAAGGGTTAACTCCATACACTTTAAACTAGACTATGCCAAAACATAACCTGAGTTCGTAAAGTGTTTTTCTGTTCTGAGGCCAGAACAATTTATCATACCATGAATGAATCATTGAAGTTGTTTCTGATTGGCATCTAAAATTCGGTACACCATGACGATTGGTGTATTTGTTCTCGGTGTGTTTATAGCTGATAGCCGTAAATACTGGTTAATATTAAAATTGCTTAGCAAATTTGTTCAATATAAAATTAGTTTGTGCATTCAATTCACATGGTTAACGGTACAAGTGTAAAGTGGGCATCAATAACAACTCTTGGCGAGTTTTTGTTTTGTAAATTTGTGGCATTTTGTCTATAACAATAAATTTGTAGGTGGTGTTGAATTAACTATGATATTTCCCCACATGGAGAGGAGGCTATGGCGTAAAGAATATGCGAGTATACCTGAAATTTTTTGCAGTTTTGAAAACCTTTAATGCTAGTCAGAGAACTTTAACTATCTCTACTATGGTGTTTGTGGTATTTTGCTATTATTTTATATATATTTTTTTGATTTTTGAAAACAGTAAAACCCTGATAAGCAATAATTTGTGAAAAGAGCTCAAAGGAGAGTGAATTGTAAAACTGTAAAACTCTATAAAGTTATGCACAATTGTTGTTATTTTACAATTGTTGTTGTTGTTATTGTTAAAATACGACATTGCCAAGTATTTAGCATAAAATTAACAAATATTCCACAGTCATAGTTGTTTCTTGAGTACATTCAACGTTTCGAAACATTTCGAAACGCCGCAACGTTAGCGACCTAATTGCCCATTTGCTGGCACCTCGAACCCGGGCGCCCATTTAAATGGGCGGGCTGTCGTCGTGATTTTTAGTCGTCCATATGCCCGACATGAGCTGCGGCGGCAGATTGCAGTTGGGCGCGGGAATATGCATAATGCTCGTAAAGACGGCATGATTGGGCGTGGGACCCTTGGCGTAGGCCTTGTTATCGATGCCGGCCTCGGTGTTGGCCGACGTTAGCTGGATTTGTGTGGCGGTTGCCATGTTGTTGGTTGCGAGTGTGGTTCGCTGTTTGCTTATCGTACGAGGACTAGAGATGAAAGTGGTTAAAACACCACCAACTATTGCGAGCGAGGCGAACGCCGTTTGCGGTACCAGGTCGCCGAAGATCACAGTTGCGCCGATGAACGGAGCGCCGAGCAGCCAGAATCGCGCCCAGCATATGGTCGAGAAGGCGCAGATCTTTTTCTTCTCCTCGCTTACGAGCTCCGTGGTGCAGGTGGTGAGAATGGAGAGCGTCGTCGAAATGGCCGCCTTGGAGAACATGGCCGACAGCATGAGCAGAGCGACGCGCCCATTAACGGGAACTAAGAAAATGAAGTGAATAGAGATTGAAACGAATAAATAAAAGTAGGACGACTCATACAGTGTCTAAGACAGAAATTAGATGAGACTAGAAAAATTGCATTTATCTTTCGTTTAGCATTGAATATAAATTTATGTTGAATAACTGTTTCGATATATGACACCGTGCGACAACAAATTTTACACGCGAAACTAGTCATTTTTGTCGTACGGTGCAATATAACTTTGTTTGATAGAGAGAAGTATTAAATTTTGTATATCTTACACTAATAAAGGACGAAATTCAAGGATGTAGTAGTGTATATATTAGTCTTTAAGATATATTTTTTCAAAAAAAACTATTGTAAATTTCCAAGGATATTCAAGGATAAAGTTTTAAAAGGACATTTTCAATACCTCTTCGTCCTTTTGCACCAAAACATTAAATTTTCTAAGATTCTAACGATTTTTCTCTTTCATTTGATACCCATATTGTTATTCTACAATGCGCTCAATTTTTGAAATAATTCCTTGAAATAAACATGTCCTTGAAATTTCAAAGTCCTTTAAAAAAAATCCTGACGTCAGAGAGAAAAACTAAAACCGCAGTTTTACTACACTTGGCCCTAGTTTCGCGAGTATATCGATTTTTTCGTGTGTTTTGAAATTTTTTGATTTTTGTCGCACGGTTTAATATTTCTGCTCAGTATTATTAATAAAAACTGTTCCTATCTTAAAGAATGTGACCGCGATACTTGAAATCGCTAAACGAACTCACTATTGTATGGCACCAGCCAGCCTAGGTAGGCTATGAGGCCAGCCGCCACATTGAATAGACCCGTCCACAGCCATTTGCGCGTCGTCTTCACGATGAGGAAGAGCCCAATGAATGTGCCAATGATCTCGCACAGTCCCGCCACGGCGGTGTTCACCTCCAGGTGCTCACGACTGAAGGAGCGTATGTTGAGCAGCATGCCGTAGTACACCACAATGTAGATGGACCAGGCCAGGTGCACGCACACCATGTGTCGCACCGCCTTCTCGCCCTTCCATATCGTCCACCAGCCGGCCGGCGGCGGCGCGTCCATGGCGGTCTGCGCTTGCAGCTGTAGCTGCTGGTCGATGTCGTGCGGCAGATTGTAGCGGGTGCCGTTCACGTCGACGCACTGCAGCAGAATCTTCTTGGCGTCGAGTACGCGTCCGCGCGCAATCATCCAGCGCGGCGAATCTGGTATCCATCTGCGGAGTAGACGTAATCGGGTGAGATTTGTTCGGTGGCCTTTGCACTAACTGCTGTTACTTACTGCCATAAATAAATTAGTATCACAGTCGGCCACGAGATGGCCATGTACAGGTGCGACCAGCTCTGGAAGAAGCTGGCCACGCCCGGCAGCAGTATAACACCAATTGACCAGAATTGCTCGAAGAGTGTGGACACATAAGTCCGGTATTTGCCGCCCGTTATGTCGGCCACTGAAACAAAAGGGAAATAGAGCGCTGGCGCTACCATGGATGGGTGACTACTTACTTATCATTCCGCCGGCAGTGTACATTTGCGCACAGCAGACGGCCGACAGACAGCGGAAGAAGACGTGCAGCTCGTAGGAGACCACGTGCCCCGTGAGATTGCCGCAGAAGATTTGCGTCACCATGCCGAAAAGCATCACGTTGCGCGGACTGAAGCTGCACATGCCGAAAGCATTCGGTTTATATGCGATCGAAATTTCGATTCTAAGAGCTACTCACTATTTCAGCAGGTGATTCGCCAGAATGCCGCCCGTGAGGACGCCAAACAAATGGAAGAACTGCGTCACCGATACCAGAATGTCGCGCGAGCACACTAAATCGTACTGCGTTATCACGGAGTGGAACTCGGCCATGTGCTCGAACTGCTGACAGGGTATGACGTTGGCGTTGCGCGACGTTGGCTCCTCCCAGACCTTGGGCTCCAGCTCGCGATGCTCGTAGTTGTAGTAGTGATGCGCGTGTTCCTGCGCATCCTGGTACACATTGCAAAAGTCTATGCTGAATTCCTTGTCGTCGGCCTCCTCCTTCTGCGGATGCGACACCTTGATCCAGAGCGTTTGGTTGCGTGCGCCCACCGTGTTCGGCGGCTTGCAGAAGAACTCGCCGTGACGCGGCGCCGGCGCGGTGAATATGATGCAGGCCATGAACCAGCTGGAGGGTATCTTGCATAGGAAGATGAGCAGCACGGCGCGCAGCTGCCACCGGCCCCATTCGCCGGTCGCACGCCCGACTGCGTCCACCTTCGTTTGCATCTTGGTGCTGGTTCGCGGCGCTTTGCCTTCGATGCTCGAGAAGAAGTCCTGCGGATAGAGGTTGTACTGGTGCGTGTGTGTGCTCGACTGCGTGTAGCTGTAGTTGCTGTAGAGTGCGGGCGAGTTGTTGTTGTCGATGTTAATGCTGGTGTCGGTTAGCACGCTGCCCTCGACAGTGGCGGAGGTGATGGTGGTGACGGTGACCGTGTTGCCATCAATTCGCTGCAGTGAGGTGATCGAACTGCGACGGCGACATTCGCTGGCCGGCGTACCGTAGATGCTCGGGCCGGACGACGACGGCGACGCTGTCAAATTGTCGATGCTACGTTTGCGGGAGCTGCCGATGGCGGGTGGGAACGCAGCGAGGACCGTAACGGTGGGTGTGTGGTAGACCGGCGAGTCGGAAGTGCTGTCGACGGCTGTGTAGCTGTGATGACTTTTCGCTGATATGTGATTCGGTGCAGTGTTGCTATTGTTGTTGTTATTGTTCGTTTCAGGCGGGATTTCCTCTTTGATGGGCAGCAGCGGCGATTCCGCCTGAAAGTGGACGAGAAAAATTGAGCTTGCATCAGTTGGTGTATATTCGTAGCACGTAGAAGGGGGGGAATTGAAGTTGAAGCTGAATTTGTGTAGCTTCTTTTTTTCTTCTTTCTTCCTTTTTTGTTGAATTCTCCGTAAATGAAAAGCGACAAAATGGTGAGGGCAAACATAGTTTATACAATTTTCAATTACTTTTTTCAATTAACTAAATTTTTCATAAATATTTGTATGGGTATTAACATTGGCTCCAGCAATGATAATGCAAAAGATTAGAGCAAGAAGAGCAAAAGATAATGAATTTTTTGCTGTAACAGATTTGTAAATATCCGAAGCAGACCGTTACGATTCAGCTTCGATTCAGCACAGCGCACAGTGATTCGTTCCATAGACAAAATTCAAAAAAATTATAGTCTCAGAATTAAATGATTTTGATGTCATTTGAGAGGTAAAACTCCAACTAAGAAAACCCAAAAAAATCTGTGCAAAAAATTAATTAGCGTCTGTGCAAAAGCGGCTCAAAGTTGAAACATTTTCACAAAAAATTATAAACACATATTTTCTATTTTTAGTCTATTGAGTAAAAAAAATTTTCAAAATACATGGTTATCAAGAATTTGCTAAAACTTTCCAAATAGATTAGGAAATGATGTGGCCATTTTCGCTTTTAATTTTTGTCAATATTGGCAAAGCTGAGGCCTTTACATTACTTTTAATTCAAAATATTTTTCTAAATTAAAAATCTGAAAATTGGCAAAACTTAGAGGAAAGTATCTAAAAAGTATGTGAAAGTATGTTCCTGGATTTTTTTTATTTTAAGAAGCATTCTTTCTTTGTCGGATAATGTAATTATATCCTCCGATATCTTCCGATTTAAGAAAATAATCCAATTTGAAAAGTGGTCTAAACACCTATTTTTTGACAAAATTTATTTTATTTATCCCTAAAAGTATGCAATCAGCTTGAAAAATTGAGAAAACTGCACAAATGCGAAACATACGTCTATTATTATCATTTTTATTGCAAAACTAAAGGGTCCTAAGACAATTCCTTCTACTCTTCGTAATTATCAATGTTGACGTTACCGATTAAATGTAAAATCTGAAAAATCTAGCCAACACGCTTGGTGCTATAGCTCACCAAAAATGACAAAAAGTTTAAGTCTCTGGCATTGCCAAACTACAAAAGTTTAAGAAAAACAAAATGGAGGCCTCAATTCAGCAGACCATGCTCAACTAGTATACCAAATTTTATGAAGAACAGACCACTCCTTCTAATTTTGTCCCGCGGTTGTATGGAGTCGAATCACTGTGCAGCGTAATTTCTCCCAGTGCCCCCAACCCAGAGGTCGTGCGTTCGATTCTCACTAAAGGTTTGGCTCCCGCACGTTTCTAATTTTCAAAATTTGTCCTTCTAATTATTTCTCATTGCAATCGATTGCTTTGTAATAAAACATTTCAAATGTGTTGCAAAAGTTGTTTTTCTAAATCAATTCAATTCATTAAATTCATTTGGAATTTCACCGAAGATTAGCTCATGAAATTATTGTGGGTCGTTGCATATTGAACGCAATAAGAACTGCCGTCAAAAGCAAACGTGTGAAATGTGCGCACTTTGGCAGCCACTTACGCGGCCCACACCACCAACGCGCGCCACCTAACCCAACCTGACCTGACCTGCGTTACACTGCGCTAACTTACGCTATGCGAAAACTACACAAACTCCAACCACATTCTTCTTGCTGCTGCTGCTGCTATTATTTCCTCCGCTTATCGCTGGCGAGTTCATTATACATGCAGCGCGTAAACAAGCTATGTAAATATTAACGAGTGGACGGGCAGAAGAGGGGTGCAATAAAATGAACTGCCCGCGCGAATATGCGGGTAAAGCAAATAACGGTACGTGAATTCATTAATTTTGTGAAGATCGCGTCTGCATTTAGGCGCCACAACATCTAATGGTGGATTTTCATTACGTTTTGTGTGTGTGTGTGTGTGTTGGTTGCCTTCGAGTGTTATTAAATATGAAAAACTGTGGGCAATTTTGAAAAATGATTGCGGTTTTGAAAAATTAATAAAATAGCTGGCACTTGATGGTTGCGTCCGCTCGATTACTAATGTTGGTTGCTGATGAGCGGCAAGTGGGTTTGGTGGGGCATGCCGCCAGTGTGGATGATGATGAAATTTGCATAAATATATTTTCAATTACTTTTATGTAAACACGTTTTTAATTTTTTAGTGAAATAAAATGTGTGAAGTGCCGAAACAATGCAATTAAATATTTTAAAAAATATTGTTTTAGTAAAAAAAAACTCATAGGCTGACATAAAATTTATGTAGCTCAAATTTACAAAGGAATTCACGTATTTGTTGATGTTGCTAAAGCACTTTTAAGCTTTTAAGACAATATAAAAGCTTGAAAAGTTTAAATATGTAATCTTTTAATAAAAATTGTAGTTCTAAATCAACTTAAAAAAGCAGTGTATTCATAAAAACTTATGATCTCTTAGCTTAGTAATGAAACAAAAAGTTTCTGGTTACAAACACTTTTTGTTGTCATTATTTTAACCTGACCCTGATTTTAGAGTGTTTTTCTATGAGAGCAACCACATCGTTGTGGCTGTAATAATTACTTAAAAATAAAACTTTTATGCATAACGAAAATTTGAATATTTCTTCATTTACTTCAGCCAAAATTAAAAAAAAAGAAGTATCTAAATTGAAAGAAAACGTAAAATTAAAAAAGTTATCTAATTTTTTCAGCTTCTTCTTCCTTTACTATTTCAAGATATACCATTAAAAAAACGTGTATACTTCTCTTCTCTAAACTTAATTATTCAGTTTATTAATTTCGTATTTTTCCTAAAACTTCAAACTATTCTAAGGAACAACAAAAAATGTATTCTTGCAACCATAGAGGATGCAGACGTCCACAAAGTAGCATGTTGCCATATGGCAACAAAATAGCGAAAGGGTTAAGTAAGTAGGTCTTTGAGGCGGGAAATAAAATCTCCTAGAAAGTGTAAAGCTTCGCTTTGGATACAGATCATTACTCTATAGAGCTATAGCTCCTCAAGAACAGAACTCAATCTGACGTAGATATAGATTCAATTGGATAGCCAGTGCTTTTTTAAAAGAAATACTTTAAGTACTAAATAAACGATTTTAGGGGCTGCATAGCTAAAAATACTAAAAAGACCGCATAATGTCTCATAGAAAACATTTCTTTACAGCTACGTGGGTGCTGGTGATCAAAGTCGACGACACAAAGGCAGCGCACCCAAAGAATTCATAATAACAACAATAACAATAATAATAATGGTAATAGTTTTTTCAACAGCTACCAACGTTTCATATTTCCTATATTTCTTTGTATTTTTAGGTAACTCACATTATTTGTTATATAGCATGTAGAACGTTTAGTGGGTCATTTGTTTTTTTTTTCGCGTGCGTTAACTACGCGCTTAGCAAAGCTGTGCTGAGCAAAACGATGCGCAATTACTATAGAAAAAATATTGTGATGCCGCTTTATCCGTAAGAAAGTTGATCAGTGTGTCATTTTGTTGCTTGCCGCTTTTATACTTTGGCTCATCTGAATGTGTGTGAGTGTTCGTGTGTCTGACTGAGCACTCACAACTCAATTGTATTGCACACATTCTCATAACTATTACTTTTTCGCGCCAAGTGGCTTTCTGAGTTTGTAGCTGTGTGGGCGGCGGAAAGCGTGAAGAGGTCGCCAGCCAATGGGCCGCGTGATGTGAACGCCCACATTATGTGATTGATGGACCATTTGGCAGGATTTATAAATAATTTCGTTACATTTTCTTGGCATCATCACTGTGATTTGGGTAACGTTAAACGTGTGAATGTAGATGCAAATTTTTTTTGTAAAGTGTTGAAATTTCTTCTGGAGTTTCTATTTTTTTATATAAACAAATTTACTTTTCAGGCAGCTAAGAATATTCAAACATTGGATTCTGCAGTGTAAAACTTAACTGACACATGCCACTGATTGAAATTTTAAATCTCAGCACTTGTCTAAGTGTCCTAAGCTATTAAAGAATTCCTTTTTATTTGACTGACGTAATAATGCAATAGACAAACATTAAATTCAATTAGTAATAATTCAACTGGTAATAATTTACATAATAACTAGGAAATTTACACTTCTTTCACTTTGTTTGACAACAATGAGCCTTATTGGCCTGATTTAGGAGCTGCCTAATTTATCAAATGTTATCTGATATAAGCTACAAATCAGTTATTGTGTGTTATTGAATTATTGATACATAACACATTTAGTACACACATACATATGCATGTATGTGTGAAAAAAGTTTTCGTTGACGTTAATTTGACATTTAGACAAGGTTACGGTTAGGAAGGGGAAGAGTTACTAAATTTCTGTTATTACTTTGATAAAGCTCCTGGATATTGAAGAGTAAATTGTAATAAAAGATTTGGCAAGAATTCGTTATGGTTTGCAGAGTTTCAGAGCTGTTTGACAAGAGATGTTGTTATAAATTTTATACCGTTTTTAAACTGTCAGCATTGTCTGTCTCCAAAGCTTCGGAATTAGTGATTAGGATGAATTAAAATCTAAAAAAAACTATGATTGCGATAATAATTCAGAAATAAAAACCAGATGAATCAGTTAAATCAGATATGGATTAAAATAATTACCAGTGCCCAGCGCCGTTTCCATATCATTTTTGTTGCATCTTTTGCTTATAAAAAATAAGTTTTTTCGTTTCTTAACACACATTTTTCTATTTAATTTTTGTTCTTCTACTTGTACATAGTCACGTACGACATAATTGCTTGTCCTGATTCATTGATTAACTGATTCATTATCACTCAACCCAAACCGATGGAGCTACAAACATAAAACTTTAAACTGTAGGCACACCTTGAAAAATGAACTTCCGCTTAGACGGGATTTCTTGAAATTCGGGTCCGAAAGGGCAAAACATGGGTTAAGGTGTTGTATGAGAAAACGTGATTTAATAGGACTATTCGTTTTATACTTGGTGAAAATACTCTTAATCAAACACAGTTCTAAATAATTTTCAACTTCCGAAAATCAAAATTTTACGAGGTCAACAATGGGTTAAGGTTCGTATACATAAAAACATGAACCGATGGGCCTATTGACTTCAAATATGGTTAAAGCATTTCAATTTAGAAATAATTAGATACATATTTTTCATTTTTTGAAAGTAAAAATCTGACAGGATCAACGACGGGTTAAAAGTTTATAAACTGTGAAAAAACATGAATTAATAGGTTTATTGTCTTCATACTTGGTGAAAATATTCGTAGTGAGAAATAATTCGGCACGTGTAATTAACTTTTTCGAAAATCAAAATTGAATGGTGCCAACAATGGCTTATTGACTTCAAACTTGGTGAAAATACTTCAAATAAAAATTATTTGACATATATTTGTAAATTTTTAGAAAATTAAAATGTAATGAGGGCAACAATGGGTTAAAAATCGTATACGGGAAGACTACGAAAAACAGCATACACCGATGGGCCTATTGACTTCAAATATGGTGAAAATACAAAAGTCAAAGTACGAAAGTCAAATGAGAAATAATTAAACAAGTGTTTCTTCATAAAAATCTGACGGGGCCAACGAAGGGTTAAGAGATACCTAATCAATTGGGCCCATTGACATTAAACTTGCGTGCAAAGCCGCTGGGCGCTGCTAGTTAGTTAGTCTATAAGATTCATTGCTCAAAGACAGATTTTAAATAAATAAATGAATAAATTGGTGAAAAAGCAGTGGAGACACGATTTCATAGTTAATATTTCATCATCTTTGGATACATAGGGACTTTGAAAACCAGTGGGAAATACTGAAACCACAGCTCCAATCACAATTAATGACAGTTGGCTAAACAAAAAAATTGGAAAAAATATCGCCAATAAGATGATATTTCATAGCACATATTTCATGACATCATATTTACATTATATCTGGGTAAACAAACAAGCGACACTGTTGTATTGGGACTTTGAAAACCAAAGGGAAATTGTGAAACCATCTTTTCAACCACAGCTTGCGACAGTTTTTTGCTGTTTGCGGATTGAAAGATTGTTTATTCGATTTCATTAGGAACATTATATTGCACAGAAAACTATATATTAAAACAATTATCGAAAGAAATGAGAACTGCTTGGCATGCAATTCTTGAGTGTATTTTCATGTTGATGAACATTCCCCTGCATTCGCAAAGCATTTACGCACGTAGGCAGATTAGTTTGAAATCATAAAGAAATCACATAAAATGCGCGACGAGAAGCCGGCCCCTGAATAAGTGCTTAATGCCGTTATTATGAACAGTGCAGTGCGTTCGAAGCACTTAAACCTGGTGAACATATCAGAGAGAAGGCCATCAAAGCAATCCTCGCGAAAAGCCGAAGCGAGCGCAAGCGAAAGCGGAAAAGCAATAACTGAATTGTTTATGTGGGCACAGCGGTTCCCCGACAGGCGGACAGACGTTTCGCGACAGCCATTCTGTGCAACCCAGCTCAGTGTCTATTGTGCGCCTGGCGGAAGATGGTAAAGGCAAAGTTGAACGAAGCAACAGTAACATCAGCGCAGAATGAAGTGAGGCAGACGGCGCTGGCTGGGTTCGAGATTCGACATGTTGGCGTTTAACCGAAATTGACAGCGGCGGCGGCACACTCTGGCATTCTATGTCCACTTAATTTTTATGACTTGGGTCGAGTGACGCTACCACTTTAGCCGACTTCGTGCTTTAGCTTTGAAGCCTCCCGTTCCCGGGCAGGAAACCTTTTGTTTCTGCTTTCATTTCTGTTTTCTGTGCTCGTGTTTGCTGCTGTGCCACAGGTTTGTGGCCAGTGCGAAGGTCAGTTAAACTGTGTGGATGAGGCGGCACTTTGGCTGGCTGGTAAGATTTAACAACTTTTTCTTATGGCATAAAGTGATAAGACGGTGAAGAAAAATCATTGTCAGCGAAATAACAAGCGCGGAAAAGACAAAAGCGCTAAAAAAGACGAATTCAAGGGCGATATTGATAGGATGAGGGTGAAGGTCGTAACGGGTTATTGGCAGTACGGTTAATTTGTGCTGAGGAGACCATTTTGTTTTAATTTGTAATTAGTTCTTATTAGTTTGTTTAGCGGCTAACGGTTCCTCCGAATGTAGCGGCTAGTGCGTTAAATTACTGGTTGTAGAGTCATGGGTTCGAGTCTCGACGCATTGTGTACGCATTCAGTTATAAAACATTTAGTTGTGGCCAGTGTTGAAAATTGGTTTGATTCGAAATGTATTAAAATCTTAAAAAAAATATACGAACAACAACATTTTTTTCATACATTGTTTACATTTAACCCTAATTCCCATAATTTTAAAAGTAACCTAAACCCAGAACTGTGACTGTCAGGCTTATATGAGCTAAATTACTGAAAACATTTGTTTAAAAAGTACAAAAACTGTCTAAAATGTTAAATTTATAAATGCAATATAATTATAATATTATTATTACATAAAATAATGGAATCGAAAATCTTTTGGATTTATCACCATTTGAAATCTTTAGTGAGACTGTGAGGCTCACTTCTGGGAATTAGGGTTAATGTGAACATTTAATGTGCGAACCAAACTTACACATTTAGACAATTGGCAATTAATTCTTACTGACTATAGACTATAATTAAAATGATGATTATTAGTGATTAAATAAATTATTTTTAGTTATTATTGTTAAAATTAACTATTAGTTACAGCAAACGTGACCACTGTACTGTATTTATTTTCAAGCCATTAAATGTCAGTCGGTTTATTTAGGTCTGTTCTGCTTCGCTCTCAAATATGTCCAAGGCTTATCTCCAAATTAGCAAATTATTATACCATTTTTTTGCATCTCAACGTGCTTTGAGCATTTTGTAATGCTTTTGTCTCTGTTGTTGTATTTAATATAATAAGAAGTTTTGCAATTGTTGCCACGCGCAGCCGACATTGGCCGGAAATTTCACTCAGCGGATATGCAGAGGCGGCCGCCAACGTGAAACGTGCAAATGCTCTACCTGTGTATGCCATGTATTCTTTTGTCTGTTGTTGTCGTTGTTATTGCTTTTCCTCTTCATTTTCCGCTTTGCATTTGCTTTAGCAGAGTTAGGATTGGCATCAATCCAGCGCTATTTAAATACACAGTCATTGTTGTTGTGCGACGGGTTCGCTTTGTGGCGCGTGTCTGTGCGACTGTCTGTGATTTTCACCATTTGTTGCCAACTTTTAAGTGGATTTTCGCACCAACTTAAATTGATTGATTTTTCAGTTTTTTGTCGGTGTTGGAGTCTGAGAATCAAAGTGAAATTTTCAGCACCGCGAAAAAGGGGAAAATGTGAAAATGTAAAAATTCAATTGCATTCAGTTTGTAGGCAATCGTTGAACAACTTTGCTGAAATTGCTCTATAACTTTGTTATTGTTGTTTCGCGAGCGTCATCAGTGCTGCGTGCCAAGTGCAGCTTTGAGTGTGTTGACCTGCTATCTGTCGCCGATCGAATGTGTCTGCACTGTTGCAGATTCTATTTCAGTTGTCTGTTGTCACTTGATGAAGTGCATTGTTGTTTGTGATTTTGCTTAGTGTTAATCGACAAAATCAGGGTTTTTCGTTTTTATCAAAGAGGAATTGAAAATATTGCAAATACAAACACATAAACACACCATGCACATATACGAGTACATTACTCCATCACGTCATGTGGCTCGTGGCGTTCTTCTTTGCTCGAGTGCGTTCGACGTCATCGAGCAGCACTGTGGTGAATGAGATGCGCGTATAACGGGATCAAAGAATTAAATTTATGTGTATTGCTGCCAACTGATGCGAGAATTCCCCAGCGTACTTTTGTCACATTCCAACACGTTGTCTGATATTTTTGGCATTGCTTGCTGTGTCTGCACGTACAGAATGTTAAATATTCTTCAGAAAAACATGCATTGCCTGTTTGGCTTGGAATAACTAAATGACAATTTAACGTCATTGAAAATGTGTGTTTATACATTTTTTTAATGAAATTAATTAATAAAATTAATTTAATACATTGTTGTTCTATTTCTCAAATTCAATTTACTTTTTTTTATTATCTGTGGCATTACCAAATTTTTGACATTAATTTAATTAAATTAATTTGACAAAATAGGACAACAATTTATTAAATTTACAATCAACTGTTGAGTTTGATGATCTCTGTAAGGAATTTAATTTAAATCTTCTATTTTTTGTACTAAATTCAATTATTTCATTCGAATTGACACGTTGCAGTTATAGCTTGGCTTCAACTTGGCTGCATTTTGTTTGTACTTTCGCCACATTCCGTCGTCGTCCTGCGCAAACTGCTCGACTCAAAGTATGCTAATTGCTTATTGTTCATGCCCACGACTAGACGACGACAAGGACATTCCATAAAAAGCGGGCCAAGGCGCGTTCGGACCACAGCACACTGTCCACACTCATTAGTCGACTACAACTTTGTCAAAGTTCAATGTACGCTAAAAGTTGGAAAATAATTTGCTTAATAATTTGCAATTCGCTTGATTAAAAGTTACATGCGGTTAATTGAACAAGTGCTGAGTTTTGCCAGTTGACAGTTGCTGCCGTTGGTCTGGTCCGAAAGGCAACGACACCCAGAGTGGTCGCCAAACTTATGGTTTTATGGTTAGCTGGCAAAGGACATGCGACGAAGTTTGACCCATTTTTGGCGCAGCGAAGCGAGTACTAAGGTTTACGTTGGTAAAACTTGACGAAAAGTACTGCAACGAAAACAAACCGCAAGAGCTGACAGAATTAGGTTAGATTGCGCATTCAAAACGAAGCAAAGAAAAGAAAGTGCAAAGCACTGGATAGGGCGGGATGGGATGATGGAATGCTGCAGCGGCCAAAAGCGGTCAAATTAAGATGAGCACAGTTGGCGTTGGGTATTTGCATATTCAGGTTGAAAGTGAGACTAATGACCGGCAGTAAGCTATGTAAACATTACAGTAGTGCCACGAGTATTTTTCGTTGCGCGCTGCTGACAGCGGCAGAAGTATTGTGCGCGGCCGCAGGTCGTGGTATGTGCGTTTGGAATTTAAATGACCACGAGTGCGGAAGTGTCTTAATAAATTGTATTTACGAAAATTTATGTAAGTAGAATTAGAACTCTAGTGAAAAATCCATTCAAAGTAGGTCGATGAGGTTGAATAGGAAGACCATGTTTTCAATGGAAGAAGCAGTATTGTTATTGCTTAGTTTGAACAATCAAAGAAGTACACACAAAGTAGGAACGTGGAAGGGAGAGTTAAATTATTGGTAAATTTTCCAAACTTTCAACATATGTATGTACATGGAGACGTTATAAAGTAAACGTAGAACTCTAATGATATACCCATACATTTCAATGGAAGCATCAAGTAAGCACAATAAGCGGTGTTGTTATTGCTTAGTTTGAACAGATAAAGTAAACTTAAAACATACATGGAAACGCTATAAAAATGTAAACACAATGTAAGAAATTTGTAGTTTAATAAAGACAGTCATACATTTTGCAAAATTTAATCTTCTTTAGACTAGAATACTGCTTTAAATGCAAAATTTATACACTGCGGAAGATAAAGGTTGATAAATAGTACTGCAGAACATTTAACCCTTTCCGGAAATTTGTACGATATATCGTACAATTTTTTCGAAAATTTTTTATTTGACAGCAAACGCACTTTTTATGGAACGGCTTTTTAATGTTTAAAAATATAAATCATAGTAGCCGTAGCTACACAGTATGAGTGCGTTTTGTAAGCAGCTTTTTGCAAGAATTTGAAATTAGAGAAAAAAAGAATTAGAAATTTTTAAATATGTAATACTTTTTGGTACCAAAAAGCGAAACAATTTCAAAGTTTGAATCTCAGTTGATTTATTGAACTTACTAAATATAAAATTTTTTGCGTCTAAATATTTTTCCCGAGTCTTTAAAAAAATTGTACGATATATCGTACAAATGACCACAAGGGTTGCAAAGCTTTGTACGATATATCGTACAAATGGGAAGCAAAGGTTGCAAGTTATGTTTGCATTTTTTTAAAGTTATAGCTTTGGTAACAGATTTTTTGCGTTTGCTTGCCTGCCACGCCCATCTGTAAACTACGTGACTAATAAAATTCGACTATTCCGCAATTTTCGATTAAAAGTAAGAATTACTAGACGAGTTTCTGTATTACTGGGCAGACACAGGTTATGTAAGGTTAGACATGCGTACTTGCCACTCCCACTACGATAATAAGAATGGACTATATTCAGTACCTTTCTGTAAAACTGTACGAATTTTTAAGTGATTCTGTGTTTTATTGAGAGGAAAAGGCCTTTGCAACAACAAGAACGGTTATATAAGGCCGAATAAATGTGAATCAATTGTTTATATATATAATTTATATAACTTTCGATCAAAATGCAATCACGTTTTGATTTTTTGTTGTAATAATTTATGTTTTCAAAAAACTTAAAAAACCGAAACCAAAAATTCATGAATTTTTACTCCTTTGCGGACCATTGTACGATATATCGTACAAAATTGATGAAGCTGTAATTTTCAACCAAAATGATTTTTTTGAAATTTTTTTTATTTTATTGCTAAAATGTTCAATAAGTGTCAATATTTTGAAGGAAAAATTGTTATCTCAAGAAATGTGGAAATTGACCGGAAAGGGTTAAAACGAACAGTTGAAAGTAAAAGATAAAATTACTAACCAATTTGTTTTACGACAATGCCAGACAACAGACAATATTTTCCTGATATGACTCGTATTTCGCATACATTTAACTTCAATGCAGATTACGTGGCGTATGCGTAACAACAATTTTCGTTTCTAGTTGACTATAAAAAATTCATCATACGCCACGTATGCTGGAATTTACTGTACATGTCGCTGTTACTGTTCTAGCTTTGTTGTTGTTGAATTGATTTTTTTGCAGTTTGAGAAAAATTTCAAAGTGACAAATAAATGCATAATATGGCAGCGCCATGTGGTGCTACCAGCCGTTGCTGGCATTAGCTGGCTGTGTATTTGTATTAGAGCACCGGCACTTAATTCGCATTTAAAATGCATGTCACACATGTGATACTCAACATGTTTTGACCTCGACTGGAGGCTAACATTGAAGAAGAAGAAGAAGAAGAGAAGCGTACTTAGTTAAATATGTTAAGCTGCGTATTTGTTGCTCGTCTATCGGGAGTAGTAACACTTTCTGGTAGCTGATGCTGCCTCTTTTATTTTTTTCTCAGAAGTAGGAAATTTTCACGAACTTCACTGAACCGTATTTATCGGCACGTTGGATTTCTTCTGTCGAGAGATTAGCCGAAGCAAATTTCCTGCGTGTGTGCGTCTTTTTTGTTCCCTTGCTGCTAGTTAGAGTACTTTATTCTTTTATTTGTAATTTCCTTTCAAGGTTTTTCTTCTAATACGTGCTTGTGTTTCTTTGCCTTCTTATATGGTACCCTATTTTTATTTTTGGCTTTATCAACTAGTTTAGTTCCCGTGGGCGTACTCAGGTATGGGCAGGGGAGCCAATATTCCTCTAAAAATTGAAATTCTATTTTCTATATATCTATAGAATTCTATATTCTATTCTATTCCATATTTTAATTTCTGAAATATAGTTATGTCTTGCTCCTCCTAAATTTGTTCCTCGGTGCGCCCATGGTATTTAGTTCCAAAACGTGTTTGTTTTCTAGGCTGCAGTACACAAGTTTTATCTCGACTCGACGTTAAAGAGAACAAATATGAAAGCAAAGACATTTTTTGCATCGCCAGTACATTTGCACTTATCGGCAACGAAATTCGCTTATTATTCAAAGTTAAATGCTTGGATAGCTTGCTTTGGAAATACAGTAAGCTTCACTTCACTCTAGTGAATTTTAAGCTGAACTGAACCTCATTCAACTTAACCTCATAATCTCATGGTTAACAATATTCTTGTTGTTGCTATAGTGGACACATAGCTTCCCATCCAAGTAGTCAGAACTTTGTCAAGAAAGCCAATTAAAACAAATTTTTAAATTAGTTATTCAAAGCAACTAGCAACATTCTTGAAATAATCACAATCTTTAATATTTTGCATTGTTGAATTTTTCTTATAATTATTGCGTTCGATATGTTTTTGACCTCCAAGTCAGCTTATTTTTTTCGGGAGAGTATACATAAATTGCCAGAAAGATGGAAAAATTAGTAGCTAGCAATTGTATGTGCAATGTATAATATTTTTTCACAATAAAGCTCCAATTAAAAAACAAACAAATTAATTCACATTTCCAATATAAAATTTGGTACCATTTTTGGTCAATACCCCTTAATCTTCTTATTGCAACAGTTGCAGTTTGTTGCTAGCATCCTAAAATATTCAATTTAGAAATCAATTTGTTGAGTAACCATTACAATGTTTGGTTGGTTATTGCTGTTAGTTTTGTGGGCAAACAATTTATTGCAAGGACAGAAAAAACCTGTCGCATCATCATAATTTTTTTATAAACGTTCGCTTTGTCAGCGATTTGCCGCACACTTTCAGGTACAAAAACACTTTCAGGCCATAAAACAACTTTCGGCTTGAGATTCACATGAATCGCAAAAGAAAAATATTGTAAAAAATGTCTTTATTTGAGTTTTATTGTTGTTGACGAAATTTTTGATAGGCAGCTGACAGCGCAGAAACGCAATGAAAGCAGCTCCTGCAGTCACTTATTGACATTGGAAAAAAGTAAATAAGTGCCATTTATGTGCAAAAGGTGACGAGTTTCAGACAGGCAGCGAATTTTGAGTGCCCTGATTGAGCTAATATATGTTCAAATGATTTTCCAATACAAATTCATACAAATATTTTGTAACAATAAGCCAATTATTGTGCGCCACTTGTAAATAAATCCTGGCATTCTACGTTAAGAAATTAATGGCAAGAAAAATAATATGGAATTTATTTTCCAAATGATGCACTTAAAATTTATTTGCTTTTGCTTTTGAATTGTGCTACTAAAATATTTGACAGAGTAGAAAATGTTTAAAAGCATTCAACAGTGGGAAATGTTGTTAACTTTAACTATTTCTTAGATCTGCCACTCAACTGGCTGCACTCAAAGCACGCACACTTTGGCGTCCAGTTGAGAGGTTTCCCTCTCTAAGTCAATCACTTAGAGTTGTTTATGAAACTGAGAAGGTTGCAGAACTCCAAACACATTGTAGAACCAAGCGGGGAAAGTGACCACCGGACTTTATGTCTTTATGTTCTTCTCGCCTTTGCAGCTTCTGCAAAAATCCTTTGAAAATGGCCCCAGGCTGGAAAACAAAGTCCTATGGGAGCTCGACAGCAGTTCCTATCTGGTTTCTTTTAAAATAAACTCATTGCTTAGAGCGATTCAGATTAAGATTGGGAAATACCAATCTTGCATTGTACCGGAGGTACCGTTCGTGATCAACTAACAAATAATGAAGGTAATGTCGATATTAGCAAAAGTTCTGATTGATTTGCTTCATGATGCCATGCCGGATTGGCTTATCTGTCCTGAGTTTTCTGGAATGTCTTTGGTTGCTGTTACCAGCACAGGTTTAGTTGTAGCTGGTTAAAAATCTCGCTGAGAGATCTGCTGCAACTAAAAATATGTCCTGAGCACAAACTGAAAAGTTCCAAGAGCGAATTTGTTGTCTAAATAAGAATATCACTTGTGCAATATTTTTAGTAAGGTACTCTTTAGCGAAAATACTTATGTTTGCTTTAAAAAACTTTAGAAACTTTTAACGTTTGTGTGCCAGGACACTCAATGAACCACAACCTCACTCGTGTGCACAAATGTAAGTTAATTCATATTTCTCTGAGGTTTAAGAATTGACTAAAGACGACGAAACGAAGGCAGCCAAATGAAAGTATTTGAATTCTTTGTATTTTGTTGCGAGGTTGCGAGCTGTTGTATGTATGTATGTGTATGTGTGTGTGTATTGTCTTTCGCCCCATCTCGTCAAATTGTCTGCATACTTTCTAGGCTCAATTTGTATATCACATATTCACAAGTTGCCAAACAATGCTAATCACTTCACATAATTCGCTCATAAATTGAGAAGAAGAAAAAGTTAATGTTTTTCAATGTTTTGCAAACACTTTTATGGACTCATTTTATGAGCAATGCGTGTGCTACGTTAATTTTATGGGCTGCATCTGCAGCGCTGTCTGACGGTGTCTTTATTTATTTTTTTCAACCGCATATTAAATTCTTGCGCTTCAGTGTCGCCCTCACTTTCCACGCTTCAGTGTGGCCCATACTTCAGTGGATTTTTTCTGTGCCCAGATGTGCTCATTAAATTCGAAATCTTTTCGCTGCTGTCACTTAAACTTTTGACCTGATATTGTTGTTGTTTTTGTTGCTTTCATGTTATTGTCTGAAACAGCAGGGTTTGGCTTTCGCTGTGCTTTTTACTTGCGCTATGACTGGTGCTGCTGTTGTTGTTGACTGTGTGTGCATGTATAAGCACTGTATGTGTGTGTGTGTGTGCGTATATATGACGTTCTGTGCCTTTACTGGCTGATGAATGCTGCGAGTTATTTGCAACAACTACATAAAATATCACTGGCAACACAGTGGCAGCCATAATAGCGACATCCATAACAACGGCAATGAAAGCGACAGCAGTAACAACGCCAACAACAATGCCAGTTTAATTGGAAATTATCTTTACGCTTTGCTGCCCTATCATCAGTGGAAATTATAAAGACGCTGGCTGTCGGTGTGTCTGTATGTCAGCTGGGCTGCCTATTTGCTGCACTGCAATCTATACGTATACGTTTTTGTAGGTATGTGTGTGTGTGTGTGTGTTTCCATGTGGAACGAGAAGGATGAATTTCAATTACTTATGATAAGCAATTTTCTGCGCACTGTGCTGTGACGGTCTCGTGTATGTATAGAATAGTAATTATGGCCGTTGTGTGTTTGTATGTGTGTGTGTGTCTGTGTGTACAATAATCTATGTATGCATGTAACGGTCATTTTGGATGATTCCCTGTTATCGATTTGTTTATTGGTGGCTCACAGGCGACGTGCACTGTCGACAGCAAGCAGGCAAAATGGCAATATTTACTCACTGTGTGGCATACTTTTAGGTGCAAGGACAAGCATTCTTGGCTATTAGCAATAGTTTTGGTTGTATTTTGCTAGCACAAACTTTACTGGGTCGTATGACGGCAGTGAATGTTAATTGAGTGGACTCGTGCCCGAATGAACGAGACTAGCATGAAAGAGACAAATGGTGAGTGAATGAGTGAATTTGCCATTTGAGAGTTATTAAATATCATTATTCAAATTTGTGGCATTAGCCCACTTTAAAAGGTCAACTAAGTACTGGCGCAGCTTGCAAACAAGCAAACAAAAAAATTAAATTCAATTAACTTTGTTTGCATACTTTAAAGCCTAAATTATTAAGCATTTTCTAAAATGTAATAAAATAAAATAAATGTTGACAGCTAATTCCGAATAAAGTAAAAAATATGTTTAAGTGTTTAGATGTCATCTAGGAGCCTAACTTTCCGACAGTAATGCGTGTTTGTGTGTGCCTGCCACAACTTTAAAAGCTGCCGTCGCTTAGTAACCGAATATTTTATACCTCCGGCGTGGGTAATGTGAGAGCATTTGGCCTGCCCGTAAGCAGGCTTTGCGTGGCAGAAAATGCGACATTTTCAAGTAGGGAAAGGAAAATGTCAATGACATAAAAATCTGTAAATATTTTTTTAAATGAGTTTAAAAAAAAAGCATTGACTCAAGAAGCACAAAGAGCTAAGGAGATATGACCAAACGAATGATAGTAATTTGCGGTTGGAAAGAAATATTTGGAAACGTTGAAGTAATGTGTCAAATTGAATGGCACAGTGCCGTGAAATCGAATCCCCATTCAATTGTTATCGAATATGGACAGAAAGACAACTACTGTGCTGATACATACATATATAACATATTTGTACATACGCCGCTCTTGGATAGCAGTGACATATTTTTCTGCTCAAGTTTTTCTATACAGCTATATGTATATATATATACCTCTTCTCAAGATTATAACCGCACTAGATTTTTATAACATTTTTTTTGTGGGTATGAGAACATATTTCTACTTTTATCGGAACATAAGCTTGTTGATAACAATTGTTGTATATAACGAAAAAAAGCAACAATAAGATTCACAGAGAAATATAGCATACGAGAAAGACCGCTGTTGTGAAATTATAACCGCAAACGAAATTGCTTAACAAATCAGAAAAAGCAGTTTATTTTTCCCATTCGTTTGCAAAATGTCACATGGTAAAGAGTTGACAAAGCGTGAAAAAGGTCAAATCGAAACATCTTTTTCAGGAAAAAAAGGAATTTTCAAGAAATAAGTCGCTTGTTTGGGAGAAGTGAAAACAGAAACATGTTCTCATACCCCCAACAAAAGATATTAACCCCTCTGTTACTCTGGAAAAAACACGAGCATGTGACCATTGTACTTGAAATGTACAATGTTTAGAGATTTAATTTATAAAAAAATTTCAAAAAATAAAATTTTTGGGATATTTTAATATGTGTAAGTAGACATATTGAGAAATTATATAAAAATTAACAAAAATTAATTATTCGGTTTTCCGCAGAACAAAGGTGAATATATTCGGATGGCGCGGAGGGTGAAGCAATGATTTCTTTGACTGGGTATCTTATTTTTGGTGAAGGCACGGCTTAGGATAATACTAATAGGTCATACTATTCCATTTCTATTGTTGGCATCCTTTCTTATCGTTAAACAAAAACAAAAAACAAAATGCCAGAAACATTCATCCATGAGCCTCTGAAACTAAAACTCACACATCTCGCATCGTATCGACCAATTTCATGCATTCAGCACAATGCACAGTGATTCGATTACATACAACCGCGGGACAAAATTAGAAGGAGTGGTCCGTTCTTCATAAAATTTGATACTAGTTAATCATGATCTGCTGAAGTGAAATCTCCATTTTGTTTTTCTTAAACTTTTGTAGTTTGGCAATGGCTGAGACTTATATTTGCAATTTTTGTCATTTTTGGAAAGCTATAGCAACAAAAATACACTGACTAGATTTTCCAGATTTTACATTTAATCAGTTACGTCAACATTGATAATTGCGAAAAGTAACATAAATTGCATCGGGACCCTTTAGTTTTGCAACATAAACGATAATAATAGATGTATGTTTTGTATTTATGCAGATTTTTCAATTTTTCATGCAGATTGCATACTTTTAGGGATGAAAACGTAAATTTTGTAGAAAAATAGGTGTTTAGACCACTTTTCAAATTGAATTATTTTCTGAGATCGGAAGATATCGGAGGATGTAATTACAGTATCCGACAAAGAAAGAATGCTTCTTAAAATAAAAAAAATTCAGGAACATACTTTCACATACTTGTTAGATATTTTCCTCTATGTTTTGTTAATTTTCAGATTTTTAATTTTGAAAAATATTTTAAATTAAAAGTGAAGCTTTTACTTCAGCTTTGAAAATTTTGAGAAAATATTAAAAGCGAAAATGGCCACATCATTTCTTAATCTTTATTGAAGTTTTAGCAACTTCTTGGTAGCCATGTATTTTTACAATTTTTTTTTACTCAATAGACTAAAAAACAGAAAATATGTGTTTACATTTTTTTGTGAAAAAAGTTTCAACTTTGAGCCGCTTTTGCACACACACTAATTAATTTTTTGCACAGATTTTTTGGGTTTTATTTAGTTGGAGTTTTACCTTTCAAATGACATCAAAATCATTAAATTCTGAGACTATAAATTGTTTGAATTTTGTCTATGGAACGAATCACTGTGCAATGGCTCATAAAATTACTCTAAGGTCCCATTTGTATAATCACTCGATGGCACAAAGACCAGTGTTGCCAATACCATGAATTTTTACTCACATTCAGATGACATAAATTTAGTCACTGAGTCGAAAAGAAAGCCACTTTGGAGAGAAAAGGTATGACACTTTAAAGATCATTTTTAATCGAAAATGACCCTAAAGGCAACAGAAGTGTTAATAAAAATCGATTGCGGTTATAATTTTGAGACGGGCTGTATATATACATATACATATATATACTCGTAAGCACTTCTGCCTCAGTTTAAGCACCTCAATTCATTCAAGCCTTCACAAGCAACAAAGATAACTTGGAAAGCGCAAAAGGTGAAGCAAATAAAAAAATGAAAATAAATTCAACCAAATGCTGCCTATGTAAATATATTACCTAGAAGGCCATCGAAGCCCGGATCCCAAATGCACAATCAAGCGTAACTATAAAATTGTGTGTGGCCATTTTTGTGCCACAAAGCGCCGCAAGCAGGCTGCCAGTTTTGCCTTTTAATCAGTTTGCAAAGCAAAGAAACAACCAATCGAACTGTCGGTGAAGGGATTTTGGATTTGCTAAAATCTGTTCTGCAACTGACACACTCAAGCACATATTCACCCATATTGTACATAAATAAAAGTCCTTGAAACTAATTTCGCCTAAATTTAGTGCAATACACAAAGCGTAGAAATATGGCCAAAAGCTGAAAGCAGCAATGCGCCGTGGCTGGCACGAAGCGTGTTGACGAACGGAAGCAAATTTTAGTGATCTTTATTGTCATTGCTGTGCATGTTGCTGTCATATTCAATTAGGCTGCGGTGGTATTTCTACTTAAATATTTACTAACTAGCAGTGTGACCAGGTTACGAAAAGGAAACCAATGGAATGGAATGGAATGCTTTCGCGAATTCCCAATCGGGTGAGAGCAGATCTAACATTTGTTCTTAGCATTTTGCGTTGAAAAACGCAGTTTAGCTTGGCACACTGCAGTGAGGGGGGGGGGGGGCGGGAGTAAAATCTCTAGAACGAAATTAGTGAAACCAATTTCGGCATTGATTTTCTTTTAAGGTTTCCTCATTACACACATGACGTAAGATTTGGGTTCTTTCCGTTTCTTTTCTTGACTGATTAAGCCTTTTCTTATTCCTGTTCAGACAGCCAAATAAATTGAGAAATTGAAATCAGGGACCGTACCGGTTATGGTTTTTATCAAAAAAGTCAGATTTTAACTGTTACCATTTAACTTTTATTTTTCCCGACAAAAATAAAAGTAATTTTGTGCCTCTTATCATTTCAGACAAAAATAACTGTTACTTTTGACTTTTATTTTATCGGTCAAAAATAACAGTTATTTTGTGACTTTTATTTTTTCGGTCAAATATATCAGGCAATTTGAATTTTTCAAATTCAAAGGCCGTTTGACCGATTAAAAAACTAATGATAACATTTTTTTTCGTCTCACACGTCTTATAGCTCAGAATGTGCGGTCTGCTGAGACAAAAACATGGAATTAATAGTTTTTTAGTCGGTCAGCCGGTCGGATCAGCCTTTGAAAAAATTCAAATTGCCTGATATACTTGACCAAAAAAATAAAAGTCACAAAATAAATGTTATTTTTGACCGATAAAATAAAAGTAAAAAGTAACAGTTATTTTTGCCTGAAATGATAAAAGGCACAAAATAACTTTTATTTTTAACTTTTATAGTAAAAGTAAAAAATTTAAAAGGCGTTTAATATTCGTGAAGCTGACGCCATTACGATCATAATGGATGGTATATTTGAAAAAGTCGACCGGTAATTTTTTCGTTATGCCTTTTTGAATTGAAAATTGTAAAATAACAGTTATTTTCGGTCCCTGATTGAAATTAGTTCTTAGTTGTGTTTATCGCTTTTGCTGTTCACACACCTCAATTTAGCTGATATCGAAAATGTTATCGAACATGTTTTTGTTTCAACGGAAGAAATGTGTTTTCTGTTTATGTATAAAAAAGTTTTTAAAAACATTTATTGAACATTTAGTAATATTGATTCAATATCCCTACTGATGCACACAATTTTAAAACTAAATTTCAAAGAAAATAAATTTTTGGTTTTGGTTCCGTCAATTGTGAATGAATTTGTTTATCGATAACAGCACAACACAGGGCTGCATGGCGTTAATTAAGCTTAATTTGTAGTAAATTTAGCGCTAATTGCAATTAGTTAAAATGAGATTTTAGTACGAAAAATTGAGTTAAATTTAGAGCTTAATTGAAGATAAATCGAGAATATACCGTAATAGCGCAATTTAGCTTGCTGTCTGAATAGGGTTTTAGGCGTGTGGCTCAGAAAGTATCTCTGTGTTTGGCGCCTTTAATAGGTCGGCGTTGTTTGCTGTTGGCCAGCGATGCCTGCCTCACGGAGCACCTGCAGTGTGCACGTGTCCAACGTTTGTGTGAGCCACAACGAATGCTTGGCGGCTCGGTGTGAGAATGCTGAAAGTTTTGCCACTTAATTTGAAATGTTGTCGAAACTTTTGGCGCCTATGGTGGCCGGCAAATTTACGCAACGTGGCCTTTGAAGTTTGGTGTTGATTTGTATATTGCAGCGGACTGTCGTTGCGGATCGTTGCAAACATTTCCTAACGTTTAGTATTAAAATCACGCACTTCTATTTTTGGTTAAGCGGTTTCGCATTTCTCTTCATTTATTTTTAGTTTCGCTGCCAAAGTGTGGTTTTTATTGACTTTATTTTGTAAGTTTCCTAGTTGCGTCCAAGCGACAGTTAATGCTTTTTTACAATATCGCGCATTCGACATATTTTCGCTTCATAAATCTGTACAAATGTAGTAGCGTGTGCCTGTGTCGATATGTCTTTTCGATGCCAAGTCATTTGTTAAGTCATCGAAGTTGTGATATTTTGTATTCGAAATTTCAATATACATCTGCATGCTAGGACACCGCGTCTGCGAGTGAGTGTGCGTGTCAGTGTGCGCGTGCAACCTAAATGTAAATCTATTGCATATTTGTGTCAACTTGTGCTTTTTATTGCATTACCCCATTTACGCCCAGAAGTCTTCACCAACTTTTTTTTATTTTTGTGTTGCTTTTGCTTCTTCTGTCTCTTGATTCGTTGGCTTTTTATTTATGTTACAATAAAATTCCAATTCAAATAAATTTGTTTTTGTGTGTGTTGGTTATTGTTGCCATCAAGTTTCGTCCTTAATAGGCAGCAATTTAAAATCGTATTCAAACATATACATTCACAATTTCATCAAATGGCATTATTTCGTTCTTTTTCGCAAATACACACACACACACACGTAAAGTGCAGAGCCACAAATACAAAAACCATTTTGACTTTGACAGCTGGAAATTGAAATTTTATTTCTTTCTTCATGTTGACTTGGCCATGACAAACAAGAATATTCAAATCTGATAAATTTGTCGAATTAAGAAAAAAGAAAAAATGCAATTATTGTAAATATTGAAAGGCGATTTTTTTGCGAGCAGCCGATGTGCCTCAGTAGTTGGTGCGTTCGGTTGCGAATCTGAGTACTGGATAAAAAAAAATACACGGAATTCAATAAAAGGAAAACAGTTCAAACCGAAGCGCACACAAGGGGTTTTGGGGGTTCAAACCTCTCCCAAATATTTGCATCTTGCAAACATTTTGGGTGGCAAATATGGTTTGAACTGGTAATGGGATCAAAAGCTGTGCACGGAATCCCCCCAAATAAAATCCTTTGTGCGCCACTGGTTCCAATTATTCAATATATAAATTTTATTTCCATCAAAGTAATCTCCTCCAATTCCTTCAGCATTGAAAACAGTTTTCATGGGCTGATTTTGGGATTGCCGCCAGCTGCTTCCCAGATATTGCGCCCTCTAATTATTTCTTGTTCCGTTCGATGGCATATGGTCTGGTTTATCAGTAGTTCTGCTCGTACGAAGACATCACAAAATGGCTTGATTCGTTGATAGTCTCAAAAGACGACCACTTTTATGGTCAAAGTATTCGAGCTCTGCCAGAAAGTGAAAAGAAAGAAAGGGAAAAGTTGTAGCTAGTGATGGACAATATTTTGAATGATTCATTTGTACCCATTTTTTTCAAAATAAAGTTGAATTTCCATAAAAAAAAAAACCACGAGAACTTAGTTGCGCACCTAATATCACGCACAAACTGCCGGCAGATGAAAAATTAGTTTTGTTTTTATTTTGTTTTTATCAGAAAGTATTGTATATTCCAAATAAATATTGAGATGAAATTAATAGACGAAATTTATTCCTCAATTAATTAAATGTTTGTCTTAAATCAATTTTTGCTAAGCAACTCGGTAATCAGCTTTTCTCACGCAACAAGTTATTGAAAGAAAAATACGCCCACAAATTTCTAGAAACAAATCGAGTCCGAAGATAAATAATTAGTAGCCAGTTCTGATACCAATCCAGTCGTTGGCAATGGCTCCGCCCTTGTGCGTTCAACACTGAGATTGTGTGGAGTATCGAAAGGACACGAATCAGTTGGTAATCAGCGGCTAATTAAGCTCTAATTCGGTGCTCATATGTGCGTGCGTAATGTTTGGAAGCGGACAACACAAGAAGAGGTCACACAGCTATATGTGTGTAATACGGATTAGTGATTCGACTGAACCAACTTGGCTGCCAGCAAATACGAACTGCCCACGCTGCCCACGCTGAATACGTATTGGCTGCAGTTGTTTCTCATTGACGCTATTTTTATTTACTGACAGTCATATCACATTAAGCTTATTGCAATATTTGAAGCTGTTGATTTGGTAGTGTGGTTATTTTTGTTGTTGTTGTAATTGCCAATATTTATTGTAGTGAGTAGGAGTCTTTATAAATCTGTTCTTATGATTTGGCATCAGTGTGCGCTGAATTGCCTCTTGCACAGAATTTAAGGTTAATATTTTCGGATGGTTGTAATAAAAATATGAAAATTATATTTGTGTTATATTTTAAATTCGTTTGAATTGAATTTTTCATAAACAATTTGTAGCTCACTACTACGTAAATGGTTTTAGTCGCCTTTGACAAATTAACCCTCTACTGCCCCAATTTTTTTTTAAGTCGAAAAATTGTTCACCACGTAGTTTTACAATCATATAAGAAGGGAACATTTTTAAAATTCAAAAATTTGCTTCTGTGTGGGCGTGAAACCTATATAAATTTGCGTGCCTTAAGGCCGTACTGGGCACATAAGCTAAAAAATTTAACTGATGAACAGTTTCACGTTTTATTGATTACACTAAAATAAAAGTGTTTTCTAGACTAATTTTAGGCCGCTGAACACGAAACTGAAAATCAAAAAATGTTCGTAACCAGCGGTTTCGAAAAATATTCGAAAAACGAGTTTTTTCCCTGTTGTTTCAGTTATGAGCACATATCTCGTAAACGAATCATCCGACTAACACAAGCTCTCCGGTCAGAAGATAATACCTTAGCCTTTCCAGCAATATACAGATTGTCCAAATCAGATGAGATTTGGGGAAGTTACTGACGGTGAAAGTTGTAAAAAAGTGCATTTTATGACCATTTTCAGAAATCATAAATTTTCGAATGATTTTTTATGGATAAAATAAATTATTTCCTCTGGTTTTAAAATTTAGGATGAAACACATATTATTTTTTTCACTATAAAACACTTCAAATCAATAAATTACATTACAAGGTACTCACTCATAATTTTCTTGTTTTAATCTTTTAACGAAAAGTATTTTTAATAATTTTTTCTTTTCTTTACTTTTCACGAAATAATTATTTCCACTAATTTCCACGAAGTTCAAATTTCAACTGATAATAATGGGAAACATGTGATGCTCACAGCCGTGCTTTATTCAAGAAATGACAACTTAATTTATCTATAGGTTAGGTTAGGTTGAGGTGGCTGCCTCTGTATGAGACACACTTAGGCCTCTTAATGGGCCCGTTGTTTTTTTCAACATGTGATACACCACACATTTCAAACGGATGGGGAAAGGGAGGAAACATGCCCTAAAAATTTCATTAAAAAAAATAAAAATTTATGTGGACTTTTCTAGGTTTTTGTGGACGTATGGAGCAGTAGTCGCCCAGTAATTCTATTCGATAGATCGAAAAGTCATTAATATTTTTTTAATTGAATTTTCGGAATTTTTCTCATATTTTATTATGGTTTTACTCCACAACAAAAGCTGAAAAAGCTGTAATTGAGTTGATGAAAGCAAAACGCTGGCAGACGCTGAAGTTAGTTACGGACCGCCAACAACTACGTCAAAGGTCCGGGTGAGCGGTCGAATTCCCTCCGACAGCGTCACACACTCACACGTCGACGACATGTTCATTCAATATGTATGCCGACCAGCATATTTGGCTGGCTGTCAGGCAGACGTTTGCCTTTCGAGCTCTGCATTCCCTCTTTTGAATTGTTTGTTTCGCTGGCTATGTCTATGTGTGTGTGTGCGTGTATGTGGAGCTATGCGAGCAATTTTCGCTATTCCAGCCATTCGACGCATTGCCAGTGACAGTTGCCGACAATTTGATGGCATCATTCTCACTCGTATTCTCACTTCCCATTTACACGTTCTCACCTCCTGGCAGACAACAAACAATAAAAATAAGCACAAACAAAATTGCGCGAAACAAACAATAAACAATCAAAGACAAAATAAATGCACAAAAGAGCCAAAAAACTGTTGCAAAGTAATTAAATAAAACTGAAATAGATACTCGTTAGATTGACAGCAAAAGTGAAAGTTCAAAATAGTGTGTGCCATTTTCTTTCTGGTTCGCAAGTCTGCTTTTACACACGGCAACACTGACCGCAATTATTGCCGACCTAAGTTGTACATTTTCTTTCTTTTGAACCCGCTTTCTATTGATTTAAGCTTTTACGCTGGGCAACAATGATTCAACAATGCAATTCACATTCAAAAACGTCACTAACAAAAACGAATATGAATCGAATACGAATGAAAGAACTGTCAAAAATCACCCCCAGAATTGTCTGCACAGACCAGTGACGACCTGCTTCCTTATATTTCGTTTTCCCCGTCGACGAACGAAATATTACCAAACGAAGATTGCCCGAAAATTGCTGTGTCCAAAAGCAGATCTATTTACTCTGCTAAAGCGTTCCATTTTGTTTTTGTAGCTGCAGTTAATGGCGAGCTGCCTCAGGTTTTGTAGTGTGCGGCACGTCATCAATCAAAATGAAGTCATTGACACGTTCGACTTTTCGCACAACTGAGCTGTGGTGAAACTTGTCTATATTTATTTTATTTATTTTATTTATTTATAATTCAGTCAAACAAAAAATAAATTTTAACAGACCATCAAAAAATAAAGTTAAAGTTAGAAAAATTCAACAATAATTCTTAAGACTATAAATCTTGGAAGAGAGAGATCTAAGTGTGGAATGCGATTAAGTTCCGAGAGCGTCCTAGCAAGAGGAGCGTTTTTAGCGTATTCCGTTTTGCATAAACCAACATAGAAATAATTAAAATGCCTAAGAGCTCGAGAAGTGGAATTATAAATGAATCAAGCTATTCGATATGTTTAAATACATAAGAGAATTGTCAAGATGGGAGGAAAACACTTGGGTGCCGAAAAATTTGTTTGCATTCGCTGGAAAAGCGTACAACAATTTGTTCAAATAAGAGACAAACTAACAAATAAATATCATCACATAGTGAGCAGATTTTCTTATTAGGAAACGAAGTACATATCTGTGATCATAGGAAAGAGTAGCTTAAGTCGAAAATTGAACTTTGAAAACCATGTAACCAACGCATTGCTGTGTCAAAAGACTTACGCAAAAAGTAAATGGGAGAAATATTGTTAAAAAAACGGATTTTTCAAAACAGATGAAATACATTTAAGCGCCTTGGCTTTTATAGTATAGAGCCCCAACTCCACTCGTGCAATCAATTCTCTTATGTTGACTTAAGCTACTCTCTTCCGTATGGCCACAGATATAATAGTTTGTCCTGACTGAATGACTGGTTACTTCTTCATTGCCCAGCCCAAACCGCTGAAGCTATAAACACGAAATTTGATCTGTAAGATGGTATTTTTCCAAATTCGGGGTCTTAAAGGGGCAAACATGAGTTAAGGTGTTTTATGAAGAGAATACTCCAAATCAAGCACAATTCTCAACGTATTCTTCACTTTTCGAAATTCAAAATTGTATGGGGTCAAGAATGGGTTAAGCTTCGGGTAGACTATGAAAAACCCTACAACGATGGGCCTATTGACTTTAAAATTAGTGAAAAAACTTTAAATCAGAAATTATTAGACACGTGTTTGACTTTCACTTTTCGCTTCAGTTCAGTTTTTTGAAAATCTAAATCGGAAAACATGGCTTAATGGGGTTTTTTACCTCGAATATGGTGAAAGCATTTCAAATGAAAAACAATTCGACTTTTTTGAAAATCGAAATCTGACGGGGTCAACGTTGAGTTAAAAGTTTATAATGACAAACATGAACAAAAGTAGTAAAACCACTTCAAATGAGAAATAACTCGTGTTTTTCACTTTTTCGAAAATGAAAATCTGACTTGTCACCGATGGGTGAAAAGTTTATAAGGAGAAACATAATTTAATGGAATTTTTTGTTTCAAATTTAGTAAAACAACTTCCAATGAGAATTAATTCGACACATGTTTTTTTTCCTTTTTTAAAAATCAAAATCCAAAGGGGGTCAACAATGGGTTAACACTTTGTTTGGTGAAACATTATTTAATGGGCACAATGATTTGAAACGTGGGGAAAGCGTTTCAAATGAGAAATAATTAACAAATATATTTCATAAAAATTTGACAGGGTCAACAAAGCGTTCGTGATTTATTGGTCTCATTGACTTCAGAGTTCAACATGAGACGAGGTAAACAATTGTTTAGAAGTTTATGTGAAGAAACATAACATTAGATAAAATCATAAAGTGAGTAGAGCTTATTTCAATGAAGTCATAAAATTCATGTAAAGCCGCCGGACCCTGCTAGTCCAACATAAAAACAAAACGACTCTGAATGTTGATAGTTCGATTGTTTTACACTCAAATATTTGCTTTATTTGATATGCAAATATTTTATTTAGAGAGAATAGTTTTATTAATTGCTCATAAAAACCTTCTTTCTATTAATTTACAACATCAATTAACCCAGATATGCCAAAGCTGCACCAACATTTCTGGGTATCGGTTATCTAATTTAAAGCTCAGTTACCGCAGCACCTTTAAACAGCTGCACTACGTGTGGTATGGTCGGCATATCTGGGGCTTCTTCGAATCGTCTATACTCAAACACATACATATATAATATACGATAAATGTGTATATAATCATTGAATATCGCATGTCCACCTACAGCGTGTTGATTGTCTTCGAAAACTTTGTCATTATAGTTTTTTAACGTAATTTTTTATGATTTTCACTCCAGTTACTTAAATTTAATACCCTCCAAAATAAACATTGTGGTCTTGCAACCAACAACAATGCTGTACACATAAAATCTAGAATGATCCACAAAGAATAAAACTTTCAGCAAAATACTCATTTTATTAATTGTGTAAGTTCATTGAATTTTATTTTATAAAATTAAATTATGTGATCAAAGCCTCTGATTGCTTTGATACATTAGGTATTTTAATAATAAGTATCTGAAAATCAGTAAAAACATGATTATTTAAGTATTTATGTATTGCGGTAGAAGAAGCAATGATTGAGTTCAAAGTCGCTTCATGTATTGAATAATTTTGCGGAAAACATCGAAAGCAAAATCTGCAAAAGGCAAATGGTGCGCAACATTCAAGGCGTTTGTAAATATTCCTGTACTCTATGTACGTATCTACTTATGTACTGTACTGAGTGTATCTACTTACGTATTGTGTCTGTGACCATTGAATATTTGACTTAGTACGCTACGGGCTAATCAAAGTTCCTGGAAAATAATATTGAATCGCTCTTTTGTCCTTTCAAATGGCTCGACGGAGATTTGTGTGATGGCCCCATGCCGAGCAAAGGTCGCGTGGAGGGGGAGCAGGTGCTATTTTGAAGTGAACCTGTTAGGAAATTACTTTCATTTCGAGTATCATGCAATCAAGTGGCGCTTATGAACACTTAAGCTTTATGCGTTGGTAGGGAATGCAACTGTTTCTCTGTTGAGTGCGGTTGAGTGCATCGGTTGGCAGCGTTTGAGACTTGAAATTGCTGGGATACGAAAATACGCGGCAATAAATATTATGCAAAACTTCTGGTTAGTATTGAAGGAAAATTAAAATTAAAGGAATATTTAAATTAAATTTGACACTGATTTCAATTGAGACTGCGACTAAGAACTGGTGTTTGAACAGCGTTGCCATATTTTATGAAATACAAAAATATTCGCATTAACTCTTTCGCTCTTCCGTGGCCACATGGCCTCATAGACATGAAGTATATTTAACCCTTCTGTCAATGCCAAAAATTTCAACCACTTATCAATTCAAAGATACCCGGGTACCTTCATAGAATTTGTATGAAAAAAGCGAAAATAATACTGCACAAATTTCAAAAATTGTTGTTGGCTTTTAAAACAAAGCCTATTTATTGATAATTCAAGTTAAAAATATTAAACTCATAATTGCATTAAACGCAATAATTACAGTATTTCGTTCTTACGTTGTGGCATACGTTGATCGGAACAGATAAAGCTAAAGCACGAGTCTTGGACTTTCAGCCGGCCGCCGGACTCCCATTTTGGTGCTGCTGACGCTTGCAGAAACAAACTTAAGGGTGTGAGTGCTCCGAAAATTGCTTCACGAATGTTTTTAGTGTAAATATTATAACAATACAGAATATCATTTTAGGTGGCGTTCTGCTTACAACTTTTGAGCCCAATTCCATTTGAAATCAATTTGTCAACCATTATTGTTGTAACTAATAGATATTTAGAAGGCTTGAACCAGAAATACCCTCTTGCCTTTCCGCCTCAAGTTATTCTCCGCGGCCTCTGTTTGTCCTTGTGGTATCTATTTAATGTTTGCTGCAAGTAATATATGTTGGCAAGCTGCAAATAATTAGCTTATTAGCCACAACTAGCCGCCTTTTCGTACCACTTAGTAATGAAAAGGGTACAACATTTGAGCCATTTGAACGTTTACTGACCTTTGTGCTATTGTAAATGATTGATTGATGTTTGGATGGGTTGTCACCTGACACTGCTTTGCCACCACAGCTTTATTGTTCTTTGGAAGGTAAAACTCTAAAGTTGTTGTTGCTGTGAAACCGAATATCAATGACTTTATGGTCGAGGTTTATTTTTTAATACCAAAGTGAGCGAATAGGTATTCCGCAAGTGCCTGAAAAGTAAAAACGGTTATCCGATGCAAGATTGCGGCCAAAACCTTCAAAGCTGTGAGTGGAATTTTGTAATACTTTTGCTCCTACTTGGGTCTTACATACGTGGACAATTGGCTAGTATCCAAAGTAAAATTTTCTTTTCAAACGGTCACACGCCCGTGAAGTCGATGACTTCGGTCGGATGTACTGAATTCAATTTACGTTTGAAAAAGTACCTATTGTTTTACTATATTTTGTATGAAGTTACCCGGATACCTTCGTACAGAATAAAGGGGTAGTGTTCAAAAATCGGTTCTAAAAGTTATCCTGAAAATAGCACAACAGATCATTTCTGGTCTCAGTGCAATGTACCCATTTTAAATCAATCAATCAATCATATCCTGAAAAAGACTTCTTTCTATATAAGATATCTAATAGATGGTAAATTGAATGTTAGTTGAATTTTTAATTGAATACTAAAAATATCAGCACAACGTTCCTTGGACTAAAGTAGGAAATGTTTACCTCCAAAATGCAAAAGGTACCTAAGTATCTTCGTATTTACAGAAGGTTTAAATTGTCAATGACACGGATTACCTTTTTTCGTCTACTAAGTTCAATGTGCCAGGCAGAATTTTATATCAAGCTTACATTTCATTAAAACTGAATTTGCGCATTAATAATGAAATGAAAATAAAACCCAAAATCAAGTAGGGCAGTGTTGAACTTTTCATTAAAAATTATACAAAACATTAACAAAAAATGACACAATGCTGTCAGAAAAGGGCAAACTGCTAAATAAAAGCGCACTCGAAGCGGATGGGCCAATTTTATAACATCAACAAACAACGAGCAGCGCACCGAGTCACATAAATAATCATAAAACACCAACTCTTGCGCTTTGTTTGGCGTTTGTAAAGGACGCTTTGTTTGGTTTTTGTATCGCAGCAACCCATCTAAACACTTTTGGTGATTTTCGCTCAAACTGAAAGTGGAATTTCCTGTACGGGTGGGTGTTGGTTTTTGTTTAGGCCGAACAACAGCGTTCGACTATAATTCATATAGATTTTCTCAAAAAGAAAACAAAAAAAATTGAAAGCAAAATGTGTTGTTGCTGTAGGGTGGCATTGTTTTTGACACATAATTTTCACTGTTTCCTCTTCACACTGTGAAAGTGTGAGTGATATTAAATCAATCAAGCATCAATTGCGAAAATGTTCCAGTGTTGGAAAGCGAACGTAGGCCATCATTCGGAGCCCCCAACGACGAGGAGCTGTTAAGCATTCAATTCCCCGCCATGCGCAGAGATCCATTCGGTCGTTGCGCTTAAATTTCGAAGACCTTTCATTTCTTGCACATACACACACAAATAAATATATGTAAGTAAAATTGAAATTAAATTGTTTTCAGCTCTTCGTGATTCAATCGAATTTTTGCGACAAACCGCTGCAAAACAAATTAAACAGAGTGGAATAAAACCAGGCAAACCTCAAATGTGCCTCGGTCGAACGGCATGTATATGTGTGTGTGTGTGTGTGCGTTTGTATTAGTGAAAGGCTTTTCCGGCGCTGTGACGTGTTTAATATGTATGATGCGTCAGTTGAGAGTGATTATTTTTTGAAGTGATCAAAGTGCTTTGAGTTTTCTTGTTATGGCAATGAAAAAAGTAAACGTCGATTTGGTGCAAAATCAGAACCGTTTAGACACTTCAAAGGGCATTTAAGCGCAGAATTCATTCACTGCCTGCAGGTTGCAATGCCAAAAACATTCGGTTGTCAATCGAAATTAAAAATTCCTCGAAATTGCAAGTAAAATTAATTTGAAATAAATGATAATCACAAATGTTGCAGCAGTCAAGTTTGAATTGAAATATTTACTTAACATTTGACAACGATGCTCTGAAGAAATCAAAAATGTTTGAAAGTGAGTCAGAATAGTTGAAGCATTCAATTCTGTGAAGTAGATAAAAATATTAAAAAAAAAGAAATACAATATTTTGATGTAATTTGTAATATTTTGTGTAATATTTGTTAGTAATCGGGCACATAAACTAGCCAACTGGAAGATCTAACAATCAAAACAATATTGATTTTTGTTACATCTATCAAAAAGTGTCTTCAACAATATTTTGCATATTTTCTCACAAATTCCCTGTTGGCTCTGCTTCGCTTCTTTGCCATTTCTAATTTGTTCTTGTCAACAACAACAAACAACAATTGTGTCGTGTCATAACTGTAAAGTCCCGAAGGGTATGACAAATCTGCAGGAAATTCAAACAAAGCCGTTCGCACAAACTCACAAACCCAACGGAGCGGAGCGGCAACACAAGACCCGAAAGTGAGCTCGAAATGGATTAACAAATTGCATTGCACCTTTGCTGCCTATGGCAGAAATATATCAGAATTATGCTCAAGTATTTGTCAAACACATCGGCTTTGATATCTGTGCTGTACGATTCCGGTAATAAATTCAATGCCGATTTGGTGTGCTCGTAGTTTGGTCATTTGTGCCTGCGGCCATGTTTGGGGTATTTGTTTAGTTTATTCTATTTAGTCGATGTCTTTTGACCTTTGCGTTGGCATTATGCCATTCCCTGCAGCACCGCCTCATAGTGTGATGACGATGATGATGAACAGTTGTTTGTGGCTGTGTGCGCTGCATACCAATGAAAGCTTCCTAAATAAACGTTTTGTGCTGGAGAATTGTCGAACAGCTGTCAAATTGTCACACCTGAGTGACGTGATTCCTCTGAATTATTACATTCTACTGCATACGTATTTGTAAAATGGGTCATGTTGCATATAAAGACCTTGACATATTTATACATTTCCTGGAGAAATATATATTTTTAATGGTAGTTGATTGTTGACATACATACCTCATCTGTACTTCATTGGATTGTTGAAAATTCACTATTTGAGAAAGTAGGTCAAGCAGCACGCAATGGTTTAAATTTTCTTCTAGTAAAATAAAATCGATTTGCGGTGATTCTCGACTCCACAAGCTCGGCTTACTCAAGCATACGTAATGATATAATTTGTGTTTTACAGTAAATTAAATCAAAGCAAATATTCGGGTACAATTTGGTTTTCATTTTCATTCATGCTCCGTATTGTGTTTTTAAGTTAAAACTAATTATGGCAGCAATTTAGCAGGTAAGATATTAGTTGGATAATATCTCATTCCTGCCTGAGATATTATCGATATTATTTATTATTATATTATCCAACTAATATATAATTTTTGCCTTAGTTTTAGCAGTGGGCAGTGTTAGCCACAAACTCCTGCTTGAGGCAATACGAGATAAAGTTATTGAAATGAATGTCGACAAAAACGATAGAACTCTGGATATCTAAACAGATGGTGCAATGAGATTGAAAGAAGACCCAAACAAGTTGTTTATTTGAAACTGTCAAAGTGAGTGCTGTGTTAATTGATTTGTCGACACCATCTCTAAACCCATCTTTTCCTTCCCTTTCTGTACTTATTTTCTCCATATTCTGATTCCCGGTCTCGGCCATTTGCATCGTTCAACTGTTTACTGCTAATGCTTTGTCATTTGCAATTCAAGCGTCGATTAAACACGAACGATACCCTATTTAACACTAGAAAGAACGTAAGTTTCCATACCTACAAAGACTACATATTATATCCACTGATATCTCGAAAAGTACTCGTCGGATTTGGCTAATTGTAATTGTAGAACCCTAATTGTAGAACTAATTGTAGGACCAGATAAAAAAATAAAATTTATCAAAGCAATAGTTGATACAAATACTAAAGAAAATACAGATATTTAAAAATGAAATACTGTCAAAATGACCGCAACAATTCTAGTGTTAAACATTATTAGGATAATAATAAGGAAAATACGATAAGTGGGTTGAGAGCTACACTTTCTCTCTATAAGATTTCTTTGGTAAATTTTTCAGATAGACAGATAGCTTTTTGTAACTAACTCCACTCTTCTACTCGACTCTTTTTGTTTCTACATTTGAACTATGCAGCCACGACTCGTCTTTTATTGATTTGTTCCATATTTTATATTGTCGCATAGTTTCATTTACTATTGCCTCATCTCTTTTCTTCACTTCACTTGTCCTGCGCAGGATTTTCTTTAATTCGCCCCTCTAATTCCTCCTGAATCCTGTGCGAGTTTATGTTGGCTTTGTAAGGACGAATTACTTAATGCTGAATGTTCCTCTTTCTTTATTAGAGCTTTACTAGAGCTCAATGAACTCTCATTGGGCATTGATTTTGCGCTCCCTAAATCTGTCTTCTTTGAGTCACTCAATCTCGCCCTTAATTAATTAGTTACATTTTTCTCAGAGGCTTTTACCTTAGTTCATATCGCCTTAGTATGTAAGGACACTCTGTTAAATTGTTACAGTGTCTTGTTCATACATCGAACTAAATGAATAAGTAAATAATTTTATTGCATTTTCATTTTGTCTCGCCAAGTCTTACATTGACTCATCCCATCTTCTATTCTCTTGTTTCGTTTTTGTATTGTCTTGTCTTCTCTTCTTGTCCTCTTTTATGTTGTATTGTTTTGTCTGATCTTCTATTATATAGTCACGTTTCCCATCGCCTCCGGGTTTTTCTCTGGTTGCAGCCTACTTGGACCATCGTAAATTTTAAGTTATAAAACAGCAAAAATATATTGTACGAAAAACCTCGAAAGAAATTTCATTCAAATATCATTAAAGATAAATATGGTAAATAAATCGAGCTAAAATTTAAAAATTTGAAAATTTAAAAAAATTAAACCCTTTTCAATGTAAAAAGGAACATATGGCACTTCCATGTCCAATCCTCAAAAAAAAATTTCATCCAAATATTATTAAACAAAAAAAGAAACACCTACAAAACTCAGCGGCAATAAATCGAGCTAAAATATTAAAATTTTAAAATTAATAAATTTAACCTTTTTCAACTTAAAATTCTCGGTAGTAACAGAAATTAAACCAAACGTGCAGCAGAATTTTTATGACTTTAATGCAAAATAATGGGGCTTATATAAAAAAAATACCTCACCTAATTGAGTTCAGATAAAAACCATTAACCCGCTCCGACATGGAAATGAACCGGTTCAGCTAAATGTGTGTCGGAAAGAATTGATTGATTTCACATATAGCACGAAATACTCCATGGCGAGTTGGCTGGGATCATTCAAAAGTTGACTGCGAGATCGATAAAAAACAACAGAATATGTCTCTCTGCACTGACTAGACTTTGATAAAAAATTGTAAGGACAAGAAAAGAAATCATGGGTGCTGCATCTTTTTTGTTCGTCACATTCCCCAGAAAAATGCAAGATACAAATGAGTTTCTGACACACTTACATATATCGTTGACATCACAACGTGCCTAGCTGGCCTAAATGAGCTCTTCGAAATATCTACGAGTCAACACTGTGCGTCGTTTGAAATATAAATGAGGTTAGAATCCCCAGATTCAAGTCTGTTGAAATCAGCCAAAAATATTCGCATTCTTATGGATCATTATAACACGCTAGAAAACTTTATCAGGTACCGCTAGGGACCCAAGAGAGTCTAAGCGTGGCCGATATCTTGAACTCTCGGTCCTGTAATGCAGCAAATTAACCTCCATGTGCTGCACTTTGGACTAAATGCATTGTCGCTTTCTACCTTATTTGTTCTTTATTTGCTTTTTATTTTAGTTTCAGTACTTTTTATGTTCTTTTATATCTTTATCTTATATATTCTTTTTCTTAAATTGCATTATAACTGACCAAATTTATGACTGCCAAAACTCTACACATGATTATTAAAACATCAACAATTCAACAACAAATTGGTAACCCAAACTCCAATTCATATCCCTTGTCCATATTACTCATATTATTTTCATTGCTCTTAGTGCTCGTTCGTTGAAAAGGAAAATACAATACATACATACAATTGTTGTGCTGTTTGTCCTTCGTTTAAATGTTTTTGTACATTTCCTTTGCTGCTTCCTTTTCTTTTCTTACACCCTCATATTTCATTCCTTTTTCCTTTTTAGAATACGAGTCTAGTCGAAAAAAGTCGACAAAATTGTATCCTTAATAATTTAAGAACAGCTGACTTGGGCACATTTTTGCAACAACACCGTAGATCGCAATTATTTAAATGCGCTTTTAATTAAGATGAACGCAAGGCCAAGAGGAAAATTAATATTAGGAAAGTTAGCAACGGTTGGAAAAAACGTTGATAAAAAATACGAGTTTTGCCGAGTTGTGCTGGCATTGTGTTGTGTGTATGTGTGTGGGTGTATGGGTTGCATGACTCGATGGATTGGATTGGATTGTAGGCATTCATGACAGCCAACTATAACAAAATAATGGAATTAAAAAAGCGAGAAATGTAAAAAGTAAATGCAGCACTTGGTGAGACATTCAATTGTCTGCGACTGGATGATTAATTTCAATTCATTTTTTAATTAATTAGTGCGGAGCAAAGACAACGAATGAGTGTGCAAGTATACGCGTTTTAATTTGTCTGTCGGTGCCGCTAATTGTTTGTTTATATTCTGAACTAATCATTTTATTTGATGAGAGCCTCTCATATTCATCCTCATACACATCGGTAACGATAAAATAAAACGACATAAACACGTTGCGGAAACATTAAATCATGTGTAGGTTTTCCGTACATAATTCGCAAATTTGTGCAATTTGTCATTCGTCACAAGAAGCATGACAACACTGACTGGTGGCTGGTGGAAGGCGGTTGAGTGTGTTTGCTGCGCTGGGTTCCAGCCCTAATGCGCAACAAACAAACACAAAACAAACAACATAAAACGAGTCCCACACAAACCCAACACACATGACAAGCGAAGGGGAATTGAAAAGAAAAAGCAGCAACAACAACAATACGGCAAACAAATTGCCAACGAGACGAAAATAAAACACACGCGCGTAATTTATACGCACTGTTGGTCCTTCGACTGCCACCGCCCCCAGGCGCCCGTCTCTCGAGAGTTGTCTGCCGAGACGCCGCTTTGTCAAGCAGTTCTCGCCCACTTGGCTCCGCTTGCGGCTAAGTGGCTACCAGAGTTGCAGGCCTTCGCAGCCTCAAAGCCACGAATGCCAAAGTGTCTGCTGATTTTTAAATGAGCCCGTAAATTTTATGCCCGCAGCGACCAGAGTTGCTTCTAATAGGCTAAACGCAAAGCACGCCTAAGTTGGCGCAAAAAAGGCACTTGGAAATTAAGCAAAGGTGCCGCTGGGCTTTCTAGCAGCAGCAAAGTGTGGCCTTCAAGCGTGTTTATTTATCACCTGCTGTCGTGTTGCAGCAACAATTCATTTCAAGTCGAAATATTTAATGTACAATAAGTTATTTGAATTGAGCCAATGCACACTGATTCGTTTCATAGACAAAATTCAAAAAATGTATAGTTTTAGAATTTAAAAATTTGGATGTCATTTGAAAGGTAAAACTCCCACTAAGAAGACCACAAAAAATCTGTCCAAAAAATTAATTAGGGTGTGTGCAAAAGCTGCCCAAAGTTGAAACTTTTTTTACAAAAAATGTAAACACCTGTTTTCTGTTTTTTAGTACATTCAGTAAAAAAAATTGTACAAATTCACGGTCAGCAAGAAGTTGCTAAAACTTTCAATATAGATTAAGAATTATTGTTGGCATTTTCGCTTTTAATGTTTTCAAAGCAGAAACTTCTACCTCACTTTGTATTCATGTAAAATATTTTTCAAAATTAAAAACCAGAATGTTGGCAAAACTAAGAGGAAAATATCTAAAAAGTTTGTGAAAGTATGTTCCTGGATTTTTGTGTATTTTAAGAGGCAATGTAAACAGATCCTGCAATATCTTCCGACCTTAAAAACTTATTCAATTTTAAAAGTGGTCGTAAAAATACACGGTTAGCAAGAAGTTGCCAAAACTTTCAATATAGATTAAGAATTGATGTGAGCATTTTTGATTTTATCGTTTTCTCAAAATTTACGAAGCTAGGGCTTCTGCTTCAAATTTAATTTAATAGGTATATTTTTCAAAATTAAAAACCTGAAAGTTGGCAAAACTTAGATGAAAATATCTAAAAAGTATGTGAAAGTATGTTCCTGGATTTTTTGCATTTTAAGAAGCATTCTTTCTTTGTCGACTAATGTAATTACATCCTCCAATATCATCCGATCTCAGAAAATAGTGCAATTTGGTCTAAACACAGATTTTTCCACAAAATATAGTTTATTCATGCCTAAAAGTATGCAATCAGCATGAAAAATTGAAAATACTGCACAAATGCCCAACATACATCAATAATTATCAGTTTTATTGCAAAACTAAAGGGTCCCGATATAATTTGTGTTACTCTTTGCAATTATCAATGTTGACGTAACTTGAAATTAAATGTAAAATCTGAAAAATTTAGCAAACACACTTGGTGCTATAGCTTGCCAAAAATTACGAAATTTGCAAATTTAAGTCTCAACCATTGCCAAACTACAAAAGTTTAAGAAAAACAAAATGGAGCTTTCAATTCAGTAGACCATGCGGTAAACAGAAGCCAAAGTTTGGAAGAAGAAATACAAATGCTTACAGGCTTGAAAAATGCTTACGGCCCGTTACACCTACGCTAAAAATGCAACATTGGTAACCGTGTGGCGACATTGTGAACGTACCAACCTGACTCACGCCAAACCTAAACGAACTTATTTTAGTCGACTAAGTTTGCAGACTTGGCATGTTTTATAGTTTGTCTCTTCGCTTAGTGGCTAACAGTGAAAGTCACTGTCGGCTTTGGTGTCTTTTTTATGTCGCTTCAATGACAAATGGCAGCGAATGGAGTGAAAAATGCAAATAAATAATAATGAAAGTCGAAAAGGCCACTTTATATGCTAAATGTGGAAGGAGACAAAAACAAAATGTGTGACAGTGATGATTATTCTTGCTTACTATTGAAATTTTATACATAATAAAACATTTTAACTTTTTTTAGTAAAATTTTAAAGATTCCAAACACTTTTACGTTATTTAAATTACTCAAAAATCATTCATAAATAGACCTAAACAACAAAAGTCAATGGTGTCCTTGAAAGTTGTTTTCTTCTAGAAAAATTCGAACTTTCGATACTAGGTACCGCATATATTTTCTTTGATGGCTTCTCAAAACAAATTATAGTTTTTATGGGTTCATATCAAGGACACCTACCGATTTTGAAATATAGAATACTTTTGTTTAAGAGATTTTAATACTATTTTAGAGTTTTTTTCCCCGAAGATCTGGAAAAGAATTAATGAGTCCATAAATAATTCAGTTCGGTTTCAGTTAGTATTGCTTGTATGTGTAGTACTTATGTAAAAGTTATTAGTTCTACTTTATATTGTAACTTGAATTTTTATATTTTTAATTATGTCCAGAAAACTGGCATCAAATGTGGCTAAGTGATTAATGCTTTCGACACAGTGAGTGTAGTAGCTTCGAGTTTCAACTCAGTCAATAGAAAATAAATGATTCTTTTCTGAAACTTTACATTTAATCTAATTAGCGATTGAGTGCACAGTAAACTCTGAAGAAGCGTTCAAAAGTCAACATAATTTCAATATTCCTTAAATATTTGCATACCAAATGCCTAATTAAAAGTTAGCCGCTTCATTCAGAATGGAGTGATTTATGATTTATTAATTCATTGCTAAAAAGAAAGTTTCGTACTCATTTGCAGTGTTGTGTAGGTCCTTTTTGCCTACATACGCCATATATACGTACATACATACATACATAACAATTTAAAATACGCATTAATTTCAATTCAAAGCATTACACACTTTCTTTGAAGTGATGATTATCCCATTGTTTTAATGCTGTTTTCTTATTTCGGCCAGAATTGCTGCGAACTTTTGCACATGGAGCGCATTTCTAATGCTATTTGCCTACTTTGTTTTATGGTATTTGCTGGAATTAGTGGAAAAAATTGCTACAATTTAAATGTAGGCGACATTATGCTAAATTGCTCTCAAGTTTAAGCAAAAACAATGTACGTACATTTAAGTTTTTTTGTTTGATTTTAATTACTAAAATTAAAAAGTTATTTAAAGTATTAAATTTTGGAATAAAGTGTGACAAGTATATAAGTTGTTATAAGTTCAGATAAGTTATAAATCTAATCCTAATTCAAGTAGAGAGTGAGTACAGAATTATAGGTCAGAAAGAAACAAAATCTAACTTGCGTCAAATAATTAAATTGTTATTTAATCCTGCTATATTCCTCCACCTCGGGACATTCGCTTGGATTTAACTACGCGTAATTGCTAATAGAAAATAAAACACTTCAAGTATTCAGATAACTCTGATCGTTATATTTGACACAGCAACACTTTGGCTTCTTTTTCTTTAGTAAGAACTTGGAAACCGATCAAGCTTTTTGCTGATTTCTAAGAGTTTGTTCGGATGCACACGTAAATCTCATGGCCCAAACACATTGAAGCCGACACATGATTACACGATGACGTGAGCTTCAATCGTCGCCGTAAGGTGAACTACTTGATTACATTGAAAACTGCAGTAAAGGCACAGCAATCATATTGTGACGCTCTTACGCAGCTTGTGACAATGACGCATTTCGCTCTGCCTAACACGCAATTGTAGGCAACTTGGCTCAGCAACAACAATTGGACGGGCATTTGTTGGCCACAACAGCATTGCCTACTTTTAAGGGGCATTGTAATTTCGGTGGAATTACGACAGACACGGTTCGAGGCGATACTGGAAGGTTCGAGAACAAGTTGCGTCTTCGAATACGTCTTCCTGCCACGCCCACTATAATGATTGAAATCAGTTATGGTATATTAGTGCATTGATACAACTTGATTATATTTCTCAAGAGGTAAACATAGGCTTAGTATGTAAGATTGACCACGCCCACCTGACGCATCTCCATTTTACGCCCACCATAGTGACTGAAATGTACTATGCTATACATTGTAAGACGATATGGCGATATGACTATAATTTTTGTCATGATTGCTTAATTTTAAAGGCAGAAAAATTGTACTCTGTTCATGTCGAGTAATAATAACTAAACAGTTAAAGGGTTAAAGTTTCTAATGGATGTAACGAAGATTAAAAACTGTCACTGTAAGTACATTTGCTCATTACTGAAGCGTTTCGTATTTGTATCAGAAAATGGGCACATTTCAACACACGCGCACACACACACCACTTGATTGTCGTTTTTATTACATGTATGTAAATAACTCGTGTACGAATATTACATTCGTTATAGTGGAAATGAGAGGTAGTTACTCGATTGAAGACGCGCAAAATTTGATTTCCTCTTTTCAACATTCGTCAATTTGTTGGCACGTGCACGAGTGTGCGTCAACCAGCCGACTGCTTGATTGGCCTACAAAAAAATATGTCAAGCAACATGCAGTGGCGCAATCAAGTTGAAGACATGCACAACACAGCAACGAGAATTTCAGCATTTAGATCGGTTTGCAAATTTGTGCGCTTTTATGCAATTTGTCGAAATTGCGGCGCGTAGGGAAGTGCCAAATTTCCGTTATTACTCAAAAATTACCGATAAAGCACGCATTCGCGCCACATAGACACACACACACATACTTCCGCACTTACAAATTTATGTACAAGTGGGCATGAAGAGGTACGAACAAAACTGTGGCGTGAGTTTCATTAGGAATTTATGGTAAAAGCGACGTACGACACGTAGCACCAATACACTCACATGTACACATACATACATATGTAGTGCGTATTAAATATTCCATCTAAAGTTTACATACCACAACATTGCATGCATTTTGCAAACTTGAAATACTTTCAGTTTCAGTTCCGTTTTATAGTCCCCAGCTTCGGCGCGCTTGTTTGCGCGTCCTTTTCAAGGCCGCATGTCGCCAGCATCGCCATCGACAGTGGTCGTAAGGACAGGCACGCTGTGAGTACACACGTCTTGTGTGTAGTAAGCATTGCCTTGGGGTTTGAGGTGTAGCACAGAATTAGGCGCGTGAGCATGAAATTTTCTGTTGTTGTATGAACTGTGGATACAATGGCAAAGAGCACAAAACTAACTAAAATTACGAAGTGGCTATTGAGAATTGAGTCTTACCAAACATACTGTGACGATAATGCTTGCCGTCACTGTGCAATTGCAAGGCAATACTGGAATATTGGAGAACGAGTTGCGCTCCGAGCATGGCATACTTTCAGGGGCATGGTAATTTGAATGGAACAATCGTAGAGACGTCTCGAGGCGATGCGAGGTATGTTCGAGAACGAGCTGCGCTACAAGTAAACAAGTATAAAAGGCAGCCGGGTACAGCGCAGAGGGAAGAGTTTGATTTAGAGAAGCAGCGCACAGTGATTCGAAGGAGTGGTCCGTTCTTCATAAAAATTGGTATACTAGTTAATCGTGGTCTGCTGAAGTGAAATCTCCATTTTGTTTTTCTTAAACTTTTGTAGTTTGGCAATGCCAGAGACTTAAACTTGCAATTTTCGTCATTTTTGGTGAGCTATAGCCCACTTGTACAAATGTGTTGGCTAGATTTTTCAGATTTTACATTTAATCGGTAACGTCAACATTGATAATTGCGAAGAGTAACAGAAATTGTCTTAGGACCCTTTAGTTTTGCAATAAAAATTATAATAATAGACGTATGTTTTGCATTTGTGCAGTTTCCTCAATTTTTCAAGCTGATTACATACTTTTAGGGATAAATAAAATAAATGTTGTCGAAAAATAGGTGTTTAGACCACTTTTCAAATTGGATTATTTTCTTAGATCGGAAGATATCGGAGGATGTAATTACATTATTCGACAAAGAAAGAATGCTTTTTAAAATACAAAAAAATCCAGGAACATACTTTCACATACTTTTAAGATAAATTCTTCTAAGTTTTGCCAATTTTCAGATTTTTAATTTAGAAAAATATTTTGAATTAAAAGTGAAGTAGAAGCCTCAGCTTTGCAAATTTTGAGAAAACATTGAAAGCGAAAATGGACAGATTAGTTCTTAATCTATATTGAAAGCTTTAGCAACTTCTTGCTTACCATGTATTTAAAAAATTGTGTTTACTCAATAGACTAAAAAACAGAAAATATGTGTTTAAAATTTTTTGTGAAAAAAGTTTCAAGTTTGAGCCCCTTTTACACACACACTAATTAATTTTTTGCTCAGATTTTTTGGGCTTTTCTTAGTTAGAGTTTTGCCTTTCAAATGACATCAAAATCGTAAAATTCTGAGACTATAAATTTTTTGAATTTTGTCTATGGAACGAATCACTGTGCAGCGGTGCAACAGGGAGTAGAGCGGATAGTGCAATGAGTAACAGCTGCAAAGACAGTAAAGTGCAAAATTTTATTATAACTAAAGTGATAATTAATGGTGAATTGTGTTGAAGGGTTTTAGTGTGTTTTATGTTTGAGCACAAACCAGAGAAATTAATTACGCCTGCCTTGAGGCAGCAAAATTAATTTTCGTAACAACACATTTTACCATTGTTGCGCAACCGAGTAATCGGAGTAATTGCTGCCGATAAGGTCCAAGTATTTAAGACAACGCTATTATTTGTGCTGAGCAGCGACTGCTAAGAATATTTATGAACAACAACAACAGCATTAGGCTACTGTGCTGTGTCTTCAAAGCGAAAACCATAAAGCCGCGGAGCTTTTCGGCTTGTCGCACATGCTTCAATGCTCAGTGGCGTGTGCTGCTTTGCCTAAACAGCACATAAGCACAAACATACACACATACATATGTACACGTTACTGTTTGTATAGCTGCACACATACTCACATAAAGCGCCAAAGCAGATTTTCAACAAATCAAACGGAAAAAACATGGAACACATGAACGCAAAAAACAAGAAAGTAAACCAAAAAAGAAACAAAAAATAGAATTTGCAATATTTACGCGTTTGTATGGACTTAGCATTGGCATTATGCTTCAATGACTTGACACCATGACATCTGATGTTGGAAGTGGATCGATGGCGCCGCAGCGCGTGACAACAAACGGCAGCCAATGCAACGGTGCGCGAAGTGAGCAGCAGAAAGTAATGTTGTCATAATGAGCTGCGAAAGCAGACACAAAACATTTTCGGCAATCATGCATTAAGCGCGCGCGACCTTGTCACGCACGCACGTCACTGACCAGCCTAGCACTGCCCAGTTCGGCAGAGCCAAAAAGTGGGTAATTCGTATAAGCGGCTGATTCATTGCCGGACAGCGGCGGCATGACTGGCAGCTACATGCAGACAGCCGATGGCAATGCGCATTAGTGCTTTGCATTTTTTTGTGCTTACTTCGCCTTATTTGGTGTGTTGTCCGAGTTGGGTGATTGCTTTTCTACTTCATTCTTGTGTGCTGCGTGTATAATTCGCTTTAATGTTCATACTGTCGACTGTGCGTGTTAGTTATATAATTTTACTTTTTCCCACATTTTCCTCGCTTCTGTATTTAATGTGCCTATTTGTCTGTCTGTCTGCCGCATACCTTTTGTACTGTTGTAATTGTGCTTTTGTAGTATTAATAGCTGGTCTTGGTTTGGGCATTGCGCTAAGATGCATTCGTCCAAACATTGATTGGGCTACTTGGCGTATGAGTGATTTCTATTTTTGGTTTGGTCGCTCGACTTGCCAATTTTCAAATGACTTTGAGCTATTATTTTGTGTCTTGTGTATAAAAATGTCTTACAAGCCATCAACTATACTTTTTTTTTTTTAAATTTTATTTATTTATTCATTAAATAATCTAGAAATACATTATTCCTTACAGATTATGTAGAGCTAATGAGACCATTACGGTTAGTTACTATGCAATTAATTCATTTAGTAATAGCTTAAAGTTATGTTTAGAGGTAGAAAAGTCAATTGCTAAAGAATTTGAGAGCATATTTAATTCTTTTAAATGCTGTCTCTCGTTTTAAAGAAGAAAGGTTTCCATGTATACACGAATATTGAACTGATAGAACAAAACTGAGGTAGAACTTGCCAAAATGAAATATGATCCGTTTTTGTTTTACATCACAAATTATCAAATTTTAAAATTTTATTTACGTTTCGGTTATCCAGTTCTTTTTCTCCCCCCTTCACTCCCTTGAATATATGTTCTACTGCACTCCCTGTGCTTGCTCCAATTAACCGTTATTTTCTTTCATTCTCGTTTGCAGTGCAATGCTTGCTTTGTTACAAATCTAAGTACCACATATAACATTTGTATTGTATGTTAACGCTATACTGAAGGAAGTAGTTGAAAGTGGTGTACAATAGTTAAATGTTACCAGGGGCGTAGCCAAGGGGTTAAGAAGGTTTTGGGTGTCAGAACCTTTCCCCCTCCAATAGCTTAATAGCCCCCCCCCCTTAATAGCCGCTCCTTAGATTTCAATCACTCTGCATGGTATGCACGTTGCCACATTAGCAAAAAGGTCTTAAAAAAATAAGAATAACACATTTCTTTAACAAACCCGATTTGTTTTTTTTAAGTATTTTCTCAATGCGGCGTTTTGCACGATCTAAAAGCATGTCTAATGAGTGTCTTAGATTGTCGGCCGGAATGTCGTTCAGGCTATCGGTACAAGCCTTTTGGATAGCTTCTACGTTCTTAATGTCTTTTTCATCGGCAAATGCATTGTTTTTGAAAAGATGAAAGTTGCACGGTGCCGCATCAGGCGAAAACAGTGATCAGGTGATGGTTAAAATTTGACTTTTAGTCAAAAAATCAAGTATGCATCAAAGAGATGGCGTCTTTTGATAGCAAAATGTTCAGTTAAAATGCAATAAATTTATGTTATTGACATGTTTAAGTCCATTTTCAAGAATTTCAATGAAGATTTTGGCTGATCTTTGATAAATTACCGTCCAGTTTCGATAGAGTCAGCGGTGATTAGTTGGTTATTATTTATGTCGTGACAATAGTGTTTACATCGCGTGTAACAGTCATGACCTCTGCCACGGGATAAATAATCCTCACCATAAACATGGTTCATCGATTGAAATGCTACGGTTAAAGTTTTAACAATTTTAAAACAAAAGTTAATATTGACTCCTTGTTCGACGCTCATTTTTGTACCGATGCACAGTGATTCGTTTTATAGACAAAATTCAAAAAATTTATAGTCTCAGAATTTAACGATTTTGATGTGATTTGAAAGGTAAAACGTTCAAAAACGAAACTTTTTTCAAACAACTTTAAGCACATGTTTTCTGTCTTTTAGTCTATTGAGTAAAAAAAAATGCAAAAAGTTCATGTTTGGCAAGAAGTTTCTAAAACGTTCAATATGGACCAAGAAATGATGTGGGCATTTTTAGTTTTCGTGTTTTCTCAAAATTTACAAAGCTGAAACTTCTACCTCACTTTTAATTTTCAAAATTAAAAACCTGAAAGTTGACAAAACTTAGAGGAAAATATCTAAAAAGTTTGTGAAAGTATGTTGCTGGATTTTTGTGTATTTTAAGAAGCAATGTAAACAGATCCTCCAATATTTTCCGATCTGAAAAAATAATTCAATTTGAAAAGTGGTCTAAGCACTTATTTTTCATTCCCGAAAGTCAACATAAAAAATGAAAAAAAAACTACACAAATGTAAAACATATATCTATTATTATCATTTTTATTGCAAAACTAAAGGGCCCCGATACAATTTCTGTCACTCTTAGCAATTATAAATGTTGACGCAACTGATTAAATGTAAAATCTGAAAAATCTATCCAACACGCTTGGTGCTACAGCTTACCAAAAATTACGAAAATTGCAAAATTAAGTTTTAGGCATTGTCAAACTACAAAAGTTAAAAAAAAGCAAAATGGAGATTTCAATTCAGAAGACCATGATTAGGTAGGTATAATTGGTTAGCCATGAGTAGCCACTTATAGACCCTTGTTGGGTCCTTAGTGATGCCAGATGGAGATCCGTTTATGTGTTGTAGTAGTGATCCGTGAGAATAAGAGTGTTTTTGGCAAACTTTAGCAACTTCAGACCATGATTAACTGGGATACCAAATTTTACTAATGCTGTATGTAATGTTGTATGGAGTCGAATTACTGTGCGATGACACAAGCATATAATACAATACTTTCACTTCAGACGCAATAAATTTGCTTCCAGTGACCCACATTTCCTAAAATTTTTACTAAGAATCAAGAAAAAATGTAAATTTGTAATACTAAATTGGACAAAAAGTTTTTGTCTACGCCCCTGAGTGTGACAAATATCATGTTTAGCGCAGCTCTCTAGTGTCCACTTTCAACCGTACTGCAAGTCCATGTTCATTGTATTCTCCATCGCTGCGCCCCCACTTGCCCCACGTTATGCTTGTAGATCGACTCCTATAATTAAATATTTTAGGTGTATAGCATTTATTCTTGGGCCATAGACTATTATTACTGTTGCCAACAATGATTATCGTTTTTTGACTCAACTATCATTAAATCATTCCAATAAACTGTGTGTCCTGCGTCATAAACGTTTAGCGCCAACTTTAGCTCCTGCGACAATTTTCATTTCGAGCCTCTATTCATAACTGAGTTAATTAATTGCGGTTGTTGTATATCCGAGCATGTCTGCCTTTAATATTCAACTTATTTATGTAGAGAGAAAAATATAAATAGCACTTTCAAGGAAAGGAAAACCACAGTTTCCCCTCATAGTTCCGCAGTGGCTGTTTAAATGGTCATTTGGTATTTGTGAAGTGATAAATTGCTCATTACAGCCATTAAGAGTTTGCACTTCAAACGGAAAAGCTGCACAAGTCTTGAGTCAAGTATTTTAAGTGGCACTTTGGCGCGCTCGCCCTCCGTATTTCTCGAATGAAGCCGCAGCGCACAGTCAGCAGCGTCGAACTTCCAAACGAATAAGTTTCAAAGAGACACAAATTATTGCGCGGCCAATACCTGTTTGCAAGCCATATAAACTTGTCTGTATGTGTAGGTGTTTTCTGAGTAAGTGGGCCAGTGTGGGCGCAGTGGTTTTTTTTCATTTGACGTTATGGCTCAACTTTTCTAAAGTAGGCGCTGCTGCGCCAGTAATGTTGTCGAAATCAATTTCATAATTAAGGAGCAGCTGCTGCTACAGAAAAGATTAGCAATTTTTTTCATAGATTCATTGTCTATGGCGCTGCCTGTGTAAATATCATTAAATTTATTACTTTTTTGGTGACTTGCAGAGTTTTTCGTGTATGGCATCTTCTTCTAGACATAATTTAGCGCAAACTTGAGGTAAATTGTTGGCAGTTAATCACGCCACTTCGGTCTGCGCTGTTGACACTGTCTGGAGAGGCTTTTAGTTGTGGTATGTATGACTTTGTTCTGAATGTTTTAAGCCAACAGAATGACCTTTTACAAGCCATAAATCCATTCAGCTCAGTTGCCACGACACTTAAACACTGTCACCTGCTAAGCATAAAAGCTTCGAAATGTAACTAACTTCAATGTTCTGTTGATGAAATTTGCCTTAAATGTCAGCTGAAAGCCTGTAGCTCTGAAAACTTCAACAGGACGTATGATAAACATTTTGCTGCAAACCTGTACAGATATCATATTACGGAAATGGTTTTTATGGATAACACGGCGTATGATGAACACACCTCGGCACTTATACAGAGAGCGTTTTAAATATTCAATGTTTGAAACGATAAAATAAATTTGTATTTATTTTTTCGTTCTTAATACCTGCTAACTTCCATTACATTCGAATCCGAATCATTTCCGTACACAAACATCAAGCAACATTGGCGCAAACTCAGCCACCACAACGCCACCAGACAGGAGCAGCAATAGCGGCGATAATGTGCTGGCATCGGTGGCAAATCAACATCGTTTTTGCGTCAAGCAACTTTATGCTCAGCACAGCACATCGCCGCCCACGGCAGCGAGAAACAGCGCAACGTCATCGTTGTTGCCTTTCATTTTTTTTATCAATATTGCCTTTTCAATTTATTTAAATTGCCATACCTCATCGAGCGTTTTTTCTTCACTTCTCTTTACCCGCTTACAGCCCAAGCAAGCGCAAAGTTTTCGTTTTGCAGTCAATTGAAAAAGTCGAAATTCGTATAAATCTTACTTTTGGCCTCTTGAAATTCCATACAACCGCATTGGCTTGAATTTCACTTTTCTTTAATGCCACTGAAAGTGAAAATGTTCCATTTCCGCAGCGCACGTTGTTCCCTGACTTTGTAAGTTGCCGCAGCGATGCTGCGTGCGACAGCATTTTGTGTATCTACGCACTTTTTATGCTGTGGCTGCGCGCACTGAAGTGCTAAGCAAGCAAGCGATGACGCAGCAAAAACAGCCAACTAGCCATCACTGACCTCGCCTGTAATTGCCGCGCAGCAACTACCCGAACGCTTTGCTCAGCGCGCAGGCACGGCACGTCACTGTGCTTAGCGTCCACTGGCACAGCTGTGAGTCCCTCGCTGGCTTCTCCACTCCGCTGCTGCAGCTGTGTGCTTTGCTTTCATGGTAGTCGCTTGGTTATTTGTTTACTTTTCATTCTCTATCGCTTCTCCACAGTTAAACAGCGCCGTTTATTTGTTCAGCTTCATGTTGTTTTTCTTCTGTTTAGTTTCCTTCTTTTTGTTACTTGCTGCTTTCTACTTTCATTATTTTTCGCAAATTACTCCGGTATGTTGAATTGTCATGTTCGCAAATGTGTTGCAGCGGAAGCAAAAGTTCTCCTTATTACCTACCAAAAGTAGCATTCTTTTTTGTAGTTGTTGTTGTAGTTATTGTTGTGTTTTATAAAAAATCACTACACAACTTTGCACAAAGATTCCAAATTCGATGTAATCTTCAGCACATTCCGCGAAATGGCTGCGTACTTTGCGGCGGCCTGCGGTATCGGTAATAACTTATAATAACGGCAAATAAACACCGTTGCACGTGCATTAGACACGTTTCGAGAATTTTCAAGTAGCACGCAGAAGTTTTCAGTTGAATCCCACTGGGCGTATTAGTGATATTTGTGCGCTAATGCCAATAACAGTTGTTTTGGGGGCGAAATTCGTATTGATTTCGTATAACGAAGTACGAGACGTATGAGTGACATTTTTTAAATTTCGAATTTATGAGTCCGAGGGAATTTTGATTAAGGAAATGTTAATGTGTATGTGTAAGGACAAAAAATGTAGTAGCCCCTACAGACAAATTTCTGGTTTAAATTTTTAGCGACAAATTCTCGAAATAATTTCGATAATGCTTGAATTTTTTACTTTGAAGATTTTTAATATTTTCAAGTCAAATGAAATATTTTTTTGTCAAACGAAAAATTTTCATTACGTAAACGTGCGCGCATTTAAAACCAAGTTTACGTGTACTTATAATCGTTATTTGATTTGAATAATGGACTGGCCATGCGACAGTACTGTAAAATATGCGTTTTATTTCAATTTTCAGAAAGAAAATACATAAGTTTTCGTAATGGTATCCAAAATGCTATTGAGAACAAGAAAAATGACACTGTCGAAATGATATCGAAATTTTCAAAATTTTCGACATCGTTACGATATTTCGCATAAGATAATTTCAATATCGCAACGATATCGAGATTTTCGGAATTCTCGACATCGTTACGATAGTGTCATTTTTCTCATACTCGATATCATTTTAGACACTTTAGCAATACTCGAAAACGAGAAAAATTCTCGCTTTAACGATATCGTGTCTATATCGTATGGTTTGCTGGGAAGATCTAATTCAGATTTCAATTACTCATTCGGCTTTCAATTAATAAAAAAAAATTTTCGAAACGGCCTATCAGCCGCAGCACTCAGACAGAGTATACGTCCATTATACTTCGAGTTAAGATTCCCTGTTAATTTGCTTTAAATCTACCCGGAGAAATCTGTGTATATCCCGTGATGCCATCTAAACTCAGATATTACGTCGCCTTTTTTTTTTTTTTTTTTTTTTAAACAGGAACAAACGCCTATTAATGCGAAGCATTGCGTTGGTTCAGGAAGGATATAAAAGGTTAGGAGATAGGGTTATGAGTGAAGTGGTTATGGACTCTTGCCTTGAACCCATCAAGATCATAAGTGCTGGGGAAAATATCCGCAGGGAGACCATTCCACAACCGCGCTGTACGGGCCAGAAACGAACTTTCTCTGTAGTGCGTAGTGCGCTGGAACATCGTTTCGACGTGGAATGCATGGGCGCCAGTGTTCAAACGGGTTGCCCGGGGGAATACCCGGAGTGATGGCATCAAGCTGCTCATCTCCACTGAGCAATTACCGAAAAAGTATCGGTAAAATAACACCACACATGCCACGTTTCGACGATGTTCCAAGGAGTCAATAGAGCTGGATGCCCTACTGTCCCCTATAAGTTTAATCGCACGGTTTTGCACCCGATCGAGGAGCTCCAAATGGGTTTTTGAAGCCCCCGCCCAGAGGTGCGAGTTAAACTCCATTTTGGGTCGGATATAGGTAGTGTAAATAATGCGGAGATCAGACGGAGTGAAATATTTTTTGCACCGCTTTAGGAAGCCGAGGCACTTGGCTGCTTCTTTCGACACGCCAAAGATATGATCGTTCCAACGAAGATCGTTCTTAATGGACATGCCCAGAACATCAAGAGCTGCCGATTCCGCAATACCCACACCACCCATAACCAGGGATGTGTTGGGATGTGGGGAGACTCGTTTGTGGGATAACAGGCAACATTGGGTCTTGCGGGGGTTAAAATCGACCCTGTTCGCTTGACCCCACTTGGAGATTGTTTGAAGGTCGCTATTAAGTGTGTCATTCATACGGCGCCGTCCTCTCTCAATCTCCACAGAGCTGGGACGCTTTGTGAAGGAGTATGAATGACAAATGGTGCTGTCATCCGCAAACGAGTAGATGGGATTCTTCGTCGACGACAATAGGTCGTTGATGAAGATCAGGAAAAGGGTTGGAGAAAGGACCGAACCCTGCGGCACTCCCGCGCTAAGGGAACGCTTTTCCGAGGCTATGCCGTCTATCACAACACGAATAGAGCGATCATGGAGGAAGCTCGTTATCCAACGAGAGAAGATGCTACCGACACCATAGGCAATCAATTTTGACACGAGTGCTTTATGCCACACCCGGTCAAAAGCCTTGGAAATATCCAATGCAACAACCTTGCTTTCACCGAGGTTTAGAATGCTATGGTTCCATTTCTCGGTGAGGACCGCCATAAGGTCTCCCGTCGATCGCTGTCTTCGGAAGCCGTATTGGCGGTCACTTAGCAGTCTATTGTGCTCCAGATATTTCACAAGGTTGAAGTTTACAATGCTTTCCATTGCTTTGGAAAGCACCGAGCAAATTGCTATAGGTCGGTAGTTCGCAGGGTCAGTAGTCTTGCCTTTTTTGGGAACTGGTTGAACATTTGCCACCTTCCAACATGTCGGAAATACACCTGTGGTGTATGACATGTTGAAAAGTTTGCGTAATGGACAAGCCAGCGAAGTAGCGCACTTTTTCGCCTTAAGGTGAACCTATGCATTTGAGGGAAGGATTTTCATACAACAAATTACGTACTTTGTTAGTTAACGTAAATTAAGCATAAAACCAAAATTTGCGTTGGTTACTCCATAACTCTAAAAATAAAAATTGGGTGTAACACACCCACAGCTTTAATGCTGTTAAGAACACCGAAAAGTTACCAACCCATGTGGCAGATGACCTATAAAAATTAAGGTATAACTGTTCGCATTCGAATAACGAAATGTCGAAATGTTATCATAAATGTGCTGTTAAAATCAAAAGACAAACAAATGCTAACAAGAATTTTTTACATTTCCATGTATAAAAATTACTGTCGTCATGGGAAACTTTTCTTTAATTATTCAATTATTAATTTATCTACCAATCAACAGCCTTCAAAACTCAATTAAACTTTTGGATCACTAACTAACTTTGTGTAGCGGAATCTGACCTACATTGAAAATTCTTAATATCACATAATGACTTAATGCATACTTGACACTTTTAAATTGCACAAATATTTCGAATTACTTTGGCATTTGAGGCATTGACCTACATAGTAATAAGTAGTAGGTAGTAGAATGAAGTAGCAAAGCTCCCTGATGCCTTAAGAGTGATTGAAAACAACAACCTAATTGAGTTCAACACCCTCACAAATTTTTTACCTGTTTCAGAGAAACTTGCGAAAGTGTCTCTTTATTTCTATAAAAAAACATTTATTGCAAATTCTGCTTTTTATTTTTAAAATCGCAATTACTCGACGTTCTTTTATCTTCGTTGCTATTCTAATTTATTTACCATACATACACACACACACACACATACACACTACGACAATACAACGGCAATCGTCAAAGTTGAATTAAGTACACACTTGAAATTCGAAGGTGAGACGTTCAATTCACTTCACTTATTGCCGTTTATTGTGTTGCTTGACAATTTTACATCAACACAAATGATAACTCAGCACTTCATTGTTGTATTTTATGACGTTTGTATTTATTGCCAGGTCACGAATCAAATGTCGGAATGTGTGTGTGAGCATTTTTTCATCAATATTTTCCGAGTATATGTGATTAAAATATAAACGAAAAAATGCAATAGGTTAGAAAATTAGATTTGAAGACAATTTCTGAGCATTTTAACCATTTCCTTTTAACCCATTAAAACCTGACCCCAGAAAGGCTTGTGCGATTTCCATAAAATTTTACACAATCTTATTAATTGACCTAATCAAGAAAAAAAATCAAGCAAAAAGTTCATACCATGTTTTTTTTTTGTCATGTTTTTCGCAAACATTACACAAATAAACAAAATCAAACATTTGCGGAAAATAAAATGTGCCAATAAAATATCAGCTGCTTGGATTTTGACATTTTCACGCGTTGCGTTGTATGAAAATTGGCAGTGTTTAGGCCCAACGTTGCATTCGCGCAACACAAAACTTAAAGCATATTTTTTGTTTAAAAAATTAAAAAAAAGAATTTTCAAAACTTATTTTTAAATAGTTTAGCATTGAAAAATGCAGCCCACTAAGGGATTTTGATAGGTTTGAAGAATAAGTATTTTTGATTGAATTTCAAAAATTCCCCAAAAAAAACCTTTGACTTTGGATCGAAAAAAACGTATGAATATTTAAATAATTTTGAAATTTGAGTATGGCAGAATCTAAAACGATCAATTCTAATCCAGCTCTACCCATTTTCAAGTCTTATGTCTTTATGAATTACTTAATATAGCGGAATTCCCAAACGTTGCGCAAACGCAACGCTCAGGGCTTAATGGGTTAAACAACTCAGCCTAATAGTTATTGAAAGATTTATGAAGAAACCAAGTTGCTTAGTTATGAAAATGTAAATTAAAATTAAATTTATTTAATGGTATGAAATAGTTAAAGGTTTCTAATAATTGTCTCTAATAAGAGAGAAATTAAGTGTTTTATGCGGTTAAGATAAAAGTTGAGGTTGAGGTTCAATTGAGGTTAAGATAAGACCAAACCAAAGTTGATGCGGTATTTTGCCTATTCTGTAGTACTTTTAAACCAACTCTTATTTGTTCTATGCAAGAAGTTAGTGTCGGTAAACTATTTATTAGTAGTGTGAGGTAATAAGTCAGATAGCAGATAGTTTAAATGGATCTTCGTTGGTCTGTTTTAAAGGGCCTTGGAGGGTCAACTCAACTGCCTGGCACTGAAATCTAATGTCCAATAGACATTTGTCATTAGTTGGCAATCTTATTGATAGCCCAGTTGCAGCGGATCACAATGTTCGATGCAACTTGCACTGGGCTCAGGCCGATCTTGACAGCTTAACTGTTCGACTTACTAAAATAATATAAACATTGTTTTGTTTGAGATAGTGTTGGTAAGCGATTTAATAGTAATAGTCTGATCGGCGGTCTTATTAGTCAGCAGTTTACTAAAATCCATTTATGTCTTGGTTTTCAACAGGGGAGAACCCGTATGGACGCTGGCTTTAATCTTTTTGAAAGATTACATTAGATTAGATTAGAGGTCGTGGCATGGGGTCGGCTCAACTATTCAATACAACAACAATACACTATGATCAATAAGTACCGGGACTGTGTCAAAAAAACAAAATTGTTTTATTCTTCTGGTAAATTTATTTTATCCCCTTCAAAATAAGCCCCATCTTTAGCAATACACATATGCCAACGCTTAGTCCAATCGTCCATGCACTTCTGGTAAGCCGAAGCAGGTATGGCCTTCAGCTCTCGCGTCGCATTTTCTTTTATGACCTCTATGGACTCAAATCTCTTTCCACGAAGCGGTAACTTGAGTCGGGAGAACAGGAAAAAGTTACATGGTGCCATATCTGGAGAATAGGGAGCCTGATCGATGGATATCGACAACAATGTGTTGTGCGCTTCCATAAGAGATGTTAAGATCGTTAGAAATCTCTCTGAGGCTCACATGACGATTTTCAAGCACGATTTTCTTCACAATTTCAACATTTTCGTCGGTATTCGATGTTGAAGGACGTCCAGAACGAGGAAAGTCTTCGACCACTTCACGACCACTTTTGAACATTTTATACCACTCGAACGCTCTGGTTCTTGATAGAGCAGACTCCCCAAATGCTTTCTGCAACATTTTAAGCGCATTGGCACAAGAAATTTCGTTCTTAAGACAAAATTTCAAACAAATACGTTGATCAACAAAATTATCCATTGTAAAATGCGACGAAGTACAAAAAGTTAACTGACGCTAACAGCTGCCAAACAAAAACTAATGATGCAATCCCGCTCAAAATTTGACACAGATGTTAAGGTCCTACCGACCTAAAACAATTTTTTTTACCTGCATCGGGCAACGGCGGAAAATTTAAAATACACAGTCCCGGTACTTATTGATCATAGTGTATAATACAATACAATAACGTGTGCCAAATCTATTCTTCTTTAGCCAGTTTAAAGTATCGAGGAAGTCTCTTTCTTTGCTTTGAAGACATTCCAATATTTCGACAACCGATAAGATATAATAATCCACTAGTTATTAGAACATTTTAAAGAAATCCCAAAACTCAAAAACATTAACAAATTCTAGCTCACGGTTTTTCATAGGTCTACTTATCTCAATTTATAAATCCTGCTATAACTAGAAGGAAAGACCCGTATCAGAAAAGACCCATGATCAGAATCACCAGCAAAATCGATTTAGCAATCTATGTTCGTTAGTTAGTAGTCAGTAATTAGCTCCTCCCTTCCCGGACCAGGACACGCCTATGTAAGAGATACTCTTATAAATATGATTAACTCATTTGTATTCACCTTCGGTGAGCTTGTATTTTCGCCGAAGCCGTTTATTGGCCGAATATGCATTTTTTGGCCGAATGTAGCCGAAGCCGATTAATCGATCGTGTTTTATTTGCTCGCTTTTAAGTAGTGCTCTCATATAAGAATAATTCACGAAACAAGAATATTTAAGTTTCCACCGAAACAATCCGTTACTTTAGGGTCCTTTACAGTGGCGCATGCAAGTGTGGCTTGGAAAGTTCAGACTTCTCAAATATCTGTGTACAAACATTTTTAATGGCAATTATGGTTTCAAATAGTATTGGGCTCAAAAATGGGCCCAACATGAAGTCCTGTGCGCGTTAGGAGTTGTTTACAATTTGGAAATGAGAGTTGGCATGCACTGTTAACCCATTGTGGGCTCCTTTGATCATTCACAAAATACTTTATTTGGAATGTAGAATAGGTTCAGTGAGGTAAGGTTAAATTGCAAAGCCTGTGTGCAGTGCCAGCTGCATTTTCACTCCAAGGTCTGAACAAGGCTCATTTTGAGTCCCCAACTGAGTGAGATATAGACAACTGTCTCTTTACTAAGATTCAGTCAAAACCAATTCGACTTCTTAATGAAGTTTAGCAGGGTTCAATAGTATAGATTTTGCTACATCATTTAAAACAATGTAGACTCTAAAATGTTAAAGATTTCACTTTTTGCCAATTTGTTTCGTCAGGAAATAAGGAAAAATGGAGAGAAGGTGAACACAAAAACGAGTCAGTGTTGTTGATCATTTTAAGTGCAAACAAAATTGAAGCCCACTTAACTCTATTTTGAAATATTCACTTTGTATAGATTTATGTAAAAGATTTTATCAAGAATTGTTTGTAGTTATTTAAGGTTGCTAAACGAATGTTTGAAAAAAGCTTTTAAACTTTAATTAAAAAATTTTGGTTGGTAAAATATGTGCACATTCTCTGCTCCTGTCCGGCTATCTCAAGACTACGACTTACTTACTTAGGGGCTCCGTTCTTTTCTGGGTTAGAGGAGGACCTCAAGCATCGCTTGTCGCTGCTGAACTTTGCTAGGAACACCCGCATTTTCACCGATCACTTCACATCGACACGCAACACTAAGGAGCTCCAACTGGCATCGCGTGGTCTACTTGGCCAGCCAGCTTACCTAACCTATCCTAAAATTTATGCTGTTAGAAAGTAAATAAAATTTTACAGTTTTTGGTTGGCTGCTAATTAGTAAAAAATATGTTTTGAGAGTATAAATGAAATTTCGGAAAATAATTTTATTATTTCTACATTAAGCAGCCCTTCATCTTTTTTGTAGCTTCACAATTTCTCTCTTTTAGATATGGATTCTAAACCTCAGAATTACCTGCAGCAATTTTTTTTAAGCAAAATTACAAATTTTCCAAAGCAAGTATTCGTGTTCAAGCAGTCTTCATTTTATTATTTTGCATTAATTTTTAGCAGAAAAAAACATTAAACCGCAGCTGTAATATTTAACCATAAAAACGTTGACACAATTGCAAAAACAAAATTATAAGCTCATAACAGGCATAAATTTCAAAGTTGTGCTCAAGTTACTCTCAAATACACACACCCACAGATGTGAGTACCCCACTGCATAGCCTTCACATAAGTATGCACATATATGTTGCATCTTTTTAGCATTGTTGCACAGACATGTGTGTGTTATATACAAAAAAAAATTTGCGTAACATTATATAGAAAGCCTTCAGAAAAATACGAAAACACTTTAACCCTCGAATCGATATGTCCCATAAATGAAAATTGAGGTTAAACTAAAGCAAACTGGCGTAAAAATGAGCCCATTTTGTGGTCAGTTAAAGTTTCTGCATCAATACGCAACTGTATGGCAAAGTGTTGCTTACCTTATGGTAAGATTTTTATGTGACAGTGTAGTGGTTCGGGTAAAAGCGGAGTTGGTAAGCATTTTCATTTATTTTGAAATAGCAAAAACACGCCGAACGTAGAAAACAAAACGTCAAGGCAGCGAAGCAATGAAGCAGAAAGCTTAATCAAATGCAAGACACGTGTAATGTACGTGCCAGTTCGCCTGCCAAACAGCAGCAGAAGAAACAGGCGACAGCAGCCATTCTCAATGGTGGCATTGAGAAATTTTAAATTGTAACGCATTTCATGTTTTCGTAGGAGTATTTTCTGCTTGAAAAGAGCAAGAAAAGAAGGCAGCTTTGAGGTGGCGGCAAGAGCAACAACAACAACAAGCCGACTGCTGGCTTCACTTGTTATATACGCTAAGAGAAACGTGTAACCTTCGATTGTTCTGGAAGGCTAATTCCTTCATAAAAAAAAGTGAGCGAGAAAAGTGAGCGAGAAGCCAAAAACCAGCCACAACAAAATTCTGGGTATTTCAAAAATAAGTTTATATAATTTGTATTAATGCAATATGCGAACAAGTGTGAGAACTTGAAAAGTAGAAGAAGAAAAGTGTAAAGGACGAAATGATGATGCGTGCTTTCGTGCGAAGGACGTCTGGAGTGCGAGTGCGAGATCGAAGCGGCGGGCAAAAACAAACGGAAGCTCCGGAAAACCTGATTTTACTACAAATTGCAAACTGATGTTCAAACACAGTATAGGAAGTACAAGTTGGTTCGACTTGTCCTCAACCGGAACAAAACAAAATGTTGATTTGAAGAGCAAGAAAATATCAATGCAAGGACTAGGACAACGATTTTTATTGGTGACTAAGCATTTCATCTTCCCTGATGCTAAATTCCAACTTAACTTGCTAGAGATTTGGCTGAGAGATAGATTTGGTTTATCAAAACAATTGAGTTTGAAACTTTTTTCTGCAAAATTTTGCTGTATAAAACACTAATCCCACCTATTGTGATGTATTGTGTCTACAATAAGTAGAACCACATCGCATTTTCTTGGACTTTAGAGAGTATTCGATACAGTATTTCCCGTCTGTGAGAAGGGCGAAGAAGATTTAACCACGAATCGTACAGTTTTTACCTATAAAGTTCCAAAGATCAATAGGGACAATAACGCTTGTCGTACCACGAGGCCAGGATTAGCAATGAAGAGATCAAGATATATGTTGTTCCATCAGTTTGCTCATTGAAGTCATTACAGGACACCTCTCTTCCTGTAATGTCTGCAGTGATGAAAAAGAAACAGAGGCGATAGGACACTTCAGATGTCGCTGTTCAGTTGTATAGCAAACCACCAGTGGCGGATTCAAGGGGGTTTTGAGGGTTTAAACCCCGCCGCCCCGAAATATTAGGGTCGACTTTAAAACTACAATACAAATTAAAAGGCATTTTTTTGACATTTTATGAATATTTAAGAATTACCCAAATATTTTTCTGAATCCGCCTCTGCAAACCACAGACGCTTTTTAGGGTCTAGGCTCTGTCTGGTCTTGGCAATAAAGCAGTAGCTGAACTATGGAACTTACTAAGCTTCCTCAAGCAGTCGATTTAGAGACAGTTAGATATACTTATTTCCACCTCGTATGAGGACGCCCTATCATCTTGTGGTGTGACCAACTGGAGAAGGTGCTTGCTGGAGAGGCGCTTGAAGAGAACTTTTGGGTTTTTATGGCCAGTTAAGCATCTAAGTTTAAAAGGACTCACAATGGGCTTTTCTCAACCTTCAGAGGGGAACTGTTTTATTGCAACCGAACCCAAGTTTGGGTCCTATTAAAAGCTAATTTAATGTAAATAATTTACATTTTATCTCTGTGACTATGTAAATTTCTTAATTTTTTATGCTCCACATATGGTAGACAAAGTGAAAAGCTACTGAAACGCATGTCGTGCAGGTGGTAAGTGTGGCGCTGTGCCCGCAGTGAGTAGTGGCCGGTGGGACTTGGGAGTTGCGAGTATGGGAATTGGGATTTGACCTACATTTCACACAACTCCTTAAAGCACTTGAGGATAGTTTGCGTTCCGTATAATTAAATGCCCACTGAGTGGAAGAAATAAGGCAGCATGACCGGCTCGAAGCGTCGTAACAAAATTTATCGTGTGAATCGAACCTCGAAAAACAAAGCCAAAACACAAAAATCCACTTGTATTTATTAAAGTCATATAAAATCAAAGTCAAACATCACGCTGCCAAAACTTTAATTCACATTCGCATACTGAAAGAATTCGTCTCGCTTTGCTGTTGTGCTCAAATCTCAGCCAACGACAGGTTTCAATACCGGAAACGGCAGGTGGCGACAAAGTGAAACCAAAACAGTGAGAAGTAAAACAAAGACGACAGTTATCCTAGTCGCCATTGTGTCAACGCATACATTATTTGTCGTTCTCGTTGTTGCGTTGTTGACACTTAAACGTGTAGCGCTAGCACACACGATTCGGTTTAACCTCATCCTTTGTCTTTGCTCGACCACACATATTCACATTTTTATTGCTATTTATGTGCGTGCTTTGGGGGCTTGGATGTAGTATTTCTTGCTTTAAATATGAATTGTGTGCGTGTGAATCTGTATTGTTCTGTTGGTGTATGTTTGATTGTCATTGCATTATTTTAAGTGTCATTGCGTTGCGTCAGTGTGTCGCGACCACCTTTTCACATGGCTCTGATTAACTGATTTCTATCTTCCGCCAGGGCCTATCACATTTTATTACATTACCGCAGTCGTTGTGGTTGTTACATGCCTGAGTTTTGTTGTTCTTGCGGGCATTGCTGTTGCTCTTTTGCTGTTTATTTCATATTTATGACTCTTAATAAATGTGTTTGCCAGGCTTTACGTGTTTGTGTGTGTGCGTGTGTGTGTGTGTGCGAGCTGTTTTTGTCGAAGAGCGGTTAACCCTTCTCTCAATACGAAGGTACCTGGGTACCTTTCGCATTTTTGAGGTAAAAACATCCTACTTTCGGCCAAGGAACATTATGCTGATGTTCTTAGTATCTTCCTAGAATTCAGTTTAATGTCTATTATACATTTTGTATAGAAAACAAACTGTTTTTTGATAACCTTTAGAACGGTACTTACTGTTTCAGCGAAAAATTAATCGTTCAAATTTGAATCAAAGCAAACATATTCAAACAAGTAGTTTCAAATATGAATTCAGAATTGTATTCAAAGTTAAATTGAATTCAGTACATCCGATCGAAGTCATAAGCTAAGGTCCCACGATTGCCGCAAATGCGCCGATCATAGCCCGATCTGGTCGGGCATTGACTACGCAGGAATTTTCAATTGAGCAAAACGTTTTTTATTTGGATCACACGATTGCCCCAATTTCGACAAATTTTGTCGGCTCAACCTAGCGAACAGAAATATCGCACCGAACGATTTCATAGGTAGGTCACACGATTGCCCGAATAGAAAAAAAAAATTGAAATAAATTGAAATAAATTCTCAAAAAATTTCAAAGCACCGACAAAATTGTCGGCCCCTATGGTTGGTGCTCGAGTTGCCCACAAAATTCGGCTCACTTTTTTATTTTTTTGTCTGGCTTCAACTGTTCACACGATTGACGCAACAGTACCGATTTCGTTCGGCACAACAGGAGGCAGATCGTATATTTTTGACATTTGCGCCGAAACCGAGTCGAGTTCACACGATTGGCATTTGAGTTTTTTAAAAATGCGTAAAATTTCTACGCATTGCGGCAATCGTGGGACCTTACCCTTTTACCCTTTGAAAACAGAAATTTACTCTGGAAGACAGTAATTTTCCGAGTACGCACACTCTTCAGTTCATTTCTACAAGCCTCAGCAGCACCAAAACGGGAGTCTGGCGGCCGGCTTAAAGTCCAAGACTATATCTATTCCGATCAACGTAAGCCACAACGTTAATAACGAAAATACTGCAATTACTGCACTATTGATATGAGTTGAATGTTTTTAACTTGAATTATCAATAAATAAGGTTGGTTTTAAAAGCGAACAACGATTTTTGAAATTTTTGCGCTATTACATATTTTCACTTTTCGCATACAAATTGTATTTCTCATACGAATTGTATTTTTTGCATTGACAGAAGTGTTAAAATCGTTGCCGCGTTGAGACGAGCTGCTTTCGATAAGAGCAAAAGTTCATAATACGCTTGTGACAGGCGCTAGGTCTACCTGTCTGCACTGTCTACGTGACTCGGCCAACAGGGCGTATGAGCAATAAAAGTAATTTTTGCGACAAGAAATCGAATTTAAAATGTTCTTTAGCATTGTAAGAAGTTCACATTAGCCTTCGAGTTTAGGAAATATTAAAAGTTAATTCAAAATAAAAATAAGTAAATAATTACCCAAAATCATGTAAACACAAAGTAGGAAACGGTGATGTCTAAGCATAACTAAATGTAAAATTGAATATTGATATAGTTTCTTGGATTCACTGGTTTTTAAATGACTTAAATTAAATGACTTGTAAATTTTAATGTTTTTTAAAATCTCATTTTATGCTGGAATGATGCAAACTTTGCGGTGCTTAAAAGTTTGGGTAACTTTTCTGGCCAAAGTGCAAATTTATTTTGAAAAGAATTAAAATGTATTTACACCAAGTTTGCCAATTTATGTTCTTTTGCTCTTCTAAGAGTAGACTTTAAGCGTTCTTTTGCTAAATTCAAAGTTGAGCAAGTAAACAAATTAGCTCATTTTGTAGCTATATTCGTGTGAAGCCACAGCGTTAAATTTATTCATTCACAGTATTAACCCAATTATGCTGACCATTCGATACAAAGTGTACTAGTAAAATACAGTTAACGCAGCACTCTTAAATTAGGTGTACCTATTACACCTGGGTTAATTTATGACGTTGTGAACCATGTTGTGAGCAGCTCCATAAAAGTAGGTGGCATACAAAGAAGAAGCATGGCTTGACGGAGACCAACAGAGGTTAAGACTAATGAACTTAATAAATAATTTAATATACTTATGTACATTATATGTAGTGTCCGACCGAATATTCGGTTTCGGTTTCGGTTTCGGCCCAAATAAGTGGTTTCGGTTTCAGTTTCGGCCAAAAAATAGCCGAATAGCCGAAACCGAAACTTTCTAGAATATTTTTTACATTTTATTGTGTAGCAGATATATAGTGAAAGGAGGAGTAATTTAGATGCTAGCAATGTAAATAAACTTCTTCTTTTAGCATATAATATTAAATTATTTAATTTTGAATATTAGCGAGTAAGGTACGAAAGCGTGATTTTTTCATGTTTACGTTTTTAAAAAATGAATAAATTGTTTTTTTTTAATAAGTATTTATTTATTTATGTTATGTTTGTTTGTTTGTTCTTTATTTACTTAATGTAAAATTCGTTTGTTGAAAAAAGTGCTTGATATGGTGATTTTTATTTCAACTAGAAAGTTTCGGTTTCGGCCGAATATTAAAAAAAAACCGAATATTCGGTTTCGGCCCAAAAAAGTGGTTTCGGTCGGACACTAATTATATGCCGCCTTGGTAGCCCAGAGTGAAGAGCATTGAGCTGTCTTAAATGTCCAAATTTGTCTTCCTTCTCATTGTATGCCAACCCTTCAGTTAAATTCTTTACCCTTGGACAAGTTCCTATCCTACCCACTCTACTCAGTTGTGATGTGCTGCTTGCAGCAGATTTTCATATTCAAGTAGTAGTAGTGCAAGATTGAACTAACGAAAATATGTCGCAGCGCCTAAAAGTGTCAGTCAAAATAAGTTCATCAAAGACACCAACCTATGCGTTTTCCATCAACACCTCCTTTCATCTAGCAACGGATGCACAGGGTGCTTAGTAGAACCCAGTAATAAACTTTCACATATGGATGCATTTTTGTTATGGAGCGACAAATAGCATCCCAATCACCAAGAACTACTAGCAATAGGCTCATCACCCATTTTGTCAGAACCTCCATTGATTAACTTAACCAAAACAAGGTACTAGCCTTGTTGAGGCCAAAAAAATATACATTAAATACTTTTTTAAATATTATAAAAATTTAATGAATTCATTAATATTAAAATCAAAAACTAAAGATTCAAATTACTTATTAATTCTATTAAAACTTGCAAAAACATTTTGAGTTTAACACTTTCGCTATTTTGTTGCCATATGGCAACATGCTAGTTTGTGGATGTCTAAACCCTCTGTGGTTTCAAGAATACAATTTTTTTTGGTCCTTAGAATAGTTTGAAGTTTTAGCAAAAATACGAAATTAATAAACTGAATATTTAAGTTTAAAGAAGAGAAGTATACACGTTTTCTTAATGATATATCTTGACATAGTAAAGGAAGAAGAAGCAGAAAAATTAGATAACTTTTTAATTTGACGTTTTCTTTAAATTTAGATCTTTTTTTTAATTTTGGCTGAAGTAAATGAAGAAATATTCAAATTTTCGTTATGTGTAAAAAGTTGTATGTTTAAGTAATTATTACAGCCACAACGATGTGGTTGCTCTCATAGAAAAACACTCTAAAATACAGGGTCCGAGCATAAAAATTAAAAATTGTTTATGGAATGTTGCTAATATAATATAACCACATAGAAGCCTAAAACGTAAAATTTAAAATTTTAACTGTCCCCAGTAAAAATCTGTAGCGAAAGGGTTAAGGATAAAAATTCCATATGCCATTTAACAAAGTTCTCAACCACATTTGGTATTCATACAAATTTAATTTTTTCCTTGTGTGTTATTAGTCCCCACAGTCTCTACTATCTGCTTGTTCACAAACTTTGTACTTGTACCGGTGCTACTATTATTAAAAAATAGTAATAATTCTGTACGGCTGTTGATTCAATTTGATTTCGCTAAAATATTTATAAAATTATAATAGTAATTGCCGTTCTGCAGTAAGCAGACACTCGACTGGTTATTAATGCGGTTTAGCGTGTTTTGAAGAAAGCCCACAAATGCCAACGGCCGCAGCCGCTTGCCCACTGCCACAGCTTGGGACGCCAGCGCTGACCTGGTGGCCAGCGCCTGTGGTCGCTTGTGCAGCTGTGATTTATTGTGTGCGCATTTTTCATGGCAACGGTTTCCATTTGTGGTCATTGTTCCGATGTGTTTGTGCGGTCTTACCTGAAAGGAAACAAGCAGAAAAAAGGAGAATTAGAACAAAAAGCAGATGCAGTAAACAACGCACAAATTAAAACATTTCAAATGTGGGTTTCTTATTTTTATTGCCTTTATTCGGTGCGTTTTGGCGCTTTGTGTGTGGATGAATGACAGCAACATGGAAGCGCGTCGCAATGAAAAATGTTGGCGGTGAAAAAGATACATGAGTGCAAATTTTTATTAAAATCTTTAGAGAAATTTTTGCGAGATATTTGTTCGTTTAGTCTTTATTGTTAAGAGGAGAATATGGGACAAGTGGCAAAAGAACAGTTTGATGAAATATTCCCATGCTGCGCTCTCCTCTCACTTCACTTGGGTCTGCCCCTAAAAGCTCAACATGAACACAAGTGGCACAAGATGGCAATCTAAGCTGTTAGAATTCAACATCAAGCTAACATTTTGTTATTTGAAAAATAACCTGAGTAGGGACTCTAATGGGTCACTGGTGAGTACTTAAATATCACAATAAAGCACTGGAACTATTCGCAAATAATTTCTAAGGGAGTTGTAAAGATGTGGATAAGTGAGAAACAATAATTTCCTTTATTCTATGACTAGCAGAGCCCCGCTGCTTTGCACGCAAGTTTGAAGTCAATGGGCCCAAGTTTCTTCAAACAACACTTTAACCCATGTTTTGCCCTTTTGGACCCCGAATTTCAAAAAATCCCGCCGGAAGTTTATTTTGTTAAATGCACCTAAAGTTCAAATTTTATGTTTATAGCTTTAGGGCTTTGGGCTGGGCGGTGATGAATAAGTCAGTCAATCGGTCGGTCAGTCAGGGCAACAATAGATGTGTGTGGATTTGAGTAGTATGGGTGGTGCCACGCCCCTTTTATGCAATGCCCAACCCATTCTTCCAGTCGAAAAATGGAATTCCACACTAAAAATTTGCGTTGTATGGGCGGTGCCATGCCCCTTGTCCAACCCTAATGAAATTTTACCAGTGAAACGACCACCTAAACGGTGGCCCTGTACTCCATTGCAATGCATTCCATACATTCCATATTCAAAATTTAGGTTGTATGGGAGGTGCCACGCCCACCGGTTGGGTCGTATTCGCACTATGTGGTTTACCGAGACTTAGTCAAGGCGAACATTCCGTGAAAGATTCAGCTCAATCGGCCCTCTAGTTTTTGAATTTTAGTGTCGTGTGACCAACAAACAAACAAACAAACATTTATTTTTATATATGGAAATAAACCTAAACAAATCTATTCTTTTGGAGCTTTTCAAAATATAAAAAGTTTTTAATTCATTTAATTAATTCATCAATTAATTTATTAATTAGTTAACTTAGACGATTCTCCGGGGCCTGGGCTCCAAAAAATTGCTTTGAATTTCAGAAAATATTTTAGTTTTATTACTTATTTATGTTTTTAATTAAAATCAATACTATAAATATGTAGGTTAGGTTAAGTTGTGGTGGCTGTCTCTGTAAAAGACACACATAGCCCCATATGTGGCCCGTTATGATACCGAAAATTCAACAACAACACTGCTTTTTTGATATGTTACAATACACATTTCAAACGAAGATGAGGAGGGAGCCTACAGTTTAACGCCGACTCCGAACGGCAGTTGGCAGTTGGCAGGATTTCTTTCACACTTGAAGGTTTTAACATAACCTGCCACTAATAGTTCTCATCTACTTCTTGTAGATAGCGATTGAAGCAGACCAGTGTTTAAACAGAGCTAACTGGGAATCGAACCTAGAGGATCTGGTGAGCAAGGCCAGTATGCTACTGGCTGCACTATTGAAGCCGGGTAGGAAACTTACATACTTAAAGTAAATTAAATTACTCTTCATACATACAAATTTCATCAAAGCATTTTTCAGCAAACTGTGCCTCCCAGTGTCACAAGTGTTTAGTAAGTACTCTTTCGTAAGGAAATGTTTATAATAAATAAAGAATGATAAATAATAAATCAATAACATTTTTATTTTTATTGTTTTCATACTAAAATTCCTGGTCTATGCATTCCCAAAGGTTGTTTTGCTAGTTGTCATAATAAATCACATTTCTTCAGCTTCCACAACCACATACCGAATTTAGTTTCCTTTTTGGTTGCTTGTTTTTGTAATGTTTTTTTTGTTTTTAATTATATATGTATCAATTATTTTTTTTCATTGTTAAATTTTCAATTGTAGGTGGAACCGTAATGTTTTGTCTAAAAATATAAAACGTTAAAATTTGTTTATTTTTAGTGCTGTGCAACAATGTCAAGCGATCCCCTCTTCTGTTCCATTTTCTGAGACCTAGAAATAAGCAAACCTAACCGGAATGAGTCACCAAACAAAAGGCAAACCCAGTATGCAAATGCTTTTCAGTACTGTGCTCCTACTGGAAAAATATACCCAACAAAGAATAAGAAGGAGTTTAAATTTAAATTTAAGAAGACAGAAGCTCCTCCGTTTCTAGGTCAGGTTTTGCTATCGAAAGAATTTGATGAACAAGAGTGATAAATGTTTGTCTCTTACCCGGGAACGCCCGACACTTTGCTAGTAGATCTATTATATACGAGTATATAAGTGTGTGTGCGGATCGGTTTTTAAATTGTTTGCTAAAATATAACACAAAATTGCTTTTCTATTTTTGCAATAGTAAACAATGCAATATTCGAAAGCACAGTGAATAAACAAAAATTTATACAAATACAAAAGTGTGTATGTATATAATATTATTTGTACGTATGCAAAAATATATTGTATGAATGTATGTATGTACTTTCAGCATGTATGTACATATTTATGCTGTGTTATGGGTGGTGTGCGTATTTATGCGCTCATGTAAATAAGATTTTGCTGTTTACATAAAACACAATAAAATGTTGCCAAGTCTGCTGCCGCCGAATCCTGCCGCAGCCACGTTCGTTGCGACCAACGAAGCTGTGGCCTCGACACTTTGCACAAAAGCTCGCAAATACTTCACGCTGGAGACTCGATGAAGTGATGCATTGAAGCAGCGTGGCGGCCCATCGAGCGGGCATTGTTGATTCGATTCGAATGCTGTCAGGATTTTGCTGTTGTGCTCGTTTTGTTGGGTTCAGTTCGCGGAAGTGCTTACAGATATTTGCCACAATGTATTGAGTAAATGTTTGGCGTAGTGCCAACTCATGCTCGGCGCTTTGATTTTGGCCAAAAGCCGATTTAAGTTTAACCTTCACTTTACTTTCATCCACCCGGTTGGGTAGCGGCCGACAAAAGGCCTCACTTTAACGATTTATTTCGCTACTATGGAAAAACTTGGAAGATTTCTTTACAGACGGTTTATTAAAAACAAGCTGAGGTAAATTGTTTACTGTAATATTTATTCACAATGGCGGCTCACCTAAGTGGGTATTGGTAAGCGACCATGTATATCTACAAAAATCTTTGGTAGGGCGAAGGTTAAAGCAAATCATGAGTTGCAACCAAACAGGTGAAATTTCAAGTCATAACATAAAATTTTGCAATGTGTTCATGTAAAGTGTGTAGTCATATTTTGATAAAAGTTAATAAAAATATGTGATCTCATGCTGGGGTTGCTTAACATTGTGCGAAGAATTTAACGCTGTATTATGTGATGGGAATTTGTGAATGAAAATTGTTGCGTTTGTTGGATATTTCCTTTGACCTAGAAAGACGGTCATTTTCATGGTTTTTCATTTTTATATATCTGTATTTTCTTTAGTATTTCTATCAACTTTTGCTTTAATGACTTTTATTTTTTTTATCTGGTCCTGCAATTAGTTCTACAATTAGGGTTCTACAATTAAAATTAGCCAAATCCTATGTGTACTTTTCGAGATATCAGCGGCTATAATATGTAGTTTTTGTAGGTATGGAAAACTTGCCGTCTTTCTAGGGTTAATTTATAGATGAAAACATCGGTTTGTCTTTTGAACCTTAAACGTATAAACGTTTTTTAAGTTTGGGTCTGATTATTAAAAAAATTTAATAATCCCATTTTTTGGTGAATTCTATACAAGTATTTCATGCCTGAAGAGTAGCCACTGGTATCCGATCGAAGGTGCTTTTTTGTCGAAGCCGAATATTCGGCCAAAGGCCGAAGCCGAATAATAATAAACATTCTCTTAACCCTTTCCGGTCAATTTCCACATTTCTTGAGATAAAAATTTTTCCTTCCAAATATTGACTCTTATTGAACATTTTAGTAATAAAATACAAAAAAATTTCAAAAAAAAATCATTTTGGTTGAGAATTACGGCTCAGTCAATTTTGTACGATATAGTAAAAATTCATGAATTTTTGGTTTCGGTTTTTTAAGTTTTATGAACAATTCATTGATTTTTTTATAGAAAACATACATTATAACAACAAAAAATCAAAACGTGATTTAATTTTGATCGAAAGTTATATAAATTATATATATATAAACAATTGATTCACATTTATTCGGCCATATAAAACCGTTGTTGTGGTTGGAAAACACAGAATCAATTAAAATTCGTACAGTTTTACAGAAAGATACTGAATATAGCCGATTCCTTTTATAGTAGTGGGAGTGGCAAGTACGCATGTCTAACCTTACATAGCCCGTGTCTGCCCAGTAAAACACAAAATCGTCTAGTAATTCTTATTTTTAATCGAAAATTGCCGATTAGTCGAATTTTATTAGCCACGTAGTTTACAGATGGGCGTGGCAGGCATACAAAAAATCTGTTACCAAACCTATAACTTAAAAAAAATGCAAACATAACTTGCAACCTTTGCTTTCCATTTGTACGATATATCGTACAAAGCTTTGCAACCCTTGTGGTCATTTGTACGATATATCGTACAATTTTTTTAAAGACTCGGGAAAAATATTTAGACGAAATAGAAAAATGTTCAATTTAGTAAGTTCTATAAATCAACTGAGATTCAAACTTTGAAATTGTTTCGCTTTTTGGTACCAAAAAGTATTACATATTTAAAAATTCCTACGCAGAAGTACCGCCATTTGCTGGTTTTTCAAATTCTTGCAAAAAGCTGCTTACAAAACGCACTCATACTGTGTAGCCACGGCTATTATGATTTATATTAAAAAAAAAATGATACAGCCTACTAAATGTAAATTAAAAAGCTGTTGCATAAAAAGTGCGTTCGCTGCCAAATGAAAAATCGTCGAAAAAATCTTACGATATATCGTATAAATTTCCGGAAAGGGTTAAGGAAAAAACTAATGAAATTAAGCCGTTCTCTCTTTATTATTTTTTTAGTTCCAATTTAGAATTAAAAAAGAATTTATATATAGAATAATCTCTAATCAGCTATTTATGTGAATTAAATTTTAAGTTTTTTGTTTAACAAACCATAAACAGTCTTAGGGCCGTTTTCTCATCTTCCCGTTAAAGTGACCTTTAGCTAAAGTGAACTTTAGCTAAAGGTCACTTTAAAGTGCCCGGTAAATATTTTCGTTTTCTCATCTTCCTGATAAATATAAATTTAACAAGTCTGATTTTTTGGCATCACTGGTCTACGATGGGCAGCACTTGGCGGCGCAATCAGCTGTTTTTGAAAAATTATAATTATTTTTGAAGGGAAAAAAGAAGAATTTTGCCTGGCAAACTCTTGCTGATGCTTTTAATGCCAAATGGGGCGTGTCGCAACGTTGGAATTCGTTGAGGGACAAGTTCGACAGCTTGAAGCGCAAATCCAAGCTGGATCTTGCAGCGGAGAAGAGCGGGACGTATCGCACAGGTGGCACCCCGAGCAGCGATTGGAAATGTCAGCAGTGCAAAGCAGTGAAATTGTCCAATCGGCTGTTATATGTTCTATTTGCCGCATTTTGCGACTCCGTACCTTCAAAAGCGTCTTACAGTGCATGAATATAAAAAACACGCCTATTTTCCATACCGAAAGATCTCAAATGCAAATTTCATTTCAAATTGTAATTTCATTATCAGCTGTTTTTTGTTTGTGAACAAACATATGCATGTACTTGGCACCACTTCCACTTAAAGTTCACTTTAAAGTTAACGGGAAGATGAGAAAACGGCCCTTAGAGTTCATTTTCTGAGAAAAAAACTTTACAATTCAATTGACATAAATAGCTGATTAGAGATTATTTTAAACTATCGCAATCTTTATGTTCGAAATACCGATAAAACCCGATATATGATAAAATACTTCGAAACTCTACAGAGCAAATCGACTTGCATTACATGGCGAAAACCTTCGGCTAAAATATTCGGCTATTTTGGCCGCAGCCGAACCAAAGCAAAAGATTTAGAATTGGCCGAATACCGAAGCCGAAGACAAATATTCGGTCGGACACTAGTAAACACAAGCTTGAACTTGAAGATCTGAAGAGATTTGTTTCCTAAAGTGAAACTATTTGCAAACAATTTTGTATATTTTGCTTAACCCTCCATCTGTGTTCCGGGCAAAATGAATTTCGGTTAAGTGCAATTCCTTTCAATTAAGCGTACTGCGGATGAGTAAAAAGAAAATACATTCTAATTCTAGAATTTTCTAATGTCGTTGCAATTTCAAAATTCAACCAAGTCAGCTGATATACTGATCAGGGATGTAAAAATCCGGGCAATATTTTTAAATTATATAATTTTTCCTTAGGCGGAGTTGAAATAGTGTCGATTTATGTTTTGGACCCAAAATATTTTTTCACTTAACCGAATTTTTCACTTATGCGAGGTTTCAGTTAAACGAACTAATTCTCAGAAAAAATACCAAATAAAAATTGGACTTGGATTTATATTTTAGTTAATCGAATTTTTCAATAAAGAAACTTGCAGTAAAGCGGTTTCTACTGTAACTAAAAAAGTTACTCATTCCAAAAATTTGTTGCACTGTTTTAATGAAAAAAATTAAATGAAACTGAATTTATATTTCTGTTGAGTTTTATGATTTTTTCTAATTGAGTCAACAGCGCAGTTGAAGTATTTTTTGGAACACCGCAGAAGGGTTAAAGCTGAAGGCACACTTTCTTCTTCAGATAAAAATTAGTAGCAATGTTTTTAAATAAGTTTCCATAGACTGTAAAGTATTTAAAGAATTTTAAAATTAAATATAATAATAATTAAATTAATTTGGTTTGGTGGGGAATTTGGTTGTTTTCCACTTTGAAACAATGAATTTCTTACAATTATTGGTTATGTTTGTTGGTCCAATAAAAATAATTGAAAAGCAGGATAAACATGAGTAGACTCTGCAGGTGTTATACATTTTTATGAAATTGTTTAACACTTCTGTCTGTACGACTTGATGGGCCTGTGACACCAAGATGTCTTATCCTTTGAAAGGGGAAATTTACTGTGCAAGACTAGCCAACAAAAGTAAATAGTAAAATGTTGATTCGTGGGTTCCCTTTTTTTGGTTTTCTTATTTTATTTATACAATTTTTATTTCAGATTTCGAAAGTTTAGCTTATTTTAGATCAGAAAATATTTTAATTGATTTTGTTTGGCTTTCGATTTTGTACCAAAAAGTGTAGCTAATGAAAATCTTAAAACCTTGGGTTAATGCCAGTTTCTAAGTAACGTTTTAGGCGAAATGAATTTATTTAATGTTAAGAATCCAGTTCTGCAGTGTTAGTACAGATACATACATGTATATTATCTCACACACTGGCTCGTGACAGCCCCTAGCAAGCAAGAAATAAGTCATCTTATGGTACAATTGTCATCCTATGGTATTTGAACAGCGGCAAAAACAATTTTACTAAATATATTATGAACACATTTTACCTCTGACAAGTTGCTTTGCATACAAATTAAGGTATTGTGTCGTGAATTGAATGCGATTTGTGTACACCACCGCAAAGTTTAAGTGATTTCTGCAGCGTCTGGTAAAACGTTGTCTTACACAATGCAAATTAACATAATTTTTTGCAATTAGGAAAATTGAAATTTCAAAGTCATTTGCCTGTAATGAATTTTTAATTTGCAAACACAGACAACGCCACCGATACCAACAACACATACACCACCTGCGTAAGCGAGGTGACAAATGCCCGCACACACACACACGCACACCTACGCCTACACTTTGACATTGAGTGCTACTAGCTGAACGTATTTTAACTGAAATTGAAAAATTCAAATTAAACACCCAAAGAGAGCAAAAAACCCACGGAAACGCCGCTTTGGTAAAATACAAATTTCCACTCACATATTTAAGCTTCTGACTACTCGGCTGAAAAACCGCCTACTTGGCTTTAATGCGACCACAAACGAAGTTAATTAAGAGCGTTGACATTTTCGAAAACCGCGCAACCCGACCGGCAACTGTGAACTACTGAAAGCGGCCGGCCGAATGCACTCACGCATAAAAATTACTAATTTGAGGCAGTTGTGTGCATATTAATAAAAATGTAAAAAAAAGAACAAATACCGTGAAAGGATGCTCCATGAATATAGTGAAAGAACGAATGACCGACCGGCCGGCAGATTATGTCATCGAAAATTTGAATTTGCGTAGAAATGGTTGTACTCGTAGATTATGACAAACGCGTCAATGGTTTCAGATGGTCCATATCAAATAATTTCGTAGAAAATGAGAACGTAAGTGAATGGTTTTTAAGTTTAAAATAATCGGAAATTTCTTATTTCATTAATTGCTAAAAATGAAGCCAAGGGTTGTCAACAGAGGAAAACATGAAACGGCCCCGAAGTAAAAAAAATGATTGCGTGTCCATGCGAACAAACGATTTTGCAATAATGTGATTTTGATTATTAATGACATTCTGATTATTGTTGTTGTTTACTACTAACAGCCACTGAAAGAAGCCTGTATGTTGCTCCCTTTCACCATCATATCCCTTAAAGTCTTGACACATGCCAAAGTTGTTATTGTCTACCAGATGGAAAGATAGTCAGAGCTGTTCGAAAACTCTGCTGAACTTGTTTCACATTTAGTAAACACACGTTTCAAAGTCAAGAAACTTCTTGTTGACTAATAATGTGTAAGATTATTTCGTATTATGAGAATTCTGGGTTTTTAAATCTTGACTCATGCCAAAGTTATTATTCTCTACCAGATGAAAAGATAGCCGAAGCTGTTTGAAATCTCTGTTGTTGATAAACACACTTTTAAAGTCAAGAAATTTCTTGTTGGGTCATTGTTTGTTTGAAATGTTGGATCATTGTTTGGATATTACATGAAAACTGAAGTGATCCCTCTTCGCTGAATTGCTACTTGGGTCATGGTTGCCACTAATCTGAAATAGTTTTCCTATTATATTACACGGAACATTGGGACCACTACCAACATTTGCTCTTTTTTCTTTTGTTTTGCTCATCAGTGCTTTTTGAGTGGTAAAACGCGGGTTTTAGTGCTTTCTGAAAATGAAAAGTTGGTAACACTGCTTATTAAGGCCTGTTAATGAAAGTCATGAACATACTTCATACTTAAAAAAGTCAAGAACTTTGAGTAGCAAAAAGAATCGTAACGGTTTCAGTTGACCTTGAAATAGGACAATCAGCTATGCTCACTTTATACGGTTTATGCTTAAATCTATTTAATCAGCGAACTTAACGTACTATAATCTAATATAATTTAGCTGAAACAAAAGTAATCTGATTGCGTTTTCCGATTTAAGACCTAACGTAAGCGCAACCCAACTTAAGTTCACTTCAGGAAATGTCACTCGCACACAACAAACTGCGCAAAATTTCAGAAAATGTCAACACACACAACACGCTTTAAAATTTAAGGTAAACTTTCGATATTAAATTGAAGGTGACAAAGTGTGAGTCGGCTAGAAGAAGAAGAAGAAAAAACTATAACAAGCAGCCATTCGGAAAAACCGTATTTAAGGCGAAAACAATAAACGCACCAGGCGGGCGTCAAAATCCCACAAAGGCCATTGTGCGCGCGTCGTGTACGATGGCTGCGACGAGCATAACGCACGGCCGAATAAATGGAAAGTGGAGTGGCTGAGTGGTTGACGGCGTGAATGAGAAGAAACAAACAAAGTGTAATTTTGTGTAGTTTGTGTGTGTGTGTGGTGCGGCGCTGCGGCGTTCGCACGCCATGCACAGTCGCTGTCGGTGTTGGGCGGCAGAGTCAATAAAAATGATACCGAATAACGGCTCAATACACGCCACAATTCTGATTTGTGGCAATATCGGACACACGCACTTGCTGCATAAAAGCATTAGTGCAAATAAATATCCGAAACACTTTCGAGGCGGCGACTGACGGCGAGCAGCGCACACACAGCTATTAGGTGGGAGGGGCGATGGCAATCGGAGCGCGAAAGAGTGAACATATTTGGAAGTGGCTTACAGTGAGTGGCACAGGTTTTCCGGTTTTCACGCTATCATGAATCTTCATCTTGGTGTTGTTGATGGCAGGATTATTGTTGTTTTTATTTAGTGGATTTTGTAGAAGTGCTCTTGAAACTATTGTTGGCATTGGTGCGCATTCATTTGCTACGTGTTCGCCACACTAATCAGATGCAAAAAGCAAGTGTACACAAGAAAAAGGATATTATTCCTCATGCTCAGGACAGCTTAATCAAAGTGGTTTTGTGCGTGCGTGTGTGTGTTTGTTTACTATTTGCCTCAGAAGGTAGGAGGCACAATGTGCCGCAAAGCACAACCAATCGATTTCCAAAAGTTTGCCAGCACTTGCAATGCATCGCATATATTGCACACCCACTTCAAAAGTGACACAACTCAACATTTTTAATTTTCGTTAATTTTGTGCACAATGCATCTATCTACCAATAAGCTAAAGCTCAGTATATTTTGTTGTTGTTAACTGTTGCCAAAATACAGTTAGATCGCTCTTTATGTCGAGAAGTTTTATGCTATTTGATCGCTGCAGCTCAATGCAAAAGAGTCCCAATTCAAATTGTGACACTTTTGACGAAATAAATTTTTTTTTATTTTATTTAAAAAAAATGTTTATTCAGCTCGCTTGTTTCGTTTCCTGAAAAATTAAAAATTTTGAGTTATGGCACTTTTGTAGTGGGTGTGCGATATGTTTTATGTTCAAGTTATATTTTAAACTGAATACAACCGAAAGTCTTATTGGCAGTGTGGTGCTGTATTTGTAGTATAAATATTTGTTCTTGTACTTGTCAATAAATAAACAAATAAATTTAATATTTACATATTCGATTGCAAAAAGTGTTAAGGTAATCATATCTTTTTTCACATTGCTCAAGAACCGAAAATTTGCTCGTTGTGGAAGGAACTTTTCGACTTTGTGTTCCAAAACACAAAAACATTCTGGCATACATGTAGGAGGTTGAAAGTGTCACATTCATTGTAATGAAAGGTGTATGAGTTGACACGACTCGTTACACACTGATTGGCTAAATTATTCAGTGGCCGAACATGATGCACACAGCAACAGCGAAATACCGTTTCCGATGTTACAACTTGTTAAGTCGAAATTTGTTGCTCTTTGTTATTGGATACCTTAACCAAGTTTCTCTAGTGTGTGACCTACTTAGACAAATTTTGTTAGAATTACTGTCAGCCTCATCGGCTGATTGCGATGTGAGTTGCCACACTTGAAAGTTGTAAACACATTGCTGTAGCAAGCAATGACAAAAGTTCTGAAACTTTGTCAATTGTTAAAAAAAACTTTCAACAGAACTTAAAATTTACACAAATGTCAAAAAATTTCATTCAGGCATGTTCTGCAATTAATTTTCATGTGAAAGTATAATCAATTCATTTTAGATTTTATTGTAAATTGATTTCTCATACAAATGAAATGTAAATTATTATTATTCATATTTCAAAATTAAATGTCAAATGTTTGAATTATCGATCGTGAAAAAAGTTGAAATTAAATCCATCTTAGCCACAGCCACAGCTAAAGCCACAGTTTCGTACTCTCATAAGAATTCATACATTTCAATTGTTGACAGGTGATACCACAGTCACAGCTACAACCACAGCTACGACATTCTGTTCAGGCAATTAGCTAGTAATAGAGATCCTGCGATACAGGTTGGCTTTAGTCAGTGGCAGATTCAGGGGGAGGTTTTGAGGGTTGAAAACCACCGAAATATGAGGGTCGACTTTAAAATTACATACAAATTAAAAGGAATTTTGTGAAGATTAAAGAATTACTTTTTGAAACCCCCCAAAATATTTTTCTGAATCCGCCCCTGGCTCTAATGCCTCATTTTCCAAACCAAATGTGGGCAAGTACTTTCTCACCCAGCAGTGCCCAGTTAGAAGCCCAGTAATTTGTTTTAGCTGGTCTTTCCTCAGTCTGAGGTATTCTTCACTTCATTTAGAGTTGCAAACTTTAATAAAGATTTTTGACTGTCCGAGACATTGCACCAGTGATTCAGGTTATTTTCGATTCTTAGTGGCTGTGCTTGGGTGTGCAATGAAAGACTCTGGTCCAAGAAGGGCCGTGGCTGCAGCTTTTCCAGCAATGCTGTCCGTCTTCTCATTGCCGCCTAATTCTCTCTGTTTTGGGACCCAGAGGATTTTTACCTGATTGTACGTGCCCAGTTTGTTCAATGCCTCTATGCATTCCAGTACAAACCCTGAGGTTATCTCATAGAAGAGAGAAATGGTGTCGCGGTTAAAGTTCAAACAATTGGAAGAAAAGTGGAAAAATTTCCGGGCCCTGCTCAGAAGTAGCTCCTACCTAATGAGATAAAATAACCATTCTACAATAATTTTCCTTCGCAAATATTTATTCTCAAACATATATCTGTCTTCAAAACAAGCCATTGAGGTCTAAGTGAGGTCTCTAGAGCTGCCATTCAACGAAACATAATATAGTCTGCCCTCTGTCTCAATCCCATAACCCGAATGTGCCGGCGTTATTTTTCTTTTGAGTTTTGCGAAAAATTTTTTGAGCCGGCATTATTTTTCTTTTGAGTTTTTGAGCGATTTAATATAAAGCATTATTGAAGAATTAAATTGTTTGAGTGCATGTTTAATGTGACCAAATGGTCCCATTAAAGCATTTCATGAAATGTGTTCCCAGTGCAAACATGACAAGCACAGAGGAGTCAAATGTTTTACTGATCTCCATTTCATCTTTTAAACAGTTTTTCAAATATAGGTACATACTATTTTTATTTTTCAAGTGTGGCTTTAATAGAAAATTAACTATATTTGTTCGTTGATTATGTTGATTTTATGGGCTAAAATGGTTATCAAGTGAAAAGTGAAAAAATTCCTGACTTTTTATTAGAAATTCGCTAGCTTCTTAAGGTATTTACATTTCTAATAAAACAAATTATTATTGTTTTTGTTTTACTTTCGTGGTTGTTGAACAAATATTTTCAAAAGAAAACCCGCAAAAGAAACTTTTTGTTTATACAAACTTCAAACTTATTAAAGGCCAGTGCGCTGACGTTTGGCTGTGTTTGTGTGTGTGTAATTACCGTAAGCCATTTCAATATTTATTAGGCTGCTCAACTTTCAATTCGCTGTGCACTGTTCATTTTTTGCCAATTTTCCACAACCAAATAAAAACAAAACGATGAGCAGCGTTAAATCCTGCGACGGAGTAAATATTTGCAAGCTTTATGAAATTTGAAAATTTATGAAACTTGAAAATTTATGCACAAGTGCAATGTCTTTAAGTTGTTGGGCATTTTTTTGCTCGACGACAACATGCCAAAGCTTCCATGGAAAATCTCCAGCAAGTGCCACAAGCTGTGTTATTCGACATGACTCTGGAAAGCAAACAAAAAGTTCAACTGGCTGTCATGTGGATATGCAAAAAAATTGCACGCGCCACTTCGACTTTGCGGTCGTTTTTTGACCTGTTGCGTGACCAGCGAACGCCAGACAACCGACAATGTCGTCACTTTAATTCCAAACTCAAAACTGCTCGAAGTCTGTTGTTAAGCACAACAGACTGTCAACCGGCGACAGATGCACGAAATACTTAATTTCGGAAATATTAATGTCGCGTTTACGTAACTGCGCCCGCGAGAATTGCAGCTTCAGCGCTGTGCGCGCACTGGGGCGCTGTGAGCGTAATATTTATGTGTAGAAATGTGCACAATGCTCCCCAGCGGGTGACCGAGTCGCAAGTCATCAACGTTTCAGTTTTGAGTCATTTGCATTTTTTTGCTTTTAATAGCTTGAAAAACAAATAAAAAATTACAAAGCAGTTGTGACTTGACAACGTCAATAAGTATGCAATGAAAATGTTGGCGAAATTTGAATTTATGAAAAAATTGTGTTTACCTTTTCGCTTTTATGTAGTCACTTTGATTTAATCGACATTGGCTTATTCTCATCTGCTCGCTCAACTGGTGAACCGTAACCATAGATATTTGCTCAAGTGGCTTGCAAATATAAACCGAGAATCATTGCTGTGGGCTTCTGCCTAAAACGGTATTAGGCCTATTCACAATCTTGTGCATATTAGATTGCCATAGCAAACATTTTCCATCAATTGTGAGCGGTCTTTTTCTGTTTAGTTTGCAATACGTGTTGCAAAAAACACGAAACTCACAACTATTGTAAATGCACTCGCAGAGTTTTTGCTTAGAAGCATCCTTTCCTCACCTCTGTCCTCCTCACCCCATTTTTTATTTAGTTTAGTAAACTATGGGTTCTAAGTGTTGCATATTTACAAGGGTATACCAAATGCATATCTGTGTGTTTTGTTAAAGTAGTGTAAAAATATACTACACCATTTTGCAAATGCTACGATACAAGACCGTTTGCACAAGATTGTGAATAGGGCTATTATTTTCTTGAAGATATTGCGTGAATATTGTATTTGTTTTAGAATCTAGATGGGCACATAAGTTAAAAAAAGGTTAACCCTTTCGCTACAAGTTTTTACTGGGGAAAGTTACAATTTTAAATTTTACGTCTTAGGCTTCTATGTGGTTATATTAGCAACATTCCATAAGACATTTTTTAATTTTTATACTCGGGCCCTGTATTTTAGAGTGTTTTTCTATGAGAGCAACCACATCGTTGTGGCTGTAATAATTACTTAAACATACAACTTTTCACGCATAACGAAAATTTGTATATTTCTTCATTTACTTCAGCCAAAATTAAAAAAAAGTATATAAATTGAAAGAAAACGTCAAATTAAAAAGTTCTCTAATTTTTTTGCTTCTTCTTCCTTTACTATGTCAAGATATACCATTACAAAAACGTGTATACTTCTCTTCTTTAAACTTAAATACTCAGTTTATTAATTTCGTATTTTTGCTAAAACTTCAAACTATTCTAAAGACCAACAAAAAAATTTATTCTTGCAACCATAGAGGATGCAGACGTCCACAAAGTAGCATGTTGCCATATGGCAACAAAAAAGCGAAAGGGTTAAGGGGACAAGGAGCTGCCTTAGCAATATAACCACATCAAACAATCTTCTTCTTCTCTATACGTATAATTGTTTGTCCTGACTGACTGATTCATCATCGCCCAGCCCAAACCGCTAAAGCTACAATCATGAAATTTAAACTGTAGGTACATCTTGAAAAATAATAGGATTTTTTGAAATTCGTCGTCTAAAAGGGCAAAACATGGGTTAAGGTGTTGTATGAAGAAACGCGATTTAATGGGCCTATTGATTTCCAATTTGGTGAAAACACTTTAAGGGGGCCGATACATGTAAATAGTGTATTTTTTGAGAATTTTTTGGGGGATAATAATTCGACAAATATGTTTTATTTTCTCGAGAATCAAAATTTAACGTGGTCAACAATGGGTTAAGGTGCGTATGGGCCTATTGACCTCAAAGTTGGTGAAAATACTTGAAATCAAAAATAATCTGCCACGTGTTTCCCATATTTTTGAAAATCAAAACTTAAAGGGGTAACCCAAGGGTTAAAAGTTTATATGAAGAAACATGATTTTTTACGCCTTTTAACTTCAAACTTGGTGAAAGTATTGCAAATGTGAAATAATTTGATGCGTTTTTTTTATTTTTTCGAAAATCAAATTCTGTTTAAAAAACATGAATTAATGAGCCTATTGGCTTCAATTTTGGTGAAAGTTTTATTAGGGAGAAATAATTTGGCAAGTGTTTTTCAGTGTTGCGATAATCGAAACCTAACGGGGTCAACTATGGGTTAAGACTTTGTATTGAGAAACAAAATTTTATGGACCTTTTGACTTTAAATTTGGTGAAAGTACTCTTAAGGTAAGGTCCCACGATTGCCGCAATGCGTAGCAATTTTACGCATTTTTAAAAAACTCAAATGCCAATCGTGTGAACTCGATTCGGTTTCGGCGCAAATGTCAAAAATATTCGATCTGTCTTCTGTTGTGCCGAACGAAATCGGTACTGTAGCGTCAATCGTGTGAACAGTTGAAGCCAGACAAAAAAATTAAAAATTGAGCCGAATTTTGTCGGCAACTCGAGCGCCAACCATAGGGGCCGAGAAATTTTGTCGGTGCTTTGAAATTTTTTGAGAATTTATTTCAATTTTTATTTCGATTCGGGCAATCGTGTGACCTACCTTTGAAATCGTTCGGTGCGATATTTCTGTTCGCTAGGTTGAGCCGACAAAGTTTGTCGAAATTGGGGCAATCGTGTGATCCAAATAAAATATGTTTTGCTCAATTGACAATTTCTGCGTAGTCAATGCCCGACCAGATCGGTCTATGATCGGCGCATTTGCGGCAATCGTGGGACCTTAGCTTTAGAGAGAAATAATTCGACACGTGTTTTTTATTTTTTCGAAAATCGAAACCGAACGGGGTCAACTATGGGTTAAGAGTTTGTATGGAGAAAAAAAATTGTATGGGACTTTTGACTTCAAACTTAAAAACACTTAACATGCGAAATAATTCGATACGTGTTTTTCACTTTTTTGAAAATCAAAATCTGACCGGTTGAACTAAGGGTTAAGGTCTTGTATGGGGGAAACAAGATTTTTTGGACGTTTTCACTTCAAACTTTTTTATTTTTTCGCAAATAAATATCTGGCGGGGTTAACGATGGGCTACGAGTTTGCATTGTTGGGGGAAACATGACTTAATATGCTAACTGACTTCAAATGTGGTGAAAGCACTTCAAATGAGAAATAATTAGATGAGTATTTTTTCATAAAAATCTGACGGGATCAACATGGGGTTTAGAAACACTTGATTTATTGGCCCCATTGACTTTAAACTTGCGTGCAAAGCCGCGGGCCCCTGCTAGTAGTCAATATTTATAAATAGTTTATTGTTAATGATTCATATAAGCTCTACAATCTTTAATGTATTTAACTTTAATGATATTTTGTTGCGTTAATTACAAATAAAAACAACAACAAATTGACCGAAAACGCTTCTAACAATCAATTGCTTGAAAATGACAAATCCATTAGGTAATTGATTTGAGTAGGAAAATCAAAACTGTGAGCACGTAATTAACCTTCTGCCTGTCCCTTGGGTCTATTTGACCCCAGGCGGAATTAAAAAAACGGTTGAGCGGTTTTGTGCGCTCGTTTACTTGTGTTATTTAGTGTTAATCGCTTACAACCCAATAACAAATCGAGAAAAACACTTTTCGGGGCTTTCCCCTTTTCTTTTGTGATTTATGTGTAACAGTTCTTCATGTTTTGTCAGTTAACAGGTTTTTACTGGGGAAAGTTAAAATTTTAAATTTTACGTTTCAGGCTTCTATGTGGTAATATTAGTAACATTCCATAAGAAATTTTTTAATTTTTATTTACGCATAACGACAATTTGAATATTTCTTCATTTACTTCAGCCAAAATTAAAAAAAATAAAGTAAATAAAGTAATAAAATGAAAGAAAACGTCAAATTAAAAAGTTCTCTAATTTTTTCTGCTTCTTCTTCCTTTACTATGTCAAGATATACCATTACAAAAACGTGTATACTTCTCTTCTTTAAACTTAAATACTCAGTTTATTAATTTCGTATTTTTCCTAAAACTTCAAACTATTCTACTATTCTATTCTAAGGACCAATAAAAAATTTATTCCTGGAACCATAGAGGGTTCAGACGTCCATAAAGTAGCATGTGCCATATGGCAACAAAATAGCGAAAGGGTTAATTATATAACTGTTTGGTTGGGGTAATCCTGACCCCAAAGGACAGCGAAAGCAATTTTGAGCAAGGGACAGTCAGAAGGTTAAACGAACGCAGTGTGCCTCAGGGCGTTGGAAATATCGACTGCAGCAATGCGTCGCAGTACGACTCGAAAAAGTCCGCATGAATTGGGCGCAACGCCAAAGGGGCTGCAGACAACGGGCCATACGTGTGGGCCGACGGCTAAATTGAATGCATAACAGTTGCAGATTGAGGTGCGGGTCAGATGATGCCAAACAATTGAGTGAAATCAATCCATCAGTCCAATTTGTTGGGTATGTACGTAAACGGTGTCGTTGGATTGAGCTGCGAGTGAATGCTGTTGCTGCTGTGGAGTGTGTGTGCATATATTTGAATTAATTAGTTGCAAATGTGTGCATAACTGCGCACACAGTTTCAGTTAAATGCTTATGTACATTTGTAAACATAAAATCAACATTTCGCACACAAACAAAACGGACCGAAACAGTACAAATGCAAAGCATAAGATGACATAGTTACATAAATGCTTGTCCGCCTACTCGAGAGTGTACACACAAACATACTTACTTATGTACATATGTATGTGCAATTATAATCACACTTATATAAACAAACAAACATATTATGCGGTGTGTACATATGTATGTACAAAGCGTATTTATGACGCTGTGTATGCCTTGCACCCGTTTTAAGCAAATAAACGATTTGTTTGTGTACTCAATGCAGATGGCAACATTTCTCATTATCCCATAATTGTTGCTGCTTTCTACCGTTTTCTGTCCTTTTATGTTTCACACTCTCTTTCGAAATGGCTGGTGCCTACGCCGTATGTCCGTTACGTATGCATGTACGAGTATGCCTACGCACACACTTAAAGTACTCCAACGCAGAAAAATGTGAACAAAAAAGTTCTGCCAAGCCAAGAATGAGTGCTAAACGGAGTCAAAGAACGAATGGGCGAGTGATAAACAACGAAAAAAGGTCATCATTTATTTGTGCATATCTAAACGGCTCGCAGGCTACATAACTTTTACAGTTCTGTGACAAGGGCAATTTAAGTGTTGTCAGGACATTTGACAATTTCAAAGTTTTCGCATAGAACAATTTTGTACGCAAAGTTGCAGTGCTTACGGCTGTTGCCTGCGTATTCTTCGTATTCGTTAAAAACGGAAAACCCCAGATGTAAATTGGACAAGAAATAACAAAGGCATATTTGAGGTTAAGGTAGAAATCACTGAAAAATTTTGTGATAAATGCAAAAATTAGTTAAAGTTTTTCTATAGCCAGTATTTATGTATTTGCTAGGACTATAAATTTTCATTAAAAGCGCTTAAATTAATTATTAAAAAAAATAGACTTTAAAAAATCCGCACAGAATGTCCACGTACTGGCGGAGATGGTTGCACCAGTATCTGTAAAGACTTCCACATATCTGTTTCAGCGCCACCTGTCGGGAATTTGTGTGTAATATTTTTTTTAAACAAGTGGGATTGTAGAATTGAGTTGAGCAAAGAGTTTGTGTAGGTAGCGTTGAGTGAAAATATTCGTCTCATGAGGCCAAAATTGTGGAAGTACAACTCCTGAATTCTTAATCAGGACAAGGCACTGGTTCACTCATCTCATCTCATCTTGTACGCGACTATTTGACCAAAAACAACGTGGCTCCTTGTGACTTTTTCCTATTCCCACGACTTAAATTGGCACTTCGCGAAAAGCATTCTGAGACGATTGAGGCATTAAAGGAGAATTCGGAGAAGCAGCTGAAGGCGATCCCAAAATCTGCTTATGAAAATTGTTTTTAATATTGGAGAAAGCTTTGGCATATGTTTACTGCTTACAACGAAAGAAATGAAATTAATATAAATAAACTAGCTGACCCGACGAACTTCGTCTCGCACAACATTTGTTTTTGTATAATGAAATGCGCGAGATGGCGAAGAAAACCAACTAAAGGAAGAGCTGATTAACGTATTTGATGCCCACAAATCAGCAATGTTGCTACTTTCAGTAAAGAAATGGACTGCGCTTGAGCAATGCCATTTTCAAAAACCAATTTTTATCATTTTTACTCACGCCACGCCCTCTTGTTCAATACCCGCACTATTCCCTCTGTCGAAAGGAAAAATGGTAGGTTCGTACTTAGTTTCATTGATGTGCGACTTATAGTTCAGCGGAATATGCCACGCCCCGTTTTCCTAAAATTGTCTTTCATACAAACCTTGTTCTAATAACTACGAATACAACAAAAAAAAAATCAGCCAAATCAGTCCAGCCGTTCTCAAGTGATTCGCTGTCAAACATGGCAGGGATTTTCCGACTGTTCCTATAGATTTTCCGGAATTATCTTTTCACATGAACCTGAACTGACTCAAGGCGAATCCAACAAACAAAACCCATGAAAATCAGCCGGTCCGTTTGAGTGTGATGCGCTTACACGCATACATACACTTTCTTTTATATATACAGATAGATGATTGAAACGTTTTACTCAATAATTCTGTAACATTTTTGATCAGAAGGTAATTTCTATAGGGCGCTCACATTGGAGTGTTTGAATGCTGTAAATTCTGTGGTTTTGTGTACTTTTTTCAAACATAATTTTGAATACTTCAATTCAATTTTTTTAGTTCCATAATAATTGCACTCAGACCTAAAATGATAAATATAGACCTTAAGAACTAAATGAAAAGAGGAACTAAACAATTGAGGACGGTATGTCGGTTCAAGTGTCGTTTTATTAATCTTTCGTTGCATACACAATTTGGGAAACACCAACACACAATTCGGTCTGTCAGGCCGGGCATATAAAACTTTCAACATATTTGAAAGACTTCAATTTATTTAGTAAAGTGGACTAAAATAAAGTAAATTAATTAGAAAAGAGAAAGCACAATATTAATTTATATAAAAACAGAAATTCTTTTCCCAGTCCCTTATTTCTCCAGTAATATAAATAAGAAAGTTTTGTCGATCTCACAGACCAATAGAAGTGTAAAGAAAGACCAACATGTTTGTGACTTTTTATAAATGTATGTAAATGTTACTCATTTGCAAGACTTGTATTCAAAGACTAAAATTAAATAAATAAATAATTTAAATTAAGTAGTTTGTTCTTCGAAATGCCTATCAACAAGACCTAAAATTGCTATGCGCTTCGGCTACTTACTAAATATAACTTTAAACAAACTTCAGGTCACTCGTGTCAGTTCTTCCTTCAAATTACAAACAACTTTATGCTTGACTTTATTGCTTTATCTACTCGTATTTTGCCCAAGTTGCCAACTGTTTGGCGACTGCTTGGTATTTGTTCTAACTAATGAACCTAAACAATTACATAAATAAAAACATACATAAAACATAAATACAACAAAACTGTTTTCTAGTTACTTTGCTGGTCTGTGGTTTGTTCTCTGTCTGCGTGTGGCCACAAATTACTTGCTTTTGATAAATTAATAAAATGTCTTCTCAAGCCAAACACTGAAACAATAGTAATTTGTGGTTTATGAATTTAGTGTGAAAAGTTTACCAACTTTTCCGTTAACCAGACACGGAAAATTGTCAAATTTTTAATGAATATTTTAAAACAGAAAAACTAACTGAACAAGTAATAGTAAAGACACGCAAAGTTGCAAGCTTTGAATAGGCAATTTTAGTCTCAGAGTTGTCATTACATGCCGAGAGAGCAACAGTCGACAGAAACAATTATTTTTTATATACATTTGTGGTATTAACACTTTCGTGTCCGCTCTCTGTGCAGTTAAACTAAAACCTATTGCCGCTTTGTTTACGTATGCCGTTGCGTTGGGGCCGCTATTTTTAATTTATTTATCTTAACAGTTAAATTACAATTTTTAATAACATAAAAATACGTGAATGGCTCCTACGTTTGTTAGGCATAAAACGTAAAAATACGTGAGCGGCTCCTAGGTTTGTTAGGCACAAAACGTAAAAATACGTGATCGGACACGAAAGTGTTAAGACGAAGAATTAATCATAGAATCGAACGTTGTCTCAAGCTCGCATTACAACAAACAAAACAACTTTACACTCCTCTTCTTTAGGTTCAAACAAGCATTCATGATTGGTTTTTGGCTTATTACCACCAACAACAACAACAACATCTGTTGCTGTTTGGGCAAATTTTTCGCGTGGAAACACACAAAGTGTGCGAAGTGCGCCAAACAAAGTCATAAAACGCCACGAAAACAGAAATATTACAGTGAATTAAGTACCGTTGCATCGTCTTCTTCGTCCTCGCCATCATCGTCCTCGTCCGCTTCGTCGTCGTCGTCGTCGGTGGTGGTGGTGGTGGCAGCGGCAGCAGACTCCGTGGTTGCGGTTAGAGTGTCGCCGCGGCTGCCGCCGCTGTTATCCGTTAACATGCTCGTAGTTGGCGGCAGGCAGCAGTCAACAGCAGCAACTGCTGCTATCGTTGATCTCGTCGTCGCTGCTGTTTGCTACACGTTGCTGCGGCTACAACTACAACTACAGCTGCTCTACAGCAGCGCGCACTTTATGGTTGTTGTCACTGTGCGGTATTGTTGTTGTTGTTGCAGTTAAAGCAGCTAACGATGACGGCCAGCCAAACGCAGGATGAAATATGGAACTAATTTAATTTTTGTCGCACCGCTTTAGCACACTTTGAAATTTATTTATGTTTTTTAACTTTCGCTTAAAATTTTTACTTTTTATTTCACTTTTACTTTGACGCTTTCAAAAATTTTGTTTTGATTTTGTTTTCTTCTTAATTTCTTTTATTTTTAATTGGCAACATTTTAAATTGTAAAACTTTTTCGATGTGAAGTTTTCAATTTCATTCTAAACGAAATAATCACTTTTAATATTTAAAATGTTCAACATTTAAAATTGTTTAAATTGCTTGAATTTTAAAGTTTTTCTTGGATTTTGCAAATACAATTTTGCTTTTATGTGCCTCCATATTGTACATGCTTTATAATTTAAATGCCAATTTTAATTCATAAAATGTAAAACAAAGATTTAAAATTTCTTTAATGTTTTTGCATCAATTAAATATTTTGAGTAATTTTTACTTTGATTTACTTTTGTAACGTGAACGAATTTTTTAACACAGAAAATAAAAAAATTAACTTTAAATAATTAAAGATTTGTTTATTATTCTTTTAACATTATTATTTTTATTATAATCAATTAAAGATGATAATTATCATTACAACTAATATTAGATTAAAAATGTCTTTAATGTTTTTGCATCAATTCAATTATTTTGAATAATTTTTACTTAATATCATTAATTTAAAATGATAATTATTATAATTAAATTTAGAATTATAATTTCTTCAATGGTTTTGCATCAACTCAATTTTCTTTTTAATAATTTTTACTTTTATTATTAACACTAAACCAATTTTTTAACACAAATATTTAAAAACTAATTTGAAATAATTAAATAATAATAATAATATTTATTAAACAAACACAATAAGTTTCTTTGATTTTAAACAGGTTGATTGATTGATTGATTGTTTGATTGTAAGCAGACTTTTACAATAATATTTTGATTATTTAAAATTAAATTTTCTTATTTTTTGGTAACTTTGTGTTAAAAAATTTGTTTACTGTAATACATTGTGAATATTATCCTTTTTGTGATTTTTGTTATATAAAAGTAGTTATATTTTTTATATCGTATTACATTAACTTTTAGTTCCTTAAAGTTTAAACCGAAATTAAAAACATCTTTCATTATTGAAAATTGTCTTTTTATTTATTGTTTTCAAAAATTTGTTGTTTATTTAAATTGATTCTATCGCAATGAAAATTAGCAGAGAAGCTGCGAACAAGTAATGAATAGTGATGGAATTTATATTTTGGACTGAACGGGATTTTCCCCTCTTTTGTACGGGTTCTACATTGAATTTGGCCAACAAAAAAACATATTTTTTTGGGATCATCCAATAAATTCATGACGTAATTATAAATATGGTTTTGTTTATTTTATTTTGTTTTATTTTATTTTATTTTATTTTATTTTATTTTATTTTATTTTATTTTATTTTATTTCATTGTACTGTATTTTATTTTATTTTATTTGATTTGATTTGATTTTATTTTATTTTATTTTATTTTACTTTATTTTATTTTATGGTTTTTTTATTTAAATGACTTATTTTTTATGTCAGTAATCCGTTTTTTTTTAAATATATTTTTCTATCATGATATTTGTTTCATTTTTAATAGTTTTATGTTTGTATATCGTTTATCATTCATTATCATTATCATATCATTAATTCGTAATGCGCTCTTACATTTTTCATATATTTTTATGTATTTCATTATATAATTTTTGTTGATTCTAAACAATTTTAAAATATTTATTTATTTATTATTTAAAAACATGAAAAAATAATAAAATTATTTTTACACGAAAGTGGGGAGCACTGGCTGCCAGTGCTCGCTGATGATGAATTTTTGAATACTTTTAAATTAGGTTTTCAATTTTTAATATTGTTTTATACTGTTTTTATTATTGCTTTTGATAATGGAATGACACAGAAAAGTATTTCATAAAAATTTGCAATGCTTTGTTTAATAATTTCCTTATCGAATTTGAAAATGTCCCTAATTGTTACCTGATTTTTGTGTTACTTGTTCACTTGAAATAGGCTCTTAAAACGTTGAGCATTTGTAGCTATTTTCCACCTTAATTGACTTTCAATTAGTCTTCTTTAGTTACCAAATTATGGCGTATGGCTTTTGGCAGTTTCTGTCAACATTTACCAAACATGAAAACCGCTTACGAAAAAAATGCATTAAAATAATTTTTGCAAATATTTTCAATGCGTTGTAAGCTCATGACTTGCTTTTTCACTTTGCATTAGTTGAATCAACCTGAGACGGCCAGTTGGGTAATTCACTGCATCTAAGATCTCGCAAACCAATGCGATGCATTCCACTACTCCACATCCAACTCAAAACAAACGCGTTGGCACAACAAAATGCGTGGTCTCTGCAAAATGCCTTGCAAAACTTTTACATAACACGCACAGCGTAGCAGAAAGTCGCATACGCGTAACCCCCTTCGAGCGTCGCTAGTAGCTGCTGCCAGTGTTTGCAGAATTTTCAGCCTGTATTTATCTTTTTCTGTGGTTGAACAATCAGCAGTGGTAATTGCGGGCGTCGCACAAGCGTCAATCCTGAGGCCACAACTCAGCCCATCTTTTTCAGCGCGACAAAGCGCTCCTTGTTCAGGCAACCCCCAAACTTCTCGGCGCGCACTGCTTTTTGCAATCGAGTGTATGGCACATGCAGAGCGAAATCTTCAGCAAACAATTGTGACTAGTGACTACATGAAACCGAAGGGCCACAATCGGTGAGTGCGTAAACGACTGGACCGCCAACACCGTTTGGCCACATGCAATCACACACACACACACACGAGCACACACACAGGAGCACGCACGCACAAATCACGCGTCCCCTTGCCAAAAGGGAAACAAGTAAAACACTTTGCAATGCTTGAGGGCGAACACGCTGTGTCCATTTAACGCGACTGTCGTTCCGTTCCGTATCGTTTTGTTCGGTGCTGTGCGGTGTTGTTCTGTGGCTGTGCAGCGCGACGAAAACGCGGACGACGACTCTTCAGTGCTTTCGTTGTCAGCCAACTGACTGCGACCGAATCGGCGGCGCGCATCCATTGCCATCCACATTTAGCCCGAGTAGCAGTCAGCCAGCGAGCCAGCCTGTTGTCGGCCGTGGCGGTGTCCTGAAAGCTTTGCTGCTGCACACTCCAAGACGCCCTGCACAGCGTACGCCGCAGCCCACCCGGCCATGCCACCGATCTGCCAGCCACTGCGGCACTTTCGCCTTCATTCATACAAACAACAGCTGAGTGTGAGCGACAGCTGTATGTATGTATAAATAGGCTTGTATGTATATTTGTCTGAATACATGCAAGTGTAAGCGAAAAGCAAAACTTTCGATTTAATAATCACGTGTTCTGATAAAAATCCGGGAAGCAACGAAACTTCCTCCAACTCTGCAAAAGCTCTCCAAAGCTTTCTGCGCGCCATCAGCTGTTCCCACCATTACCACTGCCAACACAAAACTCTGCAGCACGTTGCTTTCTTGGAATATAACACAACGAAAACAAAAAGCCACAATAAATCAAACGCATTGCCAGCTTATCATTAGTTGAAGGTTAATGTCGAGACTTTACTCCGCCACACTGTACGCCATTCCCGAACCTCAACCTACCCCACCTAAAGCATTGCTCACTATTTATGCTCCTTAGGCTTTTTCGGCTCCAACGCCCACCAACAAATCTTTGCACACTCTCTCTCTCTCTTTCTCTCTTTCTCTCTATCGCTGGCTGTTCTTGGAGTCTTGTGTTATTCTTCGCTGCCTTGGTACCATTGCGGTAGGCTTACGAGCTTTTCCTTCTCATTCCGCCGCCAACTACTTCTTTCTTCTCCCTTCATACATATCTCGAGTTTGTTATTTGTTGTTTTTGTTGTAGTTTGTTTATTTGTTATGCTTCTTTATTCATTTATTATGCACCATTCGGCTGGTAGCGCACGCAAACTTTCGCCTTCGGTCGCGGCTGTGCCAAGCAGGAAGCACACTTCAGCGCCAACGTTACACGCCACATTTGAACTTGGCCGGCGACATATTGCAGGGAAAGGTCGGGACGGGTAGGCCGCGTTGCGTTGCGGACCGCGTTGCGTTGCGTTGCGTAGTGTCGTCTATTGATGCAGGCGCCGTGGCGTATGAGCGCCATTGTTGTGTGCGGCCATTGGTGTCGAATGTCGTCGATGGTCGCGTGTTAGGCTGGTGACGTAGCGTCGTTCAGCCTAAAGCCGCCGTATTAGCTGGCCCTCGAGGGTGTTTGGTGGGAAGAATTGCTTTGCATAAACTGTCATTTAAGGGGGTATCACAGTCTACTTTTATAATATTAATATTTATTGTAATTTATAAAAGTCTCTTACTATTAGTTGCGAGTATAATTTTAAACATGTCTTTAGATATTTTTTAAGTAGGGAAAACCCTAACAACTAATAGTTTTGATGTAAAATTATCAAAGCTATAAATTCAAGGTCAATTGTGTCATATGAAACATAGTGAAGCTGTTCTACTCATTGGAACCAAAACTTTGTACGATTAGTATGAGTGACTCTATGGTTGGAGAAAGAATTGTATAAAAATATAGAAATAAAGTATTTGAAACCTGCATTTGATTTATAATTTTGTTGTCCACTTTCATGACCCGAAAAATAAGTCAAGCTGTTTTAAACGAGTTGTTACTGGCACTGATATATAATATATATAGTGTCTATTGCCAGCAGCAGAATTGTAAAATAATATTGAAATAAAAAAAATTGGGATTATTAGAATTTTTTATATTATTTGAATTACAGTGCAAGCTCGATTTTCGCGACTAATTAAAAACCAGACATGTCGCGAAAACCGAATTTTCGCGATATCAGAACCCAAAATTTTGTTGAAAAATTTTATGTAATTTTTAAAATTTTATTTTAAAATTTATTTTTACATTTTAAACATTTTTAAAGAAGTTGGAGATTTTTAGTTGCTTTTTTGGCAAATTATTTTTTAAAATAACAGCTGAATCACGTAGTTCATATAGTGCTGTTTTCGGCTTAAAAATCCAAAAAGGTTAATATACCAAAAGGCGGCGATTTCCCTTTTTTGGTTAAAGACATTGTAATAAAATTAAAAAAAACAGATAAAAGTCGCGAAAATAGAACCTCGTTTTTGGTAAACTGCCGCGATTATAGAACCTGCAATGTTAAAAATTAAGCCGTCGCGATAACCGGGCCGTCGCGATAATGGGTAGTCGCGAATACCGAGCTTGCACTGTATTATTATAATTTATATATAACTTTTATATTATATTATTTAAAATTTGGATTACTCCTTGATTTATCATCTTTTATTTAAAAATGGGAAACATTTGTTTTCGAGTTGATTCTAGTAGGGGTTATGGCTAATGTTCAGGAGATATATGCTAAGTGTCAATAGATTTGAAGAAACCAGCATTGCAAATTTAGACCCAATTTCAAAAGGAACCTTTAAATCCTTCAATCCTCCTTCAAATTATTATAACTCTGTATTTTTGGATTTTTTATTTAATATTTAAAATATTTTTTTTTTAATTATAATCTTTAAGAAAAAGACGAAACTGATTTTTTTTTAATCTAAACTGAAACATCCCCTTAACAAATGCTGGTAAACAAATGTGAGCATGCAATGTGGATCGCATGACTTCATTGTTGCTTGAAGATTTTTGGGGTATTACTTTTTGATTGCAAAAATAAAACAGCTTTTTAAGTTGGCTAAAGAATTGGTTGCAGTGTTTCTACGTGTGTAGAGTTCGACTTGAAATTATTTGCATTTTCAATCTCAATCCTTTCACGACCAATGTATCAAATGAGACATGCTTAAGGCCGGCCTCGATAGCCCAGTGGGTAGCGCCCTGGCTTCTTATACTGAGACCCTAGGTTCGAATCCTTGCTTGGGCTGATGAAACACTCGTCTACTTCTTTCGCTATCCACATGAAGCAGATGAGAATTGCAAGAATCGCATACGTGCGCTCTTGCCAGGCAATGGCGAAAACCTCCAAGATTCGGCGTTAAGTTGTAGGTCCCCTTTCCCCCCTTTTCACTTGAAATGTGTGTTGTCGGTGGCGATCAAAGCACGAGGCTTATATGACAAATGCCTAGGGCGGCGTATTGGGAGGGGCGGCAAAATTAGCGAGCGAAGCGTGTGAAGTGACGTGAGCACAAAATTTCAGAAAAATATTGTTTTCAACTGAACTAACATCCAGCTTCAAAAATATTCTGTTGAAACCAAATGAAATTAAAATATTCCAATGTTTCTTCTTTAATATGTATATTCTTTAGTTTTTGATAAAAACATAATTTAATATTTCCAAACCACAAAATAATTTCTAGAATGTATTTGCATTTTCAGTGATATGTAACTTTTTCAGTTTAAATAAAAAATTAAATAAAAAATATTGTCTCTGATATGTAACTTTGTCAGTTTTTTAAATAAAAAATTCTATTTTTTTATTCCAACTGCTTCCTTCTTTCTGATACTACGTAGTATCATTTGTATGAAACAAAATTGAATTTAAACAGATTACATGTGGTAAAAGTCATCCCTATCTTTATCCTCCTTACCCTTCCCATGGGCATAGTACAATGGTCCAAATGGCCTTCCTGCCCATCACATCGCATGACATCACATCACATCACATGCTTAAGGCAGTCTAATGACTTAATTGATGTTTTTCATTGTTTGAAAGCGATGCATTTCTACAAAAAATTCTCTCATAAATTTTACTATTTTTTAAAACCAAACTGAATAAAGAAATAACAAAATTGTTAGAAACATTTTACTTTTATTTCGTAACATGATTCCATATGAGCATTTAAGAATGGTTGTGCTGTCTGGGCATCTAGTATTGCGACAATAAAATTAAACTAAAGAAGTAAGAAATTGAGTCCAATGTCTATCCGACGTCTATTCTTTGGCCTCATGAGGATCGTTTATATCGTTGTTTATATATTTGAACTGTTGTTCTTTTCAGTTAAATGATAAAAACCTGTTGCATTATTTATTAAAAAAAAGATAAACATGCTGAATACAGTTTTGAAACACTTTTTGTATTGCTTTGGATCTAAATCAATGAAATTTGATAATTTCTTTAGTTTTTTCTGTTCAATTATTTATAAGTCATATAAGGAGCCTGTATTTCAAATAGTAGTCGAAAATGCTTCGTAAAAAATAAAAACGGGCTTAAGATTTGTCTACATCATTGGAAAACCTTTTGAAAACCATTGGAAAAACTTTTTGATTGCTTGAGTTCCAAATCAATGAAGCATCTTAATTTTTTTCAGTTTTTGCAGATCCACGTAAGTCATGTCCAACAATTTGAAATGCCTGGATTTTCAATAAAATAATCATTGACATCGCATTAAAAAAACGAAAAAGGTTCAAAATGTACAGCATTAACAATTTTCTCAGAAACACTTTTCGATTGCGTTCAAAGGTAATAAAATCTATTCATTTCTTTAGGATTTTCAGCTCTGGAAATGTTATTGGCGTCGCTCAATTTTTAAATGAAATGGTTCCGATTTATTTCATAGAACATACGTACATACATTCAAACACAGTGGAGCATGAAAGGAGGGTTTTGGGAGTTCAAACCCCCTTTCTTTCTTACAACAATTATGGATGACAAGTAAGGTTCAAATGGTATTGAGCTCATAATTTGTATACCGAACCCCACAAAATGAAATCGTATGTGCACCACTGTTCATACATAACATATGCGTGTTGCAAATACTAATTTAATATATAAGTTGAAGTTGCTTGAGTTGATAAGTGTGGTTTTTCTGTTGACCCCTTCATCGTTGCTCCGCTCAGCAGTTTTCTTTCGGTCTCCCACACATGCGAGCAAAGATGATAAATTAATTGAGGTTTAGAACTTTAAGCCGTCAAAACTTTGCTTATGGCTGTGTTTAATCTTTGAACTTCAAGCAAAATCAATAGCAAACTTGTTGGTGCTGGGCACTGAAGTAATAAAGCATAAAGTTTACTGTCCCTTCTCGAGCTCTTAGGCATTTTAATTATTTCTATGTTGGTTAATGCAAAACGCAATACGCTAAAAACGCTCCTCTTGCTAGGACGCTTTTGGAACTTAATCGCATTCCACACTTAGATCTCTCTTTATAGTCTTAAGAATTATTGTTGATTTTTTTTAATTTTAACTTTATTATTTTGTAATATTCCAGTTTATAGATGGTCTGTTAAAATGTACACCAATACCTCGCTTTGCGTCGTTTCGTTTTGCGTTTTTTCGAAGTTGCGTCGCTGCTGAATTAGTACTAATTTTCACTGTGCGTCGTTAGATTTTCGAAGTTGCGTTGTTTTTGGGTTCGAGTCTTTAATTTTTTTTTGAAATTTTCTTTTTTTTTCTAAAAGATGGGACGATTTTTGTTTTTAATTGCGCCATGCCATCAAAACTCGGGGATTAATTTAATATTTTATTTTGTTTTAATTGAATTTGTTTTTTTTTTGTTTTTTGTATGTATGTAATAAAATTTTATATTATTTTTGTTTTTTATATGCTTACATTGTTCAATTTTCTTTTTAAAAAGTAGTATTTTCGTAACCCTGGAACCTATCTTCGATCTTTACATGGTTTGCTATAGAAAATCATAATTCACTTTGCGTCGTTTCAATTTGCGGAACGTAACCACGACGCAAAGTGAGGTATGGGTGTATTTTTTGTTTGACTGAATTATAAATAAATAAATAAATATGGCAGCAAGCATATTAAAGTTTGTTGAATGTGTCGTTAACGGGATCGAGAACACGCTTCTTTGGTGTGGTAGTGCAAAGATTTTTGATTTGAAATGAAAACTAATGCAAGAAGATCTAAAAGAATCGTGGCTACAAATTCCAAGCATTCAGAAAAGTTGTCCTTGACCTCCTTTTAGCAAACCTGCAAGGGTAATGAACGTTTTTATGACACAGCTTCGAAACCAGAAGATTTTTTCGAAGGAAATAGTTTCTGTTCGTGTGAAAGTTCATTTGCAGTGAAATTGATGAAACAGTAGTAATGAGGGGGTACAGAAAATACGAAATTTTTAAACAAATATCTGGTGGATATCGACAGTCGAGTTCAAAGCAAAGTTCTGCAACATTTAATGCGTCCAAGAAGTTTACATCTGAGAGCTTAGGGCACTGAAATGGGTCAACGAAGGCAATTTTTCTGAGAAATTTGTTTACATATGCTTCAAAGTATGAAACGTTCATTTTGAATTACCAAAAGAAGCAAGAAAGAGTCCATTGTTTTGCTGCTCTAAAACAGATAACCGTAAAAAATTCTTGTTTTTCACTTTTGTGTTCACACTTGTTCTACTTCTGATTAAATAGACTTAAAAAAGGTCTATAGTCATAATCACCAGTTACAACTGGGTATTCGAACCCAAGACACACTGACCTGACATCCAATGCACCATTTACTGAAATATGGCGGCCAGATATCGGACTTTGCTATGATCGTAGAGAATCTGCCACGCTTTTCACAAAATGTTAAAATCTACTTCGCCACCCCGCTTGAGCCCCAATCTACTACGATTTTTTCCGAAGCAAAATGTGGAAAAAATTATTTGTCTAAATTCAAAAATTCACTACAGAAATTTTGGTTGCACTACGCTTTTTGGCATCTATCACTACGATTTTACATTTAACAGTAAACACGGGTGCAAAAACGAAAGCAAAAACAAAAAACAAAAATGCGTTTTAAATAAATAAAGCGTCAAAACAAAAAGTTAATAAAAGTAGAAAAAAAAGAATCGCTTATTGGCGCGGAGCAAAAAATTAACGCACGCAAAATTGTCGCTCGCTGATTGCCGACATGTCGTGCGCCCCCTGAAACGCGCTTTCGGCGAACCGTGTGCACATGTGTGGGTGAGGCTGGGCGTTGTTGTTTGCTTTGCTTGCTCCTAATTTCTTAATAATTTGACTGATGAGTTGCGCTGCTGTGATTACAGCCCAACAGGCCAACATCATTGTCGCTGTCGTAGACGTTGTACATGCTGCCTGAGCTGCGGCTGCTCGTTTCTGTTATGTTTGTATGTGTGTGTAAGAGTATTGTTAATATAAAAATATTCACAAAATGCCAGTTACAGCATTAAATAAAAACAAAGAGCACAGCTACAATGGCAACAGGCGTTGCCACCCCGACTTTGACTGGCGGATTATGCATGAAAATTGAATTTCTAAACGCAATTACGACGACTTTTCACTACGCATTTACCGTGGCTTATGCAAATTATGTAGTCAGGGTGTGGCAATGCAGCGTCTTTGCGGATTTTTTTGTGAATAGGATTAATATAGCTGATTTTGTTTTGAGTCGGTAGGAATGTAAAGGAATAACAATGTCTGAAAATTTGTAAAAAATGGACTAATTTAGTAAAAAAGTCTTTTAAAAAATGTATTGTAATTGTGGCATTGAAATAATAATTTAGTTATTCGGAAATTAGGTAATTAGGCAAACAAGTAGCACAAAGAAATCTGTTGCAATCCTGATTGATGAATGCGATGAATAAGAAGAAATATCAGAAATTTACGCTTTTAGGGAAAGGAAAGCAGTCAAAAGTAATCACTTATTCTAACTTACAATGACCACTCAAATATGTATACTGAAGTCATAAAAATGTATGGTTAGCCTCTCTCTCGAGACCGAGAGGCCAAGTAAACCTCCTTGCAACATCTGTATGACTTCAGTAAATTTGTTTTTCTGTTTCCCTTAGAAACCACAAACAAATCACACTTTGCTTATACCAGCAATGTAAACGTCTTTATGAGCTAAAACCACACATAAAAACCCCAACTCAAAATAAAACAATAACAATTAACTTGCCAAATATAAAACCAAAACAAAAAACACGTTAATAACTGTTTATGCATAAGTATATGAAAACCAATACATACGCATGTGTAATATTACGATATGAGTGGGAAACCGTATGTACATACATACATACATATATCAATATATAACTACATATGAATGAATGAATGAATGTTGGTGTATGCTGCTTGGAGTATTATTTCGTATAGTCTCGCCACTCGCATTTCGATTATTTGTCTTGGCCCATTTGATTGCCATGCCGCAATTTTATTGCTGAAGCACCCAATTTGGGCCCAAATGTAATATTCATACATGACATTTCGGCTTAAACGTCGCTAAGCGGCTTACGGTAATGAGCCCGAAATGCTCGCAAGCCCCCAAGCAAACAGGAGCCCCAGCACAGCTGCACTCAATGCCGTCAGCCGCCAGCCGTGGCGCAAAGGGGGCCGCAAACTGTTCGAGTTCAAATTCTATTCAATTGTTGACAGGGATATGGCACAAAAATAATATTTTAAGTACAAATGGCCCTAATAGGATATGAAACACACTCATATACACACACACTGATACACGTACTTACGATCTATATTTAGGAAAATTTACCTTCGTTCATAATGGCTTTTTAACCTGTTTCGTTTTGCAAGGTTAAATTAATTTCTCAGTATTTATTATATTTACAAAATAACAACAACAAGTTCAACCGTCACTTTAGAGTAAAAGCTTTTACATGGACTAAAAAGTTTGTTGCTCTGTTTACTATGCGCCTCATATGCGCTGAATTTCATCAATAAAACGAAGTTTAACAATTGAAAATGTGCCACTACATACATAGTTGCATACATAAATACTTAACACAGACACGTGTGCATATGTACATATGTGTAAGTGTGAGTGTGTTTGTGTTTGCATTTGTAGTTTCATTCACGTGCGCAGGTCAACAACTTCTACCATAACTTTTTCATGCTCCACAACATATCTGTTGCTGTTTTCTTTTCGCTAGTTTTTCTCTCACTTTCCATAACTTTTTCTATGCCTTTCTGCTACCGCAAATCAATTCTGCTTTAATGCAATTCAACTGTTTTGTTGTTATATATGTGTGTGTGTGTGTATGTGTGTGTGAAACCACAACATTTATGAGCGGAAGCTACGGAAATTTATGATTAAGCTGCGCCAAGCATTAAACCACACCACCACACTCATTCGTTGTGGGTAGAGAGGTTGTTTCAAAAATTATCTGAAACTTTCGAACACCGAATTGCAACAATTTTGTTTGTGTATATACATCGTTTGGAAATATATAGATATAGCAGAGACGTATATATAATTTAGATATATAATACATATCGTCTCCTCTATGTTTTTACCATTTCCTTGGAGAATTTTCATTATTTTCATTCATTTTAAAAGTTTGTATGGATAAACAATTTTTGTATACATATTTGTAAGAAACTTTTGCACATAGTTTTGTATAATGATATGACTATCAAAATAAAAATGTTTTTTTTTAATTATAATTTTAATGTCTATACAATATTCGTATTTTTGTAGATGTCCCCAATACTACTTTCCTTTAAAAAAGAAAAACTCTCGACAATTAATGTCCTAATAGTTAACAACTCAAAGATTCGATTAAACTCTCATTGACAAATCATTGCTAAATTGGAAAGAAAACAAAATATTTTTGAAAGTATTCCGATATTTATTTCTGTATCACTTGTGGCAGTCTTGTTGGGAAAGACTGAAGGGAATCTTATAAAAATTTAAATTATGGATAATAGCTTAAAATATATTAAAATACTCTATCGGACCCGTCTTGCCTTCAGGATTGGATTTCAAGTAACTAGGTTCGATATTACTCGATTAAAAACTAGACTAGACTAGACTAGACTCGACTAGACTAGACTAGACTAGACTAGACTAGACTAGACTAGACTAGACTAGACTAGACTAGACTAGACTAGACTAGACTAGACTAGACTAGACTAGACTAGACTAGACTAGACTAGACTAGACTAGACTAGACTAGACTAGACTAGACTAGACTAGACTAGACTGGTCTCACTCGGGGACATTATTGCTCATTGTACCGCCCTCTTTAAGTACCAAGAAGAGGCACATTCCTCTCAAAGGATTGCCCCTGTTGAACTATTTAACTATAATTAATATATTTATTTCCTTTCATTGAACAGACACTTAACCCCCTTCGACACAGCTTTCACTTGTTTCATTGTTAGAATGTAAAATTGTTTCTATAAAAATTGTTCATAATTATGTTGTTCGATATAAATAAACAAAAACAATCACCTGCACTTTCACGAGCACAATTTTAATTTCAACCGTTTCTGGTTTATTTTCGCACGCAGCGATTACATCAGCGGCCACGGCCGCTGTGGCGCCGACCTCCTGCAGCTCCCTTTCACTTGGACCTTCATCGATGCTTGCCCAGGCAGCTGCAGTGCTCGCGAAAAGACACGCCTTACTCGCCTCGACCATGTCAACGTCTGGATGTATGAAACTCATCCTCGGAATTCGCGCGCGCACAAATCGTTTACTATATAATAAAAAAAATATATTCAATCACGGGGAAAACCCGTAAATTTTCACATGAAAAAATCCTCCAAATGTAATGTTTGTAAATTACATTTCTTTATTTTGTTTTTTTTTTATTTTCCACTTGAGCTGCTGCCCGATTGAATTGGAGAAGACAAAAATTTATATCAAACAAATATGCGGAGCGGTTTGTGAAAAGTCTTTTGTTCATGCAAAGTACCCAGTCGCACTAAAAGGAAACAAATGGCAATTTTTTTTCTTCCTATTCGGCATCCGCTTTGGCAATTAAAATAGCAAAGACACAAAAGGGGGGAGAACAAAATGCAAAAAGTGTTACATTGAACAAACTAGCAATGGTCAAACAATGTAGACGCTCCGCCGAAAATGTTCATAAACAAAATAATGCTATTATGTTTTATAAAGAAGAAGTAAAGATCAAATAAATTAAATATTAAACAACGAGAAAAATAAGTGAAAACAAAAAACAAACAATTAAAAAATTAAAATTAAATTAAAATTAATAAAGTAAAAATTATTATATGACAAACGAAATAATTATATGACAAAATTAAAAAAAAAAAAATTTATCCTGCGATGTGGCTTCGACTTTTCGAAGCAACTAAGCTCGAAACTCTTTTCTGAAAATACTAGACTTCTATACAAGACTCTACATTCTACTATTAGCATTAATTATTTCGAAATGTGGAAACACATTCTACGAAAGATTGGTTTTTTGATTTGGTGAAAACGATGAATTGAAACAGAGATTGCACCATGAGATACATAATTTATATAAATATGTGAAAGTGCGACCATTGTAGTGACTCACAGCGTTCAATGTTTAGAAGGCTGACCATGCCAAGGCCCTACTATTTTCATTTTTTACTCATAGCCCTCAGAATCGAAAAGAAAAGGCTGACCAAACCAAGACTTCAGCTAAACCGAACTTCGACTCCCAGGCCTCAAAAATTAAGAAGAAAAGGCAGACCAAACTGAAACTTCAACTAAGCCGATCTTCGACTCCCAGCCCTTAAAAATTGAAAAAGGAAGCCAGACCAAACCAAGATTTCAGCTAAGCCGAACTTCGCCTCCCAGCCCTTAAAAATTGAAAAAGAAAGCCAGACCAAACCAAGATTACAGCTAAGCCGAACTTCGCCTCCTAGCCTTCAAAATTGAGAAGGAGAAACAGACCAGACCGAGACTCCAGCTAAGCCGATCTTCGAATCCCAATCGTCAAAAATTAAGAAGAAAAGACGGACCGAACCAAGACTAGTAGTAGTTAAGCTGAGTCATAGCCCTTAAAGTAGAGAAGAAAAGACAAACCAAAGAAAAGCCACCATAAGAACAGGCTGACCAAATCAGAACTTCAGCTGAGCTGACCTTCGACTCCCAGTCCTCAAAATTGAGAAGAAAATGCAGACCAAACTAAGACTTCCGCTAAGTCGATCTTCGATTCCCAGCTCTCAAAATTAAGAAGGAAAAGCAGACCCAGACAAGACTTCAGTTAAGCTGACCTTCGACTCCCAGCTTTGAAATTGAGAAGAAAAGGCGGGCAGCCGATCCAAGACTTCATCTAAGTTGAACCGAAACAACCCCCGCTATTCTCATCTCTGATTCACAGCGTTCAGGTTCAAAAACACAAGAAAGACCGAACCTTTATTTTAAAGACCAAGTTCCTCCAACTTGTACGAATTCGCTCCGAATCAGGGCAAATGGAAGGCTTCAGTGGTTCAGGCGATGAGCCTTAAAGGGTTGAGTGCCGTTTTAACCGAAGAATTATTTTCAACAATTCAACTTATTGCTTTTTATTGGACTTGACAAAAGTCTTATTAGAAATAAGTCATTGCTGAATGAACTAAAAAATAATTAATATTTAAAAATATTTCATTACGAAGTACACATTTTCTTACTTCAAATGTCTTTAATATTGAAAAATCGCAAAGATTACACATTTTTCTTTCACTCATTCTAGACAGTTTCCCGGAAATCCCAAATAAACCAGCACAGTATTCATAAGAAAAACCCCCACTTGCACTCCCACTTACTCATCGCCCTCATCATTCCCATTCTATAACTATTTCCACATTCACAACTTTCATCATATTTCCAACTATTTCCCTGGGGGCTCTGCTGCTCTGTGGACATTCTTTCATGTCTCGCAAGCTTGTTGGCAACCATTCGTGCTTCGTGCATATATTTAATTATAAATTCAAGTTCAAGTTTAACAACAGCAGCCAACCAAGCAACCACCTCCGCACCACTGCGCCCCACGAGCCCAGCGCAACATTGCATAGGATGTCGGTGCTGCTCCAATCTCGCCGCGTGCACGTTGCGGCATAGAAAATCACTCAATTGAGCGACATTTTCGCTTTGGCGGCGCAGTCCAAGCGACGAACGTTGGGATTCTGGCCAATTGATAGAGCTTTGTACGCTGCACTTTGTGTTTGTTTGTTGGGGAAAGGGTAGGGCTTTGCACTCAGCTGGCAATTGACGTTGCCAACAAATCGACCGAAAGTGTGAGTGCACTCGCCAAACAAACGCGGCCGCCATCGCTCGTCGCATATTTGGCTTCGTGCTGCTGCATTGTGGCATAGATTTCAATGATGTCTGGTTGTCTGCCCGATTTCACATTAGAAAATATTTAAATTAAAAAAATTCCTATCACTCATTGTGCACGCGCCTTCTGATGACATCTGCTCTGGTATGATGAGTGTGACATTTCGCACAGCACGATGCTTCCTCTTCTTTACATAAATATACACCACTATTTGGCGTAGTAACACAAACATTTATTGGGTAGTTACACTTGGGTTTTCCTACACGTAGTCACTATGTAAGCTAGAAATGTGTGTTTTTACTCGAATACCTAAATTATAGGCAATAATAATTATGACCAACAAATGTTATATAGTGTTGTCAGAGCTAATTATTTCAGCGTTAAGCAGGCAATTCATTAGGTCTTTAATGATTCTATATGAGCGGGAAGCAAAAATATTGGGATTTAATGGGTACCAAGGCCTAACAGTGAGAACTTATTTTACGTGTCTTACTTATGAAAGGAAGCTTTGTTTACTCTGACCCAAGAAAGCTAGTTAGCTGAAGTACGAAACAAATATTTTTTTAAGAGGGTTCCTTAAAATGTGTTAATGAATCTAGTCAAAAGGAGGCAATTTTCCACTTTTATTGGAACATGAAAAACTACGTTTGCCACATAACTATAATTGTTCTGTAGTTTCATGCCTATATCAGCTTTTGTTTGTATTATATACAATGTCAGAGGTGCACGCAACAAGGGGTTTGGCGGTTCAAACCCCTTCCAAACTCCTTCTGTATGCAAACATTTTTGGTGGTAAATATAGTTTAAACTAGTAAATGGGTTGAAAGTTGTACACGGAACCTCTCAAAATGAAATTCTGGGTGCACCATTGTACAAGATATTATTAGATATAGATTAGATAGATATTTATATGTTCTGTCTCATATGTACAATTAATGTACGGAATCCACCGGCAGCTATCAACTATAAATGCAAAGTTTTACTGATACATGAATATCTCGAGTGATTCATTGCAATAAGTGAAAAATCAAATAATTGTTTTAAAAAAAATTAGGTTTATTTCGTGACTAGGAAGAGAGAGAAATTAAATACGAGTAGACTAAAGAGTGCAAATTGCTAATCACGTGCAGTAGCAGCAGCAAAACAAGCGAACATTAAACATCAACAACTGTATCGAACACAAGAATATTATTTATAGGTAGATATTTAATTGCTAATTAGAATATTTCAATTCTCGATGCATGCATACAGTTGCGGGCAAAATAATAGTAATGCCAAATTTCAACCATATATAAAAATAAAAAAAATTAAAAATATATATAATTTTAAAAAGTTTTAAAAATTATATGAAATAAGTAAATAAAAATCGCAAAAATATTGAAACAGTGGACAGAAAACTCAGCTTGTTGTAATCACAGCCTGCTTAGTTATTTTGGATTTAGTGAAATACTTAACTCTTAAATGAGCCAAGAATTTAAATGGCCACGGATCATTACAGTTAAGGTAATGACACAATCTGCAACATAAACGGTATATACTCGTACTATATACAGGGTATAGAATTTTATTTTTGTGGATTTCACAGGAGTTTAACTTTTGAGCCCAATACCAGCTAAACACATTTTTGCCACCCAAAATATTTGCAGAAAAATATAGATATTTGAAAAGTGTTTTAAACCCCACAACCACCCTTGCGTGATAGGCTATTTCCAGCTATTTGGACAGCAAACCTTGCTAAAAATGATTCTTAAATGTAATTGCTTATAATAATGTAAGATGACAGTTTAGGGCGCTTACGTAGGCCAAGTTTTGGCCGTTGCGTTTTCACCGAACCGTTGTATTTCTTTACGAAGAACATGATTATCTATATTAATCGTTTGGCAACCATGTGACATGTATGTCTCTATGGTTTTTCATTTTTTTTTAAAACTAAGATCCATTTGGAATGAAAGAAGGAATCCATTTTGATTAGTTAATGAGATAAGCAACTCCTTCAATATAAATCATTGACAGTTGCGTACAGTTCTGAGAAGACAGGCGTACTTCTGGCCAGGCTTGAAAAGTGGCATATGAGATCTAAAACGTTCTTCTTCTTGATCTACAGCTATGAGTTAAAACTTCTATGTCATGAAAAATAGAGAAAATTGGTTGTGTAGGCGAAAAGTGCAACACTTGGTTGATGGTCAAACCTTTTCATACAGCTGCGTTATATAAGAAGGGATTTAATCTTTGAGCATATCAATTGGAGATTTAGTAATAATATTTACTAAATGGGGCATTTCACGTCAAGCGGACAACTCAAAAAATGAATTTTGTTTATATTCTGGTCAGTTATACTTCTAGTAGACGTGGATGTGTACACCCAATTTTTTTTTCGTATGATGTTTTTTTGCTGAGTTATGAGCTTCTAAAAATTGACTAAACATAAAGTCATGAATTTGTGGATGCTTATTATCTGTATCAATTAATTTGTAAAAACAACTAAAAAGTATTGTTTCTTATAGTAAAAAAGTTGTTGTTTTTTTGTTTTTGTCGAATTCTAAATTTTAATTTTTTTTACGTATAGTAAACCGGAAGTGAAAATTTGAAATCGATATTTGAGTAACTTCGACACTTTTTTTTTTAATTATTTTAACGTAAATTAAAGCTTTAAATGTACTCATTCTCCACAAAAAAATTAAAACGTGATCTCCAACCGTTTAAGACTTAGAGCACATATAGTACATACACATAGCTGAAAATAATGGATTTTTACACAAAATTACATAAAAGTTAGTTAGTTAATTCAATTATATTTCAATTCAATTATAGTTCAATTTTATTTTCCTACACGCAGTGTACTTGCATGTATTTCTGTTTTTTACCGTAACTGTATGGTCAATAGTTAATTGGAATATATTTAGTATTGCATTATTGCAATTAAATTTTTCATGGGAAATATTTAGAGTTTTCAGCGACACTACTGTCGGCTCCCATTGCTGACTCGTTTAACATTTGTTAAAAGTTCAATAGTGATTTATATTTATTTATATCCAATTATGAAATGTGGAAAACCAATGCGCTGATCAGTTTTATATTTTTCAAAAGTGATTTGTTTTAAATATAGTTTTATGTATATTAATATGTTTCTTAAATGCAGGAAAACCAAGGTTTTTCGACATAATTTGTTTAATCATCCAGCTTTGAGTTATTATAACTTCTATGCCATGAAAGATATATGAAAACTGGTTAAGTAGGTGAAGAGTGCAAGACCTAGATGTGATTGCTATTATGAAATATTGTCGATTTGGTTCATTTGGCTATTAATATTTTTGTATTATTTAATTTCTTCTTAGAAGACCAAGGAATCAAAAGTTTGCATATATGTACTGAAAATTTTTAGAAGTTAAGGAAACAAAACTTACAAAACCAATACTAATGTTAAACGTTTCATATTACATTTTTAAAGGTTAACAAATCCAAGACGTAGCGGCGAAAATAGAACTAAGAGAGTTTGTTTCATTAGTCGTGAAAAGGTTAATTAATCAATAAGACACCCACGTTGCCTCAGCGGTTAATGCGTTGGACTGAGAGTTGTAGATTCGAAAGTTCGAATCTCAAATTTTGCAATAATAAATTTAAAAAAATTTTTTTTTTGTTTTCTTGAGGAGTAATGACAAGCCCTGATTGCAAAATAATATCAAATGAAAAATATCGCGAACACACCGTTTAGAGTCAATAAAAACAAGATAGGATTATTTAGGTTAGGTTAGGATGGCTGCTTCTGTTTGAGACACACGTACGTTTGTTGTGCGCGGTTTAGAGGAACAGTAGCACTTCATAAAGTATATACACTATTTTGTCACTAAGCGCGATATAAGTGCGTTAATCAATTATGTAATCATGCATATGAACTATGTGATCATAGTTCATGAATTCTGATCAAGAATTATGTAATCATACAAGGAACTATACACCAGTTATAATGTGGAACTCGTTACACCACTTGGTTACTTCAGTTATAATGTGATAACTAGAATAATAATAATGTGATGACCAATTTACGCTAATTGTAATGTGATATGTAAAGAAACACAACTGGCTGTCTTACACTTCAAGAAATTAAGATCTCCAAACACTTTAGTAACTTTCACCACTTCCTTCAACAAAACTTACCTGATATGAATGACAACACCAAGTCCAACTGCTATGAGCTGCTATTTAATTGCTGCGTCCTTTTTAATTAGTTACTATTCCAGTAGTCACAACTATCTCCACTATCAAAACACTCAAAGTGTTGTCTTTTAAAACAAGCCGCTAACTTTTTGCACCAATCCTTGGCAGCGCTATAATTCAAATTACACAATTTGCAACTTAAACTTCATTCTACTCCACGCTTCACACAAATGGCGCGCCGAAAATCGCAGTTCGCACTTGGCAGACTTTAGCGGGTTCTGAAGTGTTGCGCTTAAGTTGAACTTAGATTGAAAACTAAAGTGACAAGTCGGAAAACCTTTCCTTCACAATTCGCATTCCAAGAAAATGAAGCGTTACCTACACTAACAAATTGCAACAACGACAAGCAATGAATTCGATTTTAGCAGAGTGGGAGGTGAACGACGCAACAGCGCCACAGCTCACTGTTTGCTCATCGAATTCGCCGATTATTGTGAAATTTATTGTGCTTTTTCTCAACGCTTCAATCAGCGCTGATGGTGATGCAGGTGGCTGTGATTGTGGTGTGGGTATTGGTTGTGGAAGCTTGTTATGTTATGGATGCTGTAGCCGCTATGGCAATGCCAATGAATTCGCTCGGCGCACGTTTCCTTTACTTTTGCAGCCAATTAACATTTTAGGTGTCACCCAAACTGCAAGCAATTTATTACATTTTCGCTTTCGTTTCACGTGAAAAAATGGATCAGAAGCAGCGGCGCGTAACTGGCAAAATCACAAGTCAATGTTATAGTCTGGGCAGCGTCCAAAATGTGCGCAACTTATTTGCAAAGACGCACAACGCGTTACTCGGGCCAGAGACAGATTCGTGTTGCGGTCCTTTTATTCTTTAATTTAATGTCACCTGTATTATTAACTATAATTATTATTTATAACTTAATTTAACTCGATCAGAGGGGGTCGCGAAGTAGGCACACGCCATAGCTGGAAGGTGAGTTTATTTTCATGAAAATTATATTTGAAGATTTAGGCCGCCGGTTATTGTTATTTTATGGCCTGAAAGGCTCAGCTTTCTTCGAAGTTTGATTATAGCAACTTTTCATTTAATTCTTTTGCTACTGAAGGTGCTCTGGTGTCCCACAGCGTGTTCAGTTTACCCTGAGGTCATAAAGTGTACTATAAGCTCAACCCAAAAAGAGTCTCCAAACAGTTGAAAACAAAATTTATACAAATGGCCTGCGAAAAACGTTGCGAAACGGCTAAATATGATAGAATCTGGTCGCATAACTAACAAGAGGCTTAACCTCACTTTTAGCGACAACTTTTGCTGCTGTAAAATTTTGCACACATCTTCCAAATCGTTACGTTTGAATTTCTCATTTTGTGAGATTTAATAAGACGTGACATGAGCAGACTCGCATTTAGTTCAAAGTTCAGAAAAGTGCGACCAAAATCGATTAATTTCCTCCCACAGCTGTTAAGAAGTTTCACCTAGAGGGAGCAAATGGTGCTGGAAGCCCAATAATTTCTCTTTCTAGACATTTCTTCCGAACACATGTACTTCTTAGTCACCCTTAAGGGTTTAAGGAGAGCCCCATACGAAATGAGCGTTTTCAGGAATTTGAAAACCACTGCTACCACTAACATCGATTACACTGCACAACACAAAAAACATTACAAGGTTCTGGTAGAAGGGGCGTTTTGAAAGTTTACGTCTGAATTTTTTTAGGGGGGGTCAAGGTTTTCCACTTTTTGCATATTCTTATTGTGAATCGGCATTCGAAAATCATGTAATCTTATCTTTTAAGTATATGATGTGTTTTACAATTTTATGTAAAATATTACAGGGAACATTTTTGTGGAACATTTTAATCCTCTAGCTCCCATGTTTATGGGTAAATTTTACCCTTTATTTTAAAAAGCCAAACATTTCCTTTGAATAAGGACTTTTTTAAGGACAAAATGTACTACAAAAATATTTGCCATACAATTCTACTATAGGTCTTTGAATACACCAAAGCTCAAAATTTAACTTAAATGCCAGAAATTGCAACAAAAGATGTTTTTAAATGATGATTTCATACTTATTGAAAAATTGTGCTGAAATGTTCTAAAAAACTTGATCTTGGAGGGTTAGTGTGAGTGGGAAATATATTTAGTGTAAAATTTCACTATAAGTCACTATACAAAAGAAAGCTTAACTATTTACATATGTAAATATTTCAATTAGGAATTCGCTATAACTTTTAAGTTTTAAGTCCGATTTTTATACGACTTCGACTCAGTGGCTGATTTCTTAAACTCTTTCTAAATATGTATTTAGAGTAGTCAAACTTTTATTTTTGCCATCTTTTTTTTTACAAATTACAATTTTCACCCGTAATTCCGACACATCTTTACATAGGTAGATATTTGCTGCATTTGAGAATTTTATTTAAAAAAAAAATTTGTTTCTTGTTTTGCCAGAATCCGTCGTCAGAACCTTGTTATTTAAAAAAAAATTTTATTTTGTTGTTCAGTGTTATCATTTTTTATCTGCCTAGTCCTTAAAAGCTCTCCTTTCATACTCACTTTCATTAGACAAGCATTTCAGTTTTAGCAAAATCTGCTTTTGGAGGTCACATCTTCTGCAATACTCAAATTGCATTTCTCATTCTCGAACATTCGGTTCAATGTGCGCCAGTTCAAACATGTAAAATTGTTGTTAATAAAAGCAGTTAGCAATAACCAAAACTACAAACGTCCGTCGAACGTCGTACAAACTAAATATTTCATAGCAAATGTATGCAGACAGATACAGATTGCTACTACAACAACAACATTTAAAGCAATTACAACAACAACTGTAGCCACAGAAAATATAGAAAAAATGGCCCACATTATATGAAGTTGTCATTGTCGCAAAAATTATTTGAACAACTATGGAATTCGCCAGAATTTCTAGTAAATATTGTGGTTGTTGTTATTACTTTGATATATACATAGTACGTTATTAATATTGATATATGCATACATATATACGAACAGCGATCAGTATTAATCGTTAATTTTATAAGTCCACACAATTACTTAATGTGTTAATTCAATCAAATTTGGTCAAATTGATTTTTCTCATTCGCAAAATGTCGCATTTCGCGCCTTCAGCCAAACAAGTGCATGATTTTTAACAGTGTAGCAAGAAGGCGAATAAGATAATCAGAGCAAACGAGAAGGTGAAGTCCACCGATTTACATCGTCAAAGATCGAGGAAGAAGAAGAATAAGAAGAAACACTATTTTGCGCAGAAAAGACTGCCGGGACTGCGGAGGGGACTCTTTAACACGTCATTATCACCATTGATCCGTACTGAGTCTAAGAATATTGAAAAATCAAATATAATCACAATATCACAAAATCACAAAATTGCTTGAACTAATAAAAATGGTTTGATTAGCGATCTTGAAAATATTTGTCACTAATAGTTGCAACGTGCTAATGCATTTGTTATGTTCACTGCAACGATTATTATTAAATATCTTTGCTGTTCGATATTTACGCGCTTTTCAATTTGTAATGTGTAAATTTGTTGCTCGTGCTTTTACTTAGTAAAGATTGTTGTTAATTTTATTTAGGTGTTTAACACTTCCGGACATAAAAAACTCACTCACTCATTTGTGGGGAAACAGGCATAAAATTGATGTTATTATTTTCTCAAAATTCCCATCAACGACGAGAGCTCTTGAATACCGCTTTTGATTTTGGTAATGCACACATATGTATGTGGGCATATGCATACATACATATATGTACATATGTACATCAACACGATTTCCATTCCATGCATCTTTTCATCAACATTCACTGATGTGTTTACTTTAATGCAGTATTTGAGTGAAGTGAATATTGACGATGAAAGATCGCACATTCTTGTTTGTTGCTCTCCGAAATCTGCTTAAAGGTAAATAAATTAAAATGTCTACATCAATTTTGACGATGAATTTATGGTCGATGCGGGTAATATGGCCCATTTGCGATTTCCCAATGCGTTTTCAGCGGAAAGAGACACTTCATTTGTCTAACTAATGCAAAAGAAGGAAGAAAGAAAAATTTGGATTCTTGTGGATCAAAACCGTGGAGTTTGTACTTACTGACTACCTGATTTATTATCGCCGAGCCCAAACCGTTGAAACCATAAACATGAAATTTAAACTGTATGTACTGTCTAGAAGAAAAGTAATAATTGTAATAAATGTAATAATAATAATAATAATAAATGTAATTGAATAGAAGTTTTATTGTTTTGAAAATCAACGTCTGACTAGTCAATCATTGATTTAACGGGCAGATATCATTAAGTGAGTAAAGATTATTTCAATGAAATTATGAAATTCATGTGTACAAAAGTGAGGGCAACTGATAGTGGATAAGTTTTTAATAGAACGTAGAGAGGTGCCCTGCTGCTTTTTAACGCTCTCTTATTTTGCCAGTAGAAGGACAGGACTAAACATTGCTTTCATTACCGACTTTCAACCTTACTTTATATGACTATTAGTAGACGTTGCGCTGGAACCATTGAAATGCTTTCTCCAGATACGATCAAACATCTGGTCAAAGTGCTTCTGGCTAAGAATGAAACTTTAATCTAGAAAATATATTGAATTTTTCTTCATATGACTAGTCAACCAAATAGCATTCAATAAGCATTATTACTAATGAAAACTAAGTTATAACAATTTTGACATTTCCCCTTTAATCCTCAAGTCTGGTGAGTTCTTTATTCTTAGTCCAAAGATGGTTTTGAATAACCATATTACCACCTTTCCCTTCAATGTGTCTAAATTTTCTAATTGTATTGCAGACATGTAGATATCATAAACAAAATAACATATTCATATTTCTACTTGTTGAATATTTTTTCCATTTCCCATTGACAAAGTGTTTATTTGATTTGAAAATACTGAAATCATTTGCATTTTTCATTCAATAAATCGAATAAACATTTACTAGTACTTTACACTGATTGATTTGCTTTGGTTTATTTATACTGACGTTGGTTTATAATACCAAAAATGGTAGGTTGCGTTCAATATATAAAATACATATATGTATATGTAATAGTTTTTCATCATTGTCGTCACCAGAAAATTTGACTTAGGCACCTCTGTCGGTACATGAACTCAGTCATTCTATTTGTCTGCTAGATTTTCCTACTCACGATCTGTCGAATGTATGTTCTTTTATTTGCCTATATTTTACTTTAGATATTTGATAAATACAACAGTTCTCAAAAAACCATAGATACTCGCTCGGCTCACTGCAAAGGTAACAGCTAAGCATAATAGAACAAATTTACATCACGATTATAAAAAGAGGCTCATTGAAATGTAAACGTTTTTAGGCCAGACTTAATAGTTTCCTAAATATAATCAACATTTCTAATTGGTTTCCTAATAGTTTCCTAAATATAATCAACACTTCTAATTGGTTTCATTACTCTAGAAAATGCTCAGAGAACTCTGTAGTATGTCCCAATCATTACAGGCCTTCATACAGGTAACTTGAGTGAACTTTGTTTTTTCATAGCAACCACTGCTATCTTTCGATCTATCTATATAATTATACGCTCAATAAATATAAATCGTATCAACCACCTCAACGTATTCAAAATTCTTTTTTCAAAATATGATTTATAAAATTTTCGATGCGAAATGAGAAACCCTTTGATTGCTTATGCCTCAAAAGTTTATATTAACCTTTTGTTAAAACGTTTCTACCACTTCAAAGTATACAAAACGAATCGGTCTGCAGCTTAACCCTTTCGGGACTACTGGGATAATACGTCCCAGCAAGTTTTTAATGCCCCTCAAAACAATTATTCAGATCTCATGCCCCACGCAAAATATTCATTCGAATTATACATATGTCACCGAATGAAAGAATGATTTCAGAATTTGTGAGTATGCAACATAATTTTCCAACCCCCTTTGTTAGATCATTTCTAACAAGAGTATTTTGGTTTTCAAAATTAAACTCCGTCCCGAAAGGGTGTAAAGAAAACAATTCACCCTTGAGTTACTCTTAGGAATAGTAAATCTCCCTTCGAAAATTTTCGCAAATTCTTCTGACCAAGGCATCCATACGATTTATATTCAATATCCCATACTTCAATCTCGCTTTCCTAAGGAATACTCGCAATTATTTGTAATTTAAAGCGGCCGGAACATTGGGCGTTTTATTTTATTAAAAGTAGTTGTCATTTTCATACTTACCTGAATCTCAAGAAACTACGTTAAAATGAATCCTTTTGATTCGCATTGCCATAATAATGTGAAAAACGATTGCACTGTATGTTTATTATATATTATATAAATATTGTATGTAGAATCCTATTTGGAATCCAGAAAATATTGAAATATTAAAAATCTTCCATATATTTACGTTTCTTGATGCACAACGCGATTTAATATTTAAATATACATTAATATTTATTAATGTATCTTATTTCATTTCTATAAATTTTTTTTTGTTAGAATAGAGAGAATAGAGCAGCAGTTTTAATTTCCTTTCCTTTTTTAACTGTTTCCGTTTGGTTCTGTTGCAGTTCATATCTGATTTGAATTTTTATTTATCGCGAAGAGCACGATTGAATTTTTTACACACCAGTATAGCGAGTCATTTCAATACTAAAGAGTTTGGATGAGCAGTGCGCGAATTTTTGTTGCACTGTGATGCTAATACTTGTTTCATTTAATGTAGAATGTGTGTTATTGTTCTTCTAATAAACCTAACCTAACTTTTCAATAATGAATTAAATAATTTTTTTTACTGCTTCGATTTTTGGCAAAAAAAAACTCCCGATTTTTCAATCATGAATATTTACATCTTGCCGTTGATTGTGTCAGTAAGCTAAATGTTTACATTTTTTTTTACAAGTTTTGTTGTTTTGGCTCGGCGTTTTCCGCAAACCCTTATTGCTCTCTCATCATTTTAATTTGTTTTTTTTTTAATTTAAATTGACTCAGACCCCTTTGCTGATTTGCTACAAAAACAATTTTTCACATCCATAACCTTAAAATATTATTGGTTTTTTGTGTATATAAAAAATTGTAATGGTTATAGCACAAAAAGGAAATCTATACATCGCATCTCGCAATTTATTGCTTCTCTGAGGCTTTATAGTGCTTTGATACTTCTATTTGCTGAAATAATTCTGCTTACTGTCAGACTGCACCCATTTTATACTAATACATATTTATCTATCCCATTATTTATTTCTAACCACCATTACGCCAATCTGGCAACCTCGGCACAATTTGTGGTCATGTGTGAATGCACCCTGGGCAGCAAATGTCAACCGTTTGACAGTTCTCAATGCCTGTTGGCAGCATCAACGTTGTTTGTTCATTTTACGTGTGTTGTGTTGAAATTGTGTATTTTTGCCGAAATATTGCAAGATTTCCACTTATCTTCACATTTATTTATTTTTAAGTAAGCCAGATTAAACATATTCAACACTGGCCACGCCCGCGTCGAACGTACAATGCCGCCCACCATCAACAGCACAAATGCCAACGCTGCCGACAAGCGGCCGCAGCGTCCCACGGAGCGCAAGTAAGTCAACTAAGCCAAGTTCACAAAGTTTTTCCGCTACTCACGCATGTTTTTTCCAAAAGGTCGGAGCTAATTTGTCGCGTCAAGTACGGCAACAACTTGCCGGACATACCGTTCGATTTGAAGTTCCTGCAGTATCCGTTCGACAGCAACCGTTTCGTTCAGTACAATCCCACGTCGCTGGAGCGCAACTACAAGTACGAAGTGCTGACGGAGCACGATCTGGGCGTCACCATTGATCTGATCAACCGTGACCTGTACCAGGCCGACCACTATGCGCAGCTCGATCCAGCCGACGAGAAGCTGTTGGAGGAGGATGTGCACACGCCGCACGATTCGATGCGTTCGCGTCAGCACTCGCGCAGCGTGTCATGGTTGCGTAAATCCGAGTACATTTCCACTGAACAGACACGATTCCAACCGCAAAATCTGGAGAACATTGAAGCGAAGGTCGGCTACAATGTGAAGAAGTCGTTGCGCGAGGAGACGCTCTACCTGGACCGTGACGCGCAAATTAAGGCAATCGAGAAGACGTTCAGCGACTCCAAGCAGGAGATCACTAAGCATTACTCCAAGGCAAATGTGGTGCCGGTCGAGATACTGCCGGTGTACCCGGACTTCAAGAACTGGAAGTATCCGTGCGCGCAGGTTATCTTCGACAGCGATCCGGCGCCCATAGGCAAAAATGTGCCTGCCCAGCTGGAGGAAATGTCGCAGGCCATGATTCGCGGTGTGATGGACGAGAGTGGCGAACAGTTCGTAGCCTACTTCTTGCCCACCGAGCAAACGCTGGAGAAACGTCGCAACGACTTTGCGGAGAATGTGATCTATAAGGACGACGAGGACTACGAGTACAAGATTGCGCGCGAATACAACTGGAATGTAAAGAGCAAGGCCTCGAAAGGCTACGAGGAGAATTACTTCTTTGTGGTGCGTCAGGATGGAGTGTTCTACAATGAGCTGGAGACACGCGTGCGGCTGAATAAGCGACGCGTCAAGGTGGGCCAGCAGCCGAGCAACACAAAACTGGTAAGTTGCCCCGCACCGCTGTTGATACGGTTTATTGATGATATTGTAACGCGCAGGTGGTCAAACATCGTCCGCTGGACGCCAACGAACACCGTATGCAGCGCTATCGCGAGAAGCAATTAGAGCCGGCTGGTGACGAAGACGAAGAGGACGAGATGGAGGAAGAAGAGGAGGAGCCGGTACCAAGCACCACTCAAGTCTCCAGCGAACAGAAGGCGGACGATGACGCGGGCGACGACACGACAGCTCAAGTGGCCAAAGATCGCCAGTCGCGTTCGCGCTCCAAGTCGCACGCCAAGTCACAGTCGCGCTCACGCTCTGGGTCCCCTTCGGGTTCGGGCTCTCGCTCTGGCTCTGAATCGCGCGCCTCACGTTCACGCTCCCGCTCGGGCACGCGCTCCAAATCGGGCAGTCGCAGTCGTTCGCGTTCAAGCGCGCGCTCGGGCTCCAAGTCGCCGTCTCGCTCACGTTCGGCAACGCCAGCCGGTTCGCAAAAGTCGGGAAGCCGTTCACGTTCAGGATCAAAGAGTTCGCGTTCGGTTAGCCGGTCGCGGTCTCGCTCGCGCTCGGGCACACATTCGCGCTCGCAATCCAAATCACCGTCCCGGTCCCGTTCACGTTCGGGCAGCGCTTCCGGCTCACGATCCGGATCGGCTTCAGGTTCGCCGACTCGTTCGCGCAGCGGCACACCTAGCGGCTCTGGCACCGCCTCCGGCAGCGGTTCCGACGAGGAGTAAGCTTCAGCTTCACAACTTTCATTTTCTAAAGTAGCACTAAAAATATTGCAAATAGTATTTAGAAAGAAATCGCAAAAAAGCATTGCAAAAAATGTATTTAAAAATAAAGACGTCTCTACAAAAACAAATTGCGGTCGGACATTATTCAGGAAAGTTTAGCGTTTGCACCGATGGCTGTAATGTGGTCTGGGAGACATCAGAATTAGAGGAGCGCGAGGTGGATAGCTGGTAATCTAAAATGAAAATTGCAACATTTGCGATTAACCAGTTCCGCTTTATGAAACTTGTGAGATTTTGACTAGAGATTTTACCTCTAGATGTGGTGGACATCGAGGAAACTTCGCTGCGCCATGAGGCAAAGCTGCGAGTCTTCTGCAGTTGATGCGGCATCTTCAGACCCTTCTCGGCCATTATACGAACAATCTTGGGGCCGATATCGTCATCGTTGTCCGCCATGTCGGCCAACTGATTCAACGCACTGCAATTACGATACTCCAGTTCGCGCAAGTCCAAGTCGCGTTCAAAGGCTGTCAAAAATTCGGCGTCAAGTCCGCGATTTTTTGCCGCCCTGAAGGCAGTCTTTAACTCGCGCTCAGCACGCTGCAATTTTCCCCTCTGGTCGTCTAAATCTTTCTGCAAGCGCCTCAGAATTTCACTATTTTCAAGGCTTCAAGCAGGAAAAACATTTATTGAGGAGACGGAAATGAGGAGGGAAACCCCATTGCACCACCTTTTGCTGGTGACCGCTTCCAGCCGCCCCTCCAAGTCAGCGCACACTTTTACTGCTTTCTCATTGTCCTGTTCCAGTTTGAACAGTTGATTGCGCAGCGTCCTCAGCACATTCAAGGATTCACAGTAATTCGTCTGCGCAGTCTTCAGCTCCTCCAATTTTTCCTCTGAAATACGGAAACGCAATATTGAGTGCCACCTCTTTTTTGCGCGCTCATCTGACGATCGAACTCACTCTCATCCGTCTTCCGATTCAAGTTGTTGCGGAATTTCTCGTTCGACAGGTTGAGCACCATCAACGTGTTCTCCATCGCCTTGACATCCTCCTCCGCCTTGAGTACACGATCGTTCAGCACATTGCCCTCGTCCAGCAGCAGTTCCTTCTCCTGCGCCGCCTCCACCTTCAACTGCGTAGCGGTGACTAGCGAGCCGTCCTCGTTCACGCCCAGCAACTTCGACGTCAGCTCGAATCGGGCGCGCACAACCTCGATATGCTTGTTGCGCTCGCCGATGTCGGCCAGCAGCGTGCTCCGCTCCTCGTTCAAGTGTTTGCGCTTCAAATTCAGCAGATCCAGCTGACTTTTGATCTCCACCATGCGATCCTTGATGGTGCGGTTCAGGTGCAGACGATGCTTCTCCAGGTTGAACATGCTATTCTCGCACGAGGCAATCTCGTTCTCGAACTCGTGGGCGCGCATTTTCAATATACTGAGGTCGACTATCTTCAGCTGGTTGGAGTGCTGCTCGGACTTGAGACGCTTGACGCCGCCCTCGCAGTAAACTTGCGCCTCCTTGATTTTGAATGCCTACGGGAAAAAGCAATGTCGAAAAAGAGTTGACTGCATGCCGCCAACTGGTGACTAGTGGCTTCGCTTACTATGTACTCCAGCTTTTTCAGATCGTCGTTGTAGACGTCAGTCAATTTGCGCATATTATCGTCGAGCTTCTTGTTTTGCGCCTCTGTGGCCTGCAGCCGCTTCAACACCTTCGCATACTGAACCTCTAAGTCGGCCAAATAAGCCTGATGCTGCGCCTCCAGTTCGGGATCTAAGACGCCGCCGCGCAGCATGATGATGCGTCGTTCGAACTCCAAGCATTTGAAGGACTTTGGGCAGTTGAAGAAAGATCGTCGTTAGCTACTCGTATGCGCGCGCAAAATGGCCCAGCAGAGCGCATTGCACGACAGAAAGTCTAGGAGTGTGTAACATGTGCGGGGGGGAAGGACCAGGCAACATAAAAATGTTTTGCCTTTGGTAGATTCTGCGTAGAGAGCGAGGAACATCATTCAATCTGATGGCAAAGTTCTGATACACAAAAGATACAAATGCCTCCTATAGCATTGGAACAGGAACCATTTTTCTCAACTACGTAGATCACTCCAAGACATATTCCTGAATTTATAGCAGACACTAGTTGGACAGAGTTTATATAGATGAGATAGTCCTATGAGCCACAATTGCATCTCATTTTTCATTCAGTAGATTTGACTAAGAGCGGTGAATCTCGTTTTCAGTGCTATACGACTTGCAGTTCAAAATAGTTTACGAAACTAAAATGTCAGATATATGAAAAGTTCCGCGTCAACTTGAGCCCATAATTTGATTGTGGCTTTTCGTTCCGAGATCTATCTATAGTTCCTGCAACTTGCTCCTATACCACATTTTATGTACATAAGTATGTAAATGTATATCATAAATGGCTTCAGTTGGTCTCACTTGAACCGAGCTGATCGTCCTCACTCAAAACAACGTTTGTACACGAAAAGTGGGAGTTTACACCCTATTCTTCAAATAGGAGTTAAAGTAACCACTATCTACAAAAAATTGAAAATAGCTTCGCAGTGTCTTATTTGGAACGAGCTGAGGGTTTTGGTTTAAAACCACGTTTGTAGGCGAAATTGAGCATTTCATTCTCTATGCTCCAAATAGGAGTTAAAGGATAACCACCTCCACAATTACGCTCATCTGGGCCATAACGATCCAATTCAATTCAATTGAATTTTTTTGTGATACCAACTCACCAACTCGTAGAGTATCTCGACTAGGCGCTTCACCTCCTTCTCGATGTTCTTTGTCTTTCTGTCGACAGCCAAAACGGTGACACTCAAGCCCTCTGTTTCGATCTAGACGGAATCGGCATTAAATCGTTGGCATCCTTTCGAGCACACTGAGATTGCGCCACATACCTCTAGCACTTTGATTTCACTCTTTAGATCGCCCAACTGTTGCTGCGTCCTGTACATGACGCCGTTGACGCGCGTCTTCTCCTTGATTATGCGATTTTGCGTCTTGTCTTCGGCGTCGGTGAGTTCTTCGAGCATTTGCAAACGTTGCTGGGCGCTCAGATTCTTGTCCTCCATGCGTTGCAAGCGTTCTAGCAGTTTTTTTAAAACCTCGCCGAAATTTTTCAGTTCTTCCAGTTTTTCCTTTTTCTGTTTTTGGTACTTGCGATTCTCCAGGCGTTGGTTTTGCACACTCGTAGTCAGATTCTGCAGGTCCTTTTGCAGCAGATCCACCTGTGGCGACGAATCGTTGGTCGTTGATCAACCCACCCCACTATGTAATTATTTACTCACGTCATTCAGCTTCAGTATAATCATGTCCGACAGTACTTGTATCTGCGCTTTAATCTCAGACGTGCTCCCGTTTAGTTCCTCTATGGCTGCCTCGATGTCGCGGTTATTCGTTATGATATCGGTGAGCCGATTGTCGAAGCGTCGACGCTCGTGGTCTTTCTCCTTGGCGGCAAAGTGCAAATCCTCCAGCTCGGCTTCGCTGTCCTCGATGGCAGTCTCACGCTGCAGCATGTGCTTTACGGCCGTTTTCCACGTCTCCACCATGTTGCGTCGCTCCTGGTGCACAGTGCGATACAAGTTGGCCGTGCACTCGAGATTCTGCTCCAGAGTCTTCTGCTCGTCGTAGAGCTGAACCAACTCGGCGCGATGCTTGGCAATTTCGCTGAGCAGCGCCTGCCGACGCTGATCCTTCTGTCTGGCCAGCAACTCGTCCTCCTTGAAGTACCGCTCGATGAGCAGTGTGCCCTTGTTGCCGACCTCCATGGCCTCGCGCCACTCGATCAGCACCGTCTTGGCCCACTTGATGCGGTTGGTGAGATCATCGATGGCGTGTTTGCGCTTGCAGAGCTCCTCTGAAATACAGTGTCAACCCTGTTAAATACAATGCGGCACCTGGACGGCATTTAACAATGCAATGCACTGCTTTGAGCTACGAAACTTTAAGCTCGTCAAGGTGGATGAGATGCTTAATGCTTCGCTCCTGCATAGTACTCGAATTTCCAGTACTCACTCTCAGTATTCGACATATAAACCTTGTACTGCTCCGTGTCCTTTTTGACACGCTTAATCTCGTGCGTCAGCTTGGAGTGTTCGCGTTCAGCCACCTTATACAGATGCAGCTCGGTCTTCACCTCTGACTGATGTGCCAGCAATAGTTTCTGCAAAAATTGTTGTCCATTTCATCAGCGTCACCACACCACTGCATCCCGAACGCGCTCATAACACATATTACCAGATTTTGATTGATGCTGATCTCCGCATTTTTGGAGTGCTGCCGCAATTTCGATAGTCGATCTTCGGTCTGTTGCTGTAGCTCGAACAGTTGTGTCTTCTCCTCAAATAGTCTGCCGATATCTTTGCGTATGCTATTGTTTTCCGCATTGGCCATGGGAATATCCAAATTCGGATCCCAGCACATGGCCTTCATGGCCTTTTCTAAAAGCTCGTCCTCCATTGTGCCTTATTGCTGTGGCGCTACCTAACAATTACGTTAAACGTTTGAATTATGCCCGTTTTTTAAGAAAAATGCGTTTTGAATTTTTGTTTGACTAACGTTCTATGTCGAAACGGCCCCAGTTCGGTAGCAAAGTTATGAGCATAGTGAGTTGTAGCAACTCAACTGGTTTGGGGGCGTTTTATCAATACTACAATAAACGTATCTATGATGTGTGACAACCAATGTTGCGTTGCAACAAGCCAGCCAGCTCCCATCCAACCCCTAATTGTGTGTTCTCAGCTAAGACTCGGAATCAAATGTAAGTATGTGTTAAAGTCTTAAGACCGAAGCAAAATGATTGGGTAGTAAAATTCATAAAGCCGCAAAAGAAAGAGAGAGAGAGAATAAGTCGTTGTGAATGGGTCTGGGCTGACCTTTGGCCACTTCAATAGCAATTTTTATTTTTTTATTTAAAAAAGCAGCAGTGATTTGAAATTTAAGGTTATGTCCAATCATTTTCCAGGCTAATTAACTTTTTTTCTTTGGTTGACATTCCCAAAACACAGTGTACACTGTACAGTTGGTCAAGTCTTCCTGTACAATCAGCATTCTGTGGTATTGAATGCTGATTGTACGGGAAGACGGCACAATTGAAGGAGTCCCAATAAAAAAAAATTAAGTAAATATGAAACTTTGTCCATTTCTCAATTGAATTCCGCTAACAAATGAACTGAAATATGTTAAAATTTTCTCCTTAAGGGGGTCTTCTGTAGTAACGGCTCTTGTTTTAGCCGTTTTTCGAATTTTCGCTGTAAAGAAAGTATTTAATATTTTTCAATGCGGTTTTTTTTAAAAGTTTTATTGTACTTTTAACTACAAAATCCTGTATTAAGTTTGTAAAAATAAACATTAGTTGCTGCACTACAGCCTCGCAAAGTCATGCCCTCCAAAAAAACATGTGTTGACGGTTCACTCGATTGCACCAGTCTGAAACAATGAAATTGAAAAATTTTTTTTTTTTTGTAATCTATACGAGTGCTTTTATCGTCCGACGGGAGTTTTTTTTTTTTCATAATAAATTTCAAAATAGCGCAACTCGGAAGTTGAAAAATTTTTTTTGGCCAATTTTTTCGACGAAAAAAAATTCATTCAAAACTTGTAAATATTAATATCGAAAAAACCGCTTGTCGGACGATAGCGACAACAGTTCTGAGCATTTGAAAAAAAAAATTATTGAAATCCGTTTGCTCAATCATTATAAATCGTGTGAACCAGTCCGAAAAACGTGGTTTCGAGAAAAACGCATTTAAAGCACGGCACGCCGGGAGCGCGCCAAACTCAGCGGAGTCACAAACCCCCCTGAAAAAACCAGTTTCCCGTCCGAAATCTTTAAAAACCTTTTTTTATAGGATAGATAAATACATTATCTGTTGAAAAATGCAAAAAAAGTGTTACTACAGAAGACCCCCTTAACAATTTTCAAATCGTATGTAAAGTACAGAAGATAAATTATTAGCTCATATTTTATTTAAACTTAATTTAAAAATATCTTTGGCAATTAAGGAAACTTTAAGGTGGCTCTTAAGCTTACATTCTTCTCATTTCATTAAGTTTAATATAAAATATATGTAATAAATATATTAAATACTAAAAATATTTTAATTTATTTACTTTCACTGACTTTGGGTTTCATTGACTTTGCCACCAGCATTATCTGCTTTTATTGAAATAAATTAATTGTGTGGTTCAACGGACACCTCTGGCTAATATACAAAACCTTGGCTAACTATGTATATGTGTACATAAAAAACTGTTTTAGGCTCAGAGCAGTCCATTGCCCACATCATCCAAGAGAAAGCGCGGAAATATGGCATCGACTCCGTCCACCGCATCACCCATATCCGGCACCAGTTGTGGCGAATATAGTCGCATGTTTTGCAATTGCTGCGATGGCGAATTGGAGCCTTCGTTGCCCACAAATGGCGACCGCACATGACGCAGTCGCTGACTGTGCGCTGTCACCGCCTCGCTGCCGATGCCCATTCTGTTGCACGACTCTACCACAATGTCATCGATGGTTTTGCTGAGCAGCGCCTCGTCCACGTTGCCATTGCAGTCGGCCGCATTGATGCCGGCAATTTCGGCGCTCGCCGGCGAGTTCTGCGAATCGCTCAACTGGGCGCTGGTGCTCTCCAGAAACGCCTTGATGAAGCACTCCGATATGTGATCGGCCGATTCGGTCTCGGCCTTGCACTGTGCGCCGCTATTGCGCTCGTCGGGGGACGAATCCTGCAGCGGCTGGCATTTGTGCGTGCGCTGCGACACCTTGTAGCGGAAACTCTTGTGGCAGACCTCGCACTTGTAGGGCATGACGCCGGTGTGAATGCGCGTGTGCACCAGAAAGGAGACGCGCTGGCGAAAGCATTTACCTGCAAAAGTGAAAAATTCAAATGTGCACGACGTGCGGATAGTTTCGAAAAGCTCACCCACCGCACACTTCACATTTGAACGGCTTCTCGCCGCTGTGTATGCGCTCGTGATTGTGCAGCGTGGACAACTCCTTGAAGGCGCGACCGCAAGTGGAGCAGACGTGCGGCTTCTCGTTGCTGTGATAGAGCAAATGCTTGTGATAGGACTGCTGAAAGGTGAAGGTGCGCGCGCATATTTCACAGGTGTAAGGCATCTCTCCTGGCAAAAAAGAGAACAGATATTTATAGAGAATGAATGAATGAATGAGTTGGTAGTAAGTGTAATGAATCAAAAGTCAGATTCAAATGTCGATTAGGTCAACCTTCAATTATGTTTAATTTGTTGCGACGATTTAGTACTCAACAGACAGAGTTCAGAGCCCACTACCAATTTTTAATAAGACGAAATAAACAATTAAACACATTTTCAGTTTTGGCTTAATTCTGGCGTTCAAGTTAATTTTTGAGCTTTGATGTATTTTTCGTGGTACATTTTGTCCTTAAAAAGTCCTGTTTTACGGGACATTTTTGGCATTTTAGAAAAAAGGGTAAAATTGACCCATACAAATAGGAGCTACAGGGTTAAAATGCTCCACAAAAATGTTCTTCGTAGTATTTTACATCAAATTGCTGAACACATCATATACCTAAAAGGTGAGGTTACATGGTTTTCGTATGCCGATTCACCATAAGAATGTGCAAAAAGGGGAAAACTTTGACCCCGCTAAAAAAAAATTCAGACGTAAACTTTCAAAACGCCGATATACGTATATTTTTTTTTGGCCCCCTCTACCAGAATCCGTTGTCAGAATCTTGTTATTGTAAAAAAAATTGATTTTGTTGTACAGTGTTATTGCCCTTAAATAACACAATTTTTATTGACTCTTTGGTGTCAAGATGTGAAAAATACATATATAAACTGTAAGTCCATCTAGCCACAAAATTATTGAAATGTCCTTGCAATTGCATTCATGACTCGGCTTACAATTATTAAATTAACCCCAAAACTGTGAAAATTCTTTTGGATTACGAGAAAAAGTTCACATTTTTAAGTGTTAAATTGGAAATGATTAACGGAAGTTTGGGCTAAAGAACTTTTATTACTTTCAGGGATTTACCGAAACCTAAAACACTCAAGAAACGTTGGATAACACTTATCTCGCTTTGAACACAACATCCGGTAATCGTGTGTGTCCAACTGTGAAACCATAATTAGCTTCAACCATTTTTCTTTCGATTTCTATTTTTGCTAATTTAAAATCCTAATTGGTAAAAATGTAGAATCCTTAAATACGTTGCCTTCATATTCAATGGCAATTCAGAGCCTACAAATCTCCTTAGCAACCACAGGCCCTAAACAAATCACCAACCGACCAGCCATAATTAGTCGAAACGTATAGTTTGCCGCAGTGTGAATCAATACTGAACACTCTAAAATATGGAATCCATGAGCGAATTTCTACTTTGGGAGGACAAAGAAATCAAATTCGATACATTAAATGTGTATGTAAAGGCTTCAAACAACAACATGGCTCACTATGTTACCTCATCGAGAGAGTAGCCAGAATTTTTCCACTGAATTAAGCTTTCAACTTCCCGCAATTCTAGGCAAAATCATTTACGCAACGGCGAGAAAGTGCTGGATACCATACACCACATCGAGGACACCAAAGGCAATCCTGGTGAGACGGGACGCCTGCTGGCAACCAATTTGCGCATTATTTGGCATTCGCTGGTTCACAAAAAGTTTAATCTGTGTAAGTAAACACCGCTTTGGTAAGTTCAAGCGCTCTGCCCACCAACTCGTCGTCTTTTAGCAATTGGCTACGGTCGAATAGTGACCACGAACACACGCAATGTTACCACGAAGACGCGCGGCAATGTCCTGGCACTGTACATACTCGCCACCGGCGGCAACACGCGCTTCGAATTTCTCTTCACCGATGTCTCGGGCGACACAGCGCGCCGCAATGCGCCCATATTTGCCAGCATCTTTGACATTTACACGTAAGGAGTGCAGTTGAAGTACTCGCATTTCGCCCGATTGACTATACATCTGCTTTCCAGTCTATATCAGCGCACGTATCTGTATCGCGATCTGAAACTGCGCGGCGCCATTGTCTTGTCGGGACAATTGATCATCATGCCCGACGAGCGGGTATACAGCAATGTGAACGGCGTCTGGAATCTGTCCAGCGATCAGGGCAACTTGGGCTCGTTTGTGGTGACCAACATACGTCTGGTGTGGTTTGCCGATGCCAATGAGACATTCAACATCAGTTTGCCATATCTGCAAATTGCCAATGTAAGTGGGAATGCACAAGTTGTGACTGACGCGAATTTTAAATGGAAAAATGTGAACTCTCCAAACTCTGGCAGATACGCATACGCGAGTCAAAATACGGGCCAGCGTTGGTGGTGCAGACCGCTGAAACCGGCGGCGGTTATGTGCTTGGCTTTCGCATTGATCCGCCCGAACGTTTGAATGAAATCTTCAAGGAACTCACTTCGCTGCACACCATCTACACGGAGAATCCCAACTTTGGCGTGCACTACGATTCGGCGGATGCGCAGAGGCGACTAGAAAATAACGCCCAAACGGATGAATTTAAAGTCGACGAATTTGAGGAAATTGACGAGAAGCAGGAACGTGAGATCAACTCGAAACTGAATACGTATTTGGCGGAGGGTAGCGTAGCGCCCGGCGCTGAGAATGCCAGACGTGAGCCGGTCTATTGTAAGGAGCTGGGCTTTGCCATGGAGCGCATACGGGATGGCTACAAGCTGAAGGATCTGTGGGATGTGCTGCCAACGAGAATGGACTCGGAAGACTAGGAATTTTTGGCTCGAGAAAACGGAAAATTTCGCTGAGTAAGCAAGTTCTTAGTCAAAGAATTTAGTGTATAAAAACATTATTAAAAGGAACTCGAAAGGTCAGGTTTAAGAGGCTGTGTGAGAGTAGAAAAGTCGAGAAAAAGGGTGAATCAGAAAAGATGAAAGTCATTTTGATTTGTAAGTGAAGAAATAAAAATAAATTCAAGAATGCTATACAGAAAAGTGTAGATGAGGTTATTTAAAAGAAAATAAATTTCATTTACATTAATTAATTAATTATTTGAATTACAATTTCTATTATTTAATTAAAGAAATTTGCACATAAAAACATTAGAAAAAGGCATTTGAAAAAGCCGGGATTTTTTTAGTCACAATAGAGATTACTTTGAAAGAGTGAAGTGATTCTGATTGGTGGAGAAACAAACATTAGAAACAAAGTTGTTGAAGCGCGAGTCTGAAATTCTTGTAGGATGAATGGAATCCGTTTCTTTGTGGCCCTGTCAGAAGCAAGCAACACAATCTTTGAAAAATGATAATATTTGCCTGTGAAAAAGCTTTTAACTCGGGTTAGGTTAGTTAGATTGGGTTAACGGGCGACAAGATCACTCAACCCGCCAATAATGCACATTGTGATGCTTATGCACCTGGGGTGGATTCAGAAAAATATTTTTTGAGGGGGTTTCAAAAAGTAATTCTTTAATATTCATAAATTTGTATGTATATTCTTTTTAATTTGCATGTAGTTTTGAAGTCGACCCTAATATTTCGGGGGGTTCAACCCCCAAAACCATCCCTTGAATCCACCACTGTTATACACAAATACATAAATAGAATATGATGCGAACGAATGACCTATTTACAACTGGAATTTGTTAAACATTAATAGCAAAGTACATAAATGTTTCCCCTTAAATTACTATAAATAAAATGTTTGAAAAGAATTTGGAACTTGAAATTTGAAAATTTTCTCTAGCAATGTAAAATCTGTGCTAAGATTTAGTTACGAAACATGGAATATGACAAGGAAAGAAATCCAATCACTGCAATCTTTCATTAGCAAAAGTTTACTACGCGGATTTTGAAGATCTTTTGGATCAATCGTGTTCTCAAACAACGAGCTCTGATCCAGAACTGGTACTAGGTCTGTTCACACCGAAATCTGGGAGAGGAAATTAGGCTCAATGGGCCACATCCCGCGTGGATATCCTAACGAACCCACAGTACAGAGGCAGAATTTGTAAATCATTCTAGGAACTCATATATGTATAACTAGAAAATTTTAGGTGTGCACATATAATTTGAAAGCTAAGTACTATTATGCAACAACCTCGTTTCCATTCTAAAAATTTGTAAGCCACATCAATCAGCGAAACTAGTCACATATCAATCTCCCGCTTTCGAATCGATCGGCTGTAACAGTCACTCACCGGTATGCAGACGTTTGTGCTTTTTGAGAAAATACTTGGTTGTAAATGATTTCGAGCAAACATCGCATTCCCAAATCTTGGGATTATCGGCGGTGCTGCACTTGTTTTGACCATCCACTTCCAGTTCGTTGTTCAGCTTTGAAATTGACATAGCCGACGTTGAAGCGGCAGGTAGTGTCGTTGCCGTATTCGTGTTGAAAACCAGTACCACATTCGAGTTCAATGGGCCGCCGTCCGTCGCGTGCACAAGCTCCCCGTTGCTTGTGACGTTCAGCAAACTGCCAGTGGCGGCAGTGGTGCCGGCTGGCAACAGCGTTAGCGTTCCAAACGTGAAACCATTGGTCAACTGTGGAGCAATTTGCTGTGTCTGTTCCTGTTGTTGTTGCTGTTGCAGCGACTGCGTGGTAGCTGCAGCAAGCTGTGGCTCCGATTTACCCAGCGGCTTTGTGGCATTCTTGGCCTCTTTGTGCCGTATGCGATCGCAAATGCTGAGCTTTGTGCTGTTGCCCACGTAGGACAGCGACATGAAATGCACCACTTTCAGGTGTACGCGCAGCGATCCCTTCATCTTGAACGTTTTGGCGCACAGATGGCACTTGAACTCGGGCTCCGATTGGCAGCCGCCGGTGGATTGGCTGGCGGCGTTTTTGCCGCTGCCGCTGCTGAGATTCTGGTGCACAAGCCGAAAATGCATGTCGCGCAGTTCGTCGTCGCGAAAGGTGAACTCGCAAATATCGCATGTGGAAAGTGCGGGCTCCGTGACGTTGCATTGACTGTCGGGACCATTGGTCGCATACACAGCAACGTGGCCGTCGGCGAATTTCTGTGCATCTGCCGCTTGCTTTGGCTTCTTTGGTTTTTTCTCCTTGCTGGGGCGCTTTGTGGTCAACGCACTTTGAACGTTTGCTGAATTTCCTGCAGGCGTTGTGGCAGCAACAACAACAGACGCATTGTCTGTTGTTTTCGAATCCACTACAGCAGCAATTGTGCTTGTTGTTGTTTGAAAGTCTGTTGTCGCCGTATTGTTGGTGTGACTGAATAGATGAATGGTCAACTTGTCCAAACCTAGAAACAACTCGTGACAGATGGGACACGCCAGCGGCCCGTTGGCGGCCTTAATGAGGCTGCCACGCAGCGCGTCAATCGTAGGGAAGCTGGTTTGCGCGCACAGCGGACACTTCAGCACTGACATTGAACACATTTCGGCGTGAATTTTTCAGCGTATCCTCCTCAGCACGTCGCAATCTCGAAGGCTGGCACTTGCGGTGCACGCTTGCCAGACGCACTTATGACGGGTTGTGTAATTTAAAAACGTTCTAACTAATTTACGGAGGCGCTTTAGTTGATATAAAATGATCGCTGTTTTAATTTTTTCTAAATATGTAAGAATTGTTCATCGCTTTCGCTTCTTTGACTGCGCCACACTTCAACAACAACGGAATGCGCCAGACCACGTCTTTCGTATTCGAACAGTTTTCAGAAAGTGTATAAAGCGAAATAAACGCATATTTGTGTGTTTTCTAAAAATAAAAATAAATTTCTGTATTAAAGATGAAAAGCGCAACGCTGCTGTCTCTCTTTCGGCCTAAAACAGCCGCCCGAATAGAAAACACGAAACATATTGAGGTTATACAGTATTTTTACTGAGTTTTCCAAATTTCCTTTCAATTCTCTGTTTTCAAATTACGTTATACCACTTTCGACTGTCTGGGCCATTTACAGGGCTCTCTCACGTTCGCTCTCGCTCTCTGTTGTTAGCCAGTGGATCGTTTTGCCAACACTTTGAAGATTTTCAATTTGTAAACAATTTGCTGTTTTTATTTGGCTTTTTTGCATCTATGTTTTGGCACAGTGATCTTTTACAAAATGTTGCGCATATATTTAGTGATTTCTTAGTTAGACGATGAGGTAAAGCAAATGTGAGATCAGAATCATTGTGAGGCTCGTCACAGGATTTATGTCGCTTAACCCTAATTCCCAGAATTTTAAAAGTAACGTAAACCCATAAGTGAGACCGTCAGGCATATATGAGCTAAATTACTGAAAACATTTGTTTAAAAAGTACAAAAACTGTCTAAAATGTTAAATTCATAAATGCATTATAATTCTAACCTTCTATTAGAGGATTACATAAAATAATGGAATCGGAAATCTTTCGGATTTATCACCATTTGAAATCTTTAGTGAGACTGTCAGGCTCACTTCTGGGAATTAGGGTTAATAAATTCGTCAGACGACGTACATATATGCTGTTCACACGAAGGAATTCGCAGCGGCTATGGTCTCAAGTCGAGGCCGATAGGTATAATTTTGAAGTTGTCAAGGAATTCGTCAACCTTGGCACTGCCATAAATAGCGGAAATGATGTCAGCCTGGAGATAAAGCAAACAGTTGCCCTTGCCAATAGTAGCAGAGTAGCAGAGACTTCTCGCGACCGACAAAACTTGCACTCTATAGGAGGCTCATTCTGTCCGTGCGCCTTTATGGCGCTGAAGATTGGGCACTGTCGCGTAACGACATACTGACCCTTGCAGTGATCTTCGGCCCTATTCGTATTGGCGACGACTATCGTATACGAACCAACAATGAGCTGCTAAAAAACGGCTATGAAGGTATTCGATGCGGTAGTTGGAGGTCTACAACGAAGAGTGTCTCCGGTGGAAGGACCAAGTTGAGGATGCCCAGACACCAGACGAGAATTTGTGCGGCAGACCGTAACTCGGTAACGGATTGTTATGGCTAGTTAAGTACGTCAACCAAATGGAGATGAAGCACCTCCAGGGACAGCTGTTATAAATTTTTTAAGAAAATAAATAAATAAATAAATAAAATTGCAATTATAATTGCAATGTAACTATTACAACGCAACATAAATGTTTTTTGTTGATTATAATTTTTATTTACGACAGTTAATTTTTACGTTGCGTAATAACTGTTGTTATTTTGGAATTTTTTTTTACGTTGCTTCATAACTTTTATTAATGACTTTTTTATTTACGTTACCGATAACTATTATTTTGAGGGATTTTTTTGTACGTTACTTCATAACTTTTATTTGATTTTTTTATTTACGTTGCCATAACTATTATTTGAAAGACAATTTTTTAACTTTTATTTTTTAACTTTTATGAAATAAATTTTATTTTTACGATGCCTTACCTTATTTTTAGCATGAATTGATTTTTAATTGTTTAGTTGTTTTCTGCAGTTAATTTGCGTTTGTCAATTTGAGACAACTAAAAATCAATTCATACCCAAAATGTGGTAATTCAGCGTAAAAAATTTGTTTTTCAAAATAATAGCTATCGGCAACGTAAATTTAAAAAAATCATAAATAAAAGTTATAAAGCAAAAAAAAAAGAAAATCCAAAATAATAATTATCGAGATCGAAAAAAATGTGTTTCTCACAACAGTTATTATGCAACTCAAAAATATCTATTACATGATAATTAGGTATCGGATTTATATGCAAAAACTATGCAAAAAATGCAAAAATATGCAAAATATGCAAACATATGCAAATATGCAGTGCATATGTTAGCTCATTCTTAAAATTTTTCAACAAAAATAGTTTCTGTCTTGGTCCTGTTGAAATCGGAAGCTCCAAAAAAATATGCACTTGCATATAATTCTGATCCCTAATGATAATAGTTACAGGCCACGTAAAAAATTTCTAATTGAAAATAATTATTATAAAGAATTATTTATAAAAATGTCTTAAATTAGGTCATTTTTTTAATACCAAAAATATGGATAATAAATATTTTAGGTCTCTGAGTACTCTGGAACACGGTGAGACGAATGCTTTATTTATTGTTGAGTAGGTTAGAAAGGTAGGTAGGTAGGAAGGGAAGGGTGTGTGCGGCACAGAGGCCAAATTGGCCCATTGTTAATCCCTTCTTTAATGGTTATGGAGCTAACCAATCAGTCTCAATCCAGGGCAAACCAGTTCGACCACTTAATAAAGGAGAGCAGATCCGGAATTGCAACTTTTGCCGCGCAAGCCAGGTCCGCTAGAAATCTTACCCCCAGGGTACCGAGTCGGCGTTCCTGCAGAGCCGGGCAGTAGTACAGGAAGTGTTGATTCGTTTCTACTTCTTCTTCATCTCTGTAGCTTCTCCAGACATCACTGGACGAGAGGCGCCATTTAATAAGCATAGATCCAATGCACAGTGATTCGTTCCATAGACAAAATTCAAAAAATTTATAGTCTCAGAATTTAAAGAAAACCCCAAAAAATCTGTGCAAAAAATTAATTAGTGTCTGTGCAAAAGCGGCTCAAAGTTGAAACTTTTTTCACAAACAAATTTAAACACATATTTTCTGTTTTTTAGTCTATTGAGTAAAAAAAATTGTAAAAGTACATGGTTAGCACGAAGTTGCTCGACCTTTCAATATAGATTAGGAAATAATGAGGCCATTTTCGCTTTTAATGTTTCCTCAAAATTTGCAAAGCTGAGGCTTTTACGTCACTTTTAATTCAAAATATTTGTCTAAATTAAAAATCTGAAAATTGGCAAAACTTAGAGGAAAATATCTAAAAAGTATGTGAAAGTATGTTCCTGGATTTTTTTTTATTTTAAGAAGCATTCTTTCTTTGTCGGATAATGTAATTATATCCACCGATCTCAGAAAATAATTCAATTTGAAAAGTATTGAATTTTTAAGTTTTTAATTTTATTTAGCATTTTAATAGTTTTCAGTATGCGGTCAGCATGAATGGCTCGCTACATGCGGCGTCAATAGGCGCGCAAAGAGGAAATGTGGAAATTTGGAAATTTCTCGGAGAGACAAATTTCACTTTTCACTCCAAGCAGAAAAGAAGTGTGAAACTTTGCGGTTTCGCGACTAAACTGAACAATTCGTATTGTTTATTAACCCTTTCGAGCCCGAATTTTACCGTGTCTCGGTATTACTTTTTGGTATTTAATTCATGAAAAACTTTCCTAAAAAGTGTGCACACGGCATTTGAAGTCGCCACGCCTCTTTGTTAGAGTTTTAGAGCTAGTTTACTTTTGAAAAATTTTACCTTAAAACGGGTTGAATAAATTATGTATCAATATTTTTTAATTACAGAAAAATTACTTATACAAAATTATCACTTTTTGATTTTATTTAACCATTATTAAAAAAAATGGTTTTGATCAAACGCGCCCAATTCGTAGACTTCAATTAGAACACAAACTTTAGCTGAAATTGCTGCAAATTATTGGAAATTATTTTGGAGATAACAGTAAAATGTTTGTAATTTGCTTTGAATTCACTTCTAAAAATATTAGGATGATGTCTTCCGGGTTGAATAACTGAATAGCCCCCACAAAACGGTGCAGAATAAGTTTGCGTACAAAACTCCGTCCGTACAAAACTCAAAATTCCGTTGCCAATGTTGCCAAATTGTTGCCATATTGTTGCCAAAGTTGTGTTGCCAAATTGTTGCCATATTGTTGCCAAAGTTGTGTTGCCAAATTGTTGCCATATTGTTACCAACGTTGTGTGTTTGAATGTGTTTGCCAAAAAAAAAATTGTGTTGCCAAATTGTTGCCAAATTGTTGCCATATTGTTAATCTGCTGCCTGAAAGTATGCAGCAATAACACGTATTTTTCGACAAAATTTATTTTATTTATCCCTAAAAGTATGCAATCAGCATGAAAAATGACAAAATCTGCACAAATGCAAAACATACATTTATTATTATCGTTTTTATTGCAAAACCAGAGAGTCCTGAGACAATTTTTTTTACTCTTTGGAATTATCAATGTTGATGTTACCGATGAAATGTAAAATTTAAAAAATATAGCTAACACACTTGGTGCTGTAGCTCTCCAAAAATGACGAAATTTGCAAATTTAAGTCTCAGACATTGCCAAACTACAACAGTTTAAGAAAAACAAAATGGAGATTTCAATTCAGCAGGCCATGATTAACTAGTATCAGGGGCGTAGCCAAGGGGGGATTTAGGGTGTCAGAACCCCCCCCATAGCCTATAATTTGTCAACATTTTCAATCACTATGCATCGTATGTACGTTCCCACATTAGCAAAAAGGTCTTTTCATCTTTAAATATTGAAAAGAATATTAACAAAACCGTTTTTTTACCGAAACTAATTTGTTTTTTTAATAGTCACGTTTAGGCTTAATGCAGAGATTTGCATGTTCTAAAAACATGTCTAAAGAGTAGTTTAGTTTGTCGACCGGAATGTCCTTCAGGATGTCGGTGCAAGCCTTTTGGGTGGTTTCTACGTTCTCAAAATGCCTTTTTTCATCGGCAAATGCATTCTTTGAAAAGGTGAAATTCGAACGGTGCCACATCATGTGAAAACGGGGAGTGGTTGATGGTTAAAATTCGACTTTTAGTAAATAAAAAACAGTCAAAACAAGTGTCAATAGATGGGATGGCATCCTTCGATAGCCAAATGTTCAGTTAAAATGCAATAAATTTATGCTATTGAGATGCTTAACCTTCGCCTTACTAAAGATGATCCCAGGCACTTCCGCCGCTATTTTGAGTAAAACTCACAATAAATAAGTATATAATAATTTATAAATTTTTTTCTTACTTTAGTATATAGTATCTTCCTCTGGCGATAGTTCGTATTTGGAAAAAAGGCCTAACTTTAATGATTTATTTTGAGACTATGGAAAATATTAGAAGATTTCTTTCCAGAGACGCAAAAAAAAATTATCGTGAGTTTTAATCAAAATGGTAGCGAAAGCGCCTGGGATCACCCAGGTACATTTGTATTAAAAATGACAAAATTCAAGTTTAAACATGAACAAAATTTCTAAAAAAAATATTTTTTCATGTTATTGAAAATTACCTTAAAATTTGTGCAGATATTAAACATGAATATGAAAAAGATCACCCGGGTGGGTATAAGTAAAGGGAAGATTAAATCCAATTTCAAGAATTTCAATGAAGATTTTGGCTAATATTTTGAATTACCGCCCAGTTTTGATCTACGGTGATCGCGGATTCAGTTGGCTAGCACGTTAGTCATCATTTATGTTCTGACAATCGTTTTTAAATCGCTTTTACCACTTATGAACTCCACCACGGTATAAACAAAAATCACCATAAACTTGGTTCATCAATTTAAAAGCTTCGGTTAAAGTTTAAACATTTTTAAAACAATAGTTAATATTGGATCTTTGATCGATGCACATTTTTGTACGATGACACAAACATACTTCCACTTCAGATGAAATAACTTCGCTTTCAGTCCACCAAATTTCATGAAATTTTTACTAAAAATCAGGGAAAAAATTTAGTTTTTAATGCATTAAGTCACATAAGGCCCAACAAAATGCCCTATTTGGAAAGTGCACTTTACTTTAAAAAACATGTAATACTAAACTGGCAAAAAAATTTTTTAAAACCCCCCCCATGACCAAGTTCTGGCTACGCCCCTGACTAGTATACCAAATTTTATTAAGAACGGACCACTCCTTCAAATTTTGTCCCGCGGTTGTATGGAGTCGAATCACTGTGCAATGGCGCAATATCCACTGAGGACTCCAACGAGCTGTCTACTAATAGAGGTTCGACTTAGGGACAGTATAAATCGTGTTTTGCGTTAAATACCTATAATGATTAATAGTTTTTGAACGTCCCAGACACATGTGCGTTGGCATGTATCCTTTGTTTATAAAGCCAACGCAGCGGCCAAAAAAGATTTCTACTTTTTCACAAATCTGATGACAAAAGCTGCCTGGTTGCAACCTGCAAGATCACCCAATGGTGGTTCAAGTAGTTGCAAACAATCTATTTTAACTCAGTGCCTATGTCCTGTGTCGTTTCTGGTCTTGACATCAGTTTTAGGGTAATTAAGTAGATATCACTGATTTCGAATCCGCAAACTGTTTTTAAATTTTTTTTTTTAAATTGTGACACACAGTTGATACACTGCGAAACTGTCTTTTCAACCAACCGACCAACCAACTTCTAATAAATTAGTTTCATTTAGAAAAATCAAGCACTTCATCATGATTGTTCCACGAATAACTCGCAAATTCAAGTTAAATGGCCAACATTCAGTCTCCAAATTTTTACTTTGTTCCTAGAGTGAATACAATTCCTAACTTTAATAGAGCGAAACGCAAACGATCGATTGTTTTGAATTCAATATTTAATTAATTTATTTGTTATTGATTTGTTGTTGTTGTTGCTGCTGTTGTTGCTTTTTTTCATTAAATAATTAATTCATTCAATTTTTTTAAACTAAACTTTTACTCGTTATGTCACACTTTACTGCTAAACTTTTTATTCATTATTTTTATTATTATTTAATATGTTATGTTTTATATTATCATATTAATATGTATGTATATATGTATGTTTGTATATATTATTATATGTAGGTGTGAGTGTGTGTATGTGTTAAGTGTATATATGTACGCTTATGTACCTCACATTAAACTGACAATTAGAAGAATATGTATTTATGTATGTATGTATGTCTATGTAATTCAAAAGACCCAAGCAAGCGCGGTCTCGCTCATCTTCATACCGCTTACGATCGAAATCTCCAAATAAACGTAACATTTCAGAAAACATAAAAAACATTGCCATGACGAAAGAAAGAAACAATCATAATTTCTAATTTACTTTAGCAATCACGAAAATTGAAAATACCAGTGCGTAATTAATGCATTACTTAATCAATGATTTCGCTGCTTCACTCAGTTCCCTTCCCTTCAATTATTGCTGGTGTTCGTTCGCTGATGTGCTCGTATACGGCCGACAACTAAAATTACTAACGCAAAACTAAACAAACAAATCGGGCACTAAATACGAATATGAAACGCCACACTACATTACTACAATCGTTTGATTCTAAAAATATTCAACTATTTGTATAATATGCATTTAGTACACTTGTTTTCGATTTAGCATTAGCTTAAATACTCTTAAATTTCAGTTAAAGTTTCATGTTTAGTCGTAAGCTTAAAGCGACAAAGTTGACGGTTGCGCAAATGTCATTCATACTCTTCATATATGATCGTGTAAATATGCGCGTCAATTGAAACTAAATTAAATTAAATTACTCAACTAAAACGCTCTAGCACGCAACTGAAAATCAGTAGGAGCAACAATGCCTGAACGTATCGAACTGAACAAAACGAAACTGTTGCAAAATTACATAAATTAGTGTCTTAGACAGGAGTTTAAAGCATAACTAATTTGACATAACGAATTTGACATCAGCGAATTGTTATTTTAACTAAAACAGTCGAATGCAAAACCAAACGCCTAACAAACGCCAAATAATTCCATGAAGAAAATATGCAATTTATTCAGTTGGTGTTTGCGCTTTTGTCTGCGTTTCCTTGCAGCTGCTTTAGCACAAAATACAAAATGGCCTTCATCACAACATCAATTAAAAGTATTTATACATTAGATGCATTTGCGTATCGGTGTGTCTACGTATGTGTTGTATGTGGGTATAGCGTATGCGAATATTAGAGCCACTGCCGAGCGTTAGGACCAGTGCTAGCAGTGCCTTTCGTAGTAGTGTAGTGGTAGTTTTAATGGCAATGCAATGCTTTCTGCCAGCGGCTTTCCTTCACCGATTCACACAGTTCACAATTTCCCTTGCACGAGATATTTAAAAGAAATAAAAAACGAATTAACGCAAAATCAATGGCGCTTTTGAGCGCCACCTCGACCGCTCCTTGCCTAGCCGCCAAACTTCACTTACAAGTTACAACTGCCGTTGGCTCAACGGCGATCAAAAGTTCAATCAAATCAATCGTTCTCATTTTAAATTACAATGCACGTTTGATATTCTCATTTTGTTTTATGTTTTGTTTTTTCTTCGATAAATTAATTTCATTTCATTCAATTCAGTAATTAAAAATGTTTTTTTAAATGTGTGAGTGTATGTGTGTATAAGTGTGTTTCGGTGTAAATCTTGCTGTTTAAAAATTTTCCTTTAAGTTGTAGAATAGATTGGGATTAATGCGTGTTCATCGTTCATTGTGATCATCATCAATCATTCAACATACAAGTTACATCAAAAACGTAGCATTTAGCAATTCTGCGTAAAAGCTAAACATTGCGCGCCGCAAACTCCTCCTGCTTGCCCCTTTTTCTCCTACACTTGCCTTTTGCCAATGGCGCACGCTTAGGACAAGTGGAAGGACATGCTGCCTTCACTGGCGGCCACTTTCAGCTTCTGCCGCATCACGTCGCGACTCGAGTAGTCGGGCAGTTTCAAATAGTTGACGCACGTCATCACAGATGGCAGATAGTCGTTCGGATTTTGATTACCGTCCAGAGTCTTGCGCACAATGGTGAGCGCCGGTGTGAGCGCCTTAAAGCCGCCCGTCGGCAGACGCGGCGAACCGGTCACAAACTGCAGGAATAGGCGCTGCTCGTCGCGGTTGTACGAGGCAAGTATCTCGTACAGATACTGTATCGCCTGCGAGTCCTGCGTGAAACCGTGGTCGGTGCGGCAGCAATCCTGCAGCATTTTCATTTCCCAACGTTGATAACTACTGCTGCCAGAGCCACAAAACACATTCTCCAGCTCTTCAGGATAGAACATACGCAAACGTTGTGCGGGGAAAACGGAATCAAAACCTACGACAAACATTTGCAGTTTAAATGTGTGTAAAACAAAGTGCAAAAAGCTACAACTCACCTTCACGCAAGGCTTCGAACTGCTTCTGCACACCCTCGACGAGGAACCAATACGTCACCAACGAGATATACTGATGCAGATTGTGTATAGTTACGGGAATATCACGACCACCACGACACAATTCAATATTGGCATAGCCGGGTAGAACAAAGTCGAGGCCGAGGTCCGTTATGGGGCAACCGTCCAAATCCAGCGATTCGATCTGAAGCAAGGAAATTGCAAGTTAATCGAAGAACTTGTCTCGAAAATGTTTAACAAATCAATACCTTTTCAGTCTTTTCCATTGCATCGATGTTTGGATCGGCTAGAATGAGCTCACGTGCGTGCACCACATCCTGCAAACGAACCAGCGTACTCTGCACCTCAGGCGCAACGCGCGCCAAATCGGCCAGTCCCACAGAATGCTCTTCGCTAAGCAACCAACGGTAGAACGGTATGGAGAATGGCAGATCCAACTAAGGAAAACAAAACTAAATTATAGACAACCAACCATCAATCGGCCATCTTTGGCACTCACCATTCGACTGTCCATCACAGCCTTGGCCATAAATTTGCCAAGGAACTTGAATTTCGCCTTGGCTTTGGAAACGTGTGGCAACTTGGACGATTTGCCTAGCGGCAACGGGAACAGACCATGAGCGGCGTTCACGTAGGTCACCGACACATTCGGCGTGATTGTGCCAACAGCCAACGGATTCTCAATGACTGCGGGTGACGTACTGTCGCCGCCGTCCGACGGCGAATTGTATTGATTGTGCATGTCATCAACACCATGATGCGACTGTCCGGCGGGCGAAAGGTGTTGTTGCTGCGGTTGTGTGTCGCCAGTCTGCTGTTCGATTACCATATTTAGAGCATTTTCGTTGGATGTCGACGAGCCGTGGTCGACGTTGTGATGCTGGTGTTGCTGGTATTGTTGATGCTGCTGTTGCTGGTGGTGATGGCTGCGTGTTGATACGCCCACGCTGCTGCTCGTGGTGGTGTTGTGGTAACTGTCGGCGCCACGATGCGCTCGACTGCTCGAACGCGTGATTGTGGTTGTAATGGATGTTGTGTTGGTGTTGATTTGGTTGGCATGCGCCGTGGTGGCCGTTGCCGTGTTGGTGGTGGTCGTTGTAGCATCGTCGTGCTGGGCCGTGCTGATGTCGTGAGAATCATCGATATGCACCACGACACTCGATTTCACCACATCCGCTATGGTGGACGAGTTCTGTTTGTAACTGTCACTGCCATTCCAGAGACCCAGATCACAGCGTTGCAGCTCCGCGGATACCAAAGCGTAAAATTCCAATGTGGGACCTAAGCCCGTTCCAACCTGTGGACAAACAAATTTAGGATATAAGTTATCGCAACTCCACACATCAAAACTGCAACTGAGCTCACCTCGTTCTCGTACTGTATTTCCAGCAACGCCTTCGAATGCCCAAAGTCCTGTATGATATGCTCAGCCTGCTTGAGAACGTCTTCGCGCGATATGGCGCGTTTTCGCCGGTCAAGACGCGGCGCCACTCGCTCCGACGACTCGGCCGCATTCAGATCGGGCGTGGTGTCGAGCAGTCTCTGCAGAGCGCGATCACGATCGAAGCTGGTCGCGTAGAAGAGCAAATGACGCGTCTCGAATGGAAACAGAAACGAGCAAGCCATGCCGATTTGCGGCAGCCACTGCGGCAGATTGCCGGTCATAATGACGAGTGGATCTTGTAGTTGTCGATTCGCCTTGGCCGTGATCTTCGGATGCACAAACTCCGTCTGCGGGATGATGTTTTGGCGCACCACACATCCGTACAGGTGCTCCCAGTGCCGATTCAAAGCGTTTATTATGCGCAGCATGCACAGCGCATCGAGCGAGGCGTCCTGCACAGTCACCACATCGGTGGGCAGTATGTTGCTGAGGAATGGTTTCAGGGCGGAAACTGTGTTGGGCGCAATGCCCTCGTGCCACAGTTCGGTCTTCTTGCGCAGCAGTTTTGACGATGACTTGCTGCCCTTCTTCGAGGACGACGACGACGCAATCGTGGAGCAGCCAGTGTTCGCTGTGGCTGCTGCCATAGCCGCGGCCGCTGAGGAAGTGGCGCCGGACACACCGTGCTTGCTGGTACCCACATTCGAGGTAGAGCCAGACGCCAGACTGCTGCTACCAGACTCCTCCTCTACGGGGCGGTAGTAGATTGTATGCTGCTGCACCCAAACGCTGGCATTGCCCAGCGGGGTCTCCGTATCGGTATCCGTCTCAGATTGGTCGTTCACGAGTGGCGAGAACTGTTTCACCGCCTGGTAGACAGTCATGTTGTACGGCAGCACATGATCGCCGATCATAAATTGCAATTTGTGCTTGAACCCGCTTTGCGACATAACCACCGCGGCCACATTGTCGTCCATATCCTCCTCGGAGTCGTCGTCCGAGTCACCTCGTATGCCGCCATAGCCGCGCACCACTAAGTAACGCTCAATGGCTTGCACCATGGCCAACGGATCGATTTTCACAGTGCCGCCCTTCCACTGACGCAGATTCGAACAGTCGGGATGACGTTGCAAATTGCACTGCAATAGCAAAGAAAATAATAAGTTGGATTTGAACTTGTCAGTTTGCCTCTTTTCCCGCCCACTTACCTTCAGCTGGTGTGTGTTAAAGAACTTAAGCGCACTTGTGTTGGAGCGCCCACCCGGCCCTGTAGGAAAATCGTGCACCTTCACCGGAAACTGTTCTAATTGCGTCACACACCCATTCAACTTCGCCACGAACGCATTGAACGCGACCGACTCAATGTTGGGCAGTTGGCCCACTTTGGTCATCGGCTCTAAAGGCAAGCCAGCGAACACGTGCATGAAGGCGCGCAAACGCGCCTCGCGATCCACAATACCCTCCTCACTGGTCATAAAGTTCAGCATGGCCTTTATCAGACCCGAATGGTTCACCTCAAACGGCGATATGTCACTCTCCAGCAGTATGGTTTTCAGCTCCAGCAGGGCGTCCAGACAGTCATGGAAGCTGCCGTTCAGCTTGAATATAATCGCCGACAGGCGCTGCAGCACATTGGCACCGCCGGCTGCTGTTGACGTAGCACCTTCGCTGCTTCCTGCATTACCGTCCGCCTTGGCTGTCTCCTGCTCCGCGTATCGCTTAACGAACGAAATTGCCTGCTCGCGTATCCACTGACGCGCTTTCTCGCGATTGCCCGCCGCAATTAGGTTTGCATTCGAGATGCTCTTACTGATACTGGCGGCGGCGCTGCTGCCACTGCCATGGCCGGCCGCATGTCCTGCGCTGCCGGCGCCGCTGCTGCCGTTGCCGCCGCTACCGCTGTGATTCGCACTGGTCGAGTCTTTGGTGAATGAGCTGTGATGAGATCCTTGGCGACCCCAGCGTGCGGGGTTCAACGAGGCGAGGAAAGAGGTTTTGGTGGAGCCGCTGCCGCCGCTGCTGCTGGTGCCGGCACTGTTTGCGCCACCGCTAAAGCGTGACTTGCCACCGCTGGAGCTGGGCGTATTGCGACCAGTGCTGTTGCCGAGACCTGAGAACCGAAAAGAGCGACCCGTTTAAACTCGTACTCAATGTACAACTACAAAAACAATTACTCACTTGTCGCACGGCTGAGCAAATCGTGCACCGACGATGTCGATGAGCCAGCGCCAACAGCGGCGCTGCCTACACTGGCGCCCTCTTCCTGGCGCGACTTCGAACGACTGCTCGACTGCGATTTCCTCTTCGGTGGGACTTTGCGTTTTAGCATATCGGACATTTTGTGCTGCAGTGCCGACGTAGACGACGACGAGGCCGACGACGACGGAGTGCTTGTGATCGCTGCAGTGGGCGTTGCTGCAGTGCTATTGTGCTGATAGTGCGGTTCGCAAACGGTCGGTGTTGGGGCGAACACGACCTGTGGCATGTGCTGTTGCGGTGGAGGATGAGCGATAACGGCCGCTCCAGCCGCAGCCGCACCTGACGCGGGCAGTAGCTCGACGTGGTGCGTCGGCGGTGGTGGTGCATGAGGCTGGAAATGCGGTGGGGGATGGTGAAAGTGGCCGAGCACGTACTGACGCGGATCGCTGGGTGGCAGGGGTGGTGGTGCCGCGCTCGTTGAATACACGAAGAAGTTGGGCTGTTGCGGCGACAGATGCGAGTGTGGCGGCGGACCGGCAGTGGCCGGTGCAGAGCTACTATAGTGGTAATGCAGTTCGGCTGCGGTGCCGGCTCCTCCGATCACGGTAACGGGCGGCGCAATGGCGCCCGAATTGATGGTAAGCGCCAAGGAACCGGACTGGTGCTGCAGGCTGGTGGACGGCATTTGCGGCATCATCGAGGCGGCACTGCTCGACGGCATTGCGAGCGACATTTTTTGACCGCCGGCGGCAGCACCGCTGCTGGCATTTGCATTAAGCGCACTCAAAGCGTGCGAGAAGCCTTTCACCGTGTACTGGTGGTGATTTGATTGGTGTGCGGCCGGCTTCGAAGTGTTGGGCGTCGAGGTGGCCGACGTTGATACACCACTCGATTGCAAGTTGTCCAAAAAGAACGGGTTCACTGAGAGACTGGATGCCGATGCGGGCGCACTCTGCGACCCACTGGCGGCCGTCAGCGGCTTGGGCGAGGGGTTGGCACATATGGGATTGTTTGGATCGGTGAGCTGCGTTATCTGGTAGATGACACCCTCGCGTCGGAAGTGTGTGCCGAACACGTCGGGCAGTTTCTGCATCAGTATCTCAGCCATTTGCAAGGCGCCGACCACAATACGCAGGTCGTTGCTGGCCATCATGCCGGCGATATGGCTGGAGACGAGCTGGTTCTTCAATACGTCTCGCAGCAGGTCCGGCGTGGCATAATAAACCATACGCAGTAGCGCGCGCAGGCATTTGTAACGCACATTCGGTCCCGCCGATGAGCTGTACACTTCGTACAGCACGTTGAATAGGTTCTTGATGAATTCGGCCGCCAGGCCGCGTTCCTCTTTCAGGCATGCAATGCGTGCGTCGACTGAGGCGCGCCGTTTCTGTTGCTGCTGCTGCGCTGATGATGCGGCATTGGCGCCAGTGGCGGCTGCAGCCGCCGCAGAGCTTGTTATAGCAGCCGAAGTGGCAGCCGCTGTGCTGGCCACAGCGCTAGTCAACGCTGTGATGGCTGTGGCCACCGCAGAGGCCGACAGATCTTGACCAGCAGTGGCCGCCGACGGCGGTGGTGGCGGCGGCACGTAGTTCGGGTTGATCTTGCGTTGCACAGGGCGCGTGGTGCCGGTGTCCTCGTTGATCTGCTGCATCGAGTGAAAGTCAACGGTATACGTGCGGCCGAGTGTGCTCAGGCTGAACTCGTCGTCAGAGTTAAGGTGCGCGGCCTCGATCATGCGCGAATCGATGGTGGAGTAGTTGTGCCAGGTGCCACGATCGTCACGCCACTGCCACTGCACCTGATCCTGCGTGTTGAGCGTGGGCCGGTCGAGCAACGCGTCGACGGTGAAAATGCCATCGGTGGGCAGACGTGGCATCAGCTCGCCGATGACGCAAGTGATCTCGTACAGCTCCGAAGGCGAACGCGATATCAGCTCCACGTGCGAGGCAGTCGAAGTGTTCGGCTCTGCGGTGCCGGTGAGCAAGTACAGCAGCGTTGCCGCAATGTCGTTCTTGAGCAGTGAAATGGCCAGATCCGGACAGTTGCCGCACATCAGGCTCAACATGCGCACGACGGAAGTGAAGGTGCCAGTGTTCAGTATGGCCGGCGTCACCACTAGCAGCTGCTGACAGTTCTTTAGAAGCTCCTTGCTGGCTATCTCCTGCAGTCGTTTCGGATCGTGCTGGAAGCTTTCCACCAGCCGGCAAAAGGCTGAACACACGCTTTCCACGCACTTCTTATCCTGCTGCGACAGCAGTCGTGCCAGCAGCGGCAGGCTCTCGGCTACGAAGTGGAACTCTTCGGGATGCAGGTTCAGGCAACAGTTGGCAGTGATTGCCAGCGCCGCACGTTGTGCATTGATCGAAAAGAAATCCAGGTAGGTGAGGCAAGCAGACACGCCGTTGGCCTGCAGAATGGCCTTGTTGTGACGGCGCGACAGTATCTCCAGCGCAGTCAGGCTCTGCTCCGCCACGTCCATGCACTGTATCACCTGCAGCTTCTCGAGGAACACGGGCACAGCCTCCACTACGGTGCCGGAGGAGCGCGGTAGCGCCTCAAGCATGTACGCCAGTGCACGGCACGCATTGTTCATGATGTCGAAATTGTGCTCCATGCGCAGCAGTGTGATCAGCGCCGGCACCACCTGTTTGATGGGGAAACCCGCCAGCGTATCCTCGTTGCCCATCACCAGCATCTGGCACATCTCGATGGCCGCCTGCAGCTGCTGGCTCTCGTCGTGCGATTGCAGACCCTGCAGCAGTTGCTGTGCCTTCGACGAGCTGCTGTTGCCGATGGTGCGATGCAGAATGTGCGTCATGCGCGGTCCCAGTGCACCGAACAGATGTGGCGGCAGGCCGCGCGCCTCCAACAGTGCCTGTAGACGTCCTACTTCGCTGTCATCGCTCTCGGAATCGGCGTGCGAGGTGGTCGTGTTACCTCCCGAATTGACAGCCGTCGCGGCGGCGGCTGCAGTGCCCGCTCCCGCGCTGCTGCTATTGGCTAGGTTTGCGTTGGCGGCGCCCAAGGCGGAGCTGACTGAGAGATTGGCTGCAAAATACAAGTAAATTGAATTTAGTTAGTTCTCGGTTTCAGACACTTCAGGGGCGACAACAACCAAACTAACAAATGAAAAATTAAGAATAAACAAATGCTCAGTGCTGTCACCTTGTAATAGTAATGGCGAAAACGTTTTCGGAGAAAATCGAAGGAGAGGAGGGAATGTATGAGTGAAATGTAAACTTAAAAAACCACAAAGGCAGTGATGAAGTGCCAGAGAAATGAACAATGTGCGGTATACTTTAGCGTTTGCGACGAAACGAAGTAAATCGTGAAAAGTGCACTTGCTGATGTGCTGAGGTGACTAAAGGGTTTGGCAATTACCTGTTGTGGGTTGTCCACCAGTGTTCGGCGGTCCAGATGGCGGTTGCTGTGCCATTAAATTATAACTTAACGCATCCGCAGAAGCTGTTGTGTGGATGAAGGTGAATGGGCCATGAAAGTAAAGAATCGTTTTTGGAACGTGTTAAATATGCATTTTTGCTTAAAGTCTACAAAAAAAATAAAATAAAACAGAGCTTAAAATAAATGCGTTCACGCTCGCGTTCTCTTCCCCTATGCGTACAACCGCCACCATTCATTCTCTTCTCTGGCGCTTCGATTATGTTTCTAATGGGAAGTGCGCCTATAAATATGCTATGGCAGTAACGAGTGGACGATAGAAACCCGAGCCATTGGCTTCGACGGACGCGATGTGTTTTCAGCTGGTTGGGCTTTTCGATTCGATACTTTTCATAGAAATCGAACAATTGAGCGGCGCCTAAGTGTATGCAAGCATTTTTCATTTGAAACAAACACGGCAGACATGACAACTGGCAATTAATGGGTTTAGTCGAAATTCTGGCTGAAAGATTAATCTATTTCTCACGTTTGCTATGCAGTTTAGTTATGATTAATCGATTACTCATAGAAATATATGACTAACGATACTTATTGTAAGTTTGATCATGTTGAATACAAAGTTTAATTTAAATAGTTAATGATTGTTTCTTTAAATTTAACTATTCACATTCATCAATTGATTATTAAGATAATTCAGTTAGTCCACGCTAACAAAATGCAATTAATCGTATAGTGAAATAATAATCGTCTTCAATTACAAAATAATTCAAAATTAATCAAATTCAATAACCAATCGACTACTTAATGCTGTTTGCTGTACAACTTAATTTGATTGCTTAATTGAAACTATAACTAAAGCTGAGCAGAAATTAATCAATTGCATTAGATAAAATCATTAATCAAATGATAACGAAAATTTACAAAGGATTAAATTCTGCTTAGTTTTCATTTACAACAGCATTAAGCAATTAAATAATTTTGTGCAACCAACAAGTGAATTGCGACTGATCACATTTCTAAATAAATAAACGAAATTTGAATAACATTTTGTAAATATTTTAAACAAAAGATGCATTAATTGATTTGATTGACTTAAATTGTAATAGTATCCAATTTAAAAACAAAAACATGTCAAAAATTAGAGTAATCAATGGAAAATATGAAAACGAGAAAAGAAATTAAATCCATAATGGTTAATTAAAAATGAGAAAGCACCAATTGAGATTAAGAATAAAAATCGTATAAATCAATTGAATGTCATTCGTGAATCGTGAATAAACATAATCAACTGAGAATTTTAATTTATTTATTTTTTATTCTCATTAGAAATATTTTCGAAAATCTAAAAAAGTTTAAAACGTATGAATGTTTACTCATCGATTAGTCCAAACGAATAAGTTAATAAAAAATCAGTTATTCAAACTATGTATAATCTTTATACTTGCCTATTGTTAACACTTGTCAACGCTTAATCAATCACGTAATCGATTAATCAAGCCCATTCTCTAAACGACTAGTCACAACTATTGTGGCACATACGAACCACACAAGTTAGCAATTAACAGTTTTTCAAATAACTATTATCCAAACAACTCAAACAGAACTGTGAGTATTCGATCAATCAGTTAATCGCACAATTATATGCAAAACAATTTGCGGATAGTCACAAAATAAGCTATTCGCCGTTTGCATATTACATTCTATTGAACCATTAAGCCGTCACCCAACTTCGAGTGGTTTCTACCTTCTCCCCGAAACCAGAGTTCAGTTTGTTTTAAATAGCCAAAACCAACAGTAACATTTACAAAATACTTATAGGCAAACCAACAAACAAAGCATAGTCTACTCATAGGCGCTCTCAAACACAACAACGTCTCCCGCATTCGCATTCGCTGCTCGCACTTACCACTCGCTTTGTTCTGACTATTCGAACTTGTGTGGCTAATCGTTGCGACAGCGGCGGCAGCGGTGGCAGCACTCACGGACGACGCACCAACAACATTGCTGTTGTTCATCGCGCTCGAATTGGCCGCGTGCGCGCCGGCGCGGTAGCTGTAGAGGAAGCCCGGCTGCACAATGGTGGCGCGATACTGCTGCTGGTGGGCGAGCGAAGTTTGCTGCTGCTGGTGCTGGTGCAGCTGTAGCTGCGGCTGGTGCTGGTGCGGGTGCTGCAGGTGATGCTGCTGTGCTTGCTGCTGCTGCTGTGAAGCGATGGCCACCACGACAGCGCCCCCCGGTGCGGCCACCGCCGAATGGTGCAGCGTGTGGTGGTAATGGTGGTTGCCGATGGTGGCGGCAGCAGCAGCCAATGGCGTGGAGGCGGACACCGTTGGCGCCAATAGTGTTGCAGCGGGATGCGCGCCGCCGCTACTGCCACTGCCGCTCGCGCTCCCAGTGCCGCTGCCGTGTTGTGCCGCCGAACTTACACAAGAACCCGTCTTGCCACGTGAGCTGCGCCTCAGCGAATGCGAAGAAGTTGCTGTTCCGGGTGCGGCGTTGTGGCCGTGACCGAGACTCTGCTGTGGGTGGCTGTGCTGCGGCGGCAGCTGAGCGCTCAGATGCGGTATGAACGCTGCGTTGGCGGTGGCCGAGCGATCGACAATCAAGCCGGCGCCCAGGCCAATGTCGATTGTGGCCGGGTGTATCTGGTGCGACGGGGCGTGCGAGTGGTGGCTGGTGGCCGCTGTGAGAGGCGGCGGCGGTGGTGGATGGTGCAGCAGCAACTGCGCCTGTTGTTGCTGTACGCTTGGCAGAGGTGGCGGCAGCGGCGGTGGCTGTTGTTGCTGATGATAGCGGCCGATTGGCGTGTTGTGGTGCTGCTGCGACTGCGCTTGGTGCTGGTACAGCAGCGGGGTGGCGGTTAGCGGAGGCGGCGCTGGCGGTGCTGCGGCGGCAACGGGGCCTGTCGATTGATAATGGTTAAGGTTTAAATTTAAAATGGCTGAGGACGAAGCTGCGGCTGCGGCAGCGGCGGCCGTCGTTGCTGCTACGGCGCTGCTGGAGAACGTTTGGTAGAAATGCACTTGTTGTTGTTGTTGCTGCGTTTGCGACGACGATTGTTGTTGTTGTTGCTGCTGCTGATGATGATGATGATGAGTTGGCTGTTGTTGCTGGGGGTGGGAGTGTGCGTGTGGACGTTGTTGGTGTTGGTGCGGGTGCAGGTGCGGCTGCGATTGAAAGTGCGTTTGCGAATTGTAGTAGTGGGCCGCAGCGGCCGGTTGTTGTGATTGTTGCTGTGGTTGCGATTGTAGCGCGTGAAAATGCTGTGGATGACGCAGCGACGGCTGCTGCTGCTGTTGATGTTGTTGTTGTTGTTGGGGGTAGTGTGCAATTAGTGGATGCGGCAGATGATGATGTAGTTGCTGCTGCTGTGCTGCGATCGCTGCCGCTGGAATGCCTCCTGCTGCTGCGGCGGCGGCTGCTGTTGCTCCAGCAAAGTCTGTGCTGCCACCACTGCTGCGCGTCTGGCGTGCCCCCAGATTCGGGGCTCTGTTGTAGCCCGTCGTCGTAGCTGTTGTTGGTGCCGCCTCGACGATAGTAATTCTCTCCGGGCGTTGCTGCTGTTGATTGATGTTGCTGCTGGTGCTGTTGTTGTTGTTGTTGTTGCTAGTTCCTGTACTGCTATTTATGTTGGTATTGCTGAGCGTAAACTTGCGACTGCGCACTGCAACACGCGACTGCTGCGGTTGCTGTTGCTGTGACTTTTGTTGTTGCGACTGGGACTGCGATTGCAGTTGCTGGTCGCTGCACGGACGTTGCTGCGCCCGCTCGCTTGGGCTTTGGCTTGTGCGCTGCTTGCGTTGGCGATTACCTTGGGGGATGAGGCAAACAGAAAACGCTTGTTGTAGTTGTTGTTGTTGTTGTTTCTGGTATGTGTTTTTAATTGATTTCTTTTTTTTTTAATTTTTATTTAGTTTATGTTGCGTTTGAATTTCGATTAATTGCGATTTCATATGGACCGTGTTTCTGGTTGGTGTAGTGGTGGTGCTAGTGGTGGGGTCAGTGGCAGTGGAACGGTGAGAATATTGCTGTTGCTGTCGCTGATGATGATGTTGCTGCTGCTGCTACGGCCACAACCGCTGCTGATGCTGCTGCGCTATGTTCCGCAATGCGTGCACAATGTCACCAACACAAGCATTTCGTTTTTTGGTTCTTCATTGAGATTTTCATTGAGTTTTGTGCTTTTCGTTTTCTTTTGTTGCTGCTGTTCGTGTATCGCCGTTGTTGTTGCTATTGTTACTGTTACCGTCAATAAAACGACCCCGTCCCTTCCGGCGAAATCAATTCATTCCGTATTGAAGCACGCCGCGTGTGCGCTTCAACATTTTCATTTCATTTATTCACTGAGTACAACTCCTTGTTACCGTTATGACGTTTAACACGCGAAAGCGGATGATTGGTAATTTGTGGTGGCGGCCGCGGGCCGCGGGCGGCGGTGGTAGTGGTGGTAACGACAACAACAACATCATCATCATCAACAACAACAAATGAGCGAATTTCTGAACTCAAATGACTTTCATTTTAAGGGTTTTGTTTTAAATTTTTTCATTTTAATGTAATTTTGTTTTTTGAAAATTTTTCATGTAATTTAGGTGATTTCTTGTTTTGATTGAAACTTTGAAGTCTCGATTCAATAGTAATGAAAATGGCATTTCATGTTTTTTGTTTGTTTTTTGTTTTTAAGAGTAAACGAAAGCAAATGATTAATTAACAAAAACAAAAAACAACATCAAGTGATAATCTGGTCAACAACTACAACTGCAACAACAGCAACGTGCAAAAATAAAATTCTTTTTGCTATATTGTCATTGGTTTTTTCATCTCATCTCCCCACTTCTGCTTCTTTCTGTGTGTGTGTGTCGGCCTCGTCTTCGTCTTCGCCTCCCATTAAATGAAGACATTTGCAAAATACTCTGATTTGTTTTGCTTCTTGTTCTGGTTTGTTCAACTCTTCAAGTGAAAATAATACAGAATCCTGCCGCACGATATTCCTATATGTTGTTGCTTTTGTTGGTACGTCGCCGTCGTCGTTGTCATCTGCCAGAGCTGCCACCTCCGTTCGCTCTTGATTTGACTATGCTTTACAACTTTTCCTGTGGCTTAATTTCCTTAACAAAAACCCACAACATTTCAACCCGTTTCAACTAGTATTCGATTTTTTTTAGTTTACCTTTGTGCTTTAATGGAATACAAACTGCTTCTGCATAGTGCCCACCAAGCAGATAACTCAATTCGAGCGACTGGTTAGTTAGACTGTCGTAACTCTTATTTTAAATTGAGAAATAAGGCAATCATAAATATGTTTTACGGGTTCAGATTAGTGAGTAAAGCGGATATGTGGGTAAATTAATGGGGAATAAGATGATTGATGGATGCGTGAAACGTTAGTAAACACCAAACGAGATTTTCATTTATTTGTGCAATTTGTAAATAACCCCTAGTCCTGCTTTGAAAGGTGACAGCACTGTTTTCAACCCTTAAACCGGCTGAACGTTGTATTTTACGTACAATGAATTATAATGATAAAATTTTTATGTACAATAATTTACAAAATATGAAGTATTAATAAGTGAAAAGAGTATGTGGGTAGCAGAGCTGGACAAACAAAATCCTTAAACTAGTAACTAAATAATAGAAGTCACGAGTTGAACAAGTTATAGGCAACAATCAATGGTAGTAAACGTTTTTAAATTAAAACTAAAGGATTTTTACAGTAATATTAAACGGAAAACACAAGACAAATTTTGATTAAAAATAGGCATTGAAGTTGAGTTTCAATTTATTAGCTGTTAGTTTAGGCAATTTGTAGGCACATTCTAACATGTAAGCATTGAAAGCGAATTCAAAGTCTTGGACATGGTGCAACTAGCAGAGCAATACTAACAAAACTAATTATTGTTATAGTATTAAAACAATTTGTTTATGTCAAAGGGGTCAGTTGACAACAAACCGCCTTCTTTAATAATCGAAGCTTATATTTATAAGCTACTGATTCTCTGTTTCGACACTCCCATTACTGCTTCGTAAAAGCAAATTTTCCAAACTAATACAGGGTAATGGCAAGTTCCAAGCATTATCATTAGGTATTGGATTTATATGCACAAACTATGCAAAAAGTGCAAAAATATGCAAAATATGCAAGCATATGCAAATATGCAAGCATATGCAAATATGCAAGCATATGCAAATATGCAGTGCATATGCTAGCTCATTCTTAATATTTTTCAATAAAAATAGTTTCTGTCTTGGTCCCGTTCAAATCGGAAGCTCCAAAAAATATGCACTTGCATATAATGCCGATCCCTAATTATCATCAAATAAAAGTTTCATTGAAATCATATCTTTGTGTTTTTTTAGTTTTACTTTTGAAACCGAAAAATGGATAACCCTGTATTTAAGGCGCAACGTTTTTAGTCGACTCACTAAGCAAGCAGCTCTCACACATGGTTCGATTCACACATTTTTACCATTATTGCAGTGTTTTGTGTTTCGTGTTTCGCCGAGTTTATGGCATTTTTTCTATTAAAGCGGCTCACTTCCTTTCAATTACGATGTAGAAATAACTTATGACGTAAAAAATTTGCTAACTCTAATAAGTTCTAAATCAGTTCAGTCTTCACGCTTTGGTCACGACAAATATTACTCCGATGGCATGATTCAGATTTACAGAGCCAAGTCTACTCTCTCTTGATGACTAAAACTCCGCAACAGACACACTTTTCTAAGGCTTGAAGAAATGTTGCTAACTAAAGCTAATCTGAAATTGAGCTCTTAAAAAAACTAAGCTATTGAATTCTAAACATATCCAAAGCATTTTACTTATCTTTGAAAGTAAAAGAACTTTAAGTTTGTGTCAAAATAGTCTTTCAAATAACAGTTTACTTAATCGTAGCAATGTGTCAGTGGATTAATCGAATTGATTAAATGCACTCACAGATGCAAACATATCAGGCGATACGTTTTGACATTTTCCATTATTGACAAAGCTGTTGATTAGCTAACTAACTGCGAACATCTGTAAATTAAACATTTTTAAACAGCTCTCATGAAAAAGGAATGCAGAACTAGCTGCATGCAAATAATTATCAAAAGATTAATCAATAACCAATCAACAAGTGTTTATTTCATCTCAAGATGCTTTTCAGTCATGAGACAACGAACCACGTTGTTTGCATCAACAGTTGGCGCAAATAATAATCGACAACTTTGTTCTTTTTATACACATTTGCACACCAAAAACCTCGCTCGTTGCTAACTCCCTGTTTACAATATCTAATACATAATTCAAAACGCTTTAGTTAAAAAAAACAAATAATTTATCGTTACTATTCTCCGGCAATTGATTTTTTTCTGCAAATATATTTTTTCATTTGTAAATAACGCACTGAGAGCTTATTTGATATTAGATAAAGTGCACCATATGAAATTTGTCCAAACCTTCAATTCGCCTTTATTACAAACGCTTACAGGTATGTATTGGTAGATAGATAGCCAAGTATTTACTATCTACATACGTAATGAACAAATCAAGTCAAGCTATTCAAACTACATTTTGCTTGGTTAAAGGTTAAAACGGCATGTTATGTGTTGTATGCATGTTATACATATATACGAGTAAAGGTGCTAAGTAATTGCCAGCCAATTTATCAAAACACAAAACAAAAACATAACGAAAGAATTCACAGCTGATAACAATGTACGCTCGCGCTCACTCACTTGGCTGTTTTGTTTTCTCTTTCTGCGCCTGTTCTTTTGCGCGTTTGCACCAAGTTTCGGTTTCTTTTCGATCATTTCATTTAATTCAGTTCAGCACAACTCACCTTCAGCCGCTTCTTCTGAGTCCTCGGTAGCTAGTTCCTCGTCCTCTTCCTCTTCTACGATATCGTCGTCGTCGTCCTCCTCGATATCGTCGTCTTCGTCCTCTACGTCCTCTTCGTCGTCCTCCTCGTCTTCGTCGTCGTCGTCGCGGATGACGACGTCACCGTCGGCTACTATGGGACCGTCCTCTAGATCGGCACCCTCCTCCTGATCCTCGTAGATCTCGACGTTATCCTCGTCGTCGTCGTCACTACCGTCGACGATACCGACCGTAACACCGTTCGCTGTGCTCTCCAGCAAGTGGTTGGCCCTGCTGTTGACGGCGGCTGTGTGGGCGTTAATTTGCGCCTGGTTGCCGCTGCTGCCCGTGCTGCTGCCGACACTTGCAGATTGCGAGGGCTGAATGGACTTGAAGATGCCGTGCGAAAACAACAGCTGTTGGTAGTTGCGCAGACCTTTGCGGTACTTGCAATACTTGTCTACGTTCGGTAGGGCAGTGGTGCTTGTCGGCGTCGAAACAGTTGCAGTCGCTGTTACTTTACCGCTGTTCTGTGCTGTTGCTAAAGTCGCTGAAGCACTAACGCCGGCTGTAGACGCTGCAGTTGCACTGGAGACACTGTTGTTATTTAAGTTCGAAGGCGACTGCAAATTTGTCGCTGTTGCCTGTAATTTCGAATTGAATCTTGCTCTGCTGCCAACAACTGATAAGAAGTTTCTAGTATTGTGTGGCTGTGGCTGCTGTTTCTTATCACTACCACTACATTCACTTCTGCGAGCGGCTGCTGCTGATGTGGTCGCGGCTGTGGTGTTGTTGCTGGTGTGTGTAGTGTTGATGGTATGAGTGACGTTGTTGCTGTTGCTCTTATTTTTTATTTGCTTTAAACTTGTCTTGAATTTCCCTTCGGCACCGCTAAGCTTTTGTCTTGGTGTGGACAACTGTTGTTGCTGCTGCTGATTATCGCTGCTATTATCGGAGCTGTCGTCTGCGATGAGTGTGGCTGCTCGCTTGTTGGGCGCTGCAGTACGACTGTGACTGATTTTACGTGTTTTGCGATAATAATTCAGTAAATTACTTTTTGTGTTGTTCGCGTTGACACTGGCACTCGCGCTGGCGCTGGCGCCGAGACTGGTACTACTGCCGCGTTGTGGTGTTGCTGTCGCCTCAATATAACTGTTGCTTCGGCTGTTGCTCACGCAGCCTGCACTGCGGCGCGTTTGTTTTGTGCCTAAGGCGCTCGGCTGCGGCCGTCTGCTCTTGATGGTGCCGCTGCTGCTGCTGGCGCTAGCGCTTCTGCTGCTGCTAGGCTCTTCGGGCGATAGAGTCTTGGAGCGTGTGCGCTGTGCAACGCAGTCACCCTGCTCGTAGCTGGCGTTTGCTGCAGTTAGCGATTTGTTGTGCGATGCGACAACTGTCGGCGGTGTGAAGTATTCCTGCAAGACGCTGTTGTGATAGCGTCGTTTCTTCAGCGGCGAACTCAAGTCCGTGGGATGGTCACCGCCACAAGCGGATGTCGCTGCAGAAAGAACACAAAACAATTATAAACACAGTTCGCAAATCAATGACACCGAAGCAAACTTACAGCTGCCCCTCTGCTGCTGCGCTAAGGATGCGGTCGATGTGGACGAAGCGACGGAATTCGTCGGCTGTTCGTAATGGCGCTTACGATCGCTGCGCGTTGCACTCGAAACGCTAGTATTCACAGATGCACCGCTCGATGACGGTCCGTTGCTGCTCGAGCCGAACGGGTTGCGTGCGGACGTGCGCTTGGCGGCACTGCTACCACTACTCGACGCTCCTGTCGTTGTCGCTACTGCGCGACTTTTACTGTGCGACCGTTTGCTGCCGCTACTCACACTGACCGACTGGGAGGCAGCTGTTTGGTCCAACTGGTGTTGGTGTTGCTGCTGCTGCTGATGCAGGACAATACTTGACGAGCTGACACTTCCGCTGGCACTACTGCTGCCGTATCCGCTAGAGTTCTGCTGCTGTTGCTTGCTGGTGTATTGAAATTGCTTGTTGGCTTTCGGTTGGGACTGTTTCTGTTGTACTTGTTGCTTTTGGTTCAATTGTCTACCACGACGCGTTTTTGTTGTGTTTATTGTTTGTGCTACTATTGCTGCTGCCGCTGCTGCTGTGGCTGTCGGTGCCGCTGTTATTGTTGCCGCTTTTGTGCTGCTGTCGTCGTGCCCCTCCGTCACTGCAGAGAGCGATTGACTGTTAACGGATTCGGCCATAGACGACACTTAACCGCACTTTCGATCACACTAAACATGCCCTCGCAACACTTTTTTCCGTTTGTCTGTATGGCGAATTCTTCTTTTTCTGTACAAGTTGAACGTAAAAAGCGGAGGAGAAGGAAATCGATTTCGATGCGACCTTTGCCGTTGCTGCTGCTGTTGGCCTTGTTGTTGCGCGCTTACTTCGTGCTCGGTATGTGGATGAGTGACTCCTGCTTCGGCTAACACTGCGGCTGTCGCTTGCTAGCTGGCTGATTCTTTGTGCTACGGAATGGAGTCGGATGTTGGATGTTGACGTCGGCCCACGTTGCAGTCGCAGCTTTTGTTGTCGGTGCTGTCGCTGCGGTGTTGGCAAATCTGGAAATCGTGGAAATTCAGTTGGTATTAATATGGCTGGAGTGAGTTCAATTATTTTTGTGGAATTGAATTGCATCGAATTTTGATACACAATAAATTTAATCAAAATTTCCATAAAAATTCAAACAAGTAACAGAAAACTGCCTCTGACAAGTGTTTGATTAAAAAAGCACTGCAAGTGTCGCGCTGTGCTTCAACTGAGTGAGCTTCAATGCGCCTATGACGTCACATATTGCATGCAAAACAATTCAACACAAAAAAAAAAAAAACAAAACAATATAATAATGAAACGCCACAGCCAAAAAGTGCCTGGTAATGGTAGCGGCATGTGCCAAAAATGAATCATGATGTGACTAGACAAAGCCGAAAAAAAGTTGAGTAATGTTTAGGGGGGAGGCGGACTGCTGCAGTTCATTGCATGGTGCGAGGCGTTAGAGCAACGAATCGGCACTTTTGCATCAACAAACGATGCAGCCGAAGTGAATTGGACACAATATTATCCCTTAACCCTTTCGCTATTTTGTTGCCATATGGCAACATGCTACTTTGTGGACGTCTGCATCCTCTATGGTTGCAAGAATACATTTTTTTTGTTGGTCTTTAGAATAGTTTGAAGTTTTAGGAAAAATACGAAATTAATAAACTGAATATTTAAGTTTAAAGTAGAGAAGTATACACGTTTTTGTAATGGTATATCTTGACATAGTAAAGGAAGAAGAAGCAGAAAAAATTAGAGAACTTTTTAATTTGACTTTTTCTTTCAATTTAGATACTTTTTTTTTAATTTTGGTTGAAGTAAATGAAGAATTATTCAAATTTTCGTTATGCGTAAAAAGTTGTATGTTTAAGTAATTATTACAGCCACAACGATGTGGTTGCTCTCATAGAGAAACACTCTAAAATACAGGGTCCGAGTATAAAAATTAAAAAATTTCTTATGGAATGGTGCTAATATAACCACATAGAAGCCTAAGACGTAAAATTTAAAATTTTAACTTTCCCCAGTAAAAACCTGTAGCGAAAGGGTTAATGTCCTCAAATCCTCAAATTCAAGTAAAAAAAAGCGTCAAAAGGTGCAAATGCAAGCAATGCCTTTAAAGTTGCCACATGTAGTTATTTCTGAGACAGAATATAGCGGAAAATATATGAATTCAAAGCAAAACAAAAAGTGCAGCATTATATACTTTTGGAATGTACATAGGGCATCGGTGTAAGCGGAAGAAGTGTAACAAGCCGAGATTTGTAACAAGCTGAGATTTAGACCCTGACGTATGTGGCACTCAGCTGGCTCCAGTCCCGTTGCTCGACATATCGTTACAACCGGTTTTAACTTATTACTAAACAACCTAGCAACAAATTACAGTGTATTTGTACAACAAATTTACAAAACCCATTTTCAAATATTGAAAGTAAACACACGTACATAATGTACATTCATGTGTTAAGTGTCCATACGAGGGCAAGTACACATGGGGGATGAAGAACAAAGGCGGCGCACTGACTGTCTTCAACGCAAAAGATGTGCGTAAAACTACACCCAAACAATGTGAACAATATTGAAAAATATACGACGCAGAAGTGATACCGAATGCTGTGCGTACGTAGACCGATTGGCCGTTTGGCTGGCACAACGCTGTTGCAGGCCACCATTCCGCACTACTACAGGAAATGCGTATTATTTGCAATTACAGCAGATAACAGCGCCGCCGACGAACCAACACAAGCCCGAACTGAATGAACGGTGCGCCGAGCCGAGCCAAGCCAAGTTCAGCTCAATCAAGTCGAGATTTCAGACAGACAGACAATAGCAACAAAGTGTGGCTCAAACGACAAGTGAACGCGGGGGAAAAATAGAGAACGGCCAACATGAAAAGAGTACAAAACAACACAGTAAACGAAAGTGCAAAATACAAATACAGCATAAAAAGAGGTCCAAGTGACAGGGCCGAAGCTGCGAGAACGATAAAGAGTTGCGTAGTAGTCGAAGCAAAGTGTCACGACACAAGTGAAGTCAGCTTTATAGATCTTTTCGCGAAGAACGAGAAAACTAAGGGCCAACTACCAACAAAGAAACAACCCCACATGCAGCTAATTGGCGACGACTCACTTTCTTTGCTGGCTGCGACATTACCGACAGTCAACAAAGGTGCCAATGCAACGGCCACTAAAGCAGCAGCAGCAACAACAACAATGCTAGCCCCCAAGCAGAGGGTCGAGCAGTAAGTTCATGTGCCAATTGATTTGATGCGGAATCGCGGGGTGCTCCATGGCATTACGATGCGATATTGCGGCCCTGTTGAAGTCGACGATAACGACGACGACGACGACGTTATTCACGTTGCCCGAAGCATACGAATCCGTGCACAAGAGAGCGCCCCCAATGCAAGAGCAGCAAATTGAGTGGAATGATAATGTGCTGAACTGGCGAGGTGAGTGACTTTGGCGCTGTTTCTGAGTGACTTGTCGTGTTGCGTTCGTTGGCTCGTGCGTGCGACGGTTTACTCGTTTTTCATGTATCTGTATCTGCGAACTTGTGTTCGCTGTTTGCCTCTGTACATGGAGTGAGCACACGAAAGGCGCACACACAAAAATCAGGGGGAGAAAACTTGTTACCAACACAACAACAACAGGAGGCAATCAGCTGTTTGACAGTTTGTTTATATTTTGTTTTTCGATTTCTGCTTTGCTTATCGCATTCGTATGGAGACTAAAACTAATGGCTGCAGTAGCGGCAACAACAACAACAACGACACCAACCACATCAACCACACCAAAAGACCCAAATGAAACGAGGCACATAAGGCAATTTTGTGCGATTGCACACGAGCAGCAAGTTTACCTACTTGTATGTATGTATGGCCGCACACACTCGTGCATACAGGTTTAATGAGAGAAAATCAAAAGCGAAAAACACCAAATAAATAAAGTCGAAATAAATAACAAAGCCAGCGGCAACAACGACACCGACAACGTCAACGATACAAGATAAAGTGCCCTTTTTACCCAAAGCAGCGGCAGCCGAACCAGACCAGCCAGCCAGCCACCAGAGCGACTACCAACAGTCGCTCGCTCTGTGGTGTGCTGAGTGCGGCGGTGTGTGGTGTCTGTATGGCGAATGCGGCGCTGTCGTTGCTCCAACGCAACAGCCAGCCACTATATCGACGTAGCTATGTGGCTATGTTTCGTTCGAGTGCGAACCACAAAGTGTATATAACAATTATACATACATACATACAATACACACGCACATGCATTCACGTATTTGCTGTTTTCATATTTATACATGAATAAAAATATGCACATACATATATAGATGTATATACACATATATATACATATAGATAAATACAATAAAGTCTATTATACAAGTATGTATGTATGTATGTTTATAAGCAGCAAAGGTAATCTACAACCACCAGCGCCATGACTGTTGCTGCTGCTGCTGTTTCTTTGAAAACTTTATCAAAGAGCCATGAGCTCAACTCGCAGTCGAATTTAAAGTGCACACACAAACACTCCTTTAGCTATTTTCAACTGTACAATTGCTCATTTGTCTAATATATAATGCAAAATTATTGCCATAAATATATAAAACTTCTACGACGTCAGAGCCACTTTGAAAATTATAGTAAATTTGCAAAAAAGTGAAAAATATTTTGAGTCAGCCAGCAATTTGTTGATGTGTGTGTGTTTTGTTGTGCTTCGGCCATGTATGTACGTGTGAGCGTATAAGCAAAACGATGACAGACAGACAGAGAGGCATGTACGTCCAACTATTTGCTGGCCCTCAACGTAGCAATTACTGCGATGTGGCGTGCTGCTTTCCGTATTCGTTGGCAATAATCGGCAAGAAATTGAGTTCAAGGCCGTTTAAATGGAACACAAATGCAATTTCTCAAAAATAAAAATTCAAAATACTCGTCAAATATTGTATAGTTCGCCAGCATACACAGTATATAAGTACACGTGTGTAGATGGCACATTTGTCAAACTATCAAACGCGATCGTTGCGTTCTTTTTGCTGTCATGTTGCGCATTTTGTTTCAAAAGAAAGCAATTGATTTAATGGTTTTCTAATAAAGTGGAGACTACCAAACACCCACCTAACTATGCACACACACACACACATATATATATATATATATATATATATATTGGTTTATTATGAAAGAGACAATTACATTTTGCAAAATTTGTATGAGAGAAACAATGTGCGCAGCGTCAGCTGTTCCCAAGTTTTATTCAGGCAAATTGCAAATATTTGATACTTTGATATTATTGATTTGATAGATATATTATATAAGGGAGAGGGCTGGGTTGTGAACCGGGTTTTGTTTTTTGGCTCTAACTTTTGACAGAATAAAGATATCGAAAAATCGAAGATACCGTTGGAAAGGTGGACATAAAACGCAACTTTGTTATGAAGACAGATAACCGTTTTTATTAAGATTTAACTCTCTACGTCCAATTTTCTAAGGACGTGATTTTTCGCTTTTCCAAAAAAGTGGCTGGGTTGTGAACCATCTGGCAAATCCCACTTAAAGTCGGAAAATACGAAGAAAACACCCATAATTTTTAAATAAGTTGAGAATTTCTTTAATCAGGAGATCTCAAGAGGTGAAAAAAAGTTATAATGACGCCACTTAGGCCAAAAAATCGCAATGAATGCAAGTGCTCAATTTTTTTAATTTTCATCCTAATCGGTATCGCAATGTTTGCATGTGAAATACGAACGCGTTCTCACATTGGGCACTTCAAGTAAACTCACCGCAAATCGAGTAAAATTACAAAAAAAATACTTTAATTTAATAAATCCGGCGATATTTGACGGTGCTAGTACAAATGTACTACGAAAAACAGGTGTTCATAACCCAGCCCAGGTTCATAACCCAGCCCCCACAGTGGTTCACAGCCCAACCACGATGCCATTTTGGAAACTTTAAAAATAACGACACTTCCAATCATATTTCAACATAAACAAATATTGGATCGTAAAATAGAATCAAACCCCTAAATAAAGATGTATTACACTTACATTTTTGGAATAAATTCAGTCACTTGGATAGCACTTTAAAAAAAGCAAAAAAGTTTTCGCAATCGATTTTCAAACACGATGTCTGTAGCTGCCACAAGCAATACGTATTTACACTTCGGTGTAACCACAAAAGCAGAGTCATATCAAAAGATAAACTTGACAGTTGAAAGATTGGCGATATGTCAATTAGGGAAAGAAAAAACAGTAATGGTTCACAACCCAGCCCTTTCCCTTATTTATTCTAATCCATTTCATGAAATACACAATTATATGATTTTGCATTTGAATTAAGTAAAAATGCCCCTGAAAGTATGCAACAAAGAACTAGTACATATAATAATAGCTTTAGGGGGTGCAGAGCCAGAATCAAGTTTGAATCAATGTCTAAAGCGTGGAGCAAAATATATTGGACAAAGTTTAATAGAAGATTTACTGATAGATTCGATAGTACGTCTGCTATTTCTCCTTTCAATAGTATTCCCGAACTAAGCTGACTTTTGTGTATAGAAAAACATTTGCAAAACATTTTTTCGGTACCTACACAAAACATTTACTGACAAGGCATTGTCTCAACTGTTTCTCATTGCAATCAGCATTTCGGTAAAATTGCATATTTTGTTCGTATATTTCATGTAAATTAAAGAGACCACAGCCAAAGAAAGCAAAACACACTCATAAACCTCACAGCTGAAGGTCTGTGTATTTTTTAATAAACTGTAGACTAGGTTTTTTTCATAAAATTTGTTCCCAGCATAGCAAAAGCTACCCCCAAAAACTGTTCGTAAAAAAGCCACCCTAACCTAGAGCTGGACAAAATGAACACAACGAATGGAAAGGCCGCAGCAGCAGTAAGTAGTAATCATATGAACAAAACCTACCATACCAGCAACAACAACACATATAACAACAGCAAACACTTGAATTGAAAAGCCCCTACACGCAGCATAGTTTGGACAACGCTGTCTGAGTCGGTACTCAGCGAAGCAGCAGACAGACAGCTCGAAGCCGAGGCAAATAGACAGACAGCCAACCAGGCAGCCAGGCGAAAACAAAAAAAAAAAGCACAGCATTCGGCATAGAATGAGAAAAGCAGAAGTAGACTGAATTTGTGCACATAACCCAACAACGCACACACAATAAATACGAAATTGAGAAACAGCAGCAGCAACAAAACAACAATAACGCCGTCGCAACAGACGACAGCAATGCGAAATGAGAAGCAATACAAATTATACAAAAAGAGTGAAAATTAAACATAACTAAAAATAACAAAGGAATTTAATAAACTTTTTATTTATAACAAATTCTCAAATATAGTAAGAAAGCAACGAAAAGAAAAACAACACGGGACGAAAACTGAAATATTTTGGCGAAATTAGTGTAAAGGGGGAGTGGCAGTCGAACGAATTGTAAGTGTCTGAGCAAATGGCTAACTAACTCGAAGAGGTATAGTAATCAAACTAGAATCATGTTGGAATCAAAAAGGGGGGGCAACTTCCACTTTGATGTAAGAATAGAAAAGTTTATGTCTATAAAAGAAAATCTTTGTTGTAGATTAAACATTGTGCGCCAACGGAAACTAAGAACAAACTTCTGGTTAAGATTCATGTTTTGGGTGCGACTTTGTATTGAAAACGATCTAAAATTGTATGCTGGTATCGGTTGGAGTGTTTAGAGTTGCCTTCACTTTACACTCACGTTTAGCATTTTTTAACTGAGGAGGGTGTTTTTCAATTCGTGTTTTTTGAGTGAGTTCAATCCTCTCGTCTGAACAACAAAAATCATATAATAGTACAAAATGTCTAGGACTTGACTTTAGTGAATATGGATACGATTTTAATGAGGCAATTAATTGCACTCAGTCCGAAAATTGATTTATTGTGCCTACAAGCTGTTAGAGAACATCCCCTAGACGGATCGACCAAATGAATTTTAGTAACTCACGGGGCCTGAGGAGCTTGATATTCCCTTCTACAAGCCAATACTGGCCCAGGTATCGTCTTCTGCTACGACGTATTGCATCACAGTGCAGTATGATTTGTTCAGGAATTTACTCTGCTGTTCCAGTCGAGAAACATTAACCTGTTTTAAACTGCTTGTATGCATATGTTTTCTCCGTCTGCAGTGTCCAGTTAAATAAGAAATTAATAAATAATACATAAATTAATAAATAAATAAATATAAAATAACTATAATTGCACATTGGTCCCACTATTCACAACGCTAAAAGCGACCTAACTAATGGAAAAGTCCAAAACACCGTCGCACTACGTCAAAATCCCAACAATTGTCTACAATTACACGATTTAAGGGTAAATCGAATTGCAACACTCTGTAACAAGTACTGAGTTGCATCGGGTGCCATCTACCCCATGTTCTGACCGAACGACTGCAACGATGGTTGCCGGAAATGGAAGTGAAATCGTGGTAAATGTCCAAACAGGTACCTACAGTTTTCATTTGATTTCTTCATGTTATTTCGCCTTTTTCTGCGTATTATTTAGCAGCAAAACGTGCCGCAGCTGTAATGGACGACGGCCCTTTGTGCTCGAAGTACGCTTTTCTATGGAAATTTAATTATATTGCACACGAGCACGAACATTTGAGCGCAGACGTGCAAGCGACGTGTGCAAAGGGTTCGACCATTTCAAGTACAACGCAATACAGAGAAACATGGCGACTTGTGCGACTCGAGCAAAATTAAATATGCGATACTTTTCAACAAAATGTCGACCTCTTCAAGCACGAAAACCCAACTTTCAATGATATATCAATAAACTGCTAGTGGAAAAATGCAAAGCATCGAAATAGATCGCTCACTTCCTAAGCGAAAACATTATAACATCGTGTGTATCTCTTCGTTTCTGTGCTTAGTGGTGTCGCATTGTAGGCAAAGTGAGGAAAGGCTGAAAGGCAAACAAATAAATAAAAAAGCACACAATTTGCTGCAATTTAAGTTGAAATGCGTGACGATTTCGTAATGAGGCATCGCGGCTGCCTCGCTCCCTTACGCTTTTTATTATCAGCGCTGCGAATTCGTCTCAAAAATACTAATGGAACCAGCAGCCGTCGCACGAGTGGCCGGGAAAAACGCCAGCGGCAGAGAAGAGAGCCGTAGCTGTATGATGCAGTGATGGGGCGCGCAAGCAGGGGGCGCCACTGTTCACATTCAACATCTGTTCGCATTTGCTGCTTTTTTAAACAAAGCCCACAGCCCCACACCCCATATTGAAACGGCGAACAGGGGCCCCAAGACAACATTTTCAAATATGTACGTTTTTCACACTCGACTAGCCGCTAACCTCCGACACCCACCTCGGCTCTGTCCCTTTGCAATTTGCTTTCATTATATCATCGCGGAAAAGAATTTCAAAAATGAACTTTTCGCACCAATTTTAAGTGCCATCACAAAAGCGATGCAGGCAATGCAACTGATTTTTCTCTAAAATCAATGTGTATGTAGTAGGAAGTAGCAACCGAAGAAAGACTCGTACAGAAATGGCGAAAAAGAAGACCAAAACGAAGAAAACGTTTGAAAGAAGCAAAAACAAAAAAAGCTTTAACAGCAAAATGTCGTATTTCTTCGACAACAACAACAATATTAACATCATCGAAAACCAACAACACCGCACCAACACACATGTCCCCATGTACGTGCGCACCCACACGCACACACAAACAAACACACATATCTACATGTCGTATATGTATATGGACAGGCAGCCATGCAAATACACCTTCTCTGTATTTTGCTCTGCTGCTCCTGGCCGTATACTTTCCGCTTTTCATCAATTTTGTGTGTCGTTTTCTCGGCCTTTACAAAAAATTTTCTATACCTTTTTTGTATCTTCTGGATGAAAACCCTTCGCGAGCTTTTCCTTCGTCTGGTTTGGAAATTGTTCTTGTTTTCGACTGTGTTTCTGGCGATTTTGCACTTTTCAAAAGAAAGTCTCCATCTTTCTGAATCAGTTACGAACGTCCGCATTGATTTGGATTCCACATTTCACTTGTATTTTCCCGATCCGCAGCACACAGCCACGGTAGGTATGTGTAATTTTCATATTTCTTATACTTTTCTTCCTCTATTGTACGTGTTTGTATGTATGCCGCCTCTGCTCACTCTCTGGCACTCTTCAAAAATCGTCCATGTTCCGTTTCGCCGAGAGTGAGGAGCGAGCTTGCTGCTTTATGTACACTTTGTCTGCTTTTCCTTGTATTCTTTTTCAACAGCAACAACAACAAAAAACTATAATAATAAATTAAACGCTCGTCGAATTGATTTTCTTCAGGTTGTTGCCGCACGCAGTTCAGTTTAGAGACTGAAACTGAATTCGTGTCGGCGAGCTGAACAACTCAGTTCGGCTCAATGCGTTCGCGCACACCGTCAGCGACTTGGGCCGTTGTCGCTCTCGGCGCAGGCAGGTCAACACATGTTATAAGGTAGGCAGCACTGAGCGCTTCTCAGAAGGCTCCACTCCCAACTACGCAGCTCATATGAGCCACTCGCTAGCCGACCCGACGCGACAACCAACCCGCACCGCACCGCCACTGACGGCGTTGGTATTCTCGCACGCCAGCCGCCATACTCGTACCTACCCAATCGCGCCCCACAATTGCGGCTGCTCCGAGTTTTTGAGTCGTTTCTCTCGCCGTATGCTAATGTTGCTGCCATAAGTGGTGACTTTCCTTCCGAATAAATTGCTGGAGCATGATTGCGGAGAGCGAGCGCCAGCGCGCATTCGAGTGCGACAACGGTGCTGTTTGGCAAACAAAAACACCGTCACACACTGTTTTTAAATAAATCTTTTCAAATCAATAAACGAAAACGTTCGCACCAGATGCACTCAAGCAACAAATACGCATCAACCACACAATCAACTCTACGTCGCGTTTGCGTTCTGCACCACTTCCATTCCACTCTTGCCGAACTCACCCCAACCCTAACCTCAAAATGCATTGAGTCGGCTCAGTACTCATTTCAGAATAAGGTCAACAAACTGCGTTTGAAGACTCGTTAATATTCTCGACCTATAATTGCCATTGTCCCCTTTAGACTCTGCCCTGCGCCAGTGGCGATGGCGAGTGGCCTCAAGCGCTGATTACTCTGGCGTTCCATTTTGATTCTTACCACTTACTCCTGTAACTACTGGGCACTACGTGTTTTGGAAAATCATTTGCAGAACACATATGACAGAAGTGTGTTAAATGTTCTACGGAATTTCAACTGTCTGGTGACTACCTGCCAAGGCAGCAACCAGACACGATCAGCTGATCCCCTTCGACGCCGTCAGGTAGCAATGGCATAAATCAGCGCCTGAAGCAGCTGTTCGGAACAATAGAGAAACCATTGTACGAAACAGGAATTTCTGCTCCACTTTCATAAACGCCGACATTTTCGATCGCATTTAAGATGTGCACCTGCACCTTGTGTGCTGTCAAAACTTCAGGAAATAACGGTCGGAAATGAAATAATAGAAGCGACTAGGCCTTCCTTTAATAAAAATTCAGGTGCAGGTATTAATGGCTTATAAAAACAAGATTAAAAATTTAGTACTAAAAGCCCTGGGATGCCCAATTCCTGTTATAGCAATGCACATACAGTTACATTGAGCCACATACAATGGAAACTTTAAACTTCAAGTAGCTTTTCTCACACCCCTCTATTATATACTACTAGAAGGTATATTTAATTCCATAACAATGAAATGAATTTCATGATAAACACATTCGTCGTTACAGCATCTTTAAGGCAATGTTTAAAAAAATGAAATGCACATTTTTCTTCTAGCTTCCTCTTCTACTTGATGTTCCAGCATTCATTGAAATGACTTAACTTTAATGTTAATTCATTCAGCGTCTAAACATTTTGCTGTTTATTTCCCAATGAATAGAACATTACTCATTCTTCTCATTACTTTAACCATTTAACTGTTAAAATTTTTATTTTATTTTATTTTTTTAGAATAAAATCTTTCTGTTTTACAAAGTATACCATAGCTGATTTCTGCCACTAAGGTGGGCGTGGAAGGGAGGCGCGACAGGCGGGCGTGGTCAATCTAATATAGGCTATTTTTACCCCTTGAAAAATATAATCAAGTAATATCAATGCACTAATATACCATAACTGATTTCAATTATTACAGTAGGCGTGGCAGGAAGACGTATTAGGTGGTCGTGGTCAATGTAATATAGCCCATGTTTACTTTTATGAAGCACAGGATCATTTGATATCAATATTGATTTGCAGACATGTACAGTCACTTTGTTTTGCTAGTTTAGTGGGCGCTGAAAGTGGGCGTGGCTGATTCTATAGAGCCTATGTTTACAACGGTGACACGCTCAATCGTTTAATGCCCATATCGCTTACATATGTGTACCACAGTTGTGTTTTATTACCATAGTAGGTGTTAGCGGTGGGCGTGACCAATCCCATATAGTCTATGTACTATTCTGATACACACGAAATCGTTGGGATCTTATTTCATTGATTGTGGCTTAAAACATGGTCACATTGGTTTTTATACTTATAATAGGAGAGATACAAAAATAAAGTTAACAAACTACCGAATATTCTAAAGTGTAATTTTTTACACGAAAAAGTTACGTTGTTTCGCTGAATAATCATACGAATTAAATTTTTGTGTCTTCATGACGACTATGCTCAACATAAACAGTTAACCCATTAAAGCCAGGTACCAGTTCCGCCCATACGATTTTGATAAAATTCCATACACCTGGAATTGACCCAAAATGATCAGAAACAAAATTTCAGCTTTCTATCTCTGCACGTTGCTGAGATATTCATTACAGTCAAACCTAAATTGGAGCGTTAGCGGCAAGCAACTGTCAAAATTGCTTCATGCCCATACAAAATGTATGGGGCAAACCGCAATTGAAACGCTCTGACGCTGAGCTATTCGAATTTCCAATTTTGACAAGGCGTTAGCGGTTGAAGTTGGCTGCGACTAACAAAAACGCCTGTAATTTATATTTGATTTGATTTAAATTGTGAGGAATTTATTCAAATAAGAGCTAAGTTTTGCAAAATAATAATAATTTGTTGTTTTTTTGGCAACTAAACAGATATTTTTTTACATTTCATGATTTTTACAATCCCAACGCAACGCTTCAATTTCGGCATGCCGCACTGAGCGAGAGCGTTGCGTCAGAAAACGCAACGCTCAACGCTCCAATTTAGGTTTGACTGTTAGGCATTTTGTACCCATTATGCAGCCATGGTAGCTTTTTTCCATACTTTTTAAAGTGATCAGCTAAACACGTGAACAAAAGATGTATTGTTTACAGGTTAAGTTCTAAGGCCACTACGTTTCGCCACATTTTCCACCTCCGGAAAATTCACAATTTTTGGAGTCTGGTAACTCTAGCTAGATGGCGGAATTTTAGGGTGACCTCTACTAGACTAATCAATGATTTTGAGATATCTCTACCACGAACTTTTCTGTGATTTTTTTAAAAAGCCAATTTTCATGGGTAAAGTTTTACAAATTATTCAGCAATGGGTTAAGGCGTTAATGGTCCTGCATTGTATATAACCGTATGAATCAACAATAATAAACAAATATATTTTCAAATACAAATTTTCACTCTTTCGGCAAAAATGTTTATGTCTGAATATGAACATCGAGATTAGCATTTCCCATTGTTTGAGTTATAAATGTTGAGCATTGTTTGAGTTATAAATTTTTCATGAACATGTAAACAAGTCTGTTCTATGAGTCAGATGTGATTCATAGGTAGTGAACGTACTAAGCTTTGCAAAGCTTCTGTTGATTTGTTCCCCTCCAAAAATATGTAAGCTACAAACATGAAATTTGTACAATAGCTACAAAACATGATTTAATGGGCTTTTGACTTCAAACTCGGTTTTTAATTTTTTTCGAAAATCGAAATCTGATGTGGTAAACGAAGGGCTAAGAGTTTATATGGGGAAACATGACTTAATGCGCCAATTCAAAAAGCACTTCAAATGAGAAATAGAAAAGTACTTGTTCATAAAAATAAGACAGAGTCAACAAAGGGTTAAGAGAAACTTGATTTATTGGGCTCATTGACTTCAAACTGGCGTACAAAGCCACGGGGTCCTGCTAGTCTAAAATATGTATAGATAAATGTTTGCAAAAAGTTTAATTACGGCCATTTCTCTCTGTATTTTAGAAATGAAAAAACGTAAATTGATAAATTTGATTAAAATAGTTTAGGGGGTGAAACGATGCGTATTCAGAAACTTAATCGAGCAGACCTAAGTTAACAAATAGATGCCAAATAGATATATAGTTTTATTTATGCAAACAATCGCTAAGATTCTACTCTCCGATTTATCATTGTCTGCTAAGAAACAAGTCAATGAAGAATGTTTTGTTAAAAAACTATTTTCTCCAAATTCGAGCTCAGCCCGATAACTGATCCCGACAAGTAACACGTTCAACCAATTTTAAATTAAATAACAATTTGCCAGTAACTGCAACAAGTGAAAGGATTTGCCAAAAAAGGACTTGGAACCATATTTGAGTTTGTTATTATTGTTTACAGTTCAGCTGAAGAGGTCAGCGTAGACCCGAGAATCTTTAGCCGTTACGTCCGCAAATGAAGGCACTTGTGTCTGTCGTTTCGTGTGGATCTTGGAGTGTGGTTGAATGAATAAATGGGCGGAATCCTCTCACGTTGAGTGCTCATCGCGGAGTTCGTTATTGCTCGTTCTGTTTGCTCATTTCCAGCACAGATTGAAGCAATACCGAAGTAACAACACAAAGCAATGGCAGCCAAAAAGTCGAATAAAAACGTCACAAGCCAGAACAACAACTACAGCAATAGCAGCAAATAAAGCAACTTGCCCATTGCCAAACCAGTTAAAACGAATGTGGAAAAATGAAATTAAACACACAAAACTAAATCTTATTCTGCTATGAGTATAACAAAAGCGAAAACGCTGACAATGAGCCGTTTTCGAGTACGAGCGCACAACAACACACTTATAATTATGAGTGAGTTTGACGGGGCACTCAAGGCGGATTTGTTTTTGGTTTTCGTTGGAGGGGCACAACAGCAGAGAACGCACGAGCAGCAAAGGAAGGAAGCAGGCAGCGGCGCACACAAACCCGATTCGGGTAAGAAACCAACCCAACCGTCACAGCAACAATAAACAACATGTTGCTTAGTGCCCAGCGCTGCACGCAGGAAAACTACAGATTTCGCTTAAATGCAAGGAGTCAACGGGATTTCTTGCTTCACTTTTTGCATCCATGCAGACCTCACTAGTATCAGAATTGAAATCATAATCAGGTTTTACCTTGGCACCGCGTCGCCGCCACGAGCCGTTCTCTTGCCAGTGCAATACAGCAACAAAATCAATATAAATTGAGTTCCATTCGTTTCGGCAATGAGTGGCGAGCGAAAAGCTTATCATGCAACACAGAATGTTTGGGCACACTGCGGAAGCTCAACAACGCCGAGACCAACAGACCGACCACAACCGACAATCGACAACTGCCAACGTATTAAACCAGACACCAACCGAAATAGAGGCCACGACAACGACAACGACGATGACGAGAGCACTGCCTGAGTGGGCATAAATTAGGACAACCTCATGCACAACAACAGCGAATCGGGTCGACAGCGTTGCGCTGGTATCACTTCCCTCAGCAGCTCTCGTACTCCCGCATGCATAATAAAATGGAGTTTGGCGAACGCATGACGCCTCAGCCACACACCCGCGCAACAATGGCCGCAATCGTCGACATTCATTTGGCATATTTGCAAATCTATTTGATTTGTTGTGCGGCGTCACAATAAGGTCAATTAATCCAGTTGCAATCATAAAGAATGCCGAGTGTGATAAACAAGCAATGAAATGTTTTAAAATAATTGAAATAAGGGGTGAACCAGAAAAAATTTAGAATTTTTAAGGACACATTAGAAAAAAAGTAATAGTCTGATTTTACTAAAAATAACTGCAATTTATTACACATTTCTTAAATTCTAATTCACAAAAAAAATTTAATTAAATACAATTAGCGGTTGAAAAATTTTTTTATGAAGTAGTGGCTTGTCGCTAGGTCTGCCCAAAACAAAACTGCCCCTTTGTGCTGTTCCAAAAATGGTAGAAGGCGTTTTTGCAGGCATTCTTCTAAAGGGTGATCCAACTAGAGGTATCATACTTTTTTCAATAACCTTTTGTTGACAGATCACGAGTGAGTCGTGTCAAGCTGTCATATTATTTTTGTTCAGTATTGTTTGGCATTTCATCATGGAAAGACTTACGCCTGAACAACGTTTACAAAAAAAAAAAAAAAAAAAAAGAAGATCCGACGTTTTCGAGCCAAATTTTGTTCAGCGATGAGGCCCATTTCTGGCTCGATTGGCCACCAAGATCGTGTGATATCACACCGTTAGACTTTTTTCTGTGGGGATACGTAAAGTCTAAAGTCTATACGGATAAACCCGCTTCGATGCAGGCCTTGGAGCAAAACATCACGCAGGTCATTCGCCAGTTACCAGTCGAAATGCTCGAACGAGTCATCGAAAATTGGACTCAACGGATGGGCCATCTGAGACGTAGCCGCGGCCAACATTTGAAAGAGATAATCTTCAAAAAATAAATGCCAAAGAATGTTCTTTCGAATGATAATAAACATTCCCCGTTAATTTTAATTTTCTGTGTTTTTTCTTTAAAAAAGTAGGGAACCTCGAAATGGATCACACTTTATATAAATTCTAGAGTTAATTGTTACTGTCGTAATGAACGCCTTGCTGCGTATACCGCTTGCCAAATCATGAAGCGTTTTGGAAATTTGGTGTATTTCACTTCCGAGTATTTTCTGTGTGTTCCATCCTTATTCTTTGTAGTGAAATAGGCATTCCCAAACAACTGCTTGAAGTCCGCCTTATAGTAGGTTCCATCAACGAGAATCACGCAATCGAACTTGGTTGCGTGGTTGTCATACAGTTTTCGAGCCCGCGTCTTCGCAATTTTCTATTTTTGCTTTCGACCGGTCAGGCACTTCCTGCTGTTTGTGGGCCCTTAATTCTTGACTTCGCTTATATCGCATCACAGTTGATTGGGATGTGCCTGCTGCAGCTGCAATATCTCGAGTCGACCTCATGGGGTTATTCCGATATGTGCTAACAACCCTTTTCAGCACTTCTGGGTTACTTGCACCCTTTTTTCTGCCTGATCCTTCGGTTCTGTAGATGGAGTTTCCCGCGTTGTAGTTTTTTATAACATTATAAACCGTCGCTACGCTCGCTTTGCTTTCCCTTGCAATGCTTAGTCTAGACTTCGTCTTATCAGTCAAGTAAATGTCCAGTATTAATTTGCGGCAGCGTTCTTGTGGGCTGGACATGTTGACTAAAGTAGATAAAGCAGAAATTCTAAAATTTTTCTGGTTCACCCCTTAGTTATCGTAACACTTTAAACTAAAAAGAAATATTTTTTGAAAGATTATTCGAAAAGCTTTCATTAGCGTTGAATGAAATTTTAATGAACTCAATCTCATATAATTGGCTACAGGAGTGCGGTGACGGGTTTCAGCAGGTCTAATTTCTGACTCGTATTCAAGTCGCGGACTTTCTTGTACAATAACAAATCAAATACTTCTATTTGTAAGGTCAACAAGGTCAAACAAGAAATTCATCACTGAAGGGCTTTTTTCCATCATATGCAGCAATCAAACAATGGTTTTCTCAATTCAAGAAAGTTCACATGGCGCTGATGATGAACCACGCTCAGGTCGTTGAGGTTACAGCTGTCATAATGGTCGAGAAAAAAATCGTCGAAATCGAAAAAATAGATCTGAAAAACTACGGAGATGTCAACTGAATGTGTCCGTATCATTCGTGCATGGAGATGTTCTATGCTTCTTGGGCGATGGATTACTCTTGCCAGTAGATGTTAGTACGAGCTCGGTAGGACATTGAGTAGCAGAGACCTCTCTCGACCGACAAAACTTGCACTCTATAGGACGCTCAAACTGTCCGTGCGCCTTTATGGCGCTGAAGATTTGACACTATCCCGTAACACAAGGCCCTTGGGATGGTCGAGAGGAGGGTACTTCGCAAAATCTTCGTGTTTTGTTCTGTTCCCTGTTCGTATTGGCGACGACTATCGAAAACCAACCAACAACGAGCTGTATGAGCTGTATAAAGACATGGACGTAGCACAGCGAATTAAAATCATGTCTGCCGTATGAACGATGAAGCGTTGGCGAAAAAAGTTTTCGATGCGGTAGTTGGAGGTCGCCGTATCTCCGGCGAAAGGATCAAGTTGAGGACGCAGGATCATCTCTTTGGAGTCACCAACTTAAGAAGGTGTCCGCAAATTAGAGACACCTGATGAGAGCTTTTGCCATATTGGTTTTATTCTTGCAAAGAGAGTGACCCATCCACTTCTATTTTTGCCTTTGGATCAGATATCTAGCAACTCTAGTTCTGCTTTCTTGAGCAACTTCTCATCTCAGATTAGATTAAACAAAAACAATCGGAGTATTATTCTATGACAACAGTTCACGAAGAATGGCAAATGCCTGGTTATTGCTGTTCTTATTTTCTAGGTAGTACGGCCGTGCAGTAGTACTGAGAGAGCCCAAGCTTTTGCCTATATAAAGAAACAAACTATGGTTCAGAATATCAACGGAAAACAAATTCCAAAAATATGCAACATTTGACAAGCGCTGTTGAACCAGCTTATTTTTTTCCATTACACATTTAACTCTGTCATATTGAAAGAATAACCGCCTACAAATTTGCCATTGTGAAACTAAAAATTAGTAATTAACTGCTTCATAAGAATTAACTTACTACAATGAAACAGTAACCAAATGAAATAGTAACCAAACGAATTATTACTAAATCAGAATTAACTGTACAACACATTAATTTACATTCCACACATTAAGTTAACATTCGTTGGTTTTTTTTTTTTTTTTTTTTTTTAAACAGGAACAAACGCGCAGGGGATGACCCCTATTAATGCGAAGCATTGCGTTGGTTCAGGAAGGATATAAAAGGTTAGGAGATAGGGTTATGAGTGAAGTGGTTATGGACTCTTGCCTTGAACCCATCAAGATCATAAGTGCTGGGGAAAATATCCGCAGGGAGACCATTCCACAACCGCGCTGTACGGGCCAGAAACGAACTTTCTCTGTAGTGCGTAGTGCGCTGGAACATCGTTTCGACGTGGAATGCATGGGCGCCAGTGTTCAAACGGGTTGCCCGGGGGAATACCCGGAGTGATGGCATCAAGCTGCTCATCTCCACTGAGCAATTACCGAAAAAGTATCGGTAAAATAACACCACACATGCCACGTTTCGACGATGTTCCAAGGAGTCAATAGAGCTGGATGCCCTACTGTCCCCTATAAGTTTAATCGCACGGTTTTGCACCCGATCGAGGAGCTCCAAATGGGTTTTTGAAGCCCCCGCCCAGAGGTGCGAGTTAAACTCCATTTTGGGTCGGATATAGGTAGTGTAAATAATGCGGAGATCAGACGGAGTGAAATATTTTTTGCACCGCTTTAGGAAGCCGAGGCACTTGGCTGCTTCTTTCGACACGCCAAAGATATGATCGTTCCAACGAAGATCGTTCTTAATGGACATGCCCAGAACATCAAGAGCTGCCGATTCCGCAATACCCACACCACCCATAACCAGGGATGTGTTGGGATGTGGGGAGACTCGTTTGTGGGATAACAGGCAACATTGGGTCTTGCGGGGGTTAAAATCGACCCTGTTCGCTTGACCCCACTTGGAGATTGTTAGAAGGGGTATTCGACAGCGGTACAAGTGGACAGTGCTCAGTTATCATTAATCCGTATTACGGATTCCTTAATGTCCATACGTCATCACTACAGAAATAAAACATACATGTGTGACCATTTAGCCAAACCATTGAACCTCAACTAACCGCTAGTGAGTCGCCCTCTAATTAAGTTAAACTACTAATCAATATTCTAATCAGCGTTAGTCATACGAGAAAGTGACTAAATCTCAGCGCATACAAAATCGATTAATTGCAATGCGTTTGCCTTCGCCGCAGATAATGAAAAAAAAAAATTATTTTAAATTTAAATTTAGTTTACACTTTTGTACAATTTTTGGCAACGTTGGAGATTAATTCATCCTCACGATTGCTTGGCAACGGAATACAAAATTCAAACAGACTCCAAACTATCGCGAACCTTATTTGAGCAGCAGCGCGGATATGGAATGAGCAAAGCAAATAAACACTTTTGCAATTTGCTACTTCTCTTTATTTACTGTTTGATAATGGAAAATCAAATTGAGCTCAGTCGCATTGAATCCAATTGATAAGTTGGCGCTCCAACCATATGGCGTCAACAAGCAATCGCCACGAAGCGCAAACCACTTGAACGCGTGGCGCGGTAAATACTAATCGATGCGATTAACGAGTGAAGTTTTCGGCGGTGTCGGTGTCGGGCGCGGAGCGGCGTTCACAGGCACACGGCCGGCAGTATGGAGTGTATAGTGACGCCCTGGCACACGTTCACCTCTATGTGTATCAGCCGCTCGTCGTCGATGCCGCACGACAACTCCTCCGTTGGCAACTGCAGCGCCGTGAAGAACAGCGCTGTCTTTTTGCAATCCACCGAGCAGGAGACCTCGATTTGCTCCTTATGTCGATCCGCTTGCTCGACGTTTATGCTGCGCAGCTCCAGATTTTGGTAGCGTGTTGTGATTGTGGCCATTTCCGTTTCCGCCACCAAGTTCATCTCGCCAACCGAGGTGGCGTAGAAAATTATGGTCGGCGAGAGATTTTTGATCTTGTCGATTAGGCCGCGCATCAAGCGATTCGAGGGCACATTCAGTACCAGCTGGCAGGCGGGTATTGCGGGCAATGCATATACTGGCCAATCGCAGCGCGGTATCACATCCACCGGCACATCGTGCACCACCTGACGTGACTGCTCCGAGTGCGGCGCGCTCCCGTCCGTTTCGACAGTCAAGCAGGGGAACTGGATGTTGGTCAGCTTCAGCTTACAGTAGCGCGGATTGTGGCGCAACGCCGCCAGCGCACGCCCCAAGTTCGTTGCCGACACGCTGAGCATAATGTGCGGCTCGCTATCGTCGCCGGTGCCTGTCATTGTGTATTCGGGAAAGTACAGTTTGGCGTCGATTTCCACCCACACCAGCGGCGCACTGCTGCCCGACTCCTCGTTGGCGACGAAGTACACCTTGTCCGCGCAGATGTTCATCACGCAATCCTTGCTCAGCTTGGACAGCGTGAGGATGATGCACTGAAACTCGCGTATGTACTCGGCATTTTGCATCACGGCGCGAAACTTCATTGTGGTCGCTCGGACGTTTTATGGCTGCGTCGGGACGCTGTTTGGCTGGTTCGTGTATAGTGTTGGTTGAATCGAAGGGGCCACCAGAATGGAAAGAAGAGAAAAAATTCAAAGTTGGTTTCTTGTGGCCGCTTTTGTTGATTTGGTTTATTTTCTTTTGTTTTGCTCCGTCCAACGCATCCAGACGAACGACACTGAACTGCAAAAGTCGAGTAGGAGAACGGGAAGCGGATTTGGTGGAGAGCGATGCTGATGCGATGCAGTCAGCACCAAACGAAAAACACGATTGCTGCGACGTGTGTTTGCTGTTTCTAAAGATAGCCAACGAGCTCTGATAGTTCGTAATAAAAAATACTGTCGATCTTTCTGTCCGTCCGTATATCCTGCTTCAGCGGGAAGTACAACGGCTAGATGAAGCGAGCGCTGCGACCGAAATGGGGTGACGGCGAACAACAACGACGAGTTCATTGAATTCAAGTTTAAAACAAAGATTCGTGGCTACGCGGTGCAACAAGGATTTTTTATTGCAAGCCACATTTATATGCGGAACAGCGGAAACACAAAGTGAAGGCCATGGATAGAAAGAATTTATAATTCTGACATTTATTATTTGGGTCCTTTGACGAGATTTTCAATGACCAATGGGTGTTTTGGTCGAGTTCCTTTTGATATCTTAGACAATTACATACGTCCAATAGTTTTAATTAGTTTCGGTATCCTTATGAGGTGATGAAATCTTGTTACGTTTACAAAACATGATCACATCCCAACAAAGACGGTCATAAACATTGTTTGGGTACAGAAAAAATTTAAAAATAAAATTCTCCACAGTTAAAACGAATCTATGCCATTTTAATGAGTAAGAAATCGTGTTTCTTTTTAAAACCAATCTTAATGATTCCTAAAAGTTTTGTTTAAAAAACTAATTAACAATTTATCAAAGTGTAACACTGTTTCATTTTAGAGGCAATTTATATAAGAGTCAGCTATCAGTAGTTTGGGTTAAACGGATCCCAACTGAACCCTCCAAAAAACATACCCCAAACGCACTCATGGCAATTGAGCTTCTGACGTCATTGCGGACATGTCCAAGATCCAGTTACGAAGATGCGAATTTTCTTTCACTTCTTTGCGCTCGTCTTCATCATCGGCAATTAATTTTTTTAACTTACTTTTGGGCATAAGTGTACTTTTGGCATAAAAAAGTAGCAATGAAACATGATTTGTTTATAGAACATGTAAAAAGCGAAAATGAAAAGTTGAGAAGGTGTGAGCAACACAACAGAACCTCAAGCAGGTTTCTATTCGGCAATAAAACCAATGCAAACAAAACGTTAGCTATGACTGTGAATTACGAAATGCTGCTGCTGTCGAATTGCCCGAACATTAATTGGAGTGCGGAAGGGGCCACATACACTATAGCGGGGGACGGCGGAAAGCGAGAACCTTCTCATTTCCAAAACGCAACTGTGCAACTTGACCATAAACAAAGAAATTATTAAAAAAAAAAACAAAACTGAAAGCAACACCGAACAAAGCGCCGTTCAAAATTGAATTTTGTGTGAAAATAAGGAAGCATGACCCACACCGACTGTTGGCCGTCTGCTGAGCAGCGCTTCAGCTGTGCGGAGCGCTAGAGGGACGCAAGCCGCATTCGACTGTGAAACGAAAAGCACGAAATCAACTAAAAACGAAGCAAAAAAACGAGCATCAAAAAAGGCAGCAGGCCAGAAAGACGTTTGCTGTCTGCGGGCTAGCGACACTGCAGACAGACACATGGACTTGACACACATGGAACGGGCACGCGTTACGTACGTCCAGTTCGGGTTCGAGTTTGAACTTCGGAATTGCAAACGCGGCGAACAGCATCAGCGCCAGCTGTCTCTGGACGCACCACTGTCCCTTGTCCCGGACGGTTACATATTCCGGACGGACGTCATGAAGTCATCAAGTTATCCTTCCGCACAGTAGTTGTCTCGGACTTGGGCGACAGGACAGCACGCTGCCCCAAATTATCCAGCTCCCAGCTGGTTCCAATGACGTTGTGAAAAAAATCAATAACAATTTACTGTGCGACAGCCACTGCGTCGACGACCACGACGTTGCCCGCACTGTTGGATATGCTTTAATTTTACGCAAAGTTCTCTTAATATTGCAGACCACAGTTTTCAGAAAACAATAACTCAAATCCTGCAGCCAACAGTCAGTTAAATGGCCAAAAAACTTAACAAATTGGCGACATTTTGTTTTCAACCCATCGTCATCGTAGTCGTCGCAGTCGTGTTCGTCTGCGGCTTTTGTTGCTGCGCCCCACAGACGATGATGAAATAAGTGAAATTTTCACAAGCGAGAAAATAAATTTTCACCCAATAAAAGTCCATAATTCCATGCAATTTCGTTGCACTTACCGTTTCCTTGGCTTTCTGTTACGTTTTTCAATAATTTCGATTAATTTTAGCTATATTATTAAAGTTTCAACTGCACGACTCGCCGTCAACACCAAAAAAGTTAAACGACGTTCACTCAGTGCTGGCAAGTGCTGCCAACTTCGTGATACAGTGTCAGTGACGGCCTGTTGGACATGTGCTTAAATAACGGTTCGAAATAAGTACTATCAACCAGTCTTCGTAGCATGAATTCTCACGTTTTTATTGTGTTGTGAAAAGTCAAAATTGTTTATGCTAAAAAGTGTACAGATAAGTTGAGCAGTCGAAGAATTATAAATCAAAAACTCATTTAGTTCAAACGCTGTAGGAAACCCGGTTTTAGAATATTACTGAGTGCGTTCAAGCAGTTAGGATAAGTTCAAAGTTATCAGTGATAATTATAATTTAAAAAATATCACATATTTGCAGTTAAACAGGATTATAGGGTCAGTAGATTTGGAAGGACTACTGCCTGTTATAATGGTTAGAAAATCCTCACATCGTTATACATATATTACATGAAAATCTCAAAGAAATAAATGAGTTAATGTTTTACACGCGTGTTAAATTTTATTTAAAGTGTTTGTTGCAAAAGTCACTTCGAGTTATAAAGATATATTGACATACACTATGATCAATAAGTACCGGGACTGTGTATTTTAAATTTTCCGCCGTTGCCCGATGCAGGTAACGTTTTTTTTTAGGTCGGTAGGACCTTAACTGACATCTGTGTCAAATTTTGAGCGGGATTGCATCATTAGTTTTTGTTTGGCAGCTGTTAGCGTCAGTCAACTTTTTGTACTTCGTCGCATTTTACAATGGATAATTTTGTTGATCAACGTATTTGTTTGAAATTTTGTCTTAAGAACGAAATTTCTTGTGCCAATGCGCTTAAAATGTTGCAGAAAGCATTTGGGGAGTCTGCTCTATCAAGAACCAGAGCGTTCGAGTGGTATAAAATGTTCAAAAGTGGTCGTGAAGTGGTCGAAGACTTTCCTCGTTCTGGACGTCCTTCAACATCGAATACCGACGAAAATGTTGAAATTGTGAAGAAAATCGTGCTTGAAAATCGTCATGTGAGCCTCAGAGAGATTTCTAACAATCTTAACATCTCTTATGGCGTTTGAGAGATGCTATTCGTAGAAAACGACCGGATTTGTGGGCCGATAACAGCTGGATTTTGCACCACGATAATGCGCCGTCTCACAAAGCACACATTATTCGCGATTATTTGAACAAACACAGTGTGAATATCATCGATCAGGCTCCCTATTCTCCAGATATGGCACCATGTGACTTTTTCCTGTTCTCCCGACTCAAGTTACCGCTTCGTGCAAAGAGATTTGAGCCCATAGAGGTCATAAAAGAAAATGCGACGCGAGAGCTGAAGGCCATACCAGAAGTGCATGGACGATTGGATTAAGCGTTGGCATATGTGTATTGCTTCAGATGGGGCTTATTTTGAAGGGGATAAAATAAATTTACCAGAAGAATAAAACAATTTTGTTTTTTTGACAAACTTACCGGTACTTATTGATCATAGTGTATACATAACGTATCATAATCCATTATAAATGGATCCATAATGGACTTATCGATTTGAACTGAATTAGGATGATCGTCGGACATAAAATTTGCAGTTTTATGCGCCCATAAAACCAATCTTGAATATCAATAGTTCTATGATTCAAAGTGCTCTCCACTACCAAAAAAAAATTGAAATAGCCCCTATCGTTATATACCCAGAAATGAACTGTATTGACTAATTATTTCCTTATGCACCGAATACATAGACGACGGCAGCGACACGTCTGCAGCTGTCAAAATATAAAATTAGAACAACCATATGGGAACGCCTATTTTGACGACAGCACGACGACACGAACACCGAACAGATATGTCGCTGTCGTTAAGCTTGGAGCTAGTCTCTATTTCGAAGGCGACAAAACCAAAGCAATTGGTATCACTGCTTAGATTGCCAACATCGACTGCTTGTTTGCATACTTTGCTCAGCTGCTCCATGAGCCAAATGCGTAACATTTATTATTTTGGTAAATTGGACAACTCAAGCGTCACAAAACATATGATAGGTGTGCGGTTGCTGCAGCCATCATTGTAATCACGTTAACAACTACACCGCGACCATTGAAGCCGACGCCATCTTGCGGTCGCGTGGTCATGTCGCTGTCGTCGTCTATGTGCTCGGGGCATTGATGGTGAGTTACTCGTATCTCAGCTGATCACCATTGTGATTGCCACAATACCGTGAACTGTGAATGGGCGTTTTTACGCATTGCTCTATTCTCCAAACGCGGAATGTACGTGACCGCGACGTCTCTCGCTTTTCTCTTTTGACTTGCTTGCCCTTTGGAGAGAAGCTACGAAATGCGGAGGAAAACAAATAAATGAAAACAGCGGCCTGAAATTGCAAAACAAGTGCACCAAAAAGTGGGAGAACCTAAATTTCAAGTGTTATCAGCCAAACGTTTGATAACTGTGTCGCAGCAGCGCGAGTATCAGACAGTGCAGGTTGTGGCCGCAGTGGTTGACCGAGCGCTGGAGTGTACAAAACAATATCCAAGCGGTGTGAAAAGAAAGCGATTTACGAGTGACGTGTCACCGAAAGCAAAAGTAGAAGTAGCAAAAAAAACACCGCGTTATTTTCATTCGTGTACAATTAAAAGAGCTGTAAACAGTCTAAGTGGTACAATGTGTGGCGTGAATACGACTGGCGCGGCAGGGACTCGCGCCCTCATACTGGTGGGCGGCTATGGGACGCGACTGCGACCGCTGACGCTGAGCACGCCCAAGCCGCTAGTGGAGTTTGCCAACAAGCCAATACTGCTGCACCAACTGGAGGCGCTGGTCAGTGCAGGCTGCACGCAGGTAAGTTCTGACACGTGACCAACTGTGTGGGCGTAATTAATTGCCGGGTTTTGCTTGTGCATCGATTAGGTGATACTAGCAGTGTCCTATCGCGCCGAGCAGATGGAGGAGGAGCTGAGACAAGAGGCCGAAAAGCTGGGCGTAGAGCTAATATTTTCGCACGAGACAGAGCCGCTGGGCACGGCTGGGCCTTTGGCGCTGGCAAAGCCTATACTTAGCGCCAGCGCTGAGCCCTTCTTCGTGCTCAATTCCGATGTGATATGCGACTTTCCCTTCACGCAGTTGGTGCAGTTTCATCGCAATCACGGCAAAGAGGGCACGATTGTAGTGACCAAAGTTGAAGAGCCATCCAAGTACGGCGTTGTCCTATATGACGAGCAGGGCTGCATAAACAACTTCATCGAGAAGCCGCAAGAGTTTGTCAGCAATAAGATTAACGCTGGCATTTACATCTTCAATCCGTCCGTGCTGGAGCGTATACAGGTGCAGCCCACCTCCATCGAGAAGGAAGTGTTTCCGGTAATGGCCAACCAGGGCGAGCTTTACGCCATGGAGCTGCCCGGTTTCTGGATGGACATCGGACAGCCAAAAGACTTTTTAACTGGTACGTGACTCAGTTTGCTTAAGCAAAAACCAATAACTTAGCCGAATGTCGTATTTTTCTCAAAAAAGAAAAAACCTCAAAAATTTCCTAACTGCGAACAATCGCTCACTGTGCGCTTCTTATCTCTTCCGTGTGGGCTGATTGGTTTGCGTAGTTGGTAATCGAGAAGGCCACAACAAATGTGTTCAAATTTCTCGTCAAATATGTTGTTGTAGCAATGGTAGCCGGTGTAATGCCATAAAAAGGTCCCCGTGAAATTTCGACTTTATCGCCTTCTATGATTACGTGAGCAGTTGACAGCAGTATGCCAAATGAATTCGACTCGGATAAGCGAATCTGGACAGGAAATTTCATATCCCCCCATATCAACTTCCGTGATATGGGTTCTTGCTGTCCCTTTGTCCGTTCGACATTTCTATTTTAGTTCGTTAGATTTAAAATAAATTCTTGATAACGTATCTGAACCATAGTAAAATAATATATTGTTTCACTATGTTCTGAAGTGGAGGCCGGCACTTTTCATTGGTGAAGTAAAAAATGTCCATTGCTGAAATAATCAATCAGTGAAAGTTCGTTCGTAATAACAAAAGTTTAATGGATTCTGTTGCAGGTATGTGCCTTTATCTGACGTCGCTGCGCCAAAAGCAATCACCGAAACTGTACACCGGCCCCGGCGTGGTGGGCAATGTGCTGGTCGATCCCACGGCCAAAATTGGCGAAGGTTGCCGCATCGGTCCCAACGTCACCATTGGCCCGGGCGTTATCGTGGAAGACGGCGTCTGCATTAAGCGCTCCACCATACTGAAGGATGCCATCGTCAAGTCGCACTCGTGGCTGGACTCGTGCATTGTGGGCTGGCGTTCGGTGGTCGGCCGTTGGGTGCGCCTGGAAGGCATTACAGTGCTCGGCGAAGATGTCATTGTGAAGGACGAGATCTACATAAACGGCGGTCAGGTGCTACCGCACAAGAGCATTGCGGCCAGCGTGCCCGAGCCGCAGATCATAATGTGAGCACATCAACCAGTGCAGCGATTGATTGGTGTCCCCGTAATCCTGGTGTTCGGTGCCTGATGCAGTAGTGATATTGACGGTTGACTTTCGTTCAATTCCCTACGCTCCCATATTTGCACATCCGCAGCTCACTGCATGCGAACACTTCATTGCTTAACACTGACTAAACACTGTCCAACATTTCCAAATAGCCTTGCTAAATATTGTTCTACAATAATGTATAACTGTACAATGTATCTGTATGTAGAATGGGTAAACTAGCGAAGCAAAGCAATGGTGTACATTTGCTAAAAGATTTGCCGTTCAACTACTTTAATTTGCATCAATTTTAAATGATATTGAAATTTGTATGCAATTGTCATTAGCTAAGTATTAGCTAATTGCATTAGATTGGATACTAAAATCATCTACGACTATTTACATTACTTTTTATGCATAAGCAATCAAACAAAAGATAAGACAATTTTGTATTTGTAAAAATAAAGGAACATAAATATTTGTAGTTGTCAGTGGGCAACCTGTAATTCTCAACTGTGAAGCGTTTTAATAGCACTTGTTGTGCCGAGGCTGACGAATGTCAGTGGAACCGAGAAGCTTCAAAGAAGATTTGTCTTGGTTTCATAGAATGAATGTCTGACCAAAGGGTTGAATTCGTGAATATGAATGGTCTGAGTTTTCCTATGCGTTAGATGCTTAGGTGCTCTTATTGGAATATGAATTTGGAATTTCTCCAACTAGACTTGTAAATATTTCATGAAAATAAATTGGATTTTGATTGCAACCGACGGACGATGGTTATTTCCAAAATGGAAATTTGCCTCTTCGTTTGATGTGACGAAGAGTGTGAGGAATTTTCGCCAAGAGATTAGAAACTAAAGAGGGTCTGTGAAGGTTTCGATCGATCGACTTTGTGGATCTTACGAAGTCATTCGAACGCGACAAATGAAGAACAGCAGAAAATTAAACAAAATCGAGTTTAAAAACTGTGCCATTCACTTCAACTGCTTGCTGAGGCAGCTATGATTTTCGGTTTTTGTGTTGAAAAGTGTTGTTAACAGTACGGTGACCAGAGCTCAGACTTCCAAAACATTTTCAAAATATAAATGAGAAAAAAAGGAAAGTAATTCATAGGAACTTCGTCTATATTAAGTAATTTGCTGGCATTTATTTCGGACGCCCCCTCCAGTGCCTCAACCAGCGGAGTATCTGAGTGAGTCAATCGTAATCCTTGAAAGCGCGGTATGCTCCAGTGTTCCTCTCACGCCCTACTCTGCGCACTTTGTGCACACTGCCGATGATATCCGGCACGTGAGCGTGGACTTCTACCAGGGAGTGACCCATTAGTAATCCCACAACGAGCCTGCAATCACTCCGTAAGAGTGACAATACTTATCTGATGTACTTCTCGTTGTACCTATGAGAGATATTTTTCGCGGTTTTAATTCTTTCACCTCAAGTTTGCCCTCTTTCCCAGTCTGTCCTCTGGGTGTCTTTAGATCGCCAGCTCCTTTATAGTGGACCTTGGTAAATAAGAGGTTTGTTCCATCTTGAGACAAGCACCATTCTTTGCTATTTTATCAGCTCTCTCGTTGCGCTTGTGTCCGGATACCCATCAGATCTTCCTGTCAATAGCAATTCACACCTAAAACACACCCAATTTTTGTGAATTTACAAGATTTTTAGACACTAGACCGCTGCTGAGATTGTATGATTTTATTTTTATTGAGTTGTAATTTATGATAATTGCAATTTAAATTGTAATTATATAGGTAATTGTAGTATTTGTTTACAATTCATATTCTTGAAGTTCTTTCTCGTTCTCTTTCAATGTTGTGTTAATTTTTAAATGCGTTACTGTTGTTGCATGTTGAAGTGCTGCAGCACTTTGCTTCAATGTCAATAAGTCAATAAAATAATTTTTTTGCCCGATGTCTGACCGACCGGTTGCACAAAATTTGCTTATTTGCTCACGTTTCCAGTGCTCTGCTGTTGCAGTTACAATTTTTCTCTTTGTCGATTAAGGTTCTAGTTGAGGAGATACCAAACATAGTGTAAGTATGCATTAAAAATATTAAATATCACAACACACATTTTACTTTACGCTTTACGTTTACATGTTTGCTTGTTCGGCTTTCGTGAAATTATGCTTTGCTATAATTAGGTTCAATTAGTTGCTATAATGCGATGATTCCTACGAGCTATTCGACTGCAGTGCGCCGCTTTGACTGATCGATTAGGAAAATCAGCAAACAAAAGTCCACCTGACAAGGGTCGCTTTGGGCTGGCGGCGCTGTGTGGGACTATAGTTTACACAAGGAACTGATTTTTACACACTCTGGGAAAAGTATAAATTGTAGTTTGTATATGAATGGAATTCTCGCACGCCGACAGCCCAAAGCGTTGCCAGTCGCAGTAGTGTTTATAATGTACATACGTTTTAATTATCATAATAGACGGAAGTCGGCGAGCCAAGCGCTGGTCAAACTCATTGCTGGCCGCACTTGGCCCACAGACAGTTCCACACAAACTGAGGGCCGCCTTACGCCCCGTGCTTTCGCATTCGCATTCGCTTCACTTCACTACACACTAAGCGGACACCTGCCACTGTGTTTCCGCAATTCTATCAACTAGGCTGGCCTACTGTAATGGATTTCTATGGAGGCGGGTATTTCATTAATTACTTTTATATTAAATATTTATAATACTTTTAAGGAGTTTGCTGTTATTCAGTTTGGATACGCCTTCCAGTCGACTCATGCTTATAACTTAGTTGAAGGTTCTTGTTTTCAAGTAAAAACTCAAATTACACTCAACACAAAATTCTCGTATACAAAACTATATCGAAACTTAAGTGGTACAAGATCTGAAAGTGAGCTCAGCATTCACTTTGTAGTCTTTTAAATTCACCGCACACTTAACTTAGGCTTGCAGATTGTTTAGCTGCGAATGTTGCTGCTTAAATTCAGTTGGTAACTGGTTTTAGAGCTAAATTTAGTAAATTAATATCAAAATCACTACGTGGCAAGTAGAGCATTGAAAGTTTGCATTTAGGGTGTTTTGTTGAAGCACTAAACTGGCATTGAGACGATTATACTTAGATGTCGGCAAATGTACGGTTTTTAAAATCATAAGACACACTGATTAACTGACACACTATTAAAGGAGTTTTAACACAAAAATACTGTAGGCATTGAAATATTATATTTTAAGGAACGCTATGTAATCAATTGACGCAATAAAAGTTGAGCCAGTTCAAGTCAATCAAAAACGTGTTTAATGGTACAAAGCTGCGAGTTTCCTACAAATTTGTAATTTCATCCATGCTGTGTAAATTTTGAATTTTGCTTAATGAGAAATACAACTAACTAAAACTATTTTTGTTTGTAAATTCTGATTGGGGAAACCTCTAGTTAGATATTGAATGGCAATAAGAATTTGTAAAAAAAATATCATTTGAAAAAAATATCAATTGTAATTGGAGAACTTTTAGTCAAATACTTAATGCAAAAACCAATAGAATTTTTGATTATTTTAAGCCAAGAAAGTCATCAAAAATTAATGAATAGTTGGAAATAAGAATTAGCTGCGGTTCATTACTCAACTCTTATTAGCGCATTATTCTCAAAGCTCACATAGTAATGTGTAACTATGGATTTGGGTTAGTACCTGCGCTGACTGATGCTTAACATAAACCTAAACATGATATCCGTAAATAAGTAGAGAGCTTAAACCACTAACTATAACTAAATTTCAATGATTTTTTAAAACTAAACTTTTACATTTGTCAGCTTAGGTGTTTAAAACATGGCCAGCTCAGCTGAGAGCATTCCAATTATATTTGTTTCAACAAGAGCAGCAATTTTTCACCACTGCCATTCGTTAAGCTCTGAACAACACTTCAAACTCTACTTGCTCACGCACACACATTGCTCTATCCTCGTGCGAGTACATTGTATTCAAATAATCATTAAAATTCTTTATTATAAATAGAAAGAAATCGAGGTTGTAGTATGCTTAGTTTCAAACATAGCGCAGTTGACCGTTTCACTTTCGCATTGGACGAACATTACCAAAAACAGAGAATGCAATAGCCTGCATAATCATTATGAATAATAACTAATAGTAATAAATCAATCAATCGTTTCACGTCAAATATTTTCAAATTTAGTCAAATTTTCAGATTCGCAGCGCTTGTTCGCTGTGGCTAAGATTAGGATTTTGCGGGTAGATTGCTATTAAGCAATTTCGAGTGTTCCCCTTGGGCGCGTGCGTGGGCGTTGTGGCACCGTCACAAGTATCCAAAATAAGATTTGCACAATTTCCGTCTTTTTATGGACTTCGTTTTTAGGTTGGGCTTGAGTTTGACCTCACACTTTAGTTGTCTTACGCTTCAACTACGAACACACACGGACGCTGCGCCTCGTGCCTGCCACCAAGTGAAAACACTTTCCGAGATTTCAACGATGTGGAGGAGGGTGCTGTGGTTGGCGCTGTTGCGTCTAGGCGACGTTTTGCTGCACAGTCGGCTGTAGCTGCGTCAACTGTCTGAGGCGCGAGCGCGTTAGCGGCGGCGAGAAGCAGTCGGCAGTGCGTTTTGCCAACTCGCGTCCCGCCCGCTTGCGCTTCCCTACCGTCTTCACCGCCATGATCTGCAACACCTCCATGCTGCAGTCTTTTGATAGTCGCGCGCTTTTGCGCACCGGCGGAAGGCTGCTGTCGCTGCCGACGACTCCGTGACTGCCAACGCTCGCAACGGCACTGACGCCGTCCTGCCGCCGTTCGCTCGCATCGCGGCTGTGCTTGCGCTTGCGCTGCCGACGTTTCGTTTCGTTGGAAATCACCGAGTCGCCTGCAGCGCCAGCGCCAGCACTAATGTTGCATTTCTTGATGCTGTTGTTGCTCTCCTGTGCGAATGCTACAATGTTGATGATTTTCGACTTGGCCGCGCGCACCCTCGTGCGCCGTGCCGACACCGAGATCGAGGCTGTGGGACGCTTGCTGCCACTCTTCGAGCCGCTGTTCACCATGACGCTGGCCGTCGACTTGACAGTGTCGACGGCATCGCCCTTGCCGGCGCGCGCCTTGCGCACGCTCTTCTTTATGATCAGCTCCTTAGGGAGGTGTAGTTTTTTCACGTGCACAAACGGCTGCTGACGATTGCGCAGGATGAGCTTCGTGAGCGGCACATTGATCGGCGACTGCTTCAGCTGCTTCATGGGATAGTCAGCCGTTCTCTTGCGACCGCGAATGTTGCGCGTCTTGTGCAGGTCCAATATCTTGTTGGACTTGCTGCTGGATTGTTTGGCGGTTTTAATATTGACCAGATTTTTCATTTTTGCGACCAGGCAGACGAATGCCGACTGATGAGATGGCGTCGAAATTATGGTAGTCAACACGGTTGAGCTGGAAGCGAGAACAGAGAAGAGCCACTATCAGTCAAAGCTGTGCGGATGAAAGTGGTGCCAGTCGAGCTGTTACGTTTGCCTGATGATTGATAACTTTCGGAACTTGTGTAAAGCAAGAGGAATGCAATTTTGAACGTTGAATTTTCACCAATAGATAAAACGAAAGGAATTTTCAGCAACAGGACTTGAAATTTTCAAAGTTAATGCAGGAAAAAGCAAAGTTAACTAAAGTTTTTCAGTTTTAGAAATACAAACGCGGAAAAATTTTTCGAAAGTTAAGCAAGTAAAACTGCTTCAGGCGAACTTGGCCGATTACTTCATGCCCTACACGTAAAATTGATGAACTGTTTTGGATTTGAATGCTGAACACAGCGTAGACTATGAATTTACCTCGGCTTTGGTCTGTACGGTGTGTTGTAGGCAATTGTTGCATCGCCCTCGCCATCGTCATCCGACTCCGCGTCTTTCTTCTTGCCCGCAGCCAGCGAGACATCACAGTTCAATTGTTCGTTCGTTGCTAAACTTGCTTTAGGCATTCTCAGCGAGGCGCCTCGCGATTTGCTACCACTGCAAATCAATTTGTTGTTAATTTTTTTTGTTGTTTCCACCATAAGTTGTACAATGAGCTTGTGTCGACTTACCACTTCCAGGGCGTTGTTGGTGCCGCGCGTATTGGTTTGAAATGGCACATTTCCTTGTGGAGACTGTCGGTGCTGCTGGTGTGCAGCCGCTCCTCCGAATAGCGGTGAATTACGGTTGGCGGGACGGTGTTCAGTTTCCGTGCGGTGGCGTTGGCGGTTGCAGCTTTCGCAAGTTGCGCTGCGCGCATCGCCTTTGCCGCCCTGACGGTGGCCGCAGCGGCTGCGGCGAACGATGACGTTGTGCTAGAGGAGACTGCCATCGCCGCGGCGTTGTCTTTGTTACTCTTCGCCCCGCTGCTGTAGTTATTGGTCGCAGTTTTTATTGTGCTGTTGATGATGTTGCTGTTGCCGGTGGTAGTGGTGTTGGTGGCGGCGGCGGTGGCGGTGGTTGCGGTGCCAAAGGCCTTGTGCAGATACTCAGTGCTGCGGTTCAGTCGCACCGACAGTGACTTCATCAATGCGTCCACTGCGTTCGGCGATTCGGCAATGGGACGTGCTGTGTTGTGCGCGTTGATATTATTGTTGTTGTTGTTGCTGCTGCTCGCACTCTTTGGAGCAGCCGTCGACGTGTGGCATGACTTCTTGGGAGCGCTGCCACTGCCACTGTGCAGGGTGTAAGCGGCCGTCTGTCCCGGGGTCGCGACAAGCATTATGCCGTTGTGGAGATGGTGTTGCGAGAGCAGTTGCCGGCTGTTCTAGCGACGAGGCACATGCCAAAAGTCACGCCTCCGCTGCTGCTCTTTTCGGCTGCGGAGTAGATGAGCAAATTGAAATGGGACTTTGGTTTTACCTTCGATTTACGTAAATACGATAGTTTCGAAACGTTGTGAAAGATCAATTTCGTATGCGAAACACAGGGGCCACCACGACGGTGGCGGTGACGGCGGCTGCGCTGGCAGCGCAGACACACAAAGCACTGGGCCGTTTAGCCGTCAACGGTGCACCCTGCGCCGCACTTACCAACCAGTTCCCCTTCATTTCTATCAACGCCACTTACTTACGTGCCTGCTTCCTCGGATTTCGGTTTGCACCTGGCCAAGTGTCCACAAGAGCCGGAGCCGGCTGTGCGTTGTCTCAACGCAATCGGGAATTCACACAAAATTCACCAACCCGATATTCCATTCATAAAGCAGTCGCCCAATTTTACAACGATTTACGCTTGCACCGATTTTTTACTATTTACTACACTCTCCACACACTTTACTATCATTCTTTCTGTCTTTTCTGCCACTTCTTTGTGTGCTGCGCTTGCCGAACGCTTTGTCAGCGATACCCAAACTGTGACTGTTTATGAGGTGTTCTAAAGCACCGGCCACACTGCGCAATTATTTGGCATTTAAATTTATGAATGCATGAATTTTTCACGTATCGAAATTTTTCAAAAACCTATTACCCACGCATACCCGTTTGAGTTAATACCTATAATATAAATTATATTCAATATTTGAAGCTTTTCGAGTTATGAACTGTAAAAAGAGAAGTAAAAAAATTGAAAATTTTTAATATGTTCAGTCGTGTCTGCATATAGTGAACTAATTATTCCAAGGCCTGTTCACAGTATTGAGGTTGTTAACTATATCAAGGTTAAAATTTTTGTTAAAAAACTCGTTTTATTTGCTCAAAATACACTTTTTGCTTTTTGCTTGAAATTGCTTTCAAAATTTTGTTCATGATTTAGAGGCTCCATGTCAAAATTTGGGTGTTCACTATATCGAGGTGTTCACTATACCCAGACACGACTGTATACAAACCAGTTGTAATTAGAGGAATAAGAATTATATACTGTAAGGAGAAAGTATGATGTGCGATTTATGACGAATGATGATAAAAAATAATTACTTTTGGGTCAAAGAATGAGTATAGCTGCTCAATTTAAATTTAATATGATATAAAATTTAATATTAGCCCCAGACGAAAAATTGAGTACAATTGAGGTGTCCTTACGTTGATTAGTCAGAGCGTATAGTCGCAACATATAAGAGATTATTTTGAAAGTTGATGTTCAACTGCTTCAGTATACGTGTGAACTTGACATAAACACCCGGCGGCTATTCTCATCTTATTCGCTAGTGTCCATCATCCTTTTTACGCCTCATGAAACATCGCGAAGAAACATTGAACGGCCAATGAATGAATGACAGTAGAATGCTAAGAGAACAAGAACAGTGAAATGTATACAATACTTCCTTCCCAACTGCACAGTTGGCAACGCCGATTGTGACAGCTGTGCGCACACAACAAAAATTTCACACTTTGACGTTTAGCTGAAATAGTGCAGCAATTTTTTGGATTTGTGCAAAACTGGAAAAACTCAAACATTTATTACAATTTTACATGCGATAATGTAGAACAACATTCCATAGATCTGTTTGCTATGTGAGATTCTATGGGAAGAAATTTATGTATAAGCAGCTAATATGGAGAACGCACCGAATGTGGTAGCACCAGCCCTGGGAGCCGTCAAAATAAAACAAGAGAAATTGGATCAGGAGGTGGAAGCGAAAATAAATGCAATTTCAATTGGCAGTGTAGCGATTAGAAATGAGCCGGTCGCAGCAATTCAGCATGAAAATAAGTCCCGTTTACGCTCGCAGACAGACTGCACGTTGACCGACGAGGACAGTGCTGATGGTGAGGAGAACGTCGAGAATGTGGAAAGTGCTGAAGGGGACGGCGACTGCGAAGGCGAGGACGAGGATGACTGCGATGGCGATGATGACAACTCCAATGATACCCAAGAAGATAAAAAGTCGATTGAGCCGGTCAAGTCCTCCAATGAGATACTGGCGGAACTTTTCAAGGTATTTAACGCGGCGCCACCGGAAGAACTGTTAGACGATAAAAGTCTGCTGAAGAAGAATCACAAACATAAAAAACACAAAAAAGAAAAGAAGCAGAAGAAGGTGAAGCGTGAAAAGGAAAAGTCGGAAGGAGAACGTTCCGACACAGAGTCCAGTTTGTCCGACGTTGGTGACGGCAGCAAGGAGAAGAAATATAAACATAAACATAAGAAGAAAAAGAAGCACAAGGAGAAACATAAAAATGGCAAAAATGGAGAAGTGATCAAAAAGAAGGAGAAGTCCAAGGAGCGACACAAAAGCAAGGAAAAGTCTACTGAGAAGGGAAAAGAACGAGAACGGGAGCGAAGGAAAACGCCACCATCAGCGCATCCGAGTGTGAAAGTAGAGCACGCGGAGGAGAACAGCCGGAGCAGCGGCACACGAAAGCGACATGCGAACACTGACGTATCCGAGGCGCCTAGCACCAAGAAAAGTCGCAGCAATCGCGAGCGGAATCGCGAGTGTGTGAAGAGAAAAGATCAGGATAAGGAGCGGGCGAAAGAACGCGAACACAACAGTTTCTACAACGGGTATCGGGAACGGGAAGTATGCGAAGTAGGCACTAAAATTAAAATCGAGTTGAAGGACACGAAGCGAAGCAAAGAGCAAAAGACCGACAGGGATGGACACATCTCGGAAATTTCGTTGTCAGACGAGGAGACATACTTGAAGGAGCGCGAAGGCGCTTTGGTGAGTGGATCGTCGGCTGGTGCCGGTGACAGCAAGCGACGTCGTTTCGGGTACGACACGGAGCAGTCGCGCGTCCACAACAGCTTCTATGCCGGTGCAGAGCGCAGTCGCAGTCGGGAACGCGAGAAAGACAGGGAACGTGATCGCGATCGGGAATGGGATCGGGATCGCAATCGTCACCGCATTGCTGGCCAGCGGCGCGGTAAGGGTAGTCGAACGCGCAGTCGATCGCGGTCGAGATCGCACGATTTGGGCATCGATAAGAAGCGCTTGCTGGAGATTGCGCGCAAGAACGCCATCAGCATGTTCAAGCGCGGCAACTTGCCCGGCTGTGCGGACATGTCGCAAGAGGTAAAGGATAAGGTGCTGCTAAAGATGCGTTACGGCGGTCGCACAGTTCAGGATCTCACCGACTTCTGCAAAAAGATCTCGAACGGCGAAAACTTGTCCGATCTCAGCTCCGACGAAGATTCGGACGTGGACAAGAATGGCAACACAAAAGCCTTTCATCATCCCTTTCAGCTGAAGGAGCGCGAACCGATCGTGATGCACATACGCAATGCTACGCCACTGCCGCCCCGCATGAACACGACCGATCAAACGAAGGCCATCACTATGCAGTTCCCGGTGTCGTCGGGGCAGCACCATCGGCTGACCGAGGCTTGGACGCCGGTCGAATCAAAAGATGCGTTGGCGCCGCTGCCCACGCTGCCGGCAGCCACGCAGTCGACGAGCATTTTCAAGGGTACAGGGCCTGAGGCGGCATCGGCGGTGAAGAATGTGCCCAGGAATGTGTTTGAGAAATCAATGCCGCAGCAGGAGGTGCAAGAACCAGCCTTCAAACCTGTGTTGCAGGCGACGGCCAGTAACAGCGGCGAGCCGCTAACGGCCACTAGTCAAGCGACCGCGCTGGCAGTTGTGCCATTTGTGCCGCCTGCAGCCGTTGCCCCCAGCGCTGTACCCGCGCCAACGCCAGCACCAACGCCAGTGCCAGTTCCGGCGCCGGTGCCACCGCCCTTCGTGCCCGACGTGCCTGTGCCGTCAACTGTGCCCGCTCAGAACAAAACCAGCGTTTTCCCACAAATGGGTGCGCCCCAGATAGACGTGTCCAATATAATTTCCAAACGGCTGAACGCAATGCGTCGACTACAGGTGCTCTTTCCACGCCATTTCTGTAGGGTTAATCCTTAACTGACCACAATTTTTTTTGTAAATTTTCTACCAGGAAAATCCCATGGATCCGGAGGCTATTAAAATGATGTACAATTCACAGAAGGAAATGTCTTCGTGGGCTTCGTCCAAACACCTGCCCGGCCAGTTCACCGGAAGCACCGGTGTCAATGTACTCAAGGCACACGAGCTGAATTCGGGGCCGCAGGCATGGGCGCGTCGCGACCAGCTGACCTCCACGCAGCCGATGACGGGAGGCATGGGCATGCAGCTGCTGCAGAAAATGGGCTGGCGGCCGGGCGAGGGCCTGGGCCGCGAGAAGACGGGCTCGCTGCAGCCGCTGCTGCTCGACGTTAAACTGGACAAGCGTGGCCTGGTCGCCAAAGAGGACAACAACTACAACCGACGTCAACCAGTGGCGAAGAAGCGGCCCAACAACGTACTGCAGGTGCAACAGCAGCTGACAGACAAGCACCCGGTGTGCTTGCTCAACGAGCTGACGTCGAAACGCAAATGGACGCCGCCGCTGTACACGCTGATCAACGAAATGGGACCATCGCACAGTAAAATGTTCATGTTCTCGGTGCAGATCAACGGCCAAACGTACACGCCCGAGCGGGCGTGCAACACCAAGAAGGAGGCCAAGCTGATCGCTGCGAAGTACTGTCTGCAGCAGATCGGCATACTGCCACCGTAGGTGGACGTGGCGCGCCGACTGGTGGCGTCCCGGTGATGAATATATATTTTCTTTGAATAATTTTGCCTAGTTGTAGCTCGAATCAGATGTAAGTTATAATCCTATAAATATATGCGTCGTCTGCGTGTTGACGGATACGTTGCGACCTGTAAAAAGTTACTCCCAAAATCCAATTGTAAGCTAGTGTTAATGTTTGTAAATAAATCTAATTCATCGCTTACTGATTGACTAAATGCCGAAGTTGATGACAATTTATGATTGTTCGGGGCAGTAGTTAAATTAATAAATATAGTATTTAAATTAATAAGGCAATACAGAAATTTGTAATAAAATTGTCAAAATGGGAACTTGCACTTCAACTTCAGATGGAAATTTTCGATTTACTGCTTTTCGGCTCGTTATTTTAAAATCACTCAATCTGGCCCAATTTTGGTACAGTGATATACGAGTATGTATGTGTGTATGTATATGCCTACCTAACTATTCGCGCTCGATATATCGCTTTTAAGTTCATAATAAACACTTTTGAACTTAATGGGCTAATTTTTGAAATTATCGGAAAACAATTTGGTCATTTTAATAAGTTTGATGGCTTTGCTATTTGTGTGAATTGTTCATCATTTTGTGCAACAACAAATCTATGGCCAGCTGCACTGTCCACCAACACTCGCGTGCTGCTGAAACCCACGACCGAGCAGCAGCAGGTGCTCCAATTAATGCCCAACCATGTAAACATTCCCCTCACTTCCCCTTTATACACGTATATATGTATCTATATGTACACATGTATGTACAATGCGGGTATACTCCTCCTCACATCCACCCAGCTCCTTTTCACACATCACGCAGTGACATGCGCAGCTGACCGCCGCCGACGCACGTGAGTGCGAAAATTTGTAAACAAACCGAGCAACATCGCACCTGCAATTAGGGGGTGGCAACCACGAACGGGGCGATGTCTGCACGCTGCAAATGTTTTCCTTTCGTTTTTGCCGTTTTCACGCTTTCGCAATTGGCCGCAGACGCGCAGCTGCAGCTGCTGGGGCGACGACGCGAAAACGATTTCTTACATTCTACACGGCCGATGCCTGAAGGTCGCCAGTGTGTCGCTGCCTCGACAGGCATTGTATCGCTGCAGTGGAGCCGAGGGCGCGGTGAGTAAACCAACAATTGCACTGGTTGCGAATGTGAGTTGCTCCCGCAGGATGTACGCGCTTTGGTGTAGATACAAAAGCACAACAACAAAAGCTAACGACCGAAGCCACCATAGCACCAGCAGCGACAACAACAAAAATAACAACAGCATCAACAAGGAGCAACGCAGCACGTCAACGCTCGTAGAGTTTTATGGTGAAAATGTGTGCCAAACATACGGCGAAGGCGGGGGACGGCCACGGCGCGCTCGTTTTTGAAGCGGCCGACGAAGAAAGGATTACAAAGCGAAATCAGCGCAGTGCCAGTTTTCACTTCGCAGCAAAGGGTGGAGCATTTCTTTCTGCATAAACATAAACAAAGGCACGCAAAATTAAGGAAAACGCACAGTCGAAAAGGGAAATTACCGTAATTCGGTCGCAATTATGGAAACATGCAGAACGTGTGCCAAGTGCGACTTTAAGGACGACACCCATTGGTTTGATTTATTTCACACAACGCGCTGCGAACGTGAAATCGAAGAAATACGCATCGAGTGCAGTATCTGGCAGTTGCAGGTAGTACCGTTAGGGTAACTAGATTTCGCACAGCTTCCGTTTCTGATTTTGGTTTTTGTTGTTTTGTGAATGGCTCGCCACAGATTTCCCAGAACGATGGACTGCCGCAGAAAATCTGTTCGGACTGCTTCTCGAAATTCTGCAATGTTTATCGATTTCGGCGCGAGTGCCAAGAAGCGCAGGTGAAGCTGAACAATATTTTCGATAAAATCGAGACGCAGAGCATGGATGACGACATGGAGGACACATTGGACGAGTTGGAAACGCGGCTGCTGCAGCGACAAATCAGCCAGAAGCTGCATGGCCCGTTAAATGGCGACGACGAGCTGTTGGACATGCTCGATAAACATTTTCCAGCCACAAGCATAGCAACAACAATGAAGGCGGAAGAGGCTGCTGCAGCGGATTTAGCGAGCGCAGCGCAAACGCAAGCCATGCAAAGGGAAGCGGAAACGGAAGAGGAAACAGAATCGGAAGCAGACGCAGAGCTTGAAGCGGAAGTAAACTCAGAACTGGCAGCAGAGGCTGCCGCATACACTGCCATAGAAGCGGAGACAGACATGACTGCCATTGTCCCACAGCAGCAACACCAGCTGCAGGTCGACGACATAATCGAAGAGGACTTCATGGAGGATGACGAGGAGGAGCGCGGTACGAATAGTCAAATTAATCATGTGACTGAACTGCTGGTCGAGGAGCAGCAAATTGATGCTGATACTGCGGCTATGGATGAACTGGCTGATGAGGATGACGGCGTGCTGGAAGCCTTCGAACCAGTGCCCACCACACTGCCCACCACCAACAAAAATAGCAACAATAGCAAATACAACAACATTTCCAACATGGCCAACTTAGAGGGTAAGCCGAGCGCAGGCGCTGACAACGACAACAACATTGACTGCGACGATGCAATTAGCATTGCCTTCGAGTGTAAATACTGTTACAAATCAAAGGATACGCCCGCTGAACATTTTCTAACGCAAAGCGCGCTGCTGGAACATATTACCAGCGCGCACGACACTGCAGCGCCGTTCAGTTGTCCCGCCTGCACTGCGGGCTTCAACGATGCCGCTTCGCGCACCGTGCACATGAAGAACAAACACGTGCCGAAGCATTATGCGTGCGATGTGTGCGGCAAGAAGTACGCGGATCGCTTCAATTTGCGCCATCATATCGAGAAGTTCCACAGCGACACGGACTTTGAGTGCGGCACTTGCGGCAAACGTTTCTACTCGCGCAAGAGTCTCAACTATCACATGAAATGGCACCAGCCGGAGCTGCAGCTCAAGTGCAGCCACTGCGATCGGCTGTTCATTAGTCAGCGGCACCTGAAGTGCCACGAGGAGACGCACGCCGGCGTGAGGAACTCGGAGTGTTGCACTTACTGTGGCAAAAGTTAGTAATGGCGGCTATCAATTCATTTGAAAAGTGGTGGTTGAGGTTAGGTTAGGTTAGGGCCGGGGATTTGGATAGTTTTAAAGAATGTCATGTTTTTTTTGGGTCCTTAATAACATTAATGGTGCAAATTTTAAGACAAACATTTGCTTAAATTAGTAAACACTTTCTGGGCATAAGAACTAATCAAAATTTAGTAATTCTATCTAACAAATATTTGGAAATCATCGCTGCTATAGTAATTTGTATATCCTACGCTGGGGTACAGGGTGTAGTCGTTGTGGTAAGACTGTGGGACAGCGTGACCGGCAAGGAAAAGCATATAATTTGGGATCATTGGGAGGCATTTGACATTCACGTTAACTTTTAAAGTACTAAATATTTTTGAATAAAATGCAGATTATGTGTGAATTGTGGTGAAAATCCATAAGCACTGATCGGAGAACGGATGCTATCTGACCATAACCCAATAAGCAGGGAAGCCATATTGTAAATTCACCATTATATTAAGAAATGGACGTGGCATTTCCGTTAAATTTATTATAACATAAACATAATTTAGCTATTTGTCGTTAGAAATTACAAAGTATGTGTCAAAAAGCGGGATTGAGATATATCGAAATGAGTTGGTAAAGGCCAAGAAAACTTATATATGTTATGCATTTCTTCTTCTTATTTTCTTACTTTAATGTATTTTAACTTATAGGTAGGTATTTAACTGCAATAGTTTTATGAAATATGAATAATCTATTTTAAAACATTATTTTTGCAGCTTTCATACATTTGAAAACTTTACGCTGGCACTTGTATCGACAGCATGGCGGTGAAAAACCCTATAAATGTGGCAATTGTACAGAGGGTAAGAACTTTAGCAAGCACTATACATGCTCATCATACAATTCAAATCATTCATAACATTCATCATTGAGCAAATTCATCACTCATAGTATTTGCAACAACCAATGCATTGCAAGAGGAATTTGAACATTGCAGTTCTTGTATTTAATTTTAACGAAAAACACGGTAATGTTCAACGTTATTTAGATTTTTAAATATTCAATTTCTTTCCATATTATAGAACAGTTACAAATATAAAAACTTCAAATAATAAAACTACTACATAAATAATCTTAAAGGATAAATGCATGCTTGCATCTTGAAATCCTACAATTGGAAAGCCTCAAAATCTGACTAAACACTTTTCAAAGCACCAGATGATTCCTCGCAAAGCCTTAAGTCATCGTAAAGCGAAATTTATAAGCAAACAGGTCCCTTTCCGGCAGTTCAAAAACGAATGGCCTTTAGTTTCTTATTTATAATCTACCCAAAGATAATTCGACGCTCTCTTTTGTCTACCTATTATACATTCTTTTGTATATAATTTCTTTGTGTTCTCAGGTCTTGAATATAATGCGTCAATTTTGAGTACTTCAGGCATGAACATATCAAAACCTTTAGTTCCAAAAAAGTTCGCACAGTTCTTCTTAAACCTAATCATGCATGTAATCTGAAAACGGAAATCGCATCCCGTCTCATTCATTTTCACTCCAACAACAACCCCATATAACAATTCAACTATATCCAGACCAAAACTATGCCACAAACATTACTGATTGCAATTCAATCTTGTCCCAGTGGCATACTTCCGGGCTGACTGTGAATAGCCAAACCGCAGCGCTAATTGACTGCCAACTCATTGTTTTTTTAACCCATCCCGTACCAATGCAGCGTTCGCTTCGTACGTGGAAAAGCGCATACACATGCTGGAGAATCACCTGGAGAATCTGACTGCCGTCGAGCGCACCGAGTGCATGCCATGTCGGCAGCGCTTCGAGCAGGAAGACGATCTGGTCGCACACATACGGGAGGAGCATCTGCAGCGGCCCAAGACCGCCGCGCTAGTCATAACCAACAATAAGCGCGTGGTGCGCAGCAAGAAGCAGAAACACTACAGCGGCATATTCCAATGCGACATCTGCTCGCAGCGCTTCAACATGAAGTCGGCGCTGGAGCGGCATGCTGCAGTGCACTCGAGCGTGGGCCGACCGCACATGTGTCCGTTCGCCTCGTGCGCGAAGCGTTTCAAGCGCGCACAGGACATGAACTGGCACATGAAGACGCACTCCAACGAGAAGCCCAACATTTGTGACGTGTGCGGCAAGGGATTCGCGCTCAAGTACGTGCTGAATCAGCACAAACGCAGCCATGAAGGTGAGTGCTTGAGCGACAGCTTTTCGATGTCTGTTTTCAAATTGAATTTTGCTGGTAGTGCTCGAGAAGAATTTCCAGTGTGCCACCTGCGGGCGTGCCTATCTGTTCGAGAAGTCGCTCCGTGTGCACGAGCGCATACACACCGGCAAAACGTACTACAAGTGCGACTTGTGCGGTGAGGCTTTCGTCACCCACATGAAATTCAAAAGTGAGCCACAGTTATTAGCAAATCTATGTCTGAATTTCAATGAAATTATTGATTTCTTCTAGGCCACATAAAAAAGACACACGATCCGGGCAGCGATAGCGCCAGAAAGCAGTTACTGGCCAGCCTTATGAATTCGTAATTTTGAAAATAATGCTTAAAAAAACTAAATCAAAGCTCGCCAGTGCAAGAAACGCGGACATTAGGCAAATGATTATTTTTAACAATAGAATTTGTTGCTTTTATTTGAAAAGCTAGCGAACGAATCTAGAATATTTAAGTACCGAACGCACATTTTTTGGCTCAAAACCGACAAAGCAAAAGCAATTAAAATATTTACAGCAGTTATTTAGCTGAGCTATTATAGTATAAGTGATTAATGATTAACGGAGAAGCTCAATTTAGTTGTTTTCTTAGAGAAATGCATTTATTGTAATACGTTTATGGAGATATATAGACAATTTAGAACCCGAAGAGACTTTCTTAACCATTTACTGCTCACGTCGATAGCCATGGGGTCAGATGTGTGATTGAGAGTAGTTTAACACAGCACAGCCACTTGGAGTTCTCAACGTCTAACTCGCCAAAGTTATGCACCGGCGCACACCAAGGATAACAATTCTACGCGCAAAGTGATATTTCAACGCGGCAGAATATTGTCCAGAAAAAATTAAAGTTCAAAAGCACTCCTGAGCTGACATTCATACACTTTAGACTTTTTAGAAAATTTACCAGTTGCGTGTGGGTTAGCGTCTGAAAGCAGCACTGGTCGTTTTGTTTTTTGTAAAGTTATACATTGTACAGTACTTTTCGCTTAAAGCGAACTTCGAGGGACTGGGCAAAATGGTTCGTTTTAACCGGAAGTTCGCTTTAAAAGGGCTCCGTAATAAGCGAAAACATAAAGCGCGTACTTTTGAAATTGGTTCGTTTTAGGCGGAAATTCGTTTTAAACGGGTTCGTTATAAACGAAAAGTACTGTATTTCTTTATTCGAGGGCTTTAACATAGACAAATGTATTCGATTATTATATTAAAATAGCATAATAGTACATAAATGAGAAAAGTAAGATTATTATAAAATATATTTAATAAAATTGTAAAATTATATACAAAAACTATGCCCAACAGTGACTTTCCTTTTGTTATAACCAGACATTGTATATTTTTTTTTGTGAACTTGTTTAAATCTTTTGGCTCCTTTTCTGAATGACTCGAAGAGCTCTGTTCTTGGAGCAGCCGAGGTAGTAATACAACTAACCTACTCATATACATACAAATTCTGAACAAAACTGATAATGAATCCTCGCAATCAAGCTGCAGTTAACACTAGAATGCCAAATAGACTAAACAAAAACTCCACTGAAGGCTTTTATTACTTTATTGCATGGTTTTCTAAAAGAAAAATCTTCCCTGACAATTATTATCTTTAAAAGCCAAATTAAATACAGCTGAAAATATTTTTCAAACAAATTAAATTCCTATTTCGTAGCATTGCCGATTATATATTTTTATTTTAGATTGTTGGATTGGATTGTTAAAGATCTTTACAATGTCATAACCATCTAGAAGGTAACCGTTCTATATTGCATTTTGCTAAATGATTAAGACACTTTTAAGCCACAAATGAACACATTCTGATAATGCAAAAGGAGACTTCTTACTTAAACTATAAAGCACTCTCCAGACGCAAGTGAATCATTTGTACGTGCTCTTACTTGAACAATCTGGACAATTTTGACTTTAAAACCGTTTTTACTTTTTTCAACACATATTCGTATTGCCTCCTCTACTGGCCTAAAAGTGTATCCTGGTAGTTTGATTGTGCCTAAAACTTTCTTACACGCATTTCTACACCTCTCATATACTTTCGTTAACTTTCAAAAGCTTAATAGAAATCTTACTAAATATTTACGGCTGTCCATGAATACAGACATTGAGTTTTCCTCAAACTTCTTGGGAGGACCTTTTACCGTTTTTCTTGGATGGCGCCAACGCACAGTGATTCGACTCCATACAACCGCGGGACAAAATTAGAAGGAGTGGTCCGTTCTTCATAAAATTTGGTATACTAGTTAATCATGGTCTGTTGAAGTGAAATCTCTATTTTGTTTTTCTTAAGCTTTTGTAGTTTGGCAATGGCTGAGACTTAAATTTGCAATTTCCGTCATTTTTGGAAAGCTATACCAACAAGTGTATTGGCTAGATTTTCCAGATTTTACATTTTATCAGTTAAGTCAACATTGATAATTGCGAAAAGTAACAGAAATTGTATGAGGGCCCCTTAAGTTTGCAATAAAAATGATAATAATAGATGTATGTTTTGTATTTATGCAGATTTTTCAATTGTTCATGCTAATTGCATACTTTAGGGAAAAATAGGTGTTTAGACCACTTGTCAAATTGAATTATTTTCTGAGATCGGAAGATATCGGAGGATGTAATTACATTATCCGACAAAGAAAGAATGCTTCTTAAAATAAAAAAAAAATTCAGGAACATACTTTCACATACTTTTTAGATATTTTCCTCTAAGTTTTGCCAATTTTCAGATTTTTAATTTAGAAAAATATTTTGAATTAAAAGTGAAGTAAAAGCCTCAGCTTTGCAAATTTTGAAAAAACATTAAAAGCGAAAAATGGACACATCAGTTCTTAATCTATATTGAAGGTTTTAGCAACTTCTTGGTTAACTTGTACTTTTACAATTTTTTTTACTCAATAGACTAAAAAACAAAAAATATGTGTTTAAAATTTTTTGTGAAAAAAGTTTCAATTTTGAGCCGCTTTTGCACACACACTAATTTATTTTTTGCACAGATTTTTTGGGGTTTTCTTAGTTGGACTTTCTAGTTAGGCAGTCCGCCAAGATTGCCGCTGTGCGGCTAAATGCCATATGCAGTTGGGCACGAATGGACCTGGGCCACACTAGAATACTAGGGTTGGATCTTCCAACCCCGACGAATATCGACTATATAGTCCTTCCCCCTAGCTTTGAGCGTAAGTTCACTATAGGGATCCCCAGCAGGTGCGACTGGACGGAAGGCCGTCGCCCGCTGCTAAACGCTATCGAAATCTTCACGGACGGCTCTAAACTTGATAACAGGGTCGGATGTGGGGTTTTCTGTGATCAATTAGGGGCCAGTATTACTGCTCGTCTCCCTGACCACTGTAGCGTCTTCCAAGCGGAGACCATGGCTATACTGCTAGCAGTGGGTCGGTTGCAATCGCAACCCTCTCTTCCCTCGGCTATATGTATTTTCTCAGATAGCCAGGCAGCAATAAAATCTTTGATAGGTACATATACCTCTTCTAAACTGGTTGCAGAGTGCAGAGCAGCTCTGAATGACATAGCGGAGCATGCCAGGGTTTACCTGAGTTGGGTCCCGGGGCATAGCGGAATCGCTGGCAATTGTGCGGCTGACGAGTTAGCTAGAAAAGGCACTCTGCTTCCAGCTCCTACTACGTTGTGTAGCACCCCCCTTGCGACCGTCAAATTGATGGTCAAGCAGGCCTATTCCCGCCTGGCTAACCGACTCTGGGCGGAGGAGAACCTATGTAGGATCTCCAAAGAAACCTGGCCGTCGCTTAACCAAGGCAGAACACGAGAATTGCTCCGACTGAATCGGAATTCCATTTATTCCACAGTTTCTGTGCTAACGGGACACTGGACGATCGGCGCACACGCCAGGAGACTCGGTCTTCCGTTCAATGACTTCTGCCGCAGCTGTGACGATGCGAGCGAGGAGGAGAGCGTCGAGCACCTGCTGTGCCACTGCCCAGCACTAGCGAGGGGACGTCTCCGGGTGCTGGGTGCGCCGTTCTTCAGCAGCTTGGCCGACCTAACAGGACCCAGCATCGGCCGCATCGCCCGATTCATTGTAGAATCGGGATAGCTCCTGCCTAACACCCGGGGGGGTGTGCAAGACTAAAGGGCAGCCACGTCCTTCACGTGGTACCACAACGGGCCGCAACGTGGCCTACGTGAGCTCTTCAAGCTGCCACCCTAACCTAACCTAACCTAACCTAGTTGGACTTCTATCTTTCAAATGATATCAAAGTCGTTAAATTCTGAGACTATAAATTTTTTGAATTTTGTCTATGGAACGAATCACTGTGTAACGTGGTGAAAGGTGTTGGGGAGTTTAGCTTACATCCAAGTAGACTATTACGAAGCCGCACAAATGTGCTTAGAATTCTCCACGACGACAATAATAAAAATCATAGTTCAGAATTGTGAAATTTCCAGACCGCATCATACTTTACTGCGGTGCTGAATCTTGTAATGCACAGCAAAACCTGGGCTAATACATAATTATCGATATAAGACTAAACTGATTTGAAAATATCAAATAACCGTTGCAATTAAAAAGCTTCAACCATTGCTGAACAATCCCTTGGCTGAACTCTAGCCGTAGTTTTGAACCAATGATAGTCATATAACTGTTTCAAGCTGTGATTTTTGCACCTTGCGGACACCTGTCCCAAATAATCACATGCACGCATACACCCAACCGCACGCAAGTGCATGTGCAACTGATAACATGCCAGCGACCAATCAGTGTAGACCACATATAGAATGCAACACTGCAACCCACGGCTTTTAACGGCGCCACCGTATAGGCGTCCCGCTCGCACCCGTGCACAACGTACGCTAGCGACGAATCGAGCTGTTGCGTTGGGGCTAAAAATATTTTGGACTGACGTGTTTTTGACAGACAGCAATGGCATCGGAAAATAGAAGTTGCAGAAAGTAGTTGGCGTTTATTTTATTGTTGAAATTCTCTGCACAGCACACGTTCCGTTAAAATTATGGTGTGAAGAATGTGTGAAAACACAAAAACTGTATAATAGACGCAGCGCCGTATCGGGTTCGAAAAGCAGGACTTTATCAAGGAATAAACAGTAAATTACAACAAGATTTCTGGCAAGCCGCCGAGGAATTGCACAAAATCCAATTCACGAAGAAGAAGCAGTGACCAGCCACAGCAACGATCTTGGAGCACAGTAAAAGGTCGAGGATAATATACATTTGATAGGAAGATAGGAGGTCGACGCTCCCTCAAATAGACTGGCACGCACTGAACAGTCAGCATGGCGGTGTCGCTGAACGACTTGCTGCCCTTCGCCAGCGCCGAGCGAAAACTGGCAGGGTGCGTGTTGTTGTTGCTGTTGGAACTTTTTCTAGAAGGTGGGTAGCCATGTTCTCCGGTCAGTTGGGTGCAAAGCAATTGCATCGCCGCATATGCAGTTCGGTTCTCTCACTGTCCCCTTCACCGTACGCTGATGTGAAATGGAAATTGTATCGAGTGTTTTTGTTTCTATTTGCATTTTCCGTATGCTTTTGGTGTTGCCATTTTGCCAACTGTACAAACAACCCGCACAACAACAATGCGCACAATAGGCGCAGAGGCAGTGCCCAATCAGTCGGACATAGAAAACCATCTGGAGCTGGGCAAGGAGTTTCTGGCGCGCGGTCAGCTGTCCGATGCGCTGACACACTATCACGCCGCCGTAGGTGAGTACTGCATTAGCGTCTTACACTTGAGCAGCTAATTGCAAGTTCGGCAACAATTTCTTGCGGCTATAGAGGGCGATCCCAACAACTATCTGACACTGTTCAAGCGCGGCACCGTCTACCTGGCGCTGGGCAAAACTCGCTTTGCCATACAGGATTTCAGTCGAGTGTTGGAACTGAAGCCGGACTTTACGGCCGCCCGGCTGCAGCGTGGCATAGTGTACATGAAGAGCGGCGAATACCAGTTGGCTAGTGAAGATTTCAATTACGTGGTAAGTAAAGCCCGCTTGTATCTCTGGGCCGTATCAAATATGCATATTTCCAATTGCAATCGTTTCAGTTGTTAGAGGATCCGTACAATGAGATCGTACAAGAACACTACAGTCGTATTGTGCCCGCTAGCGAGCAATGGGAGTTGGTGCAGTCGATGATTAAACGCCGCGACCCACAGAACGCCATTCCCATGCTTACGCAGCTGCTTGAGCTGTCGCCCTGGTCCATTGTCTTCCGGCAGGCTCGCGCCGAAGCCTACATTGCCACCCAGGACATAATGGCTGCCATCTCCGATCTGCGCTCCGTGAACAAGTTGTCACAGGACAGCACCGACGGCTACTATCGCATTGCGCGACTGCTGTACCGCATCGGCCATGCCAGCAGCGCGCTAAAGGAGATTCGCGAGTGTTTGCATTTAGATCCGGAACACAAGGACTGCTTTCCCTTCTACAAGAAACTGCGGAAGGTAGAGAAGAACCTGTCGGCAGCGGAGCAGGCTCGCGATGAGAAACGGTACGCGGACTGCATAACGTATGCGGAGGCGGCACTGAAGCAGGAAAAGGAGGAGCAGATGATCGTGTACGAGGCAAAGCGGCTGCTGTGCGCGTGTCTTACGCGTGATGAGCAATACCCGAAGGCCGTCAGCCAGTGCAAAGAAGCGCTGGAGATAATGCGCGACGCGCAAGTGTTGTGCGATCGCGCAGATGCCTACGTGGGAACGGAAATGTACGACGACGCGCTGCACGACTATCAGGCGGCGCTGGAGATGGACGACTCACTCCAGCGCGCCAAGGAGGGCATAGAGAAGGCGAAAAGACTGCAAAAACAGGCCGAGCGCCGAGACTACTATAAAATTCTGGGCGTAAAGCGCAACGCTAGCAAGCAAGAGATTATCAAGGCGTACCGCAAAGCGGCGCAAAAGTGGCATCCAGACAACTTCAGGGATGACGAGAAAAAGATTGCGGAGAAAAAGTTCATCGACATTGCAGCTGCCAAGGAGGTGCTCACCGATCCCGAGAAGCGGCGTCAGTTCGATCAGGGCCAGGATCCGCTGGACCCGGAGGGCAATCAGCAGCAGGGCTTCCGTGGCGGAAATCCGTTCGCGCACTTCCACCACGGGTCGCCCTTCCAGTTCAAGTTCCACTTCAACTGAACACAGACAAAATAGACTTCTCAGGCAGATAACGTTAATAGGTTTGTTAGTAAGTCGTCTAGCATAAGTGCCCGTTACAACTGTTGCCACAGGGGAACGCACACCTCCCCTCCACACAATTTGTCAGCATTTCAATTGTTAAACAAATTTGAATTTTTAATAAAACTTAGTTTTTCAATTTGTATGCTTTGAAGCACTCTTTGTAAACTACAGTCGCCGTCAAAACGCAGCAGCAGCACGAGCACACAACCGGTTTTCCGGTGCTTCCACATGTTCACACTTCGTTTACTATCCTCATTCAAGTCCTGTGCACGTCACAGTGCAACTTCGCACCAATGTTTATATTATAATTTGTAAATAGTAGGCTAAAGTATGTATGTATTTGCTTCTTTCGCACACTTTTCCATTGACTAAATTATTACAAATAGAAGAAAACAAAAACACTATAAACTACCTAAAGCGACTCGACAAACACGCAAATCACATGTGCAAAATTATGAGCATTTTATTAATTATTAATTTCGTATATTAGATCCTTTTTTAAATATGAGAATTTGCGAACTTTTGTAACAAAGAAATTGAAATTGAAATTAAAAAAAACAATCAAAAATGAGCTAACCAAAAACGACTGTATTCAATGGATTGTTGGGTGCGATAAAGGTCGACTCTGGAGTCTCCAAGTAAGTTGATTTAAAATTTGCGTTTTAAAAGTTATAATTAACACTACTCGACAAAAAATGGGTTAATCGCGTGCACCTAAAAACAAAAGTATTTTCTAGACTAACTTTGGTCCGCTGAACAGGAAACTGGTCAGAAAATAAAAAACTGACTATGCCATGTTACTATATATGACCTCTAGTTTCACGTGTATATCAACATTTGGATGGGTCTCGGCAAAAAAAAAAAATTGTTCGTACGGTGTAATAAAGGTAAAGTTGGTGTTTTAGCTAAGTGCTTCATAACTTAGTCATTTTTCTTTCAATTCTATTGATGTTAGGCTTAATATTTGCTCAGATAATATATCTTTCATCTTAGATCTTAAAACCAGAGGAGATAATTTATTGTATCTATAAAACAATCATTCGAAAATTTATGATTTTTGAAAATGGTCGAAAAATTCACTTTTTTACAACTTTCACCATCAGTAACTTCCCCAAATCTCATCTGATTTGGACAATCTATATATCGATGGAAAGGCTAAGGTATTATCTTCTGAACGACCTCGTGTTAGTCGGATGATTCGTTTACGAGATATGTGCTCATAACTGAAACAACAGGAAAAACCTGGTTTTTCGAAGATTTTTCGTAAACGCTACTTAAAAAATTTTTTTCATTTTCAGTTTCCTGTTCAGCGGACCAAAGTTAGTTTAGAAAACACTTTCATTTTTAGGTGAATTTTTGTGTCGAGTAGTGTAATCAACTAGTCCGACCTTCGATACAATTGAAAGTTTGGCCAATTTAATCCAAGGCACATTAGGCCTTGGCCAAATTAAATGCCAACAAATAAAGTAATTTTAATTAAAAATTTATTGCGCGTTGCCGTTGACAGCATTGAAACCTCAAAGGTTGTTTAATTATTTACTTATATCACATTCAAGTGAGGATCCAGAAAGCATTCCAACACTAGAATATCGAGAGAGCGAGAGAAGGCGCAATACTTCTCTTTGTTGTTGTTGGATGGTAATAGCAGCAATTTTATACTTAGCCACAAAATGACGTAAACCCACGACGCTCTAATAACCAATGACGTCAGCCACGAAATAGAAACAAATTCGCTAACGCGTAGAGCGCTTTTTATTTAACATTCCAAGTCCATACAAAATCCTAAACGATATGACAAAACTGAGTAGACAATAAAATGATTTAAGTATTCTCTATAAATAACAAATTTTGTTCGATATTAAATGCTTAAAACAGACACAGATATGATGCTGGTGCAAGTGCAGCCGTTGTCATCTTAACATTAATCATTATTGACCAAAATACTGCAGCTCTGCTCTTCCGCACAAGGCACATTATGTGGCTGCAGGATGGGTTTATGCTTCCTGTGGGTGCTGCAGGAAGAAAACGTACACCATGACGGTTAGTGAGAATATCGCAAACATGAATAGAGCTTGCTTCACGTGGTACTTGCGCTCCACCGTCTGTACGAAATGCTTGAACGATGCATCCACATCGTCCTCGTCCGCGTCGAGAGGGTGACGCTGCAACGGCGACTGCTGGTAGCCGCTGTATCGTGTGGGCGCTATGGGCGTGTTCAATTTGGTCTTGCGGCTGCGGCGATGCGGCACGCGCTCGTAGATCTGGGTGCCACCGTAGCTGCTGGTTGTGCGCCCGCTGCCCAGCGAGCGTCCAAGTGGTGGCGAAGCGGCCGTGTAGTCGTCGCTGCTGACATCATCCTCACTGTCGATGACCGACTCCTCCACGGGCTCCTCGTCGTCTTCGTCCGAGATTGTGGTCGTCTCCTGCACTATGGTGGAGTGTGCGCGTGGTGTCGCTGCACTGGGGCTGAACTGGCGCTCGTTTGCACCGGTTTTAGCTGCCGTGGTCAGAGTGGGCGAGCCGTAGCTGTGACGTGCTGCTGCGCCCAAACTGTCGCGGAATGTGGACTGCAGCTGCGGCTCGAAGGGCAGCCGCTGCACTGCTGCGCGTTCCTGCTCGCGATACATGCTGCTTAGGTACTTGGTGCGATCGTAACCGCTGGCGGAGTGCACAAAGTCTCCGTCTCCAATTCGCTCTGTGTTTTCGCCGAGCTCACGCACTGGTGTCGGCGACAGCTCCTGGGTGTACGATGTGGTCAGTACGCCCGACTTTGAGAGTGAGTCAGCGCGTGCTGAACGCGGTGGCGTAGTGGAAGGCGAGTCGGTGGGCAAACGCGGATACAAGCGCTTTGCGTCGGCCTGGTCGTAGCTGCTGTTGGTGACGTTCGACTTGGAGAGCGAAAAGGGCTGCTTGAAGACCGGTTCGGGTGCAACGAATGTGGGAGAGCCGATAAAGTTGCCGCTGGTCAGCGTTGCCTTGGGAACGTGCTCCTCCGCATTGTATGAAGTGCTGGTGATGGTCGATTGAGAGAGTCCGATTGGCTGCCGGATGAACGGCTCGCGCGTTGTGGCTGTTGGCTCTCCAAAACTGCCAGCAGTGCGTGCTGTGTATGGACTGATGGTGGGCGCAGTTTGGGAGAACAGACTGGGACGCTGGAAAATCGGTTCCTGTCGTGTGTAGTTCAATGTCGACGGAGTAGGTGACGAATGTTGGTAAGTGGCAGCGTTGGTAGCGGTGCGCACGTTATTGCTGGCGATGGAGCTACTGCTGCCACTACGTCTAACCTCAATGTTGAAGTCATCAATTTCCTGCTCGCCCAAGTCTATGTCCATAGGTATGATGCGCACATTCTTACCCCCTACAACTGTGCCAGCACGTTCTGCGTTCAATTTGCGTGCTGTTTGTGGTGACTTCAAAATGGACCCAGACTTTGTTGCCACCGGTGCTGTAGTTGTTGTTTTTGACCATTGCACCGTGCTCGGAACACTGTACCGATTGTTGTTTACATTGCCCGCTGGCCGTCTGGGCGATTGTGTCCTTGGCGATGCCTTGCCTTTGTTGCCACGTTGCTGTTGCTCATCCTCATCATCCACCAGCACCGTCACATTGATGGTTTGTCGCCGATTAGCCTCGGTTGCGTTTTGCTTGCGGCTCGTTTTCGGCGAAGCCACTGGCAACGTACCCATACATTTTCGCAGCTTGCGGATGATGACGTCGCGACTCGAGTCGGCCACTGGCACATTCAATCCATATTCCACGCACTTGAAGTGCAACTCCTTGTTGCTCAGTGTTTCCAGTTTATCGCCCGGCTGTGACATTATTTCTTGTTGTTTTTTTTGCACACGAGAAACAGAAAATTTGCGGGTTTTGTAAGTTTTACTGGAATTTTTTACACTTTTTGACTTGGAAAAATTCAACGTCCGCACAAAGGAAAAGTATTATTCATAGTGGTGAAATGTTTTGGTTTTTTGTTATTGTTCTTATGGCCCAGGGTTGCAGTCGAACAGTGCTGCCAGCTTCGGGAAATTAGTGACGGCTGAAATGCAGCTGTGCGCTGTTCCGGAGATGTTCCGAAAATAATGAAATATATATATTTTTTAAAATTTAATTTTTTCGCAGTTTCTCTTTGTAACAGTGGAAGCAGCATTTGCAACTCAAGCTTCTTGGTTATTCCAACGGTTAAGACGGTGGTTGAAATAAAGGCTGCATCACATATTCGAGGGACATGAAATTGATGTAAAAGTTAAACAATGTAGAGTGCATTAAATGCATTGTTGTTTACTTATTGGATTAAATACATTAACGCATGATACAAAAATATACAGGTAGATTCAATCGAGCAAAATTAAAAGTCATTTGCTTTTTTGACAAATAAAAATATAATTTTAAGGGTGCAAAAAAATAAGAAATACAGAAACTGAATGATATACTACATAAACTAATTGTGTGAAATTGCAGCTCTGTAGCAAAAATGAAAATAGTAGTACAAAATTTGTAAACAAATATTTATTTCCAATTGTCAATTTTATTTTTATCTGTCGCATTGAAACTACCTGTATATTTTTGTATCATGCATTAACGTATTTCCATGAAGTTTGATACATTGAATGTATGAGTTGTAAACAATCATAAGCTCTTCGTAAAATTTGCTACTATGGGTCGCGGATCCTCTATTGTAGGACTAGTGCTTGAATTTTTACAGTGCCGTTTTAGTATACGTTGGCGTTTCTGATTTATGTTCTTTCTAAAAGCCTAAAGTTATTAGACATGTTTTGTCGGTTAGTTAATTTTTTTTAGCAAATCTATTATTACACGAAGCTGGTTGCACTTGCGTGTTGCCAATTTGGGAACAGAACTTTGACATCTGTTTCCTTCCCAGTGATGGTTTTTGACATTTGGTACATGTCTTCTCTCTTTCGCCATTTGTCAAGTTTCCGGTACGTACGCGATTTTTATAACACTGCCTATAATTTCATATAAATCCAACGCAAAATTCTTTCAACCGCCTGAAATGCACTCAAAAATGTGCAAATAATTAATTGTGGAACATTTGCGAATAGTTGTTGTCTAATTTCGTGAAAGCACTGATGCGATGTTTGCGGATGAGAAAAGCGCAAATGCAAAAACAAATCCAAAGAATAACCCAATGCTGAGACATCTCAAATATTTCAATAGGAAACTGATACGATAGCTTAGTGCGAACACGTCTAGAACACAATTAATTTGCAAATGTTGTCAGACGCGGTTGAAGTGCATGTTTGGCCCAGTGCGAGATTTGTTCTAATTGGCAGCAATTGTATTGCAGGTAACCATGTCGCAAACACCAGGAAAGCCAGCCGCTGCTGCCGCTGCTCCAGCACCAGCCGCTGCCGTCAAGGCGCCAAAGGCTGCCAAGGCACCAAAAGCTGCCAAAGCGCCAAAAATCGAGAAGCCCACTGCACCCGTTAAGGCTGCACCAAAGTACAAGCGCCACGGTCGTCTGTTCGCCAAGGCTGTCTTCACTGGCTATAAGCGCGGCCTGAGAAATCAACACGAAAATCAGGTTATCCTCAAGGTGTGTTTGTGTAGTGTTTGAAATTTTTGTTTTTGTTGACTTGAACTGTTGTGTTCTATTGTTGTTTAGATCGAGGGTGCCCGTCGCAAGGAGCATGGCCGCTTCTACATTGGCAAGCGTTGCGTGTATGTGTACAAAGCTGAGACAAAGAAGTGCGTGCCACAGCATCCCGAACGCAAGACCCGAATCCGTGCCATCTGGGGCAAGGTGACGCGCCTGCACGGAAACACTGGCTCAGTGCGTGCACGCTTCAACAGGAATCTGCCCGGTCATGCAATGGGACATCGCATTCGCATTGTAAGTAATATGGAATATAGGAGTTTTGAATCAAATAGAAATACGATTTTTAAAAAAGGTCTGGGGGAAACGAAACCTTTTGCTTTTAAAGCTTTTGTAATGTTATATTTTTTACATATTTTTTTTTTGCTGCTTTTGTATGAATAATTTAGTCAATATTTTGTAATTAATATTCGTTCATTTTATTTATTTCCTCATTTACAGTTTGCTTTTTCAATTAGTTTTTAAACTAATTTAATAATAAGTTTAATATAATTGAATATTAAAATTATTTTAGTTTATATGTTTTATTTGTAATTTTGAACATTTAATTTTGGTTCGATCTTTAATTATTAATAATTTTTATAGTCATATTAATGTTTGGTACTGTAGTATATTTAATTCTATTGTACTGCATAACAATTCCAATTACAAAACACTAATGGCTTGTTTATCCTTTTTTACTTGCAGATGTTGTACCCATCGAGGATCTAAGTGATTAACTATAGCTGCAGATTTTCGTTTTTTTAAATAAATAAAAACTAATAATTACAATTCTACAAAGTGAAAGAAATTTTGAACATAATGCGCAGATATCATTGAAGCTTTTGGTGTAATTTTTATTTGCTCAAAATATTGTTACAAAAATTCAGTTTGATTTTAACGAAAGATACAAAAATTCAGCCAACAAGTTCAACCAACGACATTTCAATAACATAGTTGGAACCATTCTCAAACGATTTAACGCTAACGGATTAAGCCTAAATGCAGCAGTAATTGAATTGCCGCTGCTGCTGCGATCGAGTTTGATGCAGAACGCAGTACTTGCCGCAAAGAACATTCCACCATGTTCGTTCAAAAACTTCCAGCAGCCAGCGGCAACCAATCTATCTGTTGCCCAGGTTTCTCGCTCCTCGCTGGCTTCTAATGAGAATAAGGAATTCCACTGCAGAGCGCGATTGGAATACGAATATGCCGCAGTAGCACTCAAACTATTCAATTTGTTCTCTGGCAAACGCTGCTCGACCGTGCGCCGCTGCCGTCGAGTGTTTTCGGCCGCATGTCTGTTCGCAGTTGTTATTGTTATTCGACAGCAAGCAGCGCAGAAAGGAGCGCAAACAAGTTCTGCATGGCGAACGCTTCCCACAGTCTGCAGCACTAACAGTCAGCCAGCCAGCGAGTCATTCAGTAAATTGCTTCATTCCTGTGCGGCATAACGAAGAGTTTGTTGTTGCCGTTTCTGTTTTGGGACAGCAGCGGCAAGCGGCTGCTCTATTCGCCTTTTGATCTTGTTTCGAATTCTTGCAGTTGTGCATTCTTTGATTTCCACTTTGGCTTTGGCATTTGCCAGTTGGCGTTGTTGTTTTCCATTCGTCGGTTGCAGTTGCTGTCGTTTTTGTTGTTGTTACTGTTGGCATGCACGTTTGTTGTCAAACTTGTTGGGCCTTTCAGATGTCGTGGTCGCGGTCAGGAAGAGGAGATAGGTGGGGACCGTTGTGTGTCGTTTGGAATTTTGGCATTTGAAATGTTTTCATAAATCAGCGATTACTTATTTCTTTTTTATGGTGTTTCATTCTTGTGCGCCTTTACTGCATTTGCCGTTGTTGCGATGCGCCTGATGACGCATTGCCGCTTGCAGGAGTTGTCCATTCTCGGTTTCCTCTTGCTTGAGTTGGACCTGCAACGAAAGGCTTCAGCGGCGGTTCGCATGGATTGTTATTGGTTTGCTGTTTACCTGAGTGAGAGAGTGCCCCGTGGAATTATTAATTTCGACTCAGCTGTGGGGCTGATTTGCATCTCTTGGTCGATTTATTGCGATTTTAAAAGTTTTTTGGTCCTCCTTAAGTATCCCAACATTTTAAAAGTTGACTCAACCTATGTCTCAGAGTTTATTAACACTGCGAGTGAGGAAATTTAGGTTAACATTCTGGACAGGCACAACATTTTGTAGACAGTCCAGGCCTTAAGTTTATGCTTTAAGTTTTATAGACATGAATGAAAAGGACTTAAAAAAAGCGTTTCATGGTTAATTCAAAGCTATCAGGTTTGACCAACAGTTCCTCGGGGATATTCGTTTTTTTTTCTGATTAGAAGATCTTTGCCCAGTCAAAAGTGGGCTTTAAGCTTCAGATCGCAGTTGATGGAATGAATGAAGTAATTAATAAAGTAATGATCGATTTATTAATTTTATTAATTTCAGTAATCTGTATCTCGCATTGTATACCAACGTAAGATGGATTAGAATCATAAGATTTTGTACTAAAAAAACTTCTCAGACGGTTTTGTGATTACTTGACTCAGTTTTGTTTGAGTTTTAGCAAAGAGAATTCCTTATTTTACAGTTTTTGTTCGATAAACGCAGCTAAACAGCCAATTACGTGAAATTTTAGTTTTGTCGATGATGATTTTGATGTCAAAGATGCACCAAGCCTTGTCGAAAAAGTCAATAAAATCATGGATATCGTTGAGTCCTAATGTCATGTTTCCGTTTCCAAAAAACCGTTTGGAATCACTTCTATAAGGCTGGAAGCTCGATGTATGGGTGCCACTTGAGTTAAAGTAAAAAAACCTCATGGACCGAATTTCCATTTGGGAACCGCTGCTGAATCACAACCAAATCGATAAATTTCTCTTTTTTGAAGCGGATGGTGGTGACAAATGAATCACGACAACGTCAAGCGAACAAAGAATGGATTGCAGCCAGGATTGATGATCAGGAAGGTTTTGCTGTACTACTATGAGCTGCTTCCCTATGGCCAAACTTTTAATTCGGACCTGTGGTGTCAACAACTGAATTGTCTAAAGAAAGCAATCGCCCAAAAGCGGCCAGCTTTGGTCAATAGGAGAGAAATTGTGTTCCATCAGGACAACAGCCACAGCCACACACTCGTCGATAGTGACTTGTCAGAAGCTTCGGGAGCTTAGTTTGGAGGTTCTTTTGCATCCACCTTAGAGTCCGGACGTGACACCAAGTGATTACCATCTGTCTATGACGAATGATTTTGCTGGTGAAAAATTGGACTCGAGAGAAGTGAAAATTGACTATCCCAGTTCTATGAGAGAGGCATTATGGAATTACCTTCAAAATGGCAACAAGTTATCGAACAAAACGGTACACATTTCCCAAATCGAATCATTTTATGCAAAACAAAGAATTCAAGTCCATGAAAAAAGAATGGATTTCTTTTAACTAAATAAATAATACTATAAATATATAATATTCCACTTTATAATGTTGTTTTTGTATTAATAATTCAACTTTACCATGTCTTCCTATTTTTTGCCATCATCTTCTCCGTGTCAACACGCAATGGAATCAGTTATTCCCAAACGGCCAGCAATGGGTTAAGCATTCCAATTGGAATTGCCAGTTGGAACGTAACGTTCCAGCACGGCATCCAGCACGCAACCGAGCGCGCTTTCTATCGCGGCGCGCTCTCTCGTCTAATCAGTTCTCTGCGAGCGGTTGAATTCGTCGATACGTGAACGTCTGGCATGAGCGGCAGCACGACCGACCTGTTGGATGCAGTTAGTGTATTTTTGTTTTAGCTAGTTGTTGTTGCATCAGACAACTACCTGTGCGCTGCCATAACAAAAGTGCAGCAATAATGTTGCCTGTGTATTGTTAGTGTTAATTAAAAAGTCACCTCGAACAAAAATCGACCGATCGAAACATTTGCCAAAAAAATCGTAATATCCGTTAATATTAAAACAAAAACAAGTGAAGAATTTGTGTGGCATAGGGGACCATTGCATACGCGCGCAGTGCAGCGTGTTTTTAGCGGCTTTGGAATTTTTCATATTTCCCCCCACGCTAAGTTGTGCGTCGCGTCTACGACACACCTTCCCGGCGAAGCGGTGTTGGTTGGTGCGTTGCTAACGTTTTCTACTGTTTATCCCTCTTCCGTATTTTCGGATTTTCTTATTTTTCGTTGTGTGTTTTGTTTATGTTGTTGTTGTAACATAAACACCAAAAACCGGTTGCGCTTCCCTGCCACAGCCATTGCAAACGGCGCTTGGGGAACGGCCAAGCAACTCAAAGGTAGACAACAACAATAACAACTACCAAAAACAAAAAAAAAAATCATTTTTGAGCCAAACAAAACGTAAACGTCGAATTGAAAAAAGCACTCGCAAATTCCAGTAAATAGCACAACACAAGTGTCGTAATCGAAACCACAACAGCAACAACCACAACGACTGCAAAAACTAAAGCAACAAGTGAAAAACTGCAAAAGTTAACCTTTAAGAAAAGCATTCATAACCGAAATTAAAGTTTAAGTTTCGAGAATTTACAGTCAAAGATGTGTCAAAGTGTTTTCTGCATATTGTGTGAAATTTAAATTCTTGCTTAAACATTTGAGTATTGTATTTTGTTGTGCGAGTCTTGAATTCTGTTGATCACATCGATACGAGTTACTTCGAGTTACCTTAAAATATTTTGAATATTGGACATCAGTCAGTGGATTCCGCACATTCCAAAAGTGGTAAGTGATCACTTTAGTTCAATTCAATACAATTCATTGTATATCCGATACTGTAATATAATTTTTTGCCCTTTTCTTGCGCAACAAGGCTCATGTTGAATATGTTAGGTTATGTGGGGAGCGACTAAATCACTAACAGGTGCGGAAATAAGTAATGAATTAGGAATTCACTTGATAAACCAGAACTGAGAAACAATGAAACAATGACCTGTTAATAGGCTTCAAGAATAACTTACTTACTTAACTGGCCAGAACAACTCGTTACCGGGTTGCTTCTCCAGGACGAAGAAAGTGCTTATAGGCGTCTTTAACTTGGTCCTTCCACCGGAGGCGTTGAACACCTTTTTTGCCGAAACTTCATCATGCCTACCCGAGACATGGCCAAGCCAGCGTAGTTGCTGGATGTTGATTCGCTATCTTAGCTTCAGTAAAAATAACACCAGAAAAGCAGCCGAAATGCAATCAGATCACTGCAAACTCAGTGTACAACTTTACAATCTAAGAATACCACCACATACTACAAATTCCTTTTAAAGCTGGAAAGAGAAATTTTTGGCCGAAAATCCTACTTTGAAATTCTTAAAGTCAAGAATTTTATATTTATAATATTCTGAAATCTCTTCAGTGAATATATATCGGTAAATATATGATCCCCAACTATGTATCTGCGCACCATTCAACGTGACTGGGCGATACTAAGGGCGACCACTGTTGTATTATGGGCTAGTCAAGGCTCTAAGCTCGAATGAGATAACCTCAGAGGAGTGTGTCGAGCTACTAAATGAGCTCTGTAAACAAAACCGCGTGAAAATCCTTTGGGTTCCAGGACACAGGGGAATAGAGGATAATGAAGAGACAGATATGCTTGAAAGAATAGCGACAGTCACACCGGTTTTTGGGCCAGAAACATTTATAGGGTTCGGTAGGCACTCAATATTGCATTATTTAAAGCTCATACTGGGTCGATACTTCGACTCCGGATTTCAAACATTGTGCCCTTTGTGCGTGGACGTAGACAAACATCAGCGGCGTTGGGTCACTGGCTCCTTTGCAGATTTAGAAAACACATGTCAAATCTATGACTAGAACAAGGCATTACTTGCAGGTTCTATGGAGGAGCGGAAGAAACTCCGAAGCACTCATCCCCGCTGGGATGATTTATCCTACATCCAAAATAACTTCTAAGTTAAATGACGGGCCGTGGGCCTACGGGACGTTCGGCAGTAGGGGCACAATAGATCAACAATGGTTGTAGGGCACTAAACCTCCACTTAAAATCTATTTATCTATCTATCGGCAAGAACTTTAGGTCTGCCCTAAATTTCTAGAATTAGTAAGACGGTAGACTGGAATTTATTTACTTTTCTTTAACAAAGCTTTAAATTAGTGTCCGACCGAATATTCGGTTTCGGTTTCGGCCCAAATAAGTGGTTTCGGTTTCGGTTTCAGTTCGCCCATTTTTTCTAGAATATTTTTTTACATTTTATTGTGTAGCAGATATATAGTAAAAGGAGGAGTAATTTATATGCCACCAATGTAAATAAACTTTTTTTAGTATATAATATTAAATTATTTAATTTGGAATATTAGCGAGTAAGGTACGAAAGGGTGATGTTTTCATGTTTATGTTTTTAAAAAGTTAATAAATTGTTTTTATTAATAAGTATTTATTTATTTATGTTATGTTTGTTTGTTTGTTCTTTATTTATTTAATGTAAAATTCGTTTGTTGAAAAAAAATGCTTGATATGGTGATTTTTATTTCAACTAGAATGTTTCGGTTTCGGCCGAATATTAAAAAAAAAACTGAAATTCGGTTTCGGTTTCGGCCCAAAAAAGATGTTTCGGTCGGACACTACTTTAAATGCTTCTTATGTCAAAGTGCTTATATCATGAATGCTCTTTGTGATGACCCCTTGTATGAACGTTAATTTTCTACTAATTCTATATTTTTTTATGTGTTATAAGTACTACTCAGTTAATGTTGATATTTATGTAAACTATTACTAAAGTAATCTCCTCAAGCTGATATTAACTGCCATGGTTTTCGAGCTATAACAATCATTTTCAAAATCATAGCTTTTGCTGAGCAAATTATGCGCTCAAGTAATTTTTAAATTTCCACCTTTATCAACCCAAATATTTGTCGAATTGTAAATATTCTCAAATTTTCAACGATACATAGTTATTTTTTATAATTCTGTTGAGTTGCTGTGATTAGTTGTCCCTTAGGTCAAAAACAAGTTTGATACAATTTTAATGAATTCATAACTTTTTATGCCTCTTATTTCACACTTGATATCAAAATATATTCAAAAGTTGTCTCAAACATTTCCATCATATTTGGCCCCTTGTTATAACGAAATACTTTATCGTAATATCTCGTCTACACTCTGAAATTGTTTCATTAATATTGTTTAACAATTTAACGTTTTAAAGCAATCTTCATTAAAACATTCAGCTAATACTTCCATTAATATGGAAAGCTCAATTAATTTCGATAGGCATGCGCAGTAACTTTTATCGAAGCTTGCAATCAAGATAGTCGAAAAAATTCAAAACCTTGCAATTCACATTGCTCGACGCGCACATCCACTAAAGTGCACGTAAGGTGTCGTAATCACGGCGTCAAAATTACAATCGAAGCTCGCAATCGCAATGGCAGTAACAACGCAAATAATGAGTGTTAGTGGCGCAATTTGCACAAGTAAAATTTTACGAAAAATTAATAAAATAATAGGCCACACTCTGACCTTGCCATGTCGGTCATTATGCGAATAACAAACGGTGTCGGCAGTGATGGTGGCGTGTCCTCAGCATGGAGCACTTGTGACATTTATGTGCACGGTTGTTTATTTTATTAGCTATTTGCTTTTGTCTTTTGAAGGGAAAATCCATGCAATTCGTGTTATTTCCTTTTAATTAGAAACTAACTAATTGCAGAAATTTTTAGATGGATCGTTGCAGATAGGGAAACGCCATTTGGTAGCACCTAATCTGTACTGGGTGGGTAGGTAGGAGTGGCAGGTGGAGCTTACCTGGGCCATGAAAGCCCATTGAGATACCACATACAGTCGAGCATAAGACCGCTCACTCATTGAACCAGTTTGAGCTTCTTACGAAGCTTAGTAGACAGCGAATAGGTCGCCTAGACTGTGGAATAAGAAGCTGCCTAGGTAGTTGATGCTTCTTCTGGATAAAGAAGAACAGGTGTATAGAAGATGAAGTGTGTTTCCTCCACTCAGAAGTCGTCTGAAAATAGCCTCAACCTTCTTGCTGTACTAAGAAAGAAATTATTTCCAATAATCGTTCAGTGCAAGTTAGGATCTTTGCTATCTCATTGATTTGTGCCATAAAAAAAAAAAAATTCTTCTAAGAAGCGCTAATCATTTGGTTGATTTATTTACTTGTACTGGATATTAATTTGCATCGGCCATAAATTATATGATAATTACACCGTTGAGTAAATTTAATTATTATAATTGTTAATCTGCCTGATGGGATAATCTGCATGATCACATGATAACACTTAACTTTAATTAACGAGTTAAAAGTTTATTTCTTATCGAGTGATACGCAATAATCTTCAATTTGCAGGTGAAGTTTGGCGAAATCTGGCATATATGCGATAATTTAATCAATAAAAAAATTCATTGTATAAAAATTTAACTTGCACACATTTTGCAAGTAATTCTGTTGATATTTTTGTCGAAGAAAATTTGCACTTTAGATGTATTATGCCCTGCAAAGTGCGTTTTTAAGTTCTTTTTTTAGTGGGAGCTGTGTTTTTTCTTTGACTGCCTAAGCCAACAATTATCATTCAACAAATCTTTCAGTCGTTTATCATATGAAAAGAAAATTGTGCATGTGTGATGGGTATATGACTAGAATTGATAGTTTTCCTTAAAGATTAGGTTGTAGACTCTTGAAAAGATTTATAGATTCATTAATATCCCGAGTACTTGTTAGGCAAAAGGCTTAGGTTACAAGTCCAAATGGAATGCAGAATGTCTACGTCTGAGGAAAGACCAGCTAAGACAGATTACTGAGCTTCTAACTTAGCACTGCTGGCTGAAAAGACACTTGCAGACCATGGGTTCAGAACAGGAAAGCGTCTGTGGAATCAGCAGAGGAGACTCCTGAGCAAGGATGTTCTAAGGGTTGTTCTCTGTCAGAAATAGAGAGCACAATAAATTATCTCAGTCTCAGTCGGTCAGTTATCTCGGTCTTAGTGCATATAACCCCAACAACATCTATCTTTGTATCTGGGTAAAAAGTTTCATATATTTCGATCCACAATGGACTCTATTTTGAAGAGAATTTCCCAAAGTTTAAAAAGCTGAAAGTGTTTTTAATTTAGCTCATTTAAAATTATTTTTTTTACATTTTTGAAACCTAAACATCGTAATTAATTCAAAAACGTGTTTGAAAATTCCTCTTTTAATCTATTTAATCTTCAAAACTTTAGCTAAGCTAGGAAAAGTTATCAACAAATTAGGTCCTTGCTATAACTTTGAAAGAGGTTTAAACCATTTAAATCCTTTTTCTAATGTGAGTTGAGATCTATTAGCCCATTTGACTTCAGTATCAGTACCTGAATACTGAGAAAAGTAGCTATAACGTTACAAAAATAAAATAAAAAGGCTTTGCAGTCTGATTTTAGTTTGTAGACTGACTCTAGTTTGCAAAGGGCCTCAGCAAAGACTTCCATCTAAATAAATTTGCGGCCGTTCTATACATATATGCTGTGCCATGTGATTTTGGCAGCAGTTGATTCGTGTTGAATCGACCTCCTTCATGTGTTTTCCGGTCGTTCTTGACCTCTACTCCCTTGTAGGTTTTAGTCAAAAGTCATTCTAGTAATGCTTTCGAACGATCTATAACCTGACCTATAACCTTATCTACATATACACACTTCAAGGGTCATTGTGCGGCCTTGCCAGGATGATCCGTCATCTTGGGATCCTTTCTTTGGTTGGCTCGACTGATTGGCCAACCAGCTTTTCCCCCCAGATGTCATCCTAACTTAACCTAACTTGAGCTGAATTTATAGTTTGATCTAATATGAAAATGTAAGACCCAACAGCTATACACCTTGACATGAGAACAATCTGATCCAAGTATCCTAATGTGTTCAATATAGATTGGAAAATCAAAGATTTTGGGGCCAAAACGACACTCTTTTGGCTGTAATCTGCTGTTCGTTAAAACAATAATCGTGCCTATTCAATCGGATAATGCTCAATTATGTTCGTACCGACCCACCCAACTGTCAAACGAATATCGCCTGCTGCAGCGAACAAGTTGCCAAAAGATAAGCGCTGCTCAGTAGAGTTGCACTTTTGCATAACCTCAATTTCAACGTAATATAAACCTGTAATGGTAGCAACTATAACAGCAGCAACAACCACAAAATGCCATAAAAAAACGTGGCGAGAAAGAAAAGCCAACTTGTAAAGGCGTAAAATTGCATAAAAAATCGTTTTTTGTTTAAATAAGCAAAAAACCTTAAATGCAGCTAATCGCTTAAGTAACAAATGCCAACAGCAGCAGCAACAACGATAGCAACAGAAACGCAAACAAGTTGTAAAAAATCTTATTGTTTATTGAAGAAAGAAAAACTCGAAGCAAATAATAAAAGCGAAATATTTTGCTTGTTTGTAACAACCCACTTTGGTTGAATGTGGAATCGCCCAAAATGGCGCAAGCAGAGTGAGCGATGCGGCCGCTGCTCGACCGAGTGCGGTCGGTCAGTTTGCAACACATGCTTGCAACAATGTGCAACATGCAATTGATGGCTTGGCATAAAATAAAATGTACAACAACAACAACAAACATTAAACAAAATCCAAAAACAAAAATTTTAAAAGCCACGAACAGCGGCGATCGATTTCCACAAATGGATGAGGCGGGGTAGACGATCGTGGAGGCAGACACATGTACTATATTACAGTGAAGCGAATGTACGGACAGATAGCTGGTATGGGCGGATGAATTATCGACAGCCAGACAGGCCGACAGACAGACGAACAGACAGACAGACAGACAGGCAGGCAGGCAATCGAATGCATTGCATGCCAACGCAGGCCGGTGAATGCATAAATCGCCATGGACCGCCGATTGCAGAAGCCAAATAACGATCGAATATGTTCACACAGTACGCTTAACACCACACCGTATACCTGAGATTACGGCAGCAAAAAACAACAACAACAACAACATCAACATGGCCATCAAGGCGAACAGCGTTGAGTCGAGGCGAGTCGAGTTGAATTAAGTTGGGGAGGACACGTTCGTACTAAAATCTGGATGAACGAGAAGGGTTCAGGTTAAGCGGTATTGAAGTTGGCGTAGTCAATGTCGGAAGGATGGATTGCAGGAAGTATCGTTATAAAGCGATGCTTGTACATATGTATGTACATATGTAATGTTAATACATATGTTAGCTGCACAGAGCACAACCGGTCGCAAAAACTTTGCCGAGACTGGGATCTTTGATATCCTTTAAACGATATAAATTTATGAAAAACAAAATTCAAAATTAATTGGAGTTTTTCTATGTGTTCTCCACACTAATTTAAGTCACAATGTGTATATTTGATAAGTTTAATATTTTTATTGTCCATTCGAAAAGTTGAATTACAACACCCAGCGAGTGGTTTCGCCTAGTGGGTCCCTCATTCATAACAAAATTCTCATAATATGCACTTGTTTGATAAATTCAAGTGCAACAACAACTGGCGCATATCTCAGATTTGTTATTGTTGTTTTTGCAATTGTAAATGCTATGAGTTTTTGCATTGTTTTTTGTGCAGTTGAAAAGTCTTTTGTGGCTTGTATGCAACGCAAACTGCAATTGTTCCCACATATTCCGCCAATCCTTGCTCACCTCACATGCCGTTTGTAAAGTGGTTCAACGCTTCGAAGGCCCCACAACAAACGCATATTGCACAGTGGTTTGTATTGAGTAATTTCGTGCCATAAATCATTCTAAATCATTGTCATAAAATAATTGAGTACATTTGTTCTAAACTAAACGTATGAAACGAATGAGCGAACGAAAATTTGACTAAACGAATAAATCTATCTCAGATAGGGATCTCAGTTATTTTAAAAAAGTAATTGTTTTAAACTTTTGTACATGAAATTCGCCAAATCGCACCACTGTTTGTTGTCGTTATTAGCTGCTGGTAAACGCAAACCGGCCTATACTCCACTTAAGCGACGCAAAGCAGTCATGAATGCAAAAAAAAAATAATAATAATAATAAAAATTCACATAAAACCAGTAAAAAATACAAATCGAAAAGAGTAAAAAAATAAAGCTGAAAACTCACGAACTCAAGAGAGCAGCGTAAAGTAATAAAAATAAATAAAATAAAATTGAAACAAATCAGCAACGAAAACTGCGCAGTAATTGTTTCGTGGAACGTGGAGTGCCAAACAAAACCGAGCAACCAACTGGCCAGCCAACGAATGGGGCAACTTCAATGCAACTTGAACACATGGAGCAATGAGCAGCAGCAGCAGCAGCAACAGAAGAGAAAAACAGGTGCGCATGCGCCAATGAAGCACTCACCGTTGCGCTGCAGTTTTGAAGTTGGTTGGTGTGGCATTAACAGAGGCTGCGAGTAATTGGCGGCAATGAGGGGGGCATCGTTGAGGAAAAAGCGTTAAAAACTGCAGTTTTATTGGGAGGCTTTGTACGTAGGCACTAGAAATTGTTAGCTAATGCTGAGCGTTGATATATGCCGGGTCTATGTGGAATTTGGTTGAAATGTTGCGAAATTTTATTTTTTCTGTTGACTGTTTAAAATAAGAAACAATTAAATTAAATTAAAATTAGAAAAATGCATGCTATGCGTGAGGGGGATCGGTATGGAATGGATTGGAGGGTGATAGAGGAGAGCAAGGTGGGCTTATAGAGATAAACAAAGAAAGCAGTAGAGAAGGAATGGAGACTACAAGTCTTTCTACATGAATTTCCTGGATTCTTTAATCAATCTAAGGGTATCTTTCAGGGTGGCTTTATTCGATGTCATTCGTCAAGTAATTATCCATAAAAATAATAATTAAGTTTCATGGTATTTGTGACTTTTCTAATTTAAGATCGGCACTTTATTCATAAAGAGAGATCACAGAATATATCTAGGTAACAGGTAAGTCATTACCATCCTCAGGGAGGCTGTAATTTGTGTGTATAGCCGAGCTGCGGTTAGAGCGATTTGATTTGCTGTAGTAGAATCAAACATAATGCAAGACTGAGTAGCTTAGGCCACAGTAAGGTTGGTCTGTGCTGGGAACGAGCAGAGCTAATAAATAGCCCACGCAGGATAACAAAACCTGACAGTATAACAGGTACCACCACTGTTTTCTGCATTTTCTTTCGAAACACCAATCAAGAGTTATTGCTGGATTGCACGCACCTTATGGCCAAAACTAGACATGAAAAACTGAGAGCACTCTGTTCCTTGACAAACTTTATATACACGCGGTATCAGCTGTCATCACAGGTCACTTTGTCTTTGGTGCAATGTTAAGCAAATGGCAGAAGCTGTAATTGTTAGATGAGGATGCAAAAGAATCAGACTCGCAGATGTAGATGTTCCACAGATTTCTGACCTGTAAAAGCTCCTCACCAAGACCAAATTGTACTCACCAGATTGCGTTTGGATCTACAGGGAACCCAACAGATAGGGAAGGACACCAACATTCAAATCTAAAAGTTTCACAAAGGACCCAACAGGGTTTCCGAGCGGAAGTGCAAGTGCATACTTTCCTAACCTAAACCTCCACTCTACTTTCCTAACCTAACCTAAACGAAAACCGAATGCATTTATCGCTGGGTGCGGTCTTTTTTATACGACCCAGCGCGCAGTTTCCAGTCCTAATACTGCGAAGCATTCCTTTAGTTCTGTTAAGACGCAAAGGTTAGAAGAGAGTGCGCTGAATGAAGAACTTATGGTCACCTGCCTTGAACCCATCAAGGTCATAGGCAATTCTCCACTGGAAGACCATTCCATAAGCGCTCTGTACGAGCCAGAAACGAACTCTTTCTGTAATGCATAGCGCGTTGGAACATAATAAACATGTGTAATGCTTAAACAGGTTGCTCGGGGGAATACCCACAGTGATGGCTTCAGATTTTTTAGAGCTGAGGTAATTGATTAATTTGTGGCTTTTTACTGCAAAGTATGAATTTTGATAAGTATGAATCAAAGAAAAGGATGAACTCTGTCAAAGCACTGAAATAGCCAAAGAATTACCCAAGACATCAAAGATAGTAAGTATCCCATGTTAACTAATTTGTTTTTATCCAAGCAAATTAACAAGGAATATTCCAGTGTTTTCCAACTACTTGTTGTCGTAGTTTAGTTTTTTAGGGGCAGCCAATGACATACGGTCTTCTCACCATTCTTTCTAGCCTGTTGGCATCATGGTCTCAGAGACAATGTCTTGCTAAGACCTCCACATAAACGTAAGAAATATCTTGTAGAATAACTTACAACAGATGTCTTAAAATCTAAAATCCAGAGGTTTAAGGTCAATACTCAGGTCAATAATAATTTCCCGTACTTATAGATATACTTTGGGTCCATGAAGAGCGCACAATAGATCGTTAAGTAGTGTATTATAGCTAACAAAAATATTATTAATATAAATACCACCACGAATGTATTCAAAGTGTCTCCAATGTGTCTCCAAAGATGCCTGTTTTCTACGTCAATATGTATATCTGTCCTTGAGAATAGGGAGCGTGGAATTAGCAGAGTTAAACTTTGAGTTGATTCAAGTCAAGTTCTTATCAATGATATGATTCGATTCAGTTATTGAACTTTTGGATTTGGAAGTTGGACTCGGAAAAGTCTCTACCAGTTAAGCTAACCTTTGAATCGTTCGATCGTTCAAGTCAATTTCTTATCAAAGATATAATCCCATTAAGTCATTTCGAACAGCTTGAATCAGTATTTCGGTAAAAATGTCTCCTCTACTTTGACAATAAGTGTGTGTGTATGTCTTCCATCATAACCTCAAATTTCACCCATATTTAATTTGACAAATATATAATTGATTCCATAGTTTTTCGCACCCATTGCTGACTATAGCGCAATTTTATATAACAATTCAAATCGCACCAGTTCTATCGTATTTGGTTAGTGGAGTGCGGACACGCCACGTGTTCCATGGATGCTTTTGCATTTGTAATCGTTACTTGGTAATCTTGTTTGGCTCAATTTAGTAGCGTCGAGTGGAGGAAATTGAATTGCTGAACAGTCCAAAGGTGTAAATGAATGAACGAGTGAATGAATGAATGATGGTTGGCTGTTTGTATGTAAACAAATGTTAAGTAACAAAATACATAAAACAAAAACCTTAAACTACTTTTGTTGTTGTTGTTGCGGCAATATTTGTGCATTGGTTGATTGGTTGTTTGTTGTTTTTTTTTGTTGTTTTTATTTTTATTGTTGCCATGATCTTTTTAGTGTTCACAATAGATTTGTGTGGTTGCCAATTGTTACTTTGATTCATCAAGTGATAGGTTCACACAAAAACATCAACAAACACACATGAATACTTTTAAAACAGAGACAGCGAAAATAACAACAACACGCTAAAAATAACTATAAGATGTTATAATTTGATATTAATAAACAAAATACTGTTAATATGAAAACAGATACAAACTGGGAAATAGAAAAACAAATTCAAATTGAAAGCGAATGAATTCGACGCGTGAAATACGCTGCAATAATTATTCCATAATTTTATAATTTCATTCCATAATTTTACTTTTGTTACGTCGGAGATTGCGAATGGTTGAGGCGGGCTTAGAGATGTGAACTTTTTCGTCAGTTGGCCCAGCTGAGCAGTTTACGTTCGTCAGAGTCGGCATTCAAGACTATGGATGGATTTTGGAATTGTTTTCCAATGGTAAGAGATGATGTTCGAAGCAAAAACTAGTCCTGTTACACTCGTGAAGAGATCCAATTGAGTTTAGGTTGAGTGCATTTAGGTTATGTTAGCAGGCAAATAAACTCTAACTATAAGAATTCCAACTGATCAGCCAAAGGTGTTGTTGCTCTTTTTCGCTTCCCCCTCACTCCCCCTCTAACTGTAACGTTCAAAAAATACACTACGGCTCGCCGATTCAATTGATTGCCTCAATTTATTTTGCTGGTTGCGCGCACGCATTTTCAAATGTAATCAGTCAGAAAGCACGAAAATATATAAAATGAAACATCAAATTAAAATTGAAAAAAATTACGCCGTCGATTACAAAACGGCCGCCACGCCGCTATTTAGTTGCTACCGTTACATGTGGCAGGTAGCAAAATTCCGCCATCGACGATCGACTGCCAGACTAACTGGTATTACGACGATCGCCGCCGCGGCCGTTTGGCGGTATGCGGTTTTCTACGCCACATTATCAGCGCGCACGCGCGTCACTCTCGAACGCGCGTCGCTGCTGTGATCGTTGGTACTTTTTGGCCGCTTACGTCGCGCCACTAGCCCACCGGCACTTGTGGCCAACCATTAGCTTTCGTATCTATTCGGGCGCTGGTTTGCTTACTTTATTAATATTTATCAGTTTTGTGTTAAGTTGGGCCTCAAGTTGGCTGTTTGTGTTTGAGTGTTGATATTCAGCTCTGCTCTACCCGAACTGGCTATGCCTTACTAAATTTTGTTTGATTGAATTTATTATTTGTTTATTTCTTTTTTGTTTTATTTATTTCTATTTATGCTAACTAGAATATTTTTCTCTTTTCGTGCTTCGGCAGCTTCAACTGTCAATAAAACTTTTCCACATTGTTTTCGTGCGGTTCTACACGTAGCCTGAGGTTTTTTTATCACTCGTTTTACTCGAGATTGTTTATTGTGTTTTCCATTTATTTATTTACTTATTTTATTTTTCTGCATTTATTGCCAATTAAAGTGAAGGAGAAGGAAGGCAAAACCGAATGACCTTATTCTGTGTGCTTGCGATACGACGGTCTCTTTTTCATATTCCCTCAATCAGAATACATTTACTCGAGGTCTGCTTGTATGGCAAACTGCAGTTGTTCTGCATTTTTCAGATTGATTTGTTTTACATATTTATCTGTATCAGCTCTTATGTAGATTTGTGTTAAAAGCTGACAATATGAGAATTAACTTGGCAACCTGCTGATTACATGTTGGATTTTGTCCTTGAAAAATTGAGCGTTACCAGGTGGGCACACCAACAACTACACTATAGAGGATATTTACTCAAGTATTGAGATTTACTCAAGTTATTTGCCGCACCATTAACCAGCGCATGTAAATTACTACAACAATAACTCTATACTATCAAACAATCTGGCATGATTCCATTTCGATTGAGCTTCAATTATAGTGGATATATTAGATCTGTTTAAAAACTTTTGCGACTAGTTCAGACACGCTTTAGTACGCTCGCTCACAACTTCTGAAAGACTTTGGAAACAAAGTTTGCAGGAAAGAGACAACACCATTACTTGTTTCACGTGTATGAATTGTTGCAAGTTGTTGGGAGTTTGCAGATTTAATGAAAGTGCAGCTGGTTTTTTAAGGTCATAGTTATTGCAGATATAGTTTTGAAAGCCAAGAGGTCATTTTAATTTTGCACAGTTTGTGTAGATGCAATGACAGGGGTCTTACAGTTTAATGCCGAATCTGAACGGCGGTTGGTAGTTGGCAGTTTTACTTTCACATTTGAGGGTTTTGTCATTACCGGGCGATAGAATAGAAAGAGAATAGAGGAGTTGATGCCCGAGACACTGCGTCCAAAAAGAACTATTGTGTCGTTTTCCTTATTCCTTATTTGAGGAGTTCATCTCCCCTAATGCTGTCCAGGAATTCTTTGATTTTTTCCCAGATCAGTTCTAGGCAAGGCTTTCATCTGAATCAGTTTCCTTCCCAATATACGCTTTCTTGCGTGTAGAAGGGCGGAACATTCGGTTATGATGTGCACAGATGTTTCTTCATCTTCCATGCAGAATCTGCATAGTTTGCTATCTGTGATTCCCAGTCGCGCTTTATGCATATTTAGCAGACAGTGCCCGCTCAGGATCCCCGTCATGTACTTAAGCTCCTTTCTGCTTAGGTCCAGAAGGTTCTTGGATTCGGATTTGCCTTCCGAATAGGCCGGAAAGAAAAGCTTGGAACAGCGCTGTCGCACCGTGTTGGACCATTTATGATTAGCTCGATTTGTGAATTCCTGTTTGACACAATGTCTGAAATGATCTCTGCTGACACCTATGATCGGTTCAGGTCCATAGAGTCGTGTTGCAGCCCCGTCCTTTGCCAATCTGTCCGCCTCCTCATTTTCATCGTGCCCACAGTGCGCAGGAACCCAGTGTTTTATAACTCGGTTATCTTTTCAAATGTCTTGGAGAACATTTGTTGTCTCCCAGACTGGTTTGGAGCCAAACGTCATCGAGCTCAGAACCTTTATTGCAGCCTGATCTTCGGACATTATGATTATCTTTTTTCTGCTGACATTCAGAATCAGTAATTTTCTGGCACACTAATTTATGGCAGAGACCTCAGCCCGGAAGACTGTGGCCTTATCTCCCAGACTGACTGTAAGCTGGGAGCTAGTATTAAATATTTCAGCTCCCGTTCCGCCTTCAATCTTTGAACCATCGGTGTATCAGATAATATCGTCACAAGTGAGACTGATTCTATTGGCAGCCCAGTCTTCCCTGTGCGGTATATACGTATTGTAGTTCTTCCCGAAGAGGTGTCTCGGGGCATCTGATTCAGAGGCATCCAGAAGCCTCCATTTTAGTTCCACTGGCAGCATCCCTAATATAACATTTAGCGCTGCCGTTGGAGTAGTCCTGAGACACCCTGTTATACAGGTGTTCGCTAATCTTTCAAGTCTCTCCAGCTTAGTCATAGTTGTTACTTCCGTGGTTTTCTTCCAGTACACTATCGCCCCATAGGTGATCGTCGGCAGAACCATTAGGGAATATAACCTCTAAAGCCATTTCGGTCTCAGTGCCCAGTTTTTCCCACAGATTCTTTTGCAACTCCAGAGGGCATTACCTGCTTTCTTGATGATGCGGTCAACATGAGGTTTCCTGTTCAATTCGTTGTCCAGGATTACCCCTAAGTACTTAATTTCCTTCGAGAAGTTAAGTTGCTTTCCAAAGATCATAACCTGTCTAAGGTCTGTTTTCCTTTTGAGTGTAAAATGGACTATGATTGTCTTGCCTGGATTCACAGACAATTTCTATCTGATGCGCCAATCTTCCACTATTTTCAACGCGCCCTGAAGCATTGCCTGGCAAGGCGCACTTGAGCGTTTCTTATAATTCTCATCTGCTTCTGAAGTAGACGAGCGCTTAATTAGACTGAACTAGGAATCGAACCTGGAGTCTTAGGTATGAAAATTCAGCGCGCCACGGACTATACTATCGAGGCCGGCTGGTAGGTAGTTTTCCATTAGTTTCTCCTGGATTCACACCATACATCCTCTCACTACGATCTTACGACAGTAAACTTTTCCATTACGAAAATTTTAAATGGAGAGCAGTAAAGCTGTAGTTTTCATCTCAAAAAGATAATGATTCGATGCAAAAAGTCACGTATTCTCCTGTAGAAGAATGAGTTCAAGTCCCAACATTAGGCTTTGAATTAAGATTCAAATAAGGTGTAGTTCTCCCAAGCGAGATCGAATAGTAAACAGTTTTACAAAATAAAACAGACAAAACGAAAGAACAACAGCTCGGAAAAGTTCCTCTTGTGGCCATATTTTTACATGTACCTAAAACTTTGACTGACAGATTAGCGCTGAGTTTGTTTCGTGTGAAAAATCACAAATAGTTTAAGTAACTTGTAGTTTTGAATTGTTAATATTTCCTATAGTCAGTAAGGACATTTGTTAATTGGCTAAATAAATAAATAAATAAATAAATAAAATTTTACCAGCTGACACTAAGAAGCTCAATCATTTTTACCAGTTAGCCGAAGTTCATGCAGGAATTGATTGTTTTTTATCAAAATAGTAGCTAATGCACTTTAAAAATAATTCAAATTTCAGCGAGTGAGACTGGGAGTGGCAATCTGGTTTGCATTCGAATGAGTAAATCTTTTCAATTTACAAGAAAATCCCATTTGAGAAAAGTTGCTCACGCAATTGTTAACGATATCAACATCGTTCTGCAGCAACTGTTCACACAAACGCTGATTGCTGCTACAGTCGACAATCAACACACAATCAGCCATCATAAATATCCACTAATGAAGAACTTTGCTTTGCGCGCACACAAATTTTCAAAGGAAAAAAACAAGAAAATCCCCCAACTAATTAGTGATTTCGCTCGAAGCTGCATTCACAAGGCTCAGCTTTTTGCGGTCTTTGACAATTTTTAAGTTATATTTTGTGTGTTTGTTTGCGTTTGTTGACAAAATTCTATATTTAGATTGCCTGTACTGCACGAAAGAGAGAAGCAGCAACAACAACAAAAGAAGTGTTTATATTTGTAATTCCTATAAGCGCGTCTTTGCGTCTGTGGCCATTCAAAGGCGACAGGAAATCGTGCTGAAAATCTATTAAGTTAATAAAACCGCAGAGCACGTATGAATAAATGACTTATGGCTATGCATGAATGTTTGTACATATGTATATCTATATGTAAGTACGAGTATGTACATATATCTATCTTTGCCGGTATATGATTTGAATTGCACGAGTCGAATTGTTATGAAAGTCACTTGCTTTGTAATGTTTAATTGAGTTGACTTTAAAGTTGAAAACTTATGAACTATAATTGAGTTTAATTAAAAGGAAAACACTGAAACCAATGAGTTTGGGATTTCTGTAATTCCAAGAGCAATTCCTAGCAATTTGCATGCAATTTTAATAAATGACATTTGAATACCTTTCACTGTGCGAGCGGGTTAGTTGAGCAAAAAGTTATGCAGCACTTATCAAGAAACATCAATATTAATTATCATTTAGTGGCGGCAATGTGGTTGCTGTGGCCTACAATGTGCGACTCTATCCAAGAATTCGCCATCGATTTCAACAACACAACATTTCAATCTGATGAATATTTTGCAGAAAGATCACAACTTTTTTGTTTACAAGGTCCAATTGCCTCAATACTTGAAGGCAAACGATCACCCAACTTGTTATCGTGCAATACAGGGTTGCCACATACCTAAAATAATCCCTAATCCCTTGCAATGGCGCACACAGGATTTAATTTTAAGTTTTGCGTACAACTTTTGAACCGAATATCATGCGAAACCAGATTTGGTACCAGTAATTCTTGTTTTGGGGGTTTGAACCCCAATCTCCCCACCCCCTGTGTGCGCCACTGATCTCTGAGTATTGGTTATAGTGAAAAAATAATCCATATCAACTCAGAACCTCATCTTTATGAAAGTGCCCAATCGTTTACATGTAAACGAATCAAAAGCATTGAATTTCAAATAATTTCTGTAAGCAATTTGTGCTGTTAACTATTTTCAATAATTACTTAATCCAATTTAGTTTTAATTACGATTAAACGCAGAAAATCGTTTACACAGAGCATTCGTTCTACATTAAAAAACAAAAAACAAAAACAACTTACACATCTCGCAGTTCCGTTGGTAGACAGACAGACACCTTTTTCCAAATTAGTTTTGGACACTTTGCAGGCATTTTATGTTTTTGTTTTTGTGCTGCAGCCTTTTCAGCAGTTTGCGTGCATTCAGTCCGGTGGCTTTAATTTTCACATGCTCCAGTTTGTGTTCGGAACGCCCCAAAGCGTCCACTTAGCACCATTTGAATTGTGGTTCTGTTGTGTATTTTTGTTGTTTTTATTGTATTAACATTTTTTGTTGCCTATGACTTTTGTTTGTTGTGGCTTTTGGTCGGTTGTAGTTTTTCGTCGTTTCGATAGCCGATTAATTTGTATTTCTCAATTATGGGTTAATTACTTTACAACAACAAAAACATGACTACACACTTGATTGCTAATCGTTAAACGCTTAACGATTGCACCGTTAGTTCACCATTTGTCTGGTTCTCATTGCGCGGTCTAACGCTGTTCTTGTTTTTGTTGTTGTTGTTGTTGTTGTTGCAGTTGTGATTGTTGTCGCTGTTGCCGTTGTTTGACTTTAGTTTGGTTTTTGCTTCTTCGCTGTTTGTTGTTGTTATTCCAGGCGGTGGCACATTTGCCATTACGTATTTGCGCAGCCTGACGCGGCATTTATTAAATCTAACGTCAATATTTATTAGAAACTTTTCGCCGCCCCGCCACACCACCCGTCGCTGCACTGCCCAGCGGCATCGCTCGACTATTAACTCATATTTGTATTTATGCCAAACGAGTTTTTGCGCCGCTGTGCGTTGTGCGTTTTTTGCCGCCAGTGTGCCAGTTGTGCGCCTATTTGCTTCTCATCGCGGTGAATTCCAAGCAACACAATGAAAACACCAAACCACAACACCGAGAACTGCCTCAACGATTTCCTTCCAATCCAATCCCATTCAATCGCAGGCAAAATCGTGTTTTCTGCCGCAAATCGGCCGGCCACGATTGAAATGAGCATAACGCCGCGCATGCGCCTAACCATAATATTTACATACTTGGTTTTTTATTGACAAATGCAATATTTACCGCGGGCCCGACTGGAAGGAATGTCCACCTCATTCCATTCAAATCTCCATCGCCTGCTGCCGCCACCAAGCCAAACCAAACACCAAGTCGAGCTCCCTTCACAGCCGCTCCAAACAAGTTTACTGTTGCTAGTTTTGTTGCTGCCGCTGCGATTATCCGATTACGTGAGTTGTCACATTGTGAGCGACGAGTTTATGAATGGTTTGGTTGGCGGCGGGGCACGGAATGAGGGTGACGTACGCTCTGTCCGAAGTCAGTGCAGTGTTTCGTTATCTCTTTATGCGCACTTGTGACCAGCTGAAATTCCAGCCAATAACTCGAATACATACATACATGATTAACTATGTTTTCGTTGGCATTTATTTTTAATTAACTGAAATGTGCTATTAATTTAAATAGTTGATGGACAGCTACTTATGGCAAACGATAAACGGATTTGCGCTACATGAGGTTTTCGTTGAGTAGAGTTGAATGTTGAATGAAATATATGACAAATAGATATTTGTATTTAATATATATTCGATGTATTGTATGTTGGTACAAAATCATGGCCATAAATATATAAGTAAGTATACGTTACGTATACAGGGGCGGGGGTATTATTTCAGTCGTGCTTACAGGGTGCAGGACAACGTCATCTACTCCGATAGTAAAACAGCCATTAAAGTACTAATCTCATATGAGATAACCTCAGGGTTAGTGTTGGAATGCATAGAGGCATTAAATGTACTGGCAAAAAAAAGCAGATCAAAATCCTTTCGGTTCCAGCACACAGAAGAATTGACCGAAACGAGGAGTCGGGCGCCTTGCTAGAACTGCGGCAGCCGCGACCCCCCTGGGATCGGAGCCCTTCATTGGACTGGGCAAAAGCGCCATAGCAGAGTCACTAAGACTTCAGGAGAGAACCAGAAATTCAGAACACTGGTCTAACGCCTCAGGTCTTAGGCAATCGAAAATCTTTATTAAGGGTTATAACTCCAGATGGAGTGAAGAATGCCTTAGACTGGGTAAAATCCAGCTTAGACGTGTTACCGGTATTTTAACTGGGCACTGCAGATTGAGGAAACAACATACAATCGGGCTAGGGTCGGTTAGCATCTGTAGACTCTGCAGAGGAGACTCCTGAGCACATCATACTGCACTGCGAAGCGGCATGTCGCTGCGGGATGCGCTACCTGGGCCAATTCTGGCTTAGAGAAGAGAACATCAAGCACATAAACCCTCGCGAGTTACTAAGCTTCATTAGGTCGGTAGGTCTAGGGGATGTTCTCTAACAGCTTGAAGGGGGCATAATAGATCACTTCTTGTGTCAGTGCAACAAACCCCATCAAATTTTGTTATATTCTATGTATACAGTGGCGGATGCAGGGGGGTTTTGGGGGTTGGAACCTCCCCCCTGAAATATTAGGCTCGACTTTAAAAATACATACAAACTAAAAGGAATTTTATAAATATTAAAGAATTACTTTTTGAAATACCCCCCGAAATATTTTTCTGAATCCGCCCCTGTATGTATACGTTAGTTAGATATTGGCAACTTTTAACTCCTCTGCCCCCAAAAAATCGCACAAAATGTGATTGCTTGCAGCCTTGATTTCCAGTCTTAAGTTAGGAATTGTAGGTCGAATGTTTGAAAAGCCAAATTAACACTAAAAAGACCCCGCAAGTATTCCATTCCTACAAAGACTACATATTACATCCGCTGATATCTCGAAAAGTACACATCGGATTTGGCTAATTGTACTTATAGAACCCAAATTGTAGAACTAATTGTAGAACCCCATAAAAAAATTAATGTCATCAAAGCAAAAGGTGATAGAAATACTAAAGAAAATACAGATATTTAAAAATGAAAAACCGTCAAAATGGCCGCAATGGTCTTCTAGTGTTGAGAGTTAATAGTGTTATTACTCGCAAGAAAGCACAGGCTGGGTTCATATAAGATTCCGGAACATGAACTAAAATCTATGAAGTTTTACATATCAGCCCAGAGCAGTCTTCATTGTCGTTTGTATGAAGTTTCAGTGCAAGTCAGTAGAAGTTAGCAAAGTATATAGAAGTCAATCTCGCTGATCCAGAATTACTGCCATTGCTTGAAGTCATCATAATTTTTGGCCCAACGCTACTGGTTGAACCCTGATCTCTCTCAATTTATTGACCCAGCATTGCCAATCTCAAGCAATTTACTTTCATCTTTTGATATCCAAGCCATCTGCGTTCTTTTCAACTATGGTTCCCAAAATTTGTTGGTCTTACTTTGCTTTTCATCAATGGTTCAGTTATAAAAGCTTGATGCTTACTTGGGTGCCGGGATACGTAGACATTTTGGGGTGTAGTGGGTTTTGAGATTTGCATAGTAGTGGGTTTTGAGATTTGCATTTATTGGCCCTGAGCCTGTTCTGCCTCTCCCGGGTAATTTTCTATTGGGAAATCACATGAAAAAGGTAGACATATCTGAGAGTGTGCTGTGTCCTGCCTATGGAAACAATGATGAGACGGCGTACAGCTTTTTGTGTGACTAAGGCACAAATCAGGTTTGAGACATTTGGCGTTGATGTGTTGAGAAGCGAGCAACTTAGCTCCTTGACACCGCAGGAAAAAATCGGATTTCTCCGATGACGAACATAAGTCACTAATTAAGTTTATGATCGCGCTGGGGTTAGATGAGAGAGAGAGAGACGTTCTCTTTCCGTGTTAACATTAGATAAAAGACCAGTGACGGATTCAAGGGGGTTTTGGGCGTTGGAACCCCCCGAAATATTAGGATCGATTTTAAAACTATATACAAATTAAAACGCATTTTATGAATATTAAAGAATTACTTTTTGAAACCCCCCAAATATTTTTCTGAATCCACCCCTGTAGAAGACAATGTGCTACTCTGAGAAATAGCCACGACGTGATCCATAGTTTTTATTGTTTCCTCACAACAGTTAATCTCCTGCATGTAATTTTATATTTCAAGCTATAATTTGTCACATGATCGGTGATTACTTCCCTCAAGCTAAGAAGTGAGCTTCATTTGAGGTTAAAGTCTTCTAAAAGATCTAAGGTATTTCTAGAATCCCCGTATTCAAAGCTCCGAGGCCACTGTATGCTCAATCAAGTGCACTACTTTTAGATATGAATGAAATGAAATGAATGAATGAGTTTAGTTTATTGATTGTCTGAGTGCAAAGAGTGATGTTATTTTTAGCGTCAATAACTAGAAATTCAGAAAAAGTTTTACGAGTTGCAAGCGATTGCTTAATTCAATTAGAATTATTCATAATGACGCACATTATGCGTGACCATCGTGTTAGCGCAAATTGTAGAACAATTAAGTATTTACTTAAAAAACGTGTTGATTGCGCTTAATGCCACTTGAGATACCCAGAAGTTTGTATCTATCAGATATGTGCGCAGTCTATGTGTTCATAGACAATGCGGACAGGGGCTACAAGTCAGCTGCGGAGGTCACTGTACCACAAAGCGGCACAGTGAGTGGCGTGAAGTGTTGCCGCAATTTTCGAGCCTCACTGCCGTTTGGGCAATGTTGTGCATAATTGCAGAAAAGGTAACTGAAAGTGCGAGTAATTGCAAAACAGCCTTAATAGGTAAACAAATAATTTGTTGCTGTTGCCTTTTTAAAGTAAAAGCGCAACAGCAGCAACACAACAATTCAATCAGCGGCGGCAAATGCGTAACAGCGACTAATTAAAATAGCCTCCACTATAACTACGGCTATAATATTTACTACTTTTACTGCAGTCTATGGCAATTATTTTCATTTACTACTAAACAAAAAAAAACCTGCTACTATTACGGCGGTACTTTTTGTTTGTTGTTGTTTTATTGGTGCTTGTGCCACCAGCACCGCCGGCTGGCAAAATCGAGCGCGACCGTAGTGAATTTAGCATTAAATAACGCCAGTTGGTGGAATGGTTGTGTTGTTGGTTGTGATTGTTATTGTATGATGATGAAGTCGCTGCCATGTACTCATATTGGCGATTGTCATCAAGATGTTGCCGCTATTGTTGCTGGCGATGTAATGTTGAGCCAGTCAGCTAGTTGCTTTTACCGCTGTGGCTGATGTGGTTGGCGTTGACTGCAATCGTCTATAATAGCAAGCAAGCAACAACAATGTAACAATGGCCACAGCGTGCGACACAGCAACAGCGCCTACAGCATCAGTCGCATGCAACAGTTGCTTGCTTGGCAAAAGTTAAACGAACGCGCTGAACTCATTTCCAAAGTCAAGTTTACCACAAACCAAACGACGACCGAACAACACAAGAAGCAAACAAATTTCAAACAAAAACAAAAACAAATTGCATTTTTCTTGTTGCAATTTTCCATGGTGTAGTTGTAGTTGTTGCCTGTCTTCCATTCATAACCGCGGAAGTGAAAAGCGCAACGCAGTGTTACCACTTTTATTGTGGTTTGAAGTGGCTGATAATGTTGTTGTTTGTTGTTGTTGTTGTTGCTGTTGCAAGTAATGCGATACTTTGCGCTGTCAAGTTGTGCGAACGTCACTTTTTTCGCTTTAAAATAATTTTAATTTTTTACAGCGTAAATGCTGAGCGTCGGCGATATTATCAGTTTTTCATACAATGATGTAATTTCAGGCATTTACAAATAGCTATGTGCGTGCGTGGGGGCCGCGCATTACTCATACGCCGCGTTGGGTGCGCTTGTCGGTGTGGAATTTTGCGTGTTTTATTGCTCAATGTGTGAGCAATGCATTATTGCTGCACTGTCAGCGGGCGCAGCAGCTCTGGAATCAGCTGGTATTAAGACATTTACGAGTGGCGCGTAATTGAAATGCACAAAATTATAAGGAAATACATAGTGCAAATTGTAATTATTTCAAAATTATATCTTTGCATTTATGGCGTGAAAGTGCAATCGTACACATTTTTGCAGACAAAAGATTTGCTTTAAGGAAATTGTTTAATAGAGAAAGTCGTTGCGAATGTAATAATGAACAATACATGTTGACCTGGTCTTTGCTGAGTTTTTATAGCTTTTCAAAGACGCGAGTTTGATGCAAGCAAATATTTAATTGCATTGTTTTCATATCGATCTGTTATGAGGATTTTTACTAGTCAGTGAGATGGAATTTATGTTGGAGAATCCATCGTAAGCTATGACCTTTACCTGATTTTTGGCTTCTTCGTAAGAAGTGAAATGAAGGCCTTGAGTTATGGACCACAACAAGTGGTAGTTGGAAGCAGCATAGTCTGGTCAATACGATAGATGAGATAGGACATCTCGTTGAAGCCCCTGCAAAGTTTCCTTGCCCGGTTTTTCAACATGTGGCCGAACTTTGTCGTGCAGAGAGATGAACGTTTCCCACAAATTATGTTTTTTTGACACAAAGGTTGAAAAGTTTTAGTTTTACACTTCAGTGAAATGACACAATATTAAGTTTCAGATCCGATGCGATTTAATTCTAGTTACGCCATCTTTTGTAAGTCCCTCAAAACTTAGTTATAGCTCCAACAAAATTTTACCAGAGCAGGTTCTAGTCCTTAGTAAACCGGCATGCTGATGGGTATCCATCTGTATTATTTGAAGCAGAGACCTAAAATAATTATTATCCATATTTTTGGGAATAAATTAATTGCCCTAATTTAAGAAATTTCTGTAATTATTGCTTTATAATAATTATTCCCAATAAGAAATTTTTTACGTCGCCTATAACTATTATCATGTAATAAATATTTTTGAGTTGCATAATAACTCTTATAAGTAACAAGTATATTTTGTCGTTGTCGATAATTATTATTTTAGGATTTTTGATTTTTACATTGCTTTATAACTTTTATTTATGATTTTTTTAATTTACGTTAACGATAACTATTATTTTGAGAAATTTTTTTTTACGTTAAAGTTATGAACTTTTATTTATGATTTTTTTTTTCATTTACGTTGCCGATAACTATTATTTTGAAAAGAAAATTTTTACGTTGAATTACCACAGTTTGGATATGAATTAATTTTTAATTGTTTTAAATTGACAAACGCAAATTAACTGCAGAAACCTAATTTCCACCAACAACTAAACAATTAAAAATCAATGAATACTCAAAATGTGGTAAGGCAACTTAAAAAAAAAATTCTTTCATAAAAGTTATGAAGCAACGTAAAAAAAATGTCTCAAAATAATAGTTATCGGCAACGTAAATAAAAAAAATCATATATAAAAGTTATGAAGCAATGTAAACAAAAAAGTTCCAAAATAATAATTATCGAGAACGAAAAAAAAATTTGTTTCTCATAACAGTTATTACGCAACGTAAAAATTAATTGTCGCAAATAATAATTATAATCAACAAATAAAATTTATGTTGCGTTGTAATAGTTACATTGCAATTATTTTCTTAAAAAACTTATAATAGTTAAATCCCTGATTTGAAGATTTCAAACTGAAATTTATAGATCTATAATTTGTTCAGTATATTTTCCTACTGTAAATTGAATGTGAAAAAATTACTCGTAATAAAACCATAAATATTTGTGTTTCTAATTTTTAAGTTTGATTTTTGTCTTTTCAGGCTTTGACTATATTTAAAATTGCATCAGCTACACTCTTAATTCGAATTAATAAGGTAAAGAAAAAGTTTGTTTTTTAATGAAAATTGCCTGCTTACATTTCATTGCACGTTCAACACCCTTTCATTATTTACTTTGTGGCCCATTATGGCGAAAATATTTACGTAGTGCAGTGTTGTTGCATTGCAGTTGCCTATTGTCTTGAACACTTTCGTTGCATTCCTCAGCAATGCGCAATAGTGTATTTTTTCTTGAGTTATTGTTAAATTTTTTGCAATTCTTCTACCTTTGTCTATACCATTTCAACGGCTATTAAAAATAATTTCACGCTTGATTTTGTGTACTATTGAGGTATGCAACAAAACCACTCAACACTTTGTATGGCATTGTGATGTTTTTATTTATTTTGTTTAATTTAATTACTGCGTAACGCAATAAAAAGTGGGAGAAGTAAAAAATAAACAAAGAAATGCGTTTTTGGCGCTTTTATTAGCTAAATTTTTTCTACTCCTACTACTAAACATAAAAAAGTTAAGTAATGTTAACAAAACGATACATTATGAAAGAAAAACAACAACCATCACAGGGCCATAAAACTGTGTATACACGCACTGGTTCGCGCCCACGCTCGACGTTCGATGCTCGACGTTCGATGCTACTCTCGGCGGCAATTTGCGGCCGACAATTTGAGCGATTATCTTTTGCGTTGTTGTTACTGTTTTGGCACGCCAGACGTTTTTTGTATTTCAGTCAATAACACGTGAAATAAATTATTAAAGTTTAACTACTTTTTGTAATAAACTGTCAGCTACAGGTGGCAACACTATAAAAAAGTGCTGTCCGAAAATTGATGACCACAACTTGTTTGGGGTAAAACCAGGTAATTTATTTCGCATAAGCGTAAAATATGATTTATAATTTTTGTGCGTTAAAATGGTTTTAAAACTTGATTTAAGCTTGAATTGCCTGTTTGTTCTCACTAGCTGAGAAGGCTCACTTCCATTTACTTAATTACTCAACTGGCTATAACAACTCAGTACCGTTTTACGGCCTGTCGCAAAAGATCTCTTCAGACGTCTCTGCTGTGCTCGCGCCTTCTCCAGTGGATCACATCAAGAGATGATAGGGCGTCGGTCTACCGGAGACACGTTCTCCCTCGTTGCTGTCGACTTCCAACTACCGCGTCGAACAACTTTTTCGACGGAGCTTCATCGTCCATACGAAAGAGATGGTCCAGAGAGCGTAGCCACTGGATGTTGATTCGCTGCGCTACGTCCATGTCTTTAAACAGCCCATACACCTCATTGTTGGTTGGTATCCGATAGTCGTCGCCAATATGAATAGGGACGAAGATTTTGCGAAGCTTCTTCCTCTCAAGAGCCGCTTTGTCGTTACGCGACAGTGTCCATGCTTCTGCGCTATTAAGAAAAACGGGCAGAAAAAGCGTCTTATAGAATGCAAGTTTTGTTGATCGAGAGAGGTCTCTGCTACTCGATTGCCTACCGGTAATGGCAAGTCGGACGCAATGGGCATTCAACATTTTTAAACTTAAATATTCAACAGCATATCTCAGAATGTATGGCTTGGGTGCCATAGCTTTCCTTTAATAAGGATTTAAATCCCATTTAAGGCCGAATGCCCTCAAGCGGTGATGTCCAGTATATATATGGACGGATCCAAGTTGCTTGGCGTGGTGGACTGTGGTATTTACTCGGAAAAATTCAATCTCAATTTGAAGCTTCGGCTCTCAGATCACTGTAGCGTCTCCCAGGCTGAGGTCACAGTAATCTGCGCAGCTTCTAATTGATTTAACTAAGGTAAGAGGGATATTGGCAAGAGATATCCTAATACTATCGGACAGTTAATTCGCTCTTAGGGCTCAGGATGCAGTTTTAACAACATCAAGCAGTGTCTGACGGAGGGAGACTGTCCGGCAGCTTCATATTCATCTATGCTGGATTCCGGGACATAGTGGGAATTGTAGAGCGAACAAGCTCGTTCGGCAGGGTACAACTTAATACTTAGGCTACTCAAGACATAAGAACGCTTAGTATCTCTTTTTTAAGCTGTAAGTTATGTACTCATACAAGCGTCATACAAGAAACCAGCCTAAGATGAGCTGAAGGCAACCTTAAACTTTCGCCGTTCTAGAGAACTGTTCTCACTAAAAAGAGACCAGATGAAAACCATAATTGGCACAACACATTTCACTTTCCATGCACTTGTTTTGCTTTATCTAGAAGACGCCAACTTGTTTTTCAACAATCAAGGGGCTCTAGCCGATAGGACTATTCACAGTCTTCCAGACTTCGTAAGGAGCTGAAACTACATAATTCTATGAGTGAGCGGACTTAACCTCGATTGATTGTGGTACCACAGTGGGCCTTTGTGGCCTAAGTGGACTTCACAGTCTTCACCGTCTACTCGGCTTCGTAAGGAGCTCAAACTGGTTCAAAGAGTGAGCGGACTTAACCTCGATTGATTGTGGTACCACAGTGGACCTTTATGGTCTAAGTGGTCAGTCTTACTTATCTCAAGCAAAATCATATAAATAAAATATTAAAAATATTGTTTCAAAACATTGTATCTCTATTTCGTAACATGGTTGAATTAAAGAAACGTTGATTTTTCCGGGCATTCTAGTGTTAAATATTTACAGCCACACTCACTTAAACTCACGTCCGCCGCTACTAATTCCGTTCTATTAATTTATTCACAATTTCATAAAATTTCAATGCATTGTACAGTTTTATGACACCTAAATGATTTATGTGACCACTGTAAAAAACAACAACAACAATAGAAAAACATGCAATCGAATTGATTTATGGCATTTCGCACAGATTTCGCCCCTTTTAAGCGCACACGTTGCTTTTGAGGTGCCTTTGTCCGATTGTATAATGGAATAATGGAATTTTTCGTGAAAAATACAAAAGTCAAATAAATAGGAATGAAACCAAAACGAAACGAAGAAGAAAACTGGCTGCACTTGAGACAACATTTATGTGCGCTAATTTTTATTGTATCGTATAAACTTATTACTTTTCCGTTTATTTATTTAGTTATATCGTTCTTGTCATTTATGACACAGCCGACAGTCGGACAGGCGCGCGTACATAGCGCTATCAGAGTTTACAATTGAAAAATTACAAGAAGAAGAAGAAAACACGCTTAGAAGTGGGAAGAAATTAAACGATAGCAGCGGGTGTCCGCTATCAGCGGCTGCGCTCATTCGTGGCGCGGCTAGAGACAAGTTTGAACAATGTTCATGAAAGTCAACAGTCGAGCTATGCTCGTATATCAAAGCTGCAGTTGGCGGTTAGATAAGCCGTTAAAACGTGCCGCCAGATACACGAACGGGGCCACTTTTGTTGGAGGAAAAATTTGATTGCGTCGCGCTGTGGGGATGGGGTTTAAAAAGTGTTGCTGGTGTTTAACTAAGCACGTGAAATGTATCTTAAGCCTTCATGAACTATTAATGAAACATATGTGTTCCATATGCAATGTTTGCTTTCTGCAGATAGTAAAAATTTGATGTGGAAGACATGCGAGGCTGGTCTGAAAAGTTTACAGCCTAACAAAGATACAAAACAGTTTTTAGTCAAATTAATTCTTCTTTTTCTACATAGTCTTTTTGTTAATCTACACATTTCTCCCATATTTTTAAGCCGCCTAAATAAAGCTTTAGAAATGTCCATTCGAACACGTTTTTGGTCTAACGTGAGCAAACGTGGCTCCCAGCAAGGACTGCTTTCTTATGTCCAAACCTTGATTTAACAAGTAACAACTAAATTCTTTGGACATATTCATAGCCTCTGCTATCTCTCTCACTTTAATTTGTTGGCGAATTTTAGCGATTTAATGATCAGTGGTTGCAGTTTTTGGTCAATCCAAACGTTCACTGTCTAAATTAAACAATAATTAAAATTGGTAAATAATGCTGCACAGTTCCCGTCCAACTCATCTCAAATTTGCTTAGGCGTATTGATTTTCAAAAACAAATTATTGAAAATCACAAAAACACATATCGTCTCACTCAAACCATTGTCAAACACAACTCCACATTCAAAATGGTTGACATTTTTTTCAATACTTATGTTTCAATAGAGGTGCAAACAGATTCCCTACCATTCATTGTGGGGAGTGCTGCCATCTTCATGTTGAGGTCCGAAACTTTTCAGATCACCCACTTATGTTACACTAGCAGAGCCCGGCAGTTTTGTACTCAAATCAAAAGTCAATGAGCCCAATAAATCACGTTTTTCTTGATCCCGTTAGATTTTTTGAAAAAAAAATAATATTATTTTCATTGCTTTTACCATTACTGAAAAAATATTAAATTATGTTTCCTCATAAAAACTTTTAGCCCATTGTTTGCTTTGCAGATTTTGCTTTTGAAAAAATTAAAAACTACGCGTTTCTCAAATTATTTCTCATTTGGAGCACTTTCACAGATTTCGAAGTCAACTGGCCGATTAATAAATCGTTTTGAATACTTTTATACCATTGCTGACCACATCAAATTTTGGTTTTGGAAAAAAGGAAAAACACGTGTCAAATTATTTTTCATTTAAAATGCTTTCAATATGTTTGAAGTCGAAAAAACCCCATTAAATCATGTTTCTCTATACAAACCTTTAACCCGCGGCTTAATCCATTAAACTTTAATTTTCGAAAAAATCGAATTAAATAAAATCTAGATTTTGAAATTAATTTAAAAAAATTTAGTTAAAATTAATTAACATTAAAAGTTTGATTTTCGAAAAACTGAAAAAACACGTGTCAAATTATTTTACATTTAGAGCACTTTAGTTTATGTATTTCACAGTTTCTCCATTCAAACTCTTAACCCATCGTTGACCACGTCAGATTTTGATTTCGAAAAAATTAAAAGTCCGTGTTGAATTATTTTTTAATTGAACTGATTTTAGTTACTAAATTTAAAGTAAAAAAACATTAAAGCTGGTTTTTCCATACAAACTTTTAACCCATCGTTGACCACGTCAGATTTTGATTTCGAAGAAATAAAAAGCACGTATCTAATTATTTCTCGTTTGAAGTACTTTTACTAAGTTTGAAGTAAAAAAAACCCATTAAATCATGTTTCTCCATACAATCGTTTAACCCTTGGTTTACCCCGTTAAATTTCGATTTTCCAAAAAATGAAAAACACGTGTCTAATTATTTTTTATTTTAAGTGTTTTCATAAATTTTGAAGTCAATAGCCTTTCTGAATATGAAGCTTAACCCATTGTTGATTTCGTTAAATTTCGATTTTGGAAAAACTGAAAATGAAGTTTTGAATTGTTTTTGATTTGAAGTATTTGTAGCTTCAGCGGTTTGGTTTGGGCGATGATGAATCAGTCAGTCAGTCAATCAGTCAGTCAGAACACACATTTATTTGTATATACTATCGATTAGTGGTAAAAGAGTTTAGTAGCTCTTAGAGAGAACAAGTTGAATGCGTGAAGTCATTAATGCTCGGAATTTCCTCAATTTTTGCCATTATTTATTTATTTATTTATTATTATTAAATACAATATCCTTAAGCTACAAGATAATAAGATATCTTAAATTTTACAAGAAAAAAGAAACTAGAAACTTTAAAAAGAAATTTGGCGAAGTTTTTCTTAATCTACAATATTGGTTCCACATAAAGAAATTTTTTTAAATTTTGATCAAACTTAGAAAAATTTGTTTTAAAGCATTTTTGCCTTGAATTTAAAATATTGAATATATTTGTAATTACCAACAACTCAAAAGAATTTATAAAATAAGAAAATCAAATGTTGTTCAAACCAACCAAATCATCGAAGGCGCACAGTTTCTTTCGACAACAAATATTCGTCAAAAATCGTTTGGTATTCGGCATTGTTGTCGAGCGCAGATAATTGTTGGCATAATTTGTATTATTTGTGCAAAATACCACATTACAAATGGCAAAATACCACATTACAAATGGCCTCCAAACGCAGTGCGGCGCGTTTCTATTGCATGCAATTACCGCAAAACTAGCAACATTAACAATAGCCAACAACAAAAACAAACACGTTTTCTATACATAGACATTCGAGTCTATCAATTTATGTATGAATGCAAGCATGTAAATATGTATGAATTATGTACAAACAACAGTGAGAGTCGAAAATTGTAAATATTGAGGCGCGGGTGGCTGTCCGTACAAATGTTAGACTGACTTACTGCCTGTCTGTCTGTCTGTCTGCCAGCCTGACAGACAGATTGTTTGTTAGATGGGCTTGCTGGCATTGCTTTGCGAGTTGTTATGGTTGCATTTGACTGGCTTGGAGGCGCTTTGAGTGCAACGACGATCGGTGTGTATGGATTTTCAGTTGCGCTCTTCAGTTTTGCATTCGTAATGAGCGCATTACAACAATGCCAATGCAGCGACTCACATTGATTTGCTTTGTTTTGCGACGACAGGACCTTGTCAACGGCGGAGTTTTTCGATTTTTACGATTGTTTTTTTTTTTGAATTTAAGAATTGTTTTGTGCATTGTGTCTAAATGTGTCGAAAACCTTTTGAGTAAATCAAATATTTTAAAATTTAAAATTTAAATACAAAAACACATTGTATGAAAACTGAAAATCACAAAAACAAAATATAATTAAGAAAAATTACAAAAAGAAAATAAATAAATTGCGCAATGCATTTCTCCAATAAATAAGTTGAAATAATGCTTGAAAATATAGTCGCTCATAAAATTTGACAGTTTATTACTTTTGTCCACTTTTGTCTACAAAAAACAGTATTAATGAGTGGTTTTTAATGCAATGGATGACAGCGTATTGAGTTCTGTTGAATAATATGTCATGTCACGTATCGCTTTCGACTTATAACTCAACGTATGTAAATTTTTACTCAAAGTCGCAAAATGTTGACTGTGAAATGATGCTCAGATGCCTACACCACAATGAAATGTAATGCGTAATTTAGAGAAAATAGCAACTTTTTTTAAAGAAAGATGCCTGCTAATGTTTCGATACTACGGGAGTTTGTCCAAAAACTTACATTTCAAAGTTTTCAGTATCATGTTTTATATAAGAAGCAAGAAAATTTGTTGTTGGTCCACAAAATTGGGTTGGGCGATGATGAATCAGTCAGTCAGTCAGGATAAACCATTATATATATAAGTATATATATAATAATTCGACTTGTTTCTTCATGAGCCCATAACTTAAGACGCTAAGGTGACCTATTTTCAGGTCTCCTCTTAGAGGTTAGCGACTTAACTTGAAGTGAATTTATGTCCAAAAGTCTATTTATATTGTTTCTAATTTTAATTCTTGCTCGTTACAACACAGTCGTTCAAAGTTTATGAAAAAGATGATTCAATGGTTGTTTGCGGAGAAATAAATCAACAGATTTCGCAACTAGGAAAACGACCGCAACTGACTCTGACTCTTGATTAAAATTTGCATACGAGTGCATAACTGCACAGCAACAAGAAGAATCCAGAACCAAACAAATTGAAAAACAACAACACAACTAAAGTGCAGAAATTGACAAAAGTGCAAGTACCGTTGCACCGACAGTCACATCGCGGTTCCCTACGTCTCCGAACTGCAACAGCAAAATAAATAAATCAACAAAAAAAAAGCACATTTCATGCCAGCCGGCCAATTCTGCTTGTATCTGATTGTGTGGGAAATAAAGGTCAAGTTTAAGTGCCATTCAAACGGTGCAACAGCGCTATGAACTGCATCAACAATAACAACAATAATAAAGACAACAACACAATGACTGTTGTGGTGGAGATCAATTGAGAAAAAGTAAAGTGAGACGTGCAACGAACGATAGCATTCCACCCACAATGAATGCTGCACTAAATGAATGAATGAATGAGTAAATGATGGATGGATGCATGGATGGATGGATGGTTGGTTTAGAGAGTTGAACGGTTGTCTGTTTGTGTTGGTTTGCCGGGTGGCCGGCGCTCACCCAAAGCGATCTTCGTTACAAACTCCCACAAGTGCCACAAACTAGGCGTCGCCGACATTAAGGGGGTGAAGGTGATTGGCCCAACCCATAACTTGGCCTACAGCACCTACTACGCAGTGCTCCGCCCTCACCCGTTCACTCGTTATTGCTTCCAGTACGCATTCGTTCATTCATAGAATGGATGCTCACCCCTGAACTCTCCTCATGGCAATAATAAAATGTGTAATCATCGGCTCCATAGACTCACATACTTACACACCTACACGCCTACATACAAGTTATGAGTAACCGATTGTGGGTGTTAATTTATACACATTGTGCGCATTTGTCATTGTTTTTCTGATCTTTTCTGCTATATTTAATTTTGCATATAAATGATTTTTTGCTTTCTTGTGGTTGTTTATAAGTTTCTTTGCTAAAATAAAACGTTTTCCCAACAATCATACATTCCAGAAAAACCATAAAAAGATTGGAAATAAACATCGTACGAGTCAAGGCATTGTTTAAATGTAAATCTTTAGTTAATTGAAATATTTGCGGTCTATGAACTAGAAAATGTTGATTACAAAATAAATTATAACAAATTATACAGTGGCCGTGGCTTTGTAGTGAGTAAGCATCATGGGTTTAAATATTGACTCAAACAATATCGAAATAATTGCATTTTAAGACATAAAATTTCGAACTTCCAATAAGACTTTTGAATTCTTTTTGAATAGCTAAATTTGTGTTAAAAGTTTGAGTTTAAGTTACTTAAGTTCGATTGATTTAAGCCCATTAAAATCTATATACATATAATTGTTTGTACTGACTGACTAACTGACATTCATTATCTCACAGCCCAAAGCGCTGAAGCTACAAACTTGAAATTTGAACTCTAGGTACGCTTTAGAAAATGAATCTCCGCTAAGATGGGAGTTTTTGAATATCGGGGCCTAAAGGGGCTAAGCATGGGTAAAGATGTTGTATGAAAAAACGATACGGTGAAAATAAGTAAAACTGAAATAAACAAGAATTCGACAAGAATTTTTATTTTTTCGAATTTTAAAATTTAACGAGGTCACTAATGAGCTAAGGTTCGTATACGCGAAGACTTCGAGAAAAAATTTACCGATGGGCCTATTGACTTTAATATTAGTGAAAATACTTGAAATAAGCAATAATTAAACAAGTGTTTTTATTATTGTAAAAATCAAAACTTAAAGAAGTAATCAAAGGGTTAAAAGTTTTTATGGAGAATTTGGTGAAAATACTTAAAATAAAAAATAATTCGACAAGTAATTTTATTTTTTCTAAAATCAAATTTAATGAAGTCAACAATGGGTTAAGGTTGGAGAAATATGATGGAGAAACAAGATTTTGCTGGGCTTTTTGTCTTCAAACTAGGTGAAAGTACTTAAAATGTGTGTGTTCAAGTACTTAAAATCATAATCTGAGGATTTGAACGACGGGTTAAGAGTTTGTTTACAGTAACACATGATTTAATGGGCCTTTTGACTTGAAAATTGGTGAAAGCACCTGAAATCGAAAATATTTAGACAGATGTTTTTCATTTCATTGAAAATCTTAATCTGATGGGGCACCATCAGAGAAACATGATTTAATAAGGTTTTTGATTTCAAACTTAGTAAAACCACTTCAAAAGAGAAATAATTCGACACAAGTTTTTCAAAGTTTTTTTTTTCGAAAATCAAAATCTGACGGGGTCAACCATGGGTTAACATTTTGTATGGGAAAACATGATTTAATGGGACTATTGACTTTAAATATGGGGAATGCATTTTAAAAAAGAAATAATTAGACAAGTATTTTTTCATTAAAATCAGTGTCAAAAAAGGGTTAGGTTAGATTGGAGTGGCAGCCTTCTATGTGCAAAGCTTACATAAGCACAACTTATGGCTCATTGTGATACTAACAAAAAAGGTTGGAGTGAATTTCAAAATCAAAAATAATTCAACGCATGTTTTTCAGTGCTTGAAAATCAACATCAAACGAGGTAAAAGTTTGTTAGAAGTATATGCGAATAAACATAAGTTGACATCAGATAAAATCTTTGGTAAAGATTATTTCAATGAAATCATAAAATTCGTACGTGCAAAGCCGCCGGGTTCTGCTAGTATTTTATAGGCATATATTAGCATTTAAAAATAACTACAGACATATACTTATATATGTGTATACGTTATCAACATTCTGATTTCTGTGGTTTTTACTGTTTTACTGATAGTCAACAAGCAATGTTTGAAATTAAATATCGTTCTGAAAAGCCCGCGATAAATCTGCTCCACATTTGCATACAACAATTTAACTCACTTTCCTTACATACATTCATACATATGCATGTTTCATAGATCTGTGTGGGTGAATTTTCATAAGTCGGCGCCGGTACAGAGTGCGATAATTCGGCTGATAAGTCCCATAGTTGCTCACTAACCAGATGCGGGCCAACGAGTTGTCATTATCAGAACAAATAACGAGCGGAAATGACAGTAACAGATAAGCACAGAAAGATGTGACAGATAAGCACAAAATTGTATTGGAAAGTGTTGTAGTGTTATTAAGCTAAATTAAATGCTTTAGTTATTAAATAGAATTAAATAGAAATAAATATTCATTTTGCTATTCAAAAGGGCGAGCAAAATTAATAATGTGGTATTGAATGCTTTCAAATTAAATAAAATTGTTAGAAAAAGTTCTAGTATCGACTATCACAGAGTTTAATGCGCTCTTGAGATACTAGAATTCAGTCTTAATACCAGTTTTGTTTTACCAATTTGGGATATAACATCTCATCTTTAATTTGTATTATTGTTGTATTATTTGTATTCGATGTGAATACCCCTATAGAAATTTGATTTATGTAACTAGCAGGTTTGCCATTTCCCTCTTAAAGAGCACTCACTCTTCTGTTTTAGGGTTGGTTTAGTCATATTTGAAAACATATCCCTTAGAGTTTTAGCGGCTTTCTATACTATGGTTAGTCTTTTCCTGTTGTCTTGTTTACTTAATTCGGAGCATTTCATAAATAATATAATAATAAAGTAGAACATGTAATTGATGTGTTTACATAACCATTTAATTTTAAAGCATTACATTTTAAATATTATTTGTTCTTTTGTTCCTAAAATGCGTAACGCCATTCTGATAGAATATATTTTGATTTATTTTTAAGGCCGCTTTGTACCAACAGTGAAGCAAATACCGTGAGTCATATTACAATCTTTTGCTGCATGATTTAAAAATTTGTTGCGCTTACTTTGTAGAATTCAAGAAATAGTCAACTATAAAAAACAACCACTTGAAACCAAGAACTTCAATTCGCTCACTCACTCTCTCTCACGCATAGTTCCCCTCTTTACTCAAGAACCCAAACAAACGCCGTAAAAGAAACGTCAAAATCGGGCCTTCATTTCGTTAAGTGATCGCTCAATGCCACCACATCGCCTACAATTGGCAAGGCGCTCACTATATTCGAATTACCAATTTGCCATCAACTATTTACCATTAACAGCAAAACAACGCGGCAACACTTTACACCTTACAAAGCGAACGGCAATATTTTGTTGTTTGTTTACGTTTTTGCAAAAACAAAATATGGGCCAAGGATCTGCGCTCACCGCAGCCGGCTACGCAAAAATTCAGTCGGCATCAAATGAATGTGGTTGTGTGATTGTTTTTTTTGTTTTGTTTTGTTTAATTGATGATAAATACTACACATACGCAGAGTATTTTTGCAGCTTGTAATTTGCTTTGTGCTGATGGGCGCTGAGCTATTATTCAGTCGTTTAGTGCAATGTCGCTGTGTGGTTTCAAATTTGGCAATTTATGAAACGATTATCTGAAAGAATGAGTTAACCTTCAGCTAACCGCTACTTACACTTGTTGTACCCTGAAGTGTTGGCATTCAACAATTTATAGAATGTTTGTCGTCAGTTGTTAAAAAGAGTGAACTTTTTTTTTTAATAGAACAGTATGTTTTTGTTGCTTTTGTTATCAATGTTAGCCATTTGTAATGAGCAGCGTTGACAGTAGCGCAGCCACATCTCGAAAAATGTTGGCTTCAACTGGAATTGATTAGTGCTCGGCCACTGGACCGATTCGATGGTGGGCTGTAGGCCAACGCAATGTTGACCTCTTAATTGCAATGTTCAATTAGTCGACGACGGCCAACCTACGCCCCGAAACGATGCGCAGAATGTCAGCTAATTTATGCAAAAGACACAAACGCTACGTTGGTTTGCATTTGTAAGAATATTTGCTTGCATCAGTGGCGTATCCAGGATTTCATGAAGGGGGGATATTGGAAGAATTATTCAACATATTTTTATACTTTTTTCAACATGGTTTACGCTTTTTTTCAACAATTTTTTACGCCTTAAGCTTTGCGTTTATTTGTTTTAATTGCTTTTTTCTCAAAGCAAAATCACATACATGAAATTATATAAAAACCTAATTTTTGTAATTAATAGTATAATACAAAATAAAATCAAGCCTTCGTTGCTTAGTACACATTTTATCGATCACTTTTTCTGCCGTTCATCATGTGTACTGCCAACATTGCTAATATGGCGTTCAAACTGACTCATTTAAACTAGTTTAACCCTTTCGCTACAGGTTTTTACTGGGGAAAGATAAAATTTTAAATTTTACGTCTTAAACTTCTATGTGGTTATATTACCAACATTCCATAAACAAATTTTTAATTTTTATACTCGGATCCTGTATTTTAGAGTTTTTTTCTATAAGAGCAACCACATCGTTGTGGCTGTAATAATTACGAAAACATTAAATTTTGTACGCATAACGAAAATTTGAATATTTTTCATTTATTTCAGACAAAATTAAAAAATAAATGTATCTAAATTGAAAGAAAACGTCAAATCAAAAACGTTCTCTAATTTTTTCTGCTTCTTCTTCCTCTATTATGTGAAGATATACTATTAAAAAAACGTGTATACTTCTCTTCTTTAAACTTTAATACTCAGTTTATTAATTTCGTATTTTTCCTAAAACTTCAAGGTCTTTAGAATGACAAACAAAAAAATCTATTCTTGCAACCATAGAGGATGCAGACGTCCACAAAGTAGCATGTTGCCATATGACAACAAAATAGCGAAAGGGTTAAGACTAGCTCAATGAGGTTCAATTTGACAGCTGTTTATTTACAAACAACAAATAAATATTTTTGTGAACTGAAGTGCTGCGAGCATGATTCGAGCGAAATATTGGCGCATATTTCACAATCCACGGCAAAATACTCACCTTCGTCCAAATATTAGACGCCTTGTATTCAGATGCCATAAAAAGGCGATGAATGGAATGAAAAAAGTGCGAGCAAAACAATTTTTTTCATTCATTCCAAATTTTTCAAATTTTCAATTTTTCTTTGGTTTTGTTTTGATGAAAAGACAGTTGAATTTTAAGGAATGTGTTTCATACATGAATAGTTGTGTTTCATTGGTAAAAAAGCTTTTTCATAGAAGGCTTTCGGATACAACCCTGCGCTAAACTCGTCTCAAAACATGTTAAATGGTTTAACACGTTTAATTTAAAACAACAATTGCATGTGAATAAACAGGTTTTCGAACTGGTTTTTTCATTTAACTTGTTTAAGCACATTAAACACGTTTAAGTCGTCAGTTTGGACGCCATATAAACCATTCAGGCGTTCCTTGATTGAAATAAAAAAAAACAACAAATTAAAAAAAATGTTTTATTTTTATATCACACCCTTATTAAGTACCTGTCCAATGCTGTTCCGAAGATAAGTTTTCAGGCGTTTCAGTGTTGAAAATGATCGCTCTGATGTTGCTGTAGATACCGGCAGAGTAGCTAAAATGCTGAGCAATTTGTGCAAGTTAGAAAAAGTAGAGTTACACAACAGCCAGACCAATTTTTCGTTCTGTCGGTGGCAGAACTGCTCGCCAAGAACGTAACGGTTGTTATCAAGAATGAACCTCGTTAACACCAACAAGAGATATATGAAAAAAGTGGGTTTAGTGACAACTGCTCTGTTCGTCCTATGAAAAGGACACACTAAGTAAACAATTGCTGGGTTTTCGCCGAAGATGCCCCTTTGAGCACTTCTCATCATAACCAGGATATGTTGGTGAAAAAAATTACCTGAAGTTAAGCGAAAAAATAATCGCTTTTGATCCCAGCTGGAATCAAAACAAAAAGTACAAGCGGCGAATTTTTCTTGAAGACTAAGATTTGAGTTTAGTAAAGCTAAAGATTTTGCGTAGAGCAACGTTACCGAAAGGAAAATCTTCATGCTGACTTCTTATCTCAATACAGCCAATTTACCAAACCTTGTCTGAAAATCATAGCCGACCAAGGGGGGATCTACCCCCCTATTCCCCCCCCCCCCCTGAATACGCCACTGGCTTGCATGTATGTATGTATGTATGTGTATGTGTGTGTGTGCGTAAGTGCTGTTACTGAATTTGAGTATTTGTTTCTTTGTCATTGCTACTTGTCGAATGCAGATATCGCTGTGAGCGCCAGCGAATGCCGCCGTGACAGCAATTAAGCGTCGTATGACACATGCAGCCTTATGTATGTACATATGTATAATGGAATTGTCTACATACTAAATGTATATGTTCATAATTGTATTATACTTACACATATGTATCTACATACATACTGGCTGCCTGTTCAATGACTGTCACTCACCTCTGACCGACCGGCATCGCATCGAAGACTGCTCGCCATCGCCGCCTCCCACCGCAAACCTAGTTTCCACGTTATGGTTGCACGCGACCGCCCGCCATTGTCCGAACACTGTTAAGGGGCATTCGACTTCAGAATTAAAACAAAATGTTTTGTTTTTTTTTTTTCGAAAAGAGTGCTATTTTTAGTTCCAGAGATTTGAAGGGGACAACAAAACTTTTCAAACGTGTTTTTCAAATGGAATTTTTTCAAAACTGCGACCCCAATATCTTAAAAAACTATATAATTGTTTGTTCTGACTGACTGATTCATGATTGTCCAGCTAAAGCAACAAAAATTTAATTTGAATTTTAGGTTCAGTTTAGAAAATGAACTCTCACTATGACAGGACTTTCTAAAATTCAAAATCTAAAGGGCCAAAAATTAGGTTCGCGTGTTGTATTAATTTCAAAGTTGGTAAAAATACTTGAATTAAAAACACATAGTTCAACATGTGTTCTTCGGTTTTTTTAATTAAAAAATACGTCAAAATCTGATAGGGGCAGTAAACCCATGAAAAAACATAAACTAATGAACCTATTGACTTCAAACGTGTTGAAATTTGGACCTGTGTAGAAAAGTTTATATCATTTCAAGTTTATTAAGTCTATGGTGTACAAGACCTTACAGACTAAGAAAAAATAAACGGATAAATAAATACAATGGCTTAAAACTAGTTAACCCTTTCGCTATTTTGTTGCCATATGGCAACATGCTACTTTTTGGACGTCTGCATCCTTTATGCTTGCAAGAATACATTTTTTTTTTGGTCTTTAGAATAGTTTGAAGTTTTAGGAAAAATACGAAATTAATAAACTGAATATTTAAGTTTAAAGAAGAGAAGTATACATAGTTTTTTATGGTATATTTTGACATAGTAAAGGAAGAAGAAGCAGAAAAAATTAGAGAACTTTTTAAATTGACGTTTTCTTTCAATTTAGATACTTTTTTTTAATTTTGGCTGAAGTAAATGAAGAAATATTCAAATTTTCGTTATGCGTAAAAAGTTGTATGTTTGAGTAATTATTACAGCCACAACGAAGTGGTTGCTCTCATAGAAAAACACTCTAAAATACAGGGTCCGAGTATAAAAATTAAAAAATTTCTTATGGAATGTTGCTAATATAACCACATACATAGAAGCCTAAGACGTAAAATTTAAAATTTTAACTTTTCCCACTAAAAACCTGTAGCGAAAGGGTTAATAACACTTTAAAGAAAATTCTTAAATTGAGCCCGACTTGAAGAAAAGTCTATAAAATGAGTAGAGTTAAGTAAGTTGAGGTCTAAAAGCGCCCTATTGATTGGTCCAAAATATACAGGGCCACCCCAGCGATTTAGCTGGGACATGAAAGTTTACTAATCTGAGCAATTCCGGGCCATCAATGACTCCAGAGACAATATCATATATGAAGACAAGAGCCGATATTCTCCTAGGAAATACTAACTTTTTAAATCAAACCTTTTTTAAATCAAAATCCAACAAAGGTCATCAATGGGTTAAGAGTTTGTGAAGAAAGATGATTCAATGGGCCTATTGGCTTCAAATTTGAAGAAAACTCTTCTAATGAGAAACATTTGGACTGATAATTGGTCAACAAAGGGTTAAGAGCAACGTGATTTATTGGGCTTATTGAATTAACCCTTTAGGGACAGAGTTTAATTTCGAAAATCAAAATACTCTTGGTAGAAATGTTTCCATGCTATGAAAGTTGGGACTAGAAAATTATGTTGGATGCTCTTAAATTTTGAAATCTTCCTTTCTCCGGGGAATAAATACCTCGTGTAGGTCAAAAGATCTGAGCAATTGTTTTGGGGGGCCTTAAAAACTTGCTGGGACTTATTATCCCAGTAGTACCGAAAGACTTAAAACTTGGAGAAAGTTTCAAAATTTAGAAATAATTCAACGCATATTTTTCAGTGTTCGAAAATCAACATCCCAAAAACATTAAAAATAATAATAAAAAATTCATAAAAATTGCCAAGAATGTAAATTTTTCAAATTTAAAAAAAATTGTACTATATAGAATCTCCCCCTTAACAAAGCACACCTCGAACCGGCAACTGAAACCATTTTGTTTTTAAGCAATGTGCTGCACTTTATGGCACTGATTCGAAATGCTACGGAAAATGGAAAACACAATCCGGAAAAAGTCTTAAAAATAGTGCATGATTCAGTGCCGCAACTAAATACCCGTAATTAGCGTACAAAACGATTGTCTGAATTGGCCGACAAGTAAGCGCCGCGCTCACATTAGTTGGCTGCAGTAGCAATCGGACTAAGCTTGTTCTATTCTATTCGAATCGGGTTTGGTTTGGTTCGGTCGGTTCAGTTCTGTTGTGTGGCGTCAGCGTCATTTAAGTCTGACACGGACAATTGAATGGCGACATGATTTAACGTGCATCGAGCATTTGACGTCAGCGCGTCACGTTCCATACTCAGACTTGTCGCAAATCACAGTGCAATATTTTGACAGCTGTCAAATGATAAAATTCGCAAAAGTTTGCAATTGGCAACGTGCCTGATAACGTTGAAGCACAAATCATTTCATAACTAAGTACTCGAAATGGGCGAATGTTTTAATGGTATTTTTCGAGGTACTCAAGCAAAAACTTCAGCCGGAGAATAATGGGTACAAAGTCATTTACATAGCTTCTACAATATTGCCAGAACAATTGAGCAGATTTTGAAAACTCAAATGCGAAAACGCTCTCTAACTCTGAGTGGCTTTGTTTTAGAAAAAACCCTTTCCGAAAAACAGTGATTCTAACTAAAGATTCTTTCGATACTCACTTTGCTATAGATTTAAACAAAATTAAAACGAATATATCGTTTTCAAAGACTAAAATAACGTCAAAATATTCTAGAAATCAACTGGAGATAGTTCAAAAGGTATAAAAGATCAATATATAAGACACGACTTTGAATTGTCTTCGCATGTTTATAATTCTCCTAACGATTAATTTCCAAATTTCAATCTCTTTAGTAACACTTTTCATATGTATCTGATTCGATGTATGTGGATATGTTGTACAAGTTGAAAAACCTGATCATTACAGATTTTGAATCATTTTCGCAGGTTCTCATTTTGATTGTCATAGCAACTCGTTTTCATATAGTTTCTAATAAAGATTCGCATTCCATGGTTGAAGTGCCGTTTTACAACACTAAGTCAACTTTTTTCAGAAATCAACTATAAAAATGTTATATGAGTTAAGAATTCCCTATAGATGTCAAAACTTTGAGTCATTGTCGCTTATTTTCATTAAGTTTGTCATAACGACTCATCACTGAAATTTGGCTACTCTTCAACAACTTTTGTCAGATGCATCTGATTCCATAAAGATATTTTTTATAAGTTAACATTTTTTTACGAGGACTTTACTTTGAATCATCATTGTTGATATTTGGCTTTTAACGACTCATCAGTAAAAAATTCTTTTCAGATGTATTTGATTCTTGTGCACATTTCCCACTTCGGCGATGACAACGCTTCCTAGATGTTTTCCTTTCATTGGAGATACGGTTTTAGTACTTCTGAATCACTTCGCTTATTCAATTAGTCAAAACATCTCGTTACCAAAACTAGGTCTGTTCCTTTTTAAGTGCCACATCAGGCGATGACGGGGTTTTTGCTTAATTTATTTCTTTTGTTGACAAACCACTAAGTGTGTAGTTATTTTTTCTAAATATTAACAAAGTTTGATGGGAGATCTTTTTTGGAAAAACTAAGTATGCTCTCCTTCTACCCAGTATGCTCTCCTTCTAAGCACACAATCCACTAAGATCGAAAGTCTAAGTGGAATCTCCTCTTACTCAGACATTTTTTACTCATTGTAATTGGATTCCTTCTAAGCTGACAGTCCACTAAGATGGCCGCTATCCGCAAAGTAAAGACCGGTCTATAGCAAAGACCGGTCTATTAGGTTGTTCCTACATGAAGTAAAATGGCTTCAGCGCTCGTTTTTCTCTCCCCCGCAGGGAAAAACCACAAAGGAATCGATAACGAAATGACGCACAAGCGCTACTTGCGCTAAGGATACGGGACGGATATAGGTCACTCTTAGATCATTAAGCTGAATTTACAAACCCCGAGTGGATCACAAAGGTGTCACAACTGACGGAATGTTTACCGACGGCTCACTTGGTCTAAGATCATTGGACTGAATTTACCAACCCCGGTTGTGTCACAAAGGTTTTCCACGGAAATTCCTAGCAAGTACAACTGGCGGAATTTTCGCCGACGGCTCACTCGGTCTCTCTAAAATCATTGGGCTGAATTTACAAGCCCGGTTGTGTCACACATGTTTTCCACAGAAATTTCTAGCCGAATTTTTACCGATGGCTCCAAATTGGGTAATAAGGGTCTGTAGCTGTGGTCTCTTTTATGGTTATGAATTTGCTCACCAGCGCACCTATCTGATCGTTGTAGTGTTTATCAAGCGTAAACCCTGGAGATGCTGTTGTCGTTTGAGTGGCCAGTTGCCAGAGTGGTCAGTTTGCCATTTCCAGTATCTAGAGTTTCTAAGATACTGGAACCCACTTAATTACTCGCTGAGGCAATCTCACACCTCTTCGCCACTGGGCGCTTTGTACTGTATGGCTCTGATTGACTTATTAGCGTCCCGAGAGTTTACGATAGGGACACATGTCCACATGTGCATCACTAGTAGCTGGAAAGCTGATGAGCTTGCTAGAAATAATACTACACTGTTGGATATAGTTGAACCAATAGGCGCACTGTAGGCGTCTGTCTAGTTGAGTGTCAAGCGGTCATACATATTTTCATTTGGAAAAGAGTCTCTAGGCGTTGGAACGCTCATGTAAGATTTCCAGGGAAACTATAGCTAAATCATAGGAAAACCAAACAGTTTCTGGACCTGGGGCGCTATAGTATAGCCTCAACAGTAGCATTCCCAACTAATTGGAAGTTTACAACTAATTGGAAGGTTCGCTCAATGGCTGGGACCCACTTCAATGAACATTGCCGTAGCTTTGGTTCGGTTCTATGCTTATCAAATGGCGCCCCTCATCCAGTGATGTCTGCAGAGGCTGTGAAGATGAAGAAGAAGTGCCACTGTCCGGCTCTGCAGGAACGCCGACTCCCTACCCTGGGGTCAAGAGTTCTAGTGGACATGGCTTACGCGGCAAAAGTTTAAATTTTGATTCTGTTCTTCTTTATCAGCCGCCGTGGCTCAGTTGGTTAGTGCGTTGGACCGCGAGTCGAAGGCAGCGACCCAGGTTCAAATGCTGCCTGTAATAACACCTAAACAAAAAATAACGGGAAAACTCGTTTTCTCTTTCGGTGGTTGTCCTCTCAGCTGGAAATGGCAAACCTCTGAGAGTAAAAATTGCTTATGAAAGAGCTCCCAACCTGCCGTTCGGAACCGGCATAAAACTGTAGGTCCCTTCCACCCGCGTACAAATTCACACGCACAACACGGGTGGTTGCGGGAAGCTAGGCTTTAGTCTCGCGTAAGCGGCCTGTCGTGCCAGTCAATTATTATTATTATTTCTTCTTTATCAAGACGTCGAATTGGTTTGCTCTGGATTTAGACTAATTAGCTTTAGCTCCAGAACCAGTTAAGACGGTACTCACTATGGGCCAATTTGGCCTTCGAGTGGAAGTGCGGTCTCTTTGCTGCACTCACCCTTCCCTACCTAATCTACCTTTCTTTCGGTGGAGGAAGGAGAAGATGTTTCATGTATGTACCTTATGTACCACTGTCTTCCTTTGACTCGGGCAGACTTTGTCACTTTTTCTAGTAGATCTGGATATCTTAACCCATTAAAGCCGGGTACCAGTTCCGCCCATACGATTTTGATAGAAATTACCCAAAATGATCAGAAACAAAATTTCAGCTTTCTATCTCTGCATTTTGCTGAGATATTCATTGGGAATTTTTTACCCATTAGGCAGCAATGGTAGCTTTTTTCCATACTTTTTGAAGTGATCAGCTAAACACGTGAACAAAAGTTGTATTGTTTACAGGTGAGTTAGGAGGCAGATTTTTGTGAAGTTCTAAGGCCACTACGTTTCGCCACATTTTCCACCTCCGGAAAATTCACAATTTTCGGAGTCTGGTAACTCTAGCTAGATGGCGGAATTTTAGGGTGACCTCCACTAGACTAAGGTAGTTCCATCTTTACGAAAACCATCCCAATCAATGATTTTGAGATATCTCTAGTACGAACTTTTCTGTGATTTTTTAAAAAAGTCAATTTTCATGGGTAAATTTTTACCCATTAGACAGCAATGGGTTAAACTGCAGACATCAACGGCATCGCTCGCTTTATAAGTGAGACACAATAGCTTCTCTCTTTCATCTGGTGGAAAAGGAGTGCATAGCTATAGGTTCCCGCTTTCTACTTGGTGGTAGGACAAGGTGCCCAGCTTGGGCCAGGTGAGCTCTCTCAAACACCAACCCTAACTAAAAATAACCTAAGTGTGGTCTGTAGCATCGTATTCAGAAAATTTGACTTGACTACTTCTCAAATTATAATTAGACAATCTATTTTTGGCTCTATGGTCATAAACCATCCAAATCCACATTGCTATCTGCGTAATGTTTCTACCGTATCACATTGTTATGGTTGGATTGCAATACATTGTGTTTTGGTATTTATGGCAATATTTATGGCTACCGCAGTTATTGTCACTCGGTTTTATTAACATTATTATGATATGTATTTGTTGTTGTTGCTCATGTTTATGGGCTTCGGTTTATTTCGCCGGTTCTACTGCATTCTATCATTCGAATGAACCAATTCGACACCGCATTAAGTTACCTGAAAAAGGCCCGTCGCTGCGTTGCGGTGCGTAGGCCGGCCAACTGGTTATCGGCGTACTTTCCCATTGTGACCGCTCAAGTGTTGCCGCAGTTGTTTACCAGCCAAACTATGGTACGAGTATTTTGCGTCCCCTCTCGTCTTCGTTGTGTTCAAGGGTTAATTAACGGCCGCTTTGAGTATCTATGCATCGGAATCACTTCGAAAAGCCGAAAAGGCAGCAGCGCCGTCTGCCGCCGACTCGTGAATAATATTAAGGTTAAGTGTAATTAATAAAGCAACGACCTTGTTGCATTCTGAGCGCATTTGTTGTTGGCTCCCGTATGCTTAGAATAAACCCTTGCCGACTCTATTCTTGTATCGATGGGTGAGCGATAAAGCTGTGTAACGTTGTAAAATCAAATATTTTAATTTTTTCCCTATAAAATGCTTTGTAATGTACTCGTAACTAGAAGAAACTCTTTTCGAAATCATTGTCATTAAAATTCTTTACTGGTTTCGTGTGTTGTTGGTTTCGTGCTGCTAACTAACAGTTGAAACTGCGCTCAAGGCGCGTTTGATTTGTATTTGAAAAATGTAAATTTTTTAGATTTTCTTCTTTTGTCGCTACGCAGAGAAAATCAAAACTGAAAGTGTACAACTGAGGTCTGTTTGTCGATGTGTGTGTGTGTGTGTGTGAATGGACCGTGTAATCTTGAGTGCTTTAAATTGTTATTTCAATTTTTCTGTTCGTTCTTTCTGTGTGGGAAATTGTTTATTGTTGCTGGAGACATTTAGAAGCTGTGCGACGGTTCAGTGTTCGATTGAACAACAAGAAACTGTGGCGGAAAGACTTAAAATATTAGAAGATTATCGTCGACTTATGCCATGCAGCTTTGAAAAGGGCTTAAAGCAGTTTAAAATTTTCGAATTGGAATGCAGTTGGTTGTGGTGCTTAAGCGGATAGTGTAACTCAGCAAAGGTTTCTTATTCTAAATGGAATTAGGCAAGAAATGTCAATCAATAAGCGTGAAATCGAGAAAAAAATTAACAATCTATGAAAAGAACTTTGAACTTTGTTAGGTCAACAAACCATAGTTAAGCGGATTAAGCAAAGAACTTTAAGATAGTTAGGCCATGTATGAAATAAATACTGCCAATCGAAAAATCTAAGGCGAAGGAGACTCTTCATATAGTGTGACGCATAAAAGCTTTCCCAGCTCAGCTTAATTTTTTCTCTTGTTTAAGACTTTTGCCAAGCCCAAAAGGACATGAACCGAGTGTATTCTAACATTTCATTGTACTTCACCCAAGTTTCTTTAGATATGTGCTCTGATTATCACTTTAGGTGAAGCCGTTCTTTTTTAACGCAGAAGAAGAAATATTCATAGATACTGTTTAACGGTTAGACTGGACTCTTTACCGATTACAAACCATCCTTCTTTCGGAGATTTGTTTAAGCGGACCACATACTGGTTACCTTTTTAATTATTAAATAATTAAATATTATATTTAATTAAACGGAGATTTGCTGTAATCATTGATCCTCCTGCTAATCTGTCTATCACTTGTTATCTTTAGTAGATTTCAGTGACTAATGGTCAATAACTCGTTGTCTTTTATGAATTCTCCCGGAATATACATCATTCTGCCAGCTTGAAGTGGACAGCCACACATTATGTGCGCTGTTGTCCCGTCATCTTTGAAGCTCAGTCTACAGGTTGCTCTTTTTACAAGGTTTAACTGTGCCAGGTGTCATCTGAAGTGATTGTGCCTCCCTATCAATTCAGTGAACCATCTGAGAGCTTTCTGATTTAGAAGATAAAGCCTTTAATAGCTGCCAGTAAAATAGTATTTAGGTCATAAAATGTCAGCTCTGGATTCAAACAGCCTTGGGGTCTTAATAGGTCGATGTCTGTTTGACAACTTAACCTATAGAATACTATGACAGTTTTTCAGTGACAACTTTTGGCAGTTCGAACTTCCATCAACGCTGCCTTAGTAAGGAGGAGTCACCTATTCTACTCGTACCAATCTCCCACCATTTCTACACTAATAGTACTCGTAATAGTTAGCAGTTGAAAAACGTTTGAGTGCTGTTTCTTCAATGATCGAAATCAGTAAATTTTAATGATTTAAAAACCAAGGTTCGACTAAAATTTAAATTGCCTTGAGTAGGAATTTTGGAAAGTAAATCTCTTACTTTTTTGTTTGTGGTACCCATTTGCTAATTGATATAAACAAATAAAGGTACAGGTATCTAGTCTATCTACTTATATAGTCTCTGGCGAAAATGCTGGGATGACGGACATTTCTTGCGACTGTCCTGCGTACGCTGAAAGCAGGTTTCAGATATTTGGCACTGATGTGCTGAGACACAACCATCTTTATTTCTGGGTACTAAAGCATCTACTCAGATTTCTATGGAAGATAAAACACAGTAAAAGGGAACCTCAAGTTCTGAATACCACTCATCAGAGACATTTTTGAAAATTTCAATTGTTCAGCCAGTGTTGATTAGCTATTAGTAGCCAAAGTACTGAAAGTTTTTTCTACCAAGATCATCTTTTAGAGTTTATTTAAGTAGTTAGTAGTTATTGCGTTAGTCTGTTAATCAGAGTGTAGAGACTCAATTGTTACCGAGTAAATAGGTTTGATTTTCCTTTAGGTATATATTCCTTCAGCAGATAATGATAAAACTCAGTAAGTGAAAAAATTGCCTGTGAAAACCATCTCAACTGAACATTTGAAAGCATAATAAAGCTGATTTCGATTTCGTTTACGTAAGAAGTCTCAATTGTGGGGGAAAATAATCGAAATTGTGAATGGCAAAGCCTTAGGGTAAGTTAGGTTAGGTTAGGCAGTCAGCTTGCCGATCGTTCGATTAATACACTTAGAAATCTTTGAGGCTCATTGTGGTGTCCGAAGAAAGAGCCCCTAGAACATAAACTAAACCGTAACCGTAATCTTGGACATTTGAGCGATTACCCGAAGCTTTGTTCCCAACAAACATAAAGTTTAGCCCTTTTAATTTTTGTTTTGTTTATTTTGCAACAATATTGGCACTCAGTTTTAGTACAAAGTCCCTTAACCCAAAGCCTTTTTGTAAAATCATAGACCGATTTGCATTTGAAAACCTAATAAGAATTCCATCTGCATAGGACCAGAGTTGCACATCAAAGGAACTTTTAATGATCATGATGGATGATCGATTGGCGGCAACGCAATAAAATGTTATGCTCCATTGCCACGAAATTGTAAAGTGACGCCTTATCGCCGACTTAGTTCACATCTACTCTGCGCATTTACGATCATTTGTCAGTTGCGGGGACCCTTCATTAAAACCGCGATTACAGTACGAATTGCATGGGGCAGCGCTTCCGATCGCCGTACACACTCGTTCGTACATAAGAACCTAATGTAATTATGCTGGCCACATAAAGAGGCGGCAAACGACAAGTGAGAAGTTGTGGCAGTCAGACAAGCCGGCAGGTAGTTCAGGTGGCCGGGACTGTTTTCAATTTGAACTACAACAAATAATAACATTACAGCTTCGTAATGGATTTCCGCGCCACTTGAAAGACGCGCATGATGTGAGCGACGGCGAGTGTTCATGGGCGAGTCGTCAAGCAGTTTGATCGGAGCCTCGCGAAGGGGCGTGCAAGTGGCATGAGTGAAGGAGGAGCGGCTGACGGAACGGATGACGCAGGTATGTGCGCCGGTGCACCGGTAATGTAATTACGATAACAACTCGAACAATCGGTGCAGTAGCACTTTGAATAGCAGCAACAACAACAGCAGGAATGACGAGTGCGGCAACCAACAGGAAAATAATAACAGGGAACACTTCCCGAGCTAAAAAGCGCCTCAAATTGGAATTCATTTGAAAGAGGGGAATGACAACAACAACAACCAAAACTACATCAATAATGTAGAACAACAATGTGCGTACGCGTCAACGGATGCCGGCTGAAACGGAAATGAAGCAAAGTTTTAATAAATGCCGCGAGGTGTTGCGGCTGCAAGGCGAACGCGAGTGCAATTGAAGTGACGTAAAGTGGGGAGCGCACATTGGGATAGGGTTGGCTACAGTAGCGTGGAATGGGTTAAAGTAGGGTTTGGCGATCACGCTGCAATTGTAAAATTACGAGAAAAACACAACAACTACGGTCGCATTTTCAATTACAACAAAGCCAACGATGACGCATTAGAATACGCCGAATAATAACAACAACAATGGCAATGAGCAATACAATGGCAAAATCATGCATATGCAGTGATTGAGCGCATGGACCGACACACAAACACACAGACGAACGTATGGACAGACAGCCAGCTTCAGCCAGCGCGCGTCTGAATCAGACTTTGCGCAGCGGAAATGTGTGCGCACAAAATTAATGAATGAAAAATATATTTTATATTTATGCATAGAAAAGTCGCCGCAATGCTAGTCAGCTAGCAATGTAAATTTTTAATATTTTCGCTGTTAAATAAGCATCGCAGGGTCGGTGTTGCTGGTGCTGCGGGCAATTGTTCATGTGCGGGCCGCGACACCGCAACAGGCCACCGCAACATAATCAGACCAAAACTAAAATCAAGCAGCGGTTCTTTTCGGCGGGCCGATTTTCATTTTATAGGCTTTGTTGTTGCATTGTTTGCTTGATTATATTGTTGTTGTTTCTCATAAAAGCACATACAGCACTTAAAACGTTTCAGTAGCACAGGCAGCAAACTTAGAATTTATGTGATTTTTTCATTACAATTCCAACTTTGTAGAACGTCGCTTTTGGTAAAAAGCAATTAAACCGCTTTAGAGTGGAGCATTAACTTTTGTGATATGTAAAAAACGTAAATAAATTCAAAATAACAGCAAAAATTTTAGCGCACCTCATGGACAGAGGACAGAGCGTGCAAGTCACTTGTGCATGTGGTATGGGTGGACTGTGGAACAAAAACGTGTTTATCAATTTAAATTAGTTTTTAAAAGAGAGACAAACGTTTTCTTGAAAGTTGTAAACAAAGCATTTTTTAATTACAATTTATGATAAAAAAGTTATAATGGCCAATGATTTGTTTAAATTTTTAATCCAAAATTTTTTAGGTGAAAAATCTGGATTGATAAATAGGTATTTGTAATTGACGAAATAAGGATTAGTGATTTCTTTGAATTAAACAATTGATGGTATCAATTAAAGATTGAATGTTAGTTAAGTTCAAAACAAAACAGCCAATGTTTAATTTGTATTTTTATCTACGAAATGTTGCTCAATGACTGACTCTATCAAATATTACACATCGAACAATGATTGAGCTTCAGTTACGTTCAAAACATAACAATCAATGTTTGATTTGTATTTTTTATCGAAAAAATATCGATCAATGACTGACTATCAAATCTTATACATCAACCATTGATTGAATTTCATGAATGTTCAAAACATAACAACCAATGTTTGATTTGTATTTTTCATCGACAAAATTTTGCTCAAAGGCTGAGGCAAATATATCGAAAAAGGATTCAATGTTGGCTAAGTTCAAAACAACACAATCAATGCTTGATTTGTATTTTTGATCCACAATAAATTTATAAATGATTTAATTTTAGTTGAGTTCAAAACATGACAACCAACGTTTTATTTGTATTTTTTAACGACAAAATATCGCTTAATGACTGATTTTTAGCAAAGTCAGACAGACAGGCAGGCAACAATCGGAACCATCAAGAAAGTTTCCACCAAAAATTCGTACCATTTCCAAACAGCTCTAACCCATCTTTAACAGCTTAGTGGACATCACGATAGTTAGTACAGTGGTGGCACTTTTAACAGGACACTATATATGAAAACATGAAAATTCGAATTCGAGAATTTTATATTATTAAAATTAGTGATTGAATGAATGATTGCACAATGCAATGAAGCACAGTTTGTTTTATTATTATAATCGGTGATTGAATGAATCATTGATCAAATTATATTTGATGAGTGATTGAATAAAATTTGATGATTGATTGATTGAATCAAATTTGATGATTGATCGATTTATATTCGAATCAAATTGAACTGATTTGATAGAAATACAGGTTTTAAATTTGATGATTGATTGATTGAATCAAATTTGATGATTGATCGAATTACTTATATTCGAATCAAATTGAACCGTATTCTTATTTGGATCGAGAAAAGAGTCATCAGTGATTGATTTTTGTTTTTACAGAGCATTGCGTTAGTTCCATAAAAAAATTAGGTTATGTTTCTTAACCATTAAGGTTTGAAATATATTTTTGATCCACAAAATTGCATTCACTGATTAATTTGTTATTTGTTATTGAATAAAAGGGTCCATTTAAGAACGGAAGATGGAAGACTAAAGCCCGATTTCACAGTAGTTGGTTAATCATCTGTTAACTTTGACTAAGAACCGATGGTTTAACCAAGCACTAAGTTAACCATCTGTTATCTTTAACCAAAAACCGATGGTTAACCACTAATTTAATAGTTTTGGTTTTCACAGTGGCTGGTTATCTGAACAGATGATTTAGAAATTATATGTGTAAAGCGCTGTTTTAAATTGGTAACACTGCTTGCATATTATTGGCATTGTTCTGTTAATTAAACATTTTTTTAAATTACCAAACTTCTTTAACTGGTGGAAAAAGAAAATACAATAATTTTTAAATTCTTCAATTTCATATTTTGTCACATTTCACAAATTGTGCACTCTGTCAAATCGGCTGATTTATTTCTTAGTTAACCGATGGCTTACTATTCAACATTGGTTGGTCAACAGTTGGTTAATCAGAGACTGTGGAATCGAAAGAGGGTAGTTAACCATCGGTTAACCAACCACTGTGACATCGGGCCTTAGTGTTTTGGCATTTAAATGACGTCATTGATATTCGAAACAGTTGCTGAGACATTCCTGTTGGAGAAACTACCACTGCTATCAGGTCACCCTGTATAAATTCTGTTTTATTAGTATTGACTTAGGAAGACTTATATTTTTTATTAACTTGTTTTTTCGATCGATAATATAGAGAACAATTTATTATATGTTTTTTTTTAATAGAAACCAAGTGTCCTGAAACAAACATTTTAAACAAAAACAATTTCAGGTTTCTCTTCTGTTGTCTCCTCGTTTTGCCTTTCGCTTTCGTATTTGAAAATATTTCGTTCACCGTTTACTTCTGTCAAACTCTTTTGGGTCCATTTAAACATTGTCACTCACATTTGCAACATTGATTTTGTCAAATTTTTTACGTTCTAGTCCCAGCCTGCATCTAGAAATCTAGAAAATTCAGTGCAGTGGCGGCTATTAGGAAATGTCTTCAATGTTCTGGTTGTTCTGACGAAAATGTCAATTTAGCCGCAATCGCTTCAAGTAATTCCATTTTTTCGACATCGTTACAATGGTTGTTTGTTTGTGTACTGCCTTTTGATATACCAATTTCAGGTCAACATTTTCTATTTCAGTTTTGTTTTTAGTGTTTTTGCTTGTTGCTACGTTTTATTTCGCTGGCACGTTTTGTAAATACACATTTTCATTCTTTGGTATTTTGTTGTAATTTGATATTTTATTGCGGTTTGTTGTGCTGGCGTGCCTTGTTGTTGTTGGCTGGCTGACATACAATAGTTGGTTGGTTGTTTGTTAGTTGTTGTTTTTACTGTTAGTTAGTTTACGAGTAAGCAAGTTTTCGTTTTTCATATTTTGTTGCTTAATGTTTTTCCACTGCCGACACCTGTGCTTGCACACTCGCACACACACACACACACACACACACACACACACACACACACACACACACACACACACACACATACACACATGCATGTATGTGTATTCATGTGGTGCGTGGTGAGCTTTTCATTTATTATTTACTTTCTTCGAGCCATATTTCAACTGGCATGTGAAATCTAGCACAAATTCTCGTAATTGCACTTTTGACATTTGATGGCATTTGCTTGTTATTTTGTTGTTTTTGCTTCTTGTATTATTAATATTTCTACATAAATGCTTGCAACAACAAACTGTCGAACGCTCAAGGGGCATAAACTGCTTTAACTGCAATTAGTGTGATTAGTGATAAGTGTTTTTTTTTTGTTGATTTGGCTTTATTTAATGATCGGCTACCAGAGCTTAGTGGTTGGTGTATTGAACCATACTTCACAGGGATCGTAGGTTTGAATCACGACTCTATGAACAGTCTTCCAAGTCCTTTGGTCCGCCACATGAAAATTTTTGTCATTGTTTTGTGGATTAACCTCTTTTGGGTACCTGACCACATAGCTATCACAGGTAACTCTGAGCTCGACGATTTGGCAAGACTGGCAACAGTTGTCGCGCTGATCTCTCACTTTGTCATCTCTCATCTCATTGGCTACGCTCTGGCGTCGCTTGAATGAATTTGAAGGAATATATTTTACCACACTATCGCATGAATAGGTCTGGCCAGACCTAAGTACATAAATACATATCGCACACGCACTACAAAAGTGACACAACTCAAAATTTTTCATTTTCGGGTTTATGTGTTAATACTGTGTACAATGCATAAATCTACCAATCAGCAAAAGCTCAGTATATTTTGTCGTTGTTAACTGTTACAAAAATACAGTTAGGTCTCTTTTCATGTCAGAAGTTTGATGCTATTTGATTGCTGCAGCTCAATGCAAAAGAGTCCTAACTCAAATTGTGTCACTTTTGACGAAATAAATTTTTGTTACAGTTAATTTTAAGCAAAATTCTGACAATTTTTGTATAAATTTTTAATTTTTTAAATTAATTATGAATTTTCAAAATTTTTCTCTCAACTTTTTAACTGTCATTTATAATTATTAAATTCAGAAAAAGTGGCATAGCTTGAAATAGTTCCGTAATTATTGAATTAAAATATTATCAAAATAGTCACAACTCAAAATTTTGGATTTTCTAGTGTAAAATAAAAAAAAATTCTTGGAACTTATCAAAAAGCATAATCTGTAAGGATTTTCTACTGAACGGTCTATTCGTTATTAAAAAAAAAATTTTATTTAGCTCAAAAACAGTTTTTTGCGTTTCCTGGAAAATCACAAATTTTGAGTTGTGTCACTTTTGTTGTGCGTGTGCGATATGTGCAATTCATATGCAATTTTTTGTATTATTCGTTATTTTTGTATCAAATGTGTGAATAAATCGTCATCTGGAACTAATCTATATTTTATTATTAAAAATACAAAAACGAAAGGCGGAAAGCATATTTTACTACACAAATATGGTTTTGATCAGTTATATGTTTTGATCAGAAAATCGGACAGGTCTGGCCAGACCTTTTCACGCGAAAACATGTGTGAAATGCAAAATCAATATAATTCTAAAACCTTATAAAATATTTTATTTTTTTTAAGCAGTTCAGTTGAAAATTGATTTGTTGGAGTTAACCTGAAATTTCAAGTACCTATTTGCATTTACAATATTTGCTATAAGAGTGGTGGATAGGCCAGGAAAAGATTAAAATCCTAAATACAGGCTTCACTCTACATCACCCAAATTTAGTTGGAATATTCGTCTTTCCCATGGTGTTGAAAGGAGCAATTGAGCCAAATCAGTGTTGTATCATTTATGAGTTTAGGTGGCATTTTTCAGGATAATGCTGTCACTGCAACTGCTTTAACAAACAATACATTGCCTCAGAAAATTAATATCGTATGCTCCATTAAGTTTAATGGGACTTACGGCAACTGTTTTCTCAGTCGACAAATGGAAGACCTCCGCGTCTTTTTAAATCCATATATTCGTAGCACCGGGTGGTCTCTTCATTTATAAACGTCACAGTCTTCCATATGTTTTGCGAGTCAGTTATTGAATTTTTTAATTCTTTTTAGCTTAATTTTATTATTAATTTTATTTTTTGTTTATTTTTGTGGTTTTTCGTTGGCATGGCTCGACATTTTTGCTAAATTGTGGTATTTTTCGTCATTAGGTAGCTGCTAAAATTAATTTCACATTAGCTCGCTGCGTGTTCGACTTAATGAGAGTCATTAACTTTTCACTGGCCAAATGTTTATATTGCGTTATTATTCTTGATAAAACTCGTTGTTTGTGCAATGCGATTGACGTTTCCAATAGGAGACTGACTGTAGCAAAAAAATCTATAAAGAGAAAGGAAGGAAAGTAAGAAATCAGATAAATACATTAGATTCATGCAATTTGAGGTTAATAAATATACAGTCGTGTCTGGGTATAGTGAACACCCTATATAGTGAACACCTCGATATAGTGAACACCCAAATTTTGACATGGAGCCTTTAAATCCTGAACAAAATATTGAAAGAAATTTCAAGCAAAAAGCAAAAAGTATATTTTGAGCAAATAAAACGAGTTTTTGGACAAAAATGTTAACCTTGATATAGTGAACAACCTCAATACTGTGAACAGGCCTTGCAATAATTAGTTCACTATATCCAGACACGACTGTATAAACCATACATTGGTTTGATAAAGTTGTTGAACGAAAATTAGCAGAAACTATTTGAACCTTTAAGTTTCCAATGTTTTGTTGACTGGTTTATTGGTTTTTGGGGGGTAAAAAAGCAATGTTTGTTCAAAGTGTTAAAGTCATGAATTTCGGAATAGGTTTAAAAGGTTTACAAAGGTATCGGAATCTTTTCAGAAAATGTTAACCCTTTCGCTATTTTGTTGCCATATGGCAACATGCTACTTTGTGGACGTCTGCGTCCTCTATGGTTGCAAGAATACATTTTTTGTTGGTCTTTAGAATAGTTTGAAGTTTTAGGAAAAATACGAAATTAATAAACTGAATATTTAAGTTTAAAGAAGAGAAGTATACACGTTTTTTTAATGGTATATCTTGACATAGTAAAGGAAGAAGAAGCAGAAAAAATTAGAGAACTTTTTAATTTGACGTTTTCTTTCAATTTAGATACTTTTTTTTATTTTTAGTTTTGGCTGAAGTAAATGAAGAAATATTCAATTTTTCGTTATGCGTAAAAAGTTTAATGTGTAAGTAATTATTACAGCCACAACGATGTGGTTGCTCTCATAGAAAAACACTCTAAAATACAGGGTCCGAGTATAAAAATTAAAAAATTTCTTATGGAATGTTGCTAATATAACCACATAGAAGCCTAAGACGTAAAATATAAAATTTTTACTTTCCCCAGTAAAAACCTGTAGCGAAAGGGTTAATCTGATTTGTACACATCAACTAGAAATCATCAAGTATTGGTATATCGGGCATATCTGAATCTGTCTAACGCTCAGCAAGTAGGAAAATACGTAAATATACATATATAAGGAAACATTTTTGAACTGACCCATTCACTGGATTCTCTTATAGACTATCAGGTTTCTAAAAATTCTTGGAGCGCTTGAGAAGCAGGCAGTGATTAAGTGGATGCAGCAATCTACATGGACCTTTTAACTGGTTCTGAAATGCCTTCATAACCTCAGGTCTGCGTATGGAATCAGGGTGAATTCGATGTGGCAAGAGAGCAGATGAATTTATTTATTTATTTATTTATTTTTTTGTTTATTTATTTTTTTATTTATCTATTTATTTATTGATTTGTTCAGTTTACCGATAGTAAATCTTACAGACTAATACAGAAAAATTCTAAGTTATAAACAACTTAATTGAATAGTTTAAAAAGATTTAATTTGAAGCCATTTTAAGGCAAATCAGCAGTTAGAAAATGTGTGCTTTTGTGGTCCAAGCACAGTAAGGGCTTTGATCAGTAATTCGGCAACCTTCATACACCCTGAAAACCCAAATATAGGCAATCTCGAGTGGCTTTAAAGAAGTTGTTAGGTTCCAGAAGTTTAGCCAAAAGGTTCTTAGTCTAAATCGAAACACAGTGACTTCGTATTGGGTTAGAAATCATGAAGTTATAAAGCAAAAAAGATGAACTAAGTAGTTTTGAAGAGGTAAAAAATGTACACTTCTGTGGTACAAACACGGAGTGAGTTAAGCACTTCGACGGTGAAAGGTTTGGTTGACAATTGAATAATTTCGAGACATCACAAAAAGTATATTGGGATTCCAACTCTAGGCAATCTCTAGTGGCTTAAAAGAAGTCTCTAGATAGTGAAGCCAAGAAAGTTCTTAGTCTAAATTGGAGAACTTTGAGGTAGCTGACTGCAGTAACTATGGGTCTTGAAACTTAAGAAGACACCTAAAACGGCACAACCTTGCTGGGAAAGTTATCTGTAAGATGAAAAGGCAGCTGTATACAGAATGTTCCAGATTCTGGCATTGGCGAGTAGAAGAAGACCATTGGGCATAAAAACCGATTGGAAATAATGTGTGATATGCTAATCGAAGGGAGGCCGATAATGTTAACGCTTGGATAGTACGAAAAAAGACCCCCTGGTGGTCATCTTCGTCCAATGCTCAGCAGAAGAAAAGATGGTTTTTTTGGTCGACAAAGCTGATAGCCTACGTTCGGGTAGCTAAAGACTAGCAGGAGGACAAAAAAAGACCCACAAGATGGTCGTTTTCACTCAATGTTCGGCAGCATAATAGGAGGTGATTTCAGCCGTTAAAAATCTTGACACTGGTTCATCCGTATCTACAAAAATTTCCACCTTCTGCAAATAAATGCCTAAGCGCTGCCGAAGAACTCAATCATCTAACCGAATCTAATAGACTTTCGTAAAACACCGAAAATTAATATTCGAAAATAAATATTAAAAAAATGTCTCCCGTACCTTTTGAGCCCATTACAAAATGTTTTGGATTCACTGAAAATACTGTGGGTCATGCGATAGCAACTTAATTATATTCTCTACTGCAAATAGTCCATAAATAATTAACTCACGCTATCAAAACACCCAACGGGTAATCAAAAAATAAATAAATAAACACTTATATATCTACACAAAGGGGGCACAAGGGAAAACGAATAAGAAATAATTTCTAAATTTTTTCATTTATTTACGCTCCCACCGTGATTAATTCCGTCGGAAGCCGCCTGCTCCATTGTTACTGAACATAATCCAAGAGCCGCCAACAATTTGATAGCATGTCAAAAGTTTCTCATCTAAAGTGAGAGTTTTGGCTTTGTTTTCGTTTTGACACCGCGGCGCAGTCGCACGATAACAGCCATGAAACGTCGACCCTCGTTCGACGCTCCAACTCCAACTTGAACTCAAACTCGAACGTAACACGCCGACACCACAAAGAAAGCGAAAAGTTACAAAGTGGTAGAAAATGAAAACAAAATTGATTTTTCCAAACAATTTGTACGAAAAGATCAATGAGATGCCAACATATCAAATGCCAACATATCACACAAATAAACACACATACATATATACATAGAAGAGCAGAGTAAAAGTAAAGCAAAATAAAAGTTCAAGACACAAAGCACACAAAAGCAACAAGCAATTAGTGATGAAAATTGGGAGGGGGAGAATGTTAAAAGCGGCGAGGCGTTATTGAAAGACGAGTCAGCCAGCCCAAAGGTAAACAAAACTAAGTGGAGCCAGCGGCCGCACAGAGAGCAATGCTCCACAAAGACCGACAGATGGCAAGCGCGAAAAAAGTGATGCGGCGGCTGGTGGATGATGATGTCGCTGGCGATGATGATCGAGTGGCAGTGTTGTTGTTGTTGTTGTTGGCATCAAGCCGAATATGCGCGCAAGTGGTGCAAAAGATTGAAAGATTGGCAAAAGTAAATCTCGCCCATAGCAACGACGGTCACAAAGCAACACTGGTCTCATAGAATCACTCATATTCGACTGCATTCGTGTACGAGTTCCTTTTGCTGGCAGCTGTGGAAGCACTCAATTGGTGGGTCATAAATACGTCAAGCGTGCCATCCAGATGCTTTGGTATTTTTGCTGAAGCTTCAACAATCTCGAAGCTAGTCAAATGTACAGAAATAGAAAAAATTGGTACATAAAAAATTTTAGTTGTTTTTTTAGTGGCCGTCTTTTATGCTTCGGTTTATCGTTTTGCTGTCTACTTATTTTGAGTCATGCTTATTGTCAGCGCGCTCTGTGGCACAGAAGAAGAAGAAAAAGTGGGTTTGTTAATTGCCTTAAACAGGTTGGCAAGACACTTTTTTGTGCAAGTTTACAAGTGAATTTTTTTTTGCTGTTAATTTCTTCTTTATATATTTTTATCATTGCAACGATTGTTATTGGTGTTTGTTCTATGTATGTGTGTGTGTGTTTGTGTGTTGGCTTAAACGAGGTCAACGGTAAGTAAAAGTGGTAAAGATAAATCGGTGCTGCACACTTCCAGTTTTATGTTGACCACATAAAATCTTTAAAGACTTGAAAAACTATTTAAAAATTTAATGGATTTGTTGAAGGGATTTATCTATTTCAGTTTTTATGAGAGTCATGCAAAAATTTTTTTATACGTTAAAAGTTTAGTTCAGATAGATATTTTTTATTTTTCTGTTCTTTATTTGAACTGGCAACACGAAGAAGATTGATTGATTAGAGAATTGTTTTAAAAGGAAAGCAACCTACATCGCTCGATTTAAATAATTATTGATAAGTAATTTAAACAAGTAAATTTCTTTATTAAAGTTAAAGTGCTAGCAGCGAGGATCGAGCGAGAGGATCGACTCATCATCAAGTTGTGCCTCTGATTTTTTAACAAAATTCCAGGTACTATCGCAAAGGATCCGGATGCAATGAAACTTATGCGCAGCCCATGTGATCTGACAGCAGTGGTGCATGCAAGGCAGTGGCACACTCAGGGGAGGAGGGGGGAAGTTTGGGGGTTCAAATCCCCCAAACACAAAAATTGCTGTTACAAAATATGGTTTCGAATGATATTCGGCTCAAAAGATTTACCGAAAACCCCTCCTCGTCAAAATGAAATCCTGTGTGCGCCACTGATGCAAGGTTTGCTTGTTGCAAATATTTTCGGTCACAAATATTGTTTTGATTGGTATTTGCCTCAAAAGTTGTGTGCAACATCCTACACCTCCATTCCCTTCACCCCCAAATGAAATCTTGTGTGCGCCACTGTCTGACAGTATTGTCTAACTTAACCTTTTCGAAGTAATCCTTAGCTTCTTGATAGTTAATTTTCTCTTAAACACGAGAAATGAAATCGTGAGCCTCTACTTATCGTTGTAACGGGTAATTGGTTATCAAAGACCCTAAAATTAGTTTTACCAAAGACGTATATCTCTTTGTTAACTACAAACTATTTCATATGTCTTAAACTAACAACAAATGTTGAGTTCCCACTTAGGCCTGTAAGACCCATTGTGATGCATTACTTAAGGTAAAATATTGAAAAAAACTATATAAAATTAATAAAATATTTAGATAAAATATTTAGATAAGATATATGTAAATATTGACGTTTCTTTTTCACTCCTCTTGTGAGCAAAGGGTCCCAACTGCTGCTAGTTCTCCTGTGTTTCGGGTCGTTCGCGACTTCTGCACCCTTGAGGGTTCGAGTCAAGCGCTATTCTTGTGTTGCTATTTGGTGGTTTTCTTAGCGTGTGGCCTATCTATCTCTTTATCTGTTTAACTAACACTAGACAAAGCCTCGGATATTTGATAACCAAATATGGACTAAGTGTAGACTAAAGAATGTCGGGTTCAATGCGAGGCCAACATCTTCTTGAACCCAGACCATGCCATCTCATAAAATTTCTTTGCGCAAAGTTTCTCTCCGCATGTTTACCGGAAAATGTAAATTTCTCTATGCAGTTCTACGAGCTGTGCCATAGAGCTGGGAAACTATCGATAGTTGGCCCATTCGATATTTTCCATAGTTTGAGTGAAAAATAAGTACATACAGCGGTATTGCCATGGCAGCACTGCCAGTATAGAATATTTTGATTTGCTGTCACATCACAAGAATCCCATAGTATCGATAGTGCCAAAAAACTATCGATAGTGGCGTCAAAATAAAACCATCGATACTATCGATAATACAGGTCAAGTCAAAGTATGCTCAGGCAGTTTGACCCTTAAAACGCAACGCCAAATTGTTTGATTCAAACATATTGGATAAGTCTGATCTGAATTATCTTCAGATTATTTGTCCGTAATAGATTTGGTCTTTGATCGTTGTTGAGGTTGCAACAAACAACTAAATGACTTCTTAATCTAGTAACTTAAAAAAATTTAATTAAACAATTTTTTTAAATTATTTAATTTAATTAAAATTTAGAATTAAAATTTAATTGAAAATTTAAAATTAAAATTTAATGTAAATTTAACTAAAGGCCAGTTTAGCTAAACGCGAACCAAACATATTATTAATTTAATTTCATTTAACATTCCTTTAATAAATTTTACATGTGAATCTTATTGTTGAATCTTTTATTGCAGACATTCACTGTTCATCAACTTAATTGATACGCTGCTGGGTAAGTTATGATGAATACTCATATTTATTTCTATACTATTGAGTAACTTATACTTAGCGCCATAAAAATGGTTTAAATTGATCATCTAATCACATTTTAATGACACTGAAGTTTTTAACTGATGTTAAAATACAATGTGGAATGGAACATTTGAATGTCAATAATGATGGCAGTCAATTATAATTTGTTTAGTTCGCTTAATAATGAACTCAACTAACGTTTTTAACTCGCTTTGCACTTAGCAAATGATTAGGTAAATAGCAGGTATTAGGTAATACGATTTGGGTTAGGATAGGTTAGACTAATCTATAGTTCGGTGGTAGCTCAAGGTATACTCGGTTAACCCACAATGACAAATTGAAGTTAAAGATTGAGGCTGACAATTAATGGAAACTCTTGATTGATAAGTTTCAGTTTTCATCCGTAACTGTGACATTAGTGTTTAAAGGTAAAGTCGGCCCATTGGGCGAAACTTTCAATCATTTTATGGCCTTATAATTCTGAAACGATTGTGCTGAGAGTGTTACGTTTCATGGGTAACTGTTGTTATTACACCCAAGTGACGACTAGATTTCTCCTTAATGTACTCTGCCACAAACAAACTGCTAGAAAAAATCTATAAACAATTTAGTCGACTCTTTCCTTGTTAAAATTATGACTTAAGGAATGAAAGTAGAGCGTCCAGAAACTTGAATATTTCAGACTGTGTGGTGCACCTCATTACAGTTAGCAGCTACATCTCCGTGATCGAAAGCCTAACAAAATTGAACTATCTTTACTTTGACACTTAATAATTGAATATTACGTGGTTAACCTAAGGATTAGGTAAGTGATAACCGCTTTTGAACCACTTGCGGTTTTGGTTGTTAATGCATAAAAGAATGCAATAGTGAAATTCTAAGTTGTAGCGCCCGGCGAGCGATTTGGTTAGTAGTAACCGGTATTAAACCAATCGTTTCGCTTGTATTTAAAGCATGTTGTACTGCTTGAAAGAACTTGAACACAAAGTCTTACGAGTTGTTTATACTTATTAAAGATTTGTTTGTTGGTAACTACTTATTAACCAGTTGTTGTGATGGTTGGTAAAGCATGAAGGAACTTGACAATTAACTGCTGGTAACTGATTTTTTATCAGTACCTGTCCTCGTAGTTAGAGCATGAAAGAACTTGACAATTAAATTGTATGAGGTTTACAACTCAACAAGAAACTTGGTTAGTGATAACCGCTTGTTAACCAGTTGTTGTAGTAGTTGTTAGAACACAAAATAATTTGAAATCTAAATTCTAAGAGGTTTTCATACCTGTGAGCGATTTGGTTGGTGTTAAAAGCGTGTAAACCAGTTGTTGTGGCGGTTGTTAGCGCATAAAAGGTCTTGATGACTAAACTTTATGAGGTTTAAATACCAACGAGCGATTCGATTAGTGGTTACCCTTCCTAACCAGTGGCTGCACTGGCTGTTACAGCTTGATTGCTGTTGGGTTAGTGATAACCGCTTTTGAACAAGTTGCTGTTGTGTTCCTGTTGCTGTGTAAAAGAACATAGCAATGAAATTCCACGAGGTGTAGACTCCCTGTGAACTAATTGGTTAGTGATGACTGCTTTTTAACCAGTTCCGGTGCTTGTAGTTTGAGCATGAAAGAACGCCACAATTAAATTGTATGAGGATTAGAACCCAGCAGGCTCGGTTAGTTAGTGATAACCGCTTTTGAAGCATTTGTAGCGCTTGTTGTTAGAGCATAAAAGAAAATGTTTTTAAGGCCAAATTTTGAAGCCAAACATTTTTAAGCAGTCGAACAAAGCAGTCGAATGCAAAATGTCAAATAATTTCTCAGTAATTTGCAGTAAATCTGCATTGCTTTTTCTTCAAGTTTTCATAACCATTTATTGTGTTTATTTTGTTTGAAGACTTTCTTTCTTCTGCATAACTATTGTGAAATCTTATTGGTTAGCGTGTCTTATGCGGCTTGGCTGATCACCTCCCGTCCCCATGCACCCGTCCACCCATTGCCGTCGGCAACGTTTCACTCGGTGAAGTTGTTGTTGATCGTTCAGTAAATACACAGCAGCGAAAATGCATTGCATTTATTTTTTGCTGGCGATCTGTAAATAAAAATGGAGAAAAATTGAAATGTATGAAACAACAGCGACAAATTGCATTACGCAATGTCGCAACCCTCTTTTGTTTGTCATACCACGCGACTGACTGGCATTATGCATTGTTGCTGCCAATCTGCTCGTCTGTCTGTCTGTCGCTTGGCTGTGTTGTGCGCCTTTGGTTGTGATAGATTTAAATTTTTATTGTTCTGCTTCTGTCGTCGCACTGTTTGTCTACTAGTCAGTCGCTCGCACGGTCGCAGTTGTTCGCTTGGTTGACTGGTTGGCGGGTTGGTTGGTTGTTGGGACGGTTTGGTCGTTTGTTGTCTGCTTGTCACGTAAGTTTTTTATGTAAACGAAATGCTGTAAAAAATGGGCGCCGAGCGCTTCTTCTTTTATGTTTTCTTGTTATTTTTTTCTTGTTTTGTTGTTGTTGTTGTTGTTTATTTTGTTGTTGTTGTCTTGGATTGGTGAGGGCGTGTCGCAAGTTCGTTGACATTTTTATTAAGTCGAGAAAAAATAGCAGTAAAGTAAGCAACATTGTAGATGTGACCATGTTTTTCATGTTGACTTAATTCCACGATTGTTGTTGGCTTAAAAGTAAACGTGTGCCAAATAAGGTTGGAAAATGTGTTTTACTGTTGCAAATTATTCGAAACTTTTTTACATTTTGACTTGATTTTAATGCTTCAGCTCATAGGATTAGGGTCACCTGATGCAATTCTAGTTTGGAATTGTTGTATTCTGACTGTAAAGGGACCAGATTCCACTTTGATACTCCAAGCAATGCAACAAAAGTACGAGAACTCGAGCTGGGACTGGAATATAAAATTCTCAGTTACTTAACACTAGAATGCCCAAGGTAGTAATTTTGACTACATTGAGGTCTTTTATTGTAAATAACTTTTGTTGCATCGCTTTCTAAAAAAATATCTTACGTGACTTTTATTAATTTTAAAGCTAAAAAAATGTTTACCCCAATTTTGCAAAATTTACCTTAAATGCCCAAAAGTAGTCATTTTGACTACCTATATAAAATTTTCAGCAAATCTTACTGATAAATAGACAAATATGCATCTTCAATTGTGAAATATGAAAATTTCAAATAATTGCAAATATTTAAAAAAAATATCATAGAAGGTTGTGACAATTCCCAAGTTTTTCAATCCAAAATTCACTTACAAAATTTATTCACAAATTCCAAATTCCAAATTTCATTCCATTTTATCCCATTTATGTGTAAAGTACGCTATTTTATTTAAATGAATTTACTTTGTAAACCATAAAAAATAAAAACTAAATGCTTATTTTAGTTTAATCTCGTGTACATTTATTCATATTTGCTACTTAACCTTGGTGTCATAACGTTATTTTTTACCCCTGGAATCATAACGATACGTCTGGGAGACGTATAAAGATTTACGATCTTAAACCGATATTTAAAGGTACGATATCAGCAAATATTTCACTTACATCAGAAATATGTATATTTTTCTGTAAAATAAAAGTCATAGTTGCTAATTATAAGTAGTAAGTGTTTTATTTTTAGAACGAGTTTTATTGCTCTATTGTGGAAGAGAGCGCAAAACGTAAAAAGAGCATACGTCTCGTAGACGTACGTTATGACAGTAGGGTTAAAAACCAATAAAATTAAAAAAAGTCAGTAAACAATAATGTAGTCAAAATTTCTACATATGGGCATTTTAGGTATGTCAGATTGTCGGGCATTCTAGTGTTAAATTAGTTTGATTATATTTTGGTTATAGTGTTTCAACTTACTTATTTCTTTATCTATCTGATGTCAACCTTCTAGATTTGCATTTACTGCCAATTTAATTATTTTAATTTTCTTCTTCTTTCTAATCCTATAATTGTTATAAATAAATAAATAAATTGTTGCAATTATTTCCTTATCTTTTAAACTAATGCTTCAGTATTTTTATACATTTTGTCAATGTTACTCTATTCCGATTGATTTAATTTGATTTATGCAAAGCACATCACAGCCGATTTTGTCAAATTCTTTTTTCGCTATCTTCTCTCCTGTGTTTCTAGTTTTCTGTTTTTTTTCTCGTCTTCGTTCTGAGCGTGACTTCAGCAGCTCCTATTGCCACTTCTTACATAAGCATGCTTTAAGCCGATTTTTTTGCCACCTTTACACCATTCCAAAGTCTGTCGAATAGTTATTCAGCAAATTTTATCGACTTAATTTGACTCATAAATTGTGGAAATGCTATTTGTCGCCTCTTGTCTAACCAGCTGGCTGTCTCTTTCGACGTTTGTTTTGCCTTTCTACGCATTAATAATCGCCTGAATTTGTTTTGCCCATCCATGTGCGACACAACGCCATGCGGCGGAAAGAAACCCGTTCAGAAGACCTCACTGACACAATGCTATTTTTCATAAATTTTTTGTTTGCATATTTATTTTTATATATTTAAATTAATTTTGCTCAACTCATAAGTAGCAAATATTTTCTTCGCTTTTCTTCAATTAATTACTTTCAAAGCTTAAATAATTTTTGTTTTGTAGTAACCTTTTCATTGATGATATATTAGTGATATTTAAATTTAGTTGTTGTTGCTTTTATATCAATGAATTATTCATATGCTTTTAGTGTACCTTTTATTTTTATTTATTTTTTTAAATTACTTTTTTGTGAAAAAAGTTAACCAAAGCAAATCAATTTTGTCTGTTGATTTTGAATTTTTTTTGTTAAACTGATGAAAGGAATATTTTTGGCATACCAGTCATGGATGAGGGGGTTTTGGAGGTTTGCTTACTTTTAACATTCTGCCATACAAAAATTAATTTAATGCCTTAAATAAAAAAAATGCAAACACTTTGCGAATGGAATTTTTGGTACTGCGCAGGGCAAAAAATTTCGCTGTTTAGGCTATGGAACAAGTAAATTTTTGGTTTGCTTTCAACACTTTCCATTCAATTTGCTGGTTGCTAATTGTCCAACTCAACTTATGCTTTTAGGTTAGGTTAGGTTAGGTTGCGAAAGGGCGTTGAATTCGTAGATCCTGTGGTGTGCATTGTGATTTCCTTCATTTTGCATGCCGTGTCCTTCCAAATCTATTGGGTTCCCTGAATTTTGTTGTAGACGGGTTCTTTTGGCAACCATTTTTTCTTGGTAAGAAAATTTTGTAGATCAGAACTTTTGATCTTAAAAACAAAATTCTAGCAAAGTTTCAACTAGAGTTAGTTTCAAATTTTTCGACCTAACTTATGGCTAACTTTCGGTTAAAATACCAGCCAAACTTTAACTGCAGTTAATTGAAATATTTAACTCTTAACTGTGAAAAATGCTCAGTATTTTGCTTTCAAAGCTTTGAAAATAAATTCCTTGCACTTTCGATTTCATCTCTCTTCGTTTCGTTTTGGTTTCACTTTTAAGTTAAGTTGTTTGGTGGCCCTCAGTGCATTGCAATTTTAATGCAAATTTCTTGGCGTTAACGCCTAAGTTTCACTTAAGCAGCGTTTATTTCGTAATGCAAGCAAACAAATGTAAAAGTCAACATGACGCAGCCGACAACTCTCACTTGACAATCTGTTTGCTGAACAGCATAAAATGATTTATGAATTATTTTTTCTTTCTTTCTCAGTGCATATTTATTTTCTTTTTATTATTTGTTTGTCATAAAAATGGGAAAAAATAAAGTATTGAAAACAATGTGTCAAGTGAAATGCGATGCACGTAATCGACACATTTCGGGAAATGGCACCAAAAAAGAAAAAATTAAAAATGCTTTCAGCCATAACGAAAACAGTGAATGAAATTGAAATTACATGAACACGTTTTGCAAAAATGCAAAAATATAAATAAAAGAATATTTAAAAACTAAACCAACAATTATCTGCAAGTCCTTTCTCCAAAGTGTTGTCTGTCTTCTAACCTTTCACAATGTGAAAATTTATGATGAAATTTTATGTGAAATTTTATGATGAGCCCTGTGATAGTTCTCAAAGCACGCTTCCCTAAGCCCTATTCCATATTTATTTCATTTGTTAATCGGCATAGGCTTCGGCATTGATTTGAATCGAATTCGGCCGAGTCTCATGAGATCAGTGAATCGGCGTTGGATTCAAAGTTGGAGTCATTTAGAAAATAGTTATCGGTTGCACCCTGAAAGAGTCAATTCAACATCGTAAATATTTTATGATGCATTTGCAACACACAATTATTGCAGGATTAACCTCCCTCCTAATCACAGGTAATCCTTTGTATTAATAGGGAATGCCCTGAATGACTTCTTGTTAAGACCATCAAAGATACAAAACAAATACTATATATATTATAAAGCGAATTTGTGAATACAAAGTTCAAAGAATTTGCAACCACTGACGACATTAGCCGATTTAATTCGTCGCAATTCGCCGTGTTGGCGTGCAAATCCCGAGATTTATGCACATTCGCACTAATTGCCGACGAGCCGGTTTAAATGTTGACAGAACAAAGTTATCGACACGTTATTCATTCGTAGTCTACACATTAAATGTTGACCATTATATTTTTTACTGCGCAATTTTTAATAGTTTTTATTATTGCCATCAACAGCCAACAATAATCACAAATTATTACGTTGTTTAATGTCAGGAACGAAGCGAATTTTGTTGCCTTAATGGCAGTGACAACTTTTTGTCTCCATTCAAAATAATTTTGAATGGTTTTCCTTTTGTCAGCCCAATGGCTGCGATTATGTAAGCACTGTTCTAGGTTCAATTGTGTTTCTCCCTTTCTCCAACACATTTTCACTTTATCTCTTTCTATATCCAACTATTTCTAGAATGTTTCATAGCACTGGAACTGTTGCATAACTTGAGCAAAAATCGTCTACTCAGCTCGTTCGTTCGTTTATTCTGTATTCATGTTCACTTTCCCCGTTCCCTTTTCTGCGCCTTTTTATTTTGCTAACCGTGTTTTTTGCTCTCAGTTGTCGTTCGTGCATTTAATTTGTTGTCGTTCGCATAGTTAGTTGTTGATTTTTTTAATGGCGCTGACATGCGGTGCGCCCATTTGACTGACAATCACCCGACAATCACTTTAAGCACTTTAACCTTAAACTTCAAAATAGTCTACACACTCCACTAATTTACCTCACATTTGTTTCTTTTCGTTTTGTGATTCTCGAACAGGTGCTCGTTGGTAAGTCAAAGTTCTTTTTTGGTAATGAGTTATGAGTTTTGTGAGTGGACTTTGATTGACTGTGGCATGTGTCAGGCGTAGGTTGAAAAGTTCGAGTTTAAAAAGCTTTTGATGTTCATTTGAAATCGCTTATATTTTGATGCGCTTGCAAGCGAATGTTTTCTGTAATTTTTTTGTATTTTGTATGGAAAAAAGTGTTGCATGGAAAGTAAAAATTTGTATATAATATACATATGTTAGAGGAAGTGAAGGCAATGTCCAGCCTCGGGTATCTCTTCTGTAATGGTTTGGATGAGCATAAATTAGTTTAAATTCGAGTTTAAAAATTATTTAACCATAACTCGAAATGTCTTGAGTGAGCCTCTTTAACCCTTTCGCTATTTTGTTGCCATATGGCAACCTGCTACATTGTGAACGTCGGAATCCTCTATGGTTTCAAGAATAAACTTTTTTTGTTGGTCCTTAGAATAGTTTGAAGTTTGAAGAATAATACAAAATTAATCAACTGAATATTTAAATATAAAAAAGGTAAGCATACACGTTTTTTGAATGTTTTATATTTACAAAGTAAAGAAAGATGAAGTAGAAAAAATAAGACACATTTTTAATTTGACTGTTGACTTCGATTCAGATACATTTTTTAATTAATTTTATCTGAAGTAAATGAAGAAATATTCGATTTTTAATTATGCATCAACAATTTTTTGTTTAAGTCATTATTACCCAACGATTTGGGTTGTTGTTGTTTCACGACTTTTTAATGGCGCCACATATATGTCAAAGTATAGCAACAGCATTGCAATACAAATAAAAAAACGCTTTTACGCTTATAAAATGTGGCTATAAATAGCTTCAATATTTGTTCTTACAAGTAAATGTTTATGCGTAAATAAGTCTAAAAATAGTCCAAATTAATACAATTTGTGTTAATAGAACAACTGTGTGCAGCCCTGAAGTTTGATGCTTCGGTGTTGCTAAAGCAAATATTTTCACTTGTAATGGAACCAACCAAACAATAATTTTCTACTTTTATTTCTTCAAAAAGTTGTTGGCCATCTGCTCAGTGACAAAAAGAATTATGTATTGTCTCAATTTGCAGCAAACAAATTACAAACATTTCTTTTGTCACTGTGCAAAAAAATATTTATTTTTGAAATTGTTTTTCATTTGCCACGCTTTGGCAAAGAATGCCGCACTTTTGTTAAAGAACTGAAGCCGAAACGAAATTCTCAAGAATTCTCACTATTCGGTGTTAAGTGCGCGCGCAAACATTTTTCAGTTCAAAACATTCGTATTGAATTTGAGCGAAATATGCAAATCAAGGCATGTTCATTCAATTTTAAGCCAATCGAATGATTGATTGATGAACGCGCTGACGCATTCAACAATGGTTGTCTAATTGTTTCGGACGACACATTGAACAGTGTTTTCGTGCCGCTTCTATTTTCGTGTTTATTTTCGACAACACTATTTTGTTTTTATTGTTGTAGATGTTGTTCAACAGTTTGTTTATTTGGATTTGCATGAAATGTAAAGCAGCCGCGCACGCGTGCAAATTTTGCAAACTACGCTCTCTGGTCAACTTTGGTGTGAGTACAATACAAACACACCGCTGTGATTACGCATTGCAACAATTTGGCATTTTATTGGCCACAAGCATAAACGCAAACATCGTCAAATGACCGCAGCAAATGACAACAGGCCACACCTGGCTGCGACACAGTCACGTGTCGTCGGCGTTAAACATTATTTTAATATTTGTCGTTCAAGTGCTTATTGCAATCTGCATATTGCAAACACACACACACAGACATATATTTGTGCATATATTTGTTGTATAAAATGTACATTATTGAAATCTGCCATTGCCACTGATTGCTTGTATTTCACTCGGCGATTTGTTTAATGTTTATTTCGCAATTGGCTGCGGAAAAAACGTTTAGTGGCCAAGTTGTTTAGTTTTCTTGCATGAATCACATCACATGTGCAGCTGTCGGTTGGCCATCGTCGAGAGCTGCACCAACATCGGCATCGACATTAGCAGCGACACTTGGCGCTTGGCGCTTTTGCGGATTATGTCCATGATTGCCGTTAATGTGACTAATGGAACTAATTAAATTTCACCTCTAATGTGCCAGCTGCCGCCGACAACGACCGCTTCGAGGATTCAGCGCTACCGAGTCACGTGTATCGCTTATCGCCAGAGTTTGTTGGGTTTTTCTTTGGTCATTGGAAATTATAAAAAGTCTGTGTATTTCACAATTGTTGGAAATGTGTTCGAGTTTAGTTCGAGTATTTTTGATATTTTGCTTGCGCTTCTTTCCATTTTTAAATACTTTAAAATTAAAGGGAAAAGAAGGTTATCGAGAAGAATATTGTTGGATATTTTTGAATGATTTTTGTATGTTTTTATATTATCTTTATGCATGTTTTAAGTCTAGAAAAATAACATAAGAATTACAGACCGTCTGTGTTTTTGAAGTGAAACTTCTTTACGCACGCTTGACTTGGGGAGTAAGCTGGCGAACGCGTGACGTAAGCGTTACATGAAAACATAAAATAAATTTAAATATTTGTAGAAAATTAATATATGTATATGTACATACATGTATATATTGTACACACATATATATATATATACATACAGATGGAGCGAAAGAAGTTTCACTTCAGTCGTGTGGTCATAAACACACTCGTTTTTTTCACAATTGTTAGAAGCGGGTTCAAGTTTAAGGATTTTTCATATTTTTCTTAGGGTTTATCTCAATTATTGAAAAGTCTAAGCGGGAAAGAAGGATACATATAAGAATATTTTTAGATATTTTTTAATGATTTTTTTATAATGTGTTTTTTTTAATAGTTTCGTTGTATCTTTATGCATGTTTTGAGTTTAGAAAAATTAACATAAAAATTACAGAAAGTCTGTGTTTTTCGCAATTGTTAGAAGCGGGTTCAAGTTTAAGGATTTTTCATATTTTTCTTAGGGTTTATCTCAATTATTGAAAACTCTAAGCGGGAAAGAAGGATACATATAAGAATATTTTTGGATATTTTTTAATGATTTTTTTATAATGTGTTTTTTTAATAGTTTCGTTGTATCTTTATGCATGTTTTAAGTTTAGAAAAATTAACATAAAAATTACAAAAAGTCTGTGTTTGTTTTAAAGGTTTTTTATAATGTTTTTTTTTTTAAATAGTTTTGTAGTATTTTTATGTATGTTTTAAGTCTAGAAAATTTAAAATATCAATTATAGAAAGCCTGCGTTTTTCACAATTGTTGCAAATGTGCTCAAATTTAAGGATTTTTCATTTTTTGCTTAGGGTTTTTTTTTAATTATTGAAATCTTTACAATTAAAGGAGAGAGAAGGATATCGAAAAGAATATTTTTGAATATTTTTCAATGATTTTTTATAATTTTCTTAAATGTTTTTATAGTATTTTGATGCATGATTTAAGTTCCTAAAATTAACTTAAGAATAATTTCAGTACCTACAAAATTCAAGGAGCTATGTGTTTTTCCAATGAAGAAAGTCTCGCAGCAGTGCTTAAAAGATAAATTGTTATATTCACCTCAAACAAATAAGTTAAAAAAATTTTGGTTAGTAGAATTAAAAAGAATATATTAAAATTTGCAAATTGACGTTCGATTTTGTAATCTTCTTTTATGACCTAAAAAATTGAAAACTTTTTTTATCGAGACGATTTTGATTGGTGCTATATATAAAAATATATTAGCGGAGTTCACTCTTCATAGCATTTTCGGTGTAAATTTGTTATCGTAGCAATTTTTGAATGTTCGCAATGTTTTCGAAAGCAGTTGTAGCGACAGATTGCTACGATAGCAACTTTACACCTAAAATGCTATGAAGAGTGAACTTCACTATTATATACTGAAATATCACATCAATCGATTTAGTAGATTGTGATATATTATGGGATCAATTTTGAAAAAAACACAGTTTTTAGAAAAACTCTTGTAATGTTTTGCATGATTATCTGGCAAAAATATTGCAAATAAAAATAACATCCATTCCGAGTGAATTTTTATTTAGTTGAATTAAAAATGTCGAGGAAATTCAACACTGAAAAGTGAAAACAGCGAATTTAAATTTTCGAGAAAATTGAACACAAAGCCAAGCGGAAACTGAAAACAGTGAAACAGTAGATCTGTGGATCCTAATTCTTTCCATGTCTACTTGTACTTTTTTCTCTTCGGGCACGTCTTAACATTATTAAAGCTTTGTATTGGTTACGTTAATCCGGTAGCGTTTAACGTGACTATATGGTCAATCTAAACAAAAATGTTTTCAAAAAATTTGATTTTTCAATTATGCTTCACATTAAATCGCTTAAAAAGTGTTTAGTAAAATTTGAAAGAAATAAAGTACGGCACATTTGGGTTAATCGATTAAACTTCTGCCAGAGTGGGTAATTAGCCTTCTGCTAGCGGTTCTAGGCTACTACCTGACCTCCGCTAGTGGAGACACCTTCGTATGTGAAAGTTTATTACTGGGTTATGTACAGCGATTTCCGTGCTGTTAGGTAGGAGGTGTTACTGGAAAACGCAAAGGTTGCTGTCTTCGATGAGCTTATTTTGAATGATGTATGTCTGCGACATATTTCTTCTAGTCTGAACTGGCACTGCTACTAGTGTTGTTGTTGTAAATGTACGACTACTGGATATGAATATTTGCTGCGAGCTGCTCATCATAGCTGATTGGGGTAGGTGACAAATTTGACTGGCTTATGCTGAAGCAATAGCAAACAAAGCAATAGCAAACAATTAGAAAGAAGAAAAAATTGAAAATTTAGGAAAGTGCGGGACCAAACAAGTTAGGAAGCTAACCCATGGCCTTTGGGATGGATTTTCACAAAAGTAAATGTAAGAAGCAACGGCTCCACATTGAATTAAACCTTCTTGCTTTTCCTACAAGAAAAACCAATCAATTCATAGAAAATCAAAGATCAAAAGTGATTTCTAGATTTCAATAAACTATTCTTCATGTTTGGCCCTTTGGTATGTCTCGTCATTTTCCATTGATAGCTTCAAATATAATAAATCATTGCATCAATTTTCAATCAAATGCAAATTACAGTAATGAGTTGCATTGTTATGTCCACGTGTACTCTTCCACAGCGCTGTGTCATGCAATTTTCCATCACATGCTGATTAGTTGCCATTACATGGCGACGCAATTTTGTAATATTCTGCACATTTGCGACATTTAATTATGCATTTCCTTGCATTTTGCAATCTCGTGTCACATGCAACGGTGACAGACCGTGGAGTCAGCAGCGACGCCAAAGAAAACCAGGCTGTCATTAACTCCTAATAACGATGAAGTTTTCCAGTTGCATTTGCATTGCAGCTCAAAACATTTCCATAATAATTATTTATTATTAATTGAATAGCAAGTGTGCTGTTTTCACAATAACCCTTTTTTTAATTGCCACTCTGCAGCAGCAAAAATGTGGTCGCACGTATGTGACTGGTTTGTGTTGATTGGAAATTATAACACAAAAGCAATTAAACAAATCTGTGAAGAAATGCACTCAAGTTTGTAATTTTTTCGAAACCAATTGTTCGGCAATTGGTGAAATTTGTAAACGAACTTTTCAATCTATTAAAAAAAGCGAAGCGAGTTTATGCCAAATTCCAAGCAATTCGTTCTATTGGCTGCGCTGAAAATAGCACAACGCAAAGGCAATATATTTACCTACATATATATGTATATATGTATACAGTGATACTATATATGTGTCAATTGATTGGCTGTTGTAGGCTGTTGCCGTGTTGCCGGCATTTGTGCGTCGCTGATGTTCTCCTTCGATTTCAATTGGCGTTGGCAGCATTGAAATTCGCCGCAACAATTGAAATTGAACAAAGCGCGTGAGCGGATGGGCGGCTGCGACAAGCGGGCGGACGTGCCCAATGAAATTTTATTGAAACTGAAATTCAATTCAATTCAAATTCAATTGAAATTTGAATGCCAATGAAAAATAAACAACGCTGTCAATAGCAAAAGCAACAACTCACATGTATTAATGACGAATGACAAAACAACAAATAAAATATTTATATTCACATTTAGTACATAAAATATTGTCTGCTTTGTTTACAAATCACAGCATATACACAAATAATAATTTAAAAAAAGAGAAGCAATACATCTCGTTCACTGCTCAAAACTCAAATCAACTTAATTGAATGCAATGCTGGCGCAAAATGCATTTAAACAATGCCAATAAAACCAACAATAGCAACAACCACACACCAACCAACAACACTGCCCAACTATTTCAACACAATTGGCAACAATCAACCAAAATGGCAAACGCATAAATTTACTAAACAAACATCGACATGAGGCGACGGCGCGCATGCGCAACGTCGACAGCTCTGCCCATTGACTTTAGTACGCCGTGTGCCATATTCATGCACAATTTTATATATAATCGAAATTTCACGCTGCTGCTGTTGAATTTCATTTATACTTTTGTAATTGGTTTTTGTTTGTCTCAATCGAAAATTGTGCCAATGCGCCGCTGAAAACTTCGTTACCAATTTTCTGCTGCCCTATGCCGTTGAGACGACTCCCTGTCGCTGGACTTGGTGCAACAGAAATTCCACCATTCCGCACTTGCCGAATGTGGCAACCAAATTGCGGTGTGTATTGCATTTTAATTGGCCGTTTCGACAGACCACACTGGACGTTGTCTACGTTGCGGGCGACATGTGAGCCATTGATTGGATTTTGGCTTTTCAGCGCTTGGCCACACTGGCATCTTGCGAAAAGTAATTAACTGCGCGCCGGAGGAGTGGCGCTGCCGGGATGGTTGGATGCAATTTTTGGGCGCACCGTTTCAACGTTGACTGTCAATGAGTTGAGCCGTGGAAGTGTGTTGTTGGATTAAAGAAAAACAAAAACACATAATCAATGTTGGTCAATGAAAAATAAATTTGATTAATTTTCAAAATTTATTCACGCTTGCGTCTTGCTAGAAATTAAAAACTCGGTGTTGCTCAATGAAAAATATCTTGAAATATATATTTAATTATATTATATTATAATTAATATTCGTGCGACGCTCAGGTTGGTTTAAGTTAACAACGGACATAGGATGGTAGTGGTTTGCCTACACTTTCTTCGTGCATCAGAATGGGCCTTTTGAGGCCTCCGAGGCTGCTTAGAAATCAGCACGCTGCCTGTCTTACCTCGTTTTTCCTTGTTCACTCCTCTCTGGAACATAGAGCCTCCACAAGACTCTTCCATCTTACACGATTGTGGCCTGTTTTACCTAATCTAACCTAATTAAATATTCATACTGCTGGCAACAAAACTTAGACCGCCAGCCTGAGGGTCGGAGTTTGAATCTTGACCCACCCAACAATTTATGTGACAAACAAATAGCAAATCCTAATTATAAGCTTTTAAGATTTTTTGGATTTTCTGTGTGTATTTTTCTTTTTAAGGCCTTCTGCCTGTTATTGTCTTTGAAATCTCTGGAAAGTGGAAGTTCAATGATTTCTATGTCCGCCACTTTTCTTCTTGTAGGATACGTTGCCTTCTATTCGGTCTGAAATCTCTGGAAAGTAGAAGCTTATCGATTTCTATGTCCGTAATTTATCTGCTTATAGGAATTGAATTTTTTGAAAGTAGAAACTCAGCGATTTCTATGTCCCTAACTTGCTCCTTATAGAATGCGTTGCCTTCAATTGGGTCTGAAATCTTTGGAAAGTAGAAGCTCAGTGATTTCTATGTCCGTAACTTTTCTCCTAATCTCGGGAAAATAAAAGCTCAGCGATGTCTATCTCCGTAACTTGTCTGCTTAAAGGGTTCGTTGCCATCTTTTGGCTCTGAAATTTGCGGAAAGTAGTAGTGCAGTGATTTCTATGTCCGCAACTATTCTTCTTATAAGATTCGTTGCCTTCTACTGGATATGAAATCTCTGGAAAGTAGAAGCTTAGCGATTTCTATGTCCTAACTTGTCTGCATATAGGATGCCTTGCATTCTACTGGGTTTGAAATCTCCGCAAAGTAGAAGCTCAGTTATTTCTAAACCGTTAACTTTGGATCTGATAATTGGGATTGAAGATTGTGCTGCTTTTGTATGCAAAATAAATGTAAGGTACCTTCCAGAAGTCAAGTTTTGTTTTTTCGATTTTTATGTTAGCTTCACCAAGACGAATTTTATGGATGTGATGCTCCCATTGAGCTAAATGATCTTTCAAATTCATTGTAGTTTGATTAGTTTACGATGTTAAATGTCTTTTGATTGAAAATTTCCTTTCCAGCCTTAATGGTATAAACAGAATCAAATCGTCGGCCGAATTTTACGCAACGCAAAATGACGTCGCTGCGTCAGTCGTCGTGAACATACGCACAGTGAAAGAGAATGGGTGCGAAATTCGCATCAGCTGTTTACAAAAATTATTCCTGCAAACACGCCAAACACACAATTGTCTTATATTTTGACTGAATAAAAAGAACATGAATCCGAAAATTTACCGCGTTGTAAAAATACTGAAAGACAAAATTGATTATTTGGCAAAATTTTTTATTGAAATTTGAAGCACTTTGTGTGCTACTTTGAGGTGTAGCACAAATCAGAAAATGTTTATCGAATTTTTTATTTGGTTATTATTTTTGATTTTCACCTCTGACAGCTCCACAGCTGATTTTTTCGCACGACGCTGCGATAAAATTAGAATTTGTTCTATCGTCGGACGACCGGTCGTCGGCCGAATATCGCAGTTGTCGTCATTGTGGCAATCACATGCACTGCTGTGTGTTTTAATTTTGACAGCGTACGTTCGTTGCGTAAAATTCGTCCGACGATTTGATTCTGTTTATACCATAAGTTATCATACATTGATTTGTCTAAATAAATACATAATTTCAAAATTTTAATTTTTGTCAAACTCACTTTTCTGACCCTGTTAAAAATTACACTTTTGTGTTCTATTCAATTAACTAATCGACAGTTGAAAATGTAGACATCTTTCATAATTTTCCAAGCCAACTATATTATCACATAACCCACTTAAATTTGCCACAAACACTATTCAACACAGCACCAGAAAAGTGACATTGCTCAACTTTTTGCCGCAACGAGTGTTTTGTTTTGTAATCTACAAAATTTTCACATAATCATAAAATTGATTCAAATTCATTCGCCCCTCCCACTTCCAACTTATCAGCCTGAAATGGCGGCCCAAGGCCTGGGAATAAATTTGTTTTTGTTGTCATTTAATTTGTTGATGTTGTTGTTGTTGGCGTGGAGTGTGTCCGGCCAGTGCGCGAGTGGCGCGAAAAAAGTCAAAAGTCACATTTCTAAACGCGAACAGTTGCTGCACGCTTGCAACACATGCGGACTAATAAATGTACGCCAGCATTATGGCCATTGCGACTAGAATGTGACCAAAAACAAAACAAAAAAAAACACAAGTTATTAGTTGGAAAAGTGTACGAGACGAAAACGCAAATACGAATTCCGCTTTGGGCCAACGCAAAAAACCGCACCAACAAAAACCACACACAGTACGAGTAGAGCCGAAAAAATGCAGGAGCTGCAATGGTTGTTGTTGCAGTTAGTACAATTGTTGTTGTTGACAAGTGAATGAGCTGCATACCACAGCATAACGTGCCACACATTTGGCAACCGCCATAAACACTGCGAACAACAGCAATAACCACACAACAACAGCAGCAGCAGCAGCAAGCAAGCAACTGCAACAATTGCCATTAGACGCCATTAAGTTATTGGCAACAAATGCTGCCCGTTGCATGTGTGTGCTCGGGCGGCATAAAAGCGAATGAACGCAACGGACAACGGAGCGCGAGTGACGGGCGAACGAGCAGCCAGTTCAATAGGCAGCCAGACCCACATGTGGCGGCGACACGAACGGCGCGACGGGCTGACTGCACTCGCAAAGGCTAAAAGGTATCGGCCGGGGCGGCGTGCGCGCCGCTAAATGAATGTGGCCGGCGCGGCCATTAGCCAAGGTTGATTGCCAATATTTGCCGCCGTTGTCGCTGCCGTTGCTTGATTGCATGTTGCCGCTGCTGTTGCACGCCGCCGTCGCCATGGTTGACGTTTTCTTTGTTTTTCTTGCCATTGCTTGGCTGTCGATTTGTTGCTCGTTCCTTTTTTTCGGTCGCTGCGGTTCTTCTATTTATTGTTGTAGCCTTTAAATTGTTGTGTTTTTGATTGTGGAGAATTGCAAAAAAGCGGGGCACCACACTGCCCGCAACTTCGTGTCTAGGCACACACGAGCGCGTCTATCTCTTTCTATGTGTGCAGAAGTTGGTAGAAAAATGCACGAAAACAAAACCCAAATAGCTTATATCTTTTATATGTATATATTTATACTTTGTTGTTGCTATTGTAGCTCCACAACTGCGGTCAGTATTTGCTGTTGTTGTTGCTGGCCAGTGTACTTGTTACGTGAGAAAATTTTTAAAGATTTTCTACTTTGCTTTGATTTTTTGCCAAAGTTTACGTTTCGTTTGCCTCGTTCGATTTTTTATTTATTCTGCTGTTACGCTTTTCAATTAACTATTTTTTGTTGTTTTCGCAAGTGTCCATTATTGATTTTGCTGGTTGTTTGCTCAACTTTGTGAGCGTCTTGCATATAGATAGGTAATTGTTGTTTTTGTATTAGTTTTTGGAATTTCGAAAACAGCAAAAAAAAGGAACGTCACCTCGGTTTGCGGTTGTTGGTAGCTGACGGTGTCGTTCGGCATGAATTATTAGCGCGGCCTTTGTGTTGTGTGTTTCGAAAGAGGAAACGCCAACGACGGGGTTTGGCAGATTTCAACTAACTCCCTATGGTCGATGTGGCTGTAGAGTGGCCTTTCTAGGTAAACTTTTTTCTATTATTGCAATAGAATTGGTTTTAGAGGAACAGACCAGCAGGCCGGCCTCGATAGTCCAACGGGTAGCGCGCTGGCTTCTCATACCGAGGCCGTAGGTTCAATTCCTAGCTCGGGCTGGTGAAACGCTCATCTACTTCTATCGCTATCCACATGACGCAGATGAGAATTACAAGAATCGCACAAGTGCGCTCTTGGCAGGTAATGGCAAAACCTCCAAATGTGAAAGAAAAACGGCCAATCGCCGTTCGGATTCGGCGTTAAACTGTAGGTTCCCTCCCCCGCCCTTTCCCCATCCGCTTGAAATGTGCATACACATTTCAAAACGGGTGAAGTATGAGATATCACTCTCCTCTCCTTCCCTATCCCCCATGGGTATAGTACAATGGTCCGAAACTGACTGAGTGCCATGGAAGGATTGTAGCCTTCCAACCCACCCTCACATCACATCAGATCACATCATTACAACAGACCAGCATTGCGGCCTTTTGAAATACAAATAATTTCTATATATCTCAACAGACATGATTTGCTGAGTTAGGTATATGAGGAGTTAACTTAATATGAGTTGGACAGGAGTTGGCTAGTCAGACTCTGATCCGAAGTGGGTAAAACAAAATTGTGTATGGCAATGACACTGTTATGATGACAAGGCCCCTACTAGACACAATAAGTGGATTCTTGAAAGATGCTCTAGGGACTCTGAGCAGTTGGGCTGCTTGGGGAGAACCCAAACATCACAGAACTGTTGCCGTTTACGAGGAGGTAGAAAATACCTTCATGCCCAATACACGTATCAAAGCTTAATGAGTTTTAGTGAGGCGAATGGTGCGATTAGTCTTTCCCAGACGCTTAGTTTTTTGGAGTCATACTGAACACCAAGTTTAGTTGGAAGGAATATACAGGAAAGAGCCAAGATAGCATTGGTGTCATATTACTTAGCAGGATTTTCGGTAAAAGGTGGAGTCTACAACCGGAGATGGTTCAAGGCTATAGTTCGATCAATTCTCTTGTACAGAGTATTTCTTAAAAGGAACCACAACATTAACTAATTTGCTGCAGAGGCCAGCGTGAGTCGGACTTACAGGGATTGAACATACTACTTCATCAGCTGCCAATTGAATTATTTAAAAGACGGACGACCACTTGAAGCGCATTGAGACTAAGAAAATTATCTCAATGGGCAGAAAGACTGTACGGACGCAGTATCATTCTAGTGAAGGTCTCAGTGGTCTTGAGCGATGTAACGAACTACACAATAAACAGTGCCGACTTTGATGTTAAGTTTACAATGCTCATTCCTTCCAGATGGGAGTGGAAGCAATTAGTATTCCACTATTACGAAGGCAGGAGTCTTCTTGCACACATACGGTTCAAGGATGGACTGTGGGGTTTGAGACAGTGGTGTACTTCAGTAACTTGGTGGTAGAAAAAGCCTTTCATCTGCCAGATCTCTGAAGTGTTTTTCAAGTGGAAGTTTAGGCAATAAAAAAGTTCATAGGATTCTCCTATAGCAACGGACGGATGTTTACATCTCCTCCGAAAGCCAAACAGACATTAAGACATTCGCCAACCCTGTAGTGAAATCCAATTTAGTCAGATACTGTTACTGGATTTGTTAAGGTTGGTGAGCTGCCAAGTGGGCAGTGGGTCACCAAATCTCTTCAGCTGCAGTATGACTTACGCTATAATTTCCGTCTTATAAGAACGTCTCTAGGCTGACAGAAGTGTTCACGGGTCACTAGCTAATTGGTCTCAGAAGGCGAGACTGAGGATCTTCCACAATTCAGTTTGCAGGAGCTGCAGGGAAGAAAAAGAGATTTAAAAATTGGAACATTTCCTATGCGGCTGCCCTGCTTTAGCGTTGAAAAGACTAAACTCCTTAGGGAATAGCTCTCTAATTAGCTCTCTAGCCGTTCTGATCTTAACCTATCTTGACCCATCTTGATGATGCGAGTTGACTCTGATCTGAACAGTATTCCCCCCTTGTTGGAAAGACCTATTCGAGAAAGCGACAACAAAACGGTCACAATTGAACGAACTCCTATCTATCTAGCTATATATAATAAAAATTGATATTTGATGCAGTGGAGTTAAAGTGGAGCTTATAAGATTGTATAAAAATATGGTTTTATGATGACTTTGGTTGATCAGTGAATGAATGAAAAATTGGACAACGGCTAAGTGAAACGTAACTTAGCATCATTTTGCTGCAAAAATATTGCGATCTGAAACCAACTAAACTAGCTAAAGGCTTTTATGTAAATTTTAGATACTCTGAGACAAATCTTTCTTGTATAACAAAAATCGTTCAAGTCAAAAACAAAAAATCGTTCAAGTCAATAAATAAAAATATCATTCATTGTTATTGACTACAGCCGACGTGAAACGCCATAACTAATTGGTAGACAATCCAGCTGGCACGTACAGTTTTACATTTGTAAATTATAAGTTTGTACAGTTGCGAGCAGTTCGTAAGGCATATTGAAAATGCGCTACCTGTCCAACTGCCATTAAGCCACTCAAGGTCAGCGACAATACAAAACTACGACTATTTGCTAAGATCGACAATGTGGAGCTACAAATTTCTGCTTGCAGTTTGCAACGTTTTGAAAGGTTTTAGGTTCGATTTGTGGTTGCCACAAATTTCAGCCAAACGTTTATTACGCACAGGCGGCAATCGAAGTCGAATGGCGCTTTCGAAAGCGTACGCAAGACCGCAATTCTAACGACGATAACGACAAAGTAAATTAAATGTTGGCAAATATTGCTGGCAACGGCGACAACAAGTCAACAACGACAAGTGCAGCCAAATGCAATGCACGCAAGTGGGTCAACATTATGCTGACAAAAAATAAAAACAAAAAACTGAAAATGCACAGGAATTGCAGAAAAGTTGCTGCAAAATCGAAAAGCACAAAATATGTGCGCAAAACAACTTGTTTTGCAGCTTGCGAGTTTATGGCGCGCAGACACACACAGGTCGATACAGCTACGAGCTGCCAAAATTGCCGCATGCTGAAAAATTAAAAAAAATAAAAATATTTATTTTGTCCAAAAATGCAATAAGCAACAAAATATGCACAGAGATGATTATGGGTTGCAGAAGATTGCAAGTGCTGGCGGGCAAGTTGTACATACACAGAGATACACTTGTCTGTGTACGTAACGCTTGGCTTATGTGCTGCACTGAAGGCCGGTTTGTGTGGGCTCTGGTGTGGCGCGCAGCCCTGCGGTTTTATGAATAGCGTAAAGCGAAAAATTGCAGCGCGCACTTTCCCACACTTTTCGGCTGACACCGTTGATCGGCGACAGCTTTGCCAGCGGCCAACTTGAGCCGATAACCGAAATGCGGCGAGGTGTGCGCATGCGATTGAAAGCAACAAGTGAAACTACTTCCAAGCATTGAAATCGCTGCCAAAACGTTGACCGGAAAGCGGCGAAGTGGCTGGGAAAAGGGAGAGCGATAACACACACACACACACACATACACGAAGTTGTACAGTCGAAAAAAGAAAGGCAGCTGCTCAATTGAAATTTTAGGCATGTGGCCATAGTGCAACGTACCGATTGACCACATTTGACTAACAAGTTCGAACGCTAAGCGCTGCGCTGAAATGCTGTGTTTGAATATTTCCGCTCAGAACGGAAAGGGAAAAACACTTTCACACTTTTACTTGCAAAAAATTAGCATACACATTTGCGCTCAACTAGCAACGAACAACAGTAATAACAACAACAACAAAATTCTAGTGAAGTTCAGACAGCTGGTGGCCCGCGTTCGGGAGAAATTTGCTTGGCGTATTGCAGTGGGACGGACGCGTCTGGGGGTTTGGTAAATCTCCACAGAAATTCATTAATTTCATTTGACCTTCTGTTGGGTTGCCAAAAGTGCAAATTATCAAACTTTTTCTTTAAAAAATTACGTTAATATTTAGCATTTATTTTCTCAATACCTCTTTCTCTCACTGCTATTTCACTAAACATGGTCTTTGGAGTGCTACGATATACCACAGCAAGATGTGGCGCGTCATATTGGCGCTTAATTGTTGCTAATTGCAATTTGCTGTCGCTGCTTTAGCTTGTCGATTGCTGTTAATGTGGCTGTCAATGTTGGCCCATTGGCGGTGTTCATCAGCATCAATAGCAACAACAGCCGCCGAAAGCCGCACAGTGGGCCGTTACATTAGCATTGTTTGCCTTGCGGCTGTTGCTGTAATATGTATGTGTGTGTGCGCCCATGTTTGACGTCTGTCAGTTGTGCTGTCATTGTTGCTGTTGCTGTTGTTGAGGCCTATGACTTGTTGTCGCTGTTGCCGTGTTTTGTCGTGTCGCTGTTTTTTTTATTGCTCAATTAACCTGCATAGCGGAATTTTTGCGCTTAATAAATTTCGTTTACTTTATTTTTGTAACTGATGTTGTTGTACACATACCTGTACTTTGTGTTGTTGTGAAAAATGTTAATTATCATTGTGTGCCCAACCCAGCTGATGAGTAAAAAACAAACTACATACAACACAAAACAGAAGCAAACAACACAACTTCAACTACAACATCGATTTGCATATACAATAACAACTACAATAACAACTATAACAACAACATTTATTAACGCTGCATCTTCAGCTCGTTTTGCTGCAAATGAAATCTTCACAAAACGCCAACGTATACAAGTAGGAAATTTCACATAAATCACAAAAAAAAAATTAATCACTATTGTTACTACTGATGTTGTTGTTATTGTACACAATTTTGAGTCTTAGCCAAATGCTGTTGTTTGCTGTTGTCTTGTCGCACTTTAGTTTTAGTTTGTGTAACAACATTTATCAACGCTAACAATTCAATTGTTGTGGCATTAACAGTTGTTGTTGTTGTTGTTGTTGTTGTGGATATTTTTGCAGCTTTGGTTGTTTTTGTTGTTGTTGTTGTTATTGCTTTCATTGTGTAATTGTAAATTAGGCAAACATGCAACGCATTGCCGTTGAATTTCAACTGCACGAAAGTTGATACGAAAAAATTCCGCTTGAAGTTGCTCGCTTAAGTCCTTTGTTTGGATGATTTTGCCAAGTTTGACAGCGTGCGCCGCGTTGATTGCTTGATTTTTTTTATTTGCTCATTTGTTAATGGCTGTGCGCATTTTTTGGTAGTTGTTGTTGATATCATTGTTGTTGTTGTTATTTTTTCACCTCATTGCTTCGCTAGCGCCAAATGTTTTGTTGTATTGACTCCCAGTAACTGCTGTTGCTATTATCGCCCACCCGCTGTGTTGTGATTATGCATTATTTGTCTTCATTTCCTCTACCATCGTTATAGCCAATTAATGCTTAATTAAATTCTCTGCTTTCATACACTGATTTCGCTTTGGTTGCTTTCCTCATGTTTCCCTTTCGTTCCATCTGTTTTTGACTGGCACGCGCTTGCATTTATTTATTTTTCTCGCTTTGCCCAAAACGGGCAGTTAACATTTTTAACTATGTTTATATTAGGATTCTTCAAATTCCTCTGCACAATTTCCAAATGTGAATGCGTATTTGCCATGCTGTCGGCATTGCTTTCTAGTTGCGTTCTTGCTTTTATCGATTTGCACTTACAATGCTTATAAAAGAGTGTGCCATGGCATGAAATATTTCTATTGCGTAGTTTTTATTGTAGTTAATTAAAGATATGTGATAGAATTTAGCACGATCTACATACTGCCGCACACGCATAATGCATTTTATGGCATTTATTTTAATATAATTTGGTGGCTTTGTGTTTGCATGTGGCAATAGTTGTCATTTATTGTGTCCCACATTTTAGGTGATTGTCACAAGAGACAAAAAAAATGGGATATTTTGCATGAGTAGTTGAAAATTATTAAGCTTTAAGCTCTGTGTCCCTAGAGAATGTTTGTGTGACAACTTGTCTCTTAAATGAATACTTCTTTGATACTACATAGTTTTAAATATTGAAGTTTGCTTGAATGGGACTATGTTTAACTTTTCAACGTAAAACTTAGCTAAAAGAATTATAAACCATTTTGTGTGTCATTACAGATAATTGTAGATAACTTTTAATAATGTAGATAATTTGTTATTTGTAGATAGCTTGTAAGAGCTAAGAACTATTGGCGTCTTAGTAAATGTTGCATGTCAACGAGTTTTGGACTTAATTTTGAATTTTTTAAGAAACCAAAGCATTTGTGTACTACATAATTAAATAAACATTTGTAAACGAAACTAAATATGCTAAATACAGTCAAAAGAAGATCTAAACAATTTGAGATTTGGAAAATTTTTAACAACTTTAAGGAGACTATAACTTTTTAATATAGTTTCTTAGCATAATTTTTACGTTTTCTAAATGTATTGTCTTTTCACATTGAAAACTTTACCGGATTCTTATACAAAACATCACCAATACATTGTCACATTGCTATAGAAATTTTGACCCACTGTCACACACCGTAAGATTCATTGTCCCAGACCGTGCTGATGACTTATCATAGATCTTTTGACACACTGTCACACAGAAATGTATAAAAACTTAAAAATTTTCATTTATTAACATAGGTTTATTATATTTTCCCAAACCTTTTGAAATACATAATTGAAAAAACAATATTATTGCTGCCAAACAGTTTCAATATGTATCTGAGATATACAAATATACTAAATTTGCAAAAAATTTGGTCACACAATATTTGTATATGCCTTGTATCATAAAAGTTCAACTATGTGACAATGTGTCACAAATTATTTTATGCGCTATCTTGCATTCTTATACCAAAGGAAGTCCAGCCTTGACATCCAGGCCACTTAAACACTTAAATAAATTGTCCCAAAATTTCACAATAGTAGAAAATCCACTTCAATGTGTAAAATTTTTTGGAAACAAATTTTTCTCTCTATCTGCTTATATGCCAGCGCTCAAAGTTCACACACACATTACATTTGAAACCATGCAGAAAACAAATAAAAGTGCAAAATATTATTCTAACCTAATATTTAGCGAAGCTTTGCACGCACTTGAAACTGCAAACTAATTTACTACTCACTCTTTGCGTCTGTTTTTTGATTGCTCAAAGGTGGCAAGTGGAAAAATTTCCAGCCAACTGAAATATTTATTTTGCAATACGGAATAAGCGGAATGAGTGAAACCGATTAATAAAATCAATATGGCGTGTCATGGCGCAAAGCATGTTGGGTGCCAAAAAAATAAAAAAAAAACTCGCCCGCTTTTTAAATAAAAGTGTTAACTAGAATTTTTTAGCAGCTGCGAAAATTTCGTGCCATTAAAATGTGTATGTGTGAACATGTGTGTGTGTGTGTGTGTGTGAGAAATGTGTGAGAGTTGAAATTTCAAAAGCAAATAGAATTTAAATTATTTCCATACAACAACGCATCCAACAATGCAAAAGGCGCCATTTTACAAACTCCATAACGAGCGGAAAATTATTAGATTAACACCAGATTGAAAAGTGAAAAGCGCCAACACCAACAACGCAACCGGTGATTGCAGTGAATTCGTCAGTGTTCAACTAGCAATTAAGACAAATCGGTAGACATTAGAGGAAAAATGATAGTCGCTTTGTTCGTCATTCGATTTGCGTCTCGTTATGCTGATACGGTCATTAGATGCTATTAGGAGTACGGTGGGGCGCTTAAAATGCGCCTTAAATTGGTTGTGTGCGCATTTTTTTTTAGTAAAGTTGGGTTTATTATTCGGCCACTGCACACATGTTGGCAATTAATTTAAATTACATAATTTCATTCTTTGTCAAAGTTCAATTGCCAAAATTGCAAGCCGACAACATTTTCGGTTGACAAAATTTCCCCGAATAGTAAAAGCAGGAAAGAATAATCGATGTGAAAATAGACAAAACTTACGAGCAAATTAAAGCATTAAATTGAGTGTTGAAAAGGAGCGCAAAATGCAAATCCGGTGCTGCTTTTTTTTGCTTTGCTAGAGAAAATACGAAAATTATAAATCCCGCCAGACCTGTACAAATTAGCCTTCTCGGGCCGTAAAGGGTCAGCGAATAAATTGCCACTGCTTAATGACGAGCAGCTCGCTGCGCGTTGACTCTGAACTCGTTGTGATCGTTAAGTTGTGAAGTGTGAAAGATCGTTGCTATTATGAGTGGACTTTTGCATGATCCGGCAATTATCTTGCGCTTATGATTTTAATTTGTTTTCACAGCGAAGGCAGCGAACCAGAAGGTGGAAACTTTTACAAATTGTGTTGAAGTGGGACCTTTAAAATGTTGACTTTGCTTTTGTTGGTTATTACAATGCCGATGAACTGGTCAGAGTTTTGGAAATAAACTAAAAATCTTCTTACATTGCAATGATGATAGAACTTTTTATATGTATTCTAAATATCTAAGTTCGGCGTTGACTCGGATATTTTTGCCGGAGACTGCTTCAGAATTAGTTTTAAAGCTTGGTTCAAAAACTCGCTTGAACTTTATAGGCGAAGGATTGCGACTTTAATATTGGGGGTACAAAAGATGGCTTAGGTAAGTGTTAGGTAGAACACAGACACAGTACGGCACAGACCGCACTTTCACTCAAAGGCCAAAATGGCCCATTGTGAATCCCTTCTTATATTCCTCTGAAGCCAACCAACAGTCTCAATGTGGTGCAAACTAGTTCCACCTCGTAATGAAGTAGAGAATATTCCAGATTTCAACTTTTTAACACAAAAGTGGTTTCTCAGCTGTGACTTGACGGTTAACAAATTTACTAAAAACCAAATGTTTGGAAGTTTTTTAAGATTTTAATGGCTTTTATAAATAATATATAAGAGTTTTTCAACTGCATTTAGGTGGTTTGAAAAGAAATTATAATCTGTTGAAAAGTTTTTTAGATTTCATTGGCATTAGAAAGCTGAGAACTTGCCATAAGTTATGGAATATGACATCATTTAAATGGCTGCCAGGGCTGGCTTTGGTAGACTTAATAATTTTGGTCAAATTGTTTACTACTTTTTGACATAAATGGGGGCAATGTACTGTACTGTAGGCAATGGCGTAGACCAGTGACATTGCGTGACTCCAAATAAAATAAAATAAAATAAAATAAAGTAACATAAAATAATATAAAATAATATAAAATAAAATAAAGTAACATAAAATAATATAAAATAATATAAAATACAATAAAAAAATAAAATAAAATAATAGTAAATTATATAAATAAGAATAATAAAAAATAAAATAGAATAAAATAAAGTAACATAAAATAATACAAAATAATATAAAATACAATAAAAAAATAAAATAAAATAAAACAAAATAATCTTTAATACAACTTAATAATAATTAATTTGTTTTCAATGCCCATCGACTTGATTGTGTTCATTTCGATTACGTAATGTTTATTAATTTTTCAATTATTTACCCTTCCCTTGCTTTTCGGTCTATTGGCTAACACACCCTACAGCCACATTGTTTGCCATGCAATTCCAACAACAACAACAACTTAAGTATTTAATATAACTTGTTCATACAATTTTCATGCCCGGCATGTAACTTCCGCAATGCGTGTCCGTACGTGCCTGACAACGACAACGACAAACAGAGAAAATCTTCGAAAGGAAAAAAATCGCGTCTCGTTACGCTAAATGGCAAAATCTCGAAATCCGTTTTTGACGCCTCATTACGCGTTGCGTTACTCAGTCACACCTCCGATTAGCGCGTCGTCGTTGCGCATTTTAATGGCGCGTCAGTTGAAAGTTTCGCCTCAAACGCTTCCTTGTTGTATTGCATTACGCTGCGCTTTGTGCCATTGTCTTCGGTCGCAAAAGAATGCAAGTCGAGTCGTAATGCAAACTGCGCTTATGGCTGTGAAATCAGCCAGCCAAACACTCTCATACATACGCACAAAGACACTCACACAAACAGTCTTACTTAACTAAATGAGTAACTCTAATTGAAAACATTTTTTTTTGTATTAAAGTTTAATGATTTTTATTGTATTAAAATTAAATGATTTTGCATGTTTTTGCGCTTCCTGCAAACTTGTCTCTCTGTCTTTTTGTTGTGGCCTTTTGTGCAATTTTTCCATTGTCCCTTTGCCATTCACCTGGCTTATGCAAGCAGGAAATTGACTCATTACTGGCCAAGTGTTGAGGAAATTTTCGCTGGACATTACTTGCCAAATGAATTTCCACAAAAAATCCCCTGCATTTGGTATCGAACTGCCAGCCACCAAATGCTGCCCCTGATTGCCGCCGGCCTTAAGTGACAGTCAACAATCGAAAGCTTTGACCATAAACGGGAAAATCAATGCCCAGTACTCATAGTCCCCACTTGAGATCGCTGATTAGGCATTCAATTAAAATTCACACGATTCGTTACATATATTTACAACACTCGTCCGTCCGTCCGTCCGTCCATACATACATACATACAAACATACATGAGTGCGTCTGCAATAAAGCTAGCAGAAACTTTAACCCATTATAGCCACTCGTATTCCAGAAAGTTTTTCATTGCTTCATTTTTTTTTTTGCTCTAAATAAAATATTCACAATATTAATGTTGTTTATTTTGCAATTATTACCAAGTGTGCGTTTGTTGATAAGATAAAACGAAACAACCCAGTCAACGCTTTTGGCAATTGAGTAAGCGAGCAGCTAAAGCAGAGTCCGAACAACAGCGGAGCATTTCGGTGGACAATTTTAATCGGCAGCGAGAACAAATCAATCAATTAAAAATACAAAATTAAAATTAAAAAAAATAGAAAAAAATTCAATAAGTGTATCTAAGTAACGCGTGCAAATTACAAAGTGTGTAGTTTACAAAAGTATTTGGTACGAGCATAATTTTAGTGACTTACACGCGTCAACTTTTTAAAAGCCAAATAAAAAATTTTTTTTTCAATTTTCGAACGGCAATTAATGCTACTTTTTGTCATTGTTTTTGTTTATGAAATAGTACCAAAGTTTTATAAATGCCTCTGAAATCTTGAAATTTACATAAAGAAGAGTTAATAAATGTTAGTAGTGAATCGTTTAGAGTGTAAAATAAAAAGCTATGGCTAATAATAATCCTGGTGAATTGGTGCTCAAGCCATTTGAACTATAAATCATAGTGAACAAACACGTGTCTGAGTGCTTAATTGCTAAAAAAAGATAAAATTTTATAAGAACATCTGAAGCTTAACCCTTTCGCTATTTTGTTGCCACATGGCAACATGCTACTTTGTGCACGTCTGAACTCTCTATGGTTTCAAGAATATTTTTTTTTGTTGGTAGTTAGAATAGTTTGAAGTTTTAGGATAATGCAAAATTATATTAATAATCTAAATATTTAAGTTTAAATAAGATAAGTAAAGTAAAGAAAGAAGAATCAGAAAAAACTAAGACATATTTTTAATTTGTCTTTTTACTTCAATTCAGATACTTTTTAAAATAATTTTAATAATTTAATTTTAATAATTAATAATAATAATAATAATAATTATGCCTAAACCATTTTATTTTTAAGAAATTATTACAGCCACAATGATATGGTTGCTGTCATATGGCAAAACTCTAAAAAACAGGGTGCGGGCATAAAAGTAAAAAAAAATTGTAAGGAATTTTGTTGATATAACCACACAGAAAGTTAAATCCAGAAATTAAAAATTTAAACTTTTCGTAATAAAAACATGTAGCGAAACAGTTAAAGATGATTTCCAAAAAACATTCATAAAATTTTACCAGAGAAACGACATGTCTATGCTCATCAAATAGCTCCTCGCGTCCGGGAAAGTCTGCAGTAGCTATGAAGATTAAATAGAGGTATAACCAATACAACACTGTCTGTACCACTGCACGTCTTTGCAGGAACGCCGACTTTATACTTTGGGGTCAAGATTCCTAAGGAAATCCTGGCTGGCGCGACCAAAGTTGAAATTTCGAATCTTTTCTACTTCATTAAGAGGTCAAACTGGTTTGCTCCCCAGATTGAGACTGTTGATTAATTCCAGAGGAATATAAGAAGGGATTCACAATGGGTCATTTCGGCCTCCGAGTGGAAGTGAAATCTGTACATAACCTAACCTAACAATATGTCATAATAAAGATGCCAAATTTCAATGATAATTGACTTATTCAGAAGATTTTATCTCCTCATTCCCTTCGCTATGCTTTCAGCATAGGGTCTCAACAAGGCTTTACCATCTGATTCGGTTTGACCACTTGTACCTAACTTCGACTTCCGCCAAATATTTTTCGATTGCCCGCGACTTCTGCTCTCTTGGGATACTCGAGTCAAGCGCCATTCTTGTGTTGTTGATTAGTGGTTTTCTTAGCGTGTGACCTATTCATGGCCATTTTCTTCTTAAGGATTATTGACTCGTCAGTTTTCAGAGTTCATTCCCAGATATCCCCTATTAAAAAGTTGGATTGTATAGGCAAATCTCGCCAATAGATTACAAAAAGGGGACAGGTTTCAAATCAATCGGTCAAGAAGTTTTCGGTGTTAATGAAGGACAAACAAACATTTATATTTATAGATACTTAGAAATGCTTGAGAATTCATTGATATTTTAATCAACGCACAAACCTCTGAGACCTGATGTGTAGAGATAAAAGTCTTGCTTAAGAATCGTACATAAGGATTAAAGAGGATTTTGTATATGTATTTTAGGAAGAGATGGCAAATTCTTGACTCCTCAGCCTTAATCCTAACCTTACTTTTTAACTATGAACATCAGAAAATTGACAAGTTTTTTATTGGAATCATAGTGGTTTCTTGGACTATACATTAGCCGAAACTCACCGCCTCGATGTGGGATCACTGTGAGCTAAGTATCCCTCTGTGCTTAAGTCAGCATTTATAAGAAGGTTGGCCATCCATTGTTTGGTCCTAAATTTAAACAGCAGCAAACCACTCTATACAATGAGAACATTTGACGACAACTGTCATTTCTCGTATGCAAATTTTCGCGGCTCTCCATAGTCAGTCTTCCTTGTTAATTGTATCATGGCTTAACCCATGTTTGTCTCGCTTAAAAGTTCTGCAATAAGATTGAAATGGTCATTCAATCGACTATAGTGATTTGGAAGGGCCAATTGGATAGCTATCAAAGGTTTGTCACTCAGGGGGTTGTGTCTTTATTAGATGTTGGAGAAGTTGTGGGTCGAATCTACTTTCAGAACCAATGCAATCCTTTGCAGACTCTCCCCTGCGCATTGACTTTGCACAAACAAATTTAACGTACTAACCACTAAGCAGGAAACTACGCCTCGTTATTGGGCTCTCGTGACCAAGCTATCACTCACATTATACCTAAAAATAGTCCTCCTCCAATATTTCAATCAAATATGATTACAAATTACTCAAACATTAACCACAAACAAAATATTTACCGTTAGTTGACACCTTTAACAACAACTCATTAGAATTAAAAGGTACTTCTTGATAGCGACAAGCCAACTTGTTGCGCGAATAATAAAAAATAAAGCCAACTACAAAGATTACGTAAAACATGCGCTCGTTCCACTGTTGACTGTTAATTACCGTCAACTGTCAGCGACCATTTACAATTGAAATAGTCCAACACGCTATTTTTGGCGGCCGTTTGGCGATTGTATCGTCGCACCTGCAGCACGCAACAGCGCAGCCCGAAAACAATCGGAGAACGCCACCGTTGACAGATGCCACTGACTGATTGCGGTTTTGTGTGTCCAGCATGACCACTCGGCAACATTGAATTGGACAAACTACGTGTCCAATCCAGATCGATTAGAAATTCACTAAAACCAAGAAACATTCATTAGAAATGCTGACCAAATCGTAGTGGCGCAAATAACTTTCGCTTGAAACAAAGCAACTATCGAATTCTATTGGAGCCATTCAATCTCGATTTCCACGCGCAGAAATATCTTATCTTATCGCGCTGCGACGACGCTGACGACAAAGCAGTGCCAGTTGCGAAGGTGTTAAATAATGCGGCGGCTTATCTGCGCCAAGAAAGGTGCCCGGCAAATTGTTTCGCTGCAAATATTTACGAAACGCTAAATGCGGCAATTAGACAGTCGGGTGGTGCAGCATTTTTACTGTTCGCACTGTTTTGCATGACAACTGGATTTATTTTCAGCACATGCTTGTAAATATGGAAGTGTTGTTGTTGTTGTTACTGTTGTTGTCGAATTGCCCATTGACGACTAATTTCACAGCAATTGAACGTGTTAATTGGATGCGTTGTTTGGTACGTTTGTAGGTGTGGTTTCGATTTCACAGGTTAAAGGTGGAAATGCTGGAATAATTAGCTATCGCGTTGTTGTTGTAATATTGTAATTATAATATGCTATCTAAACAGTTATCGAAATGAGTGTAAATTAATCAAATTAATTGCGAGAGTTGGTTTCAAAAGTCAAAAGCCATTCTAAGCTGAAGGTCACATCATGGAGGCCAGGGTGAAGCAGTAATGTTGGACTATTGATAGAAACCCCAAGCTATAGCTGACTAGCAGGCCCTGTTTGTGGGGGCCTCAAGCCAGCAATAGGGTGCAGTCTGGCAGAGCAGAAGATCGCTAGGAGTGGCAGTCTGCAGCAGAAACACTACGACTGCTGGCACGGGATAGAGGGGTGTAGGCAGTCAAAGATCTTTATTGATGCGTCTCAGGACTAATTGCTTGCTTAGGCTGAAGAAACGTAACTTGAGAACCATTTTGGGGCTCTTCATGGGTCTTATTCCGCTTGACGAGTATGTAATCCGAGTTGGTGACGTGCGACATGTGTCTACAGGACAATGAGACTGCTGCTTACTATACTTTATTTATTTATTTATTTCATTTCAGTCTTTGAATACAATTCTTACAGACTATTTAATTAACAAATGAGAAAGGAAATGAACATGGGAACAGATAGATCAAATATTAAAGAGGCCGACAGCGCATTTAACTCGGCTAAGGCTTGAGAAATGGGTGCGTTACTACCATATTTCGTTCTAGAAAACTTAACACAAACTTCGTGAATGTCTAGCTTTGAACGTTCCAGGTACAAATGCTTTGTCAAGATGACTCTAATGTAGAATGAGCTACTGGAACTCGATATAGGGCATGCTTTATTTTACAAAAGCAACAGTTCGTCTAAAATCAATGGTTCAATGTTAAAAAGATTCATGATTTTGGAAAAGTTCCTTTTTTAAGGACTTTTGTTTGTTTATTTAACTCTGCAACACTAATGTTAGTCGATTCAACTAGCACAGCCGGAGAATAAGATTAGCATTCACGTCCTCACTTATAGGTTAATATCAAAGTTTCCTTTATAGGTTTTCAACTATTTATTAAATTTTATTTGCTTTAGGGTTAAATTTTCAAATATTTTGTTATACCGATAACGAAGTTTTTTCTACATAAATTTCAACTTTTAATTTAATTTAATTTATTTTGTATTTTTTTTAAATATAATTTTTACTGGATTAGTACCGAGTAGCTGATTGATTTTTACAATTTTCATTACAAGTTAGGACTAATTATTAGGTACAATGATTGTAGGTCGTTGGTGCTAGTTGAACTATGATCTTACTTAATTTTTCTGAGAGGATTTCCCAGTCTAGCCCAAACTAGCACATCGTCTTCTATGATTTGTATCCCAATTTTCTTAAGACTCCTTTTCTTAAGACTCCTTAATTACGTTTTATCTAATTTTCAGGTTCTTCATATTCCATTTGCAAAACATGGCTAATTTACAAACGTAAAAACGTTCAACCAGGTTTTACTGGTTCTGTTCTTGATTAAACAGAAATCGTTAACTTTTTGCCATACTAATTATTGTTTACAAACTTTGCAACCTGGAGGCAATTTTACAATTTAATTAAATAACATTACAGTAGAATAAATACGGTGTCGTTAGTTTGTCGATACATTTTACAACACCGGTTTTTGTATTTACTTCAGGCACGTGTTAGTTCGTAAATATTTTGTTCTTATTGAAATTGGCACTTGAACACATATTGTAAAAGTAGATAAACAGAAAAAATAGACAGATCCTTTATTTAATAATCTCACAATACCCAATCGAAGCTGTACACAAACATTGAGCAAACAAAGAAAGCACAACATTGACTCAAACGTCATCTGTCTGACAAGTAAAAGTACTCTCGTAGACAGCAATGTTCTACCACAGACAACTCATCAAGTAGATGTCCATCGGCCAAGGAAAAAATGTGTCAAAAAGTTCGACAAATTTGGCCTCCGATAAGAGCTTTTTGGCCTCTAATGTCACTCATACAATCACCGCTTCACACGTATTGTGCTCTATTTTTAGATACAAAAATATGTGATTTTTAGTTAAAACGGCGCTTGTCTGTTATTATACCTTTATCTGTTATTATCTGTGGTGAGTTATCTGTGGTTCTACTTTAAATGAATGAAAGCGATTTTTTAGGTCTCTCTACATGAGCAAGAAACTAAAATCGGCATTAGCAAGAATTGGTTAAAGTTAGAAGTGGGAAGTGCGCACAATAGATTTTATATCTGAAAATTGTAATAAAATTACAAAAAACAAAATGTTTCATTCTATCAGGTGTACAACTTTGCTTCCGCCGTTTTCCGATAGGTGGCTGTACCGGCTGAGGCTGGTTGAAATACATAGATGGTAATGCCTTTAAAGTGAGTGTGGACAGTGCCTAACGAATTGTCATCGCCGTTTCAGTGACAGTTGTTCTTGTTTTCGTATTATCACGCTCGAAAATGTCCGTTTATGTGCCCAATTCTCGCCATTTGCGGGAAGTTTTACTTTTCTGTTACAATTCGCAAAAAAATGCAGCTGAAGCGCATCGAATGCTCTCAGAAACTTACGGTGATGCTGCTCTGAGTGAAAGAACGTGTCGGGAGTGGTTTCAACGTTTTAAAAATGGTGATTTCGATGTCGAAGACAAACATGGTGGTGGAAGAGAAAAAACCTTCAAAGATGAACAACTAGAAGCATTGCTTGATAAAGATTCGTGCCAAACCCAAGAAGAGCTTGCCGAATCGTTGGGAGTGAGTCAGCAAGCCATTTCAAAACGTCTCAAGGCCCTGGGCATGGTTCAGAAAGAAGGAAACTGGGTGCCGTACGAGTTGAAACCGAGGGACATCGAGCCTCACGTCGCAAAAGTGGTCAAAAAGTACCTGGAAACGCTGAAATGGGAAGTCTTGCCCCACCCGCCGTATTCCCCAGATGTCGCCCCTTCTGACTTCCACCTATTCCGTTCGATGGCACACGGCCTGGCAGATCAACATTTTTAATCCTTCGAAGAATTGGAAAAATGGATTGCTTCATGGATAGCGTCAAAAGAGGACTCCTTTTTTCGAGCCGGGATCCGAAAATTGCCGGAAAGATGGGAGAAAGTTGTCGCTAGCGACGGACAATACTTTGAATAATACATCTGTAAGCACTTTTTCGCAACAAAGCTTTTAATTTTGGAAAAAAACGGCGGAAGCAAAGTTGTACACCTGATATTTGAAAATTATTTATAATTATCATCGAGCAAATATTTTTCAGATTTTTAGTAAACTGTTCTTAAATAGTTTATAGATAAAAAGTGTGATTATTTGCAGGGGAAAGTCAAACGGTTATAGAAATCAGTTTCGACTTGTGTAATTTGTATGAAATATGTAAAACTTTTTTGAGGCAGCAGACAATGACAAACATCTGAAAATGATAAATTCATGGCCTAGGCAAAACGCTCCCAAGCCATTTTTTACAGTGTAAAAAAGTGCGATTTTTGCTTGAGGACAAAGTATCATTGAGCTAAAAATATGTCGTAGATAAGGTTTCTTTGAAGAGGAAAAAAATTATGTATGTAACTTTCTTACTTACAATATAACTGCATAAGTTAGATTTATAGGAAAGTAAAATTTTCCAGAGAGCTGGAAATTTAGTTATTTCATTTTTCCTGGAAGTCGTATTTCCTCACTTTCAATAAAAGAAGCTCACAAAATATGTTCTACGTTCTACGTAAACATCCACATTTACTCAGATCAGCCCGACAGCAATCAAGACCCTCGCTGGTGTATCTCTCACATCTCGTGTCTCTTGTTAGATGCCTAAAACTAATACAATTTTTTTATGTCTGAAATTTGGCTTAAAATTGGGTTCAATTACATCGATTTTCGTAATCCATTTCCACTCGCACACACCTGTGCCGCGCACAGTTATCAAAATAAATATTTATTGTTATAATTTGTTGTTGCAATTAGTGGCTGCCGCACTATTGAAACATTTCGCTTATCTTATCGTCAATAATTTTTTTTTCACCATCGTTGTTCAACTCTTCTCTTGCAGATTACAAGGCAGCGGCTCGATTAACAATCAACCACACCAACAACCAATGCACAATAGTGGCAGCAGCAGCAGCAACAACAACATCGACGAGGCAGAAATATTATGCCACTAATAACAAAATATCCAATAATAATTTACAAACGGAAATCGTAAAGATTAAGACGTCGATCTTGCGTGAAAGCCACTCAGCAGCGCTGCAATATTTCAAAGCAACAAAATGGAAACTACAACCGTCTCGGGCGCAGCGAATCACTCGAACCGTGGCAGCAACGCCAGCGATTCATCAAACAGCCGCACTGCGTCACCGGCTGCTTCCAAAGATGAGGTTGATTTCGTTGTAGTGGCGCACAATAACAACAACAACAACATCAACCATTATGACATTAGCCAGAAGGTGAACAAATTTAGCAACAACCTGACGGAAATTGTGCCAAAATCACTGAACACAGCCAATTCGAAATCGAATACGCACGCAAAGTCGTCCCAGGGTCCGAACAACAATCAAAACAACTCCCAAGTGCCAAGCATGGATGCAGCGAAAAGCAAACGGAAGCTATTCGCATCCACGCACGTCTCCAGCGAGAAGGATGACTCTCAGTCGACGAAAAAGAACTCCACCAAGGAACGGCTGTCGTTGTTCTCCTTCGGCCGGAGAAGCAGTCACAAGGCGGTACATAGTCAGAACATTGCCAACAACAACAACAACAACAAGGAATCCGCGCAACGCAAAAAGGCCGAGCTGGAGCAGTACAAGCCGACGTCGCTGCAGTGCGCACCGCCGCCGGTGCCCATTGGCACACCGCCGCAGCAGCACAAATTCGTGAAAAGCTCCTCGATAGCGCGTTTGCTGGGCAACACATATCATGCGAAGAAGTTCGAGAAGCAGGAGCAGAAGCGTCAGGCGAAGGAAGCCAAATTCCACACGTACGGCGGCCGTCGTCGCTCGAGTGGTCCGTACCTGGAGCGTTTTAAACGCTATTCGAAGGAGGACGGCGACGCGGCCTCGCTGACAGTCAGCACGGACGATCTGTCGTTGCCCATCGACATGTACGACTTGGACGCCGCCCATCGCAACGAGCTGGGCGAGGCGCTGGAGTACTTTCACGACAACACCACCACGGTGCCGCTGAACGAGGAGCTGAGCGTCAAGGCCATGCGCACAATATCGCGCGGCCTGGGCAAGTTGTGGTGGAAGCGAACGCACAGCGTCGACATTAGCACGCCCGATCCGGAGTTTAAGGTGTCATATCTGGGCAATGTGCTGACGGGATGGGCCAAAGGTGAGTCACAATCAATTTGCAAAAAAAAAAAACGAATTAAGGCCACTAATCGCTTCTCTTTTGTTTGGATCTTTTAGGTGAGGGTTGCGTTGAGAAGCAACTGAACACACTTTGGCGCAACTATACGCAAAACAACAAGCCCGACGTGATTATGCGCATTAAGGTGTGCGCATCCGGCTTGAAGGCCACGACCAGACAGCACGGCCTCACCGAGTACTGGGCCAATCGCATCACCCATTGCTGTGCGCCAAAGAATTATCCGCGCGTCTTCTGCTGGATCTACAGGCACGAGGGACGCAAGCTGAAGCACGAATTGCGTTGCCATGCGGTGCTTTGCAGCAAAGAGAAAGTCGTGCAAGAGATCTGCAATACTTTGAAGGTGCGTCTAAACTCTTCGAGTTGCTCGTAATCCCTAAACTAATAACATTTTTACATTGCAGGAGAATTTGGAGTGTGCGCTGCGCGAGTTTAAGCGCGAGAAAATCCTTAAGCAGAACGCTCGTCTTAGTTTGGCAAATGCTGCCTACGAAAATCCCAGTTTACCGCGTCGTAAAATCCTGTTGAGTGTCGGCGGCAACAACTATCGGCCGCCGCTGGAGCGCTCAAAGTCCGCGCCCAAGCTGATGGCCATTGAGGAGGCCATTGGCGAGGAGGATGGCGACGAGGTGGAGGAGACCAATGAGCCGGAAATGAAACCCTGCTGTCAGAAGGATTCGCTGTATCCGGCAATGACGCTGGGCCGTCGCCGCTGTCGTCGCGGACACTCCATACGACGCACGGGCAAGACACGACCCACGCACAGCGTCTCGCTGGATGAGACGCAGAACAGGATGGTGACCTACTGCTGCCACGACATTCACGATACCAAAGAAACTGCGAGCCAGGCAGCCAGCGAACAAGCGTGCGAACAGGTGCCAAAACATTCTGAGCCGACGAGTGAGCAGCAGCGCAACAGCTATGGCTCGGACGACTCTGATGACTTTGAGAAGCTGCTGAAGTGTAACAACTACGACGCGAACTCCTCGCTGACCACTGAGCTGTTGCCCTACTTCGACATGCAGCTGCACAAGAACACCAGCAGCAGTCTGGGTGATTTGAGCGAGCTGAAGGACGAAGAGGAGCCACTCAGTTTGCTGCCCACCATCAACAGCGATCCGAATGCCCATCCTGAGGGTGATTTGTTGCTCGCACCCAACGACAATGACAATGAATGTGTGGGTTTGCGCCGCAACGGCGTGTGCAGCGACGGCGAAGAGGACTATCTGGAGGCTGACGATATGTACTTCCGGCAGGCTTCCATACTGAACATGCTGCATCGCAACTCCATGCGGAAAATGACAAACTACTCGCTGAGCAGCGACGAGAGCAGCATCGAGACGAGCGCACCCGGCTCGCTGCAGTATCGCCACCAGATGCAGTCATCCATCTCGTCGAACGCTTCCTCCACCACGACCAACAACAGCTCGGTGCAGGACGGACATGTGTCTGTGCAGGGCAAACAGCTGAACGGCGACAGTGATGAGGGCTCCATATCGAGCGGCTGCGAGACGGCCAGCACGGTCACAGCCAATCAGGATGATATTTCGCTGCAATACTGCAATGGAAAGCAAATGCAGCAGCCGATGTTGCAATCTGACGTGCTACAGCTGGACACTGAGCAGGGACTGTTGTTGCACAATAACGACGCGCCCATTACGGCTGAGGAAATCTACCAAAGACTAGAGTCGCGACTGCAGCGGCGCCAAAATAGCGATGCGACCACCTTCAGCAGCTCCAGCTCCATAACGCTGAAGATGAGTGGCGGTGCGGGCTCGTCGCCCACCGAGTCGTTGAGTGGTGTTGTCGGAGGTGGTGGCGATGTGGCGAATAATAATGGGCGCGTGATGCGTCGTCAGCGACGTCCGTCAGCAACACAACAGCAGCAGCCACCGGAGGACACCGACTCGGAGTGCAGCGATGAATCGGGCTATGTCGAGTATCAGGAGCGCAACAGAAGTGCCAGGGAATCGTCGGCTAGTGAGGGCGGCCACAGCACGGCAGGTGTGCAGCTGCAACAGCAACAGCGCCAACAGTCCAAACCACAGCTCCCGCCCAAGCCGATGCCGCGAAGACTGTTGAGTGCGCCTGGTAATGGTGTGGGTACCGCCACCGGCACCAGCACCGCCGTATAAGCATGACTGCAGGGCAGCGTACGCCTGTTCAACGAGACTGTCAGTGGAGGGAGGGCGAGAGGAAAGACAAAGAATTCCAATGAGCGAGGGAAGCACAAACCAACCAGAAACATCAGAATAAAGCCCACGCTCTACACTGTTTAACTTTGACTTTGGCTACAAATTCGAGCTATAAGAAGACATTTTCTTAAAGTGCACAAACTACTTGGGCACACGCTCACCAAACCAATCAAGCAATCAACAAATCAATCAATCACCGAATCAACCAATTAACAATTATTCCAAATAAGTAACGTCAAGTTGTACAAATTTTTGTCAAGCATCGATGCTGCATAGAGTGTTTATTTTGCATCGAAACGAAAGCAACAGAATAACGTACACACAGTCTGCGCGATTTGTTTGTAACGCCTTAAAATATGCTTTACTATTTTATTGTTGTTTACAAGTTATTTAGTGAATATTTAATTAATTTAATACTGAATATCTAACAACTAATGTCATAGTTTGGTATATCACATCGCCGTCATCAATGAACTTCATACAATCTATCTACATTAGCGCATAACGAATAATTTTCATTCGGTATTTAATTAGTTTAATTTCAGTTTTAGCGGCAAAATTCATATCATTGGCTCATGTATTTCTGTATGGGTTTTCAAAACGAAATTTATCATCTTAAATATTGTAAGATTTTTCATAATTTTCGATTCATTGTTGGTATCATTTTGATATATTTCTTTACGTCACAAATCCATTTGAATAACAAGACATATTTATTGTTTCTTGATAATCAACTTTCATTGCACGATGCTTGATTGCATTGCACATTCTTTCATTTCGCATGACATCGACCTCATTTTTTGTTTTCACTGTAGTAAAAGGAAAAGTTTGAGAGTTGGAGAGTTTATCATGTTGGAATTTATGTAAATGAATTTAAATATTGTAAAAAATATATTTCTTAAGCTATGCATACGTACATATAAAACTGGAATAAACGCAAACATAGAATATAGAATAGATTTAATACAGCAATTTTTCCAATGAATGTAATACGAATTAAAAAACCTACCCAATAAATCTTATCCATTATTTGTAGTTTATCAAATAAAATGGCGTTCAAATGTTATTTCAATTTATTTTAAATGTTGGATTTTTTATTTGATTATAAATTAAAAAAAAAATTTAAGGTATTGTGACTAAAACCCATGGAATAGCCTTACAATATGAGTGCTTTAATGCTCCTCCAAAATTAAAGTTAAAATTAAAAATCTACATACGTAACAGTAAAGATGGAAACTATTATAGGCCATATTAGTATAACTATTATAGGCTGCAACGATTATAGGCCCTTTACATAATTACATACTTTGTTATTGTTATGTATTCTTGAGAGTGTTGTACTCCAGCTATTGCCTCCCTCTTGACTAGCAAAGGCCCGGGCTCGCCACTACTTGCAGTAGATCTGGTCAGCCCCAGCGTTGGGTAATTCAGCAGGAAGTGATTGACATCAAGTTTCCCAGAGATTCTGAATCTCTTTCAGCCGATCCGTCTCTTTTGTAAAACAAAGAATGCCCAACAGCTCCAGTTCCAGTAGATCATTCTCCATTGGAGTAATCTTCAGCAACACATGTGCCTGGAACAACCGAATGCTGGTCATAACTATCCATTATTTAGTTTCGATATGGCACAAACCCTCTACCAGACGCCTCGAATTCATGCAATCCTTTGCCAGTTGGTCAAACCAAGATGTGGCGTCCTGTAGCTGATTCATTCAATGAAGACACAGGATTACTCTTTATCGTTGACTTCTAACTAATGCATTGAGCATCTTTTTTAAAGCAATTTAGCGTCCATGCTGGTGACAACAGTTAACAGTTCAAACAGATAGTCGAGTTTACAAATGTTTACAAGTTTTATAATTGTAGTTTTTAATTGTAGCAAACATCGAAGAGCGAGGTTTCAATTGAGTGCATGATTTTGTTATCGCTTTATCAGAAGTGATTTCAAAGACTTTCAGAAAATACTTCAAATCTGAAAAAAGCTCAGGTTAAAATGTTTTTGTAGAAGTCGAGGGTCTAAATATTGTTAATTTTTGGATGCGACTGCTTCAGTTTTTGCTTCGATTCAAAGTTGTTCATTGATGAATGATGTTTGATGGTGAAGTGTATCTATAATAATTTGCTCAAATCTTCGGTACTTCCTAGCAAAGTCAACAGTTCTATAAAATTTTTTTAGTTTAGTAGCTATAACCAATTCGAACCTAGAGAATGTCTTTCCAACAGAGATTCCAGATTTACGTGCACTCGGTTTAGTCTCCAAAGGTATTGCCACTTAAATCCAACTCCAGCGTAAAATTATGACTGGACTCAGATTCAATCTTTCTTTTTCTATTCTATATGCTTTTTGTCTTGATCTCTTAACAAGTCATGAATACAAAATTAGCGACACAAGAACTCATTACAAATTTCTTTGACTGCTTTCATTTAAAGAAAGCTGCTTAAGCTGCTTTTCAGCGTATTTATGGATTTCTACAAATGTTGTTTCACTGAAAACAATTATATTTGACATTCATTCAAATTAAATAAACAAATAAATCAGAAAATAATTATTAATTTTTTGTAATATCGTTCTAAATCATGACAGTCCTTGGTTAAGTGCAATTCAAGAGCATTAATTACATTTCCTTCATTAATCAGTTAAAGTTTGTTACGTTAACATTTTTTCTTTTCAGTTATTTTTTAGATTAGCTTCGACTTTAGCCGTACACTGGATTTAAGCTCTTAAGCCTCTTTAAGCAAAACGAGGTCATAATTGCAACAGGTTTTGCAGCATGAAATTTTCATATACGATTTTACTCATGCACACGCACACACACACGACCACACACAATATTTCTTACGTATTTTTTAATTTTCATCATGCTGCCACCTTGTACGAGTAGGTTGGGTTAGACAAGTCAAGGTTAGGTTAGGTTCTTACTAGAGGCAATTGTGTTCGAATACAATTTAAGTTATGATCTATAAAAGAAATATGTAAGTATTCCTAGTGAACTTTCATATCTTTTGACTGCTGTGTTGATAGCAAAACACTTCAGAAACATAAAATGTGCCTCTTCTAATGCTAATAAAAAATACAGAACCATAACCATAGCAATCCAAATAATCATTTTTTCTTTATCGTTCTCGGAAAATTAATGTTGCCGATTAATCAAATCCCAGGTAATCGACGATCGACTGTACATATTTTTTTAATATTTTTTAACGATTTTCGCTCTTTATTTGAATTCACTCTTTCAACAAATAATTAAAATTTCATGTCCAATTGTTTGATTTTATCATTACGTCCAGCCAGCCATTGCAATCAGCCAGCAGCATTCAGCCTTAGTCGACCGTCACCTGCACTTTTGTTGACTCACACGAAACGCCACGTTTCTGCAACAGCGCACAAATTGTGCCGCGAAAATTTCGTATAGACTCGTCCTGCAGTCGCTGATCGAAAACCTGTTGGAATGTGAAGCTTTTAGTAATTTTTGTCTTTTAACCCAAATTCGAGTATTTCCACATTTCAGTAAGAAATTAACAACAACAAAAAGCACATCAACGTGTTATGCAACACACACACACACACACACATATGTAAATAGTGCAAATGTTCAAGTGTTGGTTGACTTACGCCATCGTAAATGACAGTGGGCACAAAGCTGGGCGCATACGACTGCGTGACGTGCTCCGCTTGCAGCTGCAAATAGGTGCCCAGTTCGGTTTTCACGCAGTCGTCAATGCTGCTCGAGAGTCCATTCGATTCCGTGCACTGTGGACCATTGCAATAATCCATAATTAAAACTGTCTGCAGTTGTCGGCGGGATATGGGAGGTGGCAACTGTTGGGGGAAGGATGACACTTACATATTTCACGTCGGACTGATTGGGCGCTGACATCTGGCAAACGGCAAAGCTCACTTGCAGCGTCTGGTTGGTGGTCTGCTGCAGCACACAAGACTGCAGGCGATTGCCCTCGCACTCGGCCGGTCCGTGCTGGCAGAAAAACTGGGCGCCCGAGTTGTGCGACTATCAACAAACGTTGAGAAAGCGAAAAGCAACAAGTGAGATAAGAGTTTGGTTCAATTTCGAATGTAAACGCATTTGAGAGGAGTGTGTGTATGTTTTTGAAAGACAGTGACGTTAGTTGGAGCTGGAGCTGGAGCTCTTCATGTTTCCAAGCATTAAAATAATTAAAAATTATAACTATTTTTAAGTTACGCGATGTTACAAAGGACTTGATGCATTAATATTTGAGTTAAGACTGACGGCAAATGTCTCGTATTCCATGCTTTTGAATAATCTTGTTAAGTTATGTAAGAACATTTGTGAAACAATTGTAAAAGGATTAAGAAAATCAATGGAACTGCTACTATTTGAGTTAAGATGCCAAAAAAGTTATTGTTGAGTTTTTCAGCAAGGAAAAATAAAAAGACGATTCCATAAGACTTGAATTTTCCATGTTATCGATAGCCGGCTTGCTTTGGATTAAATATTTGTTGCATTCTTGGATAATTTGTATGCATTAAAATAATTTTGCAGAATCCAACTAAAGTCTAAAATGGAATGGTCTCTTAGAGGCTATTTTCTCAAATCTCAAATCAAGTGTTCACGTATTCTTTCTTCAGGATTTTGTCTCTTCATCTCTGAATCTCTAAACCAAGGACAACCTTTTTATTATTATTATTTATTTATTTGAACTGTTTTTCAATGGAACTATTGAACTATGAACTATTTTTCAATGGAAAATATTTATTTTTTTAATATTCAACATTTTTCTCAACATCTAAGCAGAGCTAGCAATTTATGAAAAAAAGTCTTAAATTAAGGTTTCGTGCTTAAGGCTTTTTAAATGTTTGGGTGAAGTTTTGAGAAAGTTTTGGTGTTTGAAGACCCCCCCTATTTTTTAATGAAGAATATTTCCCCAAAAGACAATATGATATTTTTTGCAATATTTTACTCAACCCAAGCTTTTTATGAAACATTTTTCCGAAAAACATGAAAAAGGGGGGGTAAGGAAAGGGGGTGTACACAAAAAATATTCACACTTTTAATGCAAACAACTTTGTCTTAGACATCAAAGCTCTAGCTCTTCAAGTTTTTATACTTTCCGTGTAAAAGTCTATAGCGACCCTTTAACCTTTATGTGCAAATTACAAAAAACTCAGACGTGCTGGACTATTACTTTATTCGGCTAAACTAATCAGCATGACGTCCTCTTTCAGAAATATATGGTCGTTACTCTGTTGCACACAAAAAGTTTAAAATTGTTTTTTTAAATAATTAATTTGAATTTTATTATTTGAATAATTTTAAATATTTAAATTTTTTATATATCCCACTTGCGTGACAGTTTTTATGACTGCTATCTTTAATGTCATGTTGAGTACACATCATCGACAAACGATTTTGCTGCTGAATACGAAATCTCTGTGCAAAATTGACGGGCTTCCCGCATAATAAAACCGTTGAATTTATACTCGATTTATACACGCTTCAGTAAACAATAAAACCAGCTGTTCTATTTGTCGCTCTTGACGTTAAGTTGTGAACCACAAATATTGGTTACAATACATGAATATTAAAAAATCACTGAAGAGAGAGCGAAAAATGCAAATTAACAAAACGGAACTGTTTTTGTCAAAGTTTTTGTGTTAAATGATTAATTATTTTCATTTTTAATTTGTTGTAATTATTTCATTAGGCGATTTATTTATGTATAAGCAAAAAGTGTCAATACTAAAGCACAATAATTGATTACTTTTGCATAGAAAATGTAGTGTTTCGTAGCTAAGTATTGTAAAAAATACAATTCATCTGCACATACAGTCATAAGCATATGTAATTTTTGTAATATGTTTTTTATATTCCAACGTACTCCCCTATTCTATTCTACTATGTTCCGTACTATCTGTACAGAAAATTGCTGGCTCAATATTAAATTAATCAATTTAGTATAAATGAATATAGAAAATTTTGCTGCTCGTAAGTGAAACAAGTTGAATAAATTAAATTGCTTGCATAGTTACTTGCCTGAGATTTACCGAATGGCACCAACGTTATGTCAACATAATCCTTTATGTTGTTGTATGTGGGCGCCAATTGTTTTGCCATAAAACGTTTGCTATCTGGACATAGCGACTCGTATAGCACCAAAACATTGAGCTGCAATCAAATGACAGATATTAGTATAGGTTTTCGATATATCGGTTATGGGTTTAAAAAGTTATTAAATAAGAAATTTAAATAAATCTTTATCTCTCGCAGAAAAGGTTTGACTACGACCTACGATCATTGTTAAGTTGGCACTAACATAGCAAATTGACAAATCTATCATATTCTGAAAAGCAAACAACTAATTACAATAAGTACTAAAACTCAAACTAAAGATCAACAATTATCCTCATTTGCCTAGTCGTTCCATCTCGAGCAAAAATAGTGTTGACACTTTATAAATTTTTCATGAAATGGTATAAGACGCCTATTTGTACACCTCTTCCTGTAAATATCGGCCAGAATAGTGTAATGTGTGAAGAATGCAGAGGTTTTAAAGTCCATAAGCGTGCCGAATAAGAAATTTTGGATTGATGTGTCAAATTCAAACTAAAATTGTTGATACCTACTGGCCGATAGTACAATGTTTCGATTTCGTGTGTATTTGGGAACTTGGTTGCTATTTTTGAGTTCATTTCATTCAACGTTCATTGCACTCAAAAGCATCTTGAAACCAACGGTCATACCAATTTCGAAGCTTCATTTTTCTCATGTTTACTTATCTAACTAATTTTGTTAGGTACTTTTTATTTTAATAAGTTTTTCAATTATGTCGCTACATTACTTTTTTGCACATTGATTCATTTTTGCTTATGATTGAACAGTGATTTTGATTGAACATGTTTCCACACTTTTTGGCAAATATTCAAGAAACAAACATCGCCGAACTTGATTAATGTAGCTTCCTACTATATGCATTGACTTATTTATTAACGTTTGGCTCGCTATCGGTATGAAACTCCTTTTTCAATGCTGGATGAAAAATAATAATGAGTGAAAAAACAATGAAAGCAGAATCGATCATGCTTTCTACTGTGCAGTTATTGCATAAAATTCATTAAAATGACACTGGACTGGCAATAGATCATCATTCAACCAAATTTTTCAGTAGTTTACTTTAGTGTTAAAGCTGTTCAATAGTTCAGTAATTTTCATTAGTTTAGAGTAGTGTACCTAAAGAGCTGGAGTACCTAAATCGTTACTGAATTAGTGACATAATAGCTGCCCATAACATCTTTTGGGGCCTTTTGCCCCAAAAAAGACCTCAGCGTCAAATCGAATGATCGAAAAATTAACCGAAATCTTTTCACTTTCAAATTGTTTTTTGCACTGTTTCCCTTTTTAACCCATTGCTGCCGGGTACCAGTTCCGCCCATACGATTTTGATAAAATTGCATACACGACCTAGAAGTGACCCAAAATGATCAGAAACAAAATTTCAGCTTTATATCTCTGCACGTTGCTGAGATATTCATTAGGTATTTTGTACCCATTACGCAGCAATGGTAGCTTTTTTCCATACTTTGTGAGGTGATTAGCTAAACACGTGAACAAAAGTTGTATTTTTTACAGGTGAGTTAGCAGGCAGATTTTTGTGAAGTTCTAGGGCCACTACGTTTCGCCACATTTTCCACCTCCGGAAAATTCACGATTTTTGGAGTCTGGTAACTCTAGCTAGATAGCAAAATTTTAGGGTGGCCTTCACTAGGTTAAGGTAGTTCCATCTTTACCCTAACTATCCCTATCAATGGTTTTGAGAGATCTGAAACATTGACTTTTTGTGATTTTTTTAAAAAATCAATTTTCATGGGTAAAATTTTACCCATTAGGCAGCAATGGGTTAAACAAGTTTCCAATGTTTCGTACTATGGAAATATGATATTGTGGTTTTCTAAATCTTTTGAATGCAAAAGAGTTGTCAGTGTCAAAATAAATTAGGTGATTTAAAAGGAACAGGCCGACAACTCTCTTTAAAGTCATGGCAGTTGCTTCCTTATGTACAGCTTAAGCACCCACTGGAAAAGAAAAATCACTAATTGAAAAGAGAGATCGGAATAATGAAATAAACGGACTCCAAAATACTTAAAAAGATATAGAATCTAGAACATATAGCTGTTGTATTCACTAACAAACGAATTAAGGTTTGCTCCTACATGTTTGGGATTCCCTTTCACTCTAAAATAACTCTTCTCCCCTCACTGTCAAGCGCAAAGTCACAACGAGCCCTATCAGCTTATTTCCCACCAGGCCAAACATTACGCACGGTTTTTCTTTATCAAAGTACCACACACACTGAATCACGTACAACATTTTTTTTGCCGGGTCAAAAAACTGCCTTACCCCACTTTGCTAAACTGTTATTTCCGACTCATGGCCAGGACTGCCAACATTCTGCTACGAGCGATGCTTACTTAACAGACCTAATATTTTACTTATCAGCGAAAGGTTCAATGTGCTAACGGTTTCCGGCATCGCTCGATTGCAAAAAAACTGAACATTGAACTCGGCCCGCATGTGAATTAACTTGTCCGTACCTTGTTTTTGAATTCTTGTGCGTGCGCTGCCAGCGACAACACCGACAGCACAAAAACTGCAACCAATTGGAATTTCATGTGTAACATTTTCACGCTCCTGAAAAAACTCCCTTCGAATGTGATTTGCTTATTTTGCGTTTCGCAGTCGTAACGCGTCACACACAACGTCGCGGCGAAACCAATAAAATTAACACTTAATTCAGCACTTTGAGAAACGCGTTTCGTTTATTACGGCAACCACAAAATTTCTTTAAGAGTTTGGTTTATTTTAACATTTATTTATTCGTTTAAAGGTTTCTAAAAAGTTCTTGATAATTTTAATTGTGACCGTTAAAACGTGGAATGTGTGTGCAAAATGCGCGCGCGTTCAAGTCCAAGAGCTGCGAACGATTGAATCGTCGACATCGGTGGCGCGTCCATTAACAGCCAAACTCGCGCAGCCATTGGCAATGCGGCAGCGGTGACGGCCTCCCCGCCGCGCAGCTGGCAGCTTTGTGCGGCCACCTTCACGCTCGCTCCGGCTTTGCTCAACGCGCTTTTAAGCCGGTTTTGAAGGTGCTAACGCTTTTGCCAATGTTTGGCCATCGAATGCGGCTGTAGCGAACGATTTGCGCGCAATCGACTCAATGTTCTTTGTTCGCAGCTTACTAAGTGTTTGTGTTCTCACATAATTCTTTCTGCTCGCTTTAAACTTTGACATCTTTCAAGTATTGCGGGGCATATCGTTAAATAGCATCTTCATGGTTTAACACCGAATTTCAAGCATTTTAAAGATTACACTTTTGCCATTTACAACTTTTTCATTCAATAAAAGAGTACAGACGATAATTATTCGTGTGGCGTTCATTTTTTCTCTTCATTTCAGCTTCATTCGCGCGTTCTCTGTCCGCTTTCAGTGCTCCACTTTTTTCACATTTTATGACTTCATTTACGCGCATTTAGTTGCTTCGTCTGTTGATTTTATTTTGAACTGAAGTTTAAGTGGATTCCTCTCGTTTTTCCTTCTGCCTTTTGCGGCCAGTCAGAGAGCGGCCAGCTTCTACTTGCTCCAACTGTTTATTTAACAATTGGCGAAGATTTGCTGCAAAAGAAAAAGTGCCTGTCACATTGCCAGCACAATACGGCAATTGTCGTTTGTAAAAGTGAAATCTACAGTTTACAAATGATATACGTAAATAGTAGTTAGCAGATCAGCTGTTTAAGGATGTCGTCGACCCGATGAGGGAGCTGTTCAGGCACATAAATTAGGGGAAATAGGCTTGTGATGTCACAAAGAAGGAGAATATATTTTGTTGCAGACTTCTACGGGATCTGGGAAAAGTTTTGGCACGATTATCAGTAAGTCTCTAATGTTAAATTGACTTGACTTGGGTCTAAGTAGCTAGTTAGGAGTAGCTACCTCAAGGCGATACCACAATCAGTGGAACTTAAGTTCGCTCACTTATTGATAAATTTATGCTTCTTATGCAGCCGATAAGACTGTGAATAGTCCTATTGGCTTGCCCAAGTGTTTCTTCTTCTTCTACATAATCCAGGACAAGCGCATGGCCGGTGAATGCGTTTTCTTCCCTTCCTCGTCCAAGAGATAGACTTATGTTTAAGAAAGGGCCTGTTGGTTTAAGTGTGATGAGCTGAGACAAGTTGAGGCAAGTAGATAAGAAGTTTTAGTAAATCAAAATCTTTCGATAATTCGATTAAAAAGATAGTGCTCTCTTGTGTCTTTCATAACTGCGCCAATATATTCTTTAAATATAATATAACCTAGAATCAATACTAAACCATTGCTTGCTTTTCTGTTATAACAATCTTTTTTCAATCAAATTTTTACATACAATTTACACAATCTGTTCTGCCAGAAATTTACATTTTTGATTGTAAAATCTTTTGAAAGCTCTTTTCGATTTTAAAAAGAAAATTTTTACGGTTATGAACTAAAACAATCACGAATTCTCCATAACTTTTATAGCGTTAAGCATTTCTTATTCAATCGCACTGTAGATATATATTGTACATCTGCACCCTTCCGTGTAAAATTTTTGTTTAGTATATATAATAAAAAATTAAACTTTTAACCTTTTACCTTTTCGGAAAGTATCTAGTCCGTACAGTAGGGTAGGGATGTATTTTCTAAAAGCTTTCGGCTCTTATTTGCAGTAAATTAATTTGAACTTGAATTACTTTTACTTTTTAAAATAATCTGTACAGTCTCGATACTCTGAAATTTACCATTACCTCCTTTGTAAAAAAAATACGATACAAGAATTACGCCATCTCCTGTATTACAGTCTACAGCAAAATACAACCCTGTCATTTTCACTTTATGGCAGTCACTGAATGTACTCAACCTCACTTTTGACATCAATCAGCTGATATTTATCAAAATATTATCATCACAGTAGGGCGAGTTCACTGAAATATTTGCAAATTGTTTATAGCTGAAAAAACTTTTCCGCACACAATTCAAACAGTTTGAAGACCGCAATAAACTATCAAAATGAAGAAAAAAGTACTGCTGATGGGTAAGAGCGGCTCCGGCAAGACGAGTATGCGTTCCATCATCTTCGCCAACTACATAGCGCGTGATACGACGCGGCTGGGAGCGACCAGTAAGTCGCCAAGCACTTATCTTCTTTTGCAAACATTAAATATAATAAAATGCTGTTGGTTTGTGTTTGCAGTCGATGTGGAGCACTCGCATGTGCGTTTTTTGGGCAATCTGGTGCTGAACTTGTGGGATTGCGGTGGACAGGAGGGCTTCATGCAACAGTACTTTGCCACACAACGCGACAATATTTTTCGCAATGTCGAAGTGCTGATTTATGTGTTCGATGTGGAGAGTCGCGACATGGAACGCGATGTGCACTACTATCAGTCGTGCCTGGAAGCGCTGCTGCAGGTAGGCCGTTCAGCAAGTCGAAGCTGCATGTAGCTTGCTTGACTATTGCTTTTATTTATTGCATTTAGAACTCGCCAGAAGCGAAAATCTTTTGCTTGATACACAAAATGGATCTGGTGGCAGAGGAGCAGCGCGAGAGTCTGTTCAAGGAGCGTGAGCACGATCTAATACGCCTTTCCAAACCGGGCCATGTTACCTGCTTCCGCACCAGCATCTGGGACGAAACTTTATACCGGTATATGGTTACTAAAACACTCATAGTTATTATTATTCGTTTGTTAAATGCTTCTATTATACACAACGTAGCGCCTGGTCCAGCATTGTTACTATGCTGATTCCAAATGTGGCCGCTTTGGAAAACTCTCTAACACATTTTGCCAATGTCATCGAAGCCGACGAAGTGCTGCTCTTCGAAAAGGCCACCTTTCTGGTAATCTCGCATTGTCAGAGTAAGCAGAATCGCGATTCACATCGCTTCGAAAAGGTCTCCAACATCATCAAACAGTTTAAGCTGAGCTGTTCGAAACTGGGCGCCAAATTCCAGTCGATGGAAGTGCGCAACAGCGCCTTCGCTGCCTTCATTGATACCTTCACCAGCAACACATATGTTATGGTGGTCATGTCCGATCCGGCAATACCCTCGGAGGCGACCCTGGTCAACATACGTAATGCGCGCAAATACTTCGAGGAGCTGGAGAACCCCAACAGCAATGCAGTCAACCATCATCAGTACCACTGATACAGGCTGTAGGGAGGTATAGCGGAAGTGTTGTATCTTGTTTAACGGCAGCGTATGCAGAGCATGGACCACAGCTAAAGCTGGCTGAATGCAGCGAAGTCTTTTATATGCAGCCGTATGCGCCAATGAAGTTTGGGCACTTATTTAATTGTTGCTTAATAAACAAAACAAAAAAATATAGTTTCAAAATTTGCACTTTTCTACAAATAACAACAACAAATCTAATATAAAGTACATGAATGATTTTAAATATGCTACATATTTTTATATTAATTACGAGTAATGTGTATAATGTTCAAAGAGCTACCAGTGTAAGCAGTTAATAAACACTTTTTACCATTCATTATACATGCATACGTATATATTTCAGTATAAATACAAAGTGCAGTTTCTTTCAAAGTGACAATTTCACACCTGTTAACCAGCGGCCGGGGGATATGGCCGATTATTAAATTCAAAATTAATAATTGTAACATGTACAATGACTTAATTGACATTATGTAGAATTGTTCAGCTTAATTGTTCATTGGTAAGAGACCAGAAAAATTACAAATAAAGAAATGTATTGAGTACATATACATTTTTGACGTTATTTGGACAATTGCATACGAATTATGACCGAATTGCTGTAGAATTTGTGCTCATATTGCAATTAATATGTGTTAACATTGAAAGTCTTATAAATTTGTTGATGTTTTTATTTTCTTTTTGTTTAAAATGTATTTTGTGAGCAGTTACTTTTGCAGTGGTCTTGCTTTGGTTAACATGCTGTTTTTATTAAAAAAGAATTTTTCTGAAAAGTTTATGCAAAATGTATACAACTTGAATGTATGGAAAGCATACTCGTATATACGCACTGCAAATGTTGCTATCGTAACAAACTTTTTGCATTTTGTATAGTGGACTTAGTGCTGTATGTAAATGCTCAGGGTATGATTAATCACATATTAAACGATATTAGACGGTCAGTCTGCTTATTAATGGAACAGTTTAATCAGACTAAGTGGGTGACATAGGTCGCCTTTGGAGATATTTATGGTATGTAAATTTGTTTATTATGAAACGAATTACAATACATTTGTTCATTTTACAAATGTCAAAGAATTGCGATCGCAGCTTAAAAATAGTTGAAAATTTTAAAGTAGCAAAAAGCTGTCAGAAATTATAACAAGCCAGAAATTCATGTGGTGATTACTCAGAAAGAAGAAGAAATGTGTGCTACAGTGCTACAGTTGTATGTTTTATCTCAATTTAAAACACTGTTGACTGTTAAAATCACAGAAACTTTACTTTCCTGAGTCGAGCGTAAGTTGAACTTTCAAGTCGGCTTAAGTGAATTTAATTGTTTATGCGACAAAAGAATTTTCTATTTGTTATGTTGACTCTTACCTCAACAATCGAATATCGATTCTGATTATATTTATAATTTCGGAAACCTTGAAACCAGCCTTGAAACTTAAATTATAAAGATTCATTGGATATTTCAGTGATTGAGTAGTAGATTGAATATTGAGCAAGAAATCGGTTTTGAGAACTAGCCGGAATTTAGGTGTATAACATTAATGAAATCGACATTTCTCGATACTGAGATTTTGGCACAATTTTGTAGAGGGGTTGTGAGAAAACACAATAAAAATTAGACAACATTTATGGGCCACTTTCCAGGTTTTTTATGTGTAATCAAATTATGTGTTATAATTATTATACAAATGTTGCTTAACTATTTTGTAAAAACAACTTTCAGTAGAAATTTATTTCCACAAAAACGGAAACATCAAAAGTTCTGCTTAGGAATATTCAAGATTTTACTTCTAAAGGAATCTTCAACGCAAATATCAACACTATGACTTAAGTTTTTTTATGATAGCGATTATGGGTTTAAATTTAATCACAAAATTATAAATTCTGAGAACAAATACATATATGTAAATGGAAGTAGGGCTGTTGTAATTTGCACATGTTGTAAGCACACTAGTTACATTTGTTAGCTATATCCTTATATACTTATATACATATATCTTTCTTTTTACCATCTGATACTTTAGTTTGACTTTTTGCCTACTTTGCCTCATTGCAACTTCAACCCTTCGTCAATGATTTGGCCAAAGTTTTATAACTTTGCTTATAAATAGTGACAGAAAAATAACTCAATCGAAACCTGAGCGCCTGTTTACTTCTATGTTAAACTCCTAAAGAACGTGCTGTCCTTTTTTTAATTTATTTCCCAATATTTGGTTGCATTTTCATTTCTCATAAATTTACACATTGCACCTAACGGTTTTCTTAAAATTGTAATTGTTTTGCCACAATTTCAGGTTCTTCTCTCAAGACACTCATTACAAAATTCCTATTAAAAATTAATTTTTTTTTCTTCACCCACACAACATTTTCATATTGTTGACCCTGCAGATGTCTGACTTGCAGCGCTGCTCAACTGGTTCCTTCTCTTCTCCTTTATGACTTTTATCACAGTTGCAAAGGCCTCCGAATAGCTTCGGCCCGCTGGCTGCACCACTGTCACCCAACGCCTGAGTGCATCACGAATAGAATCTTCGCACCTCGTCCGACAGCCAGCCCACAGTGCTCTCGTCCACGGCAACGAAACGCTTGGCGCCGCGACTGAAGTAGTAAATGTCGCCCGTGTAGATGTCGAACCAGAGCGCGTGTATGTGCAGGTCGTGCGATTCGAGGCGCGCCTTCAGGAAGCCATACGATGACACATTCGAGAGCTGCTCCAGCGTGTTGATCTGCGACAGTTTGTCCTCGACGGCAAACTTATTGTCCGGATCGATGTAGGCAACGAAACGGCGCAGCGCCGTCTCTGACGAGAAAATCAGCGGATCCTTCATGCCGTTGTCGCGCCACTTGAGAAACTTTTCCAGGCTGCTGTTGGCGTGCGTGCACAGCCAGGAGCGCAGCGGCGACAGGCGACGATTGCGCTAAGAAGCAGAAGAACACATTTCATCTCAATAAAAACAGAATTCGTAACTCAAATGCAATTCAAACCTTTGAGGCAAATTCGGGATCCTGCAGTGCGTAGAGCAGATTCATGGCTTTGCAGTCGCTGTGCCCGCACACGATTATGTGCCGAATGTCGTTGACGACGCAGCCCAGCTCAAGCGCAGCCGGCTCGCAGCTGGTGAACTCGTCCTGGAAGTGATGTGAGTGGGGAATTACGTTGCCGGCGTTGCGCACTGTACGGAAAAAGAGCAAAACAAACGAAAAATGCGGCAAAAATTTGCGCGCATTTGTAACGCGCGAATAATTGGATCCTGTTAGGCTGCATCCCCCCGCTCGCCTAATGCACATACGCACCCACAAACATGTCGCCCACATGGGTGTCCGTGTAGCGCGTCGGTATCATGCGACTGTCCATGCAAGTGAAGAAGACGGCTTTGGGCTAAAATGAAAACGCAAACAAACAAGCAAGTGGAATGAGGTGAGCGGCCAATTTCAGACGGGAATGCAATAAAAGTCAAAGCGATTGCGTGCGTCTGTGTGTGTGTGTGGGCGGACGTGAATGTCGTTTGTTGACGTTTGCCTTGTCACTTGTCCTTATCGCCAAGTGAAGACCTTCAAATTTTGGCCGCTGAGTTACAGTTGTTATTTGTGGCTAATAATAATAATGGCTCATCATAACTCGACTAATTTGAATGAATTGACGTCGCCCAGCCCACATTTGATGTTATGTCCTTAGAATGGCATTTTTTGGGTATTTTTTTAATTCATGGAATTTTATGCACAATAACAATCTGCACACAATTTGATTGATGAATTTAATGATTTTGAAATTTTTAGGCATATGTAATGCCTTAAGTGCTTAATTTATGAACACCATTCCAACATTCCATACAATCGTTTGCCCTGTTAGATTTCGATTTGCAAAATAATGAGAAACACATGTCGAATTATTTCTCATTTGGATGCTTTTAGTAAGTTTGATGTAAAAAAAATAAACATTAAATCATTTTCCATACAAACTTTTAACCCATCGTTAACCCCGTCTAATTTTAATTTTCAAAAAACAGCTGTTAAATTATTTTGTATTTAAAGTGTTTTCACAAGTGTTTTTCATAGCCTTTCGGTAAACAAACCTTAATAATTAAAACAAAAAACCATTAAATCATTCTCCATACAAACTTTTAACCCATCGTTAACCCCGTCTGATTTTTATTTTCAAAAAAATTAATAACAGCTGTTTAATTATTTTTTATTTCAAGTGTGTTTGATAGTCTTTCGGTAAACGAACCTTACCCCTCGTTGACCCCGTCAGATTTGGAATTAATAAAAAATTAAAAATACTTGTCAAATTAATTTTAATTTGGAATATTTTTACCAAGTTTGAAATTTATAGGCCCATTAAATCATTCTTCATATAACACTTTAGCCCATGTTTTCCCGTTTAGACCCCGAATTACAAAATATCCCGTCTTAGCAGAAAGTCATTTTCTAAACTGGACCCCTAGTCAAATGTCAAGTTTGTAGTTTCAGCGGTTTGGACTAGGCGATGATGAATCAATCAGTCAGTTAATCAGTTGGTCAATCATTTCAGATAAATAAAATATTTATTAGAAGCAGCGATGTCCTTATAGGTCTCTGTGTTCAATAAAAAAATTTGCAAAAATCTAGAGTTAACTGTTTTCAACCCTGGGACACTTATGTCAGACGATACGATTAAAACCCAAACATTTCATAATACAGTTTTAAAATAAGATTAACTAAAATTCCAAGCTAGGAAAGCCTAATTTATTTACGATTTTCTTTAGGGAAATCAAGGAATATCCATAATTTTGATTCTAAATGGAAAGATACATAGATTGAGCTGGGATGGAAAATTGCAGGAGCAATCGGTGATCACCTCGGTTGAATTAATTGAGATTAGAAGTGTCTGGGAAACTATCGGCAGGGAAATTTTAATAATGTTTAAAAATAATGTGTAGTGAGCTGGAACATTGTGACAAGTTGTATGCATGTGCAGCATGTGATGAGTCAACTGAGCATCATAGTTACATGCGTCATTTGATACAACGATGTTCCAAAGAGTTAACAGTTACAGCTGGGTACTTTAGTTACTGTCACATAGGCATCGCAGAATAAACAGGAGCTGTTTGTTCTGTAGTAAGTAAGTAATTAAGTAAGTAAGTAGGTTAGGTAAGTAAGTAATTTTGTTCTGTAGTTGTACGCATATGCTGCACTTGAAGCACGTGCTGACCTCCAGTTCCAGGAGTCAATAGAGTTGGATATGCTACTGTCAACTATAAGTTTTATTGCACAATTTTTAACGAATTTCAGGAGCTCCAGATAGGTTTATGAGGCACCCACCCGTAAGTGTGAGTTGAAATTCGCTTTGGAGCAAATAAATATAGGTAAGTGATCCAGATCAGCTGATGATCGGATGGAGTGATATATATCTTGCACCACTTTAAGAAGCCGTGGCTTTTTTCTTTCATTAACTTCTCTGTTGGAACATCAAGATTTGATCTGATCTTAGTGTGATCAACTGGAGAAGTTTTGCACAAAGCAAAACGCTTGTAAAGAACTCTTACGATAGACAGTTAGCAAGCCAGTTTTCAAGGATTAAGTATGATGTGTTTTTGCCTTTTCGAGCTGCTAATACAGTTTTGTAATATTTCGCAATGACTCAAGCAGTTTTAAACGGGTCCAACACAACAATAGGTCAGGTCAGGTTAGATTAGATTCGACTCGGTCGATCAATCAGTTAGTAAACTCAGTAATTAAAAAGGTCCATTGCGATGTTAGAAAATTTCACACTTTCATTTAAGGGCTTAAGGATTACATATAAACCTAAGGATTACACCGTGCGACAACATTTTTCACACCGGGGAAACTCCATATGTGCATGAAACTAGAGACCAAATATAGTAATACTGCGTACTCAGTTTTTCATTTCTACATCCTTTGTCCTTTTAAAAGGACTTAAAAATTTTGAAGGGGATAACAAATAAAAAAAATATAAAAAATACTTAACCTCGTTAGAATATGGCGATATGTATATCAAATGAAAGAGGAAACGCTCAAGAATTTAAATAAAATCAATTTTTTATCTATTTGTAAAAAAGGGATATGGAAAAGGTCCTTTGAAAATTTTAATCCTTTATATCCTTGAAAACTTACACAGAATTTTCTTTAAAAGTAAGTATGTTAAAACCCAAAATCTTGATCACGAGTCAAAATTTCATTACTCTAACTTTATTAGTTCGAAAGTTATTAAAAAAAAGCCAAAAGCTGCAATTCTAATGAAGTACCTACAAAAATTCCAATTTATTTGAGTATCAGTATTTTAAATAATAAAAAGATACAAAATCAATGAAGCGAGAATAATGAAATTTCGACACGTGATCAAGGAGATTTTGGGTTTTAACATACTTAAGAAAAGAAAATTCTGTGTAAATTTTCAAGGATATAAAGGATTAAAATTTTCAAAAGACCTTTTTCATATCCTTTTTTTACAACTAGATAAAAAATCAATTTTATTTAACGAGGTTAAGTATTTTTTATATTTTTTTATTTTTTATCATCTTCAAAATTTTGAAGTCCTTTTAAAAGGACAAAGGATGTAGAAATAAAAAACTCTAGTTTCACGCCCATATGGATTTTTTGCGGTGTGAAACATTTTTTTAATTTTTGTCGCACGGTGTTATAAATGATAACTTGTTGCGAGTCCCTTCATTAAATTTGTGACTGGTTCAAAACTCTTGAGTCATTGGGAAATGTTAGAAAACTGTATTAGTTATTATATTATTAGAAGGCAATACCAAAATAGCATCACGTATCTTAACGTTTAGTATCAATGACATTCACGCTCTAAGGGCAAGCGAAATCCAGTAGAATAGTCTCAACATGTGGGCACACAGGTGCGTGTTAACTTGGTACTACAACTTATTGTAGTACCATTGTATTAATGTATCGTAATGCTGGCGGAAATTAAATTCATTGGTACAAATGTACAAATTTTAACTAAAAACATTGTTTATGTCTTTCTGTAAAATTGTGCTAAACATTTTATTTTACTTCAGCAGAACCGACAAATTCAATTCGCAGCGGTTTTGAAATGGTTTTGTGGCAATTAATTAACAAAATTTGTATTGAAAATTTACAAATCTAAAATAATTAAACAAACGTTTGCTGAACTTAAATTTATAAACTCATATAAAAAAATACAAAATATATATATGTGAGAATTTTATCGGTTCTGAATGACTGCGTGTGCGTATCAAAAGTTTGCTCAAATATGCAAATAAAATATTTTTAGATTCTATTTTATTCATATTTGTAAGTACTTAAAAAGTGATGAGTCTAATTTAATGACTAAATTTGATAAAAAATTCAAGTTGTTCTCAAATTCAAAATAGATTTGCTAATCGCTTAAATGTCAATGAATGCAAATTTGCAAATTTCTATTAATTATTTCATGAATTTTTAGACGCAAAAAACAACAACTGAGAAGCGGCTTTTACACCACTGAAATGTGTACAAAAACATTACAACATCAACAGAGAAACGAAAACAAATGTGCGAACGAAGTAAGAAGAGCGCATGTTGCTCTAACTCTGAGAGAGTCTACCAAGTAAAGGGAAATAATAGCAATTGTTGTTGTAATAAAAAGCAACAAAAACAATTAGTGCCTCCTAACATGAAAATTATTTTGACTGGAGCTTTTATGGCGCTGCGGCTCACATCAGCCGGCCGCGCGAACGTGATAGACCCAAAGGTAGAATATTTACGAAGCAAAGTCAGAATGAGCGAAGAGAAGTGCGCAACTGTATGTTGACATACGCACCAGTTGGATGATTTAATTTTAAACTACAAATGGGCAAAATAATGCTCGCCGTCACATGCTTGAAAAGCACAAAAACATAATTTTCAATGCAGAAAACAACAACAAAAAACAAAAATAAATATTTCTCTAAACAAAAACAACAACAACAAAGTACCCCCGAAGATGTTTGTTTGTGTCAGCAGATAACCTAAAATGAGTCCCCACACCTCGCACTCGCTGCTCGATGGCAGCTCCTCCACAGTATCCATTCGATGCAGCGCATAGTTTTCAAAACTATGCAAAACCCGCTGCCACCTACATACCTCGGGGTTATCGCGAACTTTTTGAAATTCTTTGACCATTTGCTCGCGCGTCGTGTTGCGATAACGCATGATGCCGCGCAGTATGCGTTCCATGACTGTGGTCGGCGCGCAACTCTACTTCGCAACCTTCCGATGTTGTTCGTCTTTTCGATATGCAAAATATCCTCTGTATAGTTTGGGGCAAAGTATCTTTTAGATAACAGCGCTGTCAGTAACTATTCAGTTAATTTTCTATTGTCATAAACCGATAAATCGGTCGAGCAATTAATCGCGGCCGGCGCTTGGAAACACTTGTTCGTCCGTTCACTCGCTCGCTCGTCCGCACAGTAGACACGACGCGTTTGCCACTCAACACAAACTGAAGTGAGCACCGCAGCCGGCCGACTTCAGTGCGCAAAACACTCTCCTTTTTGTTGCTGTTATGGTCGGTTATTTATTTACTTGTTGTATGTACGTTTTGCACATTAAAATTGGAGGCGCTGGAGTCGGCATGCCGCCGTCGCCGTTGCCTTTTATTCCACATTTCTAGGTTCGTTTCACTTTTTGGAGGCAAACTGGTCGCTGCACACACACTGCTTGCTTGCTGCTTGTTGTGTTTGCCATATCTGCCATGAGGATAGTCACCATTCCCTCATTCTGTCCCCTGAATTGCCGACACATTTGCTATGGACTCCAAAGCGGCCCACAAAAAGCTCAAAATTCTAAACAGCTGATTCGATGGACGAAAGCTTATTTAGTGAATTCGTGCATTTGGCATACACTCGGGTAGTGGGTACAGTAGGCTTGACTGACTGTGACATGTTGCGCTCCATTTTGGAGCTACTTTAACACACATTGTACCGCAGTGTCGGGCAGCAAAGCTGATTAGCCGCAGTAGCAATAAGGGAGCTCTAAGGCAGTAAAGATACAGAAAGTTTTGTAAATTTAAAATTTAATAATTCAGTTAATATTTTATTTTTTATTCGAAGTGACCCAAATAGTCAGAATTCATTAGTCTATGAGCTTAAAATGACTTCAAAACCAAAATATTCATATTCAAAAATATTGATTGTTTGTGGTCATCAGTAAATACGACTGGTCGGTGGTCAGGAAGCTCCACTTTGAACCACCTTTACAAGCATTCTTTTTCTTCTACTTCTTGCTACTTATTAACCCATTTGTGCCTGAATATACGTTTTTTTTTAAGTAATTTATTAGCGACAAAATGTCTGAACTACGTAAAATTGTCCGAACTTTCGAAAACTGTAATGAATATTTGAATAAAAATGCAAAATAATAATACCACATATTTCACCCGTTTTTTTTAATATGCATGCAACACTGTTTTTTCTAATTTGTGTTACAACACACATTTAAAGCGGGTGGGGGAATGGGAGGCACCTACAATCTGAACGCCGGTTGGCAGTTTTTTTCACAATTTGAGGTTTTGCTATTGGCTTCCAAGAGCGCACTTCTGCTATTTTTGTTATTCTCATCTGCTTACCCCTCATTCCCAGAAGAGCCTCTTAGTTTTACTAAAGATTTCAAATGGTGATAAATTCTATACCAAAAGATTTTCGATTCCAATTTTTTTATGTAATCCTCTAATGGAATGTTAGAATTATATTTCATTTATAAATTTGACTTTTTAGACAGTTTTTCTACTTATTTTAAAAAAATTTTTAAAAATGCAACGTAACCCCAGAAGTGAGCCTCAGAAGCTCATTTGAAAAAAACTCAAATTTACTCAGAATTCCTTGACTTTTTGTCCACCATATGGAAGAATATTTATATTTTTCATGTTTGGGTGCATTTCTATCGTATCAAGTTCAAAGTTTTTGAGCCTAGCACTCATCTAGTCGGCATGGGATGAAGTCAATTAAAATTTAAAAAAATACTGCAATCTACTACATAATATGAAGAATTTATGCCTTGTCGAAGTTGATGTTAGTTCATACAGTTTATGTCTTCCAATCCCGATAAATATGTAATCAGAATTTGGAAGTGCGATGGTGCTAATACCTCCTGAAATGCCATACACATGCAAATACGGTAATCAAGAAGCTGTGGGTCCTGCGAAAAAGGTGTTGAAAAACTGTTTGAGACTTACAAACACAAATGTAATAATGACCAGCTAGTTCACCAGTAAGGAATTAGCCGATAGTTTATTGGATGCGGGGTTCGTACACTCAGAAAAAACAAAATTTGTATGATGGGTATATAAAACCAAACCTAATGCAAACCTAATGAATGGCCTCTAGCTTTCTTTATACACTTGATTGATGCTGCTGGCATTGCGACATATGTCATATGGCTAAAAACACGTCTTTACTGGAATGAGGGTATATATAGCAAAAGATAGTTGTTTTTGCGATAACTGGGGATTTTTTTGTATAGCCACGAATATCTACGAGCGATAACTCAGACATCAATAGATGCTGCATTACTGCAAAAAGTCAGTTCGCAGGCGCCAAATTCTGGTACACGTAAAGAAAGTCGGTGTCATATTTGTCCACCACACATCTCCAAAACGCAGGAACATGTTTACAATAAACTAAACAAATCTCCATTCCACTTCCACCCAAATTTGACAAAGATGTGAATATCTGGATTAATTAATTATACTTTTACAGTAGCAACTGTTTACCAGTGGACCCTGTATTCACAAGTTCTTTACTAAAAATATATAACTTAAATAAAATCGTCTTTAAGTAGTAATTGGATTGGGAAAAGTAAAATAAATTGAGTTTTTCAGTTGTTTTGCTCATATGAACCAGACAGTCTCACTTCTGGGTTTACGTTACGTTTAAAATTGTGGGAATTAGGGTTAATGTGAATAGCGATAGAAGTAGATAAGCGTTTCACCAGCCCGAGCTAGATTCGAACCTAGGGCCTCGGTATGAAAAGCCAAAAAAAATTTACCTTAATTTCTTTATAACAAACTTATTTTATAACCAATTTCAAATATGTAAAGAGCCACAGGTATAATTTCAAAGTTAAAAAATTGTGAAAAATATTCATTAAAAATTAAAAAATACATTAAAAAATACTTAATTTAATCATGAACACTTTCAATATTTAAAGCAGTACCAAAATTAATGAGCGCAAACAGGGGCGGATTTAGAAAAATATTTTGGGGGGTTTCTTCTTAATTCTTTAATATTCATAAAATGCCAAAAAGTCTTTTAATTTGTATGTAGTTTTAAAGTCGACCCTAATATTTTTAAATTAACGGTCAACAGGTATTTGGTCCATTTTGGAGTTTTACAAAACGTGGTGGTAGTGAAATTCAAAATGCAAATTCAAAGTGTCGATTCAACTTATTTGGGTTTTCGTCAGCACTGTCGATATTCCCCTTTTCTTTCATTGTAGATTGAATATCATCCGCTAGTCTCTATGAGGACTGAAGTTCATGCGTGGTTTGTCTAATAATCTGCCACTAAAGGTTCAATAATTGCCCACTTGTCCAATGAAATTCAAATTCATAAGTGGAAGCATTTGTCCAAATGTATGCAAAGTAAGAATGGGAATTTTATCATAGCGACAGTATTTAATTTTAATATAATTTATTATAACATGTTTTAATATAAAAAATGATAATCATTTTCAATTATTAAAAAAAAAATTAACAATACAAAGTACCAACATTGCATTGCAACAAACAAAATTTGGTTTCCATATTTTATAATATTACAAATAGATTTGTTCTAAATTTTAAAATTCTAAAACACTTTTTGCTTCTCAAATTCAAAATCAGATCAGATCAACTTAATCCAAACCTCATTTGAATAATAAAATTCACATTAAAATGCCGCGGTGGCATTCCACACGATATTCTCAATCCAGTCCATGTACAAGTTCGTTCTGGTATTCAGACTGGGTATGCCGCTGGTGCCGCACTTGATGTAGCCCACCGATGTGATGGCCGCCACAATGTACATGCACGGGTAGTCCGGATGCGCCACGTACAACGGTCCGCCAGAGTCACCTTTGCAGGTGTCCGATTTGGCCTCGTGACTGCCGGCGCATACTTGTATCTTTTCCTGCAAACCACGTTCCAGACCCTCATAGACGTCGGTGATGGCCGCTGTGCACTGTTCCTTGTCGAATAGATCCAGCTGAACCTTTAGCAGATGCGACGACGGTCGACCGTCCTCGGTGTTGCCCCAACCGACGGCGGTAAATGCGTCGTACTCGGCAGTTTTGGGCGGCAAACAGGCGGGCAGCACGTAGTCGTTGAAGACTGCGTCGCGTCCGAGGTCCACCACGGCAATGTCGTGGTAGCGATCCAGCTTGTAGCGCGGATGTATGACAGCGCGCTGAGGATCAACGGTGAATTCCTGCACTTCGGTGCGATCGTTCTCGGTGTCGTAGTCGAGCTCGCCTAGTCGCACGACATCGATGGGACTGCAAACAGAGAGAGCGAAAGAGAGATAAAGAGAGAATATAATGGAGGGAGAATGCTCCACTTACCGCTGAAAACAGTGCGCTGCCGTCAAAACAAATCGCTTGCTGATCAGCGTGCCGCCACAGAGCCATTGAACTTTTCCCGTCCTTTTATGCCTCACGCCCAGCAGAGCAGCCGATTGGAATTCTTTGGGTTCGGCCTTCGTACCGCCTACGATTAACGCCTGGGAACAAGTGCGTGGCGCCAACTTCCGGTATTCGTCACACTCTGCGCAGCATTAATGCATATTAAATTAGACACTAGATATATGCGAATTATATGCGATATATAGGTTGTAGAAGCAAGTTGAGGACTGGCAACTCGACATATATTCTGTAAGAAAAAATTTCCAAAAGGAACTCAAATTGCAATTCATGCGATGTGTAGATTCGAATCATAGATTCGATTCATGGTTGAAAGTGTTTTACTCTGAAAAGTTATGCCTATTTGTGATCTTCTTGAGAATCGATTGTGTACTGAAGCAAAAAAGTTTCAGGTTTTCAGTGAAGGCAAACAGCAATTCCATGATTCCTTCTAGGAAGGTAGGTAGGTAGGAGTGGTTAAATACCCATTGTGATGCCACAAACAGCAGAGCAGTTAGACCGCTAGAAGGCTAGAGGCCTAAAAGTTCTTCTTGACTCTCAAAAAAAGTTTCCCAGGTAATTCATTCTTCTTTAGGATAAAGCAGGACAAGTGTATTGAAGACGGATTCTTTATCTGCCTGGTCCATACAACCTCCCAGCTCCAACCTTTCTTTGTAAGAAGCCGAGACTCTCCCATATTCAGGAAGAAATCTTCTAGTCCAGCAACACTGTTTCCGATAAATAAAAATTTCACATGTGTTGAAACTTTTGTAGCAACATTTAAAAGTCTATCTTAAAAAAGTAGTTTGTGGTTAAAAACAGTTTTGTGAAATCCAAAATTATTTATTGAGTCCTTGTTATGTTCAGAGATCTCTAGTCAAATTATGCGATAAATTTTATTCTATTTTGAGGGAACAATTTTCCAAGAGTGAAGTGAGAAGTTTTTGTGCCTCTTACTTTTACACCCTTTACTGTTTAAGATTCATAAGTATTATCACTGATAAATCACATGAGCCATTAATTTTACCTCTTTCCGCAACCGTATCGAGTTCGATTATTCCGAAACGGCTCTCTACCGTCGTTGACTTAACCTGCTTTGGGCAACATACTATAACCGACTGATCATCGCAAAAATTAAGGCTTTTCACATCGATGGTACCGCTTCGGGTCAATACGTCTGGACACTGTGATAATTCTGTGCATTGACCGCGACCGTTGTTACAGTCATCACCTAATAAGTGGACAGAAAAAGCATTTAAATATTAAACAAAAAACTTAACAGTTTCATATTGGACTGGAATGTAAATAAGTTTTTATGATACAATTCAGGTTTAACAAAATAATCTTCAATTACAGTGGACGTCCAGAATAACGAACTTTCCATTTAACGAATTTTCGATTTAACGTACGGCCAAATTTTTTCCATTGATGGTTCTATATTACGAACAAAAGTGAAATTTGCTATTCGATATAACGAATATTTATGTTGTTTTTCACTCTTCGAATTGTTTTTATTTGAGCATTCACATTCTTTACAATAACAATGAATGTTTGGCTTCGTCAAGTGAACGGTACCTCAATTGTTTTTGTTTTTGTTACGTTAAAACTTTCAACAATGTTGGTAACTACGTCAAGTTACCAACATTTTCAAATTCTGTTTGTATGCATTGCTGATCATTTTCACAGGATTTGTTTTGCGTTCGGTCGGTATTTTTCTTTTAAAAATTACAATTTCAATAATAAATCAAGAGAAATTGCCATACAGAAAAGTTTACTTGCGGTAAAGAGGCAATCGCGCATCGAAGACTTTTTCACTGTACACACATAGCCATATTTGTATTTTGAAAATGCTGGAATAAAACATGATATTTGTTTAACCTTCTGTCTGTCCTTTGCTCAAAATTGCTGTCCTTTGGGATCAGGATGACCCCAATCAAACGGTTATATAATTTACTGACAAAACATGAAGAAATGTTACACATAAATCACAAAAGAAAAGGGGAAAGCTCCGAAAAGTGTTTTTCTCGATTTGTTATCGGGTTGTAAGCGCGATTAACACTACATAACACAAGTAGACGACCGCTCAACCGTTTTTTAATTCCGCCTGGGGTCAAATAGACCCCAAGGGACAGGCAGAAGGTTAAAAACTGAATATGTGAGACTTATTTCTTTAAGAAGGATGGTTTAAAACAAACAAAAATTTCGATCGATTTAACGAATTTTTCGATTTAACAAATTGGGTCTACAACATAAGATTCGTTATATTGGACGTCCACTGTACTTGAATCGCCTAAAATTCCACGAAATCACGCTTTTAAAAAATAAAAATTCTATGTTGCTCGGCGGCGAAATCAAAAATTATAGTTGAAAAAGCAATCAATCACAATGTCCTTCATTTGATTTCATCTAGAAAAATTAATTCCAAGATGAGGACTTGGCGCTTAAGCATTTATAGTTTGTTGCATAGTGTTATTGATTTTCAGCACATTTCACAGTGAGGTTCTTATCATTCAAAGTGTTTGCAAACGTGCACATGTCGATCAAGCCAAATCAAACCAACTTGATTAATTGCACATCAATAGAAAAGTTATACATTTAATTTTATTACTTTTATTTTTCTAGAAATTTTACGTTTACGTATTGGTCAATGTTATTGTTTTTCTCTCACTCTCGAGCATTCTCTTTCTTTTCGAACATTTCGTATTTAATTTCATACGGCAACGATCAATCAACAACCATAATTTCGCGTCAACATCCTTTGCGCTTGTTTGAACTTTGAACTTTGTTGAACTTTACACCGATTAAGTATTGAATTATGTATCACGATTTCGAAATTTGTCTCCAAAACAATTAAAATTATTGTCTCGTTTTGCGCGAACTCAACCGACGAGCCGCAACCGCCATTATCATTATTCATACGACTGTCAAATTAATCGACCGGCTGTCTGTTTGACTGGACTAACGACTTGAATTGATTGATTATCCATGCTGGTTGGATGTGGCTTACCGATTTTCTGCGCGCTGACCCGCAGTTGCAAAAGCAGCGATAATGCCAGCGCATATAGTATCGACGTGTGCATGGCCATGCAATTAGTTAGTCGCTATGAAATTGCCGCACGTTTCCGCTTTTCGTTGTTTCGGCCGCAAAGTTGTTGGGGAACTGTTTACGTTTGCGCTGGCGATGCGCACTTTGTGTTTGCCATCTTAAAGCAGACACCAAGCCAGTAGCTGAGGCTTCACTTGTTGTCAGACAACGCGATGTCGCGATAAGCCGAGCTTTGCTCAACTCGCTCATAGCGAGTCGTGTGTATGAATTACGTTCACGTTGCCCGAGGTGAGCGGACTGTTGGCGAGCATGCTGTCCGTTTTTGGTTCACTAACGTTGTGTTTGTTGATCCGCCCGTCAACCTATTGATTTCAGTCTGACAATGGAAATTTTGACAAATGGGGATTTTTTAATTTATTCGCTATTTGAGGCGGCAATAAGGGAGCAAAACATCATATTTGACGAATGAGCCGCATCTGTGAGAATGCTAATTTTTTATTAGACTCGTCTGGGTTAGGCTTTGTGATTTATAAAAAAAAATTGTTCTTATGTTTTTTGAACAGGAGTTAAGTTGGGTTATGACGCACTTAGTCCTGCATGGCTCATTGCGGTGAAAAGAAAACACAATTTAATTATTTAATATTTTTAATATATTTTTTTATATATATACAAATATTTAATTTAATATTTCCTTTGAAGCAGTGTTTTTTTAATGTCCTTCTAAAGTTTACATTGTATTGTAATTTTTCCTTACCATCACAAACTAAAAGTTACTAAAAGAGTTCATTAGAAACTAATGAAGCATACACGAAATTGTCAATAAATCTTGTGAGTCACAATAGAACTGAAGTCTTTACGGCAATCATCGAAGTGTGGCGATTCGCAGGACAGTTTCTCTATTGAGCTGCTCCAACTGATTCTAGAGGCGCAAAGTACATGTTGAATAGAAAAAGGTGCCATCACGTCGCACGTCACCGAGACACTTTCTGCAATTGCGCGCATACAATTCGAAAGACGTAAGAATCGTGAACACTAACCAAGTTCTTACTTTCCAAATCATGACTTCAGTACCATTTTAGACCCAACACCAAAGCTTATCCTTTCATACGAATTAACATACTTAACTCATTATGAAGAGCTCTTAACTGGCCTTTGGTGAATAAACTCTTGAATGACCGAAAATATGACCGTTTAATGTCTACATATATCAGGCGATGGGTTTTATTGGCCAAGACAGCACAGGGGTTTGAACAATTAGGAGCGCGAACAAAGAGAGATCAGTAAGAGACGAGGAGAAGAAATCGGGATAATTTCTGTCAAGTGTTGTTTATTTAATGCATTTTATTAGTCTGTCAGGAACCGGTTTCATTGTTTATTGAATTGTTTTCTGTTTGTAATAAATGTTGACGTGCCAGCAGTGGCGGCTTAAGGTGCTCCGGGGCCCGGGGCGGCGACGGCTGAGGGAGCCCCCACAAAACGGTGCAGAATAAGTTTGCGTACAAAACTAATAACGGAATTCCGTTGCCAATGTTGCCAAATTGTTGCCATATTGTTGCCAAAGTTGTGTTGCCAAATTGTTGCCATATTGTTGCCAAAGTTGTGTTGCCAAATTGTTGCCATATTGTTGCCAAAGTTGTGTTGCCAAATTGTTGCCATATTGTTACCAACGTTGTGTGTGTAAATGTGTTTAAAATTGTAAAAATTGTGTTGCCAAATTGTTGCCAAATTGTTGCCATATTGTTAAATAAGTTGCCTACTTTCAGGCGCTACAGTGCTCGCAGAGTGGTCAGCGCATTATTGTTGCATACTTTCAGACATTGCTGGTCCCCTTAATTGCCATAATGCCAGACACATTTATTAAGCTACTTTTAGGCGCAAATGGAAAATGGTGCTGAAACCAGAATAGTATTGACGACTAATTCGCTGTTAGAGCGGTTATGGCTGTGAGAGCCAATTTTTCAGTGCTAGTTGAAACTAAATTTTTAGTTTGAACTAAGTTTAAGCGCAGCACTAAATTTTTTAGCCAAATTTGAACGACGCACTATGGCCCAACGGTCGGCAAAACGTTGCAAAAATCAAAAATTTCATGAAAGCGTTCGATAAAATGAATACACGCATCTTATTGAGAATTTTCCAGGGATTACGAATATGTTATGTTATGGTTATGGCTGTGAGAGCCAATTTTTCAGTGCTAGTTGAAACTAAATTTTTAGTTTGAACTAAGTTTAAGCGCAGCACTAAATTTTTTAGCCAAATTTGAACGACGCACTATGGCCCAACGGTCGGCAAAACGTTGCAAAAATCAAAAATTTCATGAAAGCGTTCGATAAAATGAATACACGCATCTTATTGAGAATTTTCCAGGGATTACGAATATGTAACTTTCATTATTCGGATTAGTAGTTTGGGAGGTAGAGCCGCTCAAAGTTGACAATTTTTCCACATCGAGAAAAATGTGTATTTTTTGGTTTTTTTTTCATCTTTAAGATTGATTTCTATGTAAATGAAGCGACCAATCGGTAACTTGTTCGTTTTTTCTAAAAGGTACGTTAATTGTTAATATAATAAAAATAAAAAATGTTTATTTGGTTTTAAAAGTTGTTCGATCTACCGATTGCTCGAAAAGTCTATATTTCGACCTTTTTTTCAACTTTGATCGAAAATAAAAAAAATATACCAAAAATAACCTCCGCGAAATTGAGGGTGGTTATTTATTATTCAATTATTCACCTAACTTCCAAAACTCAGCTGCCGCTTTACTTTCTAGAGCAATAAACGTGTAACAACCTCGGGTCGAAAAACACGCAAGTAAAAGAAAAATCGCGCACATTTAGTACGGTCGACAACCCATTTTGTGTTGCTGGCATCTATCTAAATCTATATATCTAATCACGCTCAAACGGACTGGCCGATTTCAATGAAGTTTTCTTTGTTGGATTCGTCTTGAGTCAGTTCAGGTTTGTACGAAAAGAAAATTCCGGAAAATCTATTGGAAAAGTGGGAAAATCCCTCTCATTTTTGACCGTGAATTCTGAAAATTTTTAGACGATAACGTTGGAACCATAAGTCACACATCAATTAAATTCACTACGAACTTACTATTTAGTCATGTCCTTCGACAAAGGGAATGGGGCGGGTATTGGACAGTGGGGTGTGGCACCGCCCATAAAAGCCAAATCTTTATAAATGAATATCTTCGAAATTGTAAGGTGCACAGCATTGAAATTTAGTATTGTGTCGTCCCATAGATGAGTTATTCTACTGGTAAGATTTGATGGGCGTTGGACAAGGGGCGTGGCACATTTTTTGTGACCCAAATATTTTGCTGACTTATATGTCGCACAGCAATGAAACTAAGTACGAACATACCATTTATTCATATCTTCCGACAGAGGGAAAGGTGCGGGTATTAAACAAGGAGGCGTGGCACCGCCTATTTAACTTAAATCTGGTTCAAGCGCAGTCCATTTCTTTACTGAAACTTAGTAGACTCGATTGCAGCCTCGATTGAGTTAATCAGAGAAGAAACTTACTCCTACGGTACATAAAATTTTAGCACATGGAAAGGATTTAATAGAATACCAGTGCTTACCAATAGGAGAATTGTCTGAAGAAGCTCAAGAATGCAAAAATAAGACTACAAAAGGTATAGATGTATGAACACTTGCAAAATATCACGAGCTAGACAAAATGAATACCTTTTCAACATGTTAGCAGTTTCTTCTGATCCAGTTATTTCATCTATGAGATCTGTAAGATCACAAAATGAAATTACAGATACTTATAGCTTAGAAATGGTTTCATTATTAGACATTCCTTCCAGCGTAGATAGCGATTTTGAAAAAAAGTAACTTTTAAAAAAAAAATTTTTGGAAAAAATTACGTATGAATCAAGAAATTATATTAATTTATTAGAAAAAATACATAAAAAAATTAATTTTTTAATGCAAACAAAAAAGTAATTTCATTGTAGTATGAAGTTTTAGTAAATCTTAACTTTGGCAACGAATTTTAAAGCCCCCTGTTACTGCACCCTGTTTTTATGCTCATTTTAAAGCTTGGATATTACACTTTCAGATACAATTTGAATTTTTTAAATATCTTTATTGGTTAAGAAGTTATGATTTTTGCAACGAAAAATGGCAAACCGAGCCACAGTGCGACGTTTCAACAAAGTTTATATTTAAATAAACTAGTTTTTGTAAACTCAGTCTAATAGAATAAATCGATAGACGTTGTAAATTAAAAAAAAATAAAAAATAAATCTATTAAAAGAAAATTTAAGCAAGACTTGGTTCTAAAAAGTTATAAAAAAAGTTAAAAAGTTTAAAAAATTTAAACTTATAAAATTGCAAAATATTTACAAAGAGATTCAGGAATATTTTTTTTTTTTGGAAAAGTAAGTAAGTAAAGTCTGTGTTAAACCGAAGTTTTTTGTTATTTTTAATAATTCTAGATAATTTTATTTTAATTTTATTTGACTTTTTTGTCTGAAAGATATTAAAGATAGAAAAGATAGAAAGTCGGCAGCTGAAAGCAGTTTTCATTACTTCTTCTCCTAAGCCTTTCGCAAAATTGGAACTTACATTCTTTTTTGTAAATTGTTCGTTTCCAAAAATTGTTTTAACTGGACTGGAGTTGGTTTTTTTTTAATTTTAACTTTAAACATTTTAGAATTGCAAGGTTGAAATTCTAACCACGAGGATTGAAATTTTAATGTTAAAAGCTGAAATTTGGACTTTGAACACTGAGATTTACTGAAATACTGAAACTTATTCTGTGAGAGTTGAGATTTCGATAGTTAAGACTGAAATTTGGACAGTAGTGGCTAAAATTTAATAGTAAAAGCAGAAATTCAGACGATAAACGCTGAAATATGAACTTTAGGGGATGATATTTGATCTTTAAGGTTCAACGCTTCGAATGATAATGCTTTAGTTTAAACTTGAATGTTAAAAGCTGAAGTTCAATCTTCAAGGACTAAAATTTCGACTGAAAAGATTGGTAATGAGTGAAATTCAGACTTTAAAATTTTAAATTTGAATGCTAAATGCAGGAAGTCGGTCTATAAGGAATGTACACTACTTGAATAGTGAGAACTGAAATTCGGACTATGAACGCTGAGACTTGAACTATAAGGGCTGAAATTTAATCTGTATGGGCTAAAGTTTGGACAGTAATGATTAAAATTTGCACTGTAAACGTGAAAATGCGAGCTGTAAGGACTTCAGTTCAGATGGTATGCGCTGAAGTTCCAACTGAAATTATTAAAATTTGGACTTTAGGAACTGAAATTCTAGTAGTGAATTCGTAATGAACAAAATTCGCACCTTAAGGGCTAAAATTTGACAGGTAAATGTTTCAATTCGGTCTATAAGGACTAAAAATTTTACTGTAAACATTGAAGTTCGAATGGATAGGACTGAAGGTCAGACTATACTATATGTTCTAAAATTATGATTTGTAGTAAGAATTGAAATTTGGAGTGTAAAGGCTGAAATGCGAATGATAAGAGCTGAAATTTTGCAACAGGAACTAAAACTTTGTTAGAAAGGATTGAATTTCGAATGGTAGGAGCGGAAATTTGGACTAAAAGTGCTAAAATTGGAATTGTAAGCGGATCTCAAAGGTTAAAATTTGAATAGAAAAAATGAAACTTAGATTAAATTAATAGAAATTAAGACTAAAAGCACCGAAGTTTGAACTATAGGTGCTTAAATTTAGTCTGTAAGGACATCAATTGGAATGTCAATGACTAAAATGTTGCTTTAAGCACTGAAATTTGAGTGGTACGGGCTGAAATTGTGCCTATAAGGACTGAAATGTTAACTGTATGAAGACGAGAACAGTAAGAACTGAAATTTGGGCTGCATGGATAATTCGAACACCTTCATTCATCATTCAATTTGCACTGCAGTGCATCGAAATCAACACAACAAAGGGTAGGTTATGACAAAAAAACGGCATTGCCATTCTACTACTCCGTTCCTCATCTCAATTCCCCTTCCACTACAGGAGTTAAAAAAAATAAAGCTGCATCACTTTGTGGGGCCTGTACCCTGCCTTGTCAAAAATTAAAATATAAATAATAACAACGACAACCAAACTAACAACAACAACTTTGGCGCACTGGCCAACAGTCGTTTCCGTCGACTGTATGGGGCTGGCATTTGTTTTGTGGTAGCGCAGCGCGTGGGGCTGGCCGCTTCTAAATCGCGGCAACACGCATGCGCCGACCACTTTTAGTCTCATTTCATTAGAAATCCAAATGAACGGCCAAACGAAGACGACTCGCTGAAAGAGACGCAAAGCGGAAAGAAGGAAAGCTGAAGCGGCGGCAAATGAGTTCGAATTTATTCTGATTCACTTTCATGTGCCATAATTTTCAGCGGCCAAAGTCGCCGTAATGAAAACCGAAAATGCCGAAGAACAAGCATACCGACACGCACACAGTCAAGCACGCACGCACTGGCAATAGCAGCAGCAACCACAACAACAATAACAAAAACAAAGCATTAACACATCAAGATTTTATTTGTTTAACAGTTTTGCTCTTTCGCTTTTTTCGTTTGGTTGTGAATTTTTAATTTGCAGCGAATATTAAATGAAAAAAAATTGTTTATAAAAAATTAAACCCAAAACAGACAGCGAGCCGACACCGTTGACCCACTTTCGGCATACGCGACTGCAGCACAAATGTGAGCGCGCGCACACACGGAACGCGTAGCAATTGACGCGAACAACTCATTTGCAAATTTGGCCAACGCGTCTAACCGACACACAATTCTGCCAAATGCCACACATGCACACGGCGCGGTGAAAGAAGAAAGGCCGCAAGTGTTGTTGTTATTGGGCGCCGCTGCCAACTGTAGGGCAGCCAGTGATGCTCACGAACGATATGACATCATGGCGTCTTCTATTGCTGTTGGCCGTTATTGGCCAGCCCAGCAATGCGCCCTTCTCTCTCTTTTCATCTCTGTCTCGTCAACTCCTTGTTTCGTTCTTTGTGGTGAAATGGCCGCATTCGCTGTAAAAAGTAAAATTGTATTATGATCTCAGGCAGCCGAGGCGGTTGTTGCTGTGGTTATTGTTGTTGTTGTTATAACTGTTGCGCCGGCAAATTTAGTGACTGCGTGTTAAGTAACCGCTTTGTTTGCGCCTCCGACCATTTGGCCGCCCGTCTGCACGTCCGTGTTGATTTTGTTCTTCTTTTCATTAAGTGTGACCCAAATTCTGCTCGGTGAGCTGTGTGCGGCAGCACCAACTTGGTGTGTTGGCTGCAGTCGCTGCGTAAATGTGGTGGGATGTGGTGTAATTCGACTGCTACGTCAGCTCTTTTGGTCTACTTTATGCTGTTTTCTTGGTTCTTTTACTTTCATTTACCAGTAATGTGCTTTTTTTATATTCTTTACTTTTACTACAAGAAATTCTGTTTAAACTTTCTGGGAATTTTTTTTTTCAAATATTTATTTTGTATTTTTATTCGAATATAGGTATAGGTGTCCCAATAAAAGTGCACGAATTAATTTAAAACTGCAACGCATATTTATTGTCGAGTGATAATATTTCTATTGCATTGTAAAGTTGACATATTTCGATTAAGTTTGAAGTCAAATATTCGACAAATGGTCCGCGGCTCTGATCAGAGGCCGTTGCTCTTTTTAGTTTTTCCATCTTTTTTTCTATATTTTTTCAATTTTTTTTTCACCGATGAAGCGTTGGATCTCGATCTTGACTCAGGAATTGTTTGTGGTTTATTCTTATAGGTGGCCAGTTGGCATTGGAATTTCGAGAGGTGTTCCCTCTGAAAATCTTTGGTTCAATAAATCGATGGTTTTCACAATGACATCGTATTTTTCCTTTGTTTAGCACTCTACAATGAATAATTGGAACAATTGTAGCTCAAAATACAACAGAAAAAATACCACAAAATCAAAATTGTGAACTCCATAGTTTCCTTACCTTAACTTTTAAGTTTCTGTTGGCTCTTCCTTAATATGTATGTAATACTAGCAGGGTCCCGCAACTTTACACGCAAGTTTAAAGACAATGGGGCCAATAAATCAAGTTCTTCTTGAAGGTGAAGGTTTAAGGAACACAACAAAATTTTTTTTTAGCATATTGTCTCTTATCTAGGTGGAGCTGAAGTCGCGTAGAAAAAAAAAAAAAAAACATCCTCCATTGCGGACACTTAATCTCCGGATTGGCTCGACCGATTTAAAAAAAAATTTTTAGTTCTCTTTATTAACTTATTTTTTACAAGAATCGACCACAATATTGAAGAAAATTTTTTATTTAAAGTACGTTTTCTGGGGGAAAAAGGTGAAAAACGCAGTAAATTTTTGACACTTTTTTTCAAAAAGCTCCTATCCTTTTATTTTTAGCGTTTTTTTTATTTTTCTGGTGAATTCCTGTGTCCAAAAGCTTAATAATTATGAATCGTTTTTGTTTTTTTGTTTCAGATTAGCCGATTCGGAGATTAAGTGTCCGCAATGGAGGATTTGTTTTTTTTTGTTACGCGACTTCAGCTCCACCTATATAAGAGACAATATGCTAAAAAAAAAAAAAATATTTTTTTGTATTCCTTAAACCATCAATATATTGTAAAAAAATTTTCAAAAAGATTGATAATAAATGAGCTGAAAAATAAATAATTTTTTAAATCATTAAAAATTTCCCTTTCTAACGTGCCATGATACCTTAAAGTACTTTCACTATATTTGTAGTCAAAAGGCGTAAAAACCATGTTTCTTCATACAAATTTTTAACCCTTGGTTCACGCCGTTAGATTTGGTTTGAAAAAAAAAAAATGAAAAAACGTGTCGCATTATTTCTCACTAAGAGTACTTTCACCAAATTTTAAGTCAATAGGCCCATTCATTCATGTTTTGTCACAGTTTCTCAATATAAACTTCAAACCCCGTCAGATTTTGATTTTCGAAAAAATAAAAACATATTTCGAATTATTTGACATTTGAAGTACTTTCACCAAGTTTGAAGTCAAACGGCGTAAAAAACATGTTGCTTCATACAAAACTTTTAACCCTTGGTTCACCTCTTTAAGTTTTGATAAAAAAAAAAATAGAAATACGTGTCAAATAATTTTTGATTTGTAGGGTTTTCACTAGTGTCCGACCGAAACCACTTTTTTCGGCCGAACCCGAAACCGAGTTTCGGTTTTTTTTTTTAATATTCGGCCGAAACCGTAACGGAAACTTTCTAGTTGAAATAAAAATCACCACATCAAGCATCAAAATCACCATTTTTCAACAAACGAATTTTACTTTAAGTAAATAAAGAATAAACAAACATAACATAGCATAAATAAATACTTATTAATAAAAACAATTAATTCATTTTTTAAAAACATAAACATAAAAAAATCACCCTTTCGTACCTTACTCGCGAATATTCAAAATTAAATAATTTATTATTATATTCTAAAAAAGAAGTTTATTTACATTGGTGCATCATCCTTTCACTATATATCTGCTCGGCTGCACTAAGTAGCTGTTCACTCGCTACACAATAAAATGCAAAAAATATTCCAGAAAGTTTCGGTTTCGGCCATTTTTTGGCCGAAACCGCAACCACTTATTTGGGCCGAAACCGGTTGCGGTCGGTTGATGGTTTTTTCGTAGTATTCCCGTATATGCACCTTAACCCATTGTTGACCCCGTTAAATTTTGATTTTGATTTTCAAAAAAATAAAAAAATACGTGTCAAATTATTTTTTATTTGAAGTGTTTTTACCAAATTTGAAATCAACAGGCCCATTAAATTGCGTTTATGCTTTTATACTTTAACCCATAGAGTTTAAATGTCATGTTTGTATCTTCAGCGGTTTGGGCTGAGCGATGATGAATCAGTCAGTCAGGACAAACAATTATATGTATAAAGATTCTGCAATTTTCCAGTTCACGGTCATCTTGCTTATTTACTTACTTACTTAATTACTTACTTACTTACTTACAGTGTGTTCAACAATAAACGTTATTCGCTTATTCGGTTAACTTTTAAGTAAACATTTACCGGTTCTGTTTTTACATAAGTGAACATTGTTGCGGTTGTCGACGCATAAAATTTAATCAATTCTATTCGTACTTTCCGCTGCGACACGTGTAACCAAAATTATTGTGCTATTTAAGAAATGTTTCGAAGCGAGCTTTTTGACGAAGTATCCTAAAGGGCCTAAATGGTCAGTTAAAAAATTTGCAAAATATCTCAAAACCACGTCCACGTTAGTTAAGAGGTGGTCTGAACGTTATGCAGAAACAGGAAACGTTGACGACGAACCAGGAAGAGGCCGAAAACCCACCACTTCCAAGCGGCAGGATAAAGTCATCGTTGGGCTTTTTGAAAGAAACCCAACGGTCAGTCTGAGAAAAGCCAAAAATATATTATCGGAGAAGGGCTTGGATATATCCTTAAATACGATTCGCGACAGGCTTCAGCAATCAGGCATAAAACGTAGCGGTACTTTGTCGAAACCGTTGCTTTCAAAAAAGCATATTGAAAAGCGTCTTCAGTGGGCTTACACAAATATCGATCGTGATTGGACCAAAGTAATATTTATAGATGAATCAACTTTTGTGTTGTTTAATCCAATTAGACATGTTTGATTGAAAAAAGGTGAACAATTTATTCAACGAACTGAAAAGCATCCCCAGAAGGTTCATGTGTATGGATGCTTCTCGGCCCAAGGATTTGGCGTTCTAAAGTGTTTCACCGGAACTTTAAATGCAGTTAGAATGCTGAAATTGTACAAGGATTGTTTATTGAAGTCTGCTGAAAAATTATATTGGAAAAATAACACCGATTGGATACTACAAGAAGATAACGACTCGAAACACAAAAGTAGACTATGCACTAAGTGGAAAGAGGATATTGCAACTTTGGATTGGTCCTCACAGTCACCAGATGCAAATCCCATAGAGAATGTTTGGGCAATAATGAAAGCTAAGATATCAAAAAAGAATATAAAATCATCAAAACATTTTATTCGATTTCTCATTAGAACGTAGAGGTCTTCTTCCGTGGAATATGCCGAAATTTTGGCTGCCAGTTGTCGCCAAAGATGTCACGCTATTATAGACCATGCAGGAGATTGGATCCCATATTAAGCATTCTGTCGAAACCTATAATAATATCTATTTCTCAAAAATAAAACATTTTTTCAAATAAATCTAATGTACACTCTGTGAGAGAAGAACGTTTTTTGTTGAACACACTGTACTTACTAACTTACTTACTTACTGACTTACTGACTTACTGACTTACTGACTCACTTACTTACTTACTTACTTACTTACTTACTTACTTACTTACTTATTTACTTACTTACTTACTTACTTACTTACTTACTTACCCACTTACTTATTTACTTACCACTTACTTAGTTACTTACTTACATACATGCTTACTTACTTACAAACTTACTTACTTACTACTTACTTACTTACTTATTTACTTACTTATTTACTTACTTACTTACTTACTCACTTACTTTCTTACTTACTCATTTACTTACTAACTTACTGACTCACTTACTTACATATTTACTTACTTACTTACTTACTTAACCGGCTATAACAACCCGTCGACGGGTTAAACGTCAAAGTTCTCTCCAGGCGTTTCTGCTTTGCACGCGCCTTCTCCAGTTGGCCACACCAAGAATTGATAAGGCCTTCTTAACTTGGTCCATCCACCGGAGACACTGCCACCCTCTTCGTCGTCGACCTCCAACTATCGCATCGAACAACTTCTTCGCTTCTACCTTCATCGTCCATACGGTAGACCGGCCGCTGGATGTTGATTTGCTCAAGGTTATTCATTTATTTTTTAATTTTGTTACAAATTACAATTCGTACACGATTTTCCTTCATAATTTATTGATCCATCCATAAAATTTCAATCCTTTTCAATGTAAACAGTGTCAAATCTTTTAAGATCTGCAAACTTCTACTGAAATTTAGACCAAACATTTGTGTCAAACAGTGGAATTACTACGATAAAACGCAAGGACACAAAACCCACCGATGTGTGCTTGAGAGATTTTATTTACACAACATTTAAGAATGAAATGGAAAAGCATTCTTTGCTCTTGTCATTAGCAACAAGCGCATTGTTGTTGCCAATTACGGCAGCCACTTCTTTAGTCCGACGAACAGCAATTTTTGAGTAAGTTTGCAAACGTGGGTGTGATTGTGCCACATAGCGCTATACATATCTATGTATGTAAATACAAATTTATATGTCTGGATGTACGTGTGTGTGTAAATCATGAGAATTGGATGACAATTGGATTTCATAATATTTTGAAAATAACCACACACCACAAAAAAGTATACAATTTTGGTCAGCATTCTTTACGTGTAAGTGATATGAATCAGAAAAAGAACAACAACACCGTCATAAGACTGACGAAACTGCAAAACGTTGCAGATATGATGAGCTAATTTTCGGCTTATTGGAAGGAAGTTTTGATTCAAAGAGTTGCCATATTTTGTGCAATAATTGCTTTCAACAATTTTGCCAATTTTTCGATCAGTCAAAAATCATTACATATCAGTTTGGGAAATGCCATTTTTCGAAACATTTAACCATCACCTTTGCATCGGCCCGTCGAGGCGCGCATCATAATTTGCTAATAAATATAAAGTGAAGCAGAAATTAACCCAATTACAGACGCGTTGTCAATAATCGAACTGGACGTGTCACCGATGGCGCAGGGGATGCGCGGCGTCGACATGAAAAGGCTTCCGCCTTGTCGTTCGCGGCCGATCGCAGCGAAATTGGGTCGACGTACAGCGTGCCGAGTGGCAGCGTGCAACGTGCAGTTAGTAACGTGCAACACGGCGCTACGCGGATGACAACAACTAAGTACAACAACAGCGGCAACATCAGCGGCAGCGGCGACTTTTACTCGAGTGCGCGCGCGTTTATCTGCGTGCATTTGCCTTAATTTATACCGAAACATCGAATCCAGTTACGCACAAAATTCCGCTCATGTTGTTGACAGTGCAGTGACTACATTTTCTGTTGCTGTTGTTGTTGTTGTTGTTGCCGTTGTTTCCATTGCAATCAGAGCAATTATTGCTGGCTGCATGGTAAGAGCAGCAAAAGGCAAATTCCGAAATTGCTGTAGGTAAGAATGTTGCATTGATTGTTGTTGTTGTTGCTATTGTTGTTGTTGCAGGTTTTCGTGATTTAAAATGCGTGTACTTTTTGTTGTTGAGGTTTTTGTTTTGTGGCCGTTGCTGTTGCTGCAATAAATTAAAATGCCTCCGAGCATGCAATTTGGGCCAACGACAGGTTGTCAATAACAACTACTGTAACAACAGTAACAACAACAATAGTGAACCACGAACATGAAGAAGACGAAGAAAACATTATGCGAGCACGAAGAAAGTAAAAAAAAAACGCGATGAAGGAATGAAGCGATGTAGAAGACGTAGAAAAATAAATGGAATGTAAAGACTAAGACAGTAAAACTCAAAGAGAAGATGAAGAAAATAAAAATTGAAAAGAAAATAGCGTTGAAAATAAACAGGAAGTTAAGGACCAGAAAAGAAATGAATCAAAAACGAGATTGAAAATTGTGACTACGACAAAAAACAAGAATTCGACTTAAGAGAAATGGAGCAAAATTCTTGTTGCTTGTTCTCTCAGCAAACTAAAAACAGAAAAACGAAAAAAAGTCGGAACGATAAGAAAATCGGAAAAAAACTAAATGAAGAAATAGTAACATAAGAACAAAATAAACAGGAAGTTTAAGACCAGAAAAAAATGATAAAAAACAAGAATGAAAATTGTGACTACGAATAAACTACAAGAATTCTACTAAAGAGAAATAGACCAAATTTCTTGTTGCTTACTTTTTTTACCAAAATTCTGGTTGCTTGGTATCTTTTTCTTTAGTCTAAATCTAAGTATTTGTGCCAACAAAAGAAAATTAAACAAGGATAATAGAATTTGATACGAAGGGCAATTGAAATTAAGTAAGAAGAAGCAGAAAAATAAACAGAGCAACTCTTGAGGAAAAAATAAAGGAAATCAGAAACTAGAAAACAACACTTAAAAACATAAAAGATAAACATTTTTGACAGTGAAGGATGGAAAACATTAAAAATTAGGTGGTTTGATACCAAAATGCATTAGCCAAACAATTTTGCAGGTGGAGTGGAAATAAATAGCGTCGTTTCGTGTTGAAGGTTAAAAATATTGAAAGAATAATCGATAAAGAAGCCCACAGGTCCTCTGAAGTTTTTCCTAGACGAGCCGAATTCAGAGCCAGCTCGTTATAATTTCCCTTCATAAACATACTTACCCTCTTATCTCTAAGAAGGTTGGGCATTAAACAATTGTCAAGCAAGCTCAAAACTTGTACAGGCCCTAAACAATCGGACCTACTTAATTACTTACAGAACTGACCATAACAATCCGGTATCGGGTTAAGGTCTGCCAAACTGCGGGTAAGTACGTTTCAGAAAAATATTTCAGAAAGAAAATGAATGCCTGGTCTTCCTTCGTCTCTACAAATTCCCCTGCTCATGAACTTTGTATCCATTTTCGATTTCTAGTCTATTCATAAATTTTTTTATTTCGATTCTCCTCCATATTTGCACATTTTATGTTTTGAAATTTTCTATACTTCTGCATGCACTTTACGTGAACATTTTAGTGTTCTCATTAGTCTCATTTTTATCTCTCTACCATTATTTCCTCTCTTTCTTCTATCTATCCATTAATTCTATCACTAATTTGAACTCAATTCCAAAGCAACAATCTTTCTCCAACTTAATTTTTTTTTAATTTGAGGCAAATGAACCACGCCGAGGCCAAATCTTCTGCTCCAACTCAATTGTTATCCTTAGTTTGAACTCAATTCCGAGACAAACGAACAAACCTGGAAACCAACAATATGGAAACCTGAGCCTCTTTTAATAGAACTTCTTATTTCAGACAACTTAGCAATGCTATAGACGAGCCCCACGCCCACTTAAAGCTTTGCGCACCAATGCAAGACGGCTCGATTTTTTCTTGTTTGTGGCTCAATTTCAATACTTACGCATATGCGTTGCCTGTTACGCATATGCGTTGCAACAACTGTATCAACAACAACAACGATTAGTGTTTGGCTTGCTGCCTTGTTTGGCTTCCATGCAGAATAACCACAAAATTTTTGCTTTGATATTCTGTGCCACGTTGTCGTACAAGCAAAAAAATTTTTGGAGAGTTGGCGCAAATTAAAACAAAAAAAAAAGAGTTTTTGGCGGTCCCAGTGAATGAGTGAAGCGCGCCTTAACACAGCGGTGTGTAGAAGCATAATTTTCGGGTGTTACCAACACAGTTAAGTGGCGGCGGCGCAGTGCTTTGGTTTGACCTTAATACCGATATAAGTGTAGACCATGTAGTCGTTGTTGTTGTTGTTGTAGTCGTTAGTGTTGTTTTACAAAGAAACATTTCAACTGTTGCTGGTCGACTGCTGGTGCGCAGGCATTTAGAAGTCAGATGACAGTGAATTATGGTGAAAATGGCCTATTGAATAACTTTAGTGTGCATTAAAATAAAGGGTGTTCCAATAAAAGTTCGAAGATTTATGGAAGAACGCATTGTCTTTGTGAAAATAATCGATTTGTTAAAGTAACGAACCAAAGTTATTTTTTAATTTGAATTATTTTTTGCTTTCGATCAATGAAAGTAGTCAAAGGGCTTCAACCCGGTGACTTGTGTCTGCTCGGTAACTTGTGTCTAGTAGCCACTTCAGAAATCTTACTACGATCTTGAAAGGAAAGCAATCAAGCGCGCCACTGACCAATGGAGGAATTGCCAAACCTTTCAACTCTAACCTTTTAAATAAAAGATAAATTTAATCAATTTACTTGTTTTTCTTACCTATTTAAAAATGAATAAAAATGATAAAAAATTATTTTATTAAATAATTAATTTCAATATTGTTTTCGTCTTTTAAATAACGCAGTTCCGCATGCGTACACGCTGCGGTTGTTGTCTTTTTTTTGTACAATTTAAATTGATAGCAACAACAGTAACATACATACTTCACAGTTCTTGTTGTTGTTTTCCATATATAAGTTATTGTTGTTGTTGTTGTTGACGTCGTCCAATTGTAGCTGCTATCGTTTATGTGGTGGCAGAGAACTGAAAATTGAAATCAAGTCGTAATTCCGCGTACAACACAAGTAATAGAAACAACAAACAAAATTGTACCAGCAGCGCCAGCAGTAACAAAAACAAATCTCAAATACAAATGGCGGTGGCACGAAATAAATTGCAGCCAGCAACTCCGGTTCAGTTCGCTACAAAGTGTTGACGCGCATGTCTGCGACTTCCTTGTGGCAGTCGGCGAGGCGGCAGCGACAAAACGAACAGTGGGGCAATGGGCAGGCCGTCGCTTGGCCATGCGTACCCAACACAACGTGCAACAAGTCGAACGCGCTGCAAATTGTTGCCAGCAAATACTTCAAATATTAAATACGCGTACGGCAAACAACTAAGCAACAACAATATGGCAGCAGCAACAGCATATTAAGCAGAAGCAGCAACAGCGAACGCAAGAAGAAGCAATGGCAATAGCAACAGCAACAACCGTCTCACCGGCAGCAAACGCGCTAGCATTTGTGTTAGTTTTGCCAATTACGGTGTCCTCCTTATTTGCCATCGTCGTCGTTGCTGTTGTAGTTGTTATTGTCCACAATTCCTGCTCTCTGCACCGCCAGCTGCGTTGTCTTCACCATCAGACGCTAGTCAACGTGTCGTATTTGGCCCACTGTCGACGCTGTTTGGCTGCTTTATGCGTGCAGGTTTGTGTCTTCAGTCTTTCGTTTCGCTAGTGCCAGCTTTGCCTGTCTGCGCGCGCGTCTGTCCGAGTGCTAGTTGTCCGGTTGATTTGTTGTCCGGTTATTTAGCTGTCCACCCATGCGTCGTCCGTGCCCGCTCCCGCTCAGCAGCGTTGCCGATTCGCCGCAAGTGGGTCACTTGCGATTTCATGACCGACTTCTGACTTTTTTCTCTCCATTTCTCTGCTTTCTTTCAGTTGTGTGATTTTTTTGCTTGCCGCATTGCTGTTGTTGTTGTTGGTGGTGTTGGTGTTACTTCGTGCCTGTGTGCAGTGGTATTTTAGCGATGAAAGCAAAAAAAAAGTCAGCGCAACGGCAACAAGCGAAACAGTCGAAAGAAAGGGAAGCAAGCAAGATATTAAATAAAGAAAGAGCCACAGAATAACAGACTGCAAAAACGCCTAAATGCTTTGAAATTTTGCAGCGCTGCTAATAGTGTTTGTTTTCCGTAGTTGTTGTTGTTGTCGATGTTTTTTAACTCTTTTGTGTATTTGAATAGAAGACCTCTGTCCCCATTTCGCGCGCTTCCGCAACCTTTTGCTACTCTCGAGCCTTTACATATTTACACGAGCTTTTTGCGTCAGAGCGACGCACTCTCTGCCTGTCTGTTCAGACTATGGAAGATCGCTACATTCGCTGTCCGTTTGCTATAATTTTGGTTTTTAATGCAATAATTACAGGCTTTTGGATTATTCAAATAATGGACTACAACAATAACAACAACCACGGAGAAGAACAAAATTACGAGCAATAAATTTTGCATTTTTTATTTTTGCCTGTCTTTAAGTAGTAAATAAGTATGTAACTTAATTTTGAAAATCTAAAAAGCAAATCTAAACTCAAACTGTGCTCTATGCGTTCATAGTTGCCATACGGCTGGTTATGTCTATTTGCCCTGTGCATGAATGTGAGTGTGAATTGTATGGATTCCGGGATTTGCCATTCTGTTTGGCATGAAATTTAGCACACAAAGCAAAACCCGCTGTGCTCTTTGCTCGCTCCTACATATCGCGTCCATAACTCGCAACCAATGAAAAGTGATAGTTTTTATGGCGAAGCCTTAGTTCCTGATGGACGCTTAGTTGGGTTGCGAAGAAGCTATTTCCTAGAACCAATCCATATGTTTTTTGTACAGTGGAACTTTATTGTAGCGCAATAGGTTACTACTTAAAATTTTGCAGCATTTCAGCAGAAGTTTGTATCTAAAGTATCTAAGCCATTAGGATACAACTTTTTCACTTTTTTCTCTCAATAAAATCACCTGATATTGTTAGAGAATGAAACACGGTACTTAATATGTAAATACTAATCGAAAGGATCGAAATTGGGGAATACATCTAAGTTTTGAAGGTTTTTTACTGAAACTTTGAAGATTTTTTTTTCGAGAAATTCATCCGATTTATTTGATTCAAAAGATTGTCGCTAGCTACGACTTCTTCCCATTCTTTAGGCTGCTTACGGATTTCGTTTAGATTGAATTTGATTGATTTGATGTTAAGTTTTGAGATCTTCGTTAGAAGTGAAAGCTGCGCGGACAAGCCTCGAGTCATTGACGGTAGCAAGTGGTAGTCGCAAGGAGAAATGTCTGGAAAAAACGGCGGGTTGGATAAGATATCCAATAGAGGGGATGATACTCGAGGCGTTTTCAATTCTGGGCTCAATTGTATCAATTCTTGTTTTATATTTATTTATTTAATTATTTATTTATTTATTTATTTATTTATTTACTTCTTTATTTATTTATTTATTTATTCATTTCAGCCTACTGATGCAATATGTCACAGACTTTAGAATAAGTTGTTGTTGTTAATTTCCCCAGTGATGGTTTCGTTAGACCGAAGTAGCTCAGATCTCACCAAATGAACAGCATTAGCTTCTTGCCATGAGTTTTCGATTTGGTCGTTAGAATAAATGTTCAGGGGCGTAGCCAGAACTTGGTCATGGGGTAGAAGGAGAGGTTTAAAAATTTGTTTAAAGATAATTTTGTATTACGTCCTTCCTAAACTAAACTGAACTTTTGAAAAACGGCATTTTCCGAAGGTGCCATCTACTTATATGTGACTTAGTGCGTTGGAATTGTACATTTTTCCCCAATTTTTAGTAAAAATTTCACGATATTTGGTTTGCTGGAAGCGGAGTTATTGCATTTGAAGTAAAAACATGTCACTTATCATTGGTACAAAAGAGCCAACATTAAGTATAAACTTAAATTAAAAGGCACAAAATAACTTTTATTTTTGTCGGGAAAAATAAAAGTTAAAATATAACAGTTAAAATCTGACTTTTTTGATAAAAACCATAACCGGTACGGTCCCTGAAATAATATAAATTGATGAACCAAGTTTATGGTGATGACTCTTTATCCCGTGGCAGAGTTCATGAGTTATATATGCGAGATTTAAAAATGGTCGTGAGAACAAAAACCAACAAGTTGGTTAACTGAAATCCGCAATCACCGCAGATTCCATCAAAACTGTGCATGAACTCATTGAAAATGCTTACAAAACCATTATCGAAGTATCATGAAAAGAGAATTGAGCATCTTAAAACTTCATCTTATTGCATTTAATCCAACAACAACAACAGTTAGGATATCGAAAAGTGTGTGCACAGCATGTTCTGCACAAGTTGAGTGACGCCATTTCATCGATTGGCACTTGTGACTGATTTTTTTACTAAGAATCTCACTGAGCCATTAACCTCGAATTTGCCTGATTTTTCACTGCGCAACTTATATCTTTTCTGAAAAATGCATTTGACAATGAAATTAAAGCTTTTTGAGGATGTAGAAGCCATTCATAAGACTTGTACCGGCATTCTGAAGAACATACTGGGCGACGTTTTAAAACACTCATTGGACATGCTTTTAGGCGATGGAAATCCTTGCATGCCGTTCGAAGGGGACACTTTTAATTAAAAAAATCGGTTTTACTAAAAACAAAAAGACCGTTTTTTTTATAGTGTAAGAATGTGGCATAGCATGCATAGTGACTGAAACTGTAGTTTAATGATAGACTATAGAGGAGGTTTGAATTCGAACCCCCTTCCCTCCCTTGGCAGCGCCACTGACCGGGCTTACCACACGATTTTCTGAACTTTGAACGTCACGATTCGATGTAAGAACCCTTTCAATTTTGCCTTTGGAGTAGTTGTTCGCACGTGAAAAAACGGTTCGATGTTCATATGGAGTTCATTTCTTTGTTTTTGTACCGCCCCACACTGGGGTAATATATAAGTAAAGTGGCGATTAATTCAAAAATGAAAAATAAAGATACAGATATGTTTTTGGTACCGGGTTAAAGTGGATAAAATTCTGCATCACTACGTGAAAGAGTTGTTGCAAAATAGTTTACCGTTTTCCCGCAAAGCACTCTAAAAGTTGACATTTCTTTTCATTTGGAGTGCGCACAGCGTGAAACGTGAATTTTTCAATTATTTAAATTAAATTTGTTTTACAAGTTTTTAAAGTAGCATAAAAGTGATGATGGAGGCTTCTTGTTCAGGTATTTAAGTATTAAAATACTAATTTTGTTTTTTTTAAGTGTTCGTAAATATTTTTGTTATTTTTTTAAAAAAAAAAGCTTAAAAATTGCCTTATTTTGACCCTATTCATAGACATATAGTTGTTTGTTCAGCGATGTTCACCTAAAATATTGTCATAATCGTAGTCTGTGGATATTCTAGCAACTTTCTATGAAAAAAAAAGTTGCGCTATTGTTGCGCACTTTTGCAGCATTTCGATTTTTGTATGTGAACTCTTGGCAAAATATGCAAGCGGTCCGTGAAAAGATAGTCAAGAAATAAATGTTAATGCAAAAAATATAAGATAAGCAACAAATGAAACATTTTATGTTAGTTTTGTTGTTGTTCAATGTATGGTTTTTAGTAATGCTTTATGCATTTTACCCTACTTTACGGGGAGCCGGCATATTAGATTTATATTAGCCAGCATATTAGGCGGGATATCACGTAAGCTAAATATTTTTGGTGTTTAAGATATTTATGAAACACAATACAAAATCATCTCAAATGATGCAGAACCAAATACAATTTTGATATCTTGGATTCTTTCATTTGTCTTTGTTGTAGGTTGTGTGCAAAACTAGGTCAACCGACCTTATTTGTCAGAAGTTGCAGTATTGGGCATTGTTATTGTTTGCATTACTTATGTGTAATCGATTGAAATAGCCGCAGTGATGTGCATTAAACTAATTCGGTAAACGGTAACTGTAAATGACGAATTTTTCAAAAAAGGTGATTTTTTTCATGTAGGAACTAATCCAAATATTATTTGGTATACCCGTCAAAGTCTTTATGACATAATGACCAACTCTTTGCCTTAAATTGTGCCAAATCTTTCGTTGAGTACTATCCCTGGTATAACATGCCTACGACTGTTCATAAATATTTAATTCATGGACCAGAGGTCATAACTCACGCCTTGTTGCCAATCGGTGAATTATCTGAAGAAGCGCAGGAAGCGAGAAATAAAGATTTTAAGGATTTCAGGGAATATTTTTCTCGAAAAAGTAGCCGAGAAAAAACCAATGAAGACGTTCTAAATAGACTGTTTGTAAGTTCTGATCCCATTATATCGACAGAAACGAAATTACTGCATAAAGCAGTTACGCGCATGCCAAGGGAAGCATTGGATTTGTTGATAATTTCGGAAGAAGAACGCGATGATATGAACAATGATGATGATGATGATAACGATGGATGCGAAGGTGAGAGCGTAGGTGAATACGATGATGATTCCGACAGTAATTAATAAATAAGCGAGGAATTCTGTATAATACCCTTTTGTAACAATTTTGCATTTTTCGTCATAAATAAAAAAAAATCCACTAAAGTATGTTCAAATACATTTATTTTTTTCTTCTTTATGTATAATTAACTAAACCTAATACTTTTTTCATGTCTAAATAGTCCGGGTGAATTAATCGCCAAAATCGGCATGAATTACCCCAGTGTGCGCCCCCCAAATATTGAATCAGCCTCAAATATTATTAATATTTGTAATGTTTGTACTATTAATTACAAACATTTTGAGTGGTAAATATGATTCCAAATGGTGTTGGATTCCAAAGTTGTGTACGGAATCTCCAAAAATGAAATCCCATGTGCAGCGTCATTTGCGTTCTAAATTGCTGATGCCACAATCGCCACTTTTAAAACTTTGCAACCTGTAATCACATTATTGATAGAACAAATTTCCCATATGCTTTACATAGCAATCGATGTCTATTAGCTGTACTTTTCCTCAAATGAAAACAAAAAAGCAGCACTTCCTGAATTTTGTTTTTTGAGGTTGACATGGTTAAAGCACAAAGAAAGTATGTTATTCACACTTTAGCGAAATGATTTTTGAAAGGAAATGATGACATTGTAACATGAATACAGGTACAAGATGGTCTGATGAGATTTAATGCTAATTATGTCATCTCTTGTAAGTCCCTCAAAACTTAAATAGTTGTAACCCCAATATAAAAAAATTGAATTAAATAAATAATGAAATTTTGTATACATTTCTATAATATTTACATTAAACAGATAGGGGAAAACTTGTATAAAAAATATATAAAATACGCATTGACTGCATTTAAAAAATTAATTTGTAAATAATTATCAAATATTTTTTTTTAATTTACAAAATATTATAACAAAAATATTATAAAAAAAATAATAAAAACGAAACGCAGCGAAAAATTCTCATGAACTCAACGGCCAAAAAAAACTGTTAGCAACAACAACAATACACAGCAACCATTTTAGCCAAAACAACACTAATTTATGTATAATACAAAAATACAAAACATTTATGTTGACCACTTTGACTTTTTAACTTTTCTTTTCTTTTCATTTAATTATAAACTGGTTGTTGTTGTTGTTTCATTTGTAAAAGTTCATTAACATTTTTCTTGAGTATTGAAAAACGCCGCCTAGACGAGTGTTTAGTGTTAGTAAATGGTATTTATTTATATAAAATTTTATTAGGTTAATTGCGGTGACGGCACAACATTGAAACGTGTAGGTTTTTAATTAGTGGCTGCTTTTGTTGTTGCTGCTGTCTTCCTACTTTTATAATAACAAAGTACGCCACATTATAACAACAGCAACAACAACACGTGCACAACGTTAAAATCAAGCGAAATGAATTTCGGTTTAAAAACGAACATGCACAACAACAACAATAACAATAACACTAACAAATACAACAAGAAATTATAGTTTTCTTTTTATTAAAAAAGAACCACGTACAATTAAATGAAATTGAATTTTTTCAACACACACATTCGCGTCACAATCACAAACCAAACCAAACAAAGGCATTTGCAACAATAACAAAAACAGTAACAACGACAGCAACAAACATACCGATACATAAAGCTTGAAAAATTGTACGAAAATGGTAAATGAGAAGCAAAGAATACAACGCGCGTAGCGTCTTTATGAGAAATTTAGCAATTTCCAAAGTTTAATTGCGACAACGACAGCGAATGCATTTGCGGTTGTTGTTGTTGTTGTTGTAAAAGCATTAGAAGTAGTTGTTGCTGTTACCGTCTGTGGCGGCTATGGCTTATTGTTCACTCGCTTTTGATGTTATTGTTATTATTTATTATCAACGCTATTGGACACACACACACACACACACACAAGTAGTCATGCACACAGAAAAGCTGTTGTTGCACGCATAAAAATGCGATGCGCACATTGCCGTTTACAGCAATTGTCGCGCACAAACAATCTGCTTAATTGTAGCCAAGTTGTGTGCTTTGCTTTTGCCACGGTTGTTGTTGTTGTTGTTGTTGTTCGCACAATCACACAGCAATTGAAGCGAAACGCTATGAAATTGTCGCACTGACGCGTCAATATTTCAGCTGGAAGCAGATAAAATCAAACCAATGCGTGAATGAAGCTTGAGTTACATTGGGTGTTGTTGTTGTGGAAGAAATTTTGTTTTATTTTGTATTCGCTTATGCTCCGACTTGTTCGTACGCGTGTAATAATTGTAATAAATGGAATAAATCAATTTAATAATACAATGATTTATGGCCCAAAGGCCGCGCCGTGGAATACCAATGAGCGTCAAATGAAAGACTCCACGCACGAACGCACCGTACACCGTACATTCTGTCGGCTATTGGTGTTTGTTCGCATGTTGAGTGCGCTTAGATGACAGATAAGTGAGACATTAAAGCTTAAATGTGCACATTTACCGATTCAAGTGTTCCTATTCAATAATTTGTTGATAGGTTCTCGGAAAGCTCGGCGTCGAAGCATGTAAAATGTGGCCCAAATATGCAATTTTTTATTCGTACTTGGCGTCTGAGATGGTTGGTTGATATGTGGCATTTGATTTCAATAAAAAGTTACAACGTGAGTGAAATGCCGACACTTGAGTCAACATGATAAAAATTAAAATTTGTGTAGTGCATTTAAGTGAAGAGTAAGAGGAAGAGGGTTGTAAAAAGTTTGAAAACATGCGCTGTCTCTAAGATTCATATGTAATAAAATGTTAGAGCTTTGATCTCAGCCTAAGATATTGTTTCCAGAGCAATCTAATTAGTCGTAAAGATAGATAAAACGATATTTCGGAAGTACCTAACCGCTTCTTATCTCTCAGAAATGACATATGACCAATTGCTTGTGCGTCCCTCTGTATGAATCCACAGTTTGTCTCTGCAGTCAGTTGCATACTCAGTTTTTGTGGAATAACGATGGAAACTAAAGCCGAACTTTTTGCTATAATCCTTGCTGTACATGCGACTTCCTTTATAAATTATGTATTCCTTCTATTTCCATTTTAAGCTGATTTTGTGCGATGAGTTCAGACGTGCGACTGATATCCTAAGCGCAGCCAAAGCGAAAGAAATGTTTTCTTTAGGAAATATTATTTAAATCTGGACACAAACCGCCCGACGTGTGAGAAACCATGTTAGCCGCTGCTGCTAGTGCTGCAAGTATTTTAAATCTATGTGTTAAATTCATTAACCCTTTACTGATTTTGCACTAAATTTAATATTCATTTTTAATTTTAGGAATCATAACTCACTTTATCTCTAACCTAATTCACCTGAGACTTCAGCTTAAGATGAACATAATTTTTACACTTATCAAATTTCGTGTTTTTTAACTCATACGCAAATATAAAAAAGAGCCCAATGGCAATTGTGCCCATATGCTTCAAACGCTACTATGCATAATGTGCAATGTGAAAATTGCGTGTGTTAAAATTTTTAATTTTATATACATATTAATCTGTAAGAATATCTGTTCTGTAGACTTAATAAATAAAATATGATAAATAAATAAAAGAAAATAAAGTAAAATAAAGTAAAATAAAATAAAATCAATTAAAATCAAATAAAAGAAACATAAACTAAAATAAAATAAAATAAAAAAAATAAATAAAATAAAATCAAATAAAATAAAATCAAATCAAATCAAATCAAATAAAATCAAATAAAAGATTATAAAAAAAATATTATAAATAAAGTAAAATAAAATAAAATTAAATTAAATTAAATTAATAAACAAATCAGCAAATGTAAATATACAGCCGTCACTGATGCCCAAAGGAATTTAGTTAGTTTTTTTTTTTAAATTGTGTACTTATTTGTAAGTTTCTCTGTACTTTCTATAAGCGTACATATGCATGTTTGTTTTGTTTTAATCGAATAAACCTTTTATTTCAAAACATAGAACCGAAATTTCTTACTTTAATGTCTTTTTGACACTTAAAATCCGAATTCATTTTCCAAAACAAAGTCCGGTTGAGGGTTAAAGTGTTGGATACATATGTAAATTATCATCCCTGTTGCTTTAGCTTTTATAATTGGCTCTTTCTTCTGATTCCGACCGGCAGCTTGTTCACGTTTTTTTTTTAGATGATAAAGAAGGATTGCAACCTATTAACTTGTAATAAATGTATAACAACATTTTAAAAATATTGAAAATTTTAAACAGCTTCACAAAGCCTAAAGAAATCTAAATAAATAATACACTTTCTGCTTTGTTCATTATAGTACAAAACAAACAAAATACAATACAATACAAAATTTCTTGAACCTTTCGCAAGAAAAAAGGAATCAAACGATTCTGCGACCCGCAGCGATGACACAACAGCTCCAGGCGACGCAACAGGAAGCCGAAGCCACGGCGACACGCTTCTTAAGCGGAAAAATTCAAATTGCTGCGCTGTGCAAACAGACTTTTTCACCAATTCTTGTTGTTGTTCTTGTTGTTGTGCCTGTGATTGTTGACATGGTGTTTGCGCTGTGTTGCAGCTACTGTTGTTTGCTTATTGCCACTCGCTGTGATTTATGATGCCAACAAAACCCACACACAGACACACACACCCGACCAGACCAGACCAGAACGCACACGGAGCTAGCAACAATTAGCAAAACGCTGACAATTGCACTTTTGTCTCGGCTTCTTCACAACGGCATTGCTTTGTGCGTAACACGGACGGGGCTGCAACCGAAGACGACACTTTTAAGGCGTGTCTGTAAATTGCTTTATTAAGTGCCACACACACACTCACACAAAATAGCTACAACGAAGACACCGTGAATTGTCAGATTTTTCACGCTGACACCAGCGCACCGACACACTATGCGCTGCGTACATTTTCCTTCTATGTAAACAAATGGCTGTCTAACTGCGTATGCAAATTACTGTTCCGGCTTCATGTGTAGGGTTGCCAAATGACATAATTAAAAATGAAAGGTTCCCCTTTTTGACTCCAATATCCTCCATTTTGCATATCAAATTGTGACTTTATTCTCTTGGGATTACAATTTTGAAAGGTTTTCAATTTTTTGAACTTCAGTTTTTAGAATTAGTGTTCCTTTACTATGATTTTTTAATAGTTTTATGGTTTTTACTTCAGTATTTAATTAAAAACAAACGTATCCAAATACTTTTTGCTTATTTGTCTCTCTTGCAATTTTCCTTACAATAAATCTGCTTCCTTTATGTTCCGTTGTCCTGTCATCTACTCGATACATCTGGTAACCCTACATTTACGTGACCTCCACGCATTGCCTCACTACATTTGTGTTTACTTGTTACTTTGTTTTTATTGTTGTTTACCCTGTCAACGTGAGCTGGTAAGCAGTGGACTCGTCAAATGTTTACTCAACATTATCCTGTCAGCAATATTGACACTCATAAAACTGGGCTTGTGTCCGTTTTTGACAGGATATTGGCCCATTATGGTCGTATTCAACTATTTCCGAAAGAAAGGGTTATGCTTCCCTTATAATCAATCGCCTTGAATGATTGTCCTGTAATCATTTCACATTTTCCAAGGCGCATACAAGTATTCCTCACATTTGTGAAACATTTGTTGGGCCCTAACATTTCATTGCGGACTTGGTTGGATTGGTTTTTGCTGCGTGATTTTTCGGTGTGATTTTCAAATTTTAGCGAAGCCGTATTGGCTTTGTTCCAGTATAAGGTATGCTTTGCTTTAGGAATTTTTATTGGTTTTAGTATTCGTTCTTGTTAGAGCTATTCAGAATATGTTACATCTATGAACACTAAACATGATTTAGTGCAGTATGGAGCTTCTCAGAAATTTGTTCTCGATACTCCGAAACCGAAATTAATAAGAACAACATTTTGCTTTATGTTTCCTGCGGAAAAAATATTCGTGATTGAATATCATTCACATTTTCCCGCAAAAACGAAATTATTCCTCATCAACATTCAATAAAGCTTAAAATTCTATTTAAAGTGTTGAGGTGCGCGATATATTTTCTTTACTGCTTGGAGGATACACAAAAGTTTATAGCTGCATAACTTTGTTTGTATGAAGGTGTGATCTGGTCATAAGGCTTGGTTAAGGTTTGTTTTGGAACCATAATTAATTTTCTATTTTTTGAACTGAAGAATGTTATTTAATATTTAACGAATCATTCAAGGTGGTTCAAAAGATTCCGACATAGGATGTTTTCTCACTTACTTAACTTTTACGAGTACATTTACAAATGGGGAGCCAAATTCATTAAAAAAATTATCAGTTTTGTATGGCAGTGCCGTTAAGAGTTGAAGGAAACATTTGAAAAGAACAATGTCTGGCGTCAGCTTGGAAACAGTGGAATCCTATTTTATAAAAATTATACTTTTGTATGGAAACTCCATAAAGGGTTGGAGATAGGAACTGAGTATGTTCGGAAGAAATTTTCAAAAGAGAAAATTAGTGCGGGTTGATTATAGATTTCCCGCTAAGAATAACTTCTGAGCAGCTGTGGAGTAGTTTAAAAACCAAAAAAACTAACTTACTAACTGATTAACTGAAATAATTGATTTTAACAAAGAAAATATGCGACATTGATAAAATAAATTTTAGGGTTTCTTCCGAATTTATAATAAAAATTAAAGAGATTCAGACAGTTATGAACATGTCTTGAAGATAGCATCCCAGAAGGATCGAAAAGGCTTAAACTAGAAGGCCTATCCTTCTCTGAAATGCTGTCATAATTTCATGACATTTGGTTCAGTAGAAGTCAAGTTTTTGCGCTAAAAGTGGCAGTCTGTTTTTAGCATCGGTCGGAAAATGAGATTCTAACAAAGAGCCTATATTAAGTTATGTTTTAAACTTGATAAAAATTTTACCAAAACATACAATTTGATGAAACAAGTGTATGGTGATGATTGCTTATCTCGTGCCAGAGTACATGAGTGGTTTAAGCGGTTCTAGGACGATCGTGTAGACATCGATCGAACATCCAGGTCCTTTCAATACCATGGTTACTCAAAGTAACATTGAAAAAGTGCGTGAATTCATAAAAAATTAGCCAAAATCGTCGTTGCGATACATGGAAAGGGAATTGAATATGTCCAAAAATTCAATTCGTCGCATTTGACAAGCATCGTCTAATCGATCAAACTTGGTAACCGATTTTTTGGTAAAAAATTCCATTTTTACCATCAACCACTTGTCCTACTCATCTAAAATGACTGTGTGACTTCCATATGTTCGGTAAAATGCATTTGTCGATGAAAGGACAACCATATTCTGATGTCCAAGCTATTTAAAAGTCGACGACCAACATTTTGAAGACGATAGATACAGATGGCCCCAAAAAATTATTCGATGATCTAATTGATCGCGCAAAACGTATCGAAGAAGAAGGAAACTATTGTGAATAAAATGAATGAATTTTGCAAAACAAAATAATTGCTGTTTTGTTTTTTGAGCAGTCTCGTTTTTCGTGGGACAAAACTTGTATAAGACTCGTTTGGTTTTATACTTTTTTAATTTAAAAAATATTCTCAAAATATTTAGTTATGAAGTAGATAGTTCTTTAGGTACTATTTGTGCTCAATATGGTTTTGTAAAAAATACGAAGGCCTATAGAGAAAGTTGTTGAAGGACAAAATACTACTGTTTATGTTCCTTCACTAAAAGGAGTTTTCCGCTAAGTAATTTTCCCTTCAAGAAACCGAAAAGAGAGTCAAATTTCAAGCGCAAAAATTAAAAAGTCAGCTGTTAATTGACTTAACCCTTTCGACCCCGAATTTTTCCCTGTATCTCGATATTATTTTTTGGTATTTAAATCATGAAACATTTGCCTAAGAAGTGTGTACACGACATTTGAAGTCGCCATGTCTCTTTTTTAGAGTTCTAGATCTAGTTTACTTTTGAACAATTTTAGCTTAAAACGGGTTAAAAAAATTTTGTATCAATATTTTTTAATTACAGAAAAATTATTTAATATTTATGGGAAAATACAAAATTATCATTTTTTGATTTTATTTAACCCTTACGAAAGAAACAAGGTTTTGATCAAACGCGCCCAATTCAATCGAACTAAAGTCCGGTCACTCACTGAACTAGTTTGAGCTCCTTACGAAGCTTACATAGTAGACTGTGAATAGTCCTATCGCCTAAATCCCCAAGAAGAACGCTGGAGCATAGCCGAGCCAAAATTTTTTGGAAAATAATATTTCAGATGAAAGTAGTTATTGCGTAGAAGTTGATCTATGACGAAGCTCAGTACTTGCAACTGGCGCCAGCGCATGCAATGTAGTGGCGATGTCCGGTTGTAGAGTCAATTAACCCTTTCGACCCCAAAGTTGCCTGAGAGCACCTTCACCTATTTGTCATCTTATAGCAAAAGCTACGATTGATTTATGGGTTTAATTTAAGTAGGCACCAACAAATTAATATTTTTAGAAGTGAATTCAAAGCAAATGACAAAAATTGTATTGTTATCCCCAAAATAATTTCCAATAATTTTAAGCGATATCAGGGAAAGTTTGTGTTCTAATTGAAGTCTATGAATTGGGTGCGTTTGATCAAACCCCTGTTCCTTTAATAATGGTTAAATGAATCAAAAAGTCATAATTTTGTATTTTTCCATAAATATTAAATAATTTTTCTGTAATTAAAAAATATTGATACACAATTTATTCAACCCGTTTTAAGCTAAAATTGTTCAAAAGTAAACTAGCTCTAGAACTCTAACAAAGAGGCGTGGCGACTTCAAGGCAAGTGTTGATTGAGTCATGATTTAAATACCAAAAAGTAATATCGAGAAAAAGTAAAGTTCGGGGTCGAAAGGGTAAAAATGTTTGCAGATAAAAAGCGATCTAAAAACAATTGTTTCATATTAAACCAAATCTCACATACAGTAACAACAACAAATACAATAACCACGCATTATGTTCTTGGTTCCCTCGGTACTTGAACATTTTAAATTTTAAGTGAATAAGTAGTTGTTCTCCCTTCGATCGGTTGTTAGTTTTGCATGACCGTTGCATTGGAGCATTGTAGCCATTTGATATATCACACTTTATATAAGAAAATCAGTAAAACATTAACAATAAAAACGACAAGTTGACCCAAAGCTGCAGCCAGGTGGTAAAATTTCAAAGCGCAATTAACAAACAAAAACAAAATAAATTGCAATCAACGGTAGCGTCAGCCAACTTTGCAACAACTCAATCACATTCGACTCAACAATGACAACAAACAACAAACACTTAGTGCCAAGCACCGCCAAGATGGCTGAAAGGCGGCAAAAGTCGAATTACTTTCACATTCTGGTACAATCAGTGGCGACAACAACCACAATAATAACAACAACAACAACAAAGGTAAAAGTAACCGCAGCAACAAATGCGACCAACCAACGAGAATAACTAACAAGGGCAACAATACAAAGTCATAACAATCAGGCAGTCAGCCAGACCGACCAACAATATCTACAACAACAACAATAAACTGAGTACAGCAGCAATCAGCAGACAAAAACTTAAAAAAGTAATCATTGGTTAGGAGAAAAGAGCGTAACAGTTGGCTAATTTGGACTTCTTGGCTAATTACGTTGCAATTCTGAAAATGAACAGCGCGACAAAGCAATGCCAACCACACCAACAACGACCTCAAAAAGCGCACGTGAAAAGCAAACAACGAAAACACGAAAATAATGCGTCGCCATTGGGTTAAACGAAACGCGACAGCAATAAATGAAAGTTATTTCGTTTCCTACCAAAAAAAAACGAAAACAAAAACTGGCAGAAAATTTGAAAGAAATGCCATAAATAAAATTTAGAAAAAAGAAATACTAAAGCAACGTTAGAAGAGAACAAGCAAGGCGTAACAAGCACTGCGGCCGGAAACTGCACTGATTTTTATTTGTTAATAATAACAAAAACAACAACATTTGTGTCAAATATGGATGGGGGCCAAATTGTCAATTCAATCGCCCTGCTGCCGCACACACACACACGCATACAAATAGACAGTGTCACAAAACAAACTGTCACACATGGCGCATATGTCGTGCTTATTAAAATTTTCTAGAGCACAAAATTCTGGAGCAACGCTGTCGAGGCCGGTTGCCTCACAAAATTACTACCTACCCAGCTGGCAGCCAAAAGAGCTGCACACACACACACACTCTTACACATCCAAATACAAATAAGAAGTCAAAATGAAAATACACAATGCCCAAGAAAAAAGTAAAACGCCAAGAAAAATGTGCGCTGTCAAATTGTAATTAAGCATTTGTCGTCTGTCATTTTGCCATGTGTGCGTCTGTCTGTCTGTTTGTTTGTTTGTCGATATGGCAGCTTATGTTCGTTTTTATTTGTTTGTATTTTTGTTTGAGTAGTTTTCCACACAAAAATGGCGCACACGGCACTGGTTGAAAACCTGTAAGACTAGCCAGAATTTTAGCCCCTCTTCTCTACTGGCTCCACCAGTTCGACCGATAGTGTTTTTGCCTCTCCCCCCCAATTCTGGCGACGCCACATTTCATTTCATCAGCAAGCAGAGCAGCCTTTAGTCTGAACCCCCCAGCGTGCATGACCACAAACAATCGGCACCGACTACAACAACAACAACAATCACAACCAACGTTCGCAAACATATAGTTTGGTGCGTTACAGTGCGTTGCGTTTTATGGGATGAGCTGAATTTTGTATCCGGATTAATGGCCACTCGATTTCATGCCATATCTGGCAATATACCCGATTGGAATCTTAAGGCGTACAGTGCAGCTAAATGTATATAATGTATTTTATATATAAGTATTTAAATAATATAATGCAAATTTATACATAATGTAATGTAATTCTGTGACCATTAATTAGGACTGTGTGAGAGTTATCACACAAAATAGTGACATTTGATAAAATATTGTCAAACTTTGTGGAGCACTTGAGCACATTTTAAGCTACAAAAATTATCATTATTCCTTTTGCTATTGGTTTTTAGTGGGAAAAATTAAAATTTCAAATATATCGATCGATCCATAGTTTTCTGTGTGGTTATATCAACAACTGTCCATATCAATTTTTTTTATTTTTATTACCGGACCCTGTTTTTTAGAGTGTTGTCATATGACAGCAACCATATAGTTGTGGCTGTAATATTTAATTAAACATAAAATTTTTTAGGCATAACTAAAAATGTAATATTTCTTCATTCACTTCATCTAAATTATTTAACAAATGTATCTGAATCAAAGTAAAAAGTCAAGTTACAAATTTCTTTTATTTTTTTCTGTTTTTTCCTGTCTATGTAAAGATATAACATTCAAAAAACTTATATACTTCTCTTCTTCAAACTTAAATATTTCGTTCATTAATTTTGTATTATTCCTAAAACTTCAAACTATTCTAATGACCAACAAAAAAAATGTATTCTTGAAACCATAGAATGTTCAGACATCGACAAAGTAGCATGTTGCCATATGGCAACAACAATGTCGAAAGCGTAAAACATTTTTAGTGATTGTTAAATTGAGTGTCTCAAAATTTAGATGATTTATTAGCTACGTAAAACTTAAACAGCGATATTCTTAAAGTCACAAGTGCCTACTCACAAACCTAGAAAATCGCTCTTATTAATTAAAATCAAATGTCAATTATTGGGTTTTATTGAAACTAAAGTACGCTAAAAAGTCAGATTTTAAGTCACACATTACACGATTCTGTGATTGAAATACCAAAGTCAGCAAAACAATTTTTTTTCCTATATATGAATTTATATTTTACAATTTTCTACCATTTCCACTTTCAGCCATTTTTTCTGTTTTCACAGTATTTTGTGTGATAACTGTCACAAATTATAGTCACAAAACCACATACACTATTCATATAATGTCCATGAAAATCGATGTGCAAATATTTTTTCCAATAAAATTTGTTTTTCCTACAATATTCTACATCTCTCATAATTCCAATTTGTGTTCATTATTGTCACACAAAATTTGGGACAACAAATATTGCCACAAAATTAAATTCTTTGATCAAAAATTAATACTCACTGAAATGGGGTTTTCTTATAAATCCCTAATAATCTCTCTAGATAGTTTTTCTTGTAAATACTATAAATCGTTAGCGTTGTTATGATAACAACCCAATTTCGTACAATCTACTCTTGTACGTTGATAACACAGCACAACAAAAAACACTTTTTTTCTGTTGCATGGAGTTTTTCTACTGTTTTTTACTAATTTGGGTGCGCTGATTTCGAATCTATCCTCAGATTCTTTCTAGCAGCTCTAGTTAGTGAGATATAGGTACCGTGTCATTTTTTCAGTTTTTCCTCTACTTTTTCCATATTTTTGATCATAAGTTCTAAACCAAAAAACCGATTGACTTGATTTTCACCTTATCGCATTAACAACACCGCACGGCTTCTTTTCCGATGCAACTTATTTTTATGTTTTAAAATTCCGCGGTAATTGGACCTCAAAGTCGGAAAATATGGAATTTTAAGGCGTTTTCTTTGATGGTCAAAAAAATACACATTTTTCGTAAATCAATTAACGAGTTAGGTGTATAATGAAAGCCGACACATCAAGCAATACAACACAGCCAAATTATTTGGCGGAATACGCATTCGCATCGAAATAATAGCAAAAATGTACCATAGCCATTTTCATCACTTCTCATGCTTCTTCCTCAAAAAATTAGGGGCCTCAAAATATGCTCTTTTATATGTTCCATTTATAGTCTGAAATACAAGCTAAAAACAAAAATATTTTGAATTGCTCGAAACAAAAAAAATTTAGAACTTTGCATATTTTGAGGCTCCTAATTTTTTGAGGAAGAAGCATGAGAAGTGATGTAAATGGCTATGGTACATTTTTGCTATTATTTCGATGCGAATGCGTATTCCGCCAAATAATTTGGCTGTGTTGTATTGCTTGATGTTTCTTCTTAAGAAGAACTTATACTTCGTAACTTGATTTATGAAACATCTGTACAATTTTCGCCATCAGAAAAAACGTCTTGAAATTCAAAATTTTCCTACTTTGAAACCTTATTACAACGCTAATTTAAAACGCATAAAATTGATTAATTTCAGAAAAAATGGTTGTTAGTGCAACTATATAAAAATCATGTCGATAAGATTATTGGTTTAGAAATTACAGTCGAAAACGAGAAAAAAGCCGAGGAAAATTCGAAAAAGTGACACGCCCATTTTTTGCGAAAACTAGAGCTGTTACATAAAAACGGAGTATGGTTTTGAAATCAGTGTGGAAAAACGATTCAAAATCATGTAAAAAGCTCCATGCAACAGACATGCTGTTGTGCAGTGTACTCTTTTTTAAAAATAATTTCAGCCATTACTATTCCAATGCGCCTCTCGTTATTGCTGTTGTCAATTTTGTGGTCGACTGGTGGTCGCTGTTGTGCCATGATTAAGTTTTAATATCATTTTAAAGAGTCTCATTCATGTTGTTCATTCTACAGCTGCCTCCCATTTATTGTCGCTTTCCTGCTTACTAATTCCAATTTGACTACTTCTGTTGCGTCTCATTATGCCACATTTCTCTTTCGTTTTCAATGCGTTCGGTGATTATTTTGCTGCGCGGCGTGCTTCAATGACCGTCGTTGGTCTTTTGATTGCGGCGGCCTACATTGCCATCTCAGTCGTCGGCAGTGGCGCCGACAACCTCACCAGCAACGACAACTCGAGCAGCTCCGTCGTCATCGACATCGACATCGCCAGTTCCATCTCCATCATCGTCATCAGCGCTAAGTAGGTCACTCAGGAATTGGAGCTGTGCAGATAATCACACTATCACAATAAATGCTGATGACGATAACCGCTGATGCCAACTGTTGCCGGTTGCTTGCAGTCTCTAATGTTGCTCGTGTTGTGTGTTGTTTGCGTTTTGGGGTCTTTCTTTTGGCCTTTGCGATGCCATTTATTTGATGTACTTCTTGTGCTTTTCTTCATCAGTGCTTGTTGCTGTTGTTTTTGTAAAAACTATTGGCATTAGTTGCCAAATTTAACTCGTTTTGTACAAATTTGCAAAATTGCTGCAGTGGAAGTTGAACAAGATGGAGCCGACTGATTATTATCAGAAATCTTCTAATGATGTTTGAAATGATTTATTTGATCAATTATGTTTATTTGTTTACTTGGATATGGTTAGTGTTATACCCTAAGAGAGGTCATATTGCATTGTTGGCTTTGAACATCGTTGGATACAAAACATTGTACAGGATACAGAGCGGAAAATAAAGTGACTCGTAGTTTCACTGGATCAACAATTAACAACTTTTACTGGATCGTAGATTTATTTAAATGAATGTGTTGATACTAAATTCACAGCCGGCTGGGGATCCTCTCAAGGAAATTGAACCTGATCTGTGTTACGTATCTATTTATAAAGAAGAGGTAATTAGCTTAAAACGTCGACTGAATCACGTCTTATAGAGTCAGGTATCTGAAAAGAATATGCAGATAGCACTGAACAGTATGCACCAAAGAACACTAACCTCAAAACTGGTGTATGAAAATGGTGCCAGTGGCAACAAAGTGACTCGGATATAGGTCAGGGGACACATTAGAGCAGAGGAGAATGAGTTATATGCAGAGACTTAAAATAATTATTATCGATATTTTGGAAATAAAAAAAATTGCCCTAATTTAAGAAATTTCTATAATTATTGCTTTATGATAATTATTACCAATAAGAAATTTTTTACGTCGCCTATAACTATCATGTAATAAATATTTTTGAGTTGCTAATAACTCTTATAAGTAACAAGTATATTTTTCGTTGTCGATGATTATTATTTTGGGATTTGTTTTTTTTACGTTACTTCATAACTTTTATTTATGCCATTTTTATTTATGTTACCGATAACTATTATTCTGAGAAATTAATATATTTTTTACGTTGCTTTTATTTATGATTTTTTAAATTCACGTTGCCGATAACTATTATTTTGAAAAAATTTTTGTTTACGTTGAATTTCCATATTTTGGGGATGAATTGATTTTTAATAATTTTTATTTATTTATTTTATTTTAATTATTTTTAACTGAAAAAATTCTTTCATAAAAGTTATGAAGCACCGTAAAAAAATGTTCTTTGAATTGAGTTATCGTCAACGTAATTCACAAAAATCGTAAATAAAAATTATGAAGCAACGTAAACAAATTTTTTTTAAATAATGGCTATCGGTAATGTAAATAAAAAAAGTCATTAATTAAAATTGTAAAGCTACGTAAAAACAAAAAATTCGAAAATAATAATTATCGAGAACGAAAAAATATGTATTTCTCATAACAGTTATTATGCAACGTAAAAAATAATTGTTGCAAATAATAATTATAATCAACAAAAAAATGTATGTTATATTTTAACCCTTTCAGTCACAATGCCCAATATATTGGACTACAGCCCATACAATTCATACAGAAGGGTTTATTTTCATGTCGGAAAGGGTTAATAGTTACATTGCAATTATTTTCTTATAAAACTTATAATTGTTAAGTGGTCTTACAATGACTTTTGCGGATCGGAACCAAAGATTAATCTCTACAGTTCTACCGGGAAAAGCATAATCAGCAACTCGATAGACTCGCTCCATATGAGGAAATAAGAGGAGGCAACGAATTGAAGATTTTCAAGGGCTAATCCTAAAAATCGATTAAGCTGAGAGTTGGAGAGGTTTTTAGCATAGAAAACAGGAGCATAAGATGACAATGTACAATTATTTATAACTGCAGCCATCACCACAAACGATGAAATCTCGTTGAGAATGAAACTTGTAGGCTACATGTCAAATATGATGAGACATTGGACATGTAGTGTACAGTTGTCCACCCTTTGAAAGTAGAAGAAAATGTATTTTGGGACAAACATCCATACAGGCTCTCGGTAGACCAGCGTGAAGTGTCAGGTCCCATCTCAGATCGGGCTCGATCAATTTCAATTGATCAACTTAACAAACTTAAAGCTTTGGTCTTGTTGAAGCCCTACGTTCCCAAGTGGAGTGAATAACGAGAAGTTAAGCACAAGTCCCAAATCGAGTTAACGAAGTCTATAGTCATCAGGGAGGAAGGAGGTCAAGGACTACTTCAGACCTCTGAACGAATTATTCTTTTTATAAAGTAAACGAAAAGGAACCCAATTTCGTAGTCTATATCGGCGAATTCCCAACAGCAAAAATATTTTAGCCGCTTTCTCACTTTTCTCTGGCTTTAGTCTAACTGTGGCGAAATATATTCAACCTGAATAGCACAATGTCCTTGTCATATGTTGTGTTTAGATTCATATTGAACGTCGGTAAACAACAATTCGCATCGCAGATGTTAATCAATCAATTACAATTTGTGCTGGGACTTTTGTATTTACAGTGGAGAATAGCCCCACATGTCCATGTCCTCACCGGGCGTAGAGTATTGGCGCTTCTGTGCGAAGATGCTCCTTTGAGGATTTCTTAGTGAATGTTGGCTATTGACGCTTGTAATAATTTATTTAAAAACAGTTAGTTGCTTGTCCGTCTGCTGAGTTCGACTGTGGGTGCGCTGTGCCTCTTTTGTGTTCAACTTGAATAATAAAATCACGCTTAACATGTTGGCAGCTTGAAAACTAGTTTTTACCACTTCCGTTGTGCAGCACTGACGACTCGGCGTTTGCTCGGTCATTTCAGCGCCTGCTGGAAAGGATCTACGCCGACTCATGGTACGAAACAGTGACGATGTGCTGCTGCTGGCCAAGTTGGACGCATATCTGCAACATTTGCGCAGCAGCCGGGTGCTGGTCATTGTCAACAGTGAACCGCAGCCAAGCGCCATTTGCAACTGGCTGCGTTCTTTCACGCGTGCGTCAAGTTGCAGCTACTCAACGTGCTCGTGCTGCACCGAAACTATCCACAGACACGAGTCTATCACAGCTGCACGCAGTTTCTCACCTTCCAGCTGAAGCGACACTCGCTGAGCGCGTGCCGCGTTAAGGCTTGATTACACGTAACGAGTAGAGTGACGAGACATCAAAATGGTACTAGGCCGAGAGAATTGGGATGGTGAGCAAAAGCGACGAGTTGTCAAACGTATTTTGACACGTAGCGAGTCAGTTCGGTTTTACAATGCACAAAATGAACTAAGCAACTCGCGCAATTAAACTCAACCGAGCGAAAAGTGGTGTGTGACGCATTCCGAATGGACGAGCGATTCTGCGAATCGCTGCGAAAAGAAGAAAAATATAACGGTAACGTAGTACTCGGCCTAGTAAACAAAATGTGATTCTAGTGACTCTCTCGCCACTTTACTCGGTCACTGACTCAATCAACAACTCGCCTTACTGTTTAGACGAAACGAGTACTCGTTCGAGCTGCTGTTGGCGGTGCACTTGGCGCGGACGCAGTGCCCTACCCACTGCGACATATCTTCTGTAACGATATGCTACCCGAGCCTACGGTTGTGGCCAAGTACACCTACACGCTGACTTTTATGGGCGACCTGCTAGCTCCTTGTTGTGGGCCCACCTGACGAAGCTCGTAGCCGGCGATGGTCAACGGCAGCGCGACTTTGCACCAAAGTTGTACCGCCTGTCGATGGACGTGCACTATCACAGCTTTATGCTACTCGGGCTGGCCGTGAACAGAAACTCCATTTTCAAGATTCCTTTGGCTCCGCTGAAGATTGGTCAGCAGCATTATTGGAAATTTTTTATCAACAGCAATGCGAAGAATTACTAAAGGTCTCTTTTCGTCATAGTTCTATCTCTTAGATAGCCATGACTTGGTATAAACTCGCCTATCGTGTCCTAATTTAACCTTTCACAATATTAACATTATTCTAAAATTTTGTCTTCTCGCAACCTCTAAAATCCCTCCGCAGTGTGAATGTAACATTCTTCTTCTTCTATTATTTAGCAAATTCCATACATTCACAGGATTCACATGAAAGGACATTTAAACTAATGACCCGTTTCGCTGCTGAGATTGCAATCTTGATTATTGTTGTTAGATGATGGGGTGAAACTTTCATTGACCCCTTGTCGCTTGTGTGTCGGTGTGTCGATGCCATTGCGTTGCTTGCGAATGGCAGTGACATATTACTTCAATGTTTACTTGCAAGCCCGACGCAGCGGAAGCCATGTAAATATCAAAATAGTCAACAACGCACAGTGGTTTGAGTCGATAGAAACCTTTGATAATTTTAGTCAAATAAATAATCATTTCATTTTAAATTTAAACTCAGAGTGAAAAGGTTAGGTTTCGGATCCAGTCGTGCATTCAATAAATATTAACATTGATTGCAATGTATTTTGAGAATTATGGCACATCTCAAGACAAATTTTTAAAGGTAAAGAGAGCAGGAACATTGCGTTATAAGAACATTTTAATTGATCGTGTGTGTAAGTGCGTTTGGTCGCTGACATTTCAGAGAACCCATTGAAACTTGTCTGTTTGTTGTGTACGTATGGTTGGACTGTTTTCTGGGTTATCAAACTTGTGCTTAAAGTGCATTTACTTAATGAAAAATTTCGACTGATTGATTTTTTGCTTTTATTTTTCGATTCTTTATACTCAATGCAGCCGGATGGAAACCAGTTCAAAGCAATTGCCGCGTCCGGAACCATGTGTCCGGGCCAGTGGCATTGCTGCTGTTGCTCGTGGCGTTTGCCCAGAACGAGCTCTCCATCGAACGGACGCACACCGGCCGCCCGCGCATGAGCGGCTACGTCGCCAAGTTCCTTCACGCCTTTGCAGAGCGCATCAACAGCACGCTGCGCGTCTTCAATGCGTCCAACGGCAGCGTCATCTACATGTGGGACGTCAATACGGCCACGCACAACGACTCCGTTGATATAGGCAGCTCTCTATTGCCCATTCAGGGGGCGTTACAGCTGCACGGCTTCAGTTACACTTCAGAGATTGGCACAGCATGACTTTCTACGACATGGTCGCCTTGGGTAAAATCGACTTCGAGGATCTGAGCACGCCGAACATTTATCGGCCGCTGGATATCAACGATTTCTACTGGATTTGGGTCTTCTACGGCGCTGCGATGCGGTTTTGTGTGTTGGAATTTGCGGTTGAAACTTACTTCTTGAAGAAATGTCAGCCAGTCGTTGGGCAGTGTCTTCAGCGCGCAAGGAGAGTTCTTGATAGAAAAACGATTAAGTGGCGGCAAGGAAAGTGAAGAAGTGAACAAGTGGCGAAAAAAAAATGGAACAAACTAATTCTCAATCAAGAAGGAAGTTACTTACATCGGTAATTGTCTTGAAATTTGTGTTGTTTGCTATAATTAAGAGTACTTACGTGCGTATGTAAATTTATAGTCTTAACGTAGCTTCCATTTTCGTGTTGCATGGATTAATGACTTTGTTACTAAGTTATTACTATTTACTTAGGTATTTGGGCAGCAGACTGCGTCAAACGTTAGCACTCAACTGTTGATCCTCAATCTTCACTTTTTATTCCTTTACAACCTTTCTTACAACCAGCAATAGTGCGATAGTTATTTGTTCACAAGTGCTGACGATACTTTTTCTCGGTTTCCTCATAACAAGTGCCGAGCCAAGGTTAGGTTTCGAATCTAGTTTACAATAAATATTGTCATTGATTGGAATGTATTTTCAGAATTATTGCACATCTCAAGAAAACTTTCGAAAGGTATAGAGAGATATACTTATGGTCTAAAGTAAGTAGTTTTTGTTAGTACGGCCAACACCGTGGCTCAGCTGGTTAGGTTTCCAGGTCGATACAGTCTACACTGACTTTTCCAAAGCCTTTGATAGGGTTTCTCATCCAATCCTAATACACAAACTAGTGTCGTTTGGTCTTCACTCCGTTCTTCTGAAGTGGCTCAAATCATATATAAGAAATCGCCAGTGCATGGTTTTGGTAGATAATGTTCCCTCTGATCCCTTTCTCGCGGCGTCAGGTGCTTGCAAGGTAGCATTCTGCGACCTCTGCCATTTGTTTTGTTCATCACTGATATTAGTCGCTGTTCGACTGTCAATTTCCTGCACTATGCCGATAATTCTAAAACTAATTCAGCCATTGGAATTCCGTCCGTTTCTCTAAAGTCGGTTTCCGAAATTAAATACCGGGGAGTTATCTTTGATTAAAACTTTTCCTTTTCTTGTCATGCCCATTCTACTATTTCTGTTTTCTGATGCGTATAGAAATGATGATGCGTTTAGAAATCCTTCCTTTGCTTTTTTCTTCGATCACTTCGATCATCCCGCTCCCTCTTCAATCCTTAGTCTGAGCTCCCTTCATAATAGGAGAGTCATTCGATCCATATCCTTCGTTTCAGTGACGCTCACAAACGGGGGTTTGGGGGTGCAAACTCCCTCCAAATAAAGATATTGCTGGTGCCAAATATGATTTCACATAGAAATGGGTCTTAAAAGAAACCCCTCTCTCCTCCCACTAAATGACATCCTATGACGCATACAATTTCTTTAATACACAAATTTTTGGTGGCAACTATGGTTTCAAAATTAACGAAGTTTCAGAAGAACTATAAATCTTGGCAAATAAAATCGTTTGTTTTAAAAGCCTTTGGCAGCCATACAGGGAATGTCTGCGCAGGTATAAACGAGCTATTAGATCTGCCAAGAGGCAGTCCTGGCAAAACTTTTGCTCTTCGATGGAGAGCGTTAAGGAAACGGCCAGGCTAAGCAAAGCTCTTGCTAAAGGGTATTCAGCCCCGACGCTTCTACACAGGCCTAATGGGACAGCCACGAATTCAGTGGCAGAGTCATTGGAATTCCTAACGTCCACTCATTTCCCCGGATGCGTTGTGACCGCACCCAGGGTGCTACCAGTTCGTAGTCCTAGGGCAAGAACGGTCGCCCAGAAGGTGATCTCTAGGGAGGTCACCCGCTGGGCTATAAGCTCTTTTTCCCCGTTTAAAAGTCCCGGTCCAGACATAATCCTGCCCATCATGCTACAAAGATTGGGGGAGGACGTAATAGACTGGCTTCGAGAGCTCTTCGTCAGCTGCATAGCACTGAACTATGTACCCAAATCATGGCGGAAAGCCAGGGTAGTATACATACCAAAGGCAAGCAAAAGAGGGCATGTCCTTCCGAAGGACTTTAGGCCAATTAGCCTGACTCCGTTTGTGCTAAAAACGCTCGAGCGTGTACTAGATACATATATAAGAGGAAGCCTGGAAGAGAACCATCTATCCACGGCTTAACATGCATACATTAAGGGTAAATCCACTGAGACGGCTCTGCACGAGGTCGTGAGGACCGTGGAGAGATCCCTGTCGTTTAAAGAATACACCCTGGCGGCGTTTCTTGACATAGAAGAAGCATTCAATAACGTGGATAAATAAGCCATAGTTAACTCCCTGTTAGACCTACAAGTCGAGGGTTGCATCTGTTTGTTTGTTCGACCAATTCTCACGTACGGAGCACTGGTGTGGTGGCCGGCGCTAGAGAAGAACCACAACATCAACAGACTCAGTGCAGTGCAGAGGGCGGCGTGTGTCGGGATTACGGGGCCTTGAGGTCCTGCCCTTCTGACGCTTTGAACACGCTTCTCCATCTGCTGCCAATTGAATCTTTTATAAGACGGATGGCCGCTTCGAGCGCATTGAGACTGAGAGAATCATCCCAATGGGCGGAAAGACCTTACGTAATAGTAATATCCTCACGAAGGTTCCAATTTACTTAAGGGGGGGTACGGACTACACCACAGATGGTGCCGACTTTGATGTTGGGTTTTTCACGCTCTTCCCTTCCAGAAGGGAATGGAAGCGTTACGCATCTTTTTTTACAAACGCAGGAACCTCACTGTACACAGACGGTTCAAAGATGGACTATGGAGTTGGGGCAGGAATTTACTCTAGGGATTTGATAGTGGAAAAAGCCTTTCACCTACCAGATATATGCAGTGTCTTTCAAGCGGAAGTCTTTGCAATAAGAGAAGCCTGCAGGATTCTACTACAGCAAGAAGTCCTAGGTAGGGATGTTTACATCTTCTCAGACAGTCAAGCAGCCATTAAGGCACTCACCAAGCCCATAGTCAAATCCAAACTAGTCAGAGACTGTAAGGAGTTGCTAAGGTTGGCGAGCGGCCGGGTGGATCTTACCATCTGTTGGATACCCGGTCACGCGGGAATCTGCGGAAACGAGTCGGCTGACGAGCTGGCCAAGGGGGGATCTGCCATGGACACACAGCCCGAAAGGGTGGCACCGCCTTTAAGTGCAAGGCTAAGACAGTTAAAGGATTATTTCCTGCGGAAAGCGGATAGTAGGTGGCGCAATCTTTCCAGCTGCAGAGTGGCTCGGCAGATCTGGCCACGCTATAATTCCCACAGAACCAACGACCTGCTGCTAAATTATCGTAGGAATGTTTCTAGGCAAACAGCCATGATCACGGGTCACTGGCCAATTGGCCTACACGCGGCGAGATTGGGAATCCCCCACAACCCTTTTTGCAGAAGCTGCAGGGAAATCAACGAGAGTGAGACACTCGAATACTTCCTCTGCGGCTGCCCTGCCTTAGCATTTAAAAGACTAAATTCCTTGGGGAACGGTCTGATTAGCTCTCTAGCTGATCTGTCTGAGACAAGACTGAGATGCATCAAGTCCTATTTGGACAATGCGGGTTGGCTTTAAGGCCCAGTATCTTCTCCCACGCAGGGAAGACCCAGTCGAGGAAGCGACAACAAAACGGCACAAAAGTGCTAATTGGGCGTGCTCAGTGGACACGCAGTCGCCGCTACCTACCTACCTAAAAGCCTTTTTATTCATTGTGTGTGTTTGGTGGCTGATATTTCAGAGAACCCATTGAAATTTGTTTGTTTGTTTTGTAATCATGCGTGGCGTGATTTCGGGTTATGAAACTCGCTTAAGTGGCATTTACTTAATGAAAACTTTTGAATGATTGATTGCTTCGCTTTTCTTTTTCGAATTTTCTACACAATGCAGCCAGATGGAAAAAGAATTTCACCAGTCCAAAGCAATGGCCGTGTCAGGAACCATGTCTGGTCTAGCGGCATTGCTGCTGTTGCTCGGGGCGTTTGTCCACAACGGGCTGTTCATCGAAACACCACCAGCCCACGCAGCCGCCAACTTTGGGCACGAGTTCGAACTTTTGCTGGCACGCATTGAAAGCACCGAAAGAGACTTCACCACCATTTTGTGGCAGCGTCACAGCGCAGCGGACTGCGTGGACGAGAATCTGGCGCGACACTTTCGGCCCCCTGTGGTCATAGGGGATGAGCGACTGTCGTTTTACTGGAAGGGCAACTACAGCAGCGAACTGCTGGTCGTGCTCTGCTTGAGCAGCACCGACGACGCCAAGACGCTGCAGCAGTTGGCCGACACGCTGCATCATATGCGCACCAGCCGCGTTCTGGTGCTCGTCAGCGGCAGCATTCGTGCGACAGTCCCGTCCAAACTAAATGCATTTTTTCGCGGCTGCATGCAACTGAAGTTGTCCAACGTAGTGCTGCTGCATCGCGATAGCTTTGATGCGAATTGCTATCACAGCTACTCGCCGTTTCCAGAATTCACGCTGGAGACGCACAGCTTCTGTGCGGACGCGCCACTCTTTCCATATCGGTTTGGCAATTTGCTGGGCGGCAAGCTAGTCGTGCTTCCCGACTGGATAGTGCCGCGTACCATGCTCTACACGGACGCGCGCACTGGTCGCCCGCGCATGAGCGGCTACGTCGGCAAGTTCCTTCACGCCTTTGCGGAGCGCATCAACAGCACGCTGCACATATCCAATGCGTCCAACGGCAGCGCCGTCTACATGTGGGACGTCAATAAGGCCGCGCACAACGACTCCGTTGATATAGGCAGCGCTCTATTGCCCATTCAAGGGGCTTTAGAGCTGCACGGCTTCAGTTACACTCCAGAGATTGCCCAGTGGTTTATCATGATGCCCCACAGAAATGCTATGCCCATCTTTGTGCTACTGCGTTCGCTTTTCCGCGCGCACATGCTGGCCGCTCTTGTGTTGTACTATGTGCTGCTGGCGCTGCTCACCGGCCTTCTGGAGGCCAGGATGCGGCGCAACGAGCGCACTGCGCTGCTGAACACATCCTCGTTTGACGCAGCACTACGCGGCTTGCTGGGACAGTCGTTTGTGATGCGTCGCAACCCAACACTCGCCGTCAAGTACATTTACCTACTCATCTTCCTGGCCGGGCTGATGTTCTGCACCTACTTCTCGGCCTTCTTCATTCGGCTGCTTACCGTGCGCCCCGTGCAGAGCCAATTATCCAGCATCGAGGACGCCATGCAGCAGGGCATCAAGATTCGACTGGCCGAGGAGGAAATTCAAACCGTACTACTTTTCACCAGCAAAAGCTTCTGGCAAAAGTACAAGTCAGCGTTTAAAATTATCAAATCGTACGACGAATTCCAGATGTATCGGCGTACCATGGCGCTGCCGTACGGCTATCCAGTGACCACATCGCTCTGGCCGGTACTAAGCGAGCAGCAGAACTACTTTGCGCACGATCTGTACTACCTGTCCGAGGGATTTCTCCTGTGCGGCTTCATGCCGCTTGTGTTTCCGTTGCATGAAAACTCCATCTTCCGGGAGCCGCTCAACAACTTTATTGAACGAGTGCGCGAAAACGGCCTGTACGACTATTGGCACAGCATGACTTTCTACGACATGGTCGCCTTGGGTAAAATCGACTTCAAGGATCTGAGCACGCCGAACACTTATCGGCCGCTGGATATCAACGATTTCTACTGGATTTGGGTCTTCTACGGGGCTGCGATGGGGTTTTGTGTGTTGGAATTTGCGGTTGAAACTTACTTCTTGAAGAAATGTCAGCCAGTCGTTAAGCGGTGTCTCGAGCGCGCAAGGAGAGTTCTTGATAGAAAGATGATTAAGTGGCGGCAAGGAAAGTGAAGAAAGTGCTTTTTGACAAGTGGCGAAAAAAAATTGAACAAACTAATTTTCAATCAAGAACGAAGTTACTTACATCGGTAATTGTCTTGAAATTTGTGTTGTTTGCTATAATTAAGAGTACTTACGTGCGTATGTAAATTTATAGTCTTAACGTAGCTTCCAGTTTCGTGTTGCATGGATTAATGACTTTGTTACTAAGTTATTACTAAATATTTACTTAGGTTTTTGGGCAGCAGACTGCGTCAAACTTTAGCACTCAACTGTTGATCCTCAATCTTCACTTTTTATTCTATTACAACCTTTCTTCAAAAAGGCAATAGTGCGATAGTTATTTGTTCACAAGCGCTCGCGATACTTTTTCTCGGTTTCCTCATCACAAGTGCCGAGCCAAGGTTAGGTTTCGAATCCAGTTTACAATAAATATTTTCATTGATTGGAATGTATTTTCAGAATTATTGCACATCTCAAGGAAACTTTCGAAAGGTATAGAGAGATATACTTATGGTCTAAAGTAAGTATTTTTTGTTAGTACGGCCAACACCGTGGCTCAGCTGGTTAGGTCTCCAGGTGGATACAGTCTACACTGTTTTTTCCAAAGCCTTTGATAGGGTTTCTCATCCAATCCTAATACACAAACTAGTGTCGTTTGGTCCTCACTCCGTTCTTCTGAAGTAGCTCAAATCATATATATGGAATCGACAGCGCATGGTTTTGGTAGATAATGTTCCATCTGATCCCTTTGTCGCGGCGTCAGGTGTTTGCAAGGTAGCATTCTGCCACCTTTGCGTTTTGTTTTGTTCATCACTGATATTAGTCGCTGTTCGTCTGCCAATTTCCTGCACTATGCCGGTGATCCTAAAACTAATTCAGCCATTGAAATTCCGTCCGTTTCTCTGTTGCTCCAAGCCTATCTTGATAACGTACACTCTTGGTGTCGTCGCAACTGTTTATTCTTAAACATGAATAAGTGTTTTCACGTAACTTTTTCCAAGTGTATGTCAGTCCTACAAAATACCTACAATATCTCCAAAATTACCTTAAAGTAAGTTTCGAAAATTAAAGACCGGGGAGTTATCTTTGATTATAAGTTTTCCTTCTCTAGTCATGTCCATTCTAGCATTTCTGTTTTCTGATGCGTATACTTCAAAGTTGCTCCACACCGCATTTAACGATTTTAGAAATCCTTCCTTTGCTTTGCTCTTTGATTTCTTCGATCACTTCTACCATCCCATTCCCTCTTCACTTCTCGCTGTTAACTCCTTGGTCTGAGCTCCCTTCATAATAGGAGACTCATTCGATCCTTATCCTTCGTCTTTGATCAAATTTCCAGTGTTGTTGATTGTCCTATTCTGCTCGAGCAAATCTTCTTTAATATTCCCTATCGAGTGCTTTGTCATTATACTAATTTTTATGTTGGCTTTGCCAAAACAAACTATGTGTTGTTGTTGTTGGCCAGAACCTTATCTGAATTTAATTATTTCAGGAAATTCAGGAATTGACTTCTCCTATTCTAAACCTGTTTTTCAGAGTTTACTGAACCATGTGCTTAGTTAATCCCATTTCTGACTCTTATATCGAATTTGCTTTGTTCCCTTCATGGTTATTTTTTTGTTTGTTCATTAATTTTAAGACTAAATTAAGTTTGCTATCACTCACTTAGTCTGTAAGAACTTTTTGTTCATTGACAGAATTTGAAATTTTTAATACATATGGCGAATAAAAATATGGCAAATAAATCTTCACCTTGCAGACACACGCAAGGGTTTCAAGCCCCCCAAATACATGTTTCAGTGACGCTCACAAAGGGGGGTTCAAGCCCCGTCCAAATAAAAATATTGCCGGTGCCAAATATGATTTCCCATAGAAATGGGGCTTAAAAGATGTACGAAACCCCTCTCACCCAACCCATTGAAACTTGTCTGTTTGTTTTGTAATCATGCGTGGCGTGATTTCGGGTTATGAAACTCGCTTAAGTGGCATTTACTTAATGAAAACTTTTGAATGATTGATTGTTTAGCTTTTCTTGTTCGACTTTTCTACACAATGCAGCCAGATGGAAAAAGAATTTCACCAGTCCAAAGCAATGGCCGTGTCAGGAACCATGTCTGGTCTAGCGGCATTGCTGCTGTTGCTCGGGGCGTTTGTCCACAACGGGCTGTCCATCGAAACACCACCAGCCCACGCAGCCGCCAACTTTGGGCACGAGTTCGAACTTTTGCTGGCACGCATTGAAAGCACCGAAAGAGACTTCACCACCATTTTGTGGCAGCATCACAGCGCAGCGGACTGCGTGGACGAGAATCTGGCGCGACACTTTCGGCACCCTGTGGTCATAGGGGATGAGCGACTGTCGTTTTACTGGAAGGGCAACTACAGCAGCGAACTGCTGGTCGTGCTCTGCTTGAGCAGCACCGACGACGCAAAGACGCTGCAGCAGTTGGCCGACACGCTGCATCATATGCGCACCAGCCGCGTTCTGGTGCTCGTCAGCGGCAGCATTCGTGCGACGGCCCAGTCCAAACTGAATGCATTTTTTCGCGGCTGCATGCAACTGAAGTTGTCCAACGTAGTGCTGCTGCATCGCGATAGCTTTGATGCGAATTGCTATCACAGCTACTCGCCGTTTCCAGAATTCACGCTGGAGACGCACAGCTTCTGTGCAGACGCGCCACTCTTTCCATATCGGTTTGGCAATTTGCTGGGCGGCAAACTAGTCACGCTTCCCGACTGGATAGTGCCGCGCGCCATGCTCTACACGGACGCTCGCACTGGTCGCCCGCGCATAAGCGGCTACGTCGGCAAGTTCCTTCACGCCTTTGCGGAGCACATCAACAGCACGCTGCACATCTCCAATGCGTCCAACGGCAGCGCCGTCTACATATGGGACGTCAATAAGGCCGCGCACAACGACTCCGTTGATATAGGCGGCTCTCTATTGCCCATTCAAGGGGCGTTAGAGCTGCACGGCTTCAGTAACACTCCAGAGATCGCCCAGTGGTTCATCATGATGCCCCACAGAAATGCTTTGCCCATCTTTGTGCTACTGCGTTCGCTTTTTCGCGCGCAGCTGCTGGCCGCTTTTGTGTTGGACTATGTGCTGCTGGCGCTGCTCGCGGGCCTTCTGGAGGCCAGGATGCGGCGCAACGACCGCACTGCGCTGCTGAACACATCCTCGTTTGACGCAGCACTGCGCGGCTTGCTGGGACAGTCGTTTGTGATGCGTCGCAACCCAACACTCGCCGTCAAGTACATTTACCTACTCATCTTCCTGGCCGGGCTGATGTTCTGTACCTACTTCTCGGCCTTCTTCATTCGGCTGCTTACCGTGCGCCCCGTGCAGAGCCAATTATCCAGCATCGAGGACGCCATGCAGCAGGGCATCAAGATTCGACTGGCCGAGGAGGAAATTCAAACCGTACTACTTTTCACCAGCAAAAGCTTCTGGCAAAAGTACAAGTCAGCGTTTAAAATTATCAAATCGTACGACGAATTCCAGATGTATCGGCGTACCATGGCGCTGCCGTACGGCTATCCAGTGACCACATCGCTCTGGTCGGTACTAAGCGAGCAGCAGAACTACTTTGCGCACGATCTGTACTACCGGTCCGAGGGATTTCTCATGTGCGGCTTCATCCCGCTTGTGTTTCCGCTGCATGAAAACTCCATCTTCCGGGAGCCGCTCAACAACTTTATTGAACGAGTGCGCGAAAACGGCCTGTACGACTATTGGCACAGCATGACTTTCTACGACATGGTCGCCTTGGGTAAAATCGGCTTCAAGGATCTGAGCACGCCAAACACTTATCGGCCGCTGGATATCAACGATTTCTACTGGATTTGGGTCTTCTACGGCGCTGCGATGGGGTTTTGTGTGTTGGAATTTGCGGTTGAAACTTACTTCTTGAAGAAATGTCAGCCGGTCATTGGGCGGTGTCTGCAGCGCGCAAGGAGAACTCTGGATAGAAAGATTTTGATTAAATAGCGGAAAGGAAAGTGAAGAAAGAGCTCATTGACAAGTGGCGAAGATAAGGGAACAATCTAATTTTCAATCAAGAACAAAGTTATTTACATCGATAATTGTCTTGAAATTTGTGTCGTTTGCTTTAATTAATTAAGAGTAATTACGTGTTCATGTAAATTTATAGTGTTGACATAGCCAGTACTTTTGTGTTGTATGGATTATTGACTCGTTTGTTAAGTTATTAGTTACTATTTACTTAGGTGTTTGAACAGCAAACTGCGTAAAACTTTAGCACTCAACAGTTGATCCTAATTCTTAACGTCAGACCATTTCGACAGTTGATGTCATTCAGTTCAGTTCATAGTTGTTAAGTACAAAGTTTGAGCAATTTGAATATATTTCGTGTTTTACTAGTTTTTCAAACAGCAAGATCGATAGTTATGTGCTTGCAGACGCTGGCGATACTTTTTCTCGGTTTCCTCGTCACAAGTGCCGAGCCAACACTCGACTCAACACTTTTGGCACCGTCGCCGTCGCAACACTTTGGCGTTCAGTTTCAGCGCTTAATGGGTCGCGTATACGCCGAGAGGTCCTATGACGCCATCTACTGGCAACGCCGTGCGTCCGAGCACTGCATCGAGGAGAATTTGCCGCTGTATTTCGCGCAGCCCTTTGCCGTCGCCGACGGTGCGGTCAACATCCGCTGGAAGCTAAACTACAACAACAAACTGCTGGCCGTGCTCTGCTTGAACAGCACCAGCGATGACGCTATGCTGCTGCGCTTGGCCGATACTTTGCACCACATGCGCTGCGCTCGGGTGCTCGTCATTGTGGGCGCCGCCCTACAGCGGACCACAGCTCCCAGTCTGCGTGCGTTTTTCAAGCTTTGCGAGCAGCTTAAACTGCTGAATGTCAATCTATTCCATGCAGACTTTGCGCTGACGCAGCTTTATCACAGCTACACACAGTTTCCCGACTTTGAACTGGAAACTCACCATCTGAGTGCCGCTCGGCCGCTCTTTCCCATACGCTGGCGCAACATGCACCAAAGAGTCCTGTTGACGATGCCCGATCAGATTGAGCCGCGCACCATGCTCTACACGGACGCGCGCACCGGCCGCCAGCGCATGAGCGGCTACATGGGCAAGTTCATTCACGCCTTCGCCGATTACTACAACTGCTCACTGCAGCAGCCGTACCCCTACAACGCGTCCAACGCTCACGTGTTCTACGCGATGGACGTGCGCGACTTTGCGCACAACGGCACCATCGACATAGGCGCCAGCGTGTCCATGCCGCGCCTTCACAGTGACCTGAGTGGCTTCTCGTACCCCATCGAAATTATACAGTGGCAGCTGATGGTTCCCGTACGCAGCGCCATGCCGCTCGATGTGCTGCTGCACTCCGTCTTCTGCACCAAGTTTTTCCTTATCTTCATGCTGCAATATGCTCTGCTCTCGCTGCTGACCGTTCTACTGGAGGCACACGTTCCGCGCACGCGTCGTCCCCACGTGCCGGACCTAGTCTGCAACAGCACAACGCTGCGCGGTTTGCTGGGACAGTCGTTTGTGATGCGTCGCAACCCAACACTCGCCGTCAAGTACATTTACCTGCTCATCTTCCTGGCCGGGCTACTCTTCTGCACCTACTTCTCGGCCTTCTACTTTCAGCTGCTAACAGTGCCGCCCATTCAGCAGCCACCTGCCAGCTACGATGAAGCGCTCGCTCAAGGCCTGCGCATACGCGTCGCCGAGAATGAAGTCGAGACTTTCAGAAATTTTAATGGCGCACATTGGTGGGAGAAGTACCATTCGCTGTTTGTCGTCCTCAAGACCTACGACGAGTTTCAGCAGCAGAGGCGTTCAATGGCGCTGCCCTATGCCTACCCGATCACCTCGTCGCTTTGGCCCGTGATGGCCGAGCGACAGCGCTTCTTCGCCACCACCGTTTATCTGCGCGCGGAAATATACATATCCAAGTTTGTTGTCGCCTCCCTGCCGATTCACGAGAACAGCATCTACCGAGAGCCGCTAAACTATCTGATAAGACTTGTGACCGAAACGGGCCTCTTCAATCACTGGTTCCACACGACCTTCTACGATATGGCGTGGCTGAAACGCATTTCCTTCGAGGATATCAGCACCAAACGCACCTATCAGCCGCTGAAACTGACCGACTTCAATTGGATCTGGTGTTTCTTGGCGCTTGCGATGGGAAGCTGTGTTGTGGTTTTCCTGTTGGAAGTGTTTGTATGCAGGTTCCAGCATCAAAGAATTTCTCGAGCAGTCGCTAATTTGTTTCTAAATTAGATTGTCAACTATACAAGTAAAAAACTAGTTACTGAAGTTGCGAGGATGCAAATATGGCAACGAAAATATGTGGAGAATGGTTTCACCAGTTGCGCACACAGGATTTTACTTGCGGGGTTTGCATACATGTTTTGAGCCCAATAATACTTGAAATTATATTTGCCACCTAGAATTTGTTTAAAAAAAGATATTTTGAAACCCCGCACTCGTTGGTGACAATGATATCGATGATAAGTAAGATATGTTGATCAGTAAAGTAATTTTCTAATATTTTAATTAAGCATTCAGTAAGCTTTTATGTAGAATATATTAATTTACTAAGTAATATTTAATCATTTGTTTATGTATAAGTATTTTTTCTGTGAATCTTTCAACTTCGCTATTGTTGTTCCAGCTAAAGTATGTATTTGAATAAATCGCTCGCACCTAAACACTTTCATTTATTTATATTTATGCCAACCAGATATTTTATGCGGATTTTCATTCAAATTCAGAACACTTGCAAACATGGCAGACTTTTATGCTTTTAGAGATTAATTGAGAAAGTGAAAAGTCATTGGCCGTTAGTGGAATGAGCTGAAGAGCCAACTGATTGAAACTTACTCGAGGCACATGCAACCAATATTTCAATGCAGTTTGGACACATTTTTTTACTGCTGGCACTCATCAACGATGGGCAGAGCATAAATGCAGCAAGGGAAGTCAAGTTAGAGCAGCCAATCGACTCCAGGCAGCGCACTATGGGTTCAGTTCAATCAAATTGTAGCCAAAATCTATGAAGAGCGTTGTTATAGCAGCATTTTGAGAAAAATAAGGGATACGAATCTAAAACATGTTTCATAACATTTATGAATTGATTTACTAAAGTTCGCTAATGATGTTTGAATATTCATAGAGCAATGAAGTCTATGAATCCCCTCTGGTATCACCAAGGGCCTGACTGGTCTAGCCCGGCGGGCCAGTGTGACGTAACCCAACGCTTTTAGACTGAGTATGCATAAATTTAATGACACTTTGCAATATTTTACATTACTCATTCATTAATAAGCCAATCATTTAATGTCTTTTATTTTTTAAGTCATCAATAAAAATCATTCAGTGACTTTTATTTATAAAAGTCATCAATAAAAATCATTTAATGACTTTTATTTATAAAAGTCATCAATAAAAATCAGTTAACTAGTGACTTTTATTTATAAAAGTCATCAATAAAAATCGTTTAATGACTTTTATTTTTTAAGTCATCAATAAAAATCAGTTAGTGACTTTTCTTTTTATTTATAAAGGTCATCAATAAAAATCAGGGACCGTACCGGTTATGGGTTTTCTCAAAAAAGTAAAATTTTAACTGTTATCTTTTAACTTTTATTTTTACCGACAAAAATAAAAATTATTTTGAGCCTTTTATCATATCCGACAAAAATAACTGTTACTTTTGACTTTTATTTTATCGGTCAAAAATAACAGTTATTTTGTGACTTTTATTTTTTCGGTCAAATATATCAGGCAATTTGAATTTTTTCAAAGGCCGTTTGAGCGACTAAAAAACTGTTGATACCATTTTTTTCGTCTCAGCAGACCGCACATTCTGAGCTATAAGACTTGTATTATAAAAGTGTTGTATAAAAGTCACAAAATAACTGTTATTATTGACCAATAAAATAAAAGTCAAAAGAAACTGTTATTTTTGCCTGAAATAATAAAAGGCACAAAATAACAGTTAATTTTAACTTTTATAGTAAAAGTCTAAAATTTAAAAGGCGTTTAATATTCGTGAAGCTGAGGCCATTACGATCATAATGGAATATTTGGAAAAGTCCACCGACAATTTTTTCGTTATGCCTTTTTGATTTCAAAATTTTAAAATAACAGTTATTTTCGGTCCCTGATTCTTAATATTTTATTAAAAAAAAAAGCTATATGGCGTCTCAACATTTCATACTCAATTCCTTTCCACATACATACATACATTCCAGTACACGTACACAAATCCAACGCTTTAGTCACGTCCCTCACCTTGCAAACTGCAACCGTGTATAATTAAAGAAAAATTGCGGTTATCGTTCACTGCCGGTCGGCAATTGTTGGCCGCCCTTCAATTTGCTGCCTGTGTCGGTCTCTGCTTTAATTGTTGTGCACCTTTCACGTGACCGGCTACTTGCCATTTTCTTGCATTCATTTAGTTGTTACTTTTTGTTTTGCATTTCTGTTGTTTTCTTTAATACAACAACTTATCAGTGTTTTGCTTTCGCACACTCACAGTGCACTTTTCGTCACGTTTTACCTTCCCTTTGGGTGTTTTATTTTCGCCGACAATTTGCTTTATTTTTGGTCCAATGGCCAGCAGAGACACCCCGCAGCGCCAGTCGGTTCAATAACGCGCAACAGGTTATTGAATATTTGTTTGACATTTGTTGTTGTTGGCAGTTTGGCACTGCTCGTTTTGTGATTTATGACGGTCACTGCTGTAGAAAATTTGCAAATTGGCCAACTGCAACGAGCCGGAGAGGAATGAAGTTTCCGCTGCAAGACGTCAGCTATGTTTAGGGAATTTAAAGATATTTTTGTAAAATTGAAAATTAACTACAAGTAGTTTATTTGTAGCAGCACTGAACACTGGACCAGCAGAAAGCCTTAAGAATCAATTCAAAATGTTTTCATTTAACATTTTTTTTATTTAATCTAAATTTTATGGTGAATTTTACAAACTCAAAATTAAACTACAAAAGCCAACTGGTGCAAAATAAAACCCCAACACAGTCAAGCAAAAATGCCCAACAGCCGCATTGCTTTCGAATGTGGTTCAAATCGTAGGCGTTAGAATTACGTTAGGCTTCCCACAACATTGTTGTTGTTGTTGTTGTTGTTGTTGTATATGCTTATGCTGTTATGATTGTTCTGTTGTTCTTTGGTGCTCCTCGCCATTAGCAGCGCCGTCATGATGACGAAAAGTGCAATCACGAAGCAAGAGATGATCGTCTTGTTCATCATCATGATGAGATGATGGGTTAGGGCAGTGGCGCACGCAAAGGAAGGAGGGTTCAAACCCCTCACAAATATCTATTCATTGCAAAAATTTAGTAGACTTACTTGCTTCAAGTTGTGCGCTGCCCCTTTTATAAATAAAAGTCACTGAATGATTTTTATTGATGAATTTTATAAATAAAAGTCACTTACTGATCATCAATAAAAAGATGACTTTTATAAATAAAAGTCACTTAATAAATAAAGTCACATAAATAAAAGTCACTTACTAATTTTTATTGATGACTTTTATAAATAAAATCTTTATTGATGACTTAAAAAATAAAAGTCATTAAATGATTTTTTTGATGACTTAAAAAATAAAAGTAACTGACTGATTTTTATTGATGACTTTTATAAATAAAAGTCACTGATGATTTTTATTGATGACATAAAAAATAAAAGTCACTAACTGATTTTTATTGTTGACTTTTAAGAATAAAAGTCACTCAATGATTTTTATTGATGACTTTTACAAATAAAAGTCACTGAATGATTTTTATTGATGACTTAAAAAAATAAAAGTCACTTAATAAATAAATAAATAAAGTCACATAAATAAAATTCACTGACTGATTTCTATTGATGACTTTTATAAATAAAATTTTTATTGATGACAAAAAATAAAAGTCATTAAATGATTTTTATTGATGACTTTTATAAATAAAAGTCACTAATTGATTTTTATTGATGACTTTTATAAATAAAAGTCACTGAATGATTTTTATTGATGACTTAAAAAATAAAAGTCATTAAATGATTTTTATTGAGGACTTTTATAAATAAAAGTCACTTAATAAATAAATAAAGTCACATAAATAAAAGTCACTTACTGATTTTTAATGATGACTTTTATAAATAAAATTTTTATTGATGACTTAAAAAATAAAAGTTACTGACTGATTTTTATTGATGACTTAAAAAATAAAAGTCACTAACTGATTTTTATTGATGACTTTTAGAAATAAAAGTCACTCAATGATTTTTATTGATGACTTAAAAAATAAAATATATTAAATGATTTTTATTGATGACTTTTATAAATAAAAGTCACTGACTGATTTTTATTGATGACTTTTAAGAATAAAAGTCACTCAATGATTTCTATTGGTGACTTTTTTTTTAAATAAAAGTCACTGAAGATTTTTATTGATGACTTAAAAAATAAAAGTCATTAAATGATTTTTATTGAGGACTTTTATAAATAAAAGTCACTTAATAAATAAATAAATAAAGTCACATAAATAAATGTCACTTACTGATTTTTATTGATGACTTTTATAAATAAAATTTTTATTGATGACTTAAAAAATAAAAGTTACTGACTGATTTTTATTGATGACTTAAAAAATAAAAGTCACTAACTGATTTTTATTGATGACTTTTAGAAATAAAAGTCACTCAATGATTTTTATTGATGACTTAAAAAATAAAATATATTAAAAGATTTTTATTGATGACTTTTATAAATAAAAGTCACTGACTGATTTTTATTGATGACTTTTAAGAATAAAAGTCACTCAATGATTTCTATTGGTGACTTTTTTTTTAAATAAAAGTCACTGAAGATTTTTATTGATGACTTAAAAAAGAAAAGTCATTAAATGATTTTTATTGATGACTTTTATAAATAAAAGTCACTAACTGATTTTTATTGATGACTTTTATAAATTAAATGAATGATTTTTATTGATGACTTTTATAAATTAAATGAATGATTTTGATTGATGACTAAAAAAATAAAAGTCGCTGACTGATTTTTAGTGATGACTTTTTAAATAAAAGTCACCAATAATTGTTATCATAGGACAACTAAAATAAAAATCTAAAAATAAAACTCGAAAAATTATTCTTATTTTTTAATTTTTCCATAAAAATGACAGGAAAAAAAGTGTATTGCCAAGTTTGATTCTCCGTGCGAAAAGAAATGTATTGGTATATTTCATTTATTTGTATGACCTTCCCTTGATAGTAATTTTTTCAAATATAGTTTTCATACATAACTGTTATTTCCGGTCCCTGTATTTACATATCCGAATGCTTATTATGTACGGAGTCAGCTTCGCCTACAGTGTTGCCAACGATCCTTGACTTTTGAAGTATTGTTCGTCCAATCGCTTTTCTGATAATGTACACAATTATGATAAAACTTTCTCAATCTAAATCTTAGTCAGTAAATCATGGCTATAATTGTTGTTAACAGAGTATCCTTGTTTTCTAGGGTCCCTAGAGACGGAGCCCTCAGAGCTGTAAAATAGTTCATCTTCCCTGACATTAGTGTTGTCACATAGAATTGTGTCAACCTCAAGATTAAACCCAGATTAACTCTTGGCAACCAAACTATAGTTTTCTAACTTCGCCTCATGTTTCTTCCACTCTTTTCCACCCTTCTTCCAACTTCTCTTCTCTTAAGTAAAATAGGCCTATTCTATTTTTGCTTAATCCACTCCATCACATTTCTACAAAATGCAAACGAAAAGCAAAATGAAAAATCAAATAGCAAAATACAAACGACCCAAGCAACGAACTCAACCTCAAAGTCAAATAGTTTGTCTCGCTGTGCGTCTGTGAAATGCGTTGGCGTCATGCACTCGTAATGCCGCAGCATGTGGCACGAATATGCATGCAGCAACATTGTTGCATTGTTGCAACGACGACAACAGCAGCAATTGCAGGCACAACAACCGGAAGTAGGTCAACGTGTGCAAACACACACGCGCAGCATTAAACCGGATCTTATCGTTGGCTGTAAACAAAACGAAGCACAGATAGGAGCGTGCAAAGCCGCCGGGTGGAAGAGGTGAAAGAAAACCATAGAAAGAAAACGGGAGAGATGCAGGCTGCACAAAATGTAAATAGTGCCGCATTACTGCTGCACTTATGGATGCGCGCGTGTGTGTGCGTGCGTGTGTGTATGTGTTTGGGGGCTATTGTGTTTGTGTATTTATGTGGGAGGGACTTTAGCGACGAGAGAGCACAGTTGCATGCCGAGTCTATAAATAAACATTAAAATATTGATGCCAATTTGCATGGCCCGACACGGCCCGGCCAAGGCGGCGAGTGCATTGCCACGGCCTAATGCCAACATTACGAGCGCTTGTCATGCTGCGCTGGTGTTGGTGTTTCCTTCTGTGGCAGCCAAACAATAAGCGCGCAGCTCGAGCTGCAACTGTGCAGCTTGTTTGCGTTTATGTGTAATAAAACATTTTACAGCTTCCAGCGCAAATAATCGTAAACAAGCAAACACACACACACTTGCACACAACAGCAATACGCGTGCACACGTCCCACTCACAGCCTACAAACACGTGCAGCCTCCGCAAGCCGGTAGTGGGTAGTGCGGTGTGGCTGGCGCACATTTGACAACCGGCACAAACTGGCTGGGCGGCACTGCGAGCGCTGCTGTGTGCGGCTGTCGTGTCACTCATTCATCACTGTTATTGTTGTTGCTGTTGTATGTTTTTCTTCTTGTTGTTGTTATTGTTATTGTAGCTATTGCAATTTTTCACAACGTTTCTGTCTTTCGCTGTCGCTGTTGGTTATTATCGCAGAGAGATTGGCTGGCCTCGCCTGACCCAGCCAGCCGGGCGACTTGTGTCGCATGTCTCATTTACGATAAAAACAACAATAACAAAATGCATTTACACATAAATGTGTATGTACACATAAGTATTTATGGCGTCGACTAGGCGTTGCTAAAGCACTTTTCGTTAGAAGGATTTGGGGGTTACTTACTTAAACTTTGAAGACTACAACGCACTACGGTGTCATATTTTGTTGTAAATGAATTTTTATTTTATTGCTTTCTCAAAGAAACTTTTTGTGAATGTTACTTGTTTTTAAAGCTAAATCAAACATAATAATTGAAATGTTATTTAAAACATTTTAAACTCAAATTTGTAGTATGAAATACACTCAAGTTTGACTGCAGAATTTTACTTAAAACTTAAAATTTTTGTTCAACAAATGTTTTTGTAATTGAAAAAAATTGAAAAATAGAACGAATATAGACAAAACAATATACAAAATATATACAAATAATAATTTAATGCATTCACTTCGAATCTTGCAAAATGACCGAATGAAAATGAGCGAAATGTGCCTGCAACCTTATCGAAATCTCAACAGTAGCAGCATTAAAACCAATTTACAGTCACCTCGATCTCTTCTCAACTCTGCCTCGCCTCAGCACTGGTGCTGTCAGCGCAATCAGCCAATCAGTTCGATTGCTGCACTCGGTTGACATTTCTTTCAGTATTTCTGGTTTCGAATCGATGTCAACGGCGAAAATTGCTGCCATTGGTCGGTTGTTCGGCGCTTATTGCAATTTTTATTGCTATTGAACTTGTGCTAGCTGCAACCAACTCAACAACAACACCAACAACTAAAGCCACTCACACACATACAGCATGAAAAAAGATGTCAAATCCGAGCAACAGTAGCCGTCGTGCTCGTTGTTTGTTTACATTTTTGTGTATTTTTTTCATACACATCTGTGTATTCAGTGTCATTCGGTGCATTTCATCATACACCGCACAGTCTTCGTGCAGCGCATGGAAATATCAAATTAATTGCATGCTGCACGCTGTGGATGCAACTGGAAGCTGCGGTGTGGCCGCATGCGATTTGATGCTCGCATGATTTGCGGTTGCAATTGAGACGAACGAATCGAAACCAAACTGCAACTTCAATGCAACAACAACAACAACAACGATAACAACAACTGCCACATTTCATACGCCGCTAACGACGAGTCGTAACTGTAGCACAGCAACAACAACAGCAACAAAAACAGGCACAATGACAAATGCCTTCTTTTTTTTTAAGAAAGCACTCACAGTGGCAGCGCACCGCTTGCTGCGATGATTAAGTATCTTGTTGTGGTAAATTTATTGATTTTTTGTGAATGCGTAGCATGCGACGAGTGCAATTTAATTGCACCACCAAAAGGGGAGAATTGTGAGCTGTGCGTCGTCCATCGTGCGTCTCGTAGGGGCCGGTCAGTGGTGATAAGTTGTACATAAATAAGACAGCCGAGTGGTAATTGGGTCATATTTATGTGTATGTTTGTGTGTGTGTGTGTGTATGTGTGAGTCTTGCACGCTTGAAAGACATCGGGTTGGGTGTAATTAGCGCAGTAAGTGAGCTATGTCATCGTTACAAATCGCTATAAATATATCACATAAAACACAATTTTAAAGTTTTCTCATGGTTAATTATGAGTTAAAAATGTGTAAATTTAAAAATGTAGCATTTCATTATTTGATATTTGTTTACCATGACGGCGAACTTTGTAAATCAGTGGTCGGCGCATTGCCCCCAGGCTTAGAATGAGTTTGACTACTTCGAACTTCGCTCTAGATGGTCACCCATAAAATTAGAAAACTTTCCATTGTTAAATCGTTTTATATAGAAAGTTCCCGACTAAATATTTTTCCAACTTTCCGTTTGGAATCGGCATAAAACTAGGTTCCAAGTACTGATTGCAGAAATTTTGCATGGCAATAAGATAGTTGAAGATAGTTATTGCTTAGTTTCACATTAATTTGGTTGTCACTGTAATATCAAAAAAAAATAAGAATTAATAAAATATTTTTCAAAGGAAATTAAAAAAATTAAATTCGATTTCCTTCACAAGCCTCATTTGGTAATAATTCGTCAATTTTGTAAACAAATTAAATATTGTTCTTAAAAAATTATTCATCGTTTCTTTCTTAAGTATTTTGATTTCTCACAAAGCATTTTTAGATAATATTTTGATTTCCATATTTCTCAATTCATTATTTTTGGAACTATAACTGTATAAAATAGTAAAGGTTTGTTGTCTTTCGATTTCGTTCACAAGCTTCTTTGGGAGATATTTTCATTTCCATACTTCACAATTCTTTAATTGTGTAGGTACATATTGTAAATAAAAAAATTCAAGGATTGTTTCTTAACTCTTTCGATTTCCTGCAAAAGTTTCTTTAGATAATATTTTCATTTCCATGCGTCTCAATTCTTGAATTGTGTGAATAAATATTGTTACGAAAATCCGAGTTCGTTTTGATTGTGTTTGAAAATAAAACAACTTCAATTACTCAGTGCAAACGCAGTCAGAAACCAACAATCACTTTATTTACAAATTTACACTTGTTACTACTTTACACTACTACTATTGCATGTTTCCCCTTTGCTTGCTCAACACAGACTCGACTCCTTGCGCTGCACACTGCTGCTTTTATACTAGTTTTCTTATCGCGCCGAAGTTTCTTGCACATTCCAGTTGTACTTTCCATCTCGACTGAGCACAGCTCATCACCTTTCGCGAACCATCCTCGCCATATTATAGCAAGTTTGCCGTACTCCAAAGTGCATGCCTAAAGTATGCTTGGAAAAGCATTCATGCACAGCACAGAGTGCCTAATCGTTTCAATATTTAAAAAATTCAAAATTTTGTTTCTTAAGTCTTTCGATTTCTTTCACAAACTTCTTTAGGAAATATTTTCATTTCCATATTTCTCAATTCTTAAATTACGTAAATCAAGAATTAAAGGTTAATACTTCAAATAATTTTTCAAATAAACTACATTTACCTCATAAACAAAATGTTGAACGTTTGTTTCTTAAGTCTTTCGATGTTTTTCACAAACTTCTTAAGGTAATATTTTCATTTCCATATTTCTCAATTCTTAAATTGTGTAAATAAATATTTTAAATAAAAAATTAAAAGTTTGTTTCTTAAGTCTTTCGATTTCCTTTACAAGCTTCCTTAGGTAATATTTTCATTTCCATATTTCTCAATTCTTATGAGTAAATATTTGTACTTGTATAAGTAAATATTTTAAATAAAGTATTAAAGATTTGTTTCTTAAGTCTTTCGATTTCCCTTACAAGCTTCTTTAGGTAATATTTTCATTTCCATGCCTCTCAATTCTTAAATTGTGTGAATAAATATTTAAAAAAATTAAAAATGTATTTCTTAAGTCTTTCGATTTCTTTCACAAAATTCTTTAGGTAATATTTTCATTTCCATATTTCTCAATTCTTAAATTATGTAAATCAAAAATTAAAGGTTTGTTTTTTAGGTCGTCCAGGTAATTTGTCAAATAAACTAAATTTAGCTCATAAACAAAATGTTGAACGTTTGTTTCTTAAGTCTTCCAGTTTTCTTCACACGTTTTCAAATAATACTTCTCAATATTTTTCAAATCTTCAATTTTACAAATAAACTAAATTTAGCTCATGAACAAAATGGTGAATGTTTGTTTCTTAACTCTTTCGATTTGCTTCACAAGCTTCTTTAGATAGTATTTTTATTTCCATATTTCTCAATTCTTATAAGTAAATATTTGCACTTGCATAAGTAAATATTTTAAAAAAAAATTAGAGGTTTGTTTCTTAAGTCTTTCGATTTTCCTTACAAGCTTCTTTAGGTAATATTTCTATTTCCATATTTCCCAAATCTTAAAATTTTCAAACAAATGTTGTTAAAAAAAGCTGAAGATTTGTTTCTTAAGTCTTTCGATTTGCAGGTTCCTTTAGGTACTAATTTTAAAGCTTAATTTTTCTTAAATACAAACTGCAGCTTTAATTTTTTAAACTTTTGATTTAGCCCGTAAGGCTACTTTATGAATTTATTAAATTTTTCAATATTAAATAAATAGTGTCCATAAATAAAAAATTGTACATTTGTTGCTTGTGTCTTTCATTTTCCACTCATATGCCGCTCAACAAAGCTTTTAACACTTATCCAGCCACTCATAGTTTTCCGATTGTTGCTATGCGCAGACAACTAGACATGATAAAGGTTCAACAAACAAAAGACTTAATACACGTACACGTAATTGACGAAGCAAATTGGTTAGCCTACACAGCTAGAAAACCCAATTCTCGCAGACATCTTGTCAGAAGAATCTATTCAAAAATCAATTAGCCAAGAAGCAGACTATGCGGTAATTTGTATACACGAAAGTAACGGCAAAAAGAGGAAACAGGCAACAACAAAACGCGCAAACAGCTATTCGTAAAACTTACACACCAGGTTTGCTTTTGCTGACGTCTCGATGTGCTTTCCCAAGCGAAAAAGTGAAATATTTCCGCCAAATTCACTCGAATGCAGTCACAATGTAATGTAAACGAAACAAAACGAGCAAAAGGTAGCAGGAAAAGAGCAATAAAAACGACAAAGGCTAAAAGGGAAACAGCAGATCTGAGTACAAAAAGATACAGAAAGAGCAAACACAGAAAGAGCGTCATTAAAAGGGGAAGTGGCAAACGAAATGGAAGTAGAACAAGTAGGCGAAAGGTGAGCAGCGAAGAAATGGGGAAATGAGATAAGCGGCAGATAGCAGCGATTTGGGCAAAATGAGCTTGGCTGAATAATAATTTCGGCGCGCAGCTGCACGAAGCGAAACGAAGAGGTAGGTGGCTGGGGGGCTGACACAAACAACGACAAGCTTATGGTAGCAACAACAACAATAACGGTGTGCCAGCCAACGCAATTTTATGCTGCCAAGTCTGAGCAACAGTCTCGTGCAGCCAGCCAAGTGAAATGACGGCAGCGGCAAGTGGGCCAACTGGCAGAACGAACAGCCAGCCACCGTCGGCACAGCACATCGAATCGAATCGCAGCGCAACGCATCGCATTATAACGGTGCAAAGCCCAAAAAAGTTCACATCGTCTTGTGTGCTGCTCGGGCTGATGATGTTGCTGCCGCTGTCGCTGCCGCTGCTGCCGCTGCTGCTGCTGCTGCTGCTACTGTGCCGATGCTGCGGCGGCATCGTAATGGGCACACACCGTTCTCAACCGATCGCTCGTTCGTTCGCTATGTGCTTGAGCTTTTTCACTTTTATTTAACCGTTGTGCGGTTCAATTTATCCACCAAAAATTAAATTAAGAAAAAGCATTAAAAACGAAGCAGCTCGACGAGTACACAAAACAGCGCCGGTAAACAGTAAAAGGCCGATATGCAGCTTTAGATATGGACGGCATGAAGATACGCCAACTTGCACTTAGTGTTGTCCGTTAAGCCGCAATGCGTGTCTGTCCAATCGGTGTGCTCACTGATCTGTCGAACTGTCTAAATATTTGAAAACATGGTGGTTTTCAAAGAAACCCATGCACCTGTTTTGCTAACTGTTGTCTGATAGTGAGTTGAGGTTCAAACTTTGAAAAAAGATGAGTTAGACCAACACATTGGCAATGACTACCTTATGTAGTGACGAGTTCTGGCACTCAAACGACCAACAAATATGTACTCTTACCAACTCAATTGGCCATGGCAACCCGTTAACGGGTTACAGCCTATTCCAAAAGTTCTCTCCAGACGTCTCTGCGATGCGCACTCCTTCTCCAGTTGGTCACACCAAGAGTTGATTGGGCGTCTTTAACGTGGTTCTTTCACCGGGGACACGGCTTCCCTCTTCGCCGTCGACCTCCAAATACCGCATCACACAAGTTCTTCAACGGAGCTTCATCATCCATATGACAGACAGCCAGGCGCTGGTTGTTGATTCCGTGTCTTTAAACAGCTCAAACAGCTCGTTGTTGGTTCGTATACGAGAGTCGTCACCTATACAAACAGGGCCGAAGATTTTGCGAAGTACCTCCCTCTCGAACACCCCAAGAGTCGCTATGTCGTTATGCGACAGAGTCCATGCTTCTGCGCCATAGAGGAGCATGGGCCTAGTAAGCGTCGTATAGAGTGCAAGTTTTGTCGGTTGATAGAGGTCTCTGCTACTCAATTGCCTACCGAGACCGTACTAACACCTACTGGCAAGAGTCAGGGGCGGATTCAGAAAATTATTTCGGGGGGTTTCAAAAAGTAATTCTTTAATATTCATAAAATGCCAAAAAATTCCTTTTAATTTGTATGTAGTTTTAAAGTCAATCCTAATATTTCGGGGAGTTTCAACCCCCAAAAGCCCCCCCTGAATCCGACACTGGCAAGAGAAATCCCTCTCTTTATCTCCAGGCTGACATCATTTCCGCTATTTATGGCGGTGCCATGGTAGACAAATTCCTTGGCAACTTGAAAAGTATGCCTGTCGGCCTCGACGTGAGACCATCACCGCTGCGAGTCCCTGCGTGTAGCCATCATATACTTCGTCTTGCTCTCATTTACTACAAGATCCATTTTGGCAGATTCTCTTTCAATTGCCGATATGTCGTCAATGTCATCAAGACAAGACAAGAAGCTGGACACTTTTGTTGAAGATTGTGCCATTAGGACGTACACCGGCCCACAGTGTGACTTTTATCATTTTTAGGATGCCAAAAGTCATAGCAGTTAAACCAAAGTAGGTATGACGATAAAATTTTGCAATAACCATGTAGAGATCAACATCGTGTTACAAAAAAAATGGATGTGATCCGCCCACTTTTTCTTCAACTCCCCATATAAGGTGAAATTTCAGATGACCATTATTTCTAATTTAATAGGGTTTGTCTGGACGGACGTAAATAAAAATAGTCAAAATAGTTTGCTTTAATACTTTTGAATTAGATTTATTCCAAACCATTTAACATTTTAAAAGATTTTTGAAAAAAAATCTCCAATATCCTGTGATACAAAGGAAACGGCTATTTATTCAGCTGGAATGTGCCCATCTTGAGCGAAAATTATAGCAGAGTTTCTTTACACAGGATTTTAATTTGAAGTGGACAACATCTTTCCAATTAAACTCAAAATATATTTAAAAACCGCATGATTCTTATTTTGTTGCTTGGATTTTAGCCAAACATCAAAAAGTTCACTTCGCGGAACTGCCATGTTTGATTGGCTGTGAACTAAATTGGTGCAAAAAGGGGCAACAATTTATTGCAGAATCTGAAACTAGGCACATTTTTCATTAATGTGGTTATAAACATCACATGGAACTCTACAGAACTCAATAAGTTTTACTTTATTAAAAAAAGAAACAATTTTGGGAATCAATCAATTTTTAGTGACTAGCTATTTTAATCGATAAAAAATTAAAATAAATTAATTAGAGCTTTAAAAACTTACAGGAGTTTGCACAAAATATTCAAGTAACTAAAATCAAAAAGATTTGTGCAAAAGTATTTCTGACAAAAAAATCATGGCACTGTAAACTTCACAAACAATCTCACATTGAGAAAAGTGTTTCTGCACTTGTCGCAGTTAGACAAATTCGATAACGGTTATCATGCTAACTGTTATTTTTTGTTTTGCTTTGAGCATATATTCGTAACACTTGTATATTCCTCTATTGCACACCAAAAAATGTTTGCGATCGGAGAACATTTTTTTTTTTACTTTTGGCATCCTAAAAATGATAAAAGTCACACTGTGCGGCCCACAAATTAACTAAACAACAAAAAATCAATTCATACTCAAAATGTGGTAAGGCAACGTAAAAAAAAATTTATTTCATAAAAGTTATGAAGCAACGTAAAAAAAATTTCTTTCAAATAATAGTTATCGGCAACGTAAATAAAAAAATCGTAAATAAAAGTTATGAAGCAACGTAAAAAAAATTTTCTCAAAATAATAGTTATCGGTAACGTAAATAAAAAAAGTCATGAATAAAAGTTATCAAGCAATGTAAAAAACAAAAATCCTAAAATAATAATTATCGAGAACGAAAAAAAATGTGTTTCTCATAACAGTTATTACGCAACGTAAAAATTAATTGTCGCAAATAATAATTATAATCAACAAATACAATTTACTTTTCATTGTAATATATTGTTACATTGCAATTATTTTCTTAAAAAACTTATAATAGTTAAGTCCCTGGAAATTATTGAAGAATTTAATTCGAATGCTTTAATCCAGATATGCCGAAGGTCGTATATGAAACATTACCTACATTTCAGGGCATCGGTGAGCAAATTAAAAGCATATTTACCGCAAAACTTCAAACAGCTGTACTACATATAGTACAGTCGGCATATCTGAGTTAAGGAAAGTATATCAAAATTCTGTCAAATTCTTTCCCAACAAAATAAAAACGATCTAAATTCGAAGGCTTATCTTAACTTTATCCAATTTCTAATTTTTCGAGCTGAAAAGTATAATTCCTGGCCGCACCGCAACCCCGACTTTTAGGCGACCTCAGTTCGTCATGGTGCAACCTGTTTCGTTTGTTGTGGCCAATACTGTAAATCTGTTCAGTTGTTGTTGTTGCTCATTGTATTACTGCTATTATTATTATAGCAGCTTGTTGTTGTTGTTGCCGCAACTTGATTCGCTTCACACCAATATTTCCCATGCCACTTGACTTGCTCGTTAAGCAACTCTTCAGCCTCCCCACCGCCCCGCGCACTTTGCTCATTTCGCTTTTTCGCTTCAACTGATTCCTCTACCCCAAGTCGGCTCGCTCGTCTTCAACACCGGTGCGCAGACGGTCAGCAGAATTTTCGTTTTCTTCCAAAGCGTTGCGGAGGCCTCTTTCTCACTTTATAATGTTTTTCTTTTTTATTTTTTTTTTAATATTTCTTTTGACTTTTTCAACTTTTTCCATTTGTTTTTAAGATTATCGGTAATGCTGTGACTGATATTGTTGTTGTTGTTATTGTCACTGCCACTGTCAATGATGATAATGATGACTTGTGTTTTTTGCTTGTTATTAAATGTTTTCTTGTAGGTTTTGGTCTTTTGTTAAATTGAAAAAGAAAAATGCCCAAAATACTCCACGCTTCGTGTTCTTCGAGTTCAATTTAAACATTTTGAAAACTTTATTTAGTGTTGAATTGCGCCGAAGCAAGAGCCACAGATGAGTTGGAAGACGTGTATGTAAGTATAGCCCCCAACTGCAAACACACACATGTATGTATGTATGTACTAACTCGTATACCGTTGCACGTGCAGTACGAGAATCCGTTGGTACCGTTGAAGCCGCAGCCTACAACGAATGCACTCGTTCAGGCTGTTGTCATAATGCCAAAGCGCACATAAAGCTGTCATCGTTCGTTGCATTTGTCGATGCGTCGCAAAATGTGTTGAAACATTGGCTGGAAGCTTAAGGTTTGTGTGTGTAGTACCAGCTGTACTTCCACTCGTAGACGGGCCTTGTGAGTCTCTTAACATGGCTGGAAGTCCTTTCACGTCCAATTGTCTGTTTACCCTGATTCAGTCAAATTCAATTCGATTTCTTGATAAAATTTCAACAGGTTTGATAATTCGGCTGGGTTGATTAAAGCAGATAGGAACTTAGTCCCAAAAAGCGGCAGCGACGTTCCTCTAGAGCTGCACTGTAGTCTAGAAAGAATTCCATGTTTCCTTTTATCACCCTAGCACTTGCAGACACCACTGGACATGAAGTGCCATTTTACGAACATAGATTCCATGGCGGGGAGCCTGATAGAAGCGACTCAGAGACAACACATACCTTGTCCTCTTCATGCATAATTTTGGCCCCTTGGACCCTCTGTTCCAAATTGATGCAATGTCTTCGCATGCTACCCTATCAAAGTCCAGTTGCAGTACAGAGATCGGTAGGATGCCACTGTTAGCCAGCTCAACGCGCTTTCTTGTCAACTCTTCTACGAACTCATATCCGTCAACATCAAAGTGTCTGAGAACCCAGCCAAATGTAATTTCCATGGGATGTTTTGACGTAAGAAGGTGCGAAATCTCCTTTTAATCTTCGATTTCACAATAACTGATTGAAGCACTTTCAAAGCAGCCTGAATGTTCAATGTAAACAAAACCTTTTGATTAAATATTTTTTATGTTTTTTCATTTAAGAAGCCTGGCCTTACATTCATACATTTTTTTTATCATATAAAGACGAAATCTATGTTTATTTGTGCTATTGAACTAAATTAGATACTTTATCTTCTCAATCGTGGCAAATATTCGCCTTTTCATGGGTACTTTCAGTTCTGGGAACAGAAAAAGTCACAGGGCCCAAGTTCCGTGAAAATGGTGGCTAAAGTATGATTACGTTGTTTTTGACCAAAAAGCCAAGTAACGATGTGAAAAAAGTTATTAAGTTATTAAGATAGCAACAAATCACCAAACACGTCTAAACACGTCTAAACTTTGTATCTGTCAAAGACAAACGGAATATGCAAAATTTTCAATAATGTCAACATATATCGGGAAGTGTACGTAACCCCTGAAGTTTGAAAAGTCACCTTTGTTAACGGACCTTTTTTACTGCCTATGTCTGATTGCAAAAATATAACAGCAAGTTTGTGATTGAAGTCTTTTGATTTACATTTTATTACGCAATATTGTTGTTAATACTGTCTGATGAAAAAAAATTTAATTAGCAGCTTAGGCCAAATGCAAACGAATTATTTAGCCAAGTATTTTCTAAAACTAGGATTCTTTTCTTCAATTTTTTCCAACTCTGGTATTTTTTGGGCATTCTATTTTCGTATTTTAATAACTGAAGTATGAGAATTTTTTATATTTTTAAAATATTATTTGCTCTGTTTTAAAACCTTTCAATACCATTTTAATAATATTTTTTTTATTGTATCACTGCCAATAAGAGAGTCTTTCAGACAGAAAATATTTCAAATATACAAGACACCCTCGCAACGGGCTTCTTTCCATGGTCTATGTATGTGTTCATCTATTCTGAGCCTCAGTCGGCCACCACTACCCACAGCCATACCATATTTATTTTTTATTTTTAATTTTTCTTTCTCTTTTTTTTGTTTTCTTCAAATAAAAAACTTATTGAATCATTGTATCGCAATTGTTTTTTTTTTTGTGAAATAGATTAAATCAAATTGAAAACTATTTTACTATAAGAACGTATTTGTATTTCATAAAAATATGTAATTTATTTCTTTGTGGCTAAGACAGTGTAAACAAAAAACTTAAGACACAAACCTGATTCATTTTGGTTGGGACCAAATTAACAATCACTCAATTGGTTCTAATTCGCTCTTCACTTTGCCTTTGTCTCAGCAATTCCATTAAATACTTAGATTCCTTTTATATAAACTTTTGTTCTCTTTGTTCTTTTTTTTGTTTGAGGAAATTTCTCGTTCTTTGTGTCTGTGTACAAATTTATTGAAATTCATTCAAAGCAAATCAATTTGATGTACAAACAAGTACAGCAAATGAACAGACACTCTTCGACAAAAAGCCGCCATTAATGCGGAGCACAGAGCAAAGAACAGTTAGAGCACTTATGCGCCTCCGTGCTTCTACACGTACACACACACACACAGACACACAATCAATGTGTAAGCGTGTCAAATGGCAATCAAACAATGAAATCAATAATTGCAAAGCGCACTTCTGTGTCGCGTCTCCGTCGCTTCACTCTCTTCTGGCTTGTCGCAAGTCGTCGTCTATCTGTCGTGGCAGCAGAAATACAGAAAATTGAATAATGGACTTTTGAATGGACGCACGGCATGTCAAACGCTTTGGATGCGCTTCAAATGCTGCCGAACGTGCTGCGGTTCTATTTGTCTCACACAAATACAACAAAGTGCTGCAGCCAACAACAATTGCAACTCAAAAGTATGACACTAGCACCAGCACGCATACAGTCAGCCACACACAGCGACAGCGACTGAACGACTCACTGTGCTTTTTTTCTTGAAAATTTCATTATTTGCTCGACTTTGGTGGCTCGTTGGCTGCAGCGCGCGCTGCCGGTCAGCCCTTTGACCGAAATGCGCCCATTTACTATCAACAAAACATTTTGAACTCAATGTGCTGCGTGGAGACAAAAACAAAGCAACAACACAAACACTCCAAAAGCTTCAAAATGCATACAGTTCGAACATGAAATGCCCATTTGGACGCTAAGGGCGGCCACAAGTTTCGACGCGCAGCCTAGCAACAAAAAATACGGAAAGGGACAAATCAAGCTGTGCTTGTTTGACATGGAAATTATGCACGCAGACTGACAGTAATTATTGTGAAGTCAAAGTTGAAGAGCGCAGCTATTGGACAATCGAAAAGTAGGGCAAGAGCAGCGCGGACAATGCTGTTTGCTTATTGAAAACAAACTGATTGTAAAAAATTAATGCCAGTGGAGGTGCTTGTAATAATAAGGAAGAGAGACCAAGTTGAATTTGAGTATTGAATTGAGTTGGACAGAATTAATTGTAATGTAGAAATGAAGTTCGAAGTGATTGGACAGAAGAAATTAATATGAAATAAATTGTTTAAGAAATGCCAGGTCTGTTACAAACGGATGATTGACTGCATGGACTGACTACAGTTTTACGCTTTAGACATTGTTGCTAGTTTGTGATATTTGGCCAAAAACAAAACCATAATCATGCCTCAGTCACCGTACTCACCGAACTAGGACCCTGTGGCTTTATTCTGTTTCCAAAACTGAAGAGACACATGAAAGGACGAGTGCCATTTTACGAGCACTGCCCCCATGGCACAGTGATATGTGATGACTCTAATGAGCTGCCTAATAGAAGTACAACTCATCGATAACATATAACTTGTCCTCCTCATGCATAACACCGTGTGACAGCATTTTTCACAGCGGGAAAAATCCATATGTGCGTGAAACTAGAGACCAAATATAGCAATACTGCTTTTAAAAGGACTTCAAAATGTTGAAGGAGATAAAAAATTAAAAAAAAAATAAAAAATTCTAAATGAAATTTTGACACGTGATCAAGGAGATTTTGGGTTTTAACATACTTACTTTTCAAGAAAATTCTATCTAAATTTTCAAGGATATAAAGGATTAAAATTTTCAAAGGACCTTTTTCATATCCTTTTTTACAAATAGATAAAAATTTAATTTTATTTAAATTCTTGAGCCTTTCCTCTTTCATTTGATATACATATCGCCATATTCTAACGAGGTTCAGTATTTTTTATCTCCTTCAAAATTTTGAAGTCCTTTTAAAAGGACAAAGGATGTAGAAAATGTAAAATGTAAATTGTCAAGGACTCAACGGATGCAATTAATCTACAATGTGATTTGAATGAATTGCATTTATGGTGTTTGAAGTCGGGTCTTTCTTTGAATATTAAAAAGGGTTTTCACCTAACATTTTCGAGGCGTCAGAACGCTATTTCAACACGTTACTCTATTGCTAACTGGGCGCTACAGAGCGTAATTGATACTAAGGATCTTGGAGTTATGTTTGACTCTAAGTTTTCCTTCAATAATCATATTAATTTTATTCTTTCGAAATCGTACTCTATTCTTGGCTTTATTCGGCGTAATACCGCTGAGTTTTCAGACCCATATACCTTTAAGCTGCTTTTTACTGCGCTTGTTCGCCCTCATTTGAAATGTGCAGTAATAATTTGGAGACCATATGACCAACTGTCGATAGGTAGAATTGAACGCGTTCAAAAAGTTTTCCTCAAGTTCGCACTGCGTTCGTTGCGGTTTGAAGCCCCTGTTCCGTCATATGGTTCGCGGCTAAAACTTATTAATTTAAGCACTTTAGAAAAGAGAAGGACAGTTCTTTCAATATCGTTTACTTATAGTGTAATTATCGGCTTCATTGATAGTCCAATTTTACTTGAGCGGATAAGCTTTAATGTTCCACAAAGAAGTCTTCGAATCGTTTACCCTTTTTATAGTGAGCACTTTAAAACTAAATTTGCAAGTAATGCACCGATTTCTCGAGCTCTTCGTGAATTCAATGCTTTATCTAATTCTCATCAGCTAGACTTTTCTTTGCCTAAATCGGCTTTTATTGAAATTCTTAATTTAATAGTTTAAATCATTTATTATTTAGTTTGTAATGTACATTGTACGGTAGTCTTAATTGCTTAATTTGTACATCATATGGATTTGTTATTATCAATACCTTATATTTGTTCTAGTCTGTAAGGTACATTGTACTGTAGACTTAAAATAAAATAAATAAATGAAAAACTGAGTACGCAGTATTACTATGTTTGGTCTCTAGTTTCCTCCCATATGGATTTTTTCCGGTGTTAAAAATTTTTTTAATTTTTGTCGCACGGTGTAATCTTGGCCACATGGTGCGGCCAATGTACCACAATCGACCCTTTGCAGGCCCTGCGGCTTTATCCTGTTCTCAAAACTGAGAGGACGAAGATTTGCCACGGGTGAGAAAATAAAACCTGCATGGCTCACAGAATTCAAGTTCACACCAAAAAGCGACTATCAGAAGTGCTTCGAAGATTGAAAAAAGCGCTGGCGCAAATTTGTCGGAGAGGCATTGCTTTGAAGGGGAAAAAATAGATATTGACAAAATAATAATTAATTTTCATATTTAATTATATGGTACCTTTTTTACCAGGCCTGGTATACTCTCTATTCTCTAATCACAAAACAAGTCCATCGAAGACGAATTGAATCGCTTTTTCGCAAATAATATGGAAGCCGATATTTTAAGAAACCATAATGCCAAAAAAAACAATATAATTTTCCAAAAAACTTTAAAGTTTTAAACTAGAAAATCATTCGCTTTGTCTCATTTATAAATATTTCAACATTTAACGTTTCATTTATTTATAAATTCTTGTTTGCCAAACGATTATAGAAAATTCCAACCAGACTAAGTAAGTGAAAAAAATGCGTATAAATTTACATAAAATAAATAACAAAAAAAAACGCAAGTCAATTCGGTGAACAAATTCAAAATCACTCACACATAACGATGTTGATTTTGTTATTATTGTTGTATTTGTTTTTGGTGTGGCTGCAGTTATTTTTACCTCTAGTGATGATAATGACAGGTACCGATGGTGACGGCGATGACGATGACAATGTCGGTGATGCTGTTGTTGTTGTTGTTGTTCGCTAAAACCGCAAAGCGATAAACATGCAACGGTGACAATGACAACAACAATTTGCGCCCGCAGCAATTATTTTGGTATGTGGTAGGGCCAATTGGCCAAAAAGAACAGCGCACAGGCAAATTCACACACACACACACACACATATCTACATACATATATATTGCGCGCACAATTGAAGCTTTCATTTTCGCAGCGATACCGTTATGCGACGAACGTTCCTAAAGCGAAATACAGAAACAAACAGAAAAATCGACAGTCATAAAAATGCGCTTCGAGGCGGCCCAGCAAAAAAGAAACAATAACAACAACAACACACAAATAACTAACTATCAACAGCAATAATAATGCTCGAATGATCAACAAAAAGTAACTACAGCCAACCAACAACACCAACAACAACAAACAGTAAATATTTGTGTCCGCGTCATTGTGTGCGCGAGTGAGTGTGAGTGCAGCGCTTAGCTGCATGTGGCCACTGATGCGCAGCGTGCAACAAGTGCCGCGCAGCTGGACGTGCACAATGCACGTTCACCGCCCCCTCTTAGCCCCTCTTACACCCCTCATATACTCCTTTCCTCTCCGCCCCATAGGTCTGCGTTAAAATGCAGTCAGCCAACGACGAGCGCAACAGCGGCCGGCAAAATTCCACAGGGCAGCGGCAAATTACTTTGACAGCAACATTTCTCACACCGCAACATGTTGCCAGCGTCAAAATGTTGCCCAATGGCGGCAAAAGTGGCATCAACTGTAAATTGTTGTGTTTACAAGGCGAAATAACAGGAAAAAATGTTTTCTAGGTCAAGTTGCTGCGAAGCGTGCAGCGCGCCGGCAGACAGCCGCATCAATACATTCGCGCTGCACACACATACCCACACACACACACTCGCATAATCAGGGCAGAGTCAGAGCCAGCAAGCATGCGGGCCAACGTGTGAGCGCTTACATACTTCGAATACTTCTTTGCCGAGACGAGTGTGTGCGTGCTTTGGCATTTTTGTTATTGTTGTTGTTGTTGTTATGTTGTCTTTGCGATTAGTGCTATTAGTGTAGCTGAGTAAATGGCAAAAATATGCAAAACATTTGCGCCATATAGAAAAAAAACATAATTTCGATATAAATTTTCATTAGTCAGAATTTAGTTAAACGATTTTTTGAAAAAGAAAAATGTAGAGAATTTTAGCGCACACAATAGCAATCAAGCGGAATCAATTGGAAGCAGAGATTTAAAAATAAATAATAAAAATAAAAATCTTGCATATTTTCGTATGCAATTTGTAACTATAAATCGAAAGACTTGAGCAACAAACTTGATGAAACTTGATGAATTCTTGCGTATTTGCGAAGAATTTTTGCGTACACAATAGCAATCAAGCGTTGGAAGCAGAGCTTTACAAAGAAATAAAAATAAAAAGCTTGCATATTGTCGTGTGCAATTTGTAACCATAAATCGAAAGACTTGAGCAACAAACTTGCTGAAACTTAAAAAATAAAAAGATAGATAAGAACTAAGAAAGACTTAAGCAAAAAACTTGATGAAACATAAAAAATAAAAAGATAAATAAGTATTAAAAAGATTAAAAAAATATTGTGCGTAAAATACTTTAAAGGAATTTCCTCTGAAAAGACAAACGACTTAAGCAACATACGCGTGTAATTGTTCGTTAAAATGAGGGGTTAGGTATTTTTATATGTAGAAATTTATGGGACTTACGATCGAGGAATCTTACGAGACACCGAATAATCGAGACACAGAAATTGGCCATACAGTGCTGTGCAAAAAGATTTCACAATTACAGTTTTCCAATTTATCGTTTAATCTACTTGGTAGGTAAATTTTGTATTTGTTTTGGACATTTTAGCAGGCGTAATTTATGGTATTTATAGCTTTGTTTTCAGTTTTGATGAGTTTGGTGGCTTTTAGAGTTATTTCAAAACTTTAATTTGTATACCTTCGTGTTAAAAAAATATTTCGGTTGTTTGTGATACAATATTTTTGAAACTTATCGCAGGAGAGTTCAGAAAAACCTCCACAATAATTCAGACTCAGATTCCTTTATTTACAGAACCAATTTGAGCTTCTTAGCTAAGTACGTTGACAATATTTCGGTCGTTTGTGGTGAACAAATTGTGAAATTCTTGTGATCTCGATCCCTTAACGTAGAAAAGTTAAGAGCAATGCCCAAAATAATTCACACACAGATCCCTTTTTTACAAAATCATTTTGTCAGTTTCTACCCGAGTTATGACTATAGTTTTATTGGCTAGAACCCCTCGATTTTTGAAGAAAATCTTCTTCAAGAAAGTGCAGGACAAGTGTACCGAAAATAAGGTATTTTTTCCTCTTGAAGAGTTCTTTAGAAAACGGTCCCAACTTTAATGACTATCGAACAGTGCACCTATCGAACAAAATACCAATCGTAGTTCTCTGCTGCACTGTTTTTAGCTGGAAAAACTCTCTAGACCGACGTAAGTTTAGAGTCTACAGGTTTTCTCTGAATCTTTTTGGTGAGATAAGTTCTCCGAAACGATGTGGATTTTAATTCTTAACTCTAAGTTTACTTATTTGAAATTAGTTCCAAATATCAAAGCTCAAAAAAGTATACAATTTGCTCTTTAGAAAAGAAACTCACAGCGTTGCCATATCTTTTCTAGTATCTATCTATATGGTAGTGCCATGTTGAGTGAACTCGTCTGCCCTAAAGTATCCTGAAATATCCTTAAATCCAATATTAGAGCGTAAGGAGTTGTCGGATAGTTTCGTCAAGATATTTTCTGTAGCTAAGGACGGGATGTTATTAATACAGAACACAAAGTTTTAAGAGCAAATTTTATTCCTTTTTACAAATCCTATTTAGATCCTTAGGGTCAAACTTAAGCCTAGGGAAGGCTTAGGCTTTGTACTCATTCAAGTTACATGCAAGATACCAACTTAACCAACATTCCACGTTGAAACGATGTTCCAGCGCACTACGCACTACAGAGAAAGTTCATACAGCACGGTTGTGGAATGGTCTCCCTGCGGATATTTTCCCCAGCACTTATGATCTCGATGGGTTCAATGCAAGAGTCCATAACCACTTCACTCATAACCCTATCTCCTAACCTTTATATCCTTCCTGAACTAACGCAATGCTTCGCATTAATAGGGGTCATCCCCTGCGCGTTTGTTCGAGTTAACAAAAAAAAAACAAAGATGGGCTGAAGGCAACACCGAATTTTTTGCGCTCCAAATTTGGCCAACCTTCAACTTGCATCGTACTAGGGAACTTCTCTCACTAAAAATGGACCAAATGAGAACCAGGATAAGTGTCTTGAAGGGTTACTGTGTAACTCTCACCCAAGCAAGAAGGTTGCATTTACCTTCTTCTGAGTTCTGTCCAAGCTGAATGGACGAGGAAGAGATAGAAAACGTAGATCACCTTCTATGCACTTGTACTGCATTTTCTCACCTAATCACTCAAAACAATATTTATTAAAAAAAAAAGATTTATTGACGAAGAGAAAAGCTGTCCTAATCACTTAAAAAATTTATATTTATTATAAACAAATGAAATATTTTTTCGCCAGCTCCGCTCAAAGAAACAGCATCCAGAATGAATCTTTTGTTAACAACATGCATAAAAAGCGCCAAAATATAGTTGAAACAACAACAATTTCCATACTGAAAACTTTGTTTCATGAAACTCCAATCCCTAATCTTTGAATTCCTGCTTCAAGTATTGTTGCTAAACGAAAATGTTTGCAGCAAATACATTGAGACAATTTGCACGCTCAGCAACATGGCGCACACATTCAAGCCGCTGCCTCCACTCTCCAGTACGCACTCTCTTTCTCTCTCGCTCTCCATCTGTCGATCACTTTGTATCTGCTCCAGCGACGTTCAGCACATGCCCGACTCAACTGGTTAGCCCTGACTTTGAACGCGTTGAAGGTAAAACCCGCAAAGTCACAACGCTTCGAACATGTTCGCAGCGACTGAGTGCGCGCAGCATGTTGCTGTGGTCGTGGCGCAACATGTGCAGATCCGTTGCGCCGTTTTACCATTCTTGTGCGAGCGCTGCCTTGACGGCTTGGCGATTGCTGCAGAGAGCAGCGCAACGCTGCTTTGGCCAATGTTGGCTTCGGATGTTACTGATGCGATGGAGCGACGATGGCAGTAGTGGTGTAGTTGTGTCGATGGCACAGTGTTGGTGGTGCTCTTGGCTGTTGTAATGGTGGTGGCAACAGCATTTGATCTGCCGTTGCCGCGCCATGCGGCTTGTGTCCGTTGTTCGCATTTCTTTTTGTGCGCCTGCGCACAGTCGGCTTTCTACCGTTGACGTATTCGGATTTGTGTGAATTTCTCTGGTCGGGCGTTGCGTGCCGTGCACAATCGTGGACAATATACGCAGTCAAACTGCAACAACAAAACCCAAGAAGCACTAAACTACCGCAAGAAAGACAATTGGCAAAAGCAAAGTCGAAGAAAGACGATTTGCACTACGGAAATTTACACATTTTGCGAGATTCGAGCAATATAAATAGTTTGCGTTTGTTGTTGCTTAGTAAAATAAATGCTGGAATTGTGTTGGCAATAATGACGGGCAGACGCAATGAAAATGGTTAAGAAATAATTTTGCCAATAGTGCAAATTTGTTACACAGTGCAATATTTAAACAAACAAAAAAAAAAGTTGTCAAATTTCGTGTGAGAGATTGCAAAATGCAGAAATTGAGAAAATTAAAAAAACGTGAAAGTAAACATTTGGAAAAACTTGTAAAGTCTGAGAGCATTTTGAAGCCACAGGCTGAGCTATCATCAGAGAGCAACAAAAAAATTGCAACCTGCTGAAAACGTATTTGGATACACTTTTGGATTAAGATTACAAAAACAAACGCAATAAAAAATAATTGACACATACAAAACGTGCAAAAGTTTATTAAGAAAATTTGCTAAAAATTTTTTTATTTATGGAAAATTAAGTAATAAAACAATTACTTGTGAAACTAAGCAACAAAATCTAAGACAAACTGTGCAAAGGGAAGAAAAGCAATTCATTTTTAAGCTCAAGTGAACAACTTTAATTAACTTTTATAAACACAAAATAATATTTTTAAAACTCTTTTTATAATGAAAAGTTTAAAAACATTCAATAAATTATAAAACACAAAAGTTTCACTGAAACAAAAGCAACAAAATATATGTGTTTACCAGTTTCATAGACTGTTTTCAATAAATTGAAAGCCTGACAAGGAAAACAAGACAAGAAGTGAGCAATAAATGAGATCAAAGTGCAATTGGAAAAGTTTTCCTATAAATACAGCTCATTATTTTATTATAACGAACGTTAAACTGAAAATAAATATTTCACTAAATAAAAGTGAATTCAATTAAAAATTCAAAAACAAATTAAGAAATAAAATACAAAATTTCTTTTTAATACTCAAAAACAAAACTATAGTGCAATCAAACAAACAGTGCTCAGAAAAATAATCAAAACTTAATCAACGCAAAACGCCAAAACGGATAACTCCCACGCACACACAACGCAACAAGCACAGCAAAACAAAAATTTCTAAACAAAATTATCGAAAAGCCAAACTGTTGTAAATATTTTCATTAAGAAGAACAACAACAAAAACGGCATTTAAATTTCCCCCTCCTACCCTCAGCCCACTATAAGCGCTCGCTTCTACACCCACCACTCTTCCGAACTGCCCGCAAATACAACCCCTCCAACCTCGGCCCCACTTCATCGTTACACTCTGCTTCATCAACAAAGTCCAGCCAACTCGCGCACAACAACTTCCACCGCTCTTAACGTCACATTGCATTGTAAATATTTTTGTAACGCCTTGTATGCCGAAAACAACAACAATTATTCCAACAACAGCAAAAGTTACATTTTCAACTATTTTTATTTTTGTTTTTGATTTTTCTCTTCGGTAACTGTGTAAATTTGCGACGATTTGCCCCGATCCGTTCCGCGCTCATTTGCTTTGCCCTAATTTCGTTTCCACATCCACAAATCCCCCTCTACCAAAATTCGTCCCTTTCTTGTGAGTATAAATACTTTTGCTTCTTTTAACTAATACAAAATTATTTCTTATTTACATTTACCGATTTACCGATTTACATACCGATACGATTCATTCATCTGTATACTGTTTAATCAATCACCTGCGACAATTTATTATTTATTTATTTAATTTCATCTATTTAACCGTTAATACTAACACGGCTGCCACTTGTCTCTTCAAATGGGAAACATTCGTTCGACCCCACATTGGAAATATCCTTGGCTTATTATCCTTGCATGACGCCCAAATTGGCTGTTTGTCACTGTCTCTCTCTCTCTTTCTCTCAGTCTATATTTATCTCACTTTCCAGTGCCTTCCTCTGCCTCAACACCGTTTCTACTATATTTTGCTACACTTTCATTTTGTTTGCTTTATCTTTCATTCACGCGCATATACCAAACAAAATATTTACCAATCATAAAAAATTGCACATTGCAATTTGCAATCAAAAAGTGCTTTTCAAAACTTCCACACAATCAGTAAAGCAGACAAACTTTCGGATTAACTCACAATCACATTGGATTTAAGTTCAAATTTAAGCCGCTGCCAACCAGTGATTAAAACACATCAACAGCCAGTCACACTCCCTCCATGGATTAAAAGGATTTCATCCGCTGCAATTCTTGTTGCTCTCACCGCGAGTGTAAGCACTAACATATATTGCAATACTTTCCTAATAGAACTTAAGTAACTTAAGAAAAATGGTTATAAAAAAACTGAATAATTTCTAATTTGCACAGTTGAATTGGTTACTCTTTGCGGCAAATTTGCTTCCAATGTTTCATAGCCAGGCAAGAGATTACTAAATCTTTCCAATGAACTGTGAACTTAGGTAACTCGATTAAAATGGTTATAACGAATCTGAGTATTTACATGTTTACTCTTTGTCGCCTTGGATTTCAGCCCTTCGTAGCTGGACAAAAGATTAGTAGATCTTTTCACTGACGAATTGCTAGGTCGCGCTCGAATTTTTTTAAAATGCTCCATCAAATCTAATGTGAATTATACTACCCTACAAAGCGTACTTAAGTCCGACAACTTGTGATATCACAATGGGTCTTTTAAGCCTACGCTTTTTGACCTCTTTGGCCCTCGAGTCAGACACGACTTCCTACCATCTAAGTTTACCAGACAATTCCTAACATTAACCATTGCACTGTTGATCAAAATCGTTCGACTATTTGAGCCTAAAGCTCAAAGTTATTGTGCCAATACAACATCACCTATAACGAGAAGAAGTACTTGCATCACTCTTTGTACTTTGTCACTATTCTTCAATGATCCAAAAGTAGGATTAAAACAAGTAAGATTAAAAATTATCCAAAAGTGGGTAAAAACTTAACTTCGCAGGACAATGAATAGAAAAATGAAGACCATTTGTTACACATAATTTCAAAAAGGGAACAATATATTATATAATATTTCAACCAAACGTTCCTCAAATTTATTCCAGAAAAAATAACAAAACGATAAGATTAGATTTCTCTTACTGACAGAAGAAACATTACAAAACAGTATAAAGTTTGCAACCCCTAAAATTTAACAGAATGGAGAGGAAAAAGCTAACTTAAAAAGTCGAACATTCATTATTAATTATTAATTATTATTATTATTAAAATTATTATTATTATTAATTAAAAAAAAGCACAGCATCTTCTTCTTTACGATACCATCCGGTACTCTCATCCGGATGGTAACTGTTACCTTATTGCTAGTCAATCACTGTGCCCAATCCACCCATTGCTGAGTAACATTCCATTTCAATAAGTTGTAAACAACTTTCATTCAACAAACTCTCCATTTCATGCAAAACTGCATGATGCGAAATTCCAGTAAAGTCTGACGCGATTTTCGGTTATCACTTTCATTGACTGTAAACTGTTTTTGTTGGCCTGCCATCAACTGTAAACAAACCAAAGGTGACTCATACATGCCAAATATTCATAAAGAGTTAGACACATTGTCGCTTCGAAAGTTAAGTTAACCCGAGTGTGCCGGAATTTTTTTTATTTCGAATTTTGCAAAACACTTTTTTAGCGATTTAATGTGAAATACATATTATTGAAAAATTATATTTTTTGAGTGCATGTTTAATGTGACCATATGGTCACCTTAAGTGCTATCAGGTTAACTGAATCATAATACATGATTTTATGATCAATATGTTTCCAGGACTCAATCAATTTGAGATAATTTAACACAACACTTTTTGCAAGATTCAATAGATTTATGGTTTGTTTCAATGACTATTTGTCACATTTGAAAAGAGACTTTTTGCTGGAATCGATTCTTTTGATTTTTCAATGATTTCTTGAAACATTTTGACTAACTTTTCGCCCATGACTTCACAATTTTGTTGTTTCTTTAAATGTTCAAGAGTTAGTCTTTGGCACATTTGGTATGAAATCATTTGCAGGACTCTATCGATTTAAAAAACTTTCGATGACTTCTTTTTACAGAACTTGATCGATTTGAGGTAAATGTGAATGGTTTTTTGACCCATTTGGCAGGGAACTTTTTGCAGTAGTCGATTCTCTTCTCTCCAGAAATTGTTTGAACTGTTTGACTAACCCTTCGGCCATGACTTTGCAAACATATAAGAATAACTGCCTGAACAGGATGTCGTAGCTGTGGCTGTGGTAGGACCTCTCAAAAGTTTAAATGCATGAATTTGTATGAAAAAGATTACAATGCGTGGCTGTGACTTTAGCTGTGGTGAAGATTGATTTAATTTTAACTTTTTCGCGCCACACGTTCGACAGTTCAAACATTTGACATTTAATTTTGCAATATCGACGATAAAAAATAGAAAACCTTACTGAATGTATTAAAAATAATGAAATTGAATTGTTGAAATGTGAGAATCCAACTTTGATGATCAGCTGATGTGGCGTGATCGCTTGTGGCTGTGGTACTGTATTCTGTTCAGGCGGCCACACTATTTTAACCCATTCGCTGCCAAGCCTAAATTATATGAAGTCATTCCCATTGCCATGTATATTTTGAGCAAAGCTCTGTTATCCACAAAAAATTTGCTAATTCGAAAGCCTGCATGTTATAACATATTTAAAGTAGGACGAGTATACTCGTCTTGGCAATACATGACACCCTGCCAAAGACGAGTATACTCGTCCTTGGCAGCGAATGGGTTAAGGTCCTTATGGATTAATTTTTTTTAAATGACTAGTTACTTAAAACGAAGCTTTTTGCAGGCCTCGATCGATTCGGGATAGTTTGTAATGTTTTTTAACATATTTGGCAGGAGACTCTTTGGTCCTTGATAAACAAAATTTTTTTAAATAATATTCTATGCTAATGTTCCATCCATAACTTTAGGGCTATTGTTTTTTAAATGTTCAAGAGTGGCTTTGCGTAGCGCCCAAAAAAATCTCAACTCCGCCATATTGCAAGATCTTGAAAGACATTGCCGTTGTTTTTTTTGATTTTCAAGGTCGATACCAGAAATTTCACATCTCTTGGAAAAGCTACAAAAAAAATGAGTTGTGTTGTGTGGTTTGTTGGTAACACTTATTGTGTAGATCCACTTCTTCTAACTCAGGTCATAATGAAGCATAGGACGAGCCCAAGTGCTGAGCAAATTCTGAGTCGTGGTGTCGTTAAAGTTAACTTTTAATCATTAACCTCAAAAACAGTTGAAACACCTGACTTTCGCTGATCCAATTGATCGCACCTCTTCGTATTGTTTGACTTGTTTACTCACAGCCTGCTTAGTTGCTTTATTAAAGCTAACAAAGTTTCCTCCTAAAGCACAAAACATGATTATGAGGGAATCACAATTTTGTAGTAAATTTTTACAATTTTAACTCCCTTACAACAACAACAATCACAGTTGCTCAACCCGAGTGTGCCGGAATCCTGTTTCATTCGAATTTTGCGAAAACATTTTTTGAGCAATTTAATGAATGAGGATAACTGAAAAATATAATTTTTCGAGTGCATGTTTAGTGTGACCATATGGCCACGTTAGGCGCTTAATGAATTAACGATTCATACAAAATAGTACAGCTTGAACTAAGTCGAATTTTATTTACATTGAAGATTTTTCAATTGAAACTGCGAAATGGATATCACTGTACTAAAGGTTATTTGATCAAAGGAAATGCTAAAATAGTAAAAAGTAAGAAAAGAGTCATCAAAAAAATATTTAATAACCACGTAAAGAAGTTAAGCCTCAGTTTTGCAATCGGGCTGCAATACTAGTTATTATTTTTTTATTATTTATTATTATTATTTTTTATCACTAAGGTGTAAAAACATACAGATTATGGAAAAAGTAAAAAATATATATTATATAAGTGTCAAACAATTAAAAATGTACTTTAAAGTTAATTACTTATTTAACTGGCCATAACAACCCGTTACCGGGTTACGTCCTGCCGCAAAAGCTCTCTCCAGGCGCCTCGGCTTTGCGCGCGCCTTCTACAGTTGGTCACACCAAGAGATGATAGGGCCTCCTCAACTTGGTCCTTCTACCAGAGACACGGCCTCCCTCTTCGCCATCGACCTCCAACTACCGCATCGACCACCTTTTTCGCCGGAGCTTCATCGTCCATTCAGCAGGCATGGCCAAGCCAGCGTAGCCGCTGGATGTTAATTCGTTGTTGGTTCGTATACGATAGTCGTCGCCAATACGAACAGGGCCGAAGATTAAAAGTTAGTTAGAGAAAATAAATTAAGTCGTATAAACTTAAATTAAGACGTTAATCAATCTACTTGCACACCACTTCCTCTCTGAACCCAAGGCAAAGTCTTGTAGTCCTCAGAAATCTCAAACCCTTCTATTGGTTCATTTTTATTAAAAAACGAAACTGTAAGAGTTTAAGTTTTGCAAAGTGTTTAGTGCATGATGATTTGGTATAAAATCAATAAAATTTGGTACAAGGCTTATTGAAGCAATCACTTTTAGCCTCTGAATTATCTTTGAGGTTAAGTAGAGATATTTTATTTTTTTTGTTGAGTTCGCCGGTGAAAGAAGTGGCAACGCTGGACCTGAAGCGTTACCTGAAGTTTGCCGAAAGCACTCGTACTCTCACGTATTACTACTACAACTCGTAAACGTATCTCCAACCGACATCGCTAAGGAGCCAATAGGTATCTATGTGTAGTCATTCATGGCCAGCCAGTTATGACTACATCCTATTTATTTATCATCAGTGCAGTTATTCCCTACGCATTGGTTCTATAACATAAAAATATGATTTTTAGAGAACACCTGCCGAATTTGTTATTGTTTCTCGAAATCTGCCCTTCGTCCTCTAAAAAGTGTTCTACCCATAAGTGCTGACAGCTTTGCTGCACTAATCTCATTGCTACTTCCTCTTTCTCATCCCCGTTAGCGCGATTCATTGTTTACTGCAGCCATGAATTCAAAGAAAAATCTGCCTTGTACAAATTTTTACGTGAAATCATAAATAATTCCGTTAGGTGACGCAAAATTCCGCTTAGTCATTTCACTCAACCGAGTCAGACACACCAAAAAGAGAAAAAACGAGAAAAAAATTACCGCACATTAAAAAACAGTAAATACAACTACAACAGTTAAAGCAAAAACCCAACAAGAAAAAAACAGCAATCACAACAACAACCGCAACGGCAAATTCATGTCCAAGAATTTAATCAAATTCACAATTATAAATTTTTTCTCATTCATTTTTCATTCATTTAATACAATACGAATAGAAGTCACAACAACAATAACGACAACCAAACATTTTAACAAAGCAACGCCAAATCATCAAATTGAATACCACCCAACAACAACAACAATTTCTAAGCTAAAACAAAACGCAAAAATAAAACACAAACTACAACAAAAAAGGCGCAACGACGAGTCCGAACAGTTCACTGACCCAGCAAAGACGGCTCTAGTAGAGGCAACAACAACAACAACAACAGCAACAGTAGTAACACCGAAAACCGCACAACGTAGCCAAGCAGAAGCGTCCAAGCGCTGCTAGCGACCAAAAATTCACAAAACAGCAAACAACCAAAAACTAAAAGAAAAATTCAAATAAATAAAATAAAACCAAATAAACCGAAATGAAAAAAAATCACTAAAAGCCTCCAAGTGACGGCACAAATTCGCATGCGGGCAGCGCACAAAAGCGGCCAAAAATTATGCAGCTGCGCGGGCGTGCGAGCCTAAGAATACAAATGAAATATTTTTATTTATTTGCAAAGAATAAATAAGCATAACAACAACAACAGCAACAATAAAGATGTAATATTCAAAAGCAATACACAAAAAGCCAACAAACGAACAACGAACGCAAATGTGCGAACTGGCGGGGGTGGAGTGGGAAGCCACTAACCAATTTGCATGGTTCTAAGTGACGACACACGGTAGCGTCGAATTAACAATGGCCACAACAACAACAACAATAGTTATATTTAATGTAATAATCACATTAACGGCAACAAGAACAATGCCACAACTAACATCCACACACAACTCGAATGTAGACATTTCAATAGAACGAACGACAATAGAAGTTGGTGTTTGAATCATTTTAAACCCTCAGCTATCTAAAACCCATTCCATGCAATGTGTCATACATATTTGCCTTTTTGGTGGTGAAAAGGTTAAAAACGAACTATTACCGGCTTTACTTAAGTTGACTTTTAAGCCATTGAACTCATTGTGGTACCACAGCTTTTGTTTCGGCATTTTCTGTACAACGACAGACACTTTACTCGAAATTCTTGTCTCCTGATGTCACTGCGCCACTTAATCTTGATCTATGATTTGTATGAATTTCATTGAAGAAACAATTCCGTAATGCTCAGTCGTCCCTTTCGTGCCTGATAAATACCACATTGACCAAAAAATTTCCCATAATTACCACCGAGAGGCGCTCTCAGTCTCCGATTTGACATTTTGTTACTTGGGTTGCCACACCTGTCAGGAAACACTGTGCCAATTGATTTTTTTCTCGAAGTTTTGCTTACAGCCGAATGCAAGTTCAATGTTTTCCGATCAGATGGTTCAGATCAGATATGTTTAGACGAAAACAAATCCCAAGTTGAAAGGAAATAGCTTTCGCCTCACAGTAAGACCCTGCATGAGTGCTGTATTATCATCAGAGAAGCCTTCATATTATTGATGGTTTTATGGACCAAGCAATGTGCCTTAACATTTAAAGACAAACCTGATGGAGAATATTCTCAATCTTGGTATTGAAGACATGTTTTAGTACTACCAAGTCACCATTTGAAAGCATAAGTTGTATGAATGTGCGAATCTGGGGCTACTTTAAAATTACAAGAAATTGAAATTATTTTCTCGTTTATTTCATGACCAAAGCTTTAATAGATTCCGAGAAAATCACAATTTATGATAATATAGGAGGTGTTGCTGTACATTTGTTGTTTTGGTTAACTATATGTCTGGAGCTATTTAGAGGAAATATTTAAGGCGAAAATCCAGATATCGTATTGCTCAAAATTGGCGGAATCATTGTCACAATGTATGGAAGCAGTTATTGAATTAACCCGGCATTGGTGTGGTGGGTTATACCATACCCCAGAGGTTGTATTTTTGTGAATAATATGGATATCAGTTTTATGTGGGCACTATCGCTTCTAGTAGCTGTTTTTAACAGTCCAACCATACACATTTACTATCCTAAAACAACTTGAGTGTGCCCAGATTTCAGTCACATCCCGCTAAAGTTCATTGGGGTATGACATACCCCACCACACCAATAACGTAACTTTTTGTGTAAATGATTTTGAATTCGATGGTCTAGTAATCATCGACTTATTCAAAAATTCACCGTACGGAAAAATACCAAATACCAACTGCCCAACTGCTACGTGCAAGAAAAGTTCCCAGTTCAGTATTCGCATTTCGTCGCCGTAGAAAACGAATGTCGTATGTTCCATTGAATTTAATAACACATACGACAATCATTTTCATCGTATCATTTATTCAAAAAAATGTCATTATATTTTTAAATCATCATGATTCTGTAAATCCTTGAGATAAGGCTAAGCTGTACCAAAACATCGTCAGTACAGCACACGATGTTCGGTTTGTCCGAGAGCAAAAATCGTATACGACTTGCGAAAAATGCGCTAATTTTGAGACCCTGTAATTCGCTAATCTTTCAAGGTAGCTACCAAAAATTTAATGTCACATAACTATATGTATTTCGATTTTAAAACAGACTATGTTTTTTGGAAAATTCTATAAAGAAATTTTTTTAAACCCCATTATATGAAGTCAACTTATAAATATCGGTATTTTTCGTTTATTTTTGTTTTATTTAGTATTTTCTTTTACAAATTGCTTGCACAGGAAGTGATTTTGTATTTTCTTACATAAAAATAAATGAAGAATAATATAGAATTGCTATCTTTTATATTTGTGTTTTTTCGTGAGGTTACTGCTATATCAAGTTTTGGGGTATGTCATACCCCACCACACCAATAACGTAATTTTTTTCCACCACACCAACGCCGGGTTAAAAACCCTTCCTACTTAGTTCAAAAGGTTTGCTTTTGCTTTTGATCCATTTTAACTTTGAGGGTAATTTTCCACGTGTAACTACTCTGTAAGAATTCGGACTGGTCCGAATATAATTTAAACTGGTTACTTGTCAACCATAGCTGACAGTAGAACCAATTCGTTTCCTTGGAGCGAACTCACTCTTTTAAAATGGCGATATCCTAGAAGACAGTCAATTGTCTCCGGTTCAAAATTAGCAACTAACTAAAACTGTTTCTAAACCAGTTTGTCACAGTTAAAAAACCAGTTGTACAACCAATGAATTTTGGGAACCAGTTGTCTCAGGTCCAACAGGGTATATAACGATTTTTTCTGTGAATGAAAAACGCAAATATATTTTAATTTTTGCTGATCTAAGTTTTCTTATCAGTTGATTTTTCCAAATTAAAACTAACTTAATTTTGTTGTGTCTAACCTATGACTCAATATTTTTCATTTGTTTCTTATTTGCGGTTTGTTCCATTTTAAGCCACGGTACATACATTTTATGGTCATCATAAAAGACCATTGGAAGCTAATTTTTGGCTTTGATGATCACGTCAAGAAGCTAAATTTTAGAATTAGCACTGAGACAAATTTACAATGATTCAAGTGCCCATCCGCCATTTCATCCGGTAAAAATTGATGTATTATGTGGTGTTTGCGTGCTGATGAAAACGGTATCAACGATCCTTAATCCTGTAAAAATTATACTGAAACTAACGTTACAGTCAATGACCCACATTACGCCAAGAATGACGAGTTTTTGTTTCAAAACATTTAAAGTATTGTTTCAGAAGAATTGTGGTTTTAACAAGCCATATTTCGCTTGAATCTATCGATTAATTGACATAATTCAAGGAAAAGTTATTTACAGACTTTTGCCAGTAAATTGACTTCGAAAATTTTATCATTTTGGAGCGCAAGTATTTCTTGTTAGGTTATGTCAAGTCATTGGTTGTAACAATTCTCGAACTTAAAGATAACACTGAGCAAGTTTGAATAGAGATACAGCCAGTTGTGCTCGAAAAAGTTATGCCAACTTGAGTTTAATGAGCAGAGTAGGTCTGAATGGACTTTTCGATATGTGATTTCAAACTTTCTGGTTCTTTCATGACATAGATTTGAAAAAGCCCAAAAATAATACAGAACACCTAATTGAGAAATTGGCCGAATTGTCACCGTTTTGTATTCGCACGTGACAACCTTAGACAGTATTCATTTTGCCATGCAATAATAAAACATTTTTGAATGTTGCTTTGTAATTTTCGCGCAGCGCAGCACATAACATCAACTAAATAAATACTCGACCGTCAGCCATATCGCATCGCAGCATCCGCCTGGTGCAGCTAATCGCGCCCATCATTCATGCCGCCGACCGCCACACTCATCCCCAGACATCCATTCAAGCGTACAGACGACAAAGCAACTCGTTCGACCAACTTTTCACACCGCACACTGTCCAAGCGGCCAAAAAAATCAGCACGTGCGGCATTGGCAGCAAGTGCGCCAGCCACCAGCAACTAGCAACTGCTGCTACTACTACAATGTTGCCGCACAGCAGTGGCGACCGCCGCAACAAGCGTAGCCTTCATTGGCGATCGCGGCGCTGCTGCGACCTCAATGCGCGCTCGCTGCAGCTGTGTGCTTGCAACGCGCTGCTGTTGTTGTTTATTATTATTATTTGTTGTTGTTGTTGTTGTTGTTCTTCTTCTTCTTCTTCTAAGAGTGCACAGCTTGCCAATGCCATTTGATGTTGTTGATGTTGCTTATTGTTGCTGCTGTTGTTGTCATTGTTCTTCACACCAACATTATTTGGTTTTTCTTGGGATTCCTGTGTCATGTCATTGCAGTCATTGGCGGTTTTCTGCTGTTCGCTCTCCCGGCCCCTCTTTCCTTGCATTCGATTTGTGTTCACATCTTGCTGATTGCAGTTGTTGTTGTTCATTGCTCTTTGTTGCAATTCTCGGTCTTGGTCAAGTTTTTTCTTGGCTTTGACTTCATTCACTAGACACCAACTCACACACACACACACACACACACTGATGCAGCCGGTGTGCCATTCGGTGGTTTGATGCTTCGATGCTGTTTCGTTGTTCTTCTAATGTCTCGAGGGAAAATCATATTCGACTGTGTTTTGCTATTGTTTTTGTTGTTGTAATTAATGTTGTGGTTGTTGTTGGCCTTGTGCGCACATGCTGCCGCTCGCTGCATGCTGCCAACTTGGTCAAGTTCCGTCCCAGCGCCCCCTCACCCAAAGTGCTTGTTACTTCTTTTGTCTGATATTCTTTCATTTTCTTGATTTTTTTTGCGCCTTGCATTAAATTTGCATCTTTCGCCCGTTTGCCGCTTTTATTGCATTTCGTTTGAACTCGACCTGGTTTCGCTTTTCACTCCACTTTTTTTCTTCTTTTACTTAGCAGCGGCAACCGTTGGCTGCCTTTGTTGCCATTGGAGCTTTTATGAATGTTGCCTCTTCCTCTTCTCACTGGAACGGAAGTAATCTTTTGCATACATCCCCACATACACACAGACCTACTAATACACAGAATCATTACATTCGTGCACGTGTTGTTGCTTTTTCGTTGACTTTCTTCGTTTCATTGGTTTGCATTTTCGTTCAACTCGTTTGATGGCTGCCATCAAAACTGACCTTATTCATTCGTTAGAATTTTCGACGTTCGTCTTGAAACGAGATGCAAGAGGAGGCAGTCGATTTAAACGATACTGAATGAAGGTGATGAATCTCGTTCATACTTTTCACTCTTAATTTGTGGTATCAACTTTGTCAATTTCACTTCCGTTTAAAGGTCTCTTCGACAACTTCTTCTAATTCTCTTACATCTAAAAATAAATAATTTGGAATTGTATTCTAGTCAAGACTTCAAGAAACTGTGTAATTTTACACTTCTAAAGACCAGCAGTTTGTGAAAAAATATTTTAAGTGAAAGAATTCAATTGTTCAGAACATTTCGCTCCTACGCTGCAAGAACGTCTTAACTCAAAACTACATCAGTCCGAGAAAATTCAATTTTAAAATTTACCATTACATGCATTTCAAGGTTTCAAAAAATGTTTCATGTCGTCTTATGAGTAAAGTATCGCATTTTTTAAAAAGTATTTTTTAGACTAATCTTCGGCTGCTGAACACGAAACTGAAAATCAAAAAATTTTCTTAAGAACCTTAAGAACACAATTTTTCGTGTCGAGTAGTGTAATCGATCATATGCAGAACTCGATTTTTTTTATAGTTATGACGTTCTTGCAGCGAAGAAGCGATTTGTTTTCTTTCCAGTTGGTGTTTTGCTCTATTGTTCATAAGTTGTAACTATTTGATGCTTCTTATCTTAGGTCCGCTTATATTTAAAGACCAGAGACCGTATCAAACATGAAAGAAACTTGTGAAAAATCATAATTTTATGACAATGTTTAATTGAAATAGTTATTTCACAAGTTTCTGCTTATTTTCTTCAATTCTAAACGAATGATTATGTTTTAAAATGTTTTAAATAAACTCTCGCGACTGGATAACGTAGTAAAGCTTAGCTTTACTAATATACGAAAATTCAAAGGTTTATAGAGAATAGGAACCTTTTTCATATTACATATTTTTACTTTTTTACGTATGATAGCATTTGTATGACCATTTTCATATTACAATAATTTTATTTATTTTTATGAATAGCACATTTCGATTCCAAATGGCTTTTAGGAGCTATTTCACATTAAATTTTTTTTAATTTTGGCCGAATGTGTAATCACTGAAATAAACTTATTCCCAAATTGCAAACCCTATGTCTGGAATTTGTAATCAAATACACGAATTCTTATAGTTAAAAAAAGCTGAACTGGGCTACGTTGGAGCCGAGTTATTTTAAAGTTTTTAAAGTTATTGTTGGAAGAATTAAGAAACAAGTATTTTGAATTATTTTAGAAGTTAGCATTCAACTAAAGGTTAATTCTCTATTAGCTCAGTCTGGTTTATTAACTCTAAACTATTGTAGAGAAAGCAGTCTAAATGGATCTTAAATCTTGTAAAGTGTGGGCACTTTGATACAAATTTCATTCCAAGGTTATTGTTAATGAAAAAGTTCAAGCTATTTTTAAAGTATGGGCCGTTAAGTATAAATTTCTGCCCCAGATTACTGCTGAGAAAATAATTCCAACGGATCTTACGGTTTCTTAAGTGTGGACACTTGAATAGAAACTTCTTCACTCAAGTAGTTACTTAATTGGTCTTTTTAGTTGAACTCCTTAATGAATGAAAATGGCAGTCATCAGACTTTTGAAGTATTTATGAGGATTTTATTTATTACTTCTGAGAAAGGATCGCTGAGGAAGGAGCACAAATGTTTACATATTTTTAGCTAAAAGCCAGTAAACAAGCAATGTCCGAATTGATGCGAAGCATTGTGTTGTATCTAAAAAGGTCCAAAGACTAGGAGACAGAATTTTATATGAATTAGATTATTAGATATCTTATGCATTGTATGGACTTTAGAACAAATTTCTTGTTGAAATGGTTATACAATTTTGCTTAACCTTCGCTTTACTTATACCCATTCGGGTGATCTTCTTGATACTTTTTGTTTAATATCTGCCAGAGTATTTATGAAATCGAGTTATGATTTCAACTCACTGAACAACTTCTAACTTTAACGATATATTTTCCAACAATGGAAAATATTAAAAGGTTTCCTTCTTAAAGGTTTATTGAACACATACTGAGGTACGGAAAAAATAATAATTTGTTATTGAAAAATTTATTCAAACTGGCGGCGAAGGAGACTGGGGTCACCCGGGTGGGTATTTGGTAGACGACGTATGTATACGAAAATCTTTGGCAAGGCGAAAGTTAACCCTGGCTATTATTTTGCAAATGATTTCAACTCAAAAACTTCTTGAACACCACTTTTATCTTGCGTCAGTATAAAAGAACCTGAACCTGAAGAGAATTTATTTGTTTATTCATTTATTTATTTATTTATTACAAATAACCTAGAATTAAGAATCAAGAATTGAGGGAAACACATTGCAATGGGTGAAAGGAACCTTTTTTAATTCTTAAAGTCAAAAAAAATTTTGTGTAATGGAGTCAGTAATTCTTAATATTAAAAAAAAGATTTAGTGTAATGGACTGCGCGCAGCGAGATTCTTCAAAGAATAAATACCAATAGCCAACCTCGATATTCCAACGGGCAGCGCGCTGGTTTTTCATGCCAGAGGCTTTAGGTTCGATTCCTAGCTCGGGCTGGTTAAACACTCGTCTACAACTATCGCTATCCCCATGAAATAAATGAGTCAAAATCCTTAATGACAATGGCAAAATCTTGAAGTGTCTCCAAATGTGTGTTGTAGCACGTGTTGAGAAAAAAACAGTGTTGCATGCACATTTCGAACGGGTGTAATTTGTGGTATCAAAACGTGTCATATATAGATTTAAGTGTGTCTCATACAGACAAAATCACCAGAACCCACCAACCTCTCAATACTCATGAAACCGGCAATAATCTCTATTAAAAACTTCATCATCATGGCTTCCCGAAATCGCAAACAGGACATAGAGCAACAACTCCGCCGATTCGTCACCTAGTTCGGTTTTTTACTACTACTTTTAACTCCTTCCAGCTTAGTCAGAGTTGAGCAGCCTCACGGTCGGCCGGTCTTCAAAAATCGCAATTCCAACTGGGCGGACGTTTTCGGCCAACTAGTGGGTTCCACTTTATAACCTTCTTTGCATTGCTAACGTCTTTTATGCAAAGAGTCTAAGCCAACCAGATCCATTTCTGCCTTCGTATTCAGATATCTTCTGACACAAAGCAGCTTTTTTTAGGAACTACTCATTGAAGATTTAAGTAAAGCCAAAAGACTCAGAATATTATTTTCAAACAATGCTTCACGAAGTATTGTTAATTCTTGGTTATTTCTGTGCTTCTTTTCTAGGTAGCACTGCCTTTTTAATGTAACAAAATATACACAAAAACAAATTAACAAATAATACACACACTGGGGGGTGTTTTGGGGTTCAAACTTCTTAAAACGCTATTTGCTAAAAAAAATTGTGACTGGCATATATGACTTCAAATTGGATCAACAAATGTGAACAGAACCCCCGACAAAATGAAATCCTGTATAATTTAGAAATTAATTAAATAATTGAACTAAATAATTTAAAGACCTTAATACTTCACACCGATCGACGTTTATTTTGTCTAACTGATTAAAAAAAAAAACTATTAATCAGAACCTTTGTATCCCAAGCGAAAGCAGAAGTCCTTAATCAAAGCTCAATCTAATTTTTTTTATTATAATTTTCTGCCTCTTAGTATCGTTGGTCGTTAATCTGGTCTAGTGCGGCTAATGTATTCATAGCAGTACACACATATACCGTTTTAGTTAATGGGCCAGATCGCATTACAACAATGTACCGACATCAGGCGCCAGCCAGCCAGTCAGCCACCAAAAGTGGCAGCTGTGCGGTCGCGCAATCGCGGCACAGTTGAAAAGTTCAACTGTATCTGTCGGTGATTCTATTAGTGCTAATGTTTATTGTTGTTGTTGGTGTTTTTGCTGGTGGTAGCATTGTTGTTTTGTGGCAATTCATATGCAAACTGACCTGACCCATCTGACTTGCCCGGCCCAGGCGTTGGTGCCGCCATCAACGCCTAAACGCCGACACCGTTTTGTGTCATGAAATCTAACCTCATTTTTAACACACAATAATAATAATGAAAACAACAACAACTGCCGCTACAGCTGCGCCATTGATAATGGCAATCGCATAGCGCCATTGTCAAAGCCATATTCCAAATAAATTAAAAAACATTAGAAAAAAATTTACAATGGCAAAGTAACAACACTTACGAATAACACTAACACCAAAAGCAACAACACCAACAATAGCAACAATAAATGATTTCACGTCATGCGCATGCCCAATAATAAATGCAAACAACAATAACAACAACAACAACAACAACAACAACAGCAATGACAGCGAAAACGGCAATAATGGCCAACAGTGCCAACAACAACAGCACCGATATAGATACAACAATTTTCAACAACAACTAAAACAACAACAATAACGACAACAATAGAATTTATTCCATTTCATGCCATTCGCGGACTCCACGTTCCACTCCGCGCGGGGCCATTCAATTCAAATTGAAAATGAAGAAGAAGCAGCAGCGACAGCGACAGCAGCAGCAAAAAAGCAACGCTAAAAAATTTCAACGTCAAAAACGTCAAAACGTCAGATTCCACTTCGCACTCCAACTCCAGCGCACCGAAACTCACACATCGCTCCATATCACACACCGCTGTGGTCTGTGGCACCAAAGAAAGCCATCACCAACCGCCACAATAACACAACACCAACACCAGCACCAAATGAGAAAATTAACAACAGCAACAACAACTAATCCCACAGAACAACAAATGCCGACAATAATGCTGAGCTCATAAAAATTTTATAAATTTATATAGCAAAAAAAGACTCAAACATATCGACAAAGACAGAGAAAAAGAGATGAGAGAAAGCAGCAGACAGCAAAGAAAGCCAACAAGAAATGCGACAAATGAAAGAAAGAGAGAAACAGCTGAATCTGTGCCAACAGCCAAAGTAATGACTAAACTACATACAACAACAAAAGCGTTAGCAACAAATACAACAACAACAATATATATTATTAACACTACTTTACCAACAACAACAACAACAACAACAACCGGCGCACCGCCAAACTCCAACGTCATTGCAGATACTCGCAACCAACGAACTCACACACTCGCGCCTCGGTGCGGAACACAACAACAGCATCAGCGCCGGCACGAATTTCGTATCTAAATACGCCACAACAACAACAACAACAACAACAACCGCAACAAGAATACTCATAAAACTAACATCAACAACAACAACATTGGCAATAACACGAATACCCAACGCATTGCTGCTCGTATAGCGGCCAATGATGTTCGTGCCGCGCATACGCGAAGCCCCCCAAAACACTCCAGCAACAACACGAGCAACATCGGCAAATGGCAACCGGCGCGTCTCGCCTACAGCTTCTTCGACGCCAACGTTGTGTCTGGCCATCAACTCCGACTTCGGCTAAGCGAAATCAACAACAACTAAGCTAAGCCAATTGTTGTGTTCGGTTGTTTGGACGTTTCGTAAATGCGTTCGGTGTTGCAAATTGGTAGTTCGTTCGGTTCGGTTCGATTGTTCGTTCGCTCGTTCGTTTGCCGAACGCGGAAGTATGTCAGCAGGTCTTTTGAGTAACGGTACTTCGGTTATAGGTACATTGTTATTGTTGCTGTTGTTGGTAGTGGTAGTGGCAGTTCGATTGTTGTTGTTGTTGTTGCCATCGTAATGCTGATGTTGCTGCTGGCTTGTTGATCACGCCGATACGGCGCTAATGATGATCGTCGTCGCCGCCGTTGTTGTTGTCGCCATACAACCGAGAGCCGGCACTCGTACAATATTTAGTGCTCTCTGTTTGCTCTGCTCTCTCGATCGAACACTCTTGCGCAAAGTTGTTAGTCGGCCGGCAACATGTTGCCAACTCTCAGCCTACCTCTCTCTTGCGCTCCACAGTTTACCGTTAGCCGCATGTTGCATTGACTGCTTTATTTTTTTACATGTTGGCCAAGTTGCCTGTCGTTTGACGTATGACGTCGGCTTCGCTTGTGTGTTGGTGTGCTGGTGCTGGCCCCACCAATTGACTGCTTGTAGCCGTTGTCCGCCAACTTGTTGAAAGCGAAATTTATTATGAAGATGACTTTGTGCCGGCGCTGTGGCTCTCTTTTGCGCTCCCTTTGTGCGTTTCACTATCTGCTGAGAACTTGTCGATTCTTCAGCTGAGTCTTCTGCTTGCGCTTTGCTTCGGTTTTGTGAACTTTCTTCGTGTTTTTGGCCCTTTCGACTACCGAGAGACACGCATTCGTGGGTCCACTTGTCGATGAAGCTTTTTTGCCTTGAATCGCGGTTGTTGCTACACGAATTTTAAAAGACGTCTACCTGACTGGCGTCTGACACTGACAACGGTATTCTCTGCTCCGAAGTTAGTGCAACTACATCAACAATAATAACAACAACGTGTTGTTGCGTTACAATCGATTAGTATTTGTAGGGCCGCTGCTGCTCGAACGCTCAAAGGCAAATTCCTACTCAATCGCTGATCTGCGCCGACTTATCTTACATTTATCTGCTCTCCACATCGACAACTTACAACATTTTTCGACCACGTAAATTAAACCAAAAATCTGTTGAGCGCGAGAACTATAAAATTTCTGCTACACCTGTAGTTCCGTTCGAAATTTAACTTTCGTTGCTTTACCGTTAAACGTACACGCAATACTAGTATTTGTTGTTGCCGCTCTAGTATTATGGGCCAGATCGGTGCTAGCGAGCGAGCTTTTTAACCAATCAACCGGTTAGCTACAATGAGCGTAGAAATATTTCTACCCAATTTCTATGCTAATTTTAGATATTATTAATGTCTTGACCCAAATACCGTTTCAGTTTCTTAACGTCGACATCCAGCCAAGTGTTGGCTGTGGTTGTTATTGCCATTGGCTTATTGCTGTTGCTTGCGATATGCTTCGTGCTGTTGCTGCTTAGCAAATGTGCGAGAGAGTCTCAAAGTTGCATTGGTCTCTGCAAAACTTGTTTACTGCATCGGTCAAGACTAATTCGGAATTGAATTTGCTGCTGTTTTTGTTTGTCGCTTTCATAGATAGAAACAGCATTGATAAGAACACAGAAAAATTTGCGAATGTATGTGAGAGGAAATGTCGACTTGGTTCCGTACAGTGTTGAAATTTTGTTGAAATACAAGATTCTGTACAATTTGGAGACTTTTTAAGGGACGCTGAAAATCTGTAGGAAGATACTGGCGTCTCCGGAAACACACTACCAACATGGAACATAGCCAAAACTGGCCACTTGATAGGATCCCTTTTCGTTCTCTAAACGAAATTAGCGATACAAAGATCTGCCGTAATCATGGACCTGCTTCCTGATGACTACATTGTCAGCTCAAAATTATGGTTGAGAGTATATCCTCAACTCTGTACTTAAGTGTGCATAATTCATACTCTTGTATGGATGTTTGTCCCAGAAAGCACCTCGGAGAATGACTATCAAAGCGAAAACATTGTGCTGCTTCCAAAAGAATAGATCGATGTAAGAGAGATTGAAAACACAGCCTTAATCCTTCACGATTATAAGTTTGAAAAAAGTCTTATCTAATTAATCTAAGATCGCTATAGGCCTCATTCTTTGCAAATTGCTTACAATCTTCTCAAGTAAAATCAAAAGTTTATGTAAAAGTGGCAAAAGCCTTACGGAATGTTTCACTTCAAAAAGATGGGAAGAGAACTGTGGTAGCATTTCTTAGAGTCTGTCTAGTAAGTACATAATTTTATATGACTGTTGTCGATTTCAGATTAGGCCAAATCTTCACTTGTACTGATCAAAGTAACTAACCGCTGTTCGAAAAGATGGAAATAGAACTCTTTTGGGTTTTTTTTAGTGTCCGACCGAAACATCTGTTTTGGGCCGAAACCGAAACCGAAACCGAATATTCGATCGGACACTGGTTTTTTTTATAGTCTGTCTGATAAGCAACAACATGTCGCGACATACAATGTTTGCTGATTTGGATCGTGTAAAATGAATAAAAATGGTTCAAAAGTTTTATAAGCCTTATGAATTGTCAAAATTAGGCAAAACCTTAACCCCAACTGATCTCTCTTCCTAGAGCCTATCTGATAAGTAAAGTACATACATACATATAAGAAGCTGTAGAGTTGGAAAAGAGACAAAGACTATTCTGCACACCTCCATCTCTCACTGGCAGGTCTTAGGTCCACCTATGTTAACACTTTCATCTACTTAAGATAAATAGAAGAGTGTAAACCTGAATTTAATATCTTAAAAATGCGTCAATGCAATGGATCTCATAATCTCTTTAACACTACTTACGACATCAATCAATTTACGATAACATCTCGATTACATTTTTCGTATTTTAAACTAAGTAATCGACCGTTAAATTGATTAGTCGATTGTTACGATAATAATTTGTTGTAGTTAATTTGTTGTCAACTTATCGATAACAGCCTCGATTATAGTTCTAATAATTGATAACTGATTTCGATATTCAAACAACAATCGGTTACACATCCAAGTAAAAATATCCCAGAAGAGCATCGAACAAACTCGTTAGAAACGAGTAAACTTAAGTAAACAAGTTAACAAGCACTACTACTAACTACTAATTTAATATTTTAATTTTGGCAAAAAAAAATTTTAATAATGGCAAAAACTGTGCTTTTGATTAATTTTAAGAAGTGAAACTTGTTTAGAAAAGTAAAATTTGTTTAGCAAAAACCTAGTAAAACCACCTATAGCCACCTAATTCATTCCGACCCAATCCAAATTTACTTTATATAAAAAAATTTACATCCTTTAAAAAACAAAACACCGAACACAACCGAAATTATTTTATTTTCTCTAATTTTTTCTCAATTATTTTCTCCAAATCACAGATTTACTTACACTATCGTCTTATTTATTATATATATATTACAAATATTACCGTTTCATTATTTGATAACCCAAATTTCCTAAAAATGTTAATTCAGCATTTACCACTTTTCATTCTTTCAGATAGAGCAGCACTCATTGAGTCAAATATAAAACTTTCACATTAGAAACACAAAAAAAGAATCGCACTTTGTCTGAGTCTCAACGCAGGATCATTCGTCCAAGACTCCAACGCATGTCCGTAACAACCAAACGCTATGCTTTAAACGCCGCCATCCAGCAATCCAGCAGTGAAATTACCACCTCAACACACCAACAAACACACAAACATTTCGAAAGCGCACCGTGGACCGAGAGGACTTGCTTCGTATGCGTCACAGCCTACCATGAAGTTTTGCAGCATGAACGGACCAAGCGAATCCGAAGTCGAAAGTCTACTAATGAGTCCATGCTGGGGTCCCACGCAGAACGGCAGCCAGGATCAGTACCTGCTCGACGGACACAAGCTGCTGCTCGATCACGATCTCGACTCGCTGCCCAGCGACTCCGAGCAGAAGAACTCGCTGGACGTGCTCGACAATCTGCTGCTGAACACGTCCTCGCTGAATGCGCTGTCCGATCTGAAACCGCTACCACCGTTCACCGGCTACACGGGCCACCTGTCGATAAACGGCATCTCAGGGCATCACTACCACGCGATCGCGCAGAGGCTACCCGATGAGAGCAACAACAACTACATACAGAGCGCCTACCAGACGAACCATGGCGCGGCGACCGGGCCCGGCGCCACCACAATACAACTGGCGGCGGCAACGTCCGGCACGTCGCCGCTGCCCGCCATGTCCAGCGGCGGCGGTGGCGGTGGTGGTGGCGGTGGAGGGAGTGGCAGCAATCACGGTTCAACGGCGGATCACAACATTGTCTCCTCGTCCACTTGCCTGCCCGAGAGCGTGCTGAGCTCCGATGCCGACGCCTGCCTGAGCGACGTCAAACTCTTTGCCGATAGTCAATTAGAAAGTAAGCTTTACTCGGTGGCCGACAGCTGCGTGCTGTCCGGAGCGGGAGGTGGCGGCGCCGGCGGTGGTGGCGGCGGTGGCGGTGGGGGCGGCGGTGTGCCCGGCGACCATGGCGTGCGCATCTACACCGACGCCAAGGACCTGTCCGAGTACGTGGACATGAACTCGATCGACGACATTGCGGCCATCATTGGGTCGGCGATAGCGGACACCACAGTGCCGAACCAGCTGGACAAGGACGACGGCAACGACACGCGCGACTCGTGGATGGACCTCGACGCGTGGATCGACGGCAACTGCATACAGCAAGACGGCAAGCTGGTGGTGTCGCAGCAGGACACGCTCAGCGACTTCATCTTGCCGCACTCGCCCGTGCACCCGAGCAGCTCGACGCTGCAGAGTCTGCTGACGCACGGCTACATGCCGCTGCTGCAGAATCGCCTGCAGAACGGCCCGCCCACACAGCCACCCACCACGACGTCGGCGATGAAGAGCGAGGCGCCCAGTTCTACCTCATACTGCAACGAGCTGCCGACGGCGACGTCCACGTCCAGTCCGCCCGGCTCCGTTGTCTCCACCACGGACAACCTGATGATCAACCCGCGCTATCTCACCAACCAGCAACAGTACCAGGTCACCATGTCGTCCATGAAGGCGGACGGCCTCTGCAGCCCCGACATGCTCGGCAACTACCCGCACACCACCACCGTCACACCCACCGGCACGCCCAAGACGAAGCGCTCCCGCTCGCAGAAGAAGTCCAGCCAGCAGCAGCAGCAGCAACAGCAGCAGCAGCAGACGCAAGCGGGCCCGCAGTCGAGCAGCGGCATGGGCCCGCAGCAGCTAAACGCCATCTCACCGTCCTCGGTCAGCTTCAGCGCCAGCGACCTGTCCGGGCTGCTCGGCAAGGAGAAGCCGGTGCACCGCTGCAGCATCTGCAACCGCGGCTTCCTCAACAAGAGCAACATCAAGGTACACTTGCGAACGCACACGGGTGAGAAGCCGTTCCGGTGCGACGTCTGCGCCAAGGCGTTCCGACAGAAGGCGCACTTGCTCAAACATCAACAGATACATAAGAGAATTGGGCGTGACTGACACGGTGACGCGGATCACGACGACGACGACGCCGACCAGCCACACGTTGCTGATCACGCTGTAGCGTTCAAGCACAAAAATACCAAAACACCGCAACTGCGAGTGCGAGTGCGCTGAGCGCTGAGCACTGCCACGCCCAGCGCCGCTCAACACTCGCAGCGGCAGTGACGAATTAAATCGGTGACGGGCGCAAAACGCAGTGGTTGCAGAGGCCGGGGTGCAGGCACCGCCACGCTCCCCTCGCCCCAACACCACTCCGCGTTTTACGCTTTTCACTGAGTGTGTGTGTGTGCGGAATTGCTGACCGCGTTGGCCGGATGTGCGGTGCTGGAAAAGGCTCAGCGCAGGTCCAACTGCGGCAGGGCTGCCACCCACTCTCCGACCGCAACGCATCAAAACTCAAATCGCAATTCAACACATACACACACACCTTTGTTATTCGTTGTTGTTGGTTGCTTTTGATCTCTTTAGTTATGCTTTCTTTTGTAGTTAGTTAAGTGTGTCCATGGGTTGTCAGAGGTGGCCGGAGGGGAATGAGAATAGATGGTGCCAGCTTAGACACACACTCGGTTGCAGAGTCAGTACGGTTCCGGCAAAATGTTGACATAATTTTTAGGTGGTTATCAAAGTTGGAGGTTCGAATCTATGCACAAAATTGTACATTCTGCAATGTCTATGAGTAAGCCAGAAAGTGATAGCTTGTAGTGGATATTTTGTTATGAAATATGAAATAAAACATAATTTGAATAACGCATACATTTGCTTCATTTTCGTATGTATACAAAAATCTTACAAGCGGCAAAATCATAATGGCAAATATAGCTTCAAAGTTGATATACTTTTACATGCAAATTACCAAAAAGGTAGCAAACAATTCGTTCAATAAGCATTTCGACTCGCTTCTGACTCAATCACGTAACCAAAGTTTGTTTTGTTTTATATTTTTCATGCTTGAAAAAACTTCCAAACCTTTAGAAATTCTTATTTAATCTTTTCGAAACTTTTTCGCATAACTTTAAAATATTTACAGAATATTAATTCTTTTTTCTTTCTTTTTTCTATTGAAAATATTACACTATAAAACTTATTGAAATTGCCTTGAAAATTTGATCGTCTGCCTCCTTAAGACATTTCAACACTTTCTGTACCACTGCGCGGCTTTGCAGGCACGCCGACTCCGTACCCTGGGAGTCAAGATTCCTAGCGGACCTGGCTTGTGCAGCAAAAGTTTAAATTTGAGATCTTCTCTTCTTCATTTGGAGGTCGAACTGGTTTGCCCCCGGTTTGAGACTGATTTAGTTTGCTCCCGAACTATTTAAGAAGGGATTCACAATGACCCACTAAGGTCTCCGAGTGGAAGTGCGATCACTGTGCCGCACACAACCTTTCCCTACCTAACCTTTCCAACCTAACCTCCTTAAAACATTTTTTGTTACCTGGTTGAGTCCGAAAGTAGACACATCATCTCTGCTCATGGTTCAATTCAAAGCGCCGAAAGATTTAAAAAGTCTGTCTTGGAACAATCTACTGAAAACCTTAGGATATTTTTGGCCTAATCCGATATTTATTACAAACTCAGACCAGGGGCGTAGCCAAGGGAGGGGTTTAGGGTGTCAGAACCCCCCCCCATAGCCTATAATTTGTCAACATTTTCAATCACTATGCATCGTATGGACGTTCCCACATTAGCAAAAAGGTCTTTTATCTTTAAATATTTAGAAGAATATTTACAAAACCCTTTTTTTACCGAAACTAATTTGTTTTTTTAATAGTCACGTTTAGGCTTAATACAGCGATTGGCATGTTCTAAAAACATGTCTAAAGAGTAGTTTAGTTCGTCGACCGGAATGTCCTTCAGGATGTCGGTACAAGCCTTTTGGATGGTTTCTACGTTCTCAAAACGCTTTTTTCATCGGCAAATGCATTCTTTGAAAAGGTGAAATTCGCACGGTGCCACATCATGTGAAAACGAGGAGTGGTTGATGGTTAAAATTCGACTTTTAGTAAACAAAAAAACAGTCAAAACAAGTGTCAGTAGATGGGATGGCATCCTTCGATAGTCAAATGTTCAGTTAAAATGCGATAAATTTATTCTATGCTTAACCTTCGCCTTACTAAAGATGATCCCAGGCACTTCCGCCGCTATTTTGAGTAAAACTCACAATAAATATATAAATATTTATTAATTTATAAATTTTTTTCATACTTCAGTATTTAGTATCTTCCTCTGGCGATAGTTCGTATTTCGAAAAAAGGCCTAACTTTAATGCTTCATTTTGAGACTATGGAAAATATTAGAAGATTTCTTTCCAGAGGGTCTATTGAACACATAATGAGGTTTGCAAAAAAATTTATCGTGAGTTTTAATCAAAATGGTAGCGAAAGCGCCTGGGATCACCCAGGTACATTTGTATAAAAAATGACAAAATTCAAGTTTAAACATGATCAAAATTTCCAAAAAAATATTTTTTCATGTTATTGAAAATTACCTTCAAATTTGTGCAGATATTAAACATGAATATTAAAAAGATCACCCGGGTGGGTATAAGTAAAGCGAAGGTTAAATCCAATTTCAAGAATTTCAATGAAGATTTTGGCTTATCTTTTATGAATTACCGCCCAGTTTTGATCTACGACGATCGCGGATTCAGTTGGCTAACACGTTGGTCATCACTTACATACTTACATAGTATGTTCTGACAATCGTTTTTAAATCGCTTTTACCACTTATGAACTCCACCACGGTATAAACAAAAATCACCTTAAACTTGGTTCATCAATTTAAATGCTTCGGTTAAAGTTTAAACATTTTTAAAACTATAGTTAATATTGGATCTTTGTTCGATGCACATTTTTGTACGATGACACAAACATACTTCCACTTCAGATGCAATAACTTCGCTTTCAGTCCACCAAATTTCATGAAATTTTTACTAAAAATCAGGGAAAAAATTTAATTTTTAATGCATTAACTCACATAAGCCACAACAAAATGCCCTATTTGGAAAGTGCACTTTACTTTAAAAAACATGTAATACTAAACTGGGAAAACAATTTTTTTAAAACCCCCCCCATGCCCCAGTTCTGGCTACGCCCCTGACTCAGACATTTGGTGTTTGATTAGTAAAACTGATTAACTGATTTTTGGCATAACCCAGTATTCATTAAAAACTCAGATATTTGGTTAATTTAATGGTTGTTCAGCCAGTATGGATACCTCTTCTTAAGTTCTTATGTTGAGGCCAAAAGAGCTGAGTGAACGTTTGATACTGCACTTGGATCACTAACTCACTGACAGGTTAGCGAGCGCTTATAGTTTATTCTTGTCAACGAAAGCGATGGTAAAAATTTGGGAAAGACAATCAATAGAAGACGCTGATACTCAGCCCCAGAGGGCGACAGACTGTGTTAGCTAGAAACAACTCAGTTAATCTCAATCATAGAGACCAGTAGGTGGTTGCGTTTCTTGTAGCTCACAAAGTGCATTTTAAATAAAATATTTTATAACAAACGAGATAGCAGCATGAGGAACTCGAACCGAAAAGTCACTTGGTCCAAGGAACAACACCAAGTTGTGTCCTTCTTTCGAATTGTAAACGAATACTTGGCTTAACTTCGTAAGAAACTTCGCAGAAAAACGTTTCTATTTAAAGATTGCTGTGTTTTTGTTATAGCCATGGAAATTACATAAATCCGAATACGTCAAAAGCTTTTCTAAACATGACTGTATGATAACACCAGGAATCAGTAGAAACAAATAGAGAGCTGACAGAGTTATAGAAATTCAAAAATCCAAAAATGCATCTTTTAAGTTTGTATGATATTTTGGTTATAAAACAATGTGACTCGATTAAACGATTAAATCATTTGCTGATTGAGAAAACATCTTTCGAGTTACTCACATAGAGAGTTAACAGACAACAGATTTATAAAATCGGGTGTTAACTGATTTATAGGCCCACATCGAGCCCCAAACCTATTCTGGCTGAGAGTTGGGGGAAGAGCTTCTTCTGAGAAGTTGGCTTGGGTCTCGCTCACCGAGCTGTGACTATAGTGTGTGGAGTAAAAGTAACAAACAGCAAGAAAAAGAACCAAAACTTTACAACTTGGAGTGAAAGTGAAGCTTAGCAGTTTGCAATTCGGTTATCGAATCCAACTGGTAGTTGTAGATTCCGCAACAGTGGTCAGCGTCAAAAAGCAACAACTCAAAGGGAGCACAAGCAACGTAAGAACAGCGGAGCGTCCAATTGTCTTTTTGCAACTGTTGTTCCGTCTTGATGCAATTGCGCACTTTGTATCTGAAATCCTTTTGCCGTCGTAAACGTACTTTGGTGTGTGTAGATAAGCAGAGACAATATGTAAAAAATAAACAATTAATTAGAAAATAATTTTAGTTTATTGCAAAAATATTTAACAACAAAAAAGCACATGAAAACTCATTGAAGCCAGAAAATGATAAATAAAAATTGTACCTCATTGTGGAAAAGATGTCATTCAAGTAGAACAGAAAATTAAAAATACATAGTAAAAAAAAACATTAGAATGCTTTGTAAAAAATATAAAAAATTATAAAAAATAAATGTATTAATATAAAATAAATGTACAAAATACAAACTTAATGTAAAATGTAGAATTGTGGAAAATTGAAAACGTTTTTAAAATGTCATCCACTTAAACGGTCAATCATCAGTGCCGCTGTGCAGGTAACGATTTTTTGTTGCCGGTGTTTAAACTTGAAATAATTCAATGGTTTTTGTGAAAATAAGTAGTTGCCAGAATTGTAAATTAATTTTGAAAATAAATAAATTTGAGCATACAAATAGTTGCCTGTGCAGCGTTACTTATGCGCCACTGTAGCAATAGTTCGCTGAGCATTATTTTTTTCAAATAGTTTTTTAGTGAAAATTTGTTACATTTTGTTCGCTGTTTTGTTGCTTAATACAGTTAATTTAAAACAAATTTACTAATTAATTAATTAAGTTTAAGTTTATTTCTAATTAAACCATTAGAAAAGCGAGCGTCCTTAATTGCAATTGTTTTTACATATTTATTTGCAGTCTAATATTATATTTTTGTTTTATAAAATAACAACAACAACAACTGGCTAAAGCAGGCGCACAGTTCATAGCAATTTGGCAAACTCTTAATAATTATTTCATTAATATTTAACATATGTTTAAATAAATTTAACGCTTGTTTTGCTGTTTTAATTAGTTGTAAGTAATTTAATTAATTTAATTGTAATTGCAATCATGAGTAAATTGAATATCTATCTAAGAGCGCATCCTATTTAAATCATATTTTCAGCTTCATTATATTTTAATTGAATTGTAAATGCGACAATGACGCAATTAATTAATTTATTTAATTAATTAATTGATTGATTATTATTTATTAAGAAAATGCTATTTATTTGAATTGAATATCATTAATTTTGTGCAATTATTTATTTAAATGTGTGTGCCCTCCCCCCATTCCATGACCCCAAAGCGCCCCTCAAACAAAATTATAAATATTTGCGTTTAGTTGCAGTTAGCACCAAGTACCCGAATCGATGTAAATAAATATTTTTAACTTTTAATTAAACTTGAATTCAATCGAATTACAAATTGTTCAAAAATACAAATACAAATATTTGCTGAAAAAAGTTGCTTCGCTTTGTTGCTTTTGGTTTGTAAATTTTTAGTACCAACAAAATTGCACCAAGTGGTAAGTAAAGTCATTTTATAAACGTTCTAAATAGTAGGTAAATATTGATTTTACCTTAACATGTCATAAGCCAAATAACTCAAATATGTGCACACTGTCACTGTCTTCTCGTTTTGGCCTTCCCGCTGCTCACTAAACCGAGTACACATTACTTTGTGTCCGTTTATACATACTTATTTTCTTTTCATTTTTAGCTTTTGACTTCTTCTTCTGCTTCATATTTTTTTCATTATTTTCTCAATTCATTAAATGCAACAACAACAGCAACAACATACCTAACAAAGACCTATAAAACTAGAGAAATTACAACAACAATTTATGTTTTTGTTTTTGTTGTTGTGCTAATGTTGGTTTTGCTGCTAAAGAAAAGCAAGCGAAACGGCAAACAGACAAGAATTATTATTGACCACGAATGCCGTGGTACAACAATAACAACAAAAACGCAGGCAACTCTACCACCACAATAGCGCCAGCACAAAATGCCACAAATGCCAACATACCTAACACACACACACATAACTATGTGTTTGTGTACAATAATGAATCCGCAACTGTGTGAGTGAAATGTGTGCCAGTGACCCAGTTTCTGTGGTCGTTTATAATTCCAAGCCAACACCAGCAGTAGCTCAGCCAACAACAGCTCTCATGCTGCAGCTACAGCAACAACAAGCACCGCAGTGCTGCCAGTGGTGGCGCACAATGGAAAAATGTGGCTGCAACTGCGGCAGCACAATGGCAAAAAAAAATGCTGTTGGTAAGATTTGCCTCATGCTGAATACCCACAGAAACTTCTAGCAAAAAACCGTCAACAACAACAACGCTAAAAATAAGTATGGAAGTTAGACCAAAGAAAAAAAATAAGCAGCAACATCATCGCACAGCCGCACTCCACTTACTTGGCTCCATTCCCCACACGTTCCATTAGATGCGCTGCAAGTCGCCTTGGCAGTGTTCATAAGCACGAACGCTTTCTTTTCACACACACACACATACACAAATACACAAACCACACACCTATACAGATACACATACATGTGACTATAGGTTGGCATGTGGAAAAAAACACAAAAGACAGCCGCTGTTAGTTTTTTGCCACAATTCTTCGTCTTTGGATTTTTGAACAACAATGTGCAGCGAAATAATTCAACTACAATTAAATAAAATTACTAATGAAAAATTCGGATTTTCAAACAATTTTCTTCGCACAAATTGGTACAAAGAATTGCTACGAGAAGTTATTTTGAGTTAGAGACTGTTTGAGGTCTTCTTAAGCCTAATTTCGTCATAAGATAACCAGCTTTCCGAATGACCAGACCGGGAGATTCAAAATTTAAAACCAATTATTAAATTGTTAATCGTTTTTTTATTACCTTTTCATAAATAAAACAAATCTTTCACTGAACAAATAAAAATCGTTAATTCACTTTGAAGCCATAAACACCAATTCAAAAACTTTATTTAGTTATTGTAAGTAAAACTTAAGTAACTTAACACATATATACAAAAGATACACAAACTTCTTTTACTTTAGTTCAGCGCCTGAACGAATGTTTCTTTAAGATATTTTTAGGAGACTCTTTTTGGTTCAATCAAAATGTTTAACGACATTAAGTTGTCTGAACTTTCTAAATCTGTTTTAAAAATTCTAAAAAAAGGGCATTGAAAAGGTTATGTTGAACAAATTTTCCCAATGAAAACAATGTTCTTTCAATATTTTAAAATCAAAATGGTAAAGAAAAAAATCTCACTAGCGACCCTAGTCTTGATAACGTTTAAATAGTTTTTAAAGCTCACAATGGCGGCATCAAATATGGTGTCTCAAGGCCAAATATGTATGCTTTTTTCTATTTATATAATATTTATAAAATATTTATATATATTATATAACATTGAGAAAAGCAAGATGAAGACGAGTAAAAGTTTTTATACATTGTCAGATTTTTAATTGCAAATTATTAGAAAAAGACCAACAAAATTGTTGCTGAATTTAAAAGCACTTCTTTTTTTATAAACTAAGTTTAGGCAACTTTACGTTGGATTTTGACAAAATTTGTTTACGTTCAATTTTGTGCCGAAAAAACATCACTGGGAAGGGAATGAGGAACTTGTCAAAAGATGAAGGATATGACTGGGTAATGCTTAAGAAATGGGAAATAATTAGAAAGAAGGAAAAATTTTAAACTTAAGATAGTTCGGGACCAGGGAATCGAAATCACGATCTCTGGGATGGGATCTCAGTGCACTTGACGCTGGGCTACCGAGGCGTTTCTTTAAAAGTAAATGTTTTTTCATTATTCATTCACATTTTATTCATTTCTTCCGATTTCATTTATTGATTCATATTTCATTTATTAATTCACATTTCATTCATTCATATTAACGACGATAAAATTTTGTTGTAAATATTACGAATTTTTTAATACACAATTTAGAGTATGCCCCTCTTTAAGAATAAACCAATTAGTTCAAAAATGTAAGTATTAAAAAATTGTATTCGACAGAAACAAAAACTTTTTATGAAAATGTATAACAATTTGTTTCGAAGCCAAAAAAAAAAGGTTTGACCCACCCAGAGCTTGGAGAATCATCTAAAGTTCCCTGAATCTCCACGTGAAATATCTGATCTGGCAACTCTACTTCGCAACTACATGTATCTGAGTGCCCGGTCTATCTATCTGAAGGCCTTCGAAAAATCTATCAAATTTCAGAAGCATTTTTCGGTCTTTTCGGTTTGTTCTTGGTTGAGTCGAGACTTAAACCATCCCCAGTGTCAATGCAATAAAACGCTTAAGAGATATGTTTTCTCGCTCTAACGGAAGGACTGCATGCGCAAAAGAATGGGCATCACCCAGTCGGATGAATACAGAAAATGCATAGGAAAATTGTGTTAGGGAAACTTTAAAGCACATTCTTTGCTTCTGTCCGGCTTTTTCAAGACTCCGCTTTACTTACCTAGGGGCAGGTTCTTCTCTGGGCTAGAGGAGGTCGCAGTACATTATCCCCATCAATAAAAATATTAATATAGGAGATCCCCAAGTGTGACATTACGTCGCTGCTGAACTACGCTAGGAACACCCACATTCTCACCGATCGCACCACTAGGGAACTCTAACTTGAACCACTAGAAATTCAACAGGATCCATGCGTAGCCGACCTGGCCAGTCAATTTACCTAACCTAACCTATATCTATATCTTAAAAACTTGTTTCAAATTTAAACATTCAAAGTACTCAAATATAAACACAAATAGAGCTACTCGTTTTCTCATATGTTTCTCCAAATTTCTCTTTTTATTCAAAAAAATGTGTATTGAGAAAAATACCAATTTCATAACTAAGTCAAACTAAAACTACCAAACCAAAAAATGTTTCATTCAAAATGTGTACTTTTTTTCTTCACAAAAATCATTCTTTCTCAGTTCCACTCATAATTTTTCTTCTGTTTCAAATGAGTTTCTTCATACACAGTGCGACAATTATGTATTAAGACTCGGACCATATCGAGCCATGGTCGCCAAAATATCGTAAGCGCCATTTTTTCGAAATTTTTTTTTTGATTGAAAATAAAAGTTTAACATCAGACGGATCTGTCTGCAAAATTACAAATCTCAGTAATGAATAACTCCCGAGAAAACGAGTCGTCAATTTTATCGTTTGAATTGTTTACTTGTTTGCATGGTTGCAAAATTATCGTAAGCGCCACTATAAAAACAAGCAACTTCCAACTGCAACCTTGTCAAGACGAACAGCTCCGCAAGTGATATGGAAATAATTAACTGTAATTTTTTATTTCTCCTTACACATTCTGTTTTGTGCGTGATTACAAAAGTTTTGTTAATTTTGGTAGAGAAAACATCCACGTAAATCATGGAATCTTTGGCTGCAAAGGTATTATGTTTTTAACCCTTTTGGGACAGCTTTTAACCCGGTTATGCAACAAGTACAAAATTTCGCTATTAAACTATTTTAGACCTAAATAAGGTATTTTAAAAATTTGAAAAGCTTATGTCCTTCCTACAAAGTCCTGTGAGAAGTGCTTATAAGCAACAATTGTCCATAGTGGTAAATAACACAGGACAATAAATTTCGCCATTTCTGGTTTTGACATAAGTTCTAGGCTAATAAGGGGTCGCTAAATTCGAATCCGCACAACGTTTTTGAAAATTAGTTTGCGTTTTGGCAAAAAGTGGGCGCGTCATTTTTTTGAATTATCCTTGACTTCTCGACATTTCAGACCGTAAACCTATTAACATGATTTTTTTTTGTTGGAATTACAACATCTCATGGCTTCTTTTCTGATACTACTCATTTTTATGTGTTCTAAAAATCCGTGGTAATAGGGCTTCAAGGTCAGAAAATTTGGAATTTCAAGGTGTTTCTTTTGATGACGAAAATAATACAGATTTTTCGTTAATCAAGTAACGAGATATATATACTAGAGCTGTGAAACTATCGATAGTCGGCACCATCGATAGTTTCGATAGGATAGTTTAAACTATCGATACATCGACGATAGTATCGAAGTTCATACGGATCCATTAAAATGTATATTGGCCAGTACCCATACCTCTCTTTTAATACGAATTATTCAGAAAATCAAAAACGATACATTTTATTCATATATTTAATACATTTGTAATCATAACAAAATATTAATAACATACATTTTAATTGTAAAATGTATGTTATCATACATTCATATATGTTATGTATTTAAAATACAAAAATAACGAAAATTTTTTTTAAGAATAAACTTTGAGATCACTTATATTTTAGAATCATTTCCACATGTTTTGGTTGCAGTGCACATCTCCTATTGCCATGTACACAAAAATTTGTGCAAAAAGTTTAATGAGCATGTTTCACTTTATTTGATAACTGTTACTTACCATTGAACATTTCCAAGTATTTCCCCGTTGATACAGGCCTAAAAATATCAACAAATAACGTTTAATTACGAAAAAACAAAAATTTATTTTACTTACTCGACTTTACAATTTCGTCAGCAAATTAGTGATGAGCAAGCGGCACACAAATAGATAGTCGATAGTCTCACTATCTATCGATAGTAAAAAAAAATTAAACTATCGATACTATCGATAGTGCCATCGATAGTTTCACAGCTCTAATATATACCATATCAAAAGAAGACACATTATTCAATACAACCGAGGGAACAGTTGTGGTGCACAACAAAAACATTCGCATCGAAATAATACCAAAAATGTGCCAAATGTGTGGGATCTAAAAATTATATGTGAAAAGGGGATAATAAACGAAAGGTATCATAAAGAAAACCTGGATATGAACTGAAATCAGCAAGTTCAAGATACCTTAGCAGAGACTGACATTGAAGACTAAAGAGAAAAAAATTCAAAACAATTTTAAATACTTAGACTTTTAAATTTATTATTATTATTAACGGATCTGTTGTGTCCCCTTCGTGGACCTATAGTTCGTCCGTAAGTCCAGTATCCGAGAGAAATTTTAATATGTTACCTAAACCTCTGGAAACCCAGTTCGTACCTGGTATAATAAAGTCCCCCAGGTGTTTCTTTCGTTTGTGCATAAGTACAGGGAATTCTCCTAGTATATGCATTGCGGTTGCATTTTCCTGCAAGCAGAACCTGCAGTATTCGTTTTCGCGAATTCCTAGTTTAGTTAGTTTAATCTACAATGCCCTGTAAGGATACCTGTAATAAACCTTAGATTATTCTTTGAAAAGCTCATGCATTCCTCGAATCTTTTCCTATTATACGTCCCGATAATCGCCTTGGAATGTTCTAGTCCTGGTTGTCCCAGTATTGATTCCTATTGATTATCTCGTGTTTCCTGGAGCTCCACAGCAATGTGGATAGTACCGACCTCCGTCCCCGCCCATGTGGGCAACTCCGGGGGGTACTTTTTCATTTACTTTGTTAAATTTTTCTTTTTTTTTTTTTCTTTTCTCTGAAATGTAATTTGAAGTTGAAATGGTATTTGGCATTATTATTACTTTCGATACTTCTTTTTTGGGTTAGATTTACCCAATCTTTTCTACTGTTTTTTAGTGCTTTTACAATATTTCACAATTTCTAATAACTTTTGCGACTATATTATTATAAACAAGACAAGAAAACAAATTAAAAGGCAAGCCAACGTCAAACATTTTTTATCGTAAGCGCCACAGCTTGTGCATGCTTCAGAATTTTCGTGGTAGCGAAATTATCGTAAGCGCCATTAAATACGCTCCTGTTTTGCGAATTAAATTTTTTTTATCGGTATTCCAAAAATAACTTTAAACCAATAATTCATGCACAAAATGGAAGCATTTAAAAACATAATATAAAAGGAAAACACAAAAAACCTTCTCCTGTAAAATTACGAATTTGGCGCTTACGATATTTTGGCGACTATGGCTCGATATCTTAGCAACCAAGCGCGCCATCTATGTGCGAGCACATGCGTTTTGAAGCTTCAACGTTCCTCTACTAACTGTCAAAATTTCATGACATTTGGTTGACATTTAATATTTATTAAAATTCATTTTGCAAAACAGGTTTTCGTTTGATGTTGAAATATTGAGCAAAAATTAATGAGAGTCAGTCATTTTAGAGAAATCATTGCAGCCGCAGAAAATGATCCAAACTTCCTGAAAACAATTGTTACGGGTGATGAAACATGGTGTTTCCAATACGATCCAGAAACCAAGCGTCAAAGCGCGGAATGGAAATCAAAAAACTCACCACAAGCCAAAAAAACACGAAAAGTTCCATCAAAAATCAAAACAATGCTCATCACATTCTTCGATAGCAAAGAAATTATCCACAAAGAATTTGTTCCAACTGGTCAAACAGTTACTGCCGCATATTACCTCGAAGTTTTGAAGCGTTTGATGGCCAGAATCCGTCGTATTCGACCAGAATACCGCGATCCAAAAAGTTAATCTCTGTTGCACGATAATGCACCGAGTCACACAGCACTCATTGTTCGTCAAATTTTGGCTCGGAATCAGGTCTGTGTGTTGAATCATCCGCCGTATTCACCTTATTTGGCACCGTGCGACTTCTCTTTGTTCCCGAAATTGAAGTTGAAAGGATGCTTTTTTGATGACATTCAGACCGTACAACGGGCTTCGACGAGGGCACTGGAGGAAATTCCGAAAAATGAGCTGGAACACGCGTTTGAATCACTATTAAATCGATGTAACAAGTGTATTGAATCAGGAGGAGAATATTTCGAATAAATATACCGAAAAATTAGCAGATATTGTGTTTTAATTGTGTTTTCTAGAGGCAGTCTTAATACATAATTGTCGCACTGTGTATATATATATATATTTTTTTAATGTTGCTTTGTGTATCTTTATTCAATTTTCTTTTAGTGTGATGCTTGCTTTTTTGTTATTTGTTTTGTTTTTGTCGTTATTGTTGTTGCTGTATGCTGCAGTATTGTGGCGCACTTTGCCTCAGTTCACTTAATTATGTCATTAAAAGCGCATTAAAGCATTTACTGTTATTTTTCTTTTTTATCCAATTAAATGTAATTTCAATTTTTCCCATCCCCAACGTTCCTCGCCATTTGCCGTTTCTACTTCGCTTCTTTTTTTTTTCTTTTTACTCGCCCATTACTCAAATGCCTTGCCGATTTTTTTTTGCTTTGCCATGTTTTCCATTTTAATTTTTTTACTTGAACATTTCTATAATTTTTCTTTATTGTTGGCTGCTTAATTAAAACTTACTCGTAAAATTACGATTATATTTCACTTTTCCCGATGTTGGTAGTTGGCAGTTAATTGGATCTTGAACACTTCTTTGTACGTCATTCTTTTGAGGCTTAGACAGCTACATGGAAAAACTACAGTTGGACAGCTGATTCACCTACTTTTGATGGGTTTTGAAGTTAAAGGTAGGTTTAATTTTTTTGTACATGCCTGATGAAAGAATACGAAGTTTAAGATTACAACAAAATTTTCTAATAAAGTGATATAAGGGAACTGGTTAAAATGAATAAATATCCTTACTTAGGTTTTTTTCAATGTTGGTTTTAGCAATCTGTGCTAAAAATTAACTATGTCTGGTTGGTTGGTTTGTGTTGATATTGGTTTGTATTTTAAATCCATCTTATTCATCCATCTTCCATCCAATATTTTTTAGATCCAGGAATTATAGCAGCCTCCTGATCAGTTCGTCTGCTTTTTCATTTGCATCGAGGTCCTCATGTCTTGGAACCCAAAACAAGGTGACAACTAGCTTGCGACAGATTAGATTTAAAATGTTTTTGCAATTGTTGACTATTTTCGGTGTTAGTTAAGTTTGACTCAGCTTGACTGTCTGTGAAGATTGCCACCTTAGGCGCCTTTAGGTATTAACAGAGCCTTCCTTGCCTTTAAGAAGGCCAGCATTTCGACTTGAAGTCTACTTGCTTCATTTAGATATCGAAAAGATAGGGTTAAGTGTAAGGACTAAGAATAAAACCCTGACCCCAGTCTGTAATCCACCTTGGATTCATCCATATTAAAATTCTATGTCAAAGTTCTGCCTCACGCTTTTGTGCCTCCAGTCCTCTCTCCAGTCTAATCAACTTTGTCTAATCAAGTCTTGACTAATGTTAACCGTTATTAAGGATACTTCTACTTTTTCCACCAGTATGAATAAAAAGAGTTTACTCACGAAAACATCAGTTGGAAATATCCCAAATGAGTTAGGGGGAAAATGGCACAAAAGGGTCGCAATCAGTGTCGCACACAGGAGGAGGTTTGGGGGTTCAAACCCACCACAAACATAAAAATTGCTTGTACAAAATATGGTTTTGAACGGTATTCGACTCAAAGTTGTACGCAACCCCATCCCCCTCAAAATGAAATCCTGTGTGAGCCAATGATCGCAAAGATTACTGTGGTTCCGAGAAAAACCATGCAAAGTGCCCAAAGCGGGTCAAAAAATATGTTCAAGACTATTTAGAAATTATGTTCCCAGTTAATATAAACAAAAGCAAAAACCAGAAACCTTCTCCGCTCGAACCTTTGTTTCATATTTAAGGGCCTAAGAAGAGAATTTTTTGTAAGAAAAAAAACAAAACAGATGTTGATTAGAGGCCTAGAAAACTAATTGTAACTCATTTGAACAAACTTTATATGGATATATTTGCAAATATTTGTTTTAACATACAAAAATGCATTGAGAACATTCGACAAAGAGCTGCTTTAAGAATTGTTCTACCAACTGGCAACGACTACGTCTGTCCTTATAACATACAAACATATCAATATATAAGTACATGCAATGACTTCTGCCTTATACTCGTATCTGTATATATCAAGTACAATCAATTACATATACTTTCGGCATTTATTTATGGAAGTTGAAGCCAACGTTGGCATGAACACTTCAATTCGTTTGCCATGTTTCGTTTGCGTTCGTTCACACTTGGCTGACTGTTTAAAAAAATATTAATTTCGGCACATTGAAAAACTCATAAATTAGCTATTTTTGTTGTTGTTAGTGTTATTTGTTTGAACAGCAAAAAAGCGTATTTCTTAATTTGCAGCAAAAGTGGTTTAAGGTCTTGAATTGCATCGAAACGGAAGACGCAAAAACCAGCAAATTCATTTATGTCTTGTAGTGTTGTATCGAATCAATGCGAATTATTGTAATATTACAACAAGCACTCGGACAAATTCGCTTCAAAAGAAAAAACTTAATCATTGAATAAGTCGCAAAAACAAGAAACAAGGGCAACAGCGGCGAAAATAATCAGAGCTCATCGAAGTCTTATGAAATGTTTGTCCGTACAATTTATGCGATTATTTTTTTCAACTGCCACAACAGATAATCTGGTGTTTTTAGAATAGAATTAATTATAGTTGGAGAAAAACTTGCCAACACTTTAATTAGTAAAACTCCAATTGATTTTTGCTGTTCATTGTTGGTTGTAGGCTGGCAAAAAAAACAAAGCTGATGGGGCAATTGTGGTGTGACATAAGTGTGAGCGTGTTGGAGGTTGGCTTATGTTGTGATTTCCAAGTGATATTAATTTATTGAAATAGAAATTCATGCTCAGAGGTCGAATGTGGCAAAGAAGTTTTAGCCTTAAAAAAAACCCAAAATGTTGATAAAAGCCAAATACAATTTTGATGAAAAAATTATCAAAAATGTTTCAAAAATGGTTGAAACTTACCGAAATATTCGTGCTTAGGAGCACCGACCTTTGCAGGACTCGAAAAGGTCTTGAAAAAAGACATTAAACCGCTCTGGAAGTTTGTAAAATCGATCACTACTTCAATCACACCTAAACGGAACTCCAACTGGCATCGTTAAGAATCTATGGGTGGCCTTACTCGCATAGAGTATAACCTCACCTAACCTATTCAGGAACAGTTCTACAAATGTTACTCATACGCCATGTTAGTGCGGCTGCCTCAAATCATAATCAGCACAAATAAATATCTGTCTATATGAAGAAAACGACAGCATTTAAAGCAATGAAATTATCAATAACAACATTGACAACAATCACAACAACAAAATGATAGCAACAGGCCACAATTGTGTGTTGGAAATTGTCGACAACAATAAACGCAAACAAAGTAAAGGAAGAAATTAAAAGCAAAGCAAAGAAAATGGACAAAATTGTGCGCTGATTTGCTGCGCAGTGAGCAGCTCAGGCAATGGGGGGAGGGGGCAGGTGGGACCGCCAAGTGCTACTGCGACGCTGGGCATTCTGTGGCTGCGGCTGCGGCCGCGGCAAGTGGAAAAATTCAACCAATTGCCGCTGCAACTGCGATCGACAGTAAATTACATTAGAAGCAATAAAAATGGTCAACAAAAATCAAAGTAGCAACAACAACAAAGTAGACAAAAACAAAAGCAACAATAATAATGTCAGCAATCGCAAGAAAATAGAAATGACAGCAAAATGGCAAAATGGAGAGCGCTACTTTCACCCAAGGTCATTGTGTCTTTAACTGCGACGCAGCGACGGACATTGTGCCAACCAGCCAGTCAGGCAGCCGCACCGGCAGCTGCCAGCGCCACAGCCGCCAGCACGGCCTGTTGGCTGGTCATGTTGCGGTGGACATGAAAACGTGCAGTGGCTCTGGCCGCTGTCCTCTGTTGTTTTTGCTGTTGTTGTTGCTGTTGCTGTTGGTGTTACTTTTGCCGAAGTTTGAAGTCATAAAAGCGCACGCCGAGTGCGGTGCAATACGAGGCGAGGTGGAGCACGCTAAAGACGGACATACATAGACAAAGGCGGACGTAGCTGTGCGTTTTGTGGTGATTTGTGTGGTGGTTGCAGTGATTATTTATTGTTGTTGTTGTTGTTGTTGGCTGCCTAAGCCGTATATGTCGACGCATATGTGTCTTTTGGCGTGCCACTGCGCAGGCGCATCGATCGTCAATCGATGGCAATCGAACGACGGCCAGTCGGACAGTCAGCCAGCCGCAATGTCGATTTGCTTGTGCAGCAAATGTCTATTTGTATGCGCTCAGTATTTACACACACCGATTTATGTTTATTTGTTTGTGTGTGTTTGTATTTGTGTTTGTAATTATCTGCGATTTGGGTGCGCTCGTGAGTGTGTTCGATTTTCATTTTTCACTTTTTCTGCAATTTTGTCTGTCTGGGCGTTTTTGTGTCACTTCCTTTTTGTCAACAACTTTAATAGACTTTTTATGGATCTGTTTGGCGCTGAGTGTCGATGCTGGCCATTAGATTGCGATGCCAAAGTGGCGAGTCCACATAAACATAATCTACGGGAACTGAAAATAAAGTTGGATGATTTTTTAAGCCCGATTCGATGATTTTTTGGCATTGGCAAGCTGAGTAAATTTGCACGCACGACTTTGGTTGTTGCGGAGTGTAGTCTTGAAATCAGGACCCACGCAGTAAATGGCAAACTTCTAAAAATCCCAAAACTCTTTCAAATAAAACTTAATTTTGGAAAAAGCCCATCTAGCGGTTGGGTCGGTATAGAGCTCCCTTTCTATCATCTACACAGCAGCAGCAAGAAGCTCAACCCAAGAACCCCCTTAGGTTTTTACTTAGGTAAATATATATCAAAATTTATCTTAACTCAATAGATACCAAAAACAAAATACAAACAACACTAAATTAAAACCAAAATTTTTTCTGCAGCCCTTTCGGCTGCACTTCATCAGTGAAATAATGGACAGCAGTTACGAATAAGTATTATATATAAATTAATATGTATGTGTAAATTAATATGGACACATAGAATGAAATAGAAAATGTAAACGTATTTAAAAAAAATTCCAAAAGCACAACACAAAGCCATCAAATCAGTCGCCGCTAATACATTGCAATCACGTTTTCAGCCCAAATTTAAAGCTGTTGGCATGCCTATGAATTTCAATAATGCAACAGCACATGCAACACAATCTAACAAAAACAACAATCACAACAATAACAATAACAATAATGAAGCAAAAAAGCTTGCAGGTTGGCAATGTCTGCGACTTGGACTTGGCCAACATAAAACGAAAAAATGCGGCAGCGAAAACAGCTGAGGCAAAGGCTAGAAAGCTGACAGATGGTCAGTTAGATGGCGGCGGCAGTGGCGCTGGTGCGCAATAAAATAGAACACATTACGCACAAACACCGCCCAGACCAGCGCGCATGCAGTCATTACGAATGCTGCACATGCGCAGTCGGTGGTGTTGTTGTTATTATTCTTAACGTTGCTGCGTTTAGAGGCCAACCGCAAAAGAAAGTGCATTCGCATTGCAGAGGAAGGAGCAAAAGGGCAAAAAAGCGAAATTCGCTGGCGCGCATAACAAAAAACGAAACAACAATAGACACCAAAAGACTGAAAGAGGAGAAATGGAAGCCAAAGTGGCATTGGGAATTAATTGAAATAAATTATTTTCAAATTAACATAAAATAACCATTTACTGGATTTAATTAAACTAAACACAACTTCTAATTAATAAGAAAATTAGATATGAAAATGAGATCATTAAAAGTAAAAATAAAAAAAAGAAGATGCATTTAAAAAAACTGAGTAAAACAAATGGGAAAAAAATTATTGAAAATTTAAAAAAATAAGATATATTAAAATACAAATGAAAAATTTAAGAATTGAATAAAATATAAAATATAAAAGAAATTTAAGAAATGGAAAAAAATTGCATTAAAAGTTAAATACAGTAAGGAAATGTAATACAAACATAAGCTCATGAAAATTAAAAAGTACTTAAATAATTTTTTATTTAACATTGAATAGCAAAAACTTGACAAAAACTCACATAAAACTAAAATGAATTATGTAAAAAAAACGGTGACTTAAACATTCCTAAAAATAAAATAATACATTATATTAAAATGCAACTAAAAAATTTAAGAATTTAACAATAGAAATTAAAGAAATGGAAATAAAATTGCATAAAAAGTTAAATACAATTAGAAAATAAAATACAAAAATAAGTTCATGCAAACTACAATTTTTTTTTAATATTGAATAGCAACAATTTGACAAAAAGTGGTTAAACTCACATAAAACTAAAATGAATCCAGGTCTAGACCTGGAAGACCAAGAGTTCCCTGCGACTGTTGCGTTGAAGTTCAGGGTTTCAGGGTGTTTTGAAGAGACCTTGCGAAGATATCCCATAGATGTTAAGGACCTGCTCAAGTTTATAACATCCTCCAAACGGTTTGACTACGTCTAACCGTATTTGAGAGAAAGCTGTAAATGGCATCACAACCGGCCAATTTTTTATCTATGTGTAGAATAGGACCATTAATCCATTTTAACCCAACTTAATATTAATTGAAGGATGTAATAATTTAAAATTTTCTAATTAGATTTAATTCTAATGAAATAAATTAAGAATGAAAAGAAATCATTTAAATCAATTACAATAAAAACAATTATGAATAATCTTAAAATATATAAATTATTTGAGATGAGACAATGAAATAATACCAAATATTGGAAAAAAAGAAACATTTAAATTTAATATTTATCTTCTAATTTTATTTAATAAAAGAATATTAATATTTTTTAATAATAAATTATAAAAACTATTTTCAAAAAATTAAACACTGAACAATTTCCATGCTTTCAATCAGTCCAGGGCAGAATAAGAAAATATTCTTCTTTTTTTACTTTTTTGTGGGCAGCACGAACAGGTTGCACACCAAACCTTTTCCACTTCCCCCCTCCCCTTCGCAAACTTCCCACTCAGCACTCGCTCTTTTAACACATAAATCATGCAACGGCGATTTGCGCCCCGATAGCACACAACCGTTCAACCGCTGGATACATAATTTATTGTTGTTATTGCTGTGAAATGAAAACAAAAACAACAACAACAATAGAAAACGCAACAACAGCTGACAGGTTAAACATGCTGGCCCACAGGCTTTTCGGCTTATTTTTCCTTTTTATTTCAATCTGTTCGGCGAAGCGCGCTTCTCGGAGCTGTGGCTTCATCATTTTTGCGGCAAGGGGGCCAGCACGTTGCGTTTGTTCAATTAATTGCGTAGACGATGTTGTTGCCGTTGTAGAATTTTTTTCATTATTATTTTTTTTTGCTTATTTTACTCACATTTCAGTTTTGTAGTCTTGTGGCTGGCTTGGTTGCTTTTGTCTTCTCTTTATATTTTCTTTCTTTTTGGGCAGCCGAGCAGCGACCTCATTTCCACACAGCAACAACAATAACAAGCCGCCGCAGCAGCAGCAGCAGCAACAGCAGCAGCATACCGCGGCAACAACAATTTCAGTTGTTCTACTTTGAATTTCACTTTTAAAATTGTGCGCGCGCGCGCGGACGCGCACACATGCGAACGGCGTGTTCTGCTTATTTTATTACAATTGCCCGCTCGCCGAGTGTTGCTTGCGTTACCGCATGTGCGGGGCGCGCACATTCAACATTCAAGTGCACCGCCGAACGCTGTCCGCCCGCTGTTCGCTCCGACGCCGATCGTCGTTACGTCGTGATTCAATGTGGACACGCTGGCAATGGCGATGGCGTTGTTGCCTGCACGCAATTTGGGTTAAACTGCCAATTGACTGGCGACGCCGCTGGCCGCACTCGTCCCGCATTTGTATTGATTCTCTTTGCTTGCTCGCTTGTTATGGCAAAAAATGTAAATAAATATATGAACGGTTCTTTTTTCTGCCATTTCGCAAAAAGTATTTGGTTGGCGCTGCAAGTTCGCTGCTTAAGTCTTTCGTTTTATTAGCACTCAGATGTAATGCGCTTTTCGGCAGTAAATGCATCGCATACCAGCGTCGACAGCAGGATATGTCCAGTTATTCGACTTATTTACTTACGTTTTTTCTCATTTGGTTTTTTTTTAATTTGGTTTTGAATTCCATTAAAAAAAAAACAAGTTTAATTTATTTGTATGCAGCTCGATATTGATCGGAAAAGTGACCAATGCGACATAATTCGTAAATTTGCGTTTTTTGACATGATGGTACTCACGATGTATCACATATTACTAGAATTTTCGGAAAACAAATTTTCAATAGATATTTTATTGAAAATTTCATCAACTTACAGTAATTACAAAAAACGCTACTCTGCGAACTAAAACATCTATTGTTTTCCCTTCATGGACTCAAAATTCGTCTATGAGTCCAGCAACCGAGAGGAATTTTAATATACTTCCTAAACCTTTGGAATCCCAATTCCGTTTCTGATGTAATATTAAAAAAAAAGGTGAGGCTGAATGCAGTTACAATGCGGAACGTCTATTAGGGACAAATGGAGACGCGGTTCCGCAGGATGTGGCAAATCTTCATATAGACTATTCGACTCGTAACTCCCAGCCTGACTGATTCATACATATTCAAGACCATCTTCTGTTAGGGTCGCCCTGAAGGTCGTGACTAGTCATCCGGAGATTTGTCATAATCACCGACCGGTTTATATCTCATAGATTTCTGTGACTAATGGTGAATAATGTATTTTCTTTTGTGAACAGTTTTCTCACAATCTGCATCCTGCTACCAACTAGAACCGGATCCTCACGGTGGTGTCGTCATCCTTGCAGCTCAGTCTACAGGCAACCCCCTCGACAAGGTTTAACCGCGCCGGGTATCTCCTAAAGTTACTGTGTCCCGCCATCAACACAATCAGCCATTCAAGAGCCCAAATCAAGATTGAGAGACATTTTCGGCTTCACTGTCTGCTGGCACCTATAAGGCTGACCTAGATTGATTACCGGTCATCCCATTCCACCTATCGCGGTGCACTGAGGTTATCCAACTGTCTACCAGACCCTCGATACTTGAATTACTTAGTCCAATTTTTGGCTCGGGTTCACATAAGCCTTGTTCAGTCCCCTTCTTAGCTCGACCATCTTCCAGCTTATCTAAGTCGCTTCTTCGGCTTCTGCTTATCATTACTGCGACACAACTAACTTTCAATTAGAACTATGCGCTAAAAACTCACCTTTTTCGCAATCAGATGAGACTAACTCCTTGCCATCAGACTCCGCCTCATCACCTGAACTGACTAACCTCTTGGCCCCTTACGAGACTTCGTTGTCCACCTGTCTCAGTGATTTGATTGCATCTGCATCAATGGATCATAGTATTGCAACAACCTTAAGGCGAAACATCACTCTGGGCTTTGATATGCCACGTTGTTTTTGGCTTTAACAATACTTCAGGGTCAAATCATTTGAATCGTAATATTATATAAACTTTTTGTTATACACAACTTACCATTTTTGCATTTGTTTCTCAAAAGTGCGCAATTTCTACAAGATTTGATTCAGATGAAAACCTCTACATACTGCAATGGTCAATAAAACATATACCATGTTTATACGACGGTCCCAGTCGATTCGCATTGACTCGATACGCTTTCGAGCCAGGTGTTTATACATTGATTTCAGAAGCGAATTGACTGCAGACTGTTTGAAAAGCATGCTTTTATATTTTCGTTTCTCCTATTTTTTTGACGTCTGAATGAAAATTAGCTGTTAGTGTTGCTTGTTTTTTAGTTGAAAATGCTCAAAAAACTGAGTGTACATCACTATCAGCTGATTTTCAAAGCACTTTGAAAATGTTTAACCGTTTATACGGATTTTCGAAGCAACTTGAAAATTTAAGAACTCATTTGAAAAGCGTTTTGACTCGATGCGCTTAAAATGTTCAAAGCGGTTTGAAAACGTGTTTATACGACTGTATTGAGTCGATGCGTATTGAGTCATAGCGACTTGAGCTGTCGTATAAACGGGGTAATAGATTATAAAATTGTTGGGTTTTTTGTTCCAGGTTTTATCTTTCAAATGCGGTTTCTTAGATTGATGCTGCTGTAGCTACTTTGAAGAAAAATTATATCAGAAAACCTCTTATAATATATAAAATATTCTCATCTGTGCTAAATAAGTCTTCTAAGAAGAAATCCACTTTCTTTTCAATAGACGTGAAGTAAATTGTCGAGATTAGGTATTTTTTAGCTTTTGTGGGTCCAATAAAGAAACTACAACTATTCTTGATTAAGATATATTCTCATATTTCAAACTCCAAATGGGCTTGCGGCAGGCCGTAACCCGGTATCGCATTGTTATGGACAGTTCAGAATGTAATGAGATTCAATTTAGGTAGCTTTCTATACTAAAAAGACCTTCATAGTCGGTCTTGGACTTTTATTGGGCTTCTTTCTTAATAAAATGAGCCTTAATTTGTTAAATGTTGTTGATTTGTAATTAGTTATTGCAAAACATTCCATATCAGTTAACAAAATGAAATCACTCACAGATTTATAATATTTATTATAATTATAATATTAGGTTATCAGATCAGATTATAATATTTGGCTCCCTCAACACTGCAATCAAGAAACACCAGCAACAATCTTGTTACCCCTTTGAACGACTGGCCGGCCACCTTCAGGACCAGCGCTGCGACAAACGCACCCAAACACATCGCAACTGTCCGCTCAAAAAGCAATGGCAACAACAAAGTCCGCACTCCACCAATGTGCCAATTCATTTCAGGCACTTGCAAAAAGCCCAAACATGGCAGAAAAAATGTAAACAGAAAGAATGCACCACACAACACTCACCACTCAGTACAGCCGCGTCTCATGCGCAGTCTACTGTTGCATTCATAAATAAGCGAGCAACTTTTTAGCGCAAGCGACCAACAATGCTGCGCCAGCAACTGCCACGAGCTTGCAACGACACCAGCACAAGCAGCAGCAACAACAGCAACAATTTCAACAACGACAGCAATCTTGAAATCAAATCGAACCAAAAGTCAACCTCGACAAGAAACAATAACAACAGCAAAAGCCATAGCAAAAACGCTGACGTTGATCGCAGCCGCAACAACATTTGATATCAACCTCAAACTTCAACTTTAGCCTCAAAGTGTCACTGTCATGGCCCTTTTTACTACGAAAACAGTTTCTTTGGCGCACGCATACACAGCCACACAGACACACATACACACACACATATACATACAAAGACCAGTGTGTGATGTGCATAACCTGTTGGCAATTTAGTTTATGAGATTTTTTAGCTCCTTTACCGCTTCGAGCACACAAACTCAAGTGGCGGTGTTGTTATTGCTGTTGTTATTATTATTATTATAATTGCTGAAGCTGTTGTAGTGTACAGTGGTTCAAATTGTTGTCAATAAATGTTTCTTCTTCAAGACAAGCAATGCTTTTTATCAATTAATGTCAGGACCCTTCAGGCAATGACTTTATTTAATTACTTTATTTTAAATTTTTAGTAATTAATGAATTTTAATTAAAGTTATTTATTAGTTCATAATTATAATGAAATTAATTACCATTGATTTAATATTAAAAACTAGTCATAAATTGTTCAAAAATTATATTTAAATTATTAAATAAATAAAAAAATTTAAATAAATGAAAAAATTATTATTATTATTATTGATTAATTGTTTAAAAAATAGTCATTAATTATTAAAAAATAATATTTAAATTACCAAATAAATAAATTTAAATTATTAAATAAATAAATTTAAATTATTAAATAAATGAAAACAATTATTATTGATTAATTGCTAGAAACCAGTAATTAATTATTCAAAAATAATATTTAAATTATTAAACAAATAAATTTAAATGATTAAATAAATGAAAAAATGTTAATATTTTGATTAATTTGAAAAACTAGCCATTAATTAAACAATATTATTTAAATTATTAAATAAATAAATTTAAATGGTTAAATAAATGAAAAAATTGTATTATTTTGATTAATGTTAAAAACTAGCCATTAATTATTAAAAAATATTATTTATATTATTAAATAAATTACTTAAAAAGTTATTATTATTGATTAATGTTAAAAAACATTAATTATTCAAAAATAATATTTAAATTATTAAATAAATAAATTTAAATTATTAAATAAATGAAAATAATTGTTATTATTATTGATTAATTATTGAAAACTAATCATTAATTATTTAAAAATAATATTTAAATTATTAAATAAATAAAATAAATAGATAAAATAAATAGATAAATTTAAATTATTAAATGAAAAAATTTAAATTATTAAGTAAATGAAAACAATTATTATTGATTAATTGCTAGAAACCAGTAATTGATTATTCAAAAATAATATTTAAATTATTAAACAAATAAATTTTAATTATTAAAAAATGAAAAAATGTTGTTATTATTAATTAATGTTAAAAACTAACCATTAATTATTAAAAAATAATATTTAAATTATTAAATAAATGAAAAAATATTATTTAAGTTATTAAATAACTAAATTTAAATTATTAAATAAATGAAAAAATTGTTATTATTATTGATTAATGTTAAAAACTAGTCATTAATTATTCAAAAATATTATTTAAATTTTTTAACAAATACATTTTAATTATTAAAAAATGAAAAAAAATTTTATTATTATCGATTAATGTTTAAAACTAGTTATTAATTATTCAAAAATAATATTTAAATTATTAAATAAATAAAAAATTATTATTATAATTGATTAATTGTTAAAAACTAATCCTTAATTATTTAAAAATAATTTTTAAGTTATTAAATAAATAAATTTAAATTACTAAATATATGACAAAAATTATTATTATTGATTGTTAGAAACCAGTTATTAATTATTCAAAAATATTATTTAAATTGTTAAACAAATAAATTTAAATTATTAAATAAATGAAAAAATTATTATTATAATTATTGATTAATTGTTAAAAACTAGACATTAATTATTTAAAAATATGATTCAAATTATTAAATAAGTAGCCATTAATTTATGGAAAAAATCATAAATAAATACTTAGTTCAGAATTTTTCCAACTCATCATGTGATTCTTCGTGCCAGTTGTGATGTTCAACTTTAACTCTGCCTTCCACTGTACAGCGCAGCTTAAGCCTCAAAGCACTTTGCAAGTGTGTGTGTGTCCAAGCACACATGTGTTGGTGAGCAGCGTTCCGCCGGCAACACGAGACGTACATTTCAAGCACCAGCACCACGTATTTTTACAACAAAAAGAAAAACACACGCACAGTCACACACACATCGAAAGAAAGAAAGAAAGAAGAAATTAAAAAAGCGAACCAAAAGTGGGTCAACATACAAAACAGCCAAGTCAACTCAAGCCAAACTGAGCTCAGCTCCAGCGAGCTGTGGCTGAAATCAAGCCGCAGCAAAGCAGCAACAGCAACAACAAACACCACAGCGGCAAGAAACAAGTTATGAAGTGAAGCGCAGAGGAAATGTTGGCAGCGCTGGCCGGAGGGAGGCGTTCAAGTGTAATGAAGTGGAGGCTGCGCTGTGAGCCTACGACGACGTCTGTGAGTATGTGAGTGTTTTTGTGTGTGTTAAGCGACCGAGTTGGTGGCCGTGCGCCGTGCAACATTGCCGACGTGTGGAGGCACCAAGACTGTCTTCGTTTGGAGCCCAACGCTGCGCAACGCTGGCACTGGCACTGGCACCGGGACTGGGAGTGGGATTGGCTGCTGGATTGGAATTTATGTGATAGACGCGGCTCGTATAAGAAATGGTTGTTATCTTTCCTGTCTGCGCCCCACGGTCCGGCACCTCTTCGCCTGCTGCACGCCATATACAGCCGCCGCCGAGTGGGGAGGCGGCCGCATGTTGTCATTCGCAGCCGCGTAGCCGTCGCTGTCGATGCCGATGCCGTAGAAGTTCATTATTCTTATAATTTTATTGTTTTGTTTTTTTTCAGCTTTGTGTGTTGTTTTTATGTGTTTTGGCTTTTGTTTTTATCTTTTTCCATTTAATATTTGAATATTTGAAATTTTAATATTAACAACTAGCAAAGAGGTGACGCAGTGGAAGATGCAGACAAGGAAAACAGGTTAATTGGCATCTGGGCGCGGGCTGGGATGCCGGAATGTCGGGATGCCGATGTGCCTGGATGGCGACTGTTCGACACTGTGTTGGGTTCTAACTGTGCGCATCTTTGGGCCGAGAATGCGAATTTTCCGAAAAGGTGCACAAAGCGGAAATTTTTAATGATATAGGAAAGAAAAAAATAATAATGAAAAATAAATGAGGATGTAATGAGTATCGGGTGCAGCTAGTTCGATTAATATTTATTTATTTATTTATTTTACTTATTTATTTGCAAAGTTGAACGAACTAGTCGGCTCATTAGGGTTAGTACATAGCTTTGTTTAACTAGAAGTTTAACTGCAATTACAAAAAGATTCTAGACATTATAATTCTTTGAATAATCTCAAAATATTTTGTAGCTTTAGATTTTACATATCTGAAGTGCCTTATTTAATTATCTACAATATATGAATTATGTATTATAATAAATTTATTGTGTAAATGTGTATTTGTTTAACTAGAAGCTTAGCCGTATTGACGAAAAGACATTGAAATTGTTGATATTTGAATTATTAAAATAACCCCAACACATTTGTAAACTTTAACTTTCAAATATTTGTAAACCAAACGGCCATTTTTTAAGACTTTTTAGTGATACCTAATGAAATAATTTCCAAATATTTTAATAACAAAGAATAAACATTGCAAATAACGATGTTTTTTAGATTATATTAGTTATGTTAGGTAGAGAAGAGTATGCGGCATATTTGCAATTCCATCCGAAGGCCAAAATGGCCCATTGTGAATGCCTGAGGTTAGGTTACACAAAGAACGTTTTCATGTCTAAAATTTATTGAACAAAACTTCTCATTCAAAAACTTCATATATTCTGAGTTTAAAATCCGATATACTTATCCCAAACAAAATTTTATTTTGAGGCAATTAAAAACATCCACCAAATAATTTTATATTCTACTCTAAATACATATATTGAATTCAGTGTTATTATTACAATAGAAAATAACAGTTGGTGAATCTTTTTTCTTTTTATTTTTAATATACGAACCAACAAGCAGGGGTATTCCCTATTAATGCGACGCATTGTGTTGGTTCTGGAAGAATCGAGAGGTTAGGAGACAGGGCTCTGTGTGAACTCTGTTCTTGAACCCATCAAAATCATAGGTGCTGAGGCAAATATATGCAGGGAGACCATTCCACAATCTCGCAGAAAGGGCCAGAAACGAATTCTCTCTGTAATGCGTAGTACAATGGAACGTGGAATGCATCGGCGCCAATGTTGTCCGGGTTGCCCGCGTAATACCAGGAGTGATGGCATTGGATTGATCCCCTTTGAACAATTACCGAAGGGTATCTGTAAAATAGAGCTGCATGTCCTACTGTCCCCAATAAGCTTAATCGCCCAGTTTTGAACGCCGTCCAGTAGCTCCAAATAGATTTTTGAAGCCTCCGCCCACCGGTGCGAGTTAAACCCCATTTTTGATGGGATATAGGTGATATAATTTATGCGGATATCTGACAAAGTGAAATATTTTGTGCACCTCTTTAGAAAGCCGAGGCACTTGGCTGCTTCTTTCGAAATTCCAAAAATATGATTGTTCCAACGAAGATAATTCTCAATGGATAGACCCAGAACATCAAGAGCTGTCCATTCCGCAATACTTGCACCACCTATAACCAGAGATGTCGCTGTAAAATCTCGTTCAATCTCCATGAAGCTGGAGTGCTTTGTGTAGAAGTATGAAAGACAAATGGTGCTGTCATCCGCAAACGAGTAGGCAGGATTGATGAAGATAACGAAAAGGGTTGGGAAGGGAATACTTTTCTAAGGCTATGCCGTCTATAGAGGAAGCTCATGGTTCTTGGTTCAATGGTTTCTTGGTGAGGAACGCCATAAGGACTCCACTTTTTCAAAACAATAACTGGAATGCCTTATTACATCAATAATTTGATTATTCTAAGAAGAACTACATTCCTGTTAATATTATTGATCATTATATTATTCCTAAAAACATTCATTCAAAGACCATTTATCATAAAATCATCCACCAAAATACGATCGCAACAATCAGTCTCAACAAATTTCCACCACTTGATACACCCTGTGTCCGGTATTAACCGATTGTTGAACGCAACTTGTACGAATATTCGTAGAATGCGTAAACTGCAGTGAATTCATGGAAATATCGTCATCTTCTTCATTCTCACCTCGTTCGCATCAGCATTGCGCCATTCTCCCCACATACGCACCACGATAGTCTGGCAGCACTGCTGGCCATTGGCTTTTTTCATTCGCACAGTGCACCGCGACTCCGCAGTAAATGGCTGAAAATTTCTGAGCGAGATTGTGTGCATCGGTTTTTCGCATTGTCGTCGTCGTTGTGTGTGCGTTGTGCGTGCCGGGACGTGTTTTCTGTTGATAATTGTTAATTATTTTCACCTTTGCGATCAGTTCGTGCCCCCGGCTGCTGTTAATCGTGCACCTTACGTTCTCGGCGAGCACCCCCATTCATTTTTTGTGTGGCCATCATTGACGAAACGGTGAAAAGTGCACGACGGCAAGAATTGTGGATAAGAAAAAGGAAGGAGCAAAGCGAGCAGCAAACAAGAAGAAAAGAACGAAGGAAGGCGAGTGAGCCAACGCGCTTCCAGCAACGAGAAAAGTGAGGATTGCCTGCTATTTGCATATGAAACGGTTGCAAAACGAAAGAAATTCAATTGCTGCAAAGTGAAAGAATTGCAAGAAATGTGCAAAAGTGTGTAATGTGAAGTGAAGACAGTGCAGCCTGAAAGTGTGAAAGAAGCGCAGAAGGCGAGAAAATTGAATTGCAGCAGCGCCACCAGCTGCTCTGCCTGTGCTGCCACCGTTGCGCTGCCGCTGCTGGAAAGTGTGGCTCCGTGCGCTGGAAGCATCGGACGTCGTGTGCCGTGGTCGGCTGTTGGCAATGCGCATGCAAACAGGGTGCTGATTTCTGTGGCACACCGCACAGTGCAGCGTCGAGAATCCTCCTACTTTTCCTCCGGCAGCGCACGCACACAACACGCTGAGGTTAGTGGCCAATTGTTTCAATTGGAATCGAAAACGCAGTCTTTAAAATGCACAAAGGATGCATGAAAACAGACTGGTTCAGCTGGTTTGAGCCAGTGGGAGTGCGCGTTCCGAGTGCATGTGCACCCAAGTGTGGCGTTCTGCTGCGGGCAACGCATGACGAATTGACAAATTGATTTTTCCCCCAAAGACTTGCGGCCCGCGGCAGGCAACTACCAATAAGCTACAAAGCGCGATTTCTCGCTGCGACGACAACAGTACATGAAACGCTTTTTCAATGCTGTGAGGTAATTGGTGCCTCCTCACCGGCCAGTAATGATTTGGTGAAAGGCTTAAGACGCAGCTACTAGCAACACATTGCGACCACAATTCTTGATGTAAAATGAATACAATCTCCGACCATTTGTTGACTGCTGATATGGATTTTAACACATCGAAAGTGGCTCGATTGTGCTTCAGTACGAATTGTGAGACAAAATTGCTGCTTCTATTTCTCAGATTTCACACATTGCTAGAGCATTGTTCAAATATTGTTATGGCACTGTGATGACTGGTTTAAAAATGTTATACATATGCTATCACATGTATCGCTTTGCCATCCTTTTAGCATTTGCCAGTTGATTGCCAAGTATTCAAATTTGCTTAGCCAACTAATAGCCGCCAACACAGTTGGCTTACGCCTAAAACTGTCAAAAGGTGCATCAAATAATTCTGGTTTATGAAGCCCAACTAGGCACCATCGTATATATGTGAAACTTGGAGGTTTTTCTTACCAATTCACTGGTGTTTTACATCATTCTTATCGCTGGTATTGTTGTCTGGGCACTGGATCACAGTGAAGAATGATGTGGCCTTAAGTTGCCTCAGTCACTGCATAGAGCATACAAACAGTTTTCTGTTTTATATCAAGATTGGTCATATGTTTTCTTAGTATGTAACGCCAAGTAAGAAAAGCTGTAATCATTGGCAGTCGATTTTTTCTTGAGTGACGCACAGCAAACCATTGTCTCAGTATTTGAAGTCGTAATATTCTTAAATTATCTATGAATAGTAGTAGTTCTAACATATTTGCCCAGTATATTAAGTGGTCCAGTATCTTCAAACGATATATTTTAGGGGGGAAATTGCTTAAACAATATGTTAGAACAGATTAAAACAATTATAATTTTTTTTTAATTTTACTTATGTATTATCAGAAGTTGCTCTATTAGGCGTTTTAGGAAGATCACATTGGCCGTAGTCCTAATTCGAATACTATTCGAGCCAAAAAATTTACTTTGATTTTGCAAGTCTGAAGAATTGGAGTTAGCTAATCGACATCTCTAAAATCTTATTGTAAATTTTTGTGTATGGTTTTGCTGAAAAGCAATAACCAAGCGGCAGTTCCATTGTCCATAAAATCGTTTTTCCTGTTAAATATTAAAAATCAGAAAATTGCCATGGCATCGTCAACAAATCGAACCACATCCAATTTGGAGCTAAAACAATGAGGACTTGCCTCAAAAGCGCCAACGCTGCTGTGCCAAATTCTGTGTCGTGTGGTTTCGACAAACATTGGCGGCACATGCAGTGTGCGTGCGGAGTGCCAGCGTCGAGTAATACTCGATACGGACAAATGGTCGCAATGGGCACTTGCATATTAAATGTGCCCCTCCCCCTTACCCCTTTCACTACCGCTTAGCGGCAACATATCTGCCGAAAACAGATGCGACACCAAAAGAGTAACAACAGCAGCAGCTGGCCATAAATGTGACATCAGATTTGCGAAACCGTGCAATGTCGTTCGTCAGTCGGGCCGCCGGCTTAGCCGCCGTCCAGTCGCTTGGCCAACACACTTTGATGCGCAACGTTGACGCTGTCACATTCTCATGTAACTGCTGTTGCTGTTGTGATTGTTATTGTTATTTATTGTTGCTATTGTTGTTGGTAGAATTTCCTATTACAGGTTTCATATTTCCGTTGTGCGGTTCCGGCCCCGGCCCAAGGCATTGAACGGTGGCTGTTGCCGTCGTCACAGCTGTGCCAAGTCCACACCGTCAACTGCAACAACAACGACAAAAACATGTTCGCTGTGCCACTGGCACCAGTGCACAGCAACAATGGCGCAACAACAGCAACACCGGCAGCAGCAACGTGCGCGTTCAACGCAGTGACGTGGAGGCGAAATGGGGGGAGGCCAAAACGAAAACATTTCCGCCTCCAAGTGCGCCCCAAAACGTCAGCAGCGACGGTCGCTTTGGCCGAAGAAAACAACCGGCAACAACAACGAGCCGCGCAATACTGCAAAGTAGCGCTGACAGTTACTCGGTGTTGGCTGTCGTTGTTGTTGTTGTTGTTGTTGTTGTATTATTAAAATGTGCTTTTTTAAAAATATAAAATTCCAAAATAGACAGAGCCGCACACACACACACACACGGACGCGCATACACAGGTGCGCGCCCTCCATCGTCGCCGCCGCAGCCAAAAGCCAAACCAGCAAACAGCGCGCGCCGATTGCGCTACCGCTGCTGCACTTGCCAACACCAACACTACTCGAGCAAATTGCTGCTGCTGCATTTGCAAGTGGGCGACAGCAACAACATCCGCAACTACATTGAAAAGCCAAGTGGGCAGCCGCCGCGTGCTGCGTTGCTGTCGTGTAGGCACCGCCGAGTACGCCACTTCTAACGCTTCACTGCCTTAAGCAGACACTCGCAAGCAGGTATTCTTGATTCTTGATACTCGCTCATCCGCACTATCCGCCAGCGCAGCCGCGGCACCTCTCTCCGCGCGTGCATTCATTCCGCAAGTGTTTTGCCGCGTCGCATTGTGTCGTGTAGTTGTGCAGTTGTGGCTCATAAGGACTTGTGCTGCGCGTCGGGCGGGGTCGAACCGATGCTGGGTGTATGCGTTTAGGAGCTAATGACGACCCATGTTGGCCGGAATGTTGCAGCCAGCTCGAGAGTGTTTGTGTGTGTGTGTGTGTGTTTTCTGTTTGGGTCGCGTTCTTCTTGAAATCATCAACATGAATGTATCGTATATATTTTTTGTTTGAATCCAGTAATTTGAATTGAAGTTCGTGGATTTGTTGGGCTGAGTGATCTAAAAGGTTTAAAAACTAATCAATTATAAAAATTACCGGGTTTCACTTTCCATAGTTCTCTAATAGTAAAACCAAACTTGAAGGTAAAGTTTTTGCTTCTAAAACCTACTATAGCCCTTGATCTGACTATAGTTCTTGATCTAACATTAACAATTCTTATATTAAATATGAATTTGTTCCCGAGTTTTTGTTCTCTATTGGCAATACTTTCAAAATCATAAGTAAACACCGTATTCCGTTGTATCTTAAAGGTAGATTCTATAACTGAACAATCAATTTAATGGCGAAAGCCGGAGCAAACCACATTCTATTAGATTTGTGCCATTTCATTCTGTCTTGTTCTACATATTGTTGGAATACAATTCGCCACTGAAGCAACCATGCTTTATGAAATTCAATTCACACTTTCTGAAATCCAATCATTCTTAAATCTCGTTGACACTTTTTCAAATCCAAATAGCGCTTTTGGAAGTCCATTTGACACTTCAAAATCTAAATAACGCTTTTTGAAATCTAACTGTCGAATCTGAAATCCAAATCACACTTTTTGAAATTCAATCGCCACTTTCTAAAATTCATTTGACGGTTTTTGAAATTCAAATGATGCTTGATGCTTGATGAAGTCCATTTTAAACTTTTTGAAATCCATTTTAAACTTTCTTCAATCCATTTAACGCTTTCTGAAATCCATTTGGCACTTTCTGAAATCAATTTGATGACACTTTTTGAAATCTATTTTAAACATTCTGCAATGCATTTAACGCTTTTTGAAATCCATTTCAACTTTCTGAAATCAATTTGATGACACTTTTTGAAATCTATTTTAAACTTTTTGCAATGCATTTAACGCTTTTAGAAATCCATTTCAACTTTCTGAAATCAATTTGATGACACTTTTTGAAATCTATTTTAAACTTTCTTCAATCCATTTAACACTTTTTGAAATCCATTTGGCACTTTCTGAAATCAATTTGATGACACTTTTTGAAATCCATTCAAAGCTTTCTGATATCAATCGAGAAATAGTGTAGTTATTAGTAGTTATAGTTATATTACGTCGTCATTGTGCAGCGACTAATTGCATTAAATCGCCAAAACCAACTATAAACAATATTAATATTATTTCATTCGGCAACTGCCCTCAGCAGAAAATGGCAAACCTGCGAGTATGAATAAAAATTCGAACTAAATGTCACCTTAGTAATTTTTTTTCGTTTATCTTATATGTATTTTGTTTAACTTTATTCTATTTATTTTGTACATAGTTTTTCGAACTAATTGTAAAAGCTAGACAGTAAAATGCTTGACCAAAATCACCTTCAAAATCACCTATTTTTCTATATCTACATTAAATAACATTTTACTTTATTCTTCTCCTTACAATTCTTCCAACTGACCGTAAATTTTATATTCCTAGAATTACAGTTTTTACTACAATTCTTCTTTCTCCTCTAAAATATCAAAAACTTTTAAATTTTTTTCTGTTTAATAGTGCCAAGAAAGACGTTTGCTTGCTCCACATTTGATAAGCTTAGAGCAGACCCGATTTTTGCAATATACTCTGCTTTCTTATTGACTTATTTGTGTCCATATCCAAGGAGTTGTGAGTGATTTGATTTATTCATCAGTAAAGTTAGTGGTAAAAGCACTCTGTGATTTAAATGCTGCCCGGCTGTCTCAAATCAACTGACTTGGGCTCGTGAAAACCTGATCCACCTCCCGCTCAATGAAAAATTGTACCTTACAACCTTAACACATGTTTAGTTGCCTGATCTCCGATACTTAGTTACAAAAATGGACATAGGGTCATAAACTGAAGCAATAAAACTATCTCTTATTAACTTCAACGACTTAAAGCACTCATCAACATGTCCAAGAATAATCTATGAATCATAAAAAGCCAACTAATCTTAATTTAAAGCACACATATTAAACTGTGAACAACTCATTCAATTTATGTTTGAAGCAAGAGGCTATTGACAGGGGCTGACCCACACTTTATTATCAAATACCAGAAATCCCTTCAGGGCTGATTAGAACTTGTTTTTATATATCCTCGAAGACATCTTTTTTTTGGGAAACAACAAATTCTCTCAGTACCTCTACAGTAAATATATCGCACCTATGTTTTTATCTGTTCGTTCTTATTTGCACTACTGCAAGTATGTTGTTGCCGTCCCACTCTTCGGTTGTGTTACGTCGGTTACTTGCTAGTTCGATTGCATGTGCATGGTGTGAGTTGGCAACACATGCAATAACGCCCAGCAGCATCAACAAATCGTTGTCGTCGCGCAGTTCTGAAGCCAAGCTCGTCATTGCTCTATGCTGATTGTTGTTATTGGTAATGTTTCTGTTTGTTATTTCCCCACAGCACCTAGCACTCAGTGGCAGACGCTGCCGCTGGCTCAGCGACAGCGGTGCCGGTTGGTGGTTACGCTGCCACTGCGCCGCTGCCGATAAATGAATCATGCCTGGCTGCGTCGATTGCCGCGCCGCGCTCCACCATTGCCGCTTGCGCTGTGCAGTCATTTCCCATTTGTGTCATCCGCTCATAATTTTTAGTGTTTTTTATTCCAGTCGCACTCGATAACTTCGACTGATAATTTTCAGTATGGTCTCTGGCTCATTTTTGTTTAATGTTATTAATCATCAATTCTACTTGTTGCTGGTAGTTATTGGTGTTTTTTTCATTTAACACGCTCACACCACATACAAACATACACGCAAGCACGTACATTATATATATTTATATTTTTTATATTTTTATATTCTTGCCGCCTTAGTGCCGACAGCAGTTTTCGCTGCTGGCCCCCTTTGCCCCCTTTGGTCTTTTGTTTCCTGCTCTTTGCAGCATTCGTATCGCCACCGCCGTTGGATTTTGCTTTCTTATCTCATCGCCTGCAACCTGCCATCGCCACAATCTCGCACACCAGTCAATGTTTGTCGCCGCTTCACTCGTTCCGTTCCGCTGTCGGCCGTTGTGTTTTTCTTTTCATCTTTATCCATTTCCCATTCTCCAAAATTTCCCCCAAATAAAAGCGCGCAGCAGCAGTCGGCCGAGTTTTTATTTTTGTCAAACCCTGTTGGCCGTTTGCGGGGGAAAATATTGAAAATTAAAATGCGGTTGACAGCCACAGCGAGTTGATGGCGGCGTTGAATGCTTGTCGGAGTTGTTGCCGGTGTTTGCATGGCGGCGCTGCTTCCGATAGTGGCGGCCGCATTGATGGCGCGCGTCGCTGTGATCAATGACACTGACACTCGCTAGCTGCGCCCACTGCTACCGCCACCCGAAATAGCCACCGTTCGCAGCGGCAGTGAAGTCGACGCAGCCGTTGGTAGTCGCTGCCGTTAAGTGCCGGTGGCCATTCCTCATGGTTTCCCCTTTTCAGCGCTCGCCCGTCGCTCGCGGTCACGCACTGTGTGTGCAGTGTCGTGATTTCTTGACGCTTTCGCACTCTACAAGCGCCATGTGCAGCTGTTTTTGTATACATTTGTTGCACTTTACATACATTGGGTCGTTGCTGTATAAATCACGTTTTTATAATATTACAAACGATTAATACAAAAGTAGAACTCGTACTGAAACAACTTTGTTTATAACTGTTGGTGCGTGTTGGTTAGGTTAGAATGGCAGCTTAGGAAGTTCTCATAGGCCAGACGCCAGATTCGTCATGCTGCACAGTGATTCGACTCCATACAACCGCGGGACAAAATTAGAAGGAGTGGTCCGTTCTTCATAAAATTTGGTATACTAGTTAATCATGGTCTGCTGAATTGAAATCTCCATTTTGTTTTTCTTAAACTGTTGTAGTTTGGCAATGCCTGAGACTTAAATTTGCTATTTTCGTCATTTTTGGTGAGCTATAGCAACGAGTGTGTTGGCTAGATTTTTCCGATTTTACATTTAATCGGTAACGTCAACATTGATAATTGTAAAGAGTAACAAAAATTGTCTTAGGACCCTTTAGTTTTGCAATACAAACGATAATAATAGACGTATGTTTTGCTTTTTCGCAGTTTTCTCAATTTTTCATGCTGATTGCATACTTTTAGGGATGAAAACAATACATTTTGTCGATAAATAGGTGTTTCAAATTGAATTATTTTCTGAGATCGGAAGATATCGGAAGATATCGGAGGATGTAATTACATCATCCGACAAAGGAGGAATGCTTTTTAAAATTAAAAAATCCAGGAACATACTTTCACATACTTTTTAGATATTTTCCTTTAAGTTTTGCCAATTTTCAGATTTTTAATTTAGAAAAATATTTTGAATTAAAAGTCATGTAAAAGCCTCAGCTTTGCAAATTTTGAGCAAACATTAAAAGCGAAAATGGAAACATCATTTTGTAATCTATATTGAGTTTTAGCAACTTCTTGGTAACCATGTATTTTTAAAATTTTTTTTATTCAATAGACTAAAAAACAGAAAATATGTGTTTACATTTTTTTGTGAAAAAAGTTTTAACTTTGAGCCGCTTTGGCACAGAAACTAATTAATTTTTTGCACCGATTTTTTTGGGTTTTCTTAGTTGGAGTTTTACCAAATTTTTTATCAAATGACATCAAAATCATTAAATTCTGAGACTATAAATTTTTTGAATTTTGTCTATGGGACGAATCACTGTGCGCTGTGTTATCACAGAGAAACGGAAAGAACCCTAGATTACACATTTCCTTCTAAGTGGAAAAGGTTCGCCATTGAGACTTCTTTATAAACTGGGCAATGCCGCTTTTGTCGATGTTTAAGCAGCTTGACAGGTCCACCAGCAAAGGTGCCCCAAGATGACGAAGTCTTCTCCGGGCCAACACAGACAATGACACATTAGACTTGAAACGTCGTGTTTCTCCTCTGCCGAGCCGCAGCTGCGGCTGTGCTCATTGAAAGGAAGACCCAGCCGTAGCGTGTGACGGTCAGTCAAGACGGTTTGCTTATTTAAAATCATGAAGCCCACTTTATATAGCAACGTAGGCGATTTTTGAAGTGGTTTTTTTCAATTCGAGACCGATTTGAATGAGACGAGACTAACTTTCATAGCATGGCATATTCTGCCTAGAATATTTTGGTTTTCAAAATTAAACTGCGTCCCGAAAGGGTTAAACATAATAAATGTTTAATTCAACCTAACCTAATCGAGAGCAGAGTTGGTTCCATTAACCCTTATTCTCATACCCGGGTACCCGGGTGCCCACTGCGATGTATTTTCGTGAAAAATCTATTATTTTTATTTTTTTTTATTTTTTATTTTTTTATTATTTTATTTTTTCTCAAATACTCAACAACAATGTATATTTTAGAAACAAATTTTATAAACACTTTTTAATTAACAAAATATTGAAAACTTAAAAATTTCATGAAATGGGCACCCGGGGTACCCGGTAGTAAGTTAGTAAGTTTGGGTATGAGAATAAGGGTTAACAAAGTCTTATCGGCTATGGAACCAATCAACGTTTAGGGTATTTGTCGTTTAGACCAGGCGCATTCACTTCTCTGCTGTTATTTGTTCTCAGCTTTGTTTTTGTCTTATTTGATATTTTTAGCTGTGTGGGCTGTTGAGTTATTGTGGATTTTAGCATTTCTTTCACTCATACATTTTCCGTGCAATTTTTTTCCAAGAAATTTATTGAGTTCTTTTGCGACGCGTTTCGTTCGTTTTCTACTTTTGTCCGTCAACCCCTTCGGCCCCTTTCAGCACTGTCACTACTTCTTGTAGCGCTCCGCAAAACTATCTATCTGCGCTGTGAATTTCAAAGCCAGCCGGAAGCGTATCGCGAAAATGCTCTGCACCTTCAAAGCTATTGACGTTTGTTGTTGTTGCTGTTATTGTTGTGATTGTGGCCGCTGTAGTTGCTGTCGTTGTGCTTGCGGTAACGCTGCCTATTGCGGTTATTGTCGGTGGTGATGTTGTTGTTGCTATTTTTGTTCTTATATAGTGGTTGTATCGCTTTTTGATACTGAAATACTTAAAATAAACGTTTGCTCCAATTTCGTAGAGCGCAGCCGGCCCCAACGCTGCCACTGCCACTGCCGCGCCAAGGCAAAGCGAACACAGATAACAATAAATATTATTGTATAATATCAAACTGTTCTTTCTTTCTCTTTTTCCTTTTCCACTTTTTTAATTTTCTTACTTCAATTTGCACTCGCCTTAGTTTTATTGCCTTTCTACATCATTGCCGTTTGTACGATAAAAATTGTCACAAGTAAATTGAGTGCAAATTTCAATGACGTGACGCGATCGCGTTGCGTTCAGCGTTGCCGTTGTTGTTGTGCGCAAAAGTGCTTCAGTTGGGTCAGTTGCAATTTCGCATGCGTGCAAAGTAAAAAAAAATTGCAAATACACTCACCAAAGAAAACACTGATAAAAATAATCGCTGATAGTAATTTCGTTTGCGAATTTCTACTTTGCAGCACCGCGTCGCCAGCGTTTAGAAAGGGACACACTCGACGCGCCAGCAATCCACTTGCACAACTCGTGCGAGAGCAACCGCAACACGTTCCACTTCACTCAAGCCAACAGAACGATGTCCAGCGAAGAGGACAAGCCGCCAGCTCCGCCCGTGCGTCTCACCAGCAACCGGGGCGGCGATCGTGTGGGCAACAGCGCCATCAGCGGTGGCGGCGGCAGTGGCGATGGACCGCCCGTGGACATGCGTCCACTACCCAAAGGTAAGTGCCGAATGCTCAACTACTACAACTTGTTGCTCACAAAATGTCCTTTTGCAGAGCCGGATGATCCCGATCGCAAGAAAAAGACACTGAAAAGCAAGATTAAAGGCTCCAAGCCCTCGCATACAGACTCCAAGCCGAATATATCATATCCCACAAATTTCGAGCATACCGTTCACGTGGGCTTTGATGCGGTCACCGGCGAATTCACGGTAAGTAAACACAAATATCTTCAGCGCCCTTTTTTGCTATACGTTCTTCTATACGTTACGTGCATATTTTCTTAATAATTCTTATCTACGAAAGGCCATTCTAACCATCATATGCGTAGCATTTTTGTCGGCTTTTCAATTTCAATCACCACCAATCAGACATCGATCGCATATAATTACAACCCAAATGCAAATTTTTGTTTACATTTATTTTGCTGATATTTAATGCTTAGGTTGACATTCTAAACATTTTCCTAATCGTGCTGCGCTCAACGCGAAAATGGCTACTAATCTCAAACAATTACAAGCGCAATTGACTTGGAAAAACTCCCGCTTGCAGCGAGTATGATTCACCTCTCGAAACTGATAATTTGTATACAATTTTTTGTAAAATTTTGTGTACGTTATGTGCAATGTGAGTCGTCAGATTTTGCTGCAAAAGAGTCGAGATATTGTCTGAAGTGAAATTTTTGCGCAAGCAGTCATTCCTATGCAAGTTGAATTCATATTGTTTGTTATAATCTTGTAACCGTTAGTATGAAGTCATTGGTCTTCTCTTTCCTTTTACCCCGCCGCCGCATAAATGTTTCAGTCGGTGCTCGAATTCGTTTCTTTCAAGTGCTGATATCTCTAATCTGTTGTCAATGATCATGCCCGCTTTTCAGAGATTACACGTTAAGATCACTGCTTACTGAGTCTCATAAAAGCGTTAGCAATATTTTGAATAACATGACACTTGGCAACCCAAAACCGTAAGTCACCCTAGAGGAAATTTTGCAAGTAGTAGAAGCATTGATTAATCCAGGTCAAAGTAAAACGATTCATTGATTTGAAGTTAAATGATTCGGATAAATTATCGCCTAGAAAGTATATTAAAATAAAAATAAAATCATAAACGCTAAACGCATTTCCATAACGCAATAAATTGCAGTTTAATCCGTATCTCATTGTCTGTCAATCAAAAATGTAATTGATTAATGCCAAACTTTTAATAAACATTTGATTAATTAGTAATTCATAGCTAATGACTAAACTTTGACAAGAATAATTGCTCCATATAATGACTAAAAAATAATACCATGAGTAGTAAAAATATATTCATATGTTAAATTGAAGGCTTCGTAGTTGGAATAATCCCATTTTGGTTAAATATGCAGTTTTGTTCAATAAGTTGTTGGAATTTTGAAGGGTAGTAGTCTATTATGCTTCTCTCATATAAATCCGCGTCCCTACTGCCAAGAATTTCAAAAGTTTGATACAGTTTTTTCACTAGCAGAATCATTTGCCATGTCTTGTGCCAAGTCCGGACTATATGTTGGATGCATAAGAACCTCCCAACCAAACTCCCAGAGCTTTTGGCGAATCACTATGGATGTGTATGACCCGGCGTTGTCCTCTTGGAACACAATTCCTCTCCTATTTGCCAAAGTTAGCCACATTTGAGCCATTGCTTCCTTCAGTCCAATTGTTAACAGTACAGTTCCGAAACGGTCCGCCGCTTGACATTGTCGTGCGTAATCTTCTTTCATTTCCAGTCACCATTCACTTGAAAAATTGTTCGATATCATTACGATTTAAAAGCCATTTGCAGATAGAAATTCGATCCATGCACCCATTCATCGAGCTTCTGTTTGTATCCAGTGGTTCCCAACGGTTTTTAGTGCAATGTTTAGCTCCTGGGTAATCCAAACCATACTTATATGAGAATTTGACTCGATGATTACAAGAATTTATTGACATTTTCGACAATTGGCCTTCCAGAGCGTTGTGCATCTTTAACATCAAAGTTAGTGACGAAACCAAAATTTCGCGTAATTTGATGTTACAGTATCAGGACCATAAGGACCAGCTTGCGTTTTCGCCTTTATCGAAGAAAAACTATAAAATATGGGCGTTTTTTTTCTCTTTGTTAGTATCCATTTTTGACACACTTAAACAAACCTGAGTCCAGCAATCAGAAAACTGTCTGAGAAGTTCTTTTAGTACGAAATCGTATCTTTCTAACTCACTTATTTAACCCGAGACGCAGTTTACTTAAGCCTTCCTTACTTACGGGTTTCGGCCTGCAGCAAAAGCTCCAGGCGCCTCTTCTTTGTGCGTGCCTTCTCCAGTTGGCCACACCAAAAGATGATAGGGATATATTATTGGAAAAATTATGGATTTATGTTTTATTACACCTTGTATTATTATTAATTTACTGTTTTACATCAAACATATTAATAATCGAAAATCAATTAATCAGTAAGAATTCTTCTTAATTGTCTAATAAACTTTTGTTGTTAGAATTAATAACTACTATAAATAATAACTCTAATTTGGCCATTGTAAAAAATTGTTGCTAATATAAAAATTGGTTACTACGAATCGTAATTAATCAGTTGATTGTGCGAACCCAATAATTAATCAAAACAATCAAATCATTTTCACAATCTCTGAGTTGCGTTCACACTTCTTTTGGCATAAAATTTTTCGCTTTGATCGTTCATTGTCAAAAACTCTTTCCAAAACACTTTCAATTAAAACCAAAAACAATTAAAACACAAAACACCACCATCAACAAACAACAAAGACAGGCAGTATTTCCCCAAATTTTGGTGGATATTTTATTTGTGGTCTTTTTTCTTCTTTTCTTTCTTTCTTTTGTTTCAAGCTGCCAATGAAAGTAAGTATTGATACCACCGCCGATCGCTCGCTCCGCGCTTGCTTAGTAACGCTTCGCAGCGTACTAGAAGTGCCCGATTTCAATTATACCATTTTTTTTGTTTTTCTACTTTTCATTCCGAAATTTGAATATCTTTATAAATTTTTTTCATATTAATTTCAAGTTTCACTTACATACCTTTACACATACAAGAAACACAAAATTTCCTCTTATCTATTGCTAGTTTTGCTCCTCCGCCTGTTGCCACTGCCATATTACACCGCCACCGCTTGAGCGCTTGTTCGCATTTCTGTCCTTGTTTCGTCAAAGTTACTGCTTCTATTGATTTATTTTCACTTTAGTAATGCTGATTTTAATGCTTAATATTCCAATTTGTTTAGCTTGTGAAGTGTGAAAATTTTACCAGGAAATCTGCTGGTAAATACAATTTTTAATGCATTTAGGCTAATGAAAATAAAATCATAACTTTTCGAGCAAACCAATTATCTGGTAATTATTTCAAATGTGTCCTAGAACGTTATATAGTAACTTTAATATTAATGTGTGTTAGTGACCCAATCAAATCCAATTTCATGTTGATTCTCTGTACTAAACGGAAGCCCTAAATTGCAAACTTAACCCTTCATCGGCCTATGTTGTTTCTTTTTAAGTATGTCTACCTTTTGATTTAAATTCATTACAAAAAAAATTTAGTTTATAATAATAGAAAAAAGAACCTACTTCATTTCCCAACTATGATTGTGAGCAATTGATGGCAACAAGTTAAAGTAGAGCCTCAGATATATGAATCAGGCCTTTGTGGTCTTGTTCTAGAAACTATTGTAATTGTAGAGAGAGCTGTACTAATTCTCGAAGTGTCCAGGCAAGTCCATAAAAGTTCCATTGCCACACAGATAGAATCATTAGCAAGAGTAATATAATTTACCCTTTCGTGCGCCATATTTACAATGTCGTTATAGAAATCGAATATATATGTTAGCTGGCTAGCGTGCTCTTTATAGTAAAATTTACATTTTACAAATTTACAAATTTAAATTTTCTATGTCTTCTTATGTGTTTACAGGGCATGCCGGAGGCGTGGGCACGACTGCTGATGAACTCGAACATCAGCAAGCAGGAGCAGAAAAAGAATCCCCAGGCTGTATTGGATGTACTGAAATGGTTCGACACTACAACAAAGCAGCGCCCCAGCTCCAAGTACATGACAGACGCCATAACGACGCATTCGGGTAAGTTTCATTATGTCTTGCACTCTCAATGCGTTGGCTAATCTGTCTTCCTTAAAGGCTCGTCGTTGAGTCGCGTGAGCAGCAGCAGTCCCAGCAGCACTCCAACCGATTCGGAACTGCACGCCTCGAACAGCGGCGGCAACCTTATTGGCGTCAATCTGAGCAGTCTCGGCCTGGGCGGTGGCAGCAACCTAAACGCGAATGCGGCAAGCAGCGCTGCTCAGCTGGGCGGCAGTGCGGGTATGGGCGTGGGGGGCGGCACACCTGTGCACGGCAATCATCAGCACGCCGCGTTAAGTCAATCGCACTCGTATAATTTCGGCGTGAACACCGCCTCGTCGTCGTCACAGCATTCGTCCGCCAATGAGGATGACATTCTGGGCTCGCCACAGCCGCCGCCGCCACCGGTTGCATCGCGTCCCGAGCGCACGAAGTCGATCTACACGCGGCCCATCGAAGAGGTGACACCCACGCCTGTGCCGCCCGCCACCACACCCACCACACCGCTGCACCAGCATCAGCACCAAAACAACGTGGCGCAACCGCAGTATCGAACGCCGGCCATAACAGCGGTCGGCGCGGGCACAACAACAACCGCCGCCACCACCACCACCACCACTATAGCAACAACTACGCTCGACAAGAACAAAAATAACGAAAGTAATTATGACTTTTCGAACTATGTTGAATTGTGTTGTGTATGTGTTGTAGTTATGTAGTTGTGAATTTAGCGGTATTAGTACCTATTATTTGGCTATTTATCTAACTAACAATTACCATACGTTTCGTTATACTAATATTGAGCTGTGTGTTGCATTGTCTGCTTGGTCTGTTTCGTCTGCAGCCGCAAAAGCAACAACGGCAGCAGTAGCAGCAGCAGCATCGGCGACAGCAACCGCCACGGGTGTTGTGTCTGCGCCGCATCTGCATCTGCAACATGTCTCGCATGCATCGGCTGCCGCGGCGGCGGCAGCTTCCATTTATACCATACCACCACCTAATATTACAGCAACAACTGCAACAGCGACCGCGACCCCTACTACGCTACTCAGAACCAGTACTGCTAACACCACCACTGACACTACTACTAACTCCACTGCTAGCACTCATTTGCAATATATCGACTGTAATGCAACGACGATTAATCACGATTCTTCTGCTTCCTCCTTTTCATCGTTTCCCTCGTTCAACGACGACGCGTCGACGCTGCCACCCATTTACTGTTCCTCGGTGTCTTCCTCGATCATTGAATCCGTGGCACTGCCGACGCCGCCACCACCCCTACCCACGCCCACTACCGCCACCACGACCACCATCACTCCGGCCACGCCGGTCGGCGTCTGTGATACGGCCATCGCCAACACCTCGGCAGACATTTACTCTCCCGACCCCACAACCAAGCGGCTGACCGGCTCACCGGCGCCTGCCAATGCCACACAACAGAGCGGCGGCCTACCACCACCGCAACTGGTCACGCCGCCGTCTGCGACCACAGCAACAACGACCGGCGCCGCTCAGCAACGATCCGGCACCGCGAAGAAAAAGAAAATGTCCGACGAAGAAATTTTGGAGAAGTTGCGCACCATTGTCTCGGTGGGCGATCCGAACCGCAAGTACACGAAAATGGAGAAAATCGGTCAGGGCGCCTCGGGCACCGTTTACACCGCCATCGAGTCGTCCACCGGCATGGAGGTGGCCATCAAGCAGATGAATCTGTCACAGCAGCCGAAGAAGGAGCTGATCATCAATGAGATCCTGGTGATGCGAGAGAACAAGCACCCGAATGTGGTCAACTACCTGGACAGCTATTTGGTGTCCGAGGAGTTGTGGGTGGTGATGGAATATCTGCCGGGCGGCTCGTTGACCGACGTCGTGACGGAGACGTGTATGGACGAGGGCCAGATAGCGGCTGTGTGTCGCGAGGTGTTGCAGGCACTCGAATTTCTGCACTCCAACCAGGTGATTCATCGTGACATCAAGAGTGATAACATACTGCTGGGCCTGGACGGCTCGGTGAAACTGACGGATTTCGGTTTCTGCGCGCAAATCTCGCCGGAGCAGTCGAAACGCACAACCATGGTGGGTACGCCTTACTGGATGGCGCCGGAGGTAGTGACGCGCAAACAATACGGACCAAAGGTAAAGCTCACACAACTGTTCAGCGAATCAATGCTTCATGCTTCAAGTTATTGGGCCGATAGAAATGGGAGCATTCAATGAAATTACAATTTAAATGCATTGTGCTGCTGACCAGTAAAGAAGAGAATCGAATTTTCTAACATAGCTTTTGAGATTTGCAAATTTATAGCTTACATCATTTTTACTGTATACTCATTACAACTAAATTTATTAACTTAACAGGTCGACTTGTGGTCCCTCGGTATTATGGCAATCGAAATGGTCGAGGGTGAGCCCCCATACCTCAATGAGAATCCATTGAAAGCCTTGTACCTCATTGCCACGAATGGCAAACCGGAAATTAAGGAGAAGGAGAAACTGTCAACAGTATTTCAAGATTTTCTAGATCAGTGTTTAGAGGTTGATGTGGAGCGACGAGCGAGCGCCCACGAGTTGTTGAAGGTGAGTGTGTCACAATCAAAAGTCTAAACACAAAATATTTTTAAGTTTTATATTAGAATATATATGTTCTATGCAAATTTTTAAAGTAGTTTTGTGCTTTTCTAAGACATTTAAACTAATTGAAATTTTTTCCGATTGCAGCATCCTTTCTTGAAATTAGCTCGTCCATTAGCCAGCCTGACGCCTCTTATAATGGCCGCTAAAGAAGCCGCCAAGGGAAACTGATTAAAGAAGAACTAATTGAACAACAACAACAGGAAAATTTACGCAAAACTTTGCTTAAATTCAATTCAGCAAAATGCAAACCTAGAAATGACTACATTGAACATGAAGAGAAACAAACACCCAAATCGAACCTAAACACACACACACACACTATAAACACACACGCATACAAGTGCATAGATACAGTTTATACATATTATATTTATATATATACTAAATATATTTAAACGTTTTATTAAGCGAAAGGAGACAAGATTAACTTATGTAAACAACAATAGTGAACAAAAGTTAGAAAGCAAACAAAACAGTTTACAAAGAGCGAAATCATTGGCATAAGCAACAAAACGAAGGCAAAGATAAAAACCTAACACAGAAATAGTTGTAGCAATAAACAAAGTGAAATGTTTAGCGAAAAGAATTAATTGAAATTATGACATTGATTTTTACTAAAAAAAACATTGTAATGTTTGAAAGAAGTGCATTGTAAAATTTTACCAAAAAACCTACAAAATAATGTGCGAAAATACGCGTTTAAATTTGGCAGTTCTGAGATAATGAAGAGCGGCATTTGGTTTGAGATTTTTTAGACACCGGCTACGTGTCTACCACAGCAGCACAAAATTTGTTGAAATTTAACTGGAATATAAATTCATTTGCAATTAAACAAAAAATTTGAGAGCCACATTACGGCCATTTTAGCTGCAAAATTCATGATTATTCACGCAAATGCAAAACCAAAAGAAACGAATTCAATAAAATTTGCATTACAAATGCTGGGCTTCTTATGCAAATTTACCTAAAAACTACTATTATTTATTGTCGTTTAACACATTTACTTAAGAAATAATTAATATGTTAAATGATAGTAACAGAGAGACAATTAACGAAGACTACGTCATTCTAATTGCATACAACAATTTACATTAATTATAATTAGCATTTTACAATTAGTAATGATAGAAGAAGAAAGTGTTCTGCTGACAGCGCCTGCACCGATATTTCAAACACCTTATTGTTGGTGTATGTTCAAGGAGAGACTAATTTATTAACAATTGCTAAGAGCAGAAAACGTTTACGTTGAATTGCTTCTTTCGTTGCCCATCCAAACACTTTCTTTCTGATAATTTAAGCTTTACGCTTTAAAATGACACTTGCTTATTAATTTGTATGGCCTTTGCCATATCGAAATTGATTAGTTTATTTGAGTTAATTTTGAGTGCGTGCAACTAACACTAATCAGAACAATTGATTATTTAAAAAACGACTTAATTGCTGCAGCTTCAAACGTTAACCTTCTACTGGCGCCATATACATAACCCCTTTGACTATACATTACCAAAAATGCAGTGTCAGAAAGCATTCGTCGAGGTACTGCATTAAAGAAAAAGTCAATAGATATATCGATCAGGCTCCCAGTATCAATCAATGATCAATAAACATCCGTATCAACCTTTTCTGCTATATAGAATGTAGAGATAATCCTTGGCGAGGTTTGAAATATTTATATTTGGTCAACTTTTCATTATAAATTGTTTGATATAACCTCCGACATTGTTGTGAGTCTATATTTTCTTCTACTTTCTTACATTTTTTAATCATACTCTGCTTTTCTAATTCCAAGATTTAGTTCTTAAACTAATACAGACAATTGTGTACTAAGTAATCATGAGCTAAAATTAATTTCCAATGATACAAAATTGTCTAAATCATGCAGACACTCACATACATTGCCAACATCTATAAAATCCGACTATATTATTCCGGTTTCAAACTTGAACTTTCTACTTCTTGGTTATGTATAAAGCTGCAAGCAATTTGATTTGATTTAATTGAAAGCCCACTCCAACTTAAATCAACTTGTCGTCTTCTTCATGCACTTTTACTTTGTGTGAGTATGCAGTTTTATTCCACTGCTCATCCTAACTTTAAGTCGAACGATTTCAAATCTACACTCAATGCCCACAATATCCGTGTCAATAAACTTACACACTTGTTTCTTATATGTTATAACTCTTAATTTTTTTGTATGTGAAAGATTCTCTATTTGATTGACCTGACAATGTTTTCGAGTCAGTTTTAATTTAATTATTTGCAGTTACATAGAGTGAAATTGATTTGAAAGAAACATTTACGTATGTATCTAATTTATTTTTTATATAAATATTTTTTTCTGCTTAATTTGTATTTATAATTTGAAATATACATACATTTCTTATAATCCATATTATATTTCTTATATTTCAATGCTTATATTTAGTGAGTTCAATTACGCTTCGAGGTTTGATTGCGGCATAGCAGTATTCTGCAAAGATTTGAGCAATTCTCATCACTGCAGTCCTACAGAAAAACTTTACCGCATCACATAAACCTTGGTGACGATTTCTTTAGTTCGCCACTTTGTGCATTGTGTGCGAACTGATTCTGCATTTCAGTTTTAATGACTTCTTCTTTAATGGATGCGCGTTGAATTTCAGTTGTCTCGTCGCAACTATTGTCTGCCGCATTACCGCCAAAATGTCTTTCAGCTGTTTCTAGCAGAGCTTAGATAATATCCCGTGCGGATATGCCCGGAGTACGGGCATATCCGCACGCTTCTAGCCCGTACTCCGTTTTATTGTTGGAGATGTTTGAGAGTTTTCAATCAGCCAAACGAAACAAAATCCATTAGCGTAGTGAACCTTTTTGACGTGATAGAACGAACAGGGCCACGAATATTGGACATTGTGGACATTGCCCAGCACACAACAAATTCCACTGTAGGTATGTATTCTCGCAACACTGAACACAAAACCACTAACACCACCAAACACACACACACACACACATATACATATACATTATACATATAGGACTTGCATTAGAAAAACACCAACACGATAATAACATAAAGAAGTACATTATATAACTCACACATGTATGCAGTATATAGCGTAAATATGTAACAATAGTAATGTATGAACTAAAATATGTACTAAAATTAGGATGTGTATAGTATTTTTCCAATTATTAAAATATGCAAAGAACAATTAAAAGCAAAACGGACAAACGAAAAATGACGCATGCAAGTAGCAAAGTGCACGCTGCCGTCGTAGAGCGTTGATGTTGCACAAAAAAGGGTAATAAAAAATCGAATGAAATAATATTAACAACAACAACACAAGCAACAATAAGAAAAAAGAAACATTAAAGCTATATAAAAAGTAAATAAAGAAATACGAAATAAAAGGAAATCATACTTTGTGCCTAACCGAAATACGTGTAAAAGAGAGAATAACATTTAGACAAAACCAAACTAACACAAGCAAGAAAAACTACAAACCAGCAAACAACAACAACAGTTGAAGCAAAAATACAATAAATAGTAACTACACAAAATGTGTGAAAGAACAAACGAAGGGTTGGAGGCGAATTAAAAAGAATGCAACAAATTTGCTGCGATAAGCAAATCAAAGTGGCCAGGACATGTGGAACGGCAGCAGCAACAAGCGCTGGACTTGAAAGTTGAATGTAGCAGAGTCGCCGATTGGATGCAGTTGTGCGCTCCAAATGAAAGGCAACACTTTTCGAACAGTTTGACACTAATTTACTAACTAGCGAAAACGAGTGAATTGTGTAAATTGCAGCACGCAAAGAGGCGCTGCAGCTTTGCACGAACGAAAGAACAAAACAAATATTCAAATAGTCCACGGTGCCCATAAAACGTATACAATTTTATTAATTATTAATTTATTTACTAAACTGTATAAAATTCCTTACTAAACTATTTTGAATGAAATTTAAGGGTTTATTTAGCATAGTTAGATTGAACCCATTTGGATCGAATGTGCACCGTTTTGTTCGATGATTGGTTGCCATTCTGTATTTAATTCCATTATGTCCTTCTCTCACAGAAACGCTCGCCTTTATGGACAAAAAACTGGAATAGTCGATTTTCACAAGCTTCTCTTGAGGCAAATGTCAAACATAAGTACCTTCCAACCAAGTTCCCGAAGCTTCTGGCGAATCACAATCGATGTGGGTGGCCTGGCGTTGTCCTGATGGAACACAATTCCTCTCCTATTGGCTCAAGTTGGCCGCCTGTTGGCGATTGCTCCCTTCAGATGGTGCAACTGTTGTCAGCACAGGTCCGAATTAAGAGTTTGGCCCTATGGGAGCAGCTCCTTGTAGAAAAATCACTGCCAATCCCACCAAACATTCCTAGCTCTATGCAGGTGTTACAGGTAAATGGCCTTTACGACATTCTTAACAGCAACCTGCAAGTTGCTCAAAAGAACAAGTGGGGTCAAAAGAACAGAGTTGTTTTCATTTCGTTCGGAGGCGATCAAATCTAAATGCTTAAAGGTCCATGGTGTCACCACGCATAGTTCAGTTCATAGTTCGGGGTTGCAAAGAACTCTGCGCCGTATTCACTGATATCATCAGTGGTCAACCATTGACCATGGAAGTTCTGTTTCGTTGCCGCTCGTTCCATCGTAAAATCGTTGTTATGGCTGTTGCCACACTGCAAACGGCTGTCGACTAGTGCCTGCTATAAGTATATCCTTTCGGGAACGGAAATGAGCGGAAACGACTTCATGAGAAAAGGACCGCAGCTTTCGCAGTACGATTCAGCGTCGTGCTTGAAGCGATATAGAAAAGCTCGAAAGCAACCATGTCCACTAAGAATTTGTATCAGGTTGAAGTCGACTTTTGCATGTCACTTCTGTGCCTAATCTTTGATGTTGGATAGCAGCCTATGCGGCCAGCGACCGGACGTTAAAACATCCCAGCGTCTCTGCCACTCGTTCAGGCTGGTACATTGTGCCGCCTCGCGGAGGTTGTGGTCTTGGACGGCACAACTTGTCGCCGTTTTCGCTGCAATGTCAACTAGACGGGAATAGGATCGATTTCAATTCTCGCAATACCCAATGCTGTATGTTATGCGTGCGATTATGTGTGTAGTGATAATTGCGCAATCGGCAACTTTTGTTGTTCTGGCCATGTGCTCGGACCACTTAAAGCGGTGCAAAAAATATTTTACTCCATCAGGTATCTGTATTAGTTATACCACCTACATATCGCTCCTTCGCTGCAAGAACGTCATAACTAAAAAAAAAATTTTTCAGTTTATGGCAACCCTGTGTGTATCTGCATATGATCTTTTATCTGTCAAAACCACATTGGAAAATATTCAATACTTTGCTCATAAGACGACATGAAACATTTTTTGATACCTTGAACTGTCTGTAATGGTAAACTTTAAAATTGAATTTTCTCGGAATGATGTGGTTTTGAGTTATGACGTTCTTGCAGCAAAGGAGCGATGTCTGAACAAAGCTTCTCGACCATTTTCAAAACCCATTAGACAAAGCTTATTGGGAACAGTAGAGCATCCAGCTCTATTGACTCCTTTAAGCAACCCGCTCGAACACTACAGCTCAGGCATTCTACGCTGATTCAACGTTCCAACGCACGATACTTACCAGTTTTATTAGTTTTAATTTAAACAATTTTCACAACTATTACTTTTGAAATTTTTCAGTACTTCCTTTAAGCTGCCTTTGTATTTTTAGTTCCGATTTGCACTATGCAAATACTTTTTAAACAAAATAGAGACTCCGTATTACATTTATATCTTTGGGCTGCCTTGTTTCATGATTGGTTTTCTTTCTTCTTTTATAACTAAAAAAATATCGAAAATATAATTTGTTTTCGATTTGCCGATTTTGAATGTGAAAAGTTGTACACATGTTGGCCGCACTACTGAAACATTCAAATTTCCAAGTCCAACGCAATGAGTCCGCACATAGGTGTATAATTGTTATAAAGAGCACATTGTCTGTAGTGAAAGCAGACAATTAAATTTACAATATAAACACAGAAAACGAAAGTAATAACACGAAACCGACAACCGGCAGAAACATAAAAACAACTATAAGCAAAAGTGAATCCATTTATGAAGAGAGAATTTAAAAGATAAACTTATGTATATTGAGGAAAGTTTGAAAATTTTGGTTTAACTTCAAATGAAGCGCTTTGAGCCCTACACACGCGTCTACAAAAACAATAAATTACAACACAACACGCTTTAAAGTTTAAACTATCTCAATTTACATTAAAGAATTTGCCAATTGTGAGTTGAAATTCAGTCAAATTTTTTTTTTGTATTTGTCGCTAAAACTGAAATATTTTACATAAAGTGATTAATGCATTAGACTACTGAAACTAAGAAAATTAAATATTGTTTTTTTTTGTTTGACAATGATTTCAACTATTTCAGTATTCGATAAAGGTTTGAGAGTAAACAATTTCTCATCATCTATGAGGCTGTAGACCGAGGCTGAGTTCTCTTCCATCCTTAACTCGTGCTCACTGCATTGATTTCGTTATAGTGAACCCGTCTCGCGTGTGTGGGATGTTTCAAATCGCTTTAAAACACCAAAAGACAAATAAAATTAACAAAATCAAAGCAAAACAAACCTAAAATAAAACGCCGCTATTCTCTGGAATATTGGAAACAAAAATCTCTATAAGTACTTATGTGAATTATTTTGGATTGAGTTCCTACTTCAACACTCGACGAAACGAGCAGCACACAACATTCGATATTCGGACATTATTTCGATGCGAATTTTGACTTTTGCTCTGCCAAGTGACGATTTTCACTTTTCAAATTTTACATGCAACACACTGTAAGCTGACTTTTCAGCGCGGCAGCTGCATCAGCTGAGGCGACAGCAATTGTTGCTGTGTACGCTCGAACAGATTTGTTCCACCTTCTAACTAATGTTTTTCAAGATGTATGGCGCTCGATAAAATGTACTCGTCCAACCGCATTATGTGAGCTCCTGCCGAATTCTTGCGTTGTGTCCGCTGGTGTGGCTGCTCTTCTGCGACGCAGACAGTTGTAACGTTGTGCCAGAGCGTAGAAACGAATGTATTTAACAATAACTCTCATTATTATTATTATTATTATTATTAAAATTATGATATTATGATGATTATTATTATGAAGAAAAAGATTATATTAAAACAAAGTAAAAATCAACAACAACAAATATTATTATGAATGAAGAAGCAAATAAACATTATGAAGAGAACATTGGGCCCGAGTGTAGTTTCGATGAGAAATGTGTAAATTGTGTAAATTTCCTTCAGCTGACAGGCAACTAGTCAGAAAGCAACGCCCACAAACTACGATTTGAGCTCGAAGTGCCCCAAGCAACATAATGAACTACACACAACAAGCTCTGGTTCATAGTTTCGCGACCGATTCAAAATCGCTGGTCGAGACAGGAAAAGCTCAAATGGTGCACTAATGTGCCATTGGTTGTGATAGGGTTAATTACAATTTTGTGGTGCAGATAAATGAGGGAATACTGTACCACCTTTCTAGGTGAAAAGAAACCATTGGCGCTTCGATTTTTTTTAATCACATTTCTATTAACCGATGGACGAACGCATAGCAGAAATAAAGAATAATAAAAAAGCAAATAATAATAAAATAATAAAATTAAGATATAAAGAAGACGGAGAAATGACTGGTAAATGAAATAAAGTCAGACAAACGTAAAGAAGGACGAATGCAAGGCTAGACATAAAAAGGAAGAACATAGGAATAGGTAAGAGGAAAATTGGACGAGGAGAAGACTGGATGGGAGAAGAAGCGTATGAAAATGAGAACGAATAAAAGTAAAGAGAGGCGAACAGATAAACGAGAAGACTATCGGACAGAAGAAAGAACTAAACAGAAGGATCGATGCATGATAGAACGAATACACAAACAAGGAGATGTATCGAAATATGACTGAATGGAAGGAGAAACGATGAAGGATGGAATGAACAAACTGGCGGCAGGACGATAAGAATGAGGGGAAAAGAGATGAATAGAAACAAAGAGAGTTAAGGTTAAGAAATTCATCTTGATATTCTTTAAAAGAAAATAGGGCGATCGAATGAAAGAACAGTTATATAAAAGGAAGCAGGAGCATGTATGGAAAAAATCAAACCAAAACACAAGAAATGACTGGAAGAAAGATTGGCGAGATGGAATATGGAATGAACGATTGTTTGGAAAGAAGAAGACGAGAAAAAAGGGCAAATAGAAGATGAGGTGAACGGATGAAAAACGAACAAACAAAAAACAAACATGGCCAAAAAAGATTGTTGGAAGAATACATTGAAATAAGGAAAGAAAGAACAAAACTATGCAATACGGAAGAATGAAAGAACGGTCGAACCAAAGGTAAATAAGCGAAAGAAATATGAATGACAAACTAGATGGACGGATGGAAAAATACAAAACCGTTGACGAATAGAAAACCGTCAGATGGAAAAAACGATGCGGGGGGAATATTCAATGATAGATCGGACAAAGGAGCAATTAGAATACGAAAGAAAAAAATGTCAAAAATGAATGGATGAATAGATAAAGAAATAAAAGATGAAGGTGCGAAAGGTTGGATGAAAGATTGAACGGACGAAGAGATAGAAAATAGGCGGAAGCTTAGATGGGAGGACGGTGCACACGAATGTAGGAAAGAATAGACGAAAAGGAGGGAAATTGGTTGAAGAAGTACAAATATGCACGGAAGAACAAATGGATGCAAGGAAAATGGAAAACAAAGGGGCGGACAGAAGTAAGTTCGGTCAGGTGGAAAAAGGACGTGAAGGAGGAATATGAATGGAAGAGTGCCGAGAAAGAACGAACTGATGGGCGGAAAAAGAAAAGTGAAAGGGAAGGTGGAAACACAGGTAGAAGAAAGTAAAAAAACTTTAAGAACGAAGGAAATACTGCACGCAGACACGGAAGGAGAGAAAGAGGAACGATGGGCTGGAAATTTTATTGGAAGTAAGTAGAAGGGAGAAGTAAGTAGAAAAGTAGTTAGCCTCTTATCGTCGATGGTCCTACTAGTTATAGAACTACAGTGTAATCTGGGTGGAGTGAACCCCCGTTGCTACGAACACCCCGATAGAGTGAACATCAAAATTTTTACATTGAGTACTCTATAGAGTGAACAATTCTGAATCTCTTTAGAGTGAACACAATTTAAAATAAATTACTTCAGTAACTTCAAGTTACTGCCAACCAGAATTTCGGGCTGTTGAAGAGAACAACTCTTAAAAAAGGCATTGTACAATTGGTTTGTGCGGCAGCGCCAGAAACATTTTCCTGTCAGTGGAGATATGTTAAAAGAAAAAGCAAAGAAATTACATGCTGATATTAATGAAAAGGAAGGCGGTTTTAACGCCAGTTGTGAATGGCTAAGAGCGGACGAGAGTGGACTATTTTTGAAGATGCTACCCGAAAGAACTTGTAACCAGTGCAGAAAAACGGCTCCAGGCAGGAAATTAGAAAAAGCCAGAGTTACAATTCTTGCATGCGCAAACATAACTGGACAAACCACGCTCTTTCAAATCTTTCAACATTCCGGTGGACTACCGACATTGAAAAATGCATGGATGACAGCAGAAATTAAAAAAAAATGGTTTCAAAAGTGTTTTGTTCCACAGGGGAATTTAAAAAAAGAAAGGCAAAATTTCAATTTTTAATAAATTTCTTTATTATCCCCTTCAAAATACTCTCCTCCTGCGTCAATAAATGTATGCCAACGTTTGATCGAATTTTCCATACATTTTTTATAGGCCGCCAAAGGTATGGCATTCAGGTTACGCAGCGAAATCTCTTTTATCGCTTCTATCGTCTCAAAACGCGTTCCCAATTTGAGTTTAGGAAATATAAAAAAGTCACACGGGGCTATGTCTGGACTGTATGGTGCTTGGCTGATGACATTGGTCGAAATTCCGACATTGACCAAAAATTCCGAAATAATCAAGGCTGTTTTTAAATGAAATTCAGCTTTTTTGGCACCAGCCGAGAAGCGACGCGTTTCATGCCCAAAATATCAGTTAAAATGTGTTCGGCTGATCCAAATGAGATGCTCAACAACACAGCAATCTCTCTAATCGATACACAACGATTTTCCAACACGATTTGCTTCGACGATTCGATTTTTTCTTCGGTAACGGACGTTGATGGCCGTCCAGGGATGTAATCGTGCTCTAGGCTCTCTCGGCCGCCTTTTAACCCTTTATACCATTCGTATGCTCGTGTTTTCGACATACACGCTTCACCAAACGCCTTTTGCTACATTTTCAACGAATCGGCACACGAAAGTTAATTTTTAACACAAAATTTTTGGCACGCGTGTTGTTCCAATTCTTCATCCATTATAAAAATCGCCACACATTAATTTTTCGACTTCTTCGTATAGACGCCAATCGAATACTAATCTTACAATATGCGTCAAAATTTGACAGAACGCCAATAAAATTATTCCCTACGTTGAGAAAATAAATTCCAAATTACCGTTCTTTTTTGATCATAAGGTATATTCGTAAGTACGTAATGGTGAACAGAAAAACTCAATCTGGATATAGTGAACAATCTGGATTCTATGAACTGGCCTTGCATTAATTAGTTCACTCCACCCAGATTACACTGTAATTCTTATATTTAGTTGTCCAGATGGCATACACATTCTACATAGAAAAAATCCGGCGTCTTTCTATTTCGTCATTGATAGCCGCTTCAGCGAGTCACTTCTTCCACCTTTCTAAAAGTAGGCACACCATATCCTGCAACTGTTAGAGATTGTTTACAAGGATAACCAGATTTAAGACAGTTTCAAATAATTAATGAAATTGTCACTTCCTATTGGGGCTCACAGAAGCCCCACTCCAACACATTTATTACTAACTTTTAACAATTACAAATATTCACAATTGCCAACTCCCGCCCCACTTCAACCAAAATGTCACTGGGCCATTCACTACTGCTTCGAGAAGCCCGTCTTCGTTTTGCGATTGAGGAACCTGTACAGATACAGAATGCGCTTCTGCATGTGCTTCCACTTGGTGGGCCGCGCCACTGGATACTTTGTCTTCGTGAGCATCTTCCGTTTGCGCAGCAGCACCTGATACTCGTTGCCCGACACACCGCGCAGCCACGACGGCACCGAGTACAGCACACGCGTGGGATGCAGCCGATCGGTGCCCAGTATGTCGATGTAGTCGTTCTGACCGAACAGCGCACGCTTCTCGGTCCACGGATTCTTCGGGCGATAGTCGGGCATGGGCAATTTTTGTCCGTTGTCTAGGCGCGGCAGCAGCCCACCTTGCCAGATACGTTCCTTGTAGCCGTAGCGCCGCAGGAGCGGACCACGCGCACGCTTCTCCTCGTATGACAGCTGACGAGTGCCGGTGACATTGGCAACGCCTAGAGCGGCCGTTGTCCATTTGCTCAAAAGCTGCTGCTGCTGTACTGCGGCGGTGGACAGCAATTTGCGTAGGTTGCCGGCAAGCCAAGACATTTTTTTATTTCAACTAAACGGTGTTTTTGTTAGATAATGCGGAGTGTGGTTTCTGCCAGTCGTCGCTTCGGCCAGCCCCAAAACAGCTGTTTTTCGTAAGTGTTCTATTCAATGCTACCGCGCAGAGTTGCATTTATGGATGCAGTGTTTGTAAATATTTTCGGATATTTTTTAATTTGAATAATTATTGCAAAAGAGATCACAAGTCTGAAGCTAATGAATTAAGAACCCCAAGCAATACCAAAACTTCGAATAAGTAGAGTCCGACCGATTCCAAATTTTTTGGCCGATGCCGATGCCGATTAATCGGTCGAAAGAGAGTGAATTGACCGATGCCGATTAATCGGTCGAAAGAGCGAGAATCGGCAGATGCCGATGCCGATGCGGATTCCGATTCCATAGAAAAAATAACACGAATGAATTCAATCAAAATCAAAAACGCAAACATATTCAGTTTCATCTTCAACTTAAAATTACGATTCTTATATTAAAATTTTTACTCTGAAATTGCGTTGGAGCAAGGCGACCCGATGTACAGCTGTGGTGGAAAGAAATAAGAAAACAAAATTTGGAAAAAATAAAAGGCCTGTTTAAAAAAATGCTTTCAATTAAAAAAGAAGAATAAATTGTAAAAATAAATAGCCTTTCTTCGGATGCCCATATTAATAGACGAAATGCATAGACATTTCGAGAAAATCTTTGTTTTTAAGAATACCTAGTTTTTATAAAAAACATTTCTAGGAAACATTACACATTTTAGTCCACCCATTCTAGGCGGTACAGTTTTAAGTATTAAATCGCAGGCCAAGTATCTTGGTATATTGCTGGACAGAAAACTCAGCTGGAAAGCGAACATACTGGATAGGGTTCGCAAGGCTACAGTAGCGTTGTATTCCTGTAAAAGAGCAGTTGGCAAAAAAAAAATGGGGCTTGCACCCACGTATATTGTACTGGATTTGTATTTCAGTGATCAGGCCTATTCTCTTCTATGGAGCGGTAGTATGGTGGACGGCCCTAGATAAGAGGGTCCATCAGAAGCCATTGGACTCGGTCCAACGGTCGGCGGCGCTTATTATAACCGGCGCCATGCGATCAACACCATCCAAGGGGCTCTATACCCTGCTCCACCTTCTCCCCGTCGATCTTTACGGGAAACAAGCTGCAACCCTCTCCGCAGTAAGATTGAACTCTATCTGGGGATGGGCGCGCACTGATTTCGGACATTGCCGTATCCTGGGTAAAGTAACCGACCTTCCCAACAACATTGATCACTCCCTACCGTCATACCTCTTTGGCACCAAATTCTCAACCCACATACCCCAAAGATTGGAGTGGGTACAAGACACGGTGTCCAGAACTGGAGTTTGCTTCTTTACAGACGGCTCCAAGTTGGATGGCAGGGTGGGGTGTGGTGTTTTGTGTGTTGACCCTCCTATGGAAGACTGTTGTCGCCTTCCAAACTTCTGCAGTGTCTTCCAAGCGGAAGTACTTGCAATTTTTAAAGCCCTGTCTTTGCTAAAACAGCACAACCTACCTGGTGATACCGTTAGGATTTTCACGGACAGTCAGGCAGCTATCAAAGCCCTCAAGAAGGCCTTCACCACATCAAAAGTGGTCTCTCTCTGCCGATCCCTGCTCAATGAGCTAGGGTGCGAGTACAACATCACTCTGACTTGGGTACCGGGCCACAGTGATATTAGGGAAAATTGCATTGCCGATGAGCTCGCTAGACGTGGCACCACCCTTCCAGATGACAACATTAATATTACAGTAGGTATCCCTCTCGCTACATGTAAACTCAAAATTCGCTCTCCTTTCCTCGGCATAGCCAACAAGCGATGGCAGGAGGAGAGCACTTGCTCAATCACTAAACAACTATGGCCCACTTTAAACCCCGGGCGTACTAGAATTCTTGTCTCTCTCAGTAGACAACACATCAGTACGATCGTCTCGATTCTGACGGGACATTGTACATTTGGTCGTCATGCCTACAGACTAGGTATTGACAGTCGGGACTTTTGCCGAAGTTGTCAGAATGAGGAGGAGGAAGAATCCATTATTCACCTCCTCTGTCACTGTCCGGCTCTCTCTATACGAAGGTGGAAAGCCTTGGGCTCTACTTACTTCGACAATCTGGACGACCTTAGATCAGTCAACATTAGGGACTTGCTAGGTTTTAACCACAAGACAAAATGGCTTGTATAGGCACTTAACTTGCAGTAAGACAGATCATTCCCTCTTTGTGGTATCACAACGGGCCCTTTTCGTGGCCTAAGTGTGTCTTTCGGCAAGTCCCGTGCCTAGGCAGCCACTTTAACCTAACCTAACCTAACCTAACCTAGGAAACATTAATATTAAACAATATCTGAAAATACGTTACTAAAAGAGCAGAATAGAGATTCTTATACTCGTGTTCAGTAACGTATTTTCACATTATGTTTAATATAAAAGAAACACAGTGCGATTCAGCTTAAAAAAGTAAAAAATAAATAAAAAAAATTAAAGCACGAAAATAGGCCGTACCATCGACCAAAAAAGGCCGATGTGGCATCGGCCAAAAAAGGCCGATGCCGATGCAGAAGCCGATACTTATTTTATTGGCCGATGCCGATACCTATTTTATTGGCCGATACTAGCCGATGCCGATGCTTATTAATCGGTCGGACTCTACGAATAAGACATATTTTACCTTTTACTTCCATCAGGTTCTTATTTCACTTCACTTCTACTCTAACTTTTCATTTTTGCGATTTTAAATTAAACAAAATTAATTTCATTACTTTTTACATAACTACGTTTCATTATTCACAATTTTGTCCTCAATCTAAAGGCGCAACTAGTTTGTCAATACCTGAGAACCAGTGGTGCACAGTATTTCATTTTGGGGACACTCCCCAAACAACTTTTGAGCGCAACAACATTTGTAAGAGATTTGGGGTGTTAAACCTTCAAAACGCCCCTTTCGTGCGCTACTGCTGAGAACATAAAACACCGATTTCAAGAACATAAAAACCTTATTGATCACAGCATGCAAGGACATTTTTCCAACCCATTATTATTAATACAAATAAACAATTCAATAAGTTACGATTAATCATGATTTTCGTTTAAAAATCTTACATTCGTAATTCTTTATTGAATTAAATTTCTAATTTTAATTTGTTTAATAATAAAATTATGTTCATTAATTTAAAGAATGTTTTGCATTGCAATAACCAACTGAATTTTTATCTAAACGATAAACTGTCAGCTGCGCATCACATCAATCCAGACGACTAATGGGATATATTTGGATTGCTTCTGCATGGCAATGTCCACAATTAGGCAAATCTAAAACTACGACATTGCATTTACTTATTGCGCCTGGTCGATTCGGATGCTGTGGGAGGCGGTGGCGGTCCACGCTTGTGCAACTCCTCCAAATAGTTGACCACAATTGTGGTGCGCTCCTCCTCCAAATGGTCCAGCACCAGATAGCTTTAAAACATACAAAGCAACACATCCACATTCAATTAAACAACAACACACAACCAAAATTTTATTTACCGCTTGTCGTTCTTGAGGATCTCCTGTATTTCCTTAAGATGATTCGGATTTTCCTTGACTATATCAATGCTTTTGTGTGTAATCAGCTTGCACTCTTGCAACAGTTCACGCAACGCTGTCTTGGCAGCCAGCGTTTTATCTTTGATGTAGTCGCGGAATTCGCGCTCACACTTGTCCGAATTGTTGTACTTGAGGTAGCGTGGATCCTCCTTGACTAGCTTCTTGATATCCTTCCACGAGCTAGTCAGCTCCAGCGTTGTAATCTCATCCAACATCTCACGGAATTTTTCACGTTTCTTCTTCATAAGTGCGTCGATATGCTCATTGAAAATTCTTAAATATGAAAAAAAGTGCAATTACACAAAAATTTGCTACAATTTTAATGCATTAAATTCACTTTTCACGATCGTCACGGTCCAGTGTGTCGAGCAATTCCCACCGATGGTCCTTGCGCAGCTGTCGCTTCACTTCCTTCCATGTCAGATCCGGATTACGCACCAAGTCTGTGAGCAGCGCATTGAAATGCCCGATCGCCTCATCGCGCTTGTGATGCTCCCGCTCCTTGTCGCGATCCCGCAGATGCCCGGCCAGGGTGCGGTGCACCTCCTTCTCGCGTTCGCGTATACTCTGCTCTGCACGCAGCTGGCGGTCGCGCTCCTTCTGCAGACGCTCGGCCTCGTCGTCCTCACTGGCGCTACGTGGTTCATCGTCCTCATCGTGATGTTCCCCTTCGTCCTGCAAAACCGATGCAAAGGGCAAATTTCAAACATTGAAGCTAAGTTTGTAATTTTCATTTGTTCAGTTATACTCCAGACCTTCAAACATGGTACGAGCTTGATCGACATGGCGCATAAATAGCACGCGAAAAAATTTTGAGAAGTTTGAGTTTTATGATCAATAAGTTTACTGGTGTAATTTTAAGCACTCAATCAAGACTACTTTTAATTAAACAATTTGATAATTACATAGAACAATGATTCAAAGATGTAGTAATTTGCTGAAGAAAAATGCGACTTCCGATTTAATCCTTCGCTGCATGGCATGGCACATAAGCAATGTCAACTTTTCATAGATTTGGAAACTATTCTATTCACCATTTTACAGTCGTTCATTCTTCAGTTGAATCTTTTATGTTAAAACATTTGATTACTAACGGAATTTTGCGAATAACATTGAAAGTATGTGCAAAAGAATCGAAAAAACAACAAGTGTTTCAATTTGGTGAAATAATTTTGGTTATTGATGGCGATGGTGATATGGCGGTTGTCGTCGCTCAGCTGTTTAGTGCGTTGAATTACAAGTATACAGTGACGCTTGACCTCTGTTTGAATCCCCGTAGTAGCCAACACTAAAAAATAGATAAAACCTACTTTCATTTCGACCGTAGCGTTCTCACCAGGATACGGAAAATGTCCGCAAAACTTCTTTCATAGATACAGGAACAAAATTTCATTGTTACCATCAGAACTTAACAAGCAACAAGAATAATATGACAAAAATGTTTTTTCTTCACGGAAATTAAATCATGCAACGAAGGCTTAAATTCAAAATCCCTCATTTCATTACTACTCAATATTTATGTAATCATAAACATATTGTTTTGTAAGAAAATTTGCAAAATTCAGTAACAACTTAATGTTGCAAATTTAGTTCCTTACCGAGTCTTCATGCTTTTTCTTTTGATCGCCATTCTTCTCCTTGTCATTGTCCACTTCCTTCTCCTTTTCTTTCTCCTTGTCCTTCTCCCGTTCTTTATCCTTTTCCTTGTCCTTGCTGTCCTTGTCCTTGTCGTTGCGATCACGATTCCGGCTCCGGCTGCGGCTGCGATCGCTGCGTCCTCGCTTCCTGTCTGACTTACGGTCCCTGTCCCGGTCCCTCTCACGTTCGCGTTCACGCTCTCGCTCCCGCTCGCGTTCCTTCTCGCGATCTCGCTCCCGTTCGCGCTCCTTTTGCTCGCGCTGCTTGCGCTTCTCGTCCTTCATCAGGCGCATGTAGTCCTGAAAGTACTCCTCGCGATACATGGAATTGTCGACGGCCCGGTAACGCGGATCCGAGTCAAACTTCTTCTTGATGTCGTGCCAGCGTGTGTGCCGATCGATGTCCGACCGCTCACGTAGCATCTCAATGAAGTCTTTGCGTATCTACATTGTGGACGGACGTTGATGGTATTTGCCAGGACGCACGCATGAAGATACGAAAAGAGAAAAACGACAAATGAAATCATTTAGTTGGTTTCGGGTAATGGTTCTGGTGTCAGCTTACAGCTAAACGGGGGTCAATTTCAAGGGAGGTGGGCATACAACTTACGCACTACCTTAGCTTAAAAGTATATAAAGGATACAAAAACTTATGGACTAATGACATTTGTGCCGCTGAAAGAGAATCGATTTTGATTAGTGATTAGCTGAAAAAGAATTTCACCGGTGAAGCTGAAAGAGAATTAAAATTGCACTAAAGCTTTCGTTGCTGTTAGCTCGACAGTGCAAGCTGAAATCAATAATTAATTATGTTCAAGACAAAAACAACTATATTTTCGTAGGCGTGATGGTGTGAGCACAAGTCGCGTAGGCAAGCGGACGTACGGACTGACTGACATACATACATATCTTGTACAAATATATATATATAATTTATTGTAGTTTGTTCTTGTAATTTCGTATTGGTGCCATAAATGCGAAAAAACAATGTTAAACATTTGCACGTGAGCACTTTTCGCATTTCACTCAGTTAACAAGAAATTATGGGGGAACACCACAGTTGAAAGAGTTACGGAAAGAAGAATTGCTAATAATTTATATAGATAAGAAATTAAACTAACGACTCTAAATGTTTCAAAGTTGAGTTGGATTTTACAGAAGTAACAAAAATGTTATTTGCAATTTTGACTAAAAAATAACTAATAAAGTTTTTGTATTACAACTGAAGTCATTTAAAACCCTGATTTGTTGGCTAGTTATGTAAGCAGACAATTGCTTAATTCAAAACTAACAACGCAAAATTAAACCCAGTCACGTATTACGTCAGTCACGTAAACCAGCCAAAGTAGATTAATAACATTTTAATCATAAAATAAACTGAATCTAGAAATCCTTACTGCATTACTAACTAACAAATCAAATCAAACTCAGGAACACATTTTATGTATAAAACTATTTAAACAGCTTCAAAACTTTAACTAAACATTAAACTTTTAGTAAATGCCTGAGGCGTGGCCTGAGGCAAACGCTCAACATTGCTTTTTTGCATTTCTTTGCGGCGCTGTAAGCAAAATGTTTAAATGAGGAAGAAGTTTAGATTGATTTTTTATTCATACTGTTTGCTTTTTGCTCTTTGCCCTCTCTCTCTCTCATTCACTTTGTGCCTCTCACGCTCTGACTGCGATTACGAGCATCGGAGACCGGCGACGCGAGCACCACCATTTACAACAGAAACTGGGCGGGACTCATCCACTCCTGTCCACTAAATCCATATTTACCACTTCACCATCCAACGTCACGTTTGCAGCGCACCAAAAACCGTGCCTAGCAGAGGGTAAATCACCAAGGATTATCGTCAGGCATACACGTTTCAGCGCAGATTTTGTGTTTTATTTATTTTGTATTGTTTTTGTTTTCAATTTCAACGTTCATCTGATTCTTAGTTTCAGGTATATTTATTTATTTATATTTTTTTATTGTTTTGTTTTGGTTTTGCAATTGCAAATAGTAACTCACCACACGTGAAGCAAGAGAGACAATTTTTGGAAAACGAACGTGCAAACGATTGAACGTACGAACGGATCACCTCGTGGTGGGGTGGATTTGGGTTGAGTTGAGTTCAAAGCGTGAGTTCGAGGCGGCGCGGTGCGGTGAGGTGCGGCTGCGCTGCGCTCGATTCGTTTCGGTCGCCGTGTCCAGCAGCGTGACAATTGCTCACGTTTTTATGCCAGCGCCCGTGCCAGTGCGCGTCTGTGTGTGTGTTTGTATGTGCGTGTGTATGCTTTGAACTGTTGGCCGCATCTTTCGGTTGCTATTGCCGCCATCGTTTCAGATTTGGCAACACTTAAAAACCATACAAACTGCAGCGCCGTTTTCAAATAGTCGGTATGGCAGCACACTCACTCTGATTTTTATGACGACGTGCTATATTTGGTATCGTTGTTGGTTGTTGTTGTTGTTAAGATTGCGTTGATGATTGTTGCGTACAGGTTGTTGTTGTTGTTGTTGTGGTTGATGTTGACGTTGTCGTAGTAAATTAACAAGTTGAAGTAGAAGTAGGAGGAATATATCGTGATATCGAGATTAAGAGTGAAGAAAATTTTTATAAAAAATATAAATGTATAATCTTTGGTTGTTGTTGTAATTGTAATATTAGATATCAATAAGGTGATTATAACAATATGGAACATACGTAAGAAACATACGAAAACAGTATGTTTTGTTTTTGCTAGTTGCTTTTGTTTCTCTATTTGGTTCTTTTAATAAAAGAAATACGTAAATACTGCAATAAAAAAATGCGCCTGCCCATTCGTCCAGCCAGCAGCAGGGCGGCGCATTTTTAACCGCCTTACGCTCAAGCAACATGCACATACCTGTTCCTTCTTCTGCAACTTTTCCTCCTTTTCGCGCCGCCTCACATCCACAATGAATTCGTTGAAGAGACTCTCTCGTTCGCGTACTTTCTCGATGGCCTTGTAGCGTTCATCCTTGCCATAGCGCTGACAAAATTCGCTGAACGATGATCTGGAAATGTGACTTGAAGTTAGCACCAATCACGCCAACCCTTTGCCACACAATCCCACTTACTTTCCGTGCAATTTAGCATCCTCCATCAGCTTACGGAAATCGTCACGTTTCTGACGCATTTTATTGCGTTTCTCTTTGCGCTCCTCCTCCGCACGATCCTTCACATACTTTTCGAATACCTGTTTGCGCTCCTTGGAGGTCAATAGCAAGTAGCGTGGATCAAATACAATTTTATGCAATTCCTTCTCCCAAGTGCTGAAGGCCGATACCTGCAAAACAATAAAATGTAATTGTTATCTTCACTCACGAGCGATTAGATCACGCCAACTTACATCCTTCTCTCGCAGCATTTCCTTAAATTGTTTCACACGTGTCTCCAAAGGCACCACTGCTCGTTCCTTAGCCGCACGCACCTCAGCCTCAACAGCCGCCTCGTTGGCATCGGCTTTCTTGGTCTGTTTCATAGCTGAAATGAATATTTCATTAATTAAACATCGAAGGTGAGCCAATCTGTTTTATTGATGTCTTTAAATTAAGTTAATATGAAAATGATTAATTTTCTTAGACATTAATTGACTTACTCATTTTGGGCTTCTTGGTAGGTACCTCCTCAACACTGGATTCAGACTCGGTACGAATCTTGATCACCTCGTCATCCTCTGGTTCTTCCTCTTCCTCTACGGGTGGTGACATTTTGTGCTTTTCCGTCTCACTCTTCTCTTCCGGTTTGTCATTGCTGCTCTCTGTAGAGCTTTTCAACTGATCTGGCGGATTGCTGACCGCATTGTCTACATCGCTCCGATCAAGCAGCTCTTCCGGCCGCTCCCACACCGAGGTACGCGTCGATGGATTGTAGAAGAACACACGCGCATCGCCCGTCCACACCACACACCATGGAGTGCCCGCAATGGGCGTGCTCGAAATGGGACGTGACTTGTCCACAGGCTTTGGAGCAGCGGCCGCTGCCGATTTCTTTTGTTCCTCCTCCTTTTTGCGTTTCTCTTCTGCTGCCTTCCTCGACTCCTTTTCGAGCGCTGCCGCCTGCGCTGCCTTTGTCGACTCGTTCGATTTGAGCGTGGCAGCAGCAGCTGCTGCAGCTGCAGCGGCCGCCGCGGCAGCATTGTAAGCCATCGCCGGGTCATAACCGCCAGCTGCTACAGGCGGCATGTGCAGCATAGCCGGGTTTGGCATCATGTGTGGTGGCATTGTGGATGCTGCCGGTGGCATTGTGGCTTGTTGCGGTGTGGCGCCCGAGTGCGCTGCCATGCGTGCAGCTTCCATGTCGCGCAGTGCTTGCGGCTTCTCCCAGACACTCTCCCCTCGCGCTGCGTGGTAATAATAGGGGCGACCATCGGGTGCGCGATGCTCGGACCACTCAGCCGCACGTGCTATGACAGCCGGGTCAATGACACCTGGCTTAATGATCAGATTCTTAGCAGGTTTGTCTTGCTGTGTGGGTGGGGCATGTGCCGGATGCATGTGTTGATTCCACGGCATGCCCCAGGGAGCGGGCCCTCCTGGAAAACCACCGTAACCAGGTGGGGGCATGCCGAATGGCGGCTGCGCAAAATTGGGCGGGTGCATGCCGGCTGGAAAAAATGGCGGCGGTTGTTGATGAAGTGCTGGGGGCGGCTGTTGCGTGAGCGGGGGTGCTCCAGCAGAACCGGCCACATTCGGCGGCGGCTGTGTTAACGACTGTTGCGTAGGTGGTGGCTGTGAGAGCATATTCGGAGGAGGATGGGCGGTCAACACGTCACTGGCAGCACTCGCCGGCGGCGCCACGGACATGGGTGGCATCTCCTTTGGCTGCTGCTCTTGACTTTCGCCATGTGCACCAATGCTATTATCAACGGGCTTTCCACCAGCATCACCGCCGCCCACATTCGGTGGTTGCTGCTGCATTTGCTGTTGTTGCTGCTGCTGCTTTTTGTTCATCTCCTCTATCTCGGTTTGTGTCATGACCTTTACATTCGGCCCCTCCGGCTTGTTCCAGGTCGTCTCTCGTGTGAGGGCGTGATAAAAGTACGATTTCCCATCCTCTGTCTTCGTCTCTACCCATAGCTCCATTTGCGGTCCATTGGCCATATTTGGTGGGCCACTATTTGGCGCTGCTTGCCAGTTGGAATCAAATCCACCACGACCGCCAAAGTTGCCACCCCCGCCGCGTCCCCCACCGCGGCCAAACGGCACCATATTACCGCCGCCGCGACCACCACGAAATGCAGCCGGCGGTGTACCATAAGTTTTGCCATGGAAATTCACACCGCCACCCGCTCCCGCTGCCATAGCAGTTCCCGGTGCGCCTGCTTGGTGCTGTGGCCTGGGTGACAGCAAATTTGTGGCGAAATATTATTGATATTGCTAGGAGCAACGCAAGTGTTCATTTTGCGCCAATTGGCCACAACAAAACTACTTAGGCACTTAAAAAAGTTCGGGACCCAACTCACCAGTGACCTTCCTGTTCCACTGTGGGCTGATTGTTCTGTACGCCGTCTGCTTGTTCTGTCAGGTGTTCAGTCTCACCATTCACCGCAACCTCACTGCCCAGCGGAGCCCCACCGCCGCCGCTAAACGACGACGGCACTCCTTCACCGCTCGTTTGCAATGCATTCTCGATCGCACTGCGATCCCCCTCCACTTCACTCTCTACCGTCGCCTCCATTACAGCGTTATATTGTCTTTTTCAACTATTTCTGCAACCTTTTAATTAAATTTCAATAATTTTCCTCGCGACGACACAATTTTCACACAACACAACTAATTTTTCAGTATTGCACAGGGTTGCATGGTACCGCAGCATTATTCCACACTTGACATTTGCAGTGTGAAGTGTGTGGCCCGCTCATGCCTCATTCAATGTCAACTCAAATTACAGTGACGTTTGAAAACTTTATTTCCAATACAATCGAATGCGAAATTTGTCAAAATTTAATTCAACCAAGCCACGGAGTTTGTCATTGAACAAGCGCACCAAGTGAGAAAATATATTACGCAACCGTTTCGCTCACTCAGAGTTCCACTCGCCCGGCGCTGCCCAACACGGCTGCGACCAACCTCGTGTTAAAACATTCTTACCCGAGCGCAAAAGTGCAACACTGTGGTCAGAAGTTCGCCGCAGAACGCCAACTGTCATTTAAAGTATTTTGTTTTGGTTTTCCTTTGCGAACGCATCCAATTCGGCGTGCAGTCATTTTTGCGCTGTCCGTTCAACTAGTTGTTAGTTTACCGTTTTGTGTACGCGTTGTTTCTACATTTCTCGGTATTTCCCTGTAATTATGGGTGCTACTGCTGTACAACACTATGTAAGTAGAGCTGCAACCGGCCACGTATCTATCTATCTGACATTTTCCCCCTTGCATGTGACATCGTACACGCGCGCATGCAACAGTTGAATCCGCTGACGTTGGAGGCGCAGAGCTTTCTCAATTCGCTGGAGAGCTATGGCAAGTCGTGCAATCAGATCGACACAGCGCTGTGCGCCGCGCTTGAATGCGTCGTCGCGGCCATCGATAAGTTTTTGGACCAGCATCCTAAACTAGTGGTGGCCACCGAAAACACGAAACTGGTGCCAACCACGGAGCTGGCTTCCATACAATGCATCTATCACTGCACCAAATGCAAGAAGGATCTGGGCAAGTCTGCGGACAAGGCCACATTGCATCTAACCGACCGGCATCGCGTCAAAACGTTGAAGGAACTGCGCAAAGAGAAAAAGCTGCTGGAACAAAAGAAGCGCGAAAATTCTCTTATCAAATTACCGAAAAGTAAGTTGCAGCCAGTGTTTATATTTACATTATTATTTTTTTGTTTTTATGCTGAATTGCTTCGCTCGAACGCTCAAGTCTGTTTGTATTAAATCGGGGGGAACTGTAAACAATAGTTTGTTTGCAAATTTTTAATTGATGATCGAGCCAAGTCAGCAAAAAATGGAATTATTCATACCAATTATCTAGCTAACGTTGCTAGAAGCAAAAAATATTCAATCTTTATCTCTTTTAAAGTCTGAATTGTTTCACTTCTTCACAACTTTTTAACGTGACTAAATATCACGATTTGACATCTTCACGGTACATTTTACAAAGTCATATAAGCCATTTACGTATACATTATCAGAAAGTGGAAAATAATACTATTTTTACTATACTACGAGTTACCAAAACATCATTGTTTTCTGTAAAATCTATGTTTTCCTAACATAGATATGCAGAGTTAGAAATAATATTATATAGGCGGTCCTTGTAGTGGATGATTTGACTATTGAAATTCATGCCTACGATATGCTTTCTTACATAATTTGTTATTGAAAAATGCTTCACAGAAGCCAAAGCGATTATATCAAGCGATTTGGCAAAGTTCTATGCTGATAACGTACAAATTGCCGAGAAACTGAAGCAAATACCCGACTATGAGCTGATCGAGCAGCAGTTGATGCAAATGGTGACGCCGCTATTTCCAAACAAGTCCATCAAACTGTACAAGTTTGGCTCGCGCATGACGGGCATCGGCACACGCAACTCCGATCTGGACATATTCATTGACGTTGGTAAGAGACAGCTTCACAAATCGAGTTAATATCGATATTTATTGAAAATTTTACAACTTGCAGGCAACACCTTTAACGTTTTCGAAAATCGCGCCTCATCACAGACACTTCACTACTTGCATTGTGTAAAAGACGCCTTGAGAAAGAATGCCAAAATCTGGGGACACGTTTACGTCATTGATGGCGCCCGTGTGCCGATAATAAAAGTGTGCCACAACAGCAGCGGCATCGAGTGTGACATTGGCTTCTCCAACAGTCTGGGCTATTGCAACACCAAACTGACGGAGTATCTATTTCAACTGCAGCCGATAGGTGAATAGCTTTTCCGCTGCTGATTGTATTGATTTCAAACCTTACCATGTACACATTTTGTTCACTGCCAACAGCACGTCGCATGTGCATCTTTCTGAAGAAATGGCTTGAGCGCACGCGTCTCAACGAACACATATCCACCTACAGTATGACACTGATGGTGTTCTACTTTCTGCAGGTCAATGGCCATCTGCCGCCCATTCTGGCATTTCAAACGAACATGTTGGCCAATGTGCTAGTCGGACGTAAGCAAAACTTTTCTAATTTGCCGCTGTTAGTTAATTTTTTGTGTTGAATTTTTATATACATACCAGCTTGGATTGCCAATTTCATGGAGAAATCGTTGAGCGATTTCGATATGCCTATGGTGGATGTTAACCCGCCACAATGCAAACAGATGTTGAAGGAATTCTGTGCCTACTATGCCCAATTCAAGTTTGGTCAACATGTGGTCTGTCCATATTTTGGACGACCGGGCATTGAAATCAAAGAGATCGAAAATATGCTGCCCGAACGGTTTGTTGGAATAATAACAATTTCTATTTATTATTAATTTTTGTTTCATTACATAAATATTTGAAATAATTTTTACATACATTATTTGTGTACTGTTTTCGTTGTATTTCCAGCTATGCCAATTTTATAAAAAGTGAAGGCAACGGCAAAGATTGTGGCTTGCAGCTGAAGAAGTGCATGGTGGTGCAAGACCCCATACAAATGAATCACAATGTCACAAAAAGCGTCTCAAAGCTGCATCTTAAGGAGTTTGTTGACTACATGCGACAATCCGCTGAAGAATTTGCCGAAGCAAAATGATATTTTCCTTTACCATTTTCGTTTATTTTTTGCCATGTTGTGAATTTTATACTCCAACGGCATAATGGAAGTTCATTTATTTTCATTTGATTTTTTTAACTAAATCACAATCGAAGTGTAAGCTTTTAGTTTTATGTTCGACGGAAGAAGTTCCAAATAAAAGAACGAATTAATTTTTTTTACTTTTCGAACTCAGCGTCTAACAAAAATATTCATATTGTGGTGGTTGATGCAAGTACTATACAGCATACTATAAATGATGAAGTGCGAAGAAGGAACGATTTAATTGTGAGTGGGTCAATATAAACAGTAAAATGTTAGATTGGGTGGCTGCATCTATACGAGACACACTTCACCTTTATCTGCTGCCTTCCCCAATTATCTTCATTTATTTACAATTACAACATTTTTATGTCATGAACTTTATGTTCGTCTACTACATACTTTGGCGGATGTCTATCTGTCCACTGTTCATAAAATTACTATCATTTGCACTGTGTAAACATATTGATTGGTGATTGCCGAAGGCAGTTTGGCTTGATACATACATACATACGTTGCGGCCATCTGCTATTGGCATTGCTAACCGCTAACCGCTATTGGCCTGCGACCGCGATAAGCTAATTGACATAAATATTTAATTTGCCATCTTATTTCGAAGACGCCGACGCAAACTGAAAAAGACAAACAAAAAGTCGGTGGACGCGCTAAAGTATTAGCAAATTGAGTGGATTTAGTGTTGTTGCATTTCAGTTGACAATTGATGAACGGTCAATCAATTAATGCCATAAAATGTAATTCAGAAAATAACTTTGTCTGAAGTTCAAAATCTAAAGCGAAATATGACAAATAGGCACAATGCGTTTATTTAATTTATTATAAAAAAAATTTAACTAAGCAATGCTTTAAAAACAATTGACAAATTTAGAAAGTCTTTAAAGGAATACAAATATAAGCCAGACGTTTGAACGGCGTGAATGGTCCCAACAGTCGTTCGTTCATATGTCAAATTGTCGTTTAATGGCTTTAAAGTGTCATGTAAATGGCAGAAGCACTTAAAAGGTGATTGGAACACAAAAACGGAAAAGCAATGAAGTGGTGCGAATGAGCCAATTTGAACTGGCTCCTTTGCAACTCGACTTTAATTTAGGATTAATTTTAATGTTTCACCATTCTGTTCAAAAAAGTTGTCTACCATATATTTATATTTCTTATTTTGTCATAATCATTGTGAAACAAACCAAGACATCAGTGCCAAAAATTAAACCAAATTCATTTTCTGCGAATCTTAAATAATATCATAAGAATGTGTATGTCATAAGAATTTCATACAACTATGGCTTTGCTGTTTATCGAAATTTTAAATGCTGTTGCATTTGCAATTCTCTGATCGATATTAACTCCATGGTGGGCATTGAAAGTGTTGTAAAGTTAAACTTACACTATAGTTGAAAAGTTGACCTAAACTTCCACTATAGTTGTCTCAACTTCCATAGTGATAATATTTTATAGTTTCAATTTCCTCCTTGTGTTCACAACACATGCAGATATCACTGAACGGAGGACATTTTATGAGCCTGGACCGAATCGCTCATTGCTTGGTAATGAGCCCAATGAACTACCGAAAAAGGGTGAAACTTAGCGACTAGACGAACTGAGTTTTCTTCACAGACAAGATCCTATTCCGCTTTAAGAATTAAAATTCATTGGTTATAAAGTAGAACAAATTTGTTTCGAAACTTAAGTTAAGAGACAGAATTTTGAAAGTAAATTCAAAATAAAAACACCACTCTGACTCACATTGTTTTAACAAAGTGGGCATTTAAGCAACAAAAAAAAAAGTATATATCATAATACTCTAAGTACCCGTTGGTTCGAAATAAAAGAGATTATACGAGTCCAAAAGCCACTCGCGGTTTTTATGATCATTCATTTTTTGATACCAAATACGACTCAATCCAATGCACGCTTCTTTCTAACTGTTGCAAACTAAAAACTTTCGAATTAAGTAGACTCATTCCACAAACCACTGAAGGCAGAGGTTACAATTAAAATAAGAAGTAATTTCAGAAGTTAACAGTTGTCAAATCGATAAGGAATGTAATGAAATGAAATAATAAAAATGCCGCCATTGTTAATTGTTATGAAAAAAATATGCAATGTACTTAAATAGAAATTATATAAATGAAATGTTAGCAGTTGGAGGTCGACGGCGAAGGGGGAAACCGTATCTCCGGCGAAAGGACCAAGTTAAAGAAAACAGAACCACCTGGAGAGGTCCTTCGCAACAGGCCATAACCCGTTAACTGGTTATTATGGCCAATTAAGTAGGTGTACGAATGAGTCAAAGTATATTCTGCTTCAATATTTTATTTACTTTTGTTTATTGCCTCAATGGAATTTGGTCAGTTGTGCATTTAATTCGCAATCTTTTTTATAAAACTACACAGCTGCAGTAAAAGCGTACTTTATCAAAGTGCGCTGCTTGTAAAATTGTGAAATTGATAAATTGGCTTCGCTGTGCCCGCGCCGTAATGTGATTGCTGCCGTCCGTGCGACTGCTGCAGATGTGGACACGTACATTGTGTGTGTTTTACTGTGATAATCGAATTGCAATTAATACACAATTTAACACATTTTCGCACCAGTACAAAGTATTTGCAAATGCACCAGTGGCACTGTTAGACTCTGTACACGTTGGCCCATGTGCGGCGAATTGGCAGTGCGACGTGTAGCATGAATTGTTTTATTGGCATTTGCGCAACTTTTGTGCGACATGCAAAAGTTTTGTGGGCCGATCTGCAATATGGCCAGATGTTCTACAAGGTGCGTTTTTTATTAGTGGAGTTCACTCTTCATAGCATTTTAGGTGTAAAGTTGCTATCGTAGCAACTGCTTTCGAAAACATTGAGAAAATTCAAAAATTGCTACGATAACACATTTACACCTAAAATGCTCTGAAGAGTGAACTCCGCTATTATATTTTACACCAATGGTGGCAAGAATTCTTAATAACCGCTTAAGTCGACTTAAGACAGAATTGAGTTATGGATGCCACCATGTTTCCTTGACTGTGCCGTACATTTGTACTAATCGGATAATTTGTAACATTAAAACAAAGAAGTTATTAATAATGACCTATTTTTTTTTGTTATAATGAACATATATTGATTGCATTTGCAATAATCGTCAAAGTTTGATTGAGAGTTCCGTTTCTTATTTGTTTTTTCTTTTAAAGTTTACATCGACTTAAGTTGTTGTATCACATTTTGTAAATCAATGTTTTGCAAAAATGCCAACATTTCAATAATCTCTTATTTTGAGTGAAGCAATTATTGTAAATTTAGAACTCAACTAAAAGTTCATAAACTCTAAGTAAGCCTTTGAGTAAACTTTAAAGTAAACTTTAAGTATGTTCTGAAACCAACACATATTTTTTAGCAACAAAAGCTTAAGTCTATATAAGTGCAATAAATGTGAGTTAGTCGATGTGCGGTGTGTCAGGTTTTTTTTCTAAAATTTTCTCTAAATAAAAGATATTTCCATATTACTTATCATGATTTTAGTATGCGTTACTACTTTTATCAAATATGAGCTTAAAACTTTAATACGAGATTATACGAATCAATAATTTTTGGCTTAAGCGATTGTTGCTTTTGACCACAGAATTATGGAAAAAAGTTTTATTTTCATGGAATTAAAATCCCACAGAAGTAAAAGATTTTTTGAATAAAAATAATAATTATAATGATAATTACTACAATTGCTATTCCCATCCGTTTAAAAAATATGCTACAACACATGTGTAAAAAACAGGGACCGAACAAAACTGTTATTTTACAATTTTCAAATTAAAAAGGCATAACGAAAAAATTGCCGGTGGAATTTTTCACATACTTATATACCATTATGATCGTAATGGCATCAGCGTCATGAATATTAAACGCCTTTTAAATTTTTTGCTTTTACTATAAAAGTTAAAATTAACTGTTATTTTGTGTCTTTTATCATTTCAGGCAAAAATAACTGTTACTTTTGACTTTTATTTTTTCGGTCATAAATAACAGTTATTTTGTGACTTTTATTTTTTCGGTCAAATATGTACCGTACAATCTCGATAATTCGGATACTCGCTAATACGGACAACGCGGTAATCCGGACACCCAATTGCTTTCTATTGTTGACTCTGGAATCCGGACACCACACATTTTATTTACCTCAAAAATCCGGACGCTCATTTTTATCTGCTTTTTATAAATTATAAAAGTTTAATCTAACTGTGTAAACTAAATCAAATATTAACAATGGCACCTACAGTTAACAAAACACGTACTATCTTAACGATGGAAAAAAATTCTAAACAAATTAAGTCGAGGAAAGTCACTTCGTCAACTAGCAGTGAAGTACAATGTAGGCAAATCTAGAATTTCTAAAAAAATGAAACAAAACTTCGGCAAATGAAAATTACAAATTTCTTTCAAAATCAAAAATGTTCATAACATATGAATTAAGAATAAAAGTTTTAAGCAAAAATAATTTTAGTTCAATAAAAAATACGTTTCATTGGTGTTCAATAGTATTTTTATCGATTTTTTTTGTAATCTTGGTAATCCGGACTTTTCGGTATTTCGGACAGTGCCTGGTTTTTAATTGTCCGGATCATCATTATCAGGCAATTTGAATTTTTTCAAAAGCCGTTTGACCGACAAAAAAACTATTGATGCCATTTTTTTTCGTCTCAGCAGAGCGCAGATTCTGAGCTTTAAGACTTATGCGACGATAAAAACCATAACCGGTACGGTCCCTGGTAAAAAATATTGTTGCATACACATTTTAAACCAGTGGAATTTGTGGTATCATCAGGCCTGAGTTTTTCTCCTACAGATGCAACCACCCTTCCTTACTTAACGTTACTTTTTCAGTTCTAATATCAAAGGGATTATTGTGTAAAAATCGGGATTTAACTTTATTGAGAAGTTAGTTAAGTTCCAAATAGCGGTGTTCATAATTCGGTGGCACTGCACTCTAAATTTAAACGAAATTAAATGCCGATATTCCCAACATAAAATCTCACATATTTTCAACAAAAGTATTCAGAAACACAGCTAAAATTATGGACATTTATTTCTTGGATTTTAACCACTTTGGTTGGCTTTTTTAGAAGTTGGAATTTTTACAAACTAAAACCTAGTAGAGCCAAACCAACTTCATTAAAGTTGAATGGATGGAATGAAGTATGGACACATTGTGTGATCCAGTAGTATTAAAACTTAGAGTGTTTAACCTTTTGCCATACTTTCTGAACGCCTGACCTCTCTCTGGTTCCAAGAATAGAATAGTTTAAAGTCTTGAAGTATTTTGAAATACAAAACTAAATGTTTTAGTTTAAAACAGACGTTTGCGGATTCATAAACCTATGAATTTAGATTTCAAAAGCCTTTTAGCGATCTTGCAGTCCAGTCTTTCAAAGTCACCCGTACTCACCGATTTTTTGACGTTTCCTTTGATACAAAGGAAAGATTGAGCTCATTTCGAGAATGCTCCAGTTAAATTTTCAGCTGTTTTTATTTACGTAAACCTATGCGTTCAATCTCTACAAACCTTTTAGGGATTGTGCACATTTTGTCATTTTGACAAAGTGAACCTATATAAAGGATTAGAAAAGCAAATTAAAAAAATAATAAAAACCGAATATAGGTCAACTAGGACGAAACAACGTTTGCCCGGATCCGTTGGGTAATTGTAGTATATCTATGTATGTATGTAATAAAGGAAAAACAGGGCATTTTTTAAGTAGGATGGCCACTTATTAGTTCGAAGTGGCCACGTAGTTACAACAATTTGGCCACAATAAAAATGTTTGTTGAAAAGGATAATGCGCTTTTGAATAAAATAAAAACGAGGGCGACGTATGGAATTTGTCAATAGCATACAATCCAGAATTCATAGGACAATTACCAAGTACAGAGAATCGATGGAATGATGGAATGAAATTACAAATCAGAATCTTTTCGAAACAATTTTTGGATGAAACTCTTTCCGAGTACAAAGTGAAATCGGGCTCATGGTAACTTCTTTCTTTCTTGTGAAGAAACACTGCTACAGCTGGCCTAGGGTAATAAATCGCCAGTTTTAAAAAACTGGTATTCTTAATTCGCGGTTTTTTTCAATGATTACACAGGTCAACATTTAATATGGAAAAAATCATCAGATTTTACGTAGGTACCCAGGGGTTTTTGGGGTCGCTGATTCCGATGCAAGGGTCAGCTAAGCTCTATCACATCATTTTCAAGGTAATTTGAAGGTCAAACTAAGAAATGGTGGTTTAAAAAAATCTAAAAAATTCATACATGCATGATTTTTTCATACTAAATGTTGACCTGTGCTATAGAAGAACGACAAAAATGATTTTTCAACATCAAATGCATACAATTGCTGAAAAATACTGTTTCCTAATTTCTATTTCGAATTTGTCTAAAAAAAATAGAATAAATTTTTTTGATATAGACTTGTAAGTATATTGCAAGAAATACAAGAATTCCTATTAATTTATTTTTAATTAATACCTGTTAAGTGAATCTTTGATTCCTATTGAAATAATAATTTCCTTTGTATGTATATTTGGAGGGGGTCACACCTCCAGGGGGGATTTTGGCCACCTAGTGAAAAATCCTTGAAAAATGCCCTGATGAAAAATCGAAACGCTCTACAACTTTCGATAGTTGTGTGTGTATATTTTTATTACAATAATTTCAAATAATTTTATATGGTGTCAGTTAAACAATTTAATTTAAATAATTACACAATCGTTTTACAATAGTTTGCAATATTTACAATAAGTACATGCGTATGTGTATGTATGTATGTATGTATGTGTGTGTACATAATATTTTCCAATTGTATGGTACCAATTGAAAGCGAATGCCGATGAAGCGTCTGCGCCGTTGACTTGCTTTCGATATTCCGACAACAATTGATGATCTTAATTACTTGCAACTGCATTGTAATTCATAATGATTGAAATTTGAAATTTTGTGATAGCGTTTCATGCCTGCCAGCCAGTCTAGGCGACTGCGACTATGTATACGTTGGCATGACTTATGTACTCAACTCTTCCTACTAACACTTATGTATATATCGTCCTTGTGTTGCATTTGTTTGTGTATTTATTTGCACTTTGTTTAATTAACATTTAGTCTTGTGGTTAATTTTTAAAATCAATTAATGTAAGCTTGATGACTTTGGACGCGCACGAACAAATAATTCCAGCCCCAGATTATTTGCTCGCACAACTTAAAATTCAAGTCAATATTAAATTTTTGGTTTTGCTTCATTTTTGGATGTAATTAATTTTCGTTTTCAATTTGTTGATGTTGTTAATTTGTGGTTTTGTTACATTGTCTGTTACTTAAATTTTTGGTTGTATTTTGTTTAAAGGAACTATAATTTATTATTATTTTTGTTTTGCATTTGAATTGATGATTTGAAATGCATTTGAATGCAAATTAACTAAATCACTGCATTCAATTAGCACGTGCTGAACTCAAGTTCGACATGTCGTTGACAGCTGCAAACGAGAGCAAGCAGAGAAATTCGCATTTGCATTAAATGTTCATTGAATCGTTCGCCGTTTAAAGAAAATGCTGTGTGACCGGTATAAAGACGACAACGACGACAACGACGACGAGAACAGCAACAATAACAATAACATTAGTGGAAGAGCAAAGACTGCGTAAGACTGCATGTCGCACAGGCTTAAAAACCCTGAAAAGGTTAAGCGCCACTTCGCATGCACTCAAGTGCCAAATGTAAATATGTATGAGCGCACGTATGTGAGACTGTGTGAGGGTGGGTGTATGTTGCGCCTGTGCTGAAAATCCTCGCCCTCTTCGGCTATTTTTAAATCCCTCTTATGAGAGGCACGTCCACACATAACCCTATCGCACATGCAAATTCGTCTGTACAGCAACTGATTGTTATTGTCGCTGTTGTCTTTGTTGTTGCTGGCGATGTGTTTGCTCATTACATGTAGTACGGCACCCAAACAAAGTGTAGTGGGCGCCCAAACAAAGCCGACATGCAGCCAGAAGGCATTTGCACCAGCCACAAGCACCATCTTCAATCCACACACACACACACACACACACATTTAAGTCGCACCCACCTGCTTGTGGACTATCCAGGACGGCGGAGCGCTTGGGGCGCACACCCAACAGCGGCAGCAGCTGCATGCTTAAGTAGAGCCGCTCGCGTGCTGCGGCCTCTGGTTGCAACAGCTGTCGCGCCTCGGCCGCCGCAACGCCACTGTCCGTCTCGCTCTTCTTGCCGCGCACAGCCACAAATTTGTTGTTAAAGTCGACGAAACGCTGATTCTTGCCGCGTCTATTGTAGGACTGCTTGACGAGAAGAACGCACACATTAGGCACTGCCTGCCCACGTCAAAGATGGTCGTGCGCTTTCGGGCTGCCGCAGAAAAAGCGCCGCAGTTGCAGGCGCGTTTTCCTAGCGTCTCGTTTTCACACACACACACACACGAACCTTTCGTCTTACCTCTGTTGGCGATCGCTTGAAATTCTGATGATCCACATCCTTCTTGCCGCGCACACCCACGAACGCATTGGCCGGGCCTCGTTTCTCCTCGACCAGATCCGCCTCGTCGTCGTACGTGTCCATAAAGCTGGCCGCCGGTCGCTTGCCACGCATGCCCGTGAAGCCAGTGGGCGCTCGCTTTGTAATCTCGTTCTGTGCCATTGTCTTGGCGGCCAAATTGTTGAGGAGGTCCGCCAGTACGGCCTCGCGCAGGCGCTCCTCCTCCAGCTTGTACAGCACGCTGTTCAGGCGGTTGTAACTGTCGGCGGTGTACTTTTTGCCGCGCACGCCATAGAAGGTGGACGGCGCCTTCTTGTAGCGCGTCCAGTCGACTGCCTCGTTGTAGTCGGTGTCCAGTTGCGCCTGCTGCAGCGGATCGATGGCGCTCCAGTCGAGCGAATTGCCGGCGTCCGCGGCGTTGTTGTAATCGGTCAGCTCGTATTCCTTTTTGCCGCGCATGCCAATGAAGCCGTTGGGCGCACGCTTCACTATGTTCAGAGCCTTGTAGGCGCTATTTGAACACCACAAAAGACAGAAAAAGAACAGACAAATGTTTTAGGATTAAGCTGTGCTACTGACACCAAATAGATAAGGAAATCTATTTGAGAGAATTGATCTATAATTATGAAATTTCGAGGACTTGAACTACAACCGCCCTTCTGTATGGTTAAACCTTTTGCTATTTTGCTACGGTGTGACAAGATGCAACTTTATGAACACCGGACTCGTTCTTCATCTAATGTCATTAATATGTAATTCGAACGAGTTACGTACATAGCAGATGCACAGATAACCGATCTACACAATTTCCTCGCCAAGACCAAATGGTTCCCAAAAGATCCCGTTTGGATCTACAGGGATCCCAACAGATAAAGGAAGGCACCGGTTTTCTCCGAAAATGAAGGGATTCACAATGGACCTAATAGGGTCTCCGAGTGGAAGTGCTTGCCGACCACACCCCTTCCGTAACCGAACCTTACCTACGTACATATAAAATATATCGCTTGGATCCAGGAAAATTTAACTTAATACAGAGTATACTTAAGTTTGAATCTAGAAGATTAAGTAAGTTGAAGGCAGCCTTGTCTTGAAAAGTTCACTTTAGCATAAAGTGATGACTCGTTGCAATACTTTGAATCTAGTAAAATGTGTATTATTTTACAATGAGGTTTCATAGATCACATGGAACCCTAGGCCCCATACAAAAATATTGCTGACTGAAAAAGCTGTATGTACTTAAGCCCTTATTTCACACGAATTACCGTCGAGAATGAGGAGTTAAGTGTGCATGTGATTCTATGCCGAATTGAAGGTTAGGTTAGGTTAGGTTAGGTTATGGTGTCTGCATCTATAAGAGACACACTCGGAAGCCTATTAAGAGGCCCATTGTGATACTACATATTACACCCGTTTTTGAAAAGGTGTATGCAACACTGTTTTTTCCAACATGTGTTACACATTTCAAGCGGTTGTGGGAAGGGGGGACCAACAGTTTAACACCATATCCGAACGGCAATTGGAACTTTTCCTTTCACACTTGGAGGTTTTTTCACCGCGCCAGCGCCTACCCACTGGACTATCGAGGCCAGCATGCCGAATTGAATACTAAAAGCCTTAAAAAGTGCGTATTGTTATAAAGCTTCATTTAAGTTTTAAATTTAATTTTCTTTACTACACAAGTAAGCAGTTAAAAATTGTTGGTCCACTTAACCCTCTCGCTACAGGTTTTTACTGGGGAAAGTAACAATTTTAAATTTTGCGTCTTTAGGCTTCTATGTGGTTATATTAGCAACATTCCATAAGAAATTGTTTAGTTTTTATACTCGGACCCTGTATTTTAGAGTGTTTTTTATGAGAGCGACCACATCGTTGTGGCTGTAATAATTACTTAAACATAAAACTTTTTACGCATAACGAAAATTTGAATATTAGCCAAAATTAAAAAAAAAAAATATCTAAATTGAAAGAAAACGTCAAATTAAAAATTTCTCTAATTTTTTCTGCTTCATCTTCCTTTACTATGTCAAGATATACCATTAAAAAAACGTGTATACTTCTCTTCTTTAAACTTAAATATTCAGTTTATTAATTTCGTATTTTTTCTAAAACTTCAAACTATTCTAAAGACCAACAAAAAAATGTATTCTTGCAACCATAGAGGATGCAGACGTCCACAAAGTAGCATGTTGCCATATGGCAACAAAATAGCGAAAGGGTTAAACTCATAAATTAATTTTTATAAAATTAAAATAAAAAACTAAAAAAAAATGCTGCAATCCTGATAAATCTTTCCAATGTGTTTGATTTTACGAAATTTTCCACCACTGTACATTTAAAAATTTAGATCAAACGAACAATTGCGAAAGAATTTGTTTATCTGCGTACAAACATTTTGACCAGATTTGAGTTGCTTTCGTTTCCATAAAGCATCAAAAGTGTTTGCCATTGCGTTCATACTAAACTGAGCGGAACACAAGCGAACTCGTACAAGATGCAATAACCGACGACCGAATGATCAACTCTAAGTTTCGTGGCACTTCGTGGTCGACCCTAATTAGCTCATAATTATTTATACGCTATAAGTTGGCTCATGAGGCCCCGGGCACTGACAGTATATCTATGCTGTGACATACATACATCAACCAAAGTCCATCAGCACAACACAATGACCACCGTGTCGAATGTGTGGCCGACTTTAAACAATTTCTAGCATTTACATTTTCTTACCCCGTATTTGGTGGCAAATCTTGCATGTCCTTGTCGTTGGCATTAAACTGGATCCGGTTGTTGTCGTTGTTGTTGTCAGCGTTCTCTGTTGACAGCAGCGTCACAGCGGGTGGCTGTGGTCCCACATCACCTCTCGCACGCTCCTCGAAGGCCTTTTGTCGTTTGTTTGTTTGTGTGTTTGTGAATTTAAAAGTGAAATTTTTGAAATCGCAATTTTCATTTTGACGTCAACTAAAGCGAAATCATACACACACACATACCCACACATGCACACAGAAACATAAGTACATATGAAGACATATACGTGACGCACTCATGGCCGCAAATGCTCGTATACACCGCCACTTAAGCAAAGCAAAAGTGCGGCATTATTTGCATTGCTGTTGTTGTTGCGGGGCTAGTGCTGTTAGAGTTTTTCTTTGTACAAACTTACCGTAAAGAAATTATTATTTCCTAGGCCAGCCGCACTTCCGGTTGCATTTGCCAGCGCCATGTTCGCAAGCAGCAGCACCAGCAGCAGCCTGTAGCAGCACACAGTGTCGCATTTCACCACTCGACCGGCCAACATTTGAGCGGAGCTGTGCCTGTGCTTGTTCCTGTGTGGGTATTTGAATCTCTCAACTAGCCCTCTGAGTGCGTGTTTTTGCGGTTGCGGCGGAAAGTTGGAAAACTGCAATTATTGCAAAGAAATGAGATATTTTCATATCATTCATGAAAAGCTCAAAGATTGGGTTGCGTACAAAATGAAGCCGCTGCAATCAACTTAATGCACAGTGCATTGCATTAGACTTGGAATAAGAGTCGGCTTTCAGAAAACAATTGTTATCTTGCCAAAAATAATCGTCTTTGGACTGGGAACTCGTCAAAATGACATTGAAATCGCCGTTCAGATAATACAACACTTCAAAAACATAAACATAGGGTAATCACAAGTTTGACAAGAACTAACTGGATAAAATCAATACTTCTTTTTGATTAAGTTAAATAATCATTCAGTCAATGCTTCATTAAACAGTACAAAACATGAATATTGGTTAATCACAAGTCCGGCAAGATCAAACTTGGTAATGTCATCAATTCTACTTTTTTATAAAGTTTCTTTATTTTTATCGATTTTTCTCCTTCTTCTGTTTGATTTTGAAACATAATTCTTCTTTTTTATTAAGTTAAATAATCATTCAGTCAATGCTACATTAAACAGTACAAAACATGAATATTGGTTAATCACAAGTCCGGCAAGATCGAACTTGGTAATGTCATCAATTCTACTTTTTGATAAAGTTTCTTTATTTTTATCGATTTTTCTCTTCTATTTGATTTTGAAACATAAAGTGTTTCTCGATTTTAAAGCCTTAACTTTTGTCAAAAACAGCAACAATATGTTGAAAAAAATAATTTCTTTGTTAGCAAAAGTAAACAAGCAAAAAATTATTAGTATTACGAGTAAAGGAATATTTAACAGAAGCCATGAAAGTATTCCTTAAGGTTGAACAAATTTATTAATTAATACTTTTTGAATAAAAAATACTCGAAATACTCTATTCAGAGTGAACATTTTTCTATCAAGTTTCTTCTAAGTTGTGACAAAAGATGACATGAAGTCTGCAAGAATTTTTCATTGATTTACATCAGAAAATTAAAAATTTTATTATGGTTTTCCTGAAAGTTGTTCGTATGTTTCTTTGGTTTTTGGTGCGTAAAATAAATATTAGTTCAATCATAAAATTTGACAAAACGTCGCAGGTGAGTTTTGAACAAACTTTGTTTATCATATTTTGGGGGAAAATGTTAGTTTGGGTAAACAAATTTTTATCAAAAGATTGCAAACGAAATTCATAAAAGTTTTTAATTTGTATAACTTCAAAAATTAAAAATTTTTCCAATCAACCGTTTAAAATTAGTTTGATACCGATGTATTAGTTCAAGAACAACAACAACAATTTGACAGGGTTTACGCCATTCCGATGGCTTAGATGCCGCTGGCCTCACACTTTGCATATTTGCCTAAGTTCCATAGACTGCAACTGGCTGTGACAATCTGTATATCAATGGCAATCAGTGGCGGATTCAAGGGGGTTGGGAGTTGAAACCCCCCGAAATATTAGGATCGACTTTAAAATTACATACAAATTAAAAGACATTTTATGACTATTACTTTTTGAAACACCCCCCAAAATATTTTTCTGACGTTTGTTTACTTGAATGTTGGACGGAAAAAATTACTTTGACTTTAAAAAACAATTGTACGGTCATGGAAAAGTAAACCCCGCCCCTCTTGGGAAACTAGCTTGGTTGAATGGATAGTTTTTGTAGTGAAACTGCTTCTTTTTTTTAATTTCTTTCTCTAAAGTTTCTTTCTTTCTTTTAAGCCTCACCACTCATGGAAGACGTTCTTAGTTAAATGAACAGTTTAAGTAGTGAAACTGTTTATTTCTCTGAAGTTTCTTCCTCTAAAGATTCTTTCCTTCCTTCACATGTAAGCTCTACCACTTTTGGGAAACGTTCTTAGTTTAATGAACAGTTTATGTGGTGAAAGTGGTGAAGTTTCTATTTGAATTTTTTCTTTATTTCTTTCTTTCTTTCTTTTTTCTTTTATTATTTTCTTTCTTTATTTTTTCTATCTTTCTTTCTTTCTTTTTTTTTTTAAAAAGCAAACCCCATCCCTCTTTGGAAACGTTCTTGGTTGAATGAACAATTTTTATAGTGAAACTGTGTCTTTCTCTTAAGTTTCTTCCTCTAAAGTTTATTTCTTTCTTTTTTGCTTTATTTTTTTAGCAAGTAAGCTCCACCACTCTTGGAAACTGGAGTAAAACTGTTTCTTTCTCTTAAGTTTCTTCCCCTAAAGTTTCTTTTTTTCTTTAGCAAGTAAACCTCACCCCTCTTAAGAAACGTTCTTCAATGAACAGTTTATGTAGTGAAATTGTTTTTGTCCGTAAAGTTTCTTCCTCCAAAGTTTCTTTCTTTGTTTCTTTAATATGTAAGCTCCACCACTCTTAGGAAACGTTCTTGGTTGAATGAACAGTTTATGTAGATAAACTGTTTCTTTTAAGTTTCCTCCTCTAAAGTTTCTTTCTTTCTCTCTTTACTAATTCGTTTGCATTTCTGACTAAACTCTTGAAAGAACTTTTGTCTGTCTCGACCATACCAAATCAGTTGCATTCAACCTTAAACAGTACTCAAAAAAATTAAATAACTACACTTCACAGCTTCAATCACTTATAATCTTTGTTGAATAAAAAAAACATATCCAGTGCATTTCAACAATTCTTACTTAAATACTTTTGTAATTTTTTTTTAACCATTCAATGTCTCTTCCTTCACTTAAAACACTTTTAAATTTTTTTATGTTATTGTTTTGTTATTTTTTCTTTTCATAAATTTATTAATTTTTTTTAAATCTAGCATTGACACAATACTTTCTTTACTACTTTTCTTTTGGAATTGATCGATTTCATCTATCATAGCTATCATTGTACTTGTCATTGCCCGCTGGTGCGTTGTCTTTCTATTTGTTTTTTGTTTTTTTTTGCATTCTCCACATGGACTTCTAAAATCCAAACCGATAATTTGTCAACAATGATATACTATACCTCAGAACATTGCTCTGTGTTACGTTATGCAAATGATTAAACAGGTTCGCCTCAATTTCTGTTGGTTTTTTTAACCCGTCTGCGGCTTCTACAATTTGCATAATCAATGCGTAGACCTCATATTCCAACTCCCAACTAAATTAGTGTTTGTATGCGCTAATTAAGCATCTTCTTTGGATGCGATCGTCATCGACCGGGACTCTTGTTTCTAATGCCTACACTTGTGATGAAGTTATTTGCTATGCGCCGGTTTGTGGCTTTTACATACAAATCTTCTTGCTTCAACTGGTTTTTCTTTGAGCAGAGTTTGGCTGCATTTGCAAGTCTCAATTGACTTTAGACTAAATAGTTGATTTTTAAACCGGTGCCGGCAAACGCACACATATCCAAATATTCTCAAATTTGTTGAAAGAGATTGAAAATACCAACGCGGCCTAAGAGGTGCTTGAGGTGAAGAAGTTGTGTGAAATGCATATTTATGTTGCTCAAAACATGTTTAGCTTTGAAGAAATAGGGAAATGTAGTTTTTATTGACTGCATTGAGTAGGAGAATGTAATCAGAATAGCACGTGGAAACAATGTTTCAAAGTTTCTACGTAATGTAAAGAGAGTCTGTTTTTGTTACATTTCTTATGTTATTCCATTTTATTGGATTTCGTTTTAATCTGTTTTTAAATAAACTCTCAGTTTGAAAAAATCTAAACAGACCCTAAACAGACTCTCAATAAGTCAACCATCTGCTAGAAGCTCAGAGGTCTGAGATTTAAGAACGCCGACTCCATGTGACAGGTTGCTTACCAAAATTTTGTTTCAGGCCAATCGTGTTTGGTTATAAATTAAGCTACGAGTTACTCTTTATGTCAGCAGGAAAAAGTGATAGAACATAATCAGAGCCAAAAAAGTCAGTCTATGACCCCATTCCAGCCTGGTTGACTCTTTTCGCCTTATTACCCGCAATTCTTAAGCATCCCGGAACACGTTAGCGTTGTCCCTTTTCGCTACAGGTTTTTACTGGGGAAAGTTAAAATTTTAAATTTTACGTCTTAGGCTTCTATGTGCTTATATTATTTATTTATTTATTTATTTAGCCAATGAACAAATGTCCTTACTGACTATAGGAAATATTAACAATTAAAGATTACAAGTTACTTAAACTATTTAACAACAAACCCTTCGGAAGTGACACATCAAAATCAGTAACATTGTTTAACTCCGAAAGGGCCCTAGATAGAGGTGCATTTCTTGCATAATTCGTCCTGGGGACATCTAAATGAAATGTATCCACCCTCCGCAGACTCCGTTTAGGCACATTAAAGGCTATTCTTGTTAAAAGATCCGGGCAATCAATAGACCCACTTATTAGACTAACTACAAAGGAACATGCAAGAAATGAACGCCTAGCATGTAGTGACTTTAAGTTCACTAGAAGACAACGAGAACTGTAAGATGGCATGGGATCACTGAAGTTCAGCGAACGCAAAGCGAACCGAATGAATACTTTCTGGATGCGTTCAATTCGGTTTATGAAAGAGGCGTGATATGGTCTCCATATTAGAGCGGCATATTCCAATCTAGACCTGACAAAGGTTGTGTAAAGTAATTTGATTGTATACGGATCCGAGAAAGCCGTACTATTCCGACGAACTAAACCCCACATGGCATAAGATTTAGAAACAATAAAACTGATATGACTCGCAAAACTTAGTTTGGTGTCGAAGAAAACACCTAGGTCTTTAATTTCATTAACCGATTGTAGCACGGAGCCAGAGATGGAATACGACAGCTGTAGGGGATTCCTTTTCCTAGTAAAAGTTACATGAAAGCATTTGCTAACATTTAAAAAAGGTGATTATCATTGCACCAAAACTGAACATTGTCGAGGTCCGATTGTAAGGCAACAGAGTCCAACTCATTATGAATAACAGCATAAATTTTAAGATCGTCAGCATATAGCAGGAATTTAGCAGACGAAAAACAAGATCCAATGTCATTAATAAATAATACAAGCAACAAAGGACCCAGAATGCTCCCCTGGGGGACGCCAGAAGTGGCAACAAAGGGCGTGATGAGATGTTGTCAAGAACGACGGAACAATACCTATTGGATAGGTATGATTTCAACCATTCGAGAAATTTTGAATGAAAGCCCATGCGGGTTAATTTCGAGATCAAAATTTCGTGAGATACTCTGTCAAAGTCTTTAGCGAAATCCGTATAGACTGTGTCTACTTGGTTACCATCCTGTAAGGCGGAGAGACAATCTTCTGTGAACACTGTAAGATTAGATGTAGTCGATCTGCCTTTGACGAACCCATGCTGGAGTGGAGAGATTATGCTCTTGACGGAAAAACTTAACTTTTCTTTGACTATGCATTCGAAAAGCTTAGAAACTGAGGTCAGTTTCGAAATCGGCCGAAAGTTTGAGACATCGTTCTTGTTACCACTCTTGAAGATAGGAGTTATCGACGCTTTCTTCCAATCGTCAATAAAAACGCCTGACGATAGAGATTTGTTGAATATTATTAATAGCGGGTTAATAAGAGAGCAACATTTCTTCAGTAACACAGCAGAAAGGCCATCTGCATCCGTGTGAGTCGAGAAACTAAGATTGGCGATGCCCGTTTCAATGTCTACGGCAGTTAGGGTCAATGAGCCAAAAGAAATGAGTGAGTCTGAAAAGTGACAGTCAGTCACCTCAGTTCCCAAATCAGAAACAAAATTCGAGCTGAAGAATTCAGCAAAAATATTTGCAGCATCTTCCAAAGTTTTTGCGGATTTCTCCTTTAAAGAATACGGATTATGGAATATCCGAAATTGATTTTTTGACTTAATAAAGCTCCAAAAGGCTTTAGGGTTGCTTTTGATACCGACTTCGTAATTGTAATTGTAATTGGATATAGTTCCTGTACAACAACTTGGCGAGTTTATTGTAACTCTTAAGATGGGACTGGTAGTTGCAAAAGTAGAAGAGACTCCTTGTTGCCTTGTATTTTTTATAATATTTGTTTCTTAAATTTTTTAGATGTTGCAATTCCTTAGTAACCCACGGTAGTTTATGAAGGAACCTTTTTGTGTAAAGTAGGGATTAACTCCAGACATAAATCAAAAACTGTCGATTTAAAAACTGTGTAACAGTCAACAGCCACAGAACTAGCGAGTAACTCTACCCAATCGACTTCACAAAGCATATTATCCAACGCATCAAAATCACAAAGATTGTAATAAAAGAAGTAGTGTGTGATATAGTCGGAACTGTAAAGAATTCATAGAATTCAAGCTCTACTATTAACGGAATGTGATGTAAGCAAACAGGCGAAAAAGGACAGTCGCACTCGATCACCTTACTATTTAAGTTGCTTAAAATGTAGATCAAGTCAAGTATTCGATTTAGTTTGTTAGAAAATCCATTAATCTGTGACAAGCCAAAGCTTGTAAAGCTGTCAATGAAGTAAATCTCATTGAGAGAAATTACATTAGAGGGAGTAAGCTCAAAAGAGTTACCAATGTTGCTCCAAGTAATACTGCTCAGATTGGAGTCTCCCAACACGCAAAGCTCATTATCACCAATCTTGGCAAAAATGGAAGAAATGTTGTCAACATGTGATTTGTAAATAGCGTCAGAACTATTCGGTGGGATATGCGATGCGCATATAAGAAGCATTCCTTGCATTCCTTGCAGTTGGACGCAAAGCTGGTCTAGAAGAGTGTCACTGTTTTCGAGTTCCACTATAGCTGAGCGTAGATTGCGTTTAGTGGCAATCAATACACCCCACCCCTTGTCAGGCCTGATTGAAGAGAGTCTCTATCCTTCCTATATTCCTATATTAGCAACATTCCATAAGAAATTTCTTAATTTTTATACTCGGACCCTGTATTTTAGAGTGTTTTTCTATGAGAGCAACCACATCGCTGTGGCTGTAATAATTACTTAAACATAAAACTTTTTACGCATTACGAAAATTTTAATATTTCTTCATTTACTTCAACCAAAATTAAAAAAAAAAGTAAAAAGTTAAAAAGTTCTCTAATTTTGCCTGCTTCTTCTTCCTTTACTATGTCAAGATATACCATTAAAAAAACGTGTATACTTCTCTTTTCTTTAAACTTAAATATTCAGTTTATTAATTTCGTATTTTTCCTAAAACTTCAAGCTATTCTAAAGACCAACAAAAAATGTATTCTTGCAACCACAGAGGATGCAGACATTCACAAAGTAGCATGTTGCCATACACAAAATAGCGAAAGGGTTAAGACTTTTATATCGGCCGACATTGTTCGATATTTAATGGTTATGGAATAGTAACCGGCATGTCCCAACTTGATCATTTCAAACTAAGCGTCTACGAGATCTTCCCTCATAAGTTTGTAAAAAAACCCCATTACTATGAATGACTCCTATACAAAAATGTTGTCTGATCTAATATTTTCTCATAACTGCACCTATTTTTCCATATATATCTTCCATTATATATCTTATTTAAATATAACCTAAGACTTTCTCTTGCCACTGACAATTTATGAACAAATTTAGAGATAAATTAAACGCTGTGATTTCAAAGTTTCTTAAAGTAAAGCAGTGTCCACAAAAATCACGTTCGCATCACACATGCACAAAATCCCTGTTCAGGTGTTGTTCTTCGGAAAAGCTTTTGCAAATTTTTTTGTTTTTCGCACACAAAACGTTAACTCTCCCTAAACCAATCGCACTATTTCTCACACATGTGGCTCGTTTCAACTTTTAATGCCGGTACGACGCCTCCCACTGTGTGATTAGTTGGAAATAATGTCCTCAAATGCCTTAATAGGTAAGTGCTGCCTGTACATCGGACACATTCCATTCTGTGCTGCACTTGAGTGATGGCAACTTATGGTACTCGCATGTATTCATTGGCAACAAAAACAACACGATTTAGTTTAGCCTAAGCTAAAATATGGAGAAGTACATAATACTTCGAAGTGCTACACTGCATGAAATGTCCTTTTGGGGCCTGTAATTGTGTGTGTGTGCATTTTTCAACACGTGTCCTATGCCTGCTTAAAATTTTTAGATTCTAATTTTCCGCACGGCACACAGAAGGCAGGTCAAAAACTTCAAGGTTACTGTACCTTAAGTAAAATGTCCTTTAAAATTAATTATAAATTGAAGTGCAACATTATATTTAAAATTTTAAGTAAATTAATTTTTTTAAATCAACATCTTTTTAAAATATGAAAAAAGTATATTATAATTTAAAGCTGATGACGCTGATTTATAATTATCAATTACAAAATAATTGAAATGTTTTTCATGAAAAAGACTGGACGAGTTAAAGCACTGAACCAAATTTTCACATTTTACAGTAATTATTTTCACATTATGGCAAAGAGGATCACCGTATTATAACTAAAACAATAACTTTGGAAAGGCCCAAAAAATATCCTAAGATACGTCAAATCACTTGAAAAAGACGGCGAGTTGATTGGACTGTTTTATGGAGGCCAACTTGCTACAATTGCAGTGACTCTCGCCCTATGGTAATATGTGCTGTCCTATTAGAATCTCTTTCAATGATCTCAAAAATAGTCAGTCAACACGATCATCCCATTGACTATTATTGTATTGCCATGGATAACACTACTCGACACGAAAAATGCTCCTAAAAAGAAAAGTATTTTTAGACTAATCTTTGGCTGCTGAACACGAAACTGAAAATCAAAAAATTTACTTAAGAAGCGTTTTCGAAAAATCTTCGAAAAACACTTTTTTCCCTCTTATTACAGTTATGAACCACAAACCATACATGAAAAAACCATGGAAGTTGGTGCCACCTGTCGATGTTGAACATTAGCCGTTCGAATGTTTGTCATTGGTTAGAAATGAAAATATTTATGCTAAAACATTGCCATCGGGTACGGAGATCCCAATTGAAATATGCGGAATGCGTGGTGAATGTTAAATGGTAAATGCCACATGTTTTACTTTTGTGCTTCTTGCTGGTTGTAGGCGCCAAATGGCTGACCATATGTCATGTCGCAGTGGGTATATTCGGCTTGGGCCATTGGCAAGCGCGTGCGAGCATTTGAAATGCATGCAATAGACCCTCGCTAAAACCAAACAACAAGAACAACAATACCGAACCGCATCAAGCAAATTTGTTCAATCAACGCTGCCAAAAAGGCGAAAGTTATGCTGCCGCCGGCGCTAAGGAAACCAAGAACATCACACACACACACACACATACACACACAAATTACCGAGCAAGCATCTTGCACCGTGCAGTCGACAAATGTTGTTTACTTAAGATCGGCCAGCCACATTTATTGGTTGCTCTCTGTTGGCATTGTGGCGGTGACTTTTGTGCGTTCCCCTTTCTATTATTAATTTTAATTTTTCATGCAAAATATTCTCGCTCGCAGAAACTTGGCCCTCGCCCTGGGCGATTTACGCATTTCGCATGCACAGCATAACACATCACACCCCCATCCAGCCACCCACACACACACACACACTCTCCCACATACACACGCATTTGCACATTTGCATGCGCCCCAACACATTGACGCGTGTCGATGTTAAGCTGTGAGTTAAGCGAAGCCACTCGAGTGACGCTTTAATGTCATGATTTGCAATGCCACGCTGACATATTGCATTAGTATTGTAAAGTGTGTATCTGTGTGTGTGTGTATGTGTGTGTACACGCATCCTTTTCCCATTGTACCATTTTGTGCGTGTATTTGCGTTAATAATTACGATGATTGTTGACAGATTATTTGGTGCTCTTGTGTGCTAATTTGGTGTATTTTGAGGGATTTTGACACTAAATAACCTCGGAAAATTGCTCACAGTTAACACACAAATACCTGTTGCGGACATATCGTTAACTGAAATTAAGCATTTGGGTTGAGTCCAACTTTAATAAAACTCAGACTCAGATACTTTAACTAATTCGAAATCGAACCCCAAACCAGAAAGCGGCCAGAAAATTAAGGTCTAACAAGTGCAATTTGTTGCCAGCTGCTTGTGGCAGCAATTGTCTAATAACACCGTGCGACAGCATTTTTCACACCGGGAAAAATCCATATGTGCGTTAAACTAGAGACCAAATATAGTAATACTGCGTACTCAGTTTTTCATTTTTACATCCTTTTTCCTTTTAAAAGGACTTCAAAATTTTGAAGGGGATAAAACATGAAAAAAAAATATAAAAAAGACTTAACCTCGTTAGAATATGGCGATATGTATGTCAAATGAAAGAGGAAAGGCTCAAGAATTTCGCTTCATTGATTTCGTATCTTTTTATTATTTACATAAAATACTGATACACAAATAAATTAGAATTTTTGTACTTCATTAGAATTGCAGCTTTCGCCTTTTTTTTAATAACTTTCGAACCAATAAACTTAGAGTAATGAAATTTGACACGTGATCAAGGAGATTTTGGGTTTTAACATACTTACTTTTCAAGAAAATTCTATATAAATTTTCAAGGATATAAAGGATTAAAATTTTCAAAGGACCTTTTTCATATCATTTTCATGTAAAAAATCGAAATTAATGATTGTATGATATGATTTTGTTTTATATTATAATAGGGGTACTCTTGCAGTCTTGCAGCGTTGCAAAATTTGTGAAAATGCAAAATTGCAAGACCCCAACTTGCAATACTGCGAGAGCGCACAAAAATAAAAATATTGCAAATATTGCAGACAATGTGGCACACCTGTGAAAACCAAAAAATGTTGAATCTTCTTATTGAAAGTGCAGCACTTAATATTCTTCTGGAAGATGGTAATAATTGAAACCAATTTTCGTTTTTAGCTGACAAATTCAAAATGTTTATATAAAAATAAATAAAACAAAGCTTGTGTGAAGAATTATTTGAGAAAAATTGAAATAAAATGAACGAATTTTTTGACAACCAGCTAACGCACGTTTGCACCCTCATATAAAACATGGGTATCACTGTTGCACATTGCACGAAGTGCAAAACGTTTTTCCCTTGTATTTTGTCTTTGTATCATTGCACTTGCAATCCGATTTTGCAATTTTTGCATTTCGTGCACCTTGCAAGGGTTTTGCAAGACTGCGAGAATACCCCTAATATTTTATTTATTTATTTATTTTATATAATATTCACTGTGCACCTTGCAAGGGTTTTGCAAGACTGCGAGAATACCCCTAATATTTTATTTATTTATTTGTTTTATATAATATTCACTTATTTTAGAATTCAATTATTAAAGTATGTCAATAATGCACGGAATTTAACTGCGGTATATAGGCAGACGGCGTAAGCCAATGCCGACATTTATTGTATAGTCGATGATATATATATTTATATTTATATCTTATGTTGGAATTGTTATACATACATACTTATGTTGGAATTGTTATACATACATACTTATGTGGGAATTGTTATATATATGCTTGTTATATTATCTTCTATATAATAAATGAAAATACTACTACTACTACTACTACTAATATTCACTGTAAACGTAGACTTTGAGTTGAGTCTATTTCAAGACATTAAGTGTGATATTTTCTGTGTCCTTGGGTTAAGTCAAGGTCATGTAACCAACGATATTTACACAGGCTACAGAGAAAACGAAAAATCCTCTTTTGATATGTTTGCATTGATAATCTAAATAGTTGCCAAGTTAGAAGTTGATACTGAAGAACATTTTATCATTTGTTGCGGTGAATTAGAATCTTAGAGGAAGAGATTACTAGAGATAAGATACTCGTATGCATTCTCAAATCTCAGCAGTTGCTCTCTTGATGCTTTTATCTATCAGTTGGTTTCCCCAAAGATATTTTAAAGGTACTCCATATACGTAGGTACATATATTTATATAATTGGTCTTCCCAGAGATATTTTAAAGGTATTCCAGAAATGTATGTATACACCTAATTCTGTTTTTACACGGTCTTTTTTACACTGTTTTGATTTAACACGGTTTGAAAATAAAAAAATTTTAAATTTTTTACACGATTTTATTCCATTTGGCACGATTCAAAATCTTTTGGGCTTACATTTTTTTTGTCAAATTTAATTTTTGCGAAATATGTTCATATCACAAATTTTGGGAAATCCCCTTTTTGTGGATACAAGCAAATTTACTTGTCTAGCCGCAGTGGATTAAGAGTGGTTTCGGAATGAAAGAAGCCAATACTAAATATTACCTATGTATGAGGCCTTGCAAGACCGAGTGAAGAATTGTTAGAATCGATTAGATTAAATTAATACTTTTTAGTTAAGTTTAACTTTAAACTCCTTAACGACTTTACATTAACCATTCATATTCCTTTTATTTCAAGGCAGTAAAAAGTTCATATTAAACACCTACACTGCAATGGTCGTTTAAACTTTCATCAATTTGTATTTATTATTTATTAACTCTCCTTTCAGCCGTAAAAGTTCCATTAGACTATTAGTACAATTTGGCATGCACAGGTGTAAGATCTCACGCTAAAGTCTTATTTTTTCCATTTTAGTACCTAATTGAAATCCTTTAACCAAACTAAATAATCACTGCATGACATTTTTTTTTTTTAAACGCTTTGGAAAAGCAAAAGTACAAACCACACATCAATCAAAGTGTGTGCCACCAACACTAACCGGGAACTGACTTCTGACGTCAAACAACACAGTCCATCGTTTTAAGAGAACAACGAGCGTCGCTCTTTGCTTGATCAGCGAATCAATGTAAGCGCCTTTGCTTGAAAAGTTCATCAACATTTTCGAAACAGTTTGCCACAGTTATAAAAACAACAAACATGAACCAGAGATCCAAACACCAAGTCGACCGCGTTGGCGCTGTGCCCACTTTCATTCCCCGTGTCCAAGCGTTGTGCGCCTAGAACGCGCTCACTTGCACAATTTCGTAAACGAATAAGCGCCGCTTCGAGCATATGAAAAGTGTCGGAGCCGAGCTTAAGCAACGGACGCCAGCCGCCAATCGGTCGCGGCGTTTTATAGCAGACTGGGCGCTGCTAGTCTCAGTTGAGATTTCGACGCGGAAAAGTGCGGTTGCGAGTTCTGAGCGCAAAACTTTAAAATCGCTAACGGCAAGGAAAACCATAAGAACGCGTCTTTCGTTCGTTCCTTTTGATAGAATTGCAAGTGCACAGCAGTGACGACGAAATAAGTCTAACTCGACTAAATTGTGGCCGGCCAATTGGCGGCTAATTGATTTCATATTCATTGATTGATTGATTGATTTGCCTGGCATTCTTTTCTCGCGCATATTAAAGGGTTTGATCAATATAAGTGAGTATAAGTAGAGGAATATCAGATCAGACTGGCTAACTTTTAGACACGACATCAGTAATGAAATGAATGACAACTTATATTTAAATGACTTGCATCAATTACAAAGTGCATTCGGTATATTAAACTAACAATGTGATATCAAACTGAGCTGTGTATTCGATGGATATCTATAATGTAATTCGATTTACATAAATATATACATAAACCATAAGCAACAATAAATAAATATTTAATGAATACATAAACCACACCAGAATGAGTACAAGAACTAGTAGCAAATCAATTAAATTGAATAAATGAAATTCAGATTGGAATTTAATTAGAATTTCATAGTTTGCCAACACTTACGAAGAACAAATTTGAATATTCCAGTGCATAGTAATCTGCAAATATGGAATAATGGGAGCCCGTCATTGGGTGCAGGTCAACGTCGATTGTGACTAATTGAACATATCGACATCTGTATGAAATTTCCTAATTATTTGCAATGAACTGTGGTATGTGTGTCTGACCTACTTAATTATGAAAACAATTTTTGAAAAGGTTTAAAATTGTTTTTGATCAGTTTTTCACAAGTTTTCAAAACAATTTGTTTCCAATATTTACTGCTTTAGGCAGCTTGGGGTCTCAACAAGACTTTTTTATCTAACTTATTCGAGACTTTGTGTTGTGTTTCGATGTCCATTTTTGCAGTTAAATCGCAGTGGGTTGTCCTACAAAAAGTTTCTCAAAATTTTTAAAACTGTACAAGTTGTATGCGAATCCAAGCTCAGAAGAATGCCGCTAGGATAAATATTCGTTGTGTTGATTCCAGCAGCGAATAGTGTTGAGTGGTTCAAAGTTGTGTCATATCTTCATTCTATTGCTTAAGTTGCTGACATTTCTTCTACTTGCAACAGTTTCGTTGCTAATTTTGAGCCACTGTTTTGTTTTTGGTTATTTGAGCGCTACTCTTTTGTGAGGGTTTCGAATTCTTTGCTGTTATTTGCAATGTTGTCGTTTTTTCACTGTATATATATCACATGCGCCAAATACAAAAAATAATTAAAATGGGTCAAACGATTAACCGCGGCTCAAGTAAATTCAAAGTCATTGAAGCTCCTCCTGTGCGCCGCAGTAGTCGCGTGGTTGGCAAATGTGAACAATTAATTAATTGAAGTGAAATCGTATGCATGGAAATATGTGCAGTTCACGGTCAGGGTTATTCGATAAGCTTACGTTTCAAAAGAAAAACTAAACAATTGAACAACAAAAACAACGCAAAATAGCAAATTAAAAAAGAAATCAAGAATGATATCGACGCTGCAAAAATCCAAAAATTGTTTTAATTGCAGATTTTCATTTCATGTGATTATTTATATAAATGACAAGGTCCCCAGGGACCTTTTTTGTAATATTGCGTATGAGGCGTGTAGTTGTATAATGTAGTGTTACATAATGTGTATAGATGTGTTTGGAAAGCCAAAAAGCTAAGCTTCGTGTATATTTTTTAATGAGCATATATGTATTTTTTATTACAGACAGATAGGTAAAAACGTATACAATACAAAATAATTGCATCTGTGCCGCTGCAAGTATGGAATTTTTTTAGAGTAATGGGTTTTTATATATTATATATTTATAGATATTTTTATTCTTTTCTTCATTATTTTCATATATACTTAGGCAATACCCTAAGCTATTTTATCAAATTGAATAGTTCTTTTTATGGCGCAGAAACGTTATTTGGGCATCGCTGCTTTAAAAAGGCAAGTGCGTGTCACTCCACAATTCTTTCACTGGCTCAGAATTCAACCGATAACAACCCGAACAGTGGCGCACACAGGATTTAATTTTAGGGGATGAGGGTTTGCGGACAACTTTTGAGCCGAATACCATTCGAAACCATATTTTGTACCAGTACTTTTTGTGTTTGAGGGGCCGGGGGTGGTTTTGTTGGTTCAATGTGCGCCAATGACCCCGAATATAGTAAGATTTCAAGATACGCATGAAATTCATGAACCGACAAAGGACTCAATTTCCTCGGTGTTGCTTTTGGGTTTTTTGTGTTCCAAGAAGTAGCATACTCATCCCATTTTCTTTTTGTTTCACGAATGACTATGTAGGCAATTTCATGGCTCAAAATTGTTTTAAATATTTCCAACGGATCAGCAATAGTTCCAGGTGCTGGCCCTGGGCGGCGTTGAGTGAGATCAACATCGTTGGGTCCCCGAATGCGACCAATTACTGATGGATTGACATACCATTTGTGGCCACTTTTCGAAATAAAGAACAGCCCATGGTCGACTGCAGCTGGTGGAAAAGCAAAAACAGAAGCAGCAACGTCCTCAGGAGTTTGATCATCGTCGTCGGAGTCAGCTTCATCCGCCACAGTGACATTCAGTTCAACCTCAGCATCAGATGTTTCATCGTATGGCAAGAAATCTTCGTAATTTTTCTCCTCAGTTAATGAATAAGGTTCTTCATTATTTTCCAAATATCTGACCAAAGTCTGCATTACTGCTTGTTGTTCACTCATGATCAGTTATTGAAAGCGCGTACGGCGGTTCAATGGCATATCAATTTGATCCCAATCACCAATTTTTATTAACAGTACGTATTTTCATTTCAACGATTTATATGAAATTGTGCTGCTATCAATATTTGCCATTAACAATTTATAGTTACTAACAGCAAATACAAATATATATGCACAAACACTTTTTTATTGGTAGTTAATTATGATTTTCAAATTTGAATTTCAAAATATGTGCCAATGTTTGAAATGCAATTTAAATCAGAAAAAGTAATGCTTACTACAGACAAATAAGTTTTTTAGAAAACCAAATAAGCATATAACAAAAAATAAGAGGAAATTACATGGAAGCACCTACAAGGTCCCTGCGGACCTTGTCGGGCATCGACGCCCTAAATGACTTCAATGCGATAATTATGCTGATAAAATACATGCTATCGTGCCGAAATCGATTTTAACAGCTTCTAAATATTCCATTTATAGAAATCATAAAGTCTCCAGTTCATCACTCCCTCCGTATTGAAATGTCGCATATTTGAAAACGCCATAGGTCCCTACGGACCTTGTTGGGCATCGGAGCGTTAATTTGTCATTATAATATAAAATTTGTAAAAATAAAATTTGTGAATTGAAACATTCGAATCTAGGCATTAGGTTAAACATTTTGGCTTTGTATTTAGGTTAATATTATGGAATAAAGATTGTTAATATTATGGAAGATTAATTTCCGGTATGTTTTGGTCTGCCAATGAAGTGGGGTAAGAGGGGTTAATTTCCATTTGGGTTTTCAACTTCCATCTAAGGAAACATAGGTAGGGTGGGTTAAGAGCATCCAATTAAATTCGATGATGCCGACGAAAATGAACAGCAACAGCAACCATGTCCGTCCGTCATGTCTGGAGTTAAAGCGTGTGGATAAATTAATTGTATGTTATTGTATATGCATATATTAGGGCGGGTTAATTTTTTTTTTGATGAAGCGTATAGCAAAAACGTAATCTATAGGTGATTCTGAGAAATTTTGCTCAAGAGACCATAGCTCTAAGTCGGATTTGGAGCCCCCCAAAATTTCAAAATAGATATTTTTCAATATATACATAGAATAATTTAATTAAATTCGTCATAAAATCGGATAGAGTTATAGTAGATTTCTCAATCTGGGCTTGTTTGAAAGGTATTTTTATCACCTTTCAGAATCTGTATTGATACCAATATTTTTTTTATTTTTAGTAGACATATTAGGAATTTTTTGTCGAAAAATAGCCTAAAATGAACTTTTAACTAATAAATTCCGAATTTTCTTCGATTTTTTTCGATAATTTTTTTTTCCTTATTCTACAGGTATCAATACAGATTCTGAAAGGTGATAAAAATACCTTTCAAACAAGCCCAGATTGAGAAATCTACTATAACTCTATCCGATTTTATGACGAATTTAATTAAATTATTCTATGTATATATTGAAAAATATCTATTTTGAAATTTTGGGGGGCTCCAAATCCGACTTAGAGCTATGGTCTCTTGAGCAAAATTTCTCAGAATCACCTATAGATTACGTTTTTGCTATACGCTTCATCAAAAAAAATCGTTCCATACAATTTGAGGCAAGTGAGGTGGTGCGGCTACTGAGCGGATTTGTTGTCGTTGAACCCACGCCAGCTGAAGCTACATAGACAGTGAACTTGTTTATAAGTATTTCACAACGTGTTGACAGTGAACTTGTTTATATTTGTATTTCATATTGCGGAGAGTTATAATTACTACTCTTGAAACTTTCCAATAAAAAATCAAATATTTAAATATTGGAAATTTCAAGTTTAGCTATTAAATCCAAATTAAGGACACACTGACAGATTCTAATAATTTATTTGTTTAATCAAAAATAAGTGCACAAAAAACTCTCACTAAACAGTATAAAAGATATTTAACCATTTGTACAATTTGAAAGCCATCACCGCAAAAATAATACAAAGTTCATTATTCATAACATCTGCACAATGCAATTTGTATCAGAATAACAATTTAATTTTTAACTTAAATATATGCAACAAAAGTGCTATAAATTCAGAAACATCTTATCAACATGTACAATCATCCTCTTGGAAAGGATCTTTCTTAATATATTTATCCAAATTCTGATCACCGTCTGCCTCCACTTCGGAGAGCTGCGAGAAGCCTTCTTCATCGACAAAGCATATCTCATGCCCATCTGGATCAGCCAGAATTATGACACGCACCGTAGCTTTGCCAGGTGTATCCAGTGATATTAAAGGTGTTAGAATTTTGCCACCAGCTTTTTCAATAGTTTCATTAAAAGGTGGCTGCACATCTAAGGGCACCGCACGATTAATGGCATCTGAGATTTGCTTAATGCGAAGCGAAGCTTGATTGTCGCCATACGATAGCAAAATGGATTTTTCTTTCTTCCTGTTTTTATTGCAGTAAAAAATATTTATTTAACTTGGCTTGTAAATCGTTGAAAATCTTAAATATATTTACATATAATTGAATTATTCAGCTAAAATATGTTCTACACAGTTCAAATAGAAATGTTTGACGCGTCACCACATCCCAAGCTTAGAGAGATGTTTTTTTTTTCTTGACGTTGGGAGGTGAAAATCTTCAAAAGATACCAACGCCCTCCAGAGCGCCGCCACCTCCTTCTTCGATCTCTGCTCCTGCGGTACCACCTCTCAGCATTTCGTCACAGTTTATCATTGCCATTGTCGTTGTATTGGTTATTGTTGGGTCGCTTTCTCCTCCGCAGCCGGCAAACTGCCAATGCTTGATGAATAGGGTGAGAAGGTTGGTGAGGGCGGTACACCTACGGGCGATGTATATGTGGTACCCACGGGTTCTGCACCTATGGGCACTGTGCTGCCGCCCGGTTCCACCTGTCCATGGCACGAAGTTGTTAGCAGAAGGCTTGTTGCACAAATGGCCAGCAGTATATTGGTGAGCCAACCATTATGTTGTCGATTTTTTGTTCCGCACGTCTGGTTATATATTAAGCTACTGAGACATAGCGATTTTCAGGTCTCTATTTATACGGCATGTACGGCATTTCTCAAAGTTTCTCAAATGTTTTTCAGACAAATTCCTACCGCTTCATTTAAGTAGTTGGAGTATAACGCCGAAAGCCCAATTTTTTTATATGCTAAAAACTGCAAACTACCGCAATAAGATGTTTAAATTATGGTTATATGGTTAGAAATTCTGAACCCAATTTTGTCCCCGTCAGATATTGATTTTAAAAAAACATATGTCTATTATCTTTGATGTCAAGTATTTCCAAACATTTTGAAGTCAAAAGCCCTTTAAATCATGAGTTTTCACATTTACCCTAAACAAATTCTTAACCTTTAGTTTATCACGGTAGATTTCGATTTTCCAAAAAATGAAAAGCACATTTTAATTATTTCCCGATAGAAGTGCTTTTTGTCTAAGTTTGAAGCCAAAAGGACCAATAAATCGTGGAGAAATACAAACTGTTAACCCATTGTTGACCCCGTTAGATTTTGATTTTCAAAAAAGTTAAAAACACGTGTCAAATTATTTCTCACTAAGAGTACTTTCACAAAGTTTGAAGTCAGTGGCCCCATTAATTCATGTTTTTACCGTTTCGCCATACAAACTTTTAACCGGTCGTTGACCCCGTCCGATTTTAATATTCGGAAAAATGAAAAACACGTATCGAGTTATTTTACATTTGAAGTACTATCACCAAGTTTGACGAAAATTCTCCATATATACTTTTAACCCGTCGTTGATCCAGTTAGATTTCGATTTTGAAAATAATGAGAAACGCGTGTCCAATTCTTTCTATTGCAAGTATTTTTACAATTTTTGAAGTCAATAGGCCTATCGGTTCGAGTCTACCCTTAAACAAATCTTAACCCATTGTTGGTCCAGATAAATTTTGACTTCCGAAAAATTATAAAATACGTGTCGAATTATTTTTGATTTAGAGTATTTTCAGGAGGTTCGAAATCAATATGTCTCTTAAATCACTTTTCTTCATACAACACTTTAACACATGTTTTGCCCCTTTACACCCCGAATTTCAAAAAACCCCGTCTTAGCGGAGGTTCATTTTTCCAGATGTACCTACAGTTCAAATTTCATGTTTTTAGCTTCAGCGCTTTGGGCTGAGCGATGATGAATCAATCAATCAATCAGTCAGTCAGGACAAACAATCTTTGTATATAAAAATGGAGGCGGTACCACGCCCCCTTGTCCAATGCTCATAACTTTCTTCCAGTCGAATTGTGCTAGTTTCACTGATGTGTGTGTGTGTACTGCATAACTGTTGGATCATAAAAAATCTGCCACGCCCCTTGACCAACACCGATCAAATATCATCAGTAAAATAACACATCCATGAAACAACGGTACACCAAATTTCAATGCTGTGCAGCTTACAACTCCGAAGCTATTCCATATAAAAGATTTGAGTTGTATGGGCGGAGCTACGCCCTCTTGTTAAATACCCGCCCATTCCCTCTGTGGAAAGATATGACTAAATGGTAAATTCGTACTAAGTTTCATTGATGTGCGACGAACAGTTTCAAAATTATGCGGATAGTTTGGGTCAAACAAATGTGCCACGCCCCTTGTCCAACGCCCATCAAAATTAAACAGTATAATGACAATTCTGTGGGAGGATGTCATACCAAATTTCAATGCTGTGCGACTTACGATTCCGAAGCTATTCCATATAAAAGACTTGAGTTGTATGGGCGGTGCCACGCCCCCTTGTTAAATACGCGGCCCGTTATCTCTGTCAAAAGATATGACTAAATGGTGGGTTCGTACTAAGTTCATTGATGTGCGACGAACAGTTTCAAAATTATGCGGATAGTTTGGGTCAAACAAATGTGCCACGCCCCTTGTCCAACGCCCATCAAAATTAAACAGTATAATGACAATTCTGTGGGAGGATGTCATACCAAATTTCAATGCTGTGCGACTTACGATTCCGAAGCTATTCCATATAAAAGACTTGAGTTGTATGGGCGGTGCCACGCCCCTTGTTAAATACGCGGCCCGTTATCTCTGTCAAAAGATATGACTAAATGGTGGGTTCGTACTAAGTTCATTGATGTGCGACGAACAGTTTCAAAATTATGCGGATAGTTTGGGTCAAACAAATGTGCCACGCCCCTTGTCCAACGCCCATCAAATTTAAACAGTAGAATGCCACATCTATGAAACAACGGTACACCAAATTGCAATGCTGTGTGGCCAACAATTCCGAAGCTATTCCATATAAAAGACTTGAGTTGTATGGGCGGTGCCACGCCCCCTTGTTAAATACCCGCCCCATTCCCTCTGTCGAAAGCTATGACTCAATGGTATGTTCGTACTAAGTTTCATTGATGTGCGACTAACAGTTCCAAAACTATGCGGATAGTTTGGATCAAACAAATGTGCCACGCCCCTTGTCCAACGCCAATCAAATTTTAACAGTAGAATGACACATCTACGAGACGACGGTACACCAATTTTCAATGCTGTGCTGCTTACAATTCCGAAGCTATTCCATTTAAAAGATTTGAGTTGTATGGGCGGTACCACACCCCTTTATTCAATACCCACCCCATTCCCTCGGGCGAAGGACATGATTAAATAGTAAGTTTGTACCAAATTGAATTGATGTGTGACTTATGGTTCCAAAGTCTAAAAATGTATTCTTGTAGTGTCACGCCCCGTTTTCCCGACTTTTCTTTTTTGATAAACCTTCATGTAACAATTTCAAACACACCCGCCGAAGTAAGTATCCAAGTTGGTCCAGTCGTTTTCAAGTTATAAGCAGTCGAACGGACCACGTTTCATTTTTATATATATAGATATGGATAATGTGATTGTTTATATAAACTGATTTTATGCCGAGGAATACTCCGCTGAATTCTACTTTATGTGTATATATGAGTGGAGTAAAAAATCTTGCAGTAGCTGATTTCATCGTTTGGATTTCAATGGTAACATTAAATATGAGAATTGAGCATTGAACACCCGAGAAATTACGTCCATTTAGTAAACTATTCTGTCCCGATTCAGTGAATGGTTGTCACGATTGCCTCTCCTCTGTCTAGAAAAGGCTTTTCATACGCATTCCAACCTAAGCTAACCAGACATTTATCTCGCTGAAAAGCCTAACGAAAGTCCTTGCATCCCGTCCATCTCTTAGGCTGCTATACCATTTTCATATCTCATTTTTGTCTATGAACAACCTTTGATCCACATTCAAACCTTAGTTTACTAGAGATTTACTTACTTCGCTAAACAGACTTAACAAAAGTCCTTACTAGGAGTCTGCATTTTATAGCACCAGACCAACCAACTAGAACTTAGACGCACTGTTGTCAAGTGGAGTATCAGTCTGTAATATGAATTGGCTTCAGCCAAAAAATGGTAATCGTATGGAAATACTTCTTAGAAATTTTGGTGGTCAACATTCAGGATAGTAAATGAAAAATTAGTTCCGGAGAGCGTAAAGGCAAAGTTCTACCGAGATGAAATACCTTTTTGGCTCTGAAAAATTTCAATGCATAATATTATATTTAAATGATTCTTAATTACTTCATTGCCATAAACATTTGTTGCGCTGTGAAAATGCCCACATTTAGAGTCCAAAAAGGCAGCAAATGAACTTTCCATAAACAGATATGTTAACATTTTCATTATTTATCTGTTAGCGCATCATTCTAATCTATAAATTTATTGCCAAAAATTAAGGTTCACACAATTCTATCTAAAAAATAACATTGCACAATATATACAAAGAATCAAACAAAATAGTGTAGTTAGACTAATTTTAAGTAAATACCTGAAATTTACCACAAATCAAAATAATGTTGCTTTTTGCAATAGAAGCATAAACAAATAAAATAAATATGAGAAATTAATGCTGCAGTCAAGGTTACCATAAGCCGCCGATTATCATAAACATTTCGCAATCTCACTCACTGTGCAAAAGTTAAAATTTGAGCAAAACTTATTAAGAATCAACAGAATTAATCATCTCAAGTTCATAGCAAACAAGCACGTCCAGAAAGATATCACAACTGCGTCGCACGATTGGTTTTTGGAATGAAATGCCAATTGTTTACTATGTTAAAGCAGCTGGTGACCGAAAAAATTCTGTGCACTATACCACCTTTTATGTGAACTCTGCTTTAACAATTGCTGCAACCATTCATATGTGCATAAATATATCCATATTTATTGATCAATATCAAAATATATTTTTATATATAACTATTGCCAGTGTACTTTTAGAAATCTGATATGTTGCTTTATGCAAAGCAATAATCTGCTTCCCAATGAAACGCGCACACGCCAAATACTTAATTCAATTGTTAAATAGCAACAATAACAACAAAAACACAAAGCCAACAATCAAGCCGGCAATGTCACGGCGAAAGTGCTGTGGAAAATCGCATTGTGCATTTACACATGTACTACATACATATATCTAATAAAATTGTGTGTGGGCATCTTGCAACTTGTACAGAAGGTACTCAATCCCGCCATTGAACCTGAATTTAGCGCACAACTTCCGCATTGCAACTTCCACGATGTGTGCGGAACAACGCATAGGTGACAATTTGCCGTCATGCCTAATTGCAATTTACATTCTATTCACTTCAAGTGCTTTTCACACTCAAGAACTTTGCACTCATTTTAATGATTCCAACTATTTACTCAAATTTCCCATTGATTTCGTAGAAAATGCGTTTTCTTGTTGTCGGCTTTCTGCTGACACTCCTCGGTGTTCACTATCTGAATGCTCAGCAGCCGGCTCGCAACTTCACCGTGGACTGGGACAACGATCGCTTTCTGAAGGATGGTGAACCGTTTCGCTTCATTGCCGGCTCCTTTCACTATTTCCGCGCACATCCGGACAGTTGGCAACGCAAATTGCGCACAATGCGCGCCGCCGGTTTGAATGCCGTCACCACGTAAGTAGAATCGTGCAAAGGTCCAAGTCTGACACACCTACAACAAAAAGAGTTCTTCGCAGCTACGTCGAATGGTCGCTTCACAATCCGAAGGAAGACTCTTATGTGTGGAGTGGCATCGCCGATCTGGAACGATTCATCAGAGAAGCGCAAAGCGAGGACTTGCTGGTCATACTGCGTCCCGGGCCGTACATTTGCGCCGAACGTGATATGGTAAGGTTTCGCAATATTTAAAAGATATGTTTTATGATGGAGGCTTTGTTAGAGACCCTCTTCCAGTGTAACACCTAATTGTAACATTTTCTTTTTCATGTAGGGTGGCTTCCCCCACTGGCTGCTGAACAAGTACCCCGACATTAATCTGCGCACTTCCGATATAAGTAAGTAAATTTCATATTGACATTATAAACACTAAGTGATGTTTCAAATACTCTCAGAATTTATGGGGTTTGGGGGATAATTAAACGTGGCTATGAATGCTCCACACATTTTGCTGGGCGATTTTGCTGGATTATGTCTCTTAACTATAAAGATTATAGTCTTATATATAAAACTGTGTCGATTTGACGGCGCATGTATCTCAAAATTGAACTACGAAAGCACAGATTTTGAAATTATTTTAAAATTATAAAATTAAAACAGCATCTTCGTTTTGACGAAGGCTCGTAATTGTGTGTAAAGTATTAAGTTAGGGTCCGGCGAAAAATGTTAAAAATTATTGTGGAATGCACAAATTCGAAGCATTTTGGCAAAAAACGTTCTAGCGTCCTGTAGCTCTAACTTATTATTATTGATGGGGATGATACACTGCGACCTGTAGATCTATTGTGCCTCCTTCTTGGACTTCACTTCCTTTTGTTACTAAGTTCAGTTTTAAATCTTTTGACAAAACTGAACTTTAGTGAGATTGTGTCTCTCGGTATTGCAATGTCAGGATACTGATTTGTAAGAGTATCAATCCTCTTACGGCTTATAGCCCCTGTTATGCATACGCATGCCAGTCTTTGTAGCTTGCTGAGCGCCTTGATGGTGGTTAGTTGGCTGGTCTTGTTTACCCAGACAGCTGAACCATACGTTATCGTAGGTCTCACGATCGTCGTGTAGATCCATCTCAGAATAGTCGGAGTGCAGCTCTAACACTCGCAGTGTTTTAACACTTGTCGCTCTAAGTCCCAATAAAGTCTAGCAAATCCTTTTGTCAGTGTGCACACGATGGAGGTAAAAACCAGCTTCGTTCGACTAACTGGTGCACTAATCACCATATCCAGATCTTCAAGCAATCCATCTCCGCGGTTTCGGCAACATTTCATTAAAGTGTAAAACATTCCCAAACATTCCCAGATTCGATTTATATTTAGAGATCAACAAACATTAACAAATATCTGATAATTACTTTAAAATCTTTGCAGACTATCTACACGAGGTACGAAAATGGTATGCGGTGCTGATGGCGCGCGTCACTCCTCACCTTTACGGCAACGGCGGTCCCATTATTATGGTGCAGGTGGAGAACGAGTATGGCTCGTACTACGCCTGCGACAAGAAGTATCGCACATGGCTGCGCGATGAAACCCTGGAGCACGTCAAGGACAATGCCGCACTTTTTACCAACGACGGCCCGTCCGTTCTATCCTGCGGTCATATTGAAGGTGTGCTGGCCACAATGGACTTTGGTGCTGGCGGCAATTTGAAAAACACTTGGAAACGCTTGCGCGATATTCAACCACATGGTCCCCTGGTTAATGCCGAATACTATCCCGGCTGGCTGACGCACTGGTCCGAGCCAATGGCGCGTGTACCCACGAATGTTGTTGCCAATTCTTTAACGTAAGTTGTCATAAGGCGACTACTTCACAACGAGTTACTTGATTGGTGTCTTGCTTTCGAATCCTTACAGCCAAATGCTCGACGACGGTGCCAGCGTCAACTTTTACATGTTTTTCGGTGGCACAAACTTTGGTTTCACTGCCGGTGCCAATGATGGCGGCCCGGGGCGCTATCAGCCCGACCTCACGTCATACGACTACGATGCGCCCATGGACGAAGCAGGCGATCCCACGCCCAAATTCCACAAACTACGCGAAGTTATTGGACGTTATTTGCCGCTTCCGAACATCACAATACCAACACCTGTGCCAAAAATCGCCTACGGCGCAGGACGTCTCAGCAGATCCTGCTCGATACTTTCCGATGTGGGGCGTAAACATCTGGCTACAGGCGTGTTCACAGCAAGGCAGCCAATGACTTTCGAAGCGCTGGGTCAGTATTCGGGCTTTGTGTTGTACGAGACCGTTCTGCCCAGTTTCAAGCGTGATCCGAGTATTTTGCACGCCACGGGCGTAAGGGATCGTGCTTATGTGTTTGTCGACGATGTGCTGCAGGGCGTGTTGTCGCGCGAGACACCCATCTATCAGTTGCCGTTAATGGCCAGCAGCGGCCAACGACTTCAGTTGTTGGTGGAGAATCAGGGTCGCATCAACTACGGAATGCTCAATGATTTCAAGGGACTGGTGAGCGATGTGAAACTGGACAGTGCGGTGCTGACGGAGTGGAATATGACCACATATCCACTTGAATCGCACGTCGATATTCAATTGTTCCTGGAACACGCACAACAGAAGGATTCGGATTGCTTGACGCAACACAAGGGCCAAAGAATGCAAAACGGACCGACAGTATTTCACGGTGTACTCAAAATTGATGATGGCGATCTGGGAGACACGTACTTAGACACGACTGGCTGGGGAAAGGGTGTAGCATTTGTGAATGGCGAGAATTTGGGACGTTACTGGCCGACAATCGGACCGCAAATTACGCTGTTTGTGCCTCGCGAAGTACTTAAGGTCGGTGAAAATCACATTGTGCTCATCGAGAACCAGAGTGCGGCACCGGCCTATGAAATCAACTTAATAAACACACCGAAATTAGATGGTAACCACTAAGGGTGGGTTAACTGAGCCAACTTTGGGTACCACGTAATAATTTTGTTTTTATCCTTAATTTTCGTCATATGATTAATTATAAAATAAAGAATATTTAATTTTTAGACATTCAGTATACAATCGTAATTTATTTCATGGATTTGAAACTAAGGATTTGAGATTTTCGCCGCTGAAGCGTTGCCTTTATAAGCGTATATCTTTTACAAAACCATTATTATGATTAAAACAACTGCCGTACCAGAGCAGTTGGAGCAAAGACAATATATACAATTGCATTAATTAATTAATTAATTAATTAATTAATTAATATTGTATTATCTTTGGTTGGAGCGTTTGAGTGCGTTTTGAAGTGTCATCCAAACATTATCGGCTTAGGTCAGTTTTTCGATAAGCATTGACTGTCATTCAAACTTAATTCTCTCTACATTCTCAACGTCCCGATAGATGGAAAGGTGAAAGAATATGAATGGCACATGATGCAGAAACAAGTACGCAGGATTATTCATCAAGATACGAATTACAAAGTCATAGAACACAGATAAGAACAAAGATAAATGGGTGGAATGAGAACCGAGCATCACTCGCGGCAACACTCCTTCGTCGACAAAGTCATAGAACTCACCTATAATTAAATCTTATTGCATTTCTTGTGTGTTGTATTTCATCTTTTTTGCTACTCATTCCTGAAAGCTTCTCGTCTCCGCGGCTTCAATCATGAGTAAATAAAATTGAATTGGCGACCGCGTACACGCGTCAACTTGTGGCAAACTGACAAATGCATCTTTGACAATATTGAGTGCGTTGCTATTTATTTGCTCAATGGTTGTGTACGTTGTGCATTTGTGTGCGCCAAACCTGTTGATTCTCTTCAGGCAAAACAAATTCGAAACAATTTCGAAGCGATCCGAGGAAGCGGGAAATTCTTTTTTAAACGATGTTCGCTCGCCAATTGAATTTACTTGCACAGAAAGTGTTTTCGTTTCTTTTTAAAACAATTGTTTTAAAACAAAAAATGTTAAAAATTGTAGCTGGATGTTTTAGCTTCCCGAGAAAAATAGAGAAGACAACAAGAATTGGGAATGTTTGCTCAACACCGCATCGCAGATCCACTCCCAGCAAAAAGATGTAGCAATCCTTACATAATATTCATAATAATATTTTAGCTTCTTATGTATGAATATTTGTAGGTCCACAGTAAAATTTAAATAAGTAGGGGAATTCTTTGTACGATGCCACCCCTGCTCGATTTCGAGCAAAAAAACTCCTACCGTCATTTAAGGTATATATGACAACATCAATTTTAATGTGGTTTTTGAGGGAACAGGCGCAATAACACGGTCTGGGTAAAAAAAGTGTCAAATTTGGTCAAAAAACTTAAAAATAAAAACTGAAGGTTTTTCTTGCGGTGAAAAAGTAACCAAAAACTTATAAAAAACTAAGGTAAATATCAGTGTTGGACTTAATTTTTAATGGTTTTTCATAATCCGAAATGATATCCGAACATATCGTAAAAGGAAAAAATGTATACAATGATTTCCAAAATGGCATAAAAATGTAAAGTGCCACCTTTTTTCTTTCTAAGGTGCCACACCCCTTTTTTCATTGTTTTGTGATCCTATATCGGTAAAATGCCTTTTTGTTGCTCGGGACCGTCAATAAAATGAATTTAAAGTGTTCTTAGTAAATTTGTCTCTAATCCTATCATGAGGAATAAAGTTCAGTTCAGTTTTGTTTATTAATTTCCATATAATTACCGTTTTATTCGTTACCATTCAATTTTCATTTTGCTTTCAGTCATTTTATATTTAATTCAAATTAAATTCAATAACACTGCACAACAGCATGCCTGTTGCATGGAGTTTCTTACATGAATCTGAATCGGTTTTCCACGCTGTTTTCAAAACCATACTCCGTTTTTATGTAACAGCTTAAGTTTTCGAAAAAAATGGGCGTGTCACTTTTTCGAATTTTCCTCGACTTTTTTCACGTTTTCGATTGTAATTTGCGAAACAATAATCCTATCGAAATGATTTTTATATCGTTGCATTTACAACATTTCACGCCATCTTTTCTGGCATTAATCAATTTTTTGTGTTCTAAATTGGCGTTGTAATAAGGTTTCAAAGTAGGAAAATATTGAATTTCAAGGCCTTTTCTCTGATGGCGAAAATTGTACAGATGTTTCATAAATCAAGTTACGAAGTATATGAATATCTTAAGAAGAAACATCAAGCAATACAACACAGCCATATTAATTGGCGGAATATACATTCACATCGAAATAATAGCAAAAATTGTCATTTTTATCATTTTTCATACTTTTTCCTTAAAAAATTAGGTGCCTCAAAATATGCAAAGGTTTTAATTTTTTTTGTTTCGAGCAATTCAAAATTTTTTTTGTTTTTTGCTTGTATTTCAGACTATAAATGGAACATGTAAAAGAGCATATTTTGAGGCTCCTCATTTTTTAAGAAAAATGTATGAAAAATTATGAAAATGGCTATGGTACATTTTTGTTATTTTTTCGATGCGAACGTGTATTCCGCCAAATAATTTCGCTGTGTTGTAATGTTTGATGTGTCGGCTTTCATTATACACCTAACTCGCTAATTGATTTACGAAAATTGTGTATGTTTTTGACCATCAAAGAAAACTTAAAAATTAAAATGCCTTAAAATTCCATTTTTTCCGAATTTGAGGTCCAATTACCGCGGCATTTTAAAACTTATAAAAATAATTTGCATCGGAAAAGAAGCCGTGCGGTGTTGTTAATGCGATAAGGTGAAAATCATGTCAATCGGTTTTTTGGTTTAGATATTACGATCAAAAATATTGAAAAAGTAGAGGAAAAACTGAAAAAATTACACGGTACCTATATCTCACTAACTAGAGCTGCTAGGAAAAATCTGAGGATAGATTCGAAATCAGCGCACCCAAATTAGTAAGAAACAGTAGAAAAACTCCATGCAACAGAAAAAAAGTGTTTTTTTGTTGTGCTGTGTAATCTTTCATACATTTTCTGAATCATGCATTTTTACTTGAGATTTTTACGTTTTTAGTGGCACTTTACATAAAAAAATTTTAGGGTCTCGATTTTGAACACTTTGGGAAATTGGCTGTAAAATTCGTATTTACTAAAAATTCAAATGAAGTGTTACCTTGGATCATAGCTCTTCAAACCCTCTTTCCAACGGTATATTAACATTGGCGATACGTTAATTTAACCAGTTAACGAGTTATGCGCAAAAAAGCTATGGGGTGGCACCTTACAAAGGTTATTCGTTTATTGTCAGGAGCAATGATTTCAATAAAAATCCATAAATTCTCTACCTGGTTTTCATACTGAAATAATTGACTTCATTTCACTGTGATGGAAAGATTTTTTTGTTATTTTGATTTAAAAACAAAAACATTTTCATTTTCTTTGGTAGCCGTAAAGTCCCATTCCGAAGCGCAGGACTTGTTACTTCTGTTGAAATTCAAAATTGTAAAATTCCCAATACTCAAGCTTTATCAATGCTATTCGATATTTACATAAGGACATCGCGAAATATTTTCATCACTACACACAACGCTGAGGAGCGTGTGCGCTGCGTCTGGCAGTCGTCAGCGACAACGCTAACGGTAACAAATTAAATTGCAAGCTTATTGAAGACGATCGAACAGCAGCAGTGAAAACGCGACTATCCATCAATTGAATTTGTTGCTGATTGCTGTGCGCCAACTGTTCCCACCTCGGCAGCTTCCAGCCGCAGCGCCAGCGACAGCTCGTACGAATCTTTGTTTACTGAATGCGCATTTATCATTGGTGGCGGCTGCGTTGGACGCAACGGCGCAATACTTGCCGCAACCAATCGCAACAACAACTTCGATGGCTGGCGTTTAGGCGTCTTGGCGCTTGTAACGCAATGGCAGAACATAACCAAATGCAGCACCATAGCGATGCGTTCGCGCCAAACCTGCAGCCGCCTGAGGTGCAGCCGCTGCCCGATGCCTGCTCGGAGCATGGCTGGAAGGACAGCGCCGTTGTACGAGTATTTCGCCACTGGATTTACAGGCGTCTTAATGCTGTGTCTAAAACGGTAAGCAAGGGTACCCGGTCACCTATCCAACCGCCGCGCAACAACACAAATCGTCGTTTACGCTGTTTGCCTTTAATGAGTTTGACATTTTTTTACGTTCATAATTTTGCACAAAATTGCATTTACCAAAGTGAAAGAGTGAATTTCGCGAATTCTGTTCTATTCTGTCGCTGTCACGATGCAGCGTAGAGCATAAACGAGCGACTAAACCACAGAACAAAACAGAAAATGGGAGGCGAAGATGTATCAGAGTCCCCACAAACTTTGACTGCAAAAATGTTGTTGAGCAGCGGAGGTGAACTTGATGAATATCTTTTTTCAGTTTTCTACAACACAACACTTCAAAGTGTCTAAAAAATTGTTTTCCCTAAACTTGATGTCAGGTTCAAGATCTCAAATTTTCTAGTAAAAAGATTCTTCGCTGTGGATTAGATTCGATTCCTAAAAGTGTTTCATACACTACGTCATGTCGGACCTATTGTCAGATCTGTTGTGGGTTCATAAGACGAGAACCATGTCATCTAGTTATCAGTCAGAGTGATGCCTACCAAAAACAAGATTTCTATCGAAAAGATTAAATTGAAGAAATGGACACTTTTCTAAGTTTGTAACGTTTGACTGTTATCAAGAATATGTAGATATATAGTACACCTATATATGTAGGCAGGGGCGTAGACAGATCTTGGTCATGGAAGGGGTTTTTAAAAACCATTTGGTTAGCCAATTTAGAATACTTGTGTAATCGGTACAAAAATTAGCATCGAACAAGAAGAGACAGTATTAAATGTTCTTTGAACTTGGTAAAACTTCAACCGAAACAGTTTATGATGATGACTGTTTATCCCGTGACAGAATTCATGATTTATATTCGTGATTTTAAAACGGTCTCAAACACATAAATGAGGGCCAACATGTTGGCCAATTGAAACCCGCGATCACCGCAGATTCCATCATAACTGTGCGTACATTCATTAAAGATGACCCAAAACATTAATTGAAATTCTTGTAAGTGGATTTAAGTATTTCAGTAACATCAATTTATTGCATTTTAACTGAACATTTGGCTACACAGTTTGTTTTGCACAAGTTGACTGACGACACTTGTGACTGTTTATTTTATGGTTTTCGCCTGATGCGGCACCGTGCGACTTTCACGTTTTCGAAAAAATACATTTGCTATGAAAAGAAAGCAATTTGAGGAGGTAGAAGCCATTCATAAGGCTTATACCGTCATCCGGAAGGACGTCCCGGCCGACGATCTAAATTATGCAAATCGTTTTTTGAGTCTGAAGGGGACAGTTTTAAAAAGGACAAATCGGTTTTGCTAAAAAATATGTGTTGTTATTATATTTTCAAATGTTTGAAGGCAAAAGGTAATTAACCTAAAATTCTTTAAAGAATTTCAGTTTCCTAGAAAACGTAGTTGCTTCAGGTGTTCTAACAAAAAGCAAATCGTAGTTACGATTTGGCACAAAACCAAATTACAGTCTTATCTAGAAGTCAATGTATCAGTGTCAGCACAAATCATGGGCAAGCCACGACAGATCTATTAAAACTTACATAACCGCCACCGATAACGTTGGTATAAAAGACTAGAAAGCAGGTTTGGCTGCAGTTTTCTGCTAAGTCGCTGGGGCAACAACTTCAATTTCAAATCGCTATCGACAGCAAGCATTGTAAGAAACGGGACTATCGTTTTTTTCGTTCCTTAAGCAAATTCCTTAAGCACACTAGTGATGGAGAAAAGTATTATATAATTTTGACTGGAAGTGTTTTTTAGGATTATCTCAAAAGTATAATATCTCGGATAAGAAAATGTCAATATTGGAACGATATCGAGATTTTTGAATATTTCTATATCGTTACAATAGTGTAATTTTTCTCGTTCTCGATATTGAGAACAAGAAAAATGGCGCTGTCGAAACGATATAGACATTTTCAAAATTTTCGACATTGTTACGATATCTCGGATAAGACAATTTCAATAGTGTAAATTTTCTCGTTCTCGATATCAATTAAGAGACTTTAGCAATACTCAAAAACGATAAAAATTGTCGCGTTAACGATATCGTTTCGATATAGTTTGGTTTGCTGGGATAATATAAAATTTTTCTTTTCCTAAAGCCAATGTATTTAGTTGCTGTTAGTTGTTAGTTAGTTGCTCTGTGTACAATCTTAGTAAATCACTGACATCAATTGGTTAGGTTAAGTTATGTAAATTTTTTTTAATTAAGATATTAAACGTTTGTACTCTTACATAAGAAAATGTAAATGTCAAAGAATTTAAATATTATTAGTAATAATGTAGTATCGAGCCGAATTCTTCACAGCATTGTGACACGCCCACTTAACTAGGATTACCTTGTGGTCTTCTATTACCTTGTGGATACCATAATAATACCATAATTTATAATAAGAAATTAAAGCTCCTTTCGATTTTGTAGAAAATGCGTTTTCTTGTGGTCGGCTTATTGCTGACACTGATTGGCCTCCACTATCTGAATGCTCAGCAGCCAGGTCGTAGCTTCACCGTGGACTGGTACCACGATCGTTTTTTGAAGGATGGTGAACCGTTTCGCTTCATTGCCGGCTCCTTTCACTATTTCCGCGCACATCCGGACAGCTGGCAACGCAAATTGCGCACAATGCGCGCCGCCGGCCTGAATGCTGTCACCACGTAAGTAGAATCGTGCAATGGTCCAAGTCTGACACACCTACAACGACGAGAGTTCTTCGCAGCTACGTCGAATGGTCGCTTCACAATCCGAAGGAAGACTCTTATGTGTGGAGTGGCATCGCCGATCTGGAACGATTCATCAGAGAAGCGCAAAGCGAGGACTTGCTGGTCATACTGCGTCCCGGGCCGTACATTTGCGCCGAACGTGATTTGGTAAGCTTTCGCAATATTTAAAAGATATGTTTTATGATTTTGAAGGATGTGTTGAAGGCAGGTAAGCTGTGCTATAGTGTACCTCTTCCAGTGTATAACGAAATTACAACACATTTCGTTTTCATTGCATGCAGGGTGGCTTTCCCTATTGGCTGCTGACCAAGTACCCCGACATTACTCTTCGCACTTCCGATAAATGTTAGTAAATTAAAAATGGCCTGTGCCCATGTACGAATATTTTCGGACTAATATTTAAATATTTGCAGACTATCTGCACGAGGTGAGGAAGTGGTATTCGGAATTGATGCCGCGTATTGCTCCCTACTTGTATGGCAACGGCGGTCCCATCATTATGGTGCAGGTGGAGAACGAGTACGGTTCGTATGATCCCATCGACAAGAAATATGGCAGATGGCTACGCGATGAGACACGGAAGTACGTCAAGCACAATGCCGTACTTTTTACCAACGACGGTCCAGGCCTGCTGCGCGATGGTCACATTGACGGCGTCCTGGCCACACTGGACTTTGGTTCTGGCTTCAGTAAAAAAGAAGTAAAACAATCATGGCAAAGCTTACGCAAAATTCAACTAGGTGGTCCCCTGGTTAATGTCGAATACTACCCCGGCTGGCTATCGCACTGGTCCGAGCCAATGGAGCGTGTGGACACAGAGCCAATCATTGACACATTGACGTAAGTTGACACAAGACAAAAATTTTCGTCGTTTATGATGACTGATATCTTGCTTCCGAATCTTTACAGTATAATGCTCGACGACGGCGCCAGCGTCAACTTTTACATGTTTTTCGGTGGCACGAACTTTGGTTTCACTGCCGGTGCCAATGATGGCGGCCCGGGGCGCTATCAGCCCGATCTCACGTCATACGACTACGATGCGCCCATGGACGAAGCAGGCGATCCCACGCCCAAATTCCACAAACTTCGCGAAGTTATTGGACGTTATTTGCCGCTTCCGAACATCACAATTCCAACACCTGTGCCGAAAATCGCCTACGGCTCAGTGTTCCTCGGCAGATCCTGCTCGATTCTCTCCGATGTGGGGCGTAAAAATCTGGCTACAGGCATGTTCACAGCAGAGCAGCCAATGACTTTCGAAGCGCTGGGTCAGAATTCGGGCTTTGTGTTGTACGAAACCTTTCTGCCCAAACTCGAGCCTAATCAGAGCATTTTGAACGCTGAGGGAGTAAGAGATCGTGCTTATGTGTTTGTCGACGATGTGCTGCAGGGAGTGTTGTCGCGCGCGGATGTCATCTATCAGTTGCCGTTAAAGACCAACAGCGGCAAACGACTGCAATTGTTGGTGGAGAATCAGGGTCGTATCAACTTCGGAAGTCTCAACGATTTCAAGGGACTGGTGAGCGATGTGAAACTGGACAATGTGGTGTTATCGCGGTGGAACATGACTACATACCCACTCGACTCATACACCAATATTTTGTTATCTCTGATGGTCACAGATAACTGCTTGCAAAACGAAGACTTGACAATACTGAACGGACCAACAATATTTCACGGATATTTAAATATTGATGAATATCTGGGAGACACGTACTTAGACACGAGTGACTGGGGAAAGGGAATAGCATTTGTGAATGACCACAATTTGGGACGTTACTGGACTGCCGGTCCGCAAATGACGTTGTTTGTGCCCCGTGAAGTACTTAAGATCGGTGAAAATCGCATTGTGCTCATCGAGTACGAGAGTGCGGCATCGTCATATGAAATCAGCCTAGTGGATAAACCAAATTTAGATGGTATATAAGTAGTCTGTAGTAGTGGTATGTGGTATGTCTATCTCTATTCTTGACCGCTTCAGACATGTTAATGTAAATTAATATGTGCAATGTATGTATAATGCAAATCAATACTAAATATAATGAAATAGTGCTTGCCTAATCACATGCGTAGATCTTTTTGCTATGAAAAATTTGCAGTATTCAAAGGGTTTGAGTGTTGTTATGTTTTAAGTACAATTTTTATTCATTCATTCGTATGGGTTTGTGACCAAATTTAACGCCCACTTTTGTGCCCACATATTTGATTGTGTTCATTAGTTGTTCCCTTTGTTAAGACTGTTAAGACTGAAACGCAGGAACGTGAATGTTCTCACTCATTGCCACACTCATTGGAAATCGTCCCAAAAATGGCTTTGCTCACGTGAAACTTTTAAGAAACTGCCAAAGCAACAACTCTGTGCATAAATGAGGCGTCCTGAAAACAGTGGCCAACACATATATTTTACTCGACCCATAAGCAGCACGCACGAAGGCGCCTAAAAGTTGGAAATTAATCCCCAGACGCGCCAAAGTGAGTAAGTGCCAGAAGTATGTAGTAAGGCAAAAGGTAACGAAAGACAGCGTGATTAGCGTTGCAGGTTCTTAATTCTCGACGTGAGATTTTAAATGCTCATTTTAATGCCATGACTACTGACTGTCAACAACAACCACAAAATAACAACTACTGCAACACTATGAAACATTGCACTTTGTTTCGGATTAAAAAACAGTAATGTTTTATTTCTGAAGGTAGTTCTTTTTTAATTTTGCACATACGAGAATATACTTAGTAGGGACATAAATATTGTTACAACATTGAACACACCCATTGTAATAGTTGAATTGAACATACCTCTCTATTTCCACATGGTTTATGAAACATAACCTGTAAAGCGTTAGTCTGCACCGGGAATTCTAAATTGTTCTAGCTTTCACCATGGAGTGGTCAGATAACGAGAACCGTATCGCTGTTCTAGCGCTATTTAAGTGTGAAATGAAAAAAGGTGATATTTTCAAAACGATCCGCCCGCTCGGGATTAGTCGCATGTTCGTGCACCGCTGCATAAAACTGTTTGAGGAGACTGGAGATGTTAAAGACCGCCACCGGTCGGGCCGTCCGCGCACAGTTCGAACACCACAAGTCGTTAAAGCTGTCAAATTCAGCGAAATCCGCTCCGAAAACAGAAAATCATGGCCCGGGAGATGAATATCTCGCAAAAGTCCACGAGTCGAATTATTAAAAAAGACTTGGGACTTGGGGCTTTCAAACGCCGTACCGGACATTTGTTGACTGCAGCTTTGAAAAAAAAATAGAATGGAAAAATGCAAACGTCTTTTGGTGAAGCACGCTGAGAACTTGCACAGAAAAATCTTGTTTACCGATGAACAAATTTGTACCGTGCAGGAAAAATTTAACAATTTTACGGGTCGAAAAGGGTCATCACCCAGCTTCAGTCATGGTTTGGTGGGGTGTCTCTTACGATGGGGTCACTGACTTGCATTTCTGCGAAGAAGGGGTCAAAACATCGGTCACAGTTTACCAAGAAACCGTTTTGAAAGCTGTTGTAAAACCACTTAACCATTCTTTGTTCCAAAACCAGCCGTGGACTTTCCAGCAAGATTCTGCGCCGGTCCATAAAGCTAAAACGACTCAAACCTGGCTCCAAAACAATTTACCAGCATTTATTTCTTCTGAAGAATGGCCCTCTGGCAGTCCTGATTTGAACCCGCTCGATTACAAATTGTGAACAGTTTTCGAGGACATGGTTTCCCACAAAAGATACCCCAACATTGATTCTCTTAAGACAGCTTTGATTCGTGTTGTGGCCAATTTTCCGATGGACGAGGTGCGTGCGGCTATTGATGATTGGTCAGTCCGACTTAAGTCGTGCGTGAAGGCCAAAGGCGGAAATTTCGAATGAATGTTTGCTTTTTGTATACAATATATATCAATAAATATGTAAACAAAAATTAGCCCAAAAACATTCACTACTTTTAATTTTATAGCATAAAACGTGTGTAACAGTATTTATGTCTCTACTAAGTAAAGTAATATAAAACCATAAAATTGGATGATATTCTGTTGATTTATTTTAAGACTAAACATATACATCAAACACAACCTTCATTAGAGAAAATTTACGCAGATTGCCGATCATATAAATTAAAACAAAGGTCATGATTTTAAGTACTGAAATATTTATTTTGAAATTGAAAAAAATTATACAAAATTTGCTTTTTCTTGTCATATAAGAAATTATAATAAATCTTGGAGCAGAAAATCGAATCACTCACACCAACACGAAAGGATTTTCAAGAGTTGAAGCTTATTGAAATAAATATTAACTTTACTTTTAATTTGTATACTTACATATGCACAAGCAGGAGCGTAGCCAAAACGGGGGAGGGAGGGTAGGTGTCAAGCCCTCCCCCAAAGACTGTCATTAATGCTCAATCAAAAATGCTCAATCAAAAAAGGACTTTCACATTTAGTTTACAATGCAATGATCAAGAATGTGATTCCACACATACAACATAAATGTCGAAAATGCGATAATTGCACTGCATTTCTACATACATTACATATGTATATGATAGTACATATGTTCTTTACAACAGCACATATTACCGCACAACACGTGCCAAGAGCAACCAACAAGTTAAAATGCTCCTAATGGCGCCAGCTGCACAATTTCAGACATTTTTCATTTATTTATTTTATTTTTTTCATTTCATGTTACATTGTCTTTTAGGCGCAACTATGTGTTCGGGACATTGTTGCCTTGGCGTTTAATTAGTTTAGCGCTCAGGACGCTGCGTGATAAATCTGTGTCCGTTTTCTAGCGAACAACATTACATTTCTTGCCGAGTGCGATTACATTTTCCATACACGTGCACAGTCGGCAGTTGTAAGATGTTTGCTTGCATTCGAGGGGGAATAAAGTGCTAGTGGCAATTTTGCGGCTTTAAATTAATGTGCGTCTCACTATTAACCTGTAAACATTATGTGGCATAGTCGCCAGTAAATGCGTAGGCCGCTAAATCTGTTTATATGAAACTGTTTGGATTTAGACTTTTGAGCAGATTATGACGTGTGCAGATTATGGGCTAATAAATTCGCTATAAAGTTTTCAACACCTTTAAATATGATTTAAAACTGACATAAGTACACACAACTTGTAGCTTTTTAATGAATATATTTCTTTATAAGTTTGACTAGCGAGCGTCTTGTTGATCAATCAGCAATATCATCGCATTGCCAGAGAGGCCCATTGTGTTGCTTGAAAGTATCAGAAGCACCTCTGATACAAACTTTTGAGGTACCTGACAATGAATTAATCAGCAATATGCTTCCATTGCCAGAAAGGCCCATTGTGTTGCTTGAAAGTATCAGAAGCACCACTGGTTAAAATAATTTTCCTGCTTTTTGAAACCATTTCAAACTTTGGATGCATCTGACAAGGTCTGCAACATATTACTACAATATACCTTCTGACCAAAACATACCCAGAAATTCCCATTCAAACAACCCGCGCTTGAAATAAAGGAAGATTAAAATCTGTTTTTCTGGGTTAGTTGGTTGTATTCTGGGAATTTTGCGTACAAAGAGTTTAAAGCGGACCGTATTGTGGTTGAGTATGACTGACAAAAACATCGAAAAACTAAAGAAAATTATCCTCGCATAACATGTAAGCATCAGAGAGATAACAACCGATGTTGGTGTTCCATTTGGATTGGTGGAGAGCGTTATGTTTGTATTGAATTTTTTGCATAAAAAGCATCGGATTGATGTCACTACAGAAAATGCTTTCATTGGACCAAAAAGCTATCCACGGCATCATTACATGTCACGAAACATGGGTCTGTGACTATGACATCGAAACTAACCAACAATCATCGGAATAGCGTTTCCCCAACGATCCAAAGCCCAAGGAACCACGACAGAGTCGATCCAAAAACAAGGCTTTGTTAACCATTGATTGCCATGGTGTGATCCACTTCGAATTTCTTTCGAAAGTAATGAGAAGTATTACTTGAACGTATTAAAGCGTTTAAGGGGATAATGTTCGTTGCAAAAGGCCAAAATTGTGGAGAGACATCTCGTGGTTTCTTCACCACTACACCACACTAGCTCACATATATCATATTCTACCTGACTATTTGATCAAAAACAAAGTTCATACCATTCCACAAGCTCCTTATTCACCTGGCTTGACTCCTTGTGACTTTTTTCCATTCCCACGACTCAAGTTACGTCAAAAATTTACATAAGGAGTTGAAGGTGATTCCAAAATTAGGCTATGAAAAGTATTTTCAAAATTGGAGGAAGCGTTGGAATATGTGTATTGCTTGCAATGGGGACTAATAACTTAACGATTTTTCTTTTATTTAAGAGTTCCAGGAATTTGTTGATCAAAAGGTAGTCTAATGTTTTGCTCACAAATTTAAATAAAAAACTTTCTGTAATTCATTACGCTTTACGACTTAATAAGGTGTAACCAGAACACTTTGATTGTCACTTCAGTGTCAACACAAACGGTCAATGAGAATTAAAAATGTTTCCAAATTACTCTTCCGAAAGTCCCTAAAGAATGGCTCTACCAGAATACTACGCAAGTATCACATTGGACCTTTATGACCTTCGGAGAAGCCACTGATACCTACCGACATTCGAAATCTATTCAAAAAATTGAGAATAGAAAACTGTGACGAAGCTGTGGCATTTTATATCCTATTTTTCCAAAGCTTAAGTAAATATTGCCCCTGAGAAATCTGGAACATTTATCAAAAATTAATCAACTGACATGGTTATGATCTTGACGTCTGCTTTCGATGGCTTATTTTTTCATTTGTCAAACCACAAGTTTATTCAATACACTTTTTCCAAAAAAAAAAATAATAATTCGGCAACTTGAAATAGTTCCATGGCTGAGCATTATGTCAAGTACAAATGTAAATTCATTGATACGCCTATCAACGCCCAGCGGTGCTCACATTACAGCAACAACAAAAAAAGCGAAATTCCTGTTCCCAGTTTTCTGGCATCCAGCTGTGAAGCACAGTTTATACTGGTTTTGTGCTTCAATTTAATTTAGTTTCTCTAGAAAAAATGCAGAAAATTATTTGTTCATATGTTTGATTTCATTTCATTGGTTTTTTTATTTTGTTTGTTGACACGTGTTTTACAAGTAATTTTTCACCGTTTCTGTTGAACTGCCACGGCATTTATCCACTAGGAGCCGTTACAAATCGATTATAATGTCAAAATGTCACCAGATTAAAATCAATTTTTAACTAAAAGACTTTAGATCCGCTGTGTGAGACAAATAGACAAATGGTTGAGTCGGAACTTTTAAACGGACTGGACTTGGCCGATGAAACGTTCGGAGCAAACAAAAATGAACTAAAAATTCACATATGTATCTATCATCTTAGGATATTTCAAATAGATAAATGATTTAAATTCTTTTAAGAATTTTATTCGACCTTCACTTTTCAAAGCACTTTTCAGGAAACCCACCTTCATCTGTCTTACTTCAAAAGTAATTTTTTTTTAGAATTCTTACTGACAATTCGATTAGGTTTTTATCAATATTTTGGGATTTCACTACCGCCAATGTTAGTAACAAGTGAAAAGAGTACGTAGGTCGGTACAACCCTTATTGGGTCCTTAGCGCTGCCAGATAGAGATCCATTTATTTATTGCATTTATTCCATTTTTGAATTGCAATAGTGATCCTTGAGAAAACGAGTGCTTTTGGCACACTTCAGGAAACGCTTCAAGCCCATCGTCGACACTTCCTCCAGTGAAAATTGTGTGAGTATAATACAAAAGAGTTTGAAGGAGAATTTGCCAGAAAATTTACTGCAGAAAACACTTTGAAGATCATCTCTCATCTTCTGTCATTAAGTTACCAACTAATTAGCATTTTTTTAATCAAACCAATCTACTCGAACATTGAAAAAAACGTTAAGAACATACAGAATAAATAATTTTCTTTCATTAAGTATGTTAATTTTGTTACATTATGTTTTCACGTTATATCCTGGCAATCGGAAAATTAATCGTGAGTTATAAATGCCAGAAATGCCAAAAACTCAGTCTTAATTACTTTTACATATTTATGGCATATTTTGTCATAATAAGTCGTAAGTTTCTTCCTTAAAACTGGTCTAAAACCGAACGATGAACCATGAAATATTAAAAATATTTTGCAATGTTTTTTAAGATTTTGTTAACATATTTTTTTAAGGAATCTTGAAGCACACCTAACTATGCGGCTGGTCATATAATGGAGAAATTATAATAAATTCTAGAAAACTTTACAATCAGAGAGAGTTTGGCTCCTGACTGTGATAAGCCAAAAACAATTTGCCTGCCAGCAGCAAAGCTACAACTCCTACAACTGATTAGAGTCTAGCATACATTTAGGGTTATAAACTGTGCTGAGTACTTTTCGTTTTTAAAGTTTAGTGTCCAGTAATGTAGAGGAGTCTTTAATTAATTTAATTTAATTTTTAACATGCTTTTCAACATTTTCTGTTGGCAAAACATTTTACAAAAATGTTTGCAACTTGCCAATGTCCTTTTTATCCTTGTACTGCGCACTTAACTAAAAATATAACATACATTTGGGCTTAGAAACTGTCCAGAGTTATTTGAATTGCAAAAAGAAGTTGATGCGCTCAACTTTCAGCAGACTTTTCATCAGTTTTTGTCATAAATTTTGTTAAAAACCATGCATCGACTTGACTTTTATGTAAAAAAAAATTATTTACAATTTTAAAGAATTGAATAAATAAATAAATGAATTATTTTAAAATTTATTAAATAAATAACTAAAACCCAAAAAATTTAAACAACGCACAGTGATTCGCTCCATAGACAAAATTCAAAAAAATTATAGTCTCAGAATTTAATGTCATTTGAAAGGTAAAACTCCAACTAAGAAAACCCCAAAAAATCGGTGCAAAAAATTAATTAGTTTCTGTGCAAAAGCGGCTCACAGTTAAAACTTTTTTCACAAAGAAATGTAAACACATATTTTCTGTTTTTTAGTCTATTGAGTAAAAAAATTTTAAAATTACATGGTTACCTAGAAGTTGCTAAAACTTTTAATATAGATTAAGAAATAATGTGGCCATTTTCGCTTGTAATGTTTTCTCAAAATTTGCAAAGCTGAGGCTTATACTTCACTTTTAATTTAAAATCATTTTCTAAATTAAAAATCTGAAAATTGGCAAAAAAGTATGTTCCTGGATTTTTTTTTAATTTTAAGAAGCATTCTTTCTTTGTCGAATAATGTAATTGTAGCCTCCGATATCTTCCGATCTCAGAAAATAATTCAATTTGAAAAGTTGAAAGTTTGAAATTAGAACACAAACTTTAGCTGAAATTGCTGCAAATTATTGGAAATTATTTTGGAGATAACAGTAAAATGTTTGTAATTTGCTTTGAATTCACTTCTAAAAATATTAGGATGATGTCTTCCGGGTTGAATAACTGAATAGCCCCCACAAAACGGTGCAGAATAAGTTTGCGTACAAAACTCCGTCCGTACAAAACTCAAAATTCCGTTGCCAATGTTGCCAAATTGTTGCCATATTGTTGCCAAAGTTGTGTTGCCAAATTGTTGCCATATTGTTGCCAAAGTTGTGTTGCCAAATTGTTGCCATATTGTTACCAACGTTGTGTGTTTGAATGTGTTTGCCAAAAAAAAAATTGTGTTGCCAAATTGTTGCCAAATTGTTGCCATATTGTTAATCTGCTGCCTGAAAGTATGCAGCAATACCACACCTATTTTTCGTCAAAATTTATTTTATTTATCCCTAAAAGTATGCAATCAGTATTAAAAATTGATAAAACTGCACAAATGCAAAACATACGTCTATTATTATCATTTTTATTGCAAAACTAAAGGGTCCTAAGACAATTTCTGTTACTCTTTGCAATTATCAATGTTGTCGTTACCGATTAAATGTAAAATCTGAAAAATGTAGCCAACACACTTGGTGCTAGCGCTCACCAAAAATGACGAAAATTGCAAGTTTAAGTCTCAGGCATTGCCAAATTGCAAAAGTTTAAGAAAAACAAAAAAAATTTCAATTCAGCAGACCATGATTAACTAGTATACCAAATTTTATGAAGAACGGACCACTCCTTCTAATTTTGTCCTGCGGTTGTATGGAGTCGAATCACTGTGCAACGGCCAAAAAACCTGTACTTACCCACCAAACGGAATTTTATTTAAAACACTGAAACGATTTCACTCACTCAAAACGCACTGCACTCACACAGAAAACTGCAAAAGCCTTTTCCACGTTTTTTTAACTGTCGCAAAATGTTTGAAAAGTAAACATTTACACTTTTACACACACAATTCACAGTCACAATTAAGATTCACGCGTAAATTGTCTGTTTAAAACTTCAGTTAGTTTTAATAACCTCAATGGGAATGAGTGTTCGGCGCTGTGGTTGGTGAGGCGAATGCGAACACGCCGAAATGAATGCAACAACTGAGTGCCAGATCAAACGGAACAGGATGTTAAATATCTGCGTGCGGCATGGTGAATGTTGAATGCCCAGTGCCGAGTGCCGAGCAGTGGATGGTAGTTGGCGCCAGCACGCAACAGGCCGCACACAACGTGTCAAAACGGTTTCGTTGGCGCAGCCAACGGTCACAGATGAGTCGTTTGCCAGAGACGACGACAAAACCGACGACGGACGCAAAGATACGTTTCATGCGCGCACTCGCGGGCGCTCAATGCGAAGAGAAAGACGCGCAGGTGGGCGGGGTGGGTAGCGACCGCTTTCGAACAGACGAATCAACAATTGGCATTACATATGAGCCTAACACTCGCTGCCGCACACGCTCCGCCACACACAGCCGCACACCAACGGCGCACAGTACTGTTGCCAGCGCCTAAAAATATGCAACACAAGGCAATTGTCGCGCTATGCACTTGTGGAATGTCGCACTGGCGCGCTGAAAGCAAACCATGTTACAACAACAACCGTTCAACAGCGGTGGAAAGTGAAATGTGTTGACGCTGGCTGAGCGTCAAACTGAAATGGTAAAGTTGCAGTCTGCTTATCTGTGAATGAATTTCTATGGTCATGCGTAGTGGCACCGATGGCGGCAACAGCGTTGTCGACTTTTTAGCAAATTCAAATTTGAAAGCGACTCTTGTTTTATTTTCGTGTCGAACGGTTTTGCCATTTACATTGCTGACATATGCGAACTGTGTGTTGGTCGCCGGTGTTGCCCCGCAGACGTACAGCGCCCCATGAATAATTGAAATATTGTATTTGCATATGAAGATGAAATGTGAAATAATTTTATTGTTTCGCCCATGATCAAAGTGGAAACGGTTAATATTTCGTACAGTACGCGGTCCTTTCGGAAAATGTTGGAAAATTAAACTTAAGACAAAAAGTGTAAAAGTTTGTTTGAGTTGTAAAACTTTGTTGCTGAAAGTGCAAAAAAATATTTCAAAAACCTTTCTAATAACACTCTTGAAAGTTTCAAATCAGAAATAAAGTCATACAATTAATTTGATCACAGATAACACCGTGCGGCAGCATTTTTCACACCAGGAAAAATCCATATGTGCGTGAAACTAGAGACCAAATATAGTAATACTGCGTACTCAGTTTTTCATTTCTACATCCTTTGTCCTTTTAAATACTCTAACTTTATTAGTTCGAAAGTTATTAACAAAAAGGCGGAAGCTGCAATTCTAATGAAGTACAAAAATTCTAATTTATTTGAGTATCAGTATTTTAAATATTAAAAAGATACCAAATCAATAAAGCGAGAATGATTACATTTTGACACGTGATCAGGGAGATTTGGGGTTTTAACATACTTACTTTTCAAGAAAATTCTATGTAAATTTTCAAGGATATAAAAGATTAAAATTTTCAAAGGACCTTTTTCATATCCTTTTTTTACAAATAGATACAAAATCAATTTTATTTAAATTCTTTAGCCTTTTCTCTTTCATTTGATATACATATCGCCATACATTCTAACAAGTCCTTTTAAAAGGACAAAGAATGTAGAAATGAAAAACTGAGTACGCAGTATTACTATGTTTGGTCTCTAGTTTCACGCGAATATGGATTTTTCCCGGTGTGAAAAATTTTTTTTATTTTTGTCGCACGGTGTAACTGATCAAATTTATTTTAAAATGTTTTATATTTATCTATGTACATACATACTTAGTACTTCTAAATATCTATATATTTATCTGTAAAATATATACAATATATTTAATTATTTAAAGATACGTCACAAAAATTAAAGTCTTTGCTTTTATGTTTAATTTCTTGGGTTGGTTTTAAGCTTCCTCAGGAATATAAAGCTATAAAAGTTATTTTTCATATCATATCTATTGAAATTCGAAATTCTTTGAAATTGAAATTCTTTTCAATTCCGATGAGCTTTTATTTATGAATAAAATCAAACGCATGCAGCTGAAATTTCCTACTGGGTTTGCCGCCTACACTAGTGAGCTATTTTTTCGTGAAAAAAATTTCAATAAGGTAAAGTAAAGAAGAATCAATCAACATAAGTTGAACTTTAGCTGACAACACGAACCAGTATCGTTTGATTTGAACTATGAATTTATATAAATATAAACTACACAGTGTAACAGAATTTCGCGATCAGCTTGCACACCTTTAGAGTAAAAAGTTTACCTTTCGATAGGTTAGGTTACCTGAGAGTTTTTATCTTTACTTTTGACATTTTATTTATTTATTTATTAACAATAACATCGGCATTTAAGAAAGGCTTATTTTGCATGCCACAAAATGATAGTGTAAGAACAACAGTTTAATTAAATTAATTAACAATACAATGAAATCTTACATGAGGCTTAAGTAAGTAATGCATGTAAGTAGTCCGAATAGTATATATATTTATTTATTTTATATATTTAGAAAAAATGAGTTAGCCATTGACAATCATTTCTTGTCAACCTAATTGTTACATTTTAGACTGAATTCTGTTGTTTAAAAATATCAGATACACAAACAATTTCTTTACATGTTTTTTAAATATTCTGTCGGTTAGTTTTTTGTTTGAAAAGTGAAAGTCGAACATTTCTCGAATTGTTTCGACGGTCATGATAGTGATGTTTTTAATTTTCTCAAGAGTTTGATTTTCAATAGTCGATAAGGAGCTTTCCCCTATTCCCTTCAATAATGCGCCTTCCGGGAGAAAATAAATTTGAAGCCGCACCGCTGACGTCATACAAAATTGTCTCCTATTGGCTGAAATTGTTGATTGAATTTTGAAGAGAGCAGTGAGGCAAAATTAAATATTTATTCACTTTTTGTTATTTAATAATTTTGTTTCTATTTTCAATTTGAAAAGCACGTTGCCACTCATGTACCTTTTTTGTTTTCATTATTTGTACACCGCATGACTCTCGTTTTTTGTTTTGTAAATTTTTCCGCGATTCTTTTACTTCACGCACCTTTTAACGCGAGGACTTTCGAAATTCGAAATTCTTTATTAAATTTAACACAAAAACAAGAAAAACAAACAAGCAAAAGCGACACAATTTTCACAAAACAAAATATTTTTGGTTAAACAAATTTTCAACCAATAAAAACATAGCACGAAATTTTAACTGAATTGCAGGATTTCCTCCCGAAATTTTCTTGTTTTATTTGTGTTATTCATATGAATGAATAATATGAATTTACAATTTATTTTGTAAAGATATACAAGCTCCTATTAAACTGTTATGCAAGTACATATATATATATAGGGGCTAAAGTATAAAGAAAATCACATATTTGCTTAAATGAGTGAAGCTAAATTTAAGTTCAAAATGAAAGAATTTGAAAAGTAGTGATGGAATCCCTACCTATTGTCCGATGACGTCAGTGCAGCGGCTTCAAATTTATTTTCTCTCGGAAGGCGCAATCTCTGTATTGAATCATGCCTTCAATTATGTCTGCTCAATTTGACAACACTTTTTACCTCAAATAGAGTATTTTATTAGGGAATATATAGTTTTTTCTTGCAGGAAGTAGAAGTTTACTAAGCAGGAGATTTTCATACTTGGATACCGATGAACCCGTGTCCATCAGTACGCTGAATTCCTACCACTAAAAACCACCTTTGTTATACTCCGCGCGGATTGGCCGGAGCAGATCACCATTGGGTCCACTTTCGTCCCCCAATTAGTGTTTTAGTTATTCGATGGTCGACCATAACTATCGATTTCCCTTCTTTTAGCTATGAGACGCGTTATTTTGACTAGATTTTTGTGATTAATAGTTCATAGGCCATCCTCTTCTATAGGAGAAATACAGCTACCGAATCTCATTATTCTGTTTTATGAAGAGGTCAAAGTGGTTTGAACCTTTAGGTCAAAGTGCCACTTCCATCATGAAAGGATTCACAATAGGAAAAACTTACACGTTAGTCTAAGTTATTGTTTTAGCATTTAATCCTACATAAAGCAACCTGGGAAAAATGGAATATCAGCACACAAATTTTTCTCTCTGGCGTTATTTCAAATGACTCACTGACTGTTAGTTCTACAGACTTACTACAAAGTCAAAGCCATCAGAGGAGCACGAGTTCAAATTTTGATGCAATGATCATTTATTAATTTAACTTCTTCTTTTACCTTTCGACCCGAAGGAAGAAACCTGAGAAGAATGGAATTTGAACAAACATATGTTTCTGCTTGGCGTTAGCTTTAATAAAGTTTAAACCAATAACTCACTGGCTGTGAGGCTAACTACAAAGCCAAAGCCGTTAAGTTCATGATTTCAAATTTTGACGCAAGAAGCAACAAATAAAAAATAATTTCTTTCGTGAGCGATTCTCTCAGCAGACAATGATAAATATCTGAAAATAAAATAACTTACTTTGAAATTAACAAACACCGTTGTTGGGAATTGGAACACAATCGAAAGTTCTTCCTCCTTTCCTTCCTGTACTATCGAAAGTCTTCTTACTCTCAATTGAAGTTCACCAATAACGCTCAGATATTTTTAGTGATATCCAACCTACCATCTCTAGAACTCGCCTGACGTACTTAGGAGCGCCGACCTTTGAAGGACTACAACAAGTCTCGAAGCAAGGCGTCATTCCTCTCTGGAAGTTTGTGAGATCAACGAGCATCCTAAAAATCACTACTTGAATCGCACCTAAACGGAACTCCGACTGCCATCGCTAAGGACCTAATAGGGTCTATGCGTGACCTTGCTTGCAGCCAGCAAACCTAACCTGTACCCAACCAAATCGGAACCGATTACTTAGTATAAACCCAAAAATCTGCTACCGTTAAACTTAATTTGTGTATCTATGAACTGGCCAGCATAAGCAAACCTAATTCAACCATAAAGAGACTTGAATCGAGTCTTCAAACTAAGCGTAACTCTCCATTAAAGTTGACCAATAATACTCATAGATATTTTTACTGATCTAATACCAAAGCAAATCAGAATCATTTAAAGGAAATTCAAAAATTTGCTACAACTGAGAGCTATTTGTGGTGCATCTATAAACCGGCCGGCATAAGCAAACCTAATCCAATAAAGTTTTATTTTGATTTTCGATTATTCAACTATTTCACTTGAAGGCTATTTGACTTACTTACTTACTATTTGACTTACTATTAGACTTGAATCGAGTCTTCAAACTAAGCGTAACTCTCCATTAAAGTTCACCAATAACAATCATCGATATTTTTACTGATCTAATACCAAAGCAGTTTGAAATCGTTTAGAGAAAACCCAAAAGCCTTGTCGTATAACTATGATGGGGCCAGCATAAGCCGAACTAATCCAACTTCAAGTTCTTATGAACTTCGAATTTTGGAACAAATTTTCAACCCAACATCACCCAAGTCACGCATTCAGACTCGTTCATAGTTAACTTTGGTGGGTTTATTCCTCCTAATTCAATCACCAGTTCCCAGTTGCCAATAGACACGCGCTCCATGCTCACCCTTTTCCACAAAGTGCCGCCTTCAATAAACAATTTGTTTTCCCCCGGAAAAGGGCACTAACTATGAATTAACCTATTCATGTTAATATTTATTAGAAAAATATAAGTTGACTAAACAAAAACACCCACAGGCACACGCGTTCTATGGTTTGAAATCGATAAATAAATAATAACGCAATAATAAAATGTTAATTAAATTTATCGGAACTCCAAAGCAAAGCTGAGAGACAAAACAAGCAAAACCAAAATATGACAACTAACACAACACAAGGAACTAAATGAATTTGCATAGCCGAACGAAGATAACGACCGGTGGCCGGGGGCCAACTACAACTTCGTACGTCTCATACATTGGATACGAGCAACAGGACAGGGACTGGTGAGTGGAACAGGGACTGGTGAGAGCCCTGCTAGCTGCGATAGTGTTGATTTAATAACTCAATGTACACACCGTTGCGGCTGTTAAATGTCAGGCGATGCCATTGTTGAGGTCTGTTAAATGATTTCGTTTGAAGCGAGGCAGACAGCATTTTTATTGGCATTTTATGCTTTTTCGCTTTCGTCATTTGATTGGGCTGATTTAATTTCGACCAAAATGCTGTAGGACCGTTGCGATGCGGTTTAGTCAGGAACTTCTTAGAAAATAACACAATATTACAAATAAATTACATTATTTGCTTTAATTATATAGACGAAGTTTCCAAAGCAGGTTGGGTGGGAAAGTGTGTGTAGCAAAAACCGCACCACCCCTATTTGTAAATACTAATTACTTAATTTAAATACTAACGTCCAGTTTGTCGCTATTCCTTGTGCAGGCACCTGCTCCCACTGTTAGTTTGCATTCAATACTCGACAAATATTAATTAACTTCCTTGCACCCCAAATAGCAGGAATGATCATGCAACATGCAAAATTTTCCCATTTTCTTTTAATCTTTCCCAGCGTGACTGACTAAGTTTGGGTGCAATCGTCAGACAATAGTGCCAAATCGAAAAAGGAAATGTACTCGCAGGAAATCGTTGCTTACAATTCGGCTAATGACCATTGGCAGAATTCGCATTCAGGCAACACTGCAGAATGGCGCAAAATTTTAATCACAATTATTATGTTATGCAAAATGTTGTCTGCCCCTTTCCGCGCGCCAAAAATGAAACAATAAAGACAGTGGCGAGTGTAGGCGAGTCACTGAAAGGTCACCACTGCAGCCGCCAACGCTTAGAGAGGAGGACAAGGAGCAGGAAGCGCGCTAAACAACTACTACTTTTATTGCCTTGTAAGTGCGCCCTTCGAACGACTCTAAAGATGCAATCAAAGTTTTTTACGCGATTTTTTTACTTTTTATTTTGCATAAAACATAGAACTCATGCACACACGCACAGACACACACATGCATAAACGCGCACTTTGTTTGCTGCTGTTTAACTCTTTCTGCAGTACACTAGGAAAACATTGCTGCTTTGCAGCATAAATCAGAGCGTTGTGTATTCGAAGAGTGACTTCACCAAACCCCAATAAAGAAGACTTTTTCGGTGGCTGCTCCTTAGTAGGCAAAGACTAACTTCTAAGCTAATGAAAAGTTCCCGAGTCACCATTCAGAATCAGCATAACACTTTCATTCAAACACTTAAGTCTCTCTTAGAGCTGTCGTAGCAGCAACAGAAATGTTCAGATTTTCATTAATACTAGCCAAACTTTTGCCTAAATGAAGTGGAAATTTGTTGTGCTGTTTTTTTGAAGTGAAACTTCTTTACGCACGCTTGACTTGGGGAGTAAGCTGGCGAACGCGTTACGAAAAGTGTGATCGGGCGAGGCGAACGGGAGTTGAGTGGTTTACGCACGCTTGACTTGGGGAGTAAGCTGGCGAACGCGTGACGTAAGCGTTACATGAAAACATAAAATAAATTTAATTATTTGCAGAAAATTAATATATGTTTATGTACATACATGTATATATTGTACACACACATATATATATATACATACAGATGGAGCGAAAGAAGTTTCACTTCAGTCGTGTGGTCATAAGCACACTCGTTTTTTAAGTGTAGCTTGGCTTTGAAATTAGCCGCAAGCGCCAAAAGGGGGCGTCAATTTGTTGCGCAGCGACAGCAGCAAGCGGCGGTGCGCTTTGTTTAAACTGAAAACCGAATTGCTGGCGGCCAAATATTTGGCGCACCATTATGACGCACATAGAAAATTGAGGCCGGAACAAAAGGGTGAAAAGAAAATGCTGCAATACTTAAAAAACACTACAACACTACATATCAACGTTGGTTAAAAATGCAAATTAAACAAGTAACAACAACAAGTGGCATTGGATAGATGGGTCGGAGCATATTTAGACGTGACTGCTCTGAAAATTGAACGCAAAACTTTCAATCGGTTGTTCACACTGATCTGATTCGATGTGAAAACTCTTAGCTTTCTCAGTGTTAATCACACATTGCGAATACGTTACATAAACTGCTTAGTAACAACTTAAACTGCTTAGTAATAAACTGCTTATGTTCTGCTTTTCAATTGTTTTATTATTGTATTATTTGAAGTTGAATTATCAGATTGGCCAGGCCTCACACTTATTTAATTGAGATTTTCTTTAAAAATTTAGCCTCTTAAAAGACACTACGCCCCAAATATTAATACCAATAGATGAAGTAAGAAATGTAAATGTAAATGAAAGTGTGGCGTACATTTTCCAACCAAATATAACCTAACCTTAGCTAACCTTATGTAAAAAATTTTTTTATAGCCATAAGTAATTTATATAACTCTGTAATATTATAATAATTAACGAAAACTACACAACTTGAAGTTTGGTCAGCAATTAGAATCAAAGGAAAAATATACCTAACCTAACCATACCTAACCTAACCTGCTTATTTTTATGACTAGTTGTAGCAATAATAACAACACATAAAATACTTTAAAAATTAATCCCTCATTTGTAAAACAACAATGATAAACTTCTCATTCGTAAACCTGTGTAATTGTTTGCGTTTTTGTTTTTTCTCCCAAACGACCATCAAATTAGTTCAACTTCCACTATTTTACTTGTACGTAAATTACTAAATGTAAATGTATACCTTTTTTTCATATGCATAAGTATTTATGTGTGTTTGTGCACAAGTGTCCACTACGCCAGCCTCTCGCGCCCTTTCACTCTTTAATTGCACGTTTGTTTGTTGTTCCGTACATTTGTTGGTACACTTCATTTATTTGCTTTAGTCAATAAAAATTATAAACGTAACAGCACAAAAATTGCTACAAAAACTGCAAAAAACTAAAAAATAAACGTTGAATACGAAAAAAAAGAAGATGCGCGAATTTGCATTTAAATTGTTAAGGCAAAAGTTATTTTGCTATTTTGCCGCCCACAACAGTGTGTTTGCTTCGCGATTTCTTTTCACTTCCGTTCTTGCAGCGGCGCCATAATTTCCTTTCCCCATCAACTCCTTGCACTTCATCTGATTTGTCATTGCTCCTCTTTTGCCGCTGTTGTTCACATCGTATTGACTGCAGGCAATGTTTTCGACTTTGCGACAAGTTTAAGTGTCTTTTCAAATTGGTGGCAACAATGCCAGCAAGCGCGGTTCCATAATGTGGCAACATTACGCGTTGGCTGTTATTTCGAAAAATAAAACACAAGTAAATACTAATGGCGAAAATGCAAAGGGCACAAAAAAGGAAAATAACTATTCGCATGAAGATTGCACGATGCATCGCAAACTGCCACTGCTGCTACTTCTGTTGCTGTTGTTGCTGAATGTCGATGGTTGCACCTGGTACGCGTTGCAAGTGGCTCGTGGCCCAGTTCAGCTCTGCCTGCAACTTGTCGCTTCGTGCTTGGTTCTTCTTATCTTAATGGAAGTATTTGAATTGTGGCGTGAATTGCTTGACGCCTTCGGCGCAACTCAGAAGTTGACGCTGCTTGGAAACTATCACCTGGCTGATGGAAAGAAACGGGTGCAGTTTTGCTCGTTTTTGTTTCTCATTTTACGGTTGAAAACGCAGTGGGTGCATGTACTCATAAAAACGCACTGATAGAAAACCTGTTGACCTATAAAGCGAGCAGTTATTATTAATGGAAACATTTTTTGGCGTAAATATTCAAATTTGTGTGGACAAATGAAAACACTTGATGGGCATCTAATCTGAAGCTATGCACACAAGCAGTGGCACAGGCAAGGAGGGTTTGGGGTTTCAAGCTCCTGTGGGTGGCAAATATGATTTCAAACGGCATTGAGCTCAAAAGTTAAGCACGGAAGCCTCCCAAAATGAAATCCTGTATTCGCCACTGTGCTTACCTCTACTCTTCTAACTTGTTCTGTATCGTTCATTCTTATTTTTAACAGACTACAACTGTCTTAAAGAACATTTTACTGAAAATTTATTGTCGAAGCCATGCAAATGTTTTGAGTACGCGTTTTTTTTTAGATAAAGTTAATTTCTCACAGGAGTGCATTGATGCCCAGATGGCCTCATGCGGAAAGTGCCAGCCCCGTTTTTAACCCTAATTCCCAGAAGTGAGTCTCACAGTCTCACTAAAGATTTCAAATGGTGATAAATCCACAAGATTTTCGATTCCATTATTGTATGTAATCCTCTAATGGAATGTTAGAATTATATTGCATTTCTAAATTTAACATTTTAGACAGTTTTTGTACTTTTTAAACAAATGTTTTCAGTAATTTAGCTCAATTTAGCCTGACAGTCTGACTTCTGGGTTTACGTTACTTTTAAAATTCCGCCAGGTCCTCCAGGGCATCCAAGAAATAGCTATGCAAGTGGAGTTTATACTGACACACTCCTGTGAGTAGGTATGCTGGTAGCATTAATTCCGGGGGGGCTAATGACATTATCTTTTCCTTCGCTCTGTCCGTAGAAAGTCTGTCATTATTGTCATCGCGGTTTGGCTGACTGCAGCCCACTTTACTGGCGTGGCGAGCATTTGTGCCTCCCGGTTCCTTTTTGTTGTCCAGAAGATACAAGTATACGATAATTTGTGTCTCCTCCTTGTCTCTGCAATGAAAGTGCTTTTCTAATTCGTTCTATCCACATATATGATTTAATATATTATTTTATCATTTATTACACAATCGTGATGTGTAATCGATCAAAAGGCTGGGCATTAGTTGGTGTTGACTGGCTGTCTATTCGATTCCTGCAAAATATAAATCGTAATTGAAACACAACGAATATTGTATGGTATAGCATATTGGAAACACTTAATTTGCGCAATTGCTGAACAATTAAAATGTAATTACATTTTATTGGAACAGCTTATGCATGCCGCCGCCATTAGCCCACACAGCGGCCACGTCATCGCATACGCCCACCCACACCCACTCAGTGGGATTGTTGCAATATGCCAAAGCACACCCGAAAATAGCCAGTCGCCTGGCTGATTCACGTTTTTCCCATACAGAAACCCCTCTCCAGTCACCTTCGAAACAGCCAACTACGCATTGTCGTGCACCTGTTGCATTTTGCATTGATTTTCTCTATTCAATTGATGTGACTCCAGCTGCCGCGAAGGCAACTCATAAACAATCCGACCATCATGGCCGCCCACCCTTTCGGCGCGTACCGAAATAGCTGCGAAATCTTTATCATGCCGACAATCATTTACGATTGCAATGGTTAATTAAATTACGAGTGCGCAACGCCACTATGATGGCTTATCGGCAGACGTGCCTTTTTCGCGCTAAAATACAATTGCAATGCGTGCGTGTAAAAAACGGCTGTATCAAAGCGACGCATAGCGCCATTGCGCCGAGCCGTAATTCGATTTAAAATTGCATTTCGTTTGGCAACTGTCTTTTTCGTTTTTATTCGTGCAATATGGATGGCGGGTAGCACTATCAGCGCAGCACGGCCGCCACTATAGGAGCTCTTGCTAAAACAGCCAATAGGCGCTGCGCAACAGTTGAACAAACAATGACAGCGCACTGCATTCCAATTTATTGTTGTGCAAACACTGCACCGCTCGACACATATTGGCAGGACTCGCTGCCGCGGCTTCAGGTGTGGTGTAGGCATTGCCAATGTTTGCACTGCTAATGAGATAGAAAAAATACTATTAAAACGTACGCGCTACGCAGCAGTCACGCTTTGTCCCCGATCCATTTATTCAGTGGAAAATCAGTTTTATGCTTTAGTTTTGACGCTTTTGTGCGGCCACCAATTGAGCGAGAGACGCACTGGGCGCCTCTCTTATTTATTCACAATTTAAAATGTAATTTTCAATTCACTGTTTAACAATAATTGAGTGGAATATTAATGCTAAGTTATAAGTTAGTTGCGTTCTAATAAATATACACAAAAAGTGAAGAGGTACATTGACTTTTTATAGATGAGTTCAAAAGCTGCCCAGATCTACTAATTACCATTTCGATATATTGATTCTTTACTAACTTAAAATTTTGCATAATTTCCATATGTTTTTTTTTAATTTGGAATGATTTCTAAAGTATGCCACCGTTTCAAGGCAATTCAACCACAAGTAACATAATATCTAAGGCAAGCAATTGCATTTGCTTTCAACCAACGCAATCATAATTATCAATAATTAACTAGAAAAATGGAAAAAAAATCATAGTCATTGCAAATTACTACGAGCCATAACTACTGATTACGTATAACGGCAGCACCGACGCCACCGCTGTGTGCACACATCGATGGCACGAATGACCATTCGTCCGTTTCCGGATCGTAGACCTCCACCGTCGAGAGATTGGTCTCACCGTCGTAGCCTAGTAAAAAATAAAACGCCAAAAATCCAATATTGAGCGAACCGTGTTAATCGAAATACATCCAGCACTCACCGCCAATGGCCCACAGTTTGCCCATGTTTGCTGCCAAAGCAACGCGGCTGCGCTTGCAGTTCATTGGCGTCACCAGTTTCCAAGTGTCCGTTATGTGATCGTACACCTCAACGGAGCGCAGAAACGAATTGCCATCGTAGCCACCGCAGGCGTACAGTTTGCCATTCAAGGCAGCCACACCAAGTCGACAACGTCGATTCAGCATAGATTTCATTTTCAGCCAAACATCCTTAACGGGGTCGTACCGTTCGACCGAGTCGAATATGGACAGTCCATCATGGCCGCCCAATGCATAGACATAGCCACCGAGAGGCGCAACACCGCCTGCCGAACGGTACTTCATCATGGGTGCAACCTAGAAGTGCAAATAAAAGATGAATAAATCTAAGTATTTATGTTCGCTTTTGTATTCCTCGTAAGGACAGTTTTAAATGAATATAATGGAAAGTAAATTCAATTGGTCCATTAAGCTAATCATAATTGTCTTACTGTCTTCCAAATATCAGTCTTCGGACAGTAGCACTCGACGGTGTTAAGCGAGGTGACTCCATCATAGCCACCACAAACGTAAATGCAATCATCTAATGCCGCCACGCCAACCGCACTGCCACAACAAAACTTATTTAAATGTTAATCCATTTACAACAACAACGCTCACAACTAACCTCCGTTTGCAGAGCATGGCGCGCCCTTGCGACCATTTGTTCTTCTTCGGATCGTAGACCTCAACGGTGGACAAGCGTTCAGTGCCATTGAACCCCCCGAAAGCGTACAGTTTACCGTCCATTACAGCTACTCCGACACGGGAACTGTCAATGGAAATTAGAGATATGTATTTAAAGTTTACATTCTACACACTGACTGCGAGCATTCTTACCGCATCATTGACATCTGTTCGCCCATTTGCCATTTCTTGGTGGTGGGATCATAGATTTCCACAGTGCTCACAGACTCGCCATTGCTGGCCAGACCGCCCACTGCATAAATTTGGCCCATAACAAACTCACCACAGCGCTGACGAGTCCTAGATGGCAGTAGTAAGTATTTCTAAGTCAAACAAAGCAAACCCAAAGAACAGTCTTATTGCTAACTAGTAGCAGAAGCACACAGTTGAAGGTCCCATAGTGACTTTGGCATTTGCCCTCAAGCCTTTAGTCCTACTTTAAGCCATGAACTGCTCTTCTACAACTTCGCTTCCGGCCTTACCTGAAACTCTGTAGCAATCCCCGTCGCTCTGGCATCAGATGGAAATCCTTTGCCTCGTCCAGTAGATCGCGACACTGATGCGACGACCGTATGAGCTCCTCGCGCGCCACTCGATCCGCCAAAAACTGTGGCGAAAGCAACGGCAACCGCACTTTGGAAAGCACCTGCGGAAACAGCGACGATCGCTTCTCCTCCGCATACTTCACCCACTTCATACAGGCCTCGAAAATCACCTCCTCCGTGGGCACGTTCAGCTCGTCGCGTCGTATCAGATCGAGAAGCTCGTCAAAGTCCAACGCCAGAAACTCCTCGGACGTTGCCACCTTGGCGAAATTGTGATCAATGTATTTGTCAGCCGCCTCAATGAGATGGATGCAGCTCATTGAGTCGGCAAAGTGCCGTATGCCCAGCACATTGTACGGATGAAAGCGCGAGATGAGAAAGTCAGCGCATGCATTGCGCACCTTGGTCAATTGCAGGAAGGAAGCGCCCACCATTAAGCTCTGCACGTTCAGGTTGTCGATGCGCACCTGGCCGCTGTACGCGTAGTTGATGAGCGCCTCCAGTGCGCCAGGCTCGATCTCCTTCATGGTGATCTCCTTGATGCGGCTCTCGGCCATGTTGTTGGTGAACATGGCATAGAAGTAGGGTATGGTGCCGGCCAGAACGATGCGGTGCGCCGAAAAGGTCTGCTCTTCCACCTGAAAACGGCCAATCTGTGAGCACAAGTCGGCACAGTTTGCGGGCGAGACTCACCTTCAGGGTCACATCACACAGCTTGCCCTGGCGGCGTATTTCGCGCATTAGCGGATAACTCTCGCCGAAAAGATCATCATGCTTGTAAATTACATACTTTTGCTCATCGGGGCCATCGCCAACGTCGGACAGTTCCATTGAAGCTGCTGGTTGTCGCTGCCGTCGATTTTCACCCCACGCCCTTTTTGCTTCAATGCCAGATGATATTGATTTACGCCAACTGAATTGCTTGAGGCTGTACTATATGGAAACGGTTTACTCTCGACTCATCGGTGGTTGTATTGTGCGTAATTCACAAAACAGAAAATAAACTACAATTTTGTCAGTCTGTAAAGAACTAAATTTCAATTTGTTATTGTTGCTTTTCACTCGTTGTTTCGTGACAGAGTTGCCAAATAAAAGCCATGCAAATGAACGGTGCAACGTTCCGAAATTATTGCCAAACATTCGGCTTTTGTTTGGCAGGTAAGAATTCCATATAACTACGTCTTCGAATTTAAATGTAAATATTTCACGGAAAGATTTTTGATTTCCATTTCAAGCAGTAAGTAAGTAGTTGCACTTCCGTTTCGGGCCCTTGTTATGAGTTTGAGTTATGCCCCGTTCTGACTATGTCATATATGGTGTCATTTGTAGTCAGTTCATTTACTCGTTCCAATTTTCGAAATCTGCTAAACGGCGAATAACAACAATTTGACAAGTTGACATTACAGAAACGAAAAAAGAGAAAACCCGATTAAAACAGTGTAAACAAAAATAAAAGCTGCCGAATTTGTATCTATTTACACAATTAACACGAGAAAATTGTAAATAAACACTAATCGCCGCGTAACAACATGAAATATGAGGTGGTTCCAAACAGCTGTCGCATCTGTCTGCGGCGCGCACTGAAGCTGCGTTCCATGTACAAGCCGCTGGAGGAGGGCGACGAGCCACCACACGAGATGTTCCGGTTGATAACAGGCGTTGCGCTGGAAGACGTGAGTCCAGACAGCACACTTTTTAATAGCATCATTTAACTACAGGTTTTACTTTACAGGCTGACACGAATGCGGCGCTGCCGAAAAGCATGTGCAAAAATTGTGAATTATCGCTCAATTTGGCTTTCCAATTTCGCGTGAAGGCGCTCAAATCACAACGCATCATTCAGATCTATGCAAACCAGCTGTGCACTGATGAGGACAGCAGCGGTGGCGCAAAGCAGTCGCACAACAGCAGCTACACTGCTTCGCCGCATGTCAAACAGGAGCTGGAAGAGTTCATAGAACTGCACGAGCCTATGGAGGAGGAGTATGTAAATGAAGAGGAGCTATGTTGTCCGAAAGAATTGAAAATCGAAATGCTAGAACTGTCCTTTTCCGACGGCGAAGAGGATGGCTTTAGTAGTGTGGGTAAAGCGGAGTACTTGGAGGATGCTGATTACGAAGCCGAAATGGTGAAGACAAGCGAAGAGAACGAGCAGGAGTTGGAAATGAAAGCGACAACCTATTTTACATACAGTGATGAAGGCGAAATGGAGGATAAAGACTGCTTGACACATATGCCAGAAAAACGAAAAAGGTACAACTCCATCTCGCCGCGAAAGTCAAGGCAACACAACAGTACACTGAACAGTACAAAGCAACCGGTGGCGACAACTAGCAGCAACAGCAGACGAGGTCGCCGCGCGAAATACGTGGACGAACGCTGTCCGAGCGCCAAAAAGCGCAATGCAGACGTAACGAAACGCCTAAGCGAGCGCGCCGACTCAGATATAGCACAGCCAGACGGCGAGCCAGATAAGGAACAGAAAAAGCAAGGAAAGCGTGCCGATGACAGCAGCGGACATATCTGCGATATTTGTGGCAATATTTACGCAAAACGCGGACGTATGATGGAGCATCGGCGCAGGCACGACAAGGAGCTGAAATACGCCTGCGAGTAAGTGGAGTCTTTGCATTGGTAGTTTGAGTATATTTAAATGATTTTGCCCTACTTAGACTTTGCGACAAGCGTTTCCACCTGCGTGAAAAGCTACGCAAGCATATGTATTCACACAAGGGGGGAAAGCCGCACAAATGCTCGTTCTGCAGCAGGACCTTCTTCTACGAGAGCGTAAAGAAGGCGCACGAAAAGTGAGGCTGACGCTAATTGGCTACTGCCGACCCCACTTGTAATCGATTTTCCCTCTTATTGACTTTACAGAGTGCACAACGGTTACAAGCCGTACGTGTGCGAACAATGCAATAAGGCGTTCGCGTATGCGCACGCACTCAGCAAGCATAAACTGATCCACGCCGATATCAAGCTGTACCACTGCGAGTACTGCAACAAGGACTTCCGGCTGCAGCACCATATGAAGCAACACATCGAGACGAAGCTGCACCAGAACGCCGTGCGAGAGGCTACCGAGGCGGGTACAGTGGCCTCCACATCAGCTGCCTTGCTAAACGCGACGCTGGCTGCAACAATAGCCACTCACTGAAGACTCATTTTAATGCCAACTGACTATTTTATTGACTATCACTATCATTATTTTACGAGTATTCGCATTCAAATTAAAACTACTGTAAATTCAAATTTCTTCGCTGTTTCTTTCAACAGCCGCCTAAATAGCCAGAAACGAACGCCGAAAATCCGCATCGCAAGAGCTGCGATAGAAGCCCACCTTCTTGCTCGTCATCTGCCGAAAGCGCCGCATGCCTTCGTGTATCTCCTGCACGCTGATCGGCTTCACCACCTCCATGCCGCGGCCCTGAGTCACCTCAGGACAGATGTGCAGCATGGCCGGCGAAGCACCGGTCGACGTAATGCGACTGTACGGCTCCGTCACGCGATTCTCGGAGTTGAGACGCGTTAAAATGGCGTAGTCCACTATGACGGCGATGGTCTCGTGCGCAAAATATGCCAAAATGTTCATTGTAGTAGTGGGTATGCGCAGGTCGGGCGGCAGGTCGAGAAAGCGTCGAAACTTGTTCTTGATTTTCTCGCCGTGCCGACAGTAGAAAGACGTTTTCCGTGCCTCATTGAAATCTAAGTACTGCTGACCGGTCAGTATCTGCGAGATGCGATCGGCACGAAACAGCCGTCGCGTGCGCTCCTCGTCAAACAACTCGGGCACCTCGATGGCTAGCTCATCCTCGGACTCCTGCTGTTCCAGCTCCTCCATGAAATCCTGTGGCCGTCCCGTTCGTATGCTCAAAAAGCGCTTCAATATCTTCATGTCCTTGAGGTGCTTGCGCATGCGCGCAATCTTCACGGGATGATTGCGCATCAAAAATTCAAAGTCAGCCTGCGTGGGGCAGGGACTGTTCTTGCGACGCATTGCCACCAACGACGCCTCATTGAACATGCCACGCAACTGTTGCTGCAGAATGTGTTCCACCAGCTTCACGCTCTCTAGCCTCGGCTGATCACTGTCGCCGAAGCTGCGCATAATATCTGAGATCTCCGACAGCAACGAAACGGGTGCGTCCTCTGCTAAGACTGCAGCTGCGCCACCTCCAGCAGCCAGTCCGCCGGCAATGCCAGCAGCGCTGCTGGTACTGCTATTGGACAACTGGTGCTGCAGCGAATGTGGCGACGACGCCGATGACTGCTGCTGTTGTTGCACTAATACTGCGGGTGAGACAACGCCATCGCCCGGTGCAGCGGTCGCATTGAAAGTTGTCGAATTCTGGCGCGCTGGTCGTTTGCTGTTGTTGTAGTTCATGTTCGCGACGCTAATTCACGGCAAGTTGTCCATAAACAAATTTGTTTACACGCGTTGCGGTAGCAGAGACAAAATTCGCACAGGCGAAAACGACGAAAGCATTTAAACGAGGAGAGATCAGCTGAGTGCAGGCAGCAGTGTTGCCATCACTCGAAAAACATGTGCTGCTTTCGAAAAAGGAACAGAAAATATGATAGATACGTAATTTATTATACAGAAATATGGAACAAATTCGTTATTCGTTTATAGCATTTATTGAACAATCAGGCTAGTAATGCTTTCAATTACTGTATTTTTTTTTATAAATTTATCACACAAATATGTTCAAACACTGGAAAACAATTCACATATGTTTCTTAAGCCTACTTAAGAGCCTATATTCATGCTCATCGTATGTCGTTCAAATCTAATTAATCACTATAATATTGCGCTATTTTTTCTATTTGTATAAAGCAATTACAATACCAACAAACCAACTCCACCCAGTTGCAGGTTATATGGAAATGTGCATAGGCTATTTCGGATATAGCCAGTCATAATCACAAGTCTGTGTGGCAGCATCCCTCGATCCAAAGTTCTTCTTCTTCCACTCTGAATGCAAAAAACTAAACTCCGCCCACAGACCCACTTCCGAGTTTGGTAAGATGTGCCGTATGTGCCGCTCGCTCATGTAACGCAGCTGGTGCGCCTTTATATTATATACTGCAAAAGAGTTACTATCAGTCATTGTCGTTTTTTACACTCATTCTCATGCACTTACATCGGCAACGCTGAAATAAGTAGGTATGGTTTATGGGATCAATTTCGCGGAGCTTCCGCATCAACTCATCTTCAACCAGTTTCATCATTTGCTCTTTTGCTGTATCTGCAAGCGATACTTTGTTGGAAATCTATACTTAATAGTTTATTTAATTTGTTACTACCATAGTACACATATTGCGTGTGATAGGGGAGAGGATAACCATTGCACGCCATATTACACACTGACACTCTAATACTAAAAACTTAATTATGTTGTGTTCGTTTTATTGCCGTATTTTTAATTTAATTATTATATGAACATAAAAACCACGCACAAGTTGTCTACGTTCAGCCGTAAATTGCGCTGATAACTAAATATGAAAGTGGACAAGTACTGTTATCCTCCTACATTCAAAAACGGAACATTTTAAAGATCACATTGTATTGCACAGTGGTATAAAAATCTGCCGAAATAACAAAAATAAAACTTTTAAATCTTGAAAATGCAAGTAGAAGTTGATATTGAAAATAAATTTAGAGATATCTTTCTAACAAAATCCAGTGGTGAAATCTAAAACTCGAACAGCAATATAAATTTTTAAACAAAATGTGTTTAATGTAAATATCTGTGAGTCAAATTGAACAAACAACTTTTCTGAATACTTAAAGTTTTGTTTAATACAAAACGAAATTTGGAAAGAGAAATGCATTACAAAAATGCTTTATTATAGTTAATCATTTCTACCGATTTAAAAGAATCTGTAAGATAGTTTTGTTATTGTATGGCAACTAGTTTTTCGCACAAATGCCTAAATGTCAGCGGCGTTGCAACCCTGCGTTGTCTTTTTTGTTTATCGGTACCGCTTTTCACTTGTATCAGCTGCGTGTCAATTTTCAACAATCCTCCAAATTAACGCCACAGAAATCGAATAAAGCAACAAATTTTGGAAATTCTACGGAATAAACAACAATTTGCCATGGCGTCTGCTACAAAAGTCGCTGTAAGTCTTCCCATATTTTGTTGGCGTTTTTTATTGGTGCTAATGTTGTGTAAATTCTCTATCAGTCCACGACGTCGAATGCTAGCGGTGCATCCAGCTCCACGTCTGCACCAGCGCCGCCCACCAATGTGCAGGAGTTCAACATTCGCGTGCCGAAGAATCTGCGTAAGAAACATCATGTGATGAGGTTCAATGCCACGCTTAACGTGGACTTTGCGCAGTGGCGTAGCGTAAAGCTGGAACGCGAAAACAACATGAAAGAATATAAGGGCGGCGAGGAGGATATGCCAAAGTTCGGCGCCGGCTCTGAGTACAACCGAGATCTGCGCGAGGAAGTACGCCGCAAAAAATTTGGCATCATCGCGAAGCGGTATCGGCCTGAAGCGCAACCGTGGATCCTGAAGGTGGGCGGCAAGAATGGCAAAAAATTCAAGGGCATACGCGAAGGTGGTGTCAGTGAGAATGCGGCCTTTTATGTGTTCACTCATGCGCCGGACGGTGCCATTGAAGCATACCCGCTGAACGAGTGGTACAACTTCCAACCCATACAGCGCTACAAGTCGCTGTCGGCCGAGGAGGCTGAACAAGAGTTCGGGCGCCGCAAGAAGGTCATTAACTACTTTTCGCTCATGTTGCGCAAGCGCCTGAAGGGCGACGAGGAAGAGGAACAGGATCCGGAGGAGGGAAAGATAAAGGGACCGGCGAAGAAAGCGAAGGAGCTGAAAATCAGCGAAATGGACGAGTGGATTGACTCGGACGAGGAGTCTGATTCGGAGGACGAGGAGGAAAAGAAAAAGAAGGAGGAGGACAGCGACGAGGACGGCAAGGGTAAGAAGGGCAAAAAGGGGCTGGATAAAAAGAAAAAGAAGAAGCACGATGTGGATGATGAGGCTTTCGAGGAGTCGGATGATGGTGACGAGGAAGGTCGCGAAATGGACTACGACACAGAGTCAAGTGAAGAGTGAGTGCTGTTAATTACTGCCTTCCTTCCTACCACTACTAATGCCTTTTTGTATTTTGTTTAGTGAACCGGATCCAGAGTCTAAGCTTGACAAGGATATGAAGTCTGTGGCAGAAGAGGACGCTCTACGCAAACTTCTCACCTCGGACGAAGAAGAGGAGGAGGAGAAGAAATCGGACGAATCCGACAAGGAAAAGGATAAAACTAAGGATGACGAAAAAGTTAAGGAAAAGAAGAAGACCAAGAAGCAGTCGAAGGACGACAAGAAAGGTGCAGCAAACGAGAAAGGTACGCACTGGCGTCATTGTCACAGCATATCAAACACATTGTCCAGTTGCAGATTCCTCTAGCGACTTCAGTTCGGACAGTCCGGACTCTGAAGATGACACCAGCAACAAGAAGAAGACAAAGGAAACAAGTGCAAAGAATGCGCCAAATACGTCGCGTGCTGCCACGCCCACTGCACAACCCAGTAGCGCTCAAAAACGCAAGGCGAACAACATGCCAAGCGATCTGACCGCCTCAGAGAACAGCAACAGTCCGGTGAGCACGCCTGCTAAGCGTCCGAAAGCCGATGCCACGCCCGTGGTGCCCTCTACTTTTGCGGGCGTAGTCAATGCCAATAGCAAGGAGTAAGTTATCCGTATATTGCTTTAGGACTTCAAGCTTCAACAGGATGTTTATTGTTGTGTTTGGTTTGCAGTGACTACGGCATCACCGAGGAAGCAGTAAGGCGGTACTTAATGCGCAAGCCCATGACGCCCACGGAGCTGCTGACCAAATTCAAAAACAAGAAGACTGGTGTCTCCAGCGACCGCCTGGTGGAGACTATGACACAGATTCTCAAGAAGATTAACCCCGTCAAGCAGACCATACAGAATAAGATGTACTTGAGCATCAAAGTGAATAAGTGAAGCTTTGTATAGAGAGGCGTGTTGGACCGCACGAGCTGCCCACACAAGCTGCGGGCGGGGTAGTTGCAAAGAGATGAAGTTTAGGAGAGAGCGTGTGCAGCGTATACTCCGCATGCTGCTGTTTTACCACACATTTTTGGAACAGACTAATTGTCTCTATTTGAAATATATTCATATAACGCATTGGAATTGTACGCATTGTCTTTGTTCAGGGTGCAATCTTCCATTTATTGTATAATTCTTCACTACTGGTTCTAAAGTTCCATTCCGTCTCTATCAGCTCTGTCAAATTGGCTTTATCAGTTTACATTTTTAAACGTGTGCCAATAGTTTCAATGCGTTTTTAATTTAAAGAAGAAATTTACGTCCTAACTTTATAAAATAAATATTTTATAAAATGATTGTTAAGGTTCAAAATTAGAAATATGACAAAAGTCATAAAAACATGGCAACAGCTGTGGGCAATATTTGGCTGCATAACGCTTTCCAATACTGGCACTGCAAATCCCAGCGATTTGTGTCATCTGGCAGCGCAGCTTAGTGCTTTTCGTCAGCTGGTAAAGAACGGAAATCGACGGCTGAGCTGAAATCGTCGACGGACGTCCCATTCGTGCAGTGAGTCAAAGTGAAGAAATCGGAAAGACTTTTAAAAAACTTAAAGTGTTTATGTTAAAAGCTTAACTGTGAATATTCGTGGAACATATGCAAGAAAAATGTGAAAAGTGTGCGACAAAGTAAAAAGTCGGTGGAAAACAGAGAGTCGAAATTTTCACAGGGCTGCCACTTGGAATCCGCAGCGAACACCCACACAAACACACCGTCGCAGTCATATGCACACACACGCTCGTATGCTGTTGGGTTGATGTATGCGTGTGCGGACGAGCGTGAAGAGGGAAAAGTCAAAAACAAAAACGCAAAAGGTTACAAAGAAAACGAAAACAGCAAACTGCGTTAAGAAGGCGACAAAGCACAAGAACAACGAGCGAGCGCCCGAACGAAGACAGAATTTTTGCATAGAGCCCAAAGCGCCGAGGAACTGTGCGACTGTGACCAACAAGAGCAGAGGAGGAGGTGGTGGCCACGGCAGTCGAGAAAAATTCGAATCAATTTTGTAAGCACAGTGTAGCGAAATTGTTTTCATCAATTCAATTTGTATTTTCAACCATTTATTGCTTTCGCATTGTCGTTGTTCGTGGGCGTGGTGGCGAAGTTCCCGAGAACTCTTCCGCCCAGCTGTGTGTGTTGGGCTTGAACCTGTGTTCCAAACGGAAGTTGGCTGGCAGTCGAGTGTTGTTGTTGTGCTATTGTCGCTTGTGCGAGTGTGTGCCTGATTTTAATATTGGGTACTCACGTTTATTTAATTAAACGCCATTGACACAGCGAAAAAGCGCAAAAGGAATGGCAAAAATTCAAGCGACGTAGCGCCCGATCAACAAATAAGCAGCGGCGGCTGCCTATCCGGGCCAATTTTCATTCACACCTGCAAGGAGTTGTGCTTGCTCTGCTTATTTTAATGTAGTGCATGTAGTGCGCGAAAGACAATTGCTATTGACTTGCTGCTGCTGAGATTACGCGACGCGTTTTCTTCAACTTTCGCTGCTACCTACTACGTCGTAGTTGTTGCTTCAACTTCATGGCGGCCAACCTTGAAAACGGTTTGCTGTCGCCCTCGCCGCGCTGCATAGTTATTTGCTGGATCTGAGCGACGACAGTGTAAACAAATTTACAGCTGTAAACGTTTGTAAAGTGCTTAAGTTTCGCTGGAAGCGAATGGCTTTGAAGGCGGGCGCGTCATCTCCACGTCTTTTCTTTCTTCCAACTGGCTGCTTTCTGGCCACCACTTCTGGACAGCTTGCTGTTGTGTTGATGCTGTGAGTAGGACATGGTTGGTTGGTAGGCTTCAAAAATGTGGGTATAGTTGTGGTCAATGGGCGACAAATTACAAATTGATGGAGCTGGGACAAAATAGATAAGGTGGATGAGGCAGCAAAGTGTAGTATGACTAATTTTGATTGTGGTTGCATTATTTCAATCCTTAGACTAGCCAACAACTAATTAATTCTGTTTTAAACTTTTATAGAATAATTACTTAACTATTTAGATAGACTAAATCAATTCATGAATGAACAAATTGTTATGTCGTTCAATTGACATAATTGCCTCTAAGTTTTGATAATGAATACATACGCAGAGCTCATTTGGAACCTTAGCAAGAGGTCGCTACTTATCAATTGGCAGTCTCTCGTCTTTAGATAGACATAATTTGTATTGAGAATGCTGGCAATCTTTTATCACTTTGAGTCTGTTGTTAACCAATAATGACGTAGTACGTTTTGCGCTCCCTTCCTTTCATAATCAAAACAATATTGACGGCATATGCCAATTGTTTAGCATTCTTGCAAAAGTTATCACCAAAATTCAAATTCTTTTCTTTACATTTTGAATGCAAACAAGTCGAATAGTAATCACTTTAATATAAAGGAACTGTGTATAGTTTCAGCTGCAGAAGCAAACCGATTGAGCGCTAAAAATATATTTACTTAAATAAGCCGTATTTAATAAGATAAGCAAAAACCCCAAAAATTGCAAACATTTAAATATTTTTCCAATATTATTTAATCAACCGATTTGATTCTGTCTGTGTAGGTTATTACCTCTTTCCACTCTATCCACTCATTTTTGGCCTTGGTCTCTACTTAATGCTGAGCACGTACATACTTCTTTTTTTAATTTATAAGAGGAAAAACATTATTTACTTCTTTCCCCGACTGCCATCTTAGCAGGAAATGGCAAAGCCCTGAAAATAAAATCATTGTCGTGTTATGTAAAATATACATATATGTATTTAAGGCATTGTAACAGACAACGTGGCACCAAGTTACTTGAATTCAAAAGCCATAACCATAATTTTGTCACCGCTTCATTCTACCAGCAATTCTCAAAGAGAGAAATATATATAGTTGCAACCTACATATATAAGAAATTCATACATCAGGTGGTCTGCTACTTATACAAACCTCAACTATATGATTCAGAACTTTTAAAAGATCATCAAAGAATTTGAATGCGTAGATAACAGTTTGAATTATACCTCGCAAGTACAAGACTGATTCCTACAGTATTTAGCTGCTCGGCTTTAGCTCAATTTCCAACCAGCCAACCAATTTCCTTGGACAAATTTGTCGAAGACTTGAACGTCAGAATATGATTGTATAGATCACTGTTTCAAATCAGTCTAAAAGTTACGAAACAGATATCTATGTAGCTACCCTGCTTCAGCACATAGGAGACTTATTTTTTTGGGTTATAATCTACTTAGTTCTCTGCCGATTTGTCGAATACTTGATTGAACAGGATCAGGACCTAGTCAGATGATATAGACTGGTTTTAACGCCTGGTTTTCTCTTTCATGAAGAGAATCCATATTAGAGGAAGTGACAACAAAACGTTACAATATTGCTTGTAAGATTCACAGTCGTAGCTATCTACAATATAGAATAGTTGCACATATATGGAATACGTAGACTTACTGCAGCCATTTTTCCTGACATTTATAGGCTTGACAAACTTTAAAAAGATCCTTACAATTTTTCCCCTTAACCTAACTGCCTTTAAAGTATCATTCTGGCCTTCCTTGCATGTTCTTCAAGACGAAAATAACGAAATTATTGATAAAAATACCTAAGTAGAACTTTTGGAACTATAGGTTCATGATCGACATTAGAACATTTGCCTTTAAACGAATTACTCACATGAAATAAGTAATGTCACTATTTGGTAAAAAGTTGTAACTGCTTTGAATAGCCTTTTTGTCATTACCGTGCAGCATGAAATTGTTGAAACCCTCCATTTATGCAGAATGTGTCTTGTACAACACAAACGGCTGCTGGTCGCTGGTTCTGCAGACTGTCGCTCCAATCATCAACAAAGGAAAAATGGCATTAATCGCCCAAAATTGTTGTACTCTGTGCGAGAAGAAATTAAATGCTTGAAAGCAACAAGTTTTGTCAGTAGTCTTGGTAAACTAACTTTTTCTTATCTATTGGGCAAATGTTTTTTCTTTGCTTTTGGTATTAAAAGATTTTCTTGTCTGCGTTGTTTTCCGTCCGCACATAAACACAACCACCTGTCACCACCTCAACCGTCAACAACAAAGCTCCGCTGCATCGTTCTAAACAGTTTTAAACTCCTTAACACATTTTCTCGCTATGCACAATTTTCAAAGCGTCTCAACGCAACAACATTCGTATTTATTGCTAATATTATTATCATTGTTATTTATTTATTTGTCTATGAATCCATTGAAAGCGGCAGCTAGCTATTTTGCACTTGTCGCCTTAGAGGTACAAATTCTATAATCTATTGAATTGATTTCGCTTCAATTCCACGGCTGCTGACTGACTGCCTGCCAGCCTCTCGGCGCGATTCCCCCTGCGCGTCGGCTGTGGTCAATTGTGCGGCCAGCGGCGGCCACTTGAGCGACGCACCGACATACACCAGCGGAGAATGCAAAAAATTACAGCAGCCATAATCGAATCACGTACACGTATGAAAATGCGCACAGCTGACGCGACGTGCAGTGCGGCTTGTGTTCGTTTTCATTTAATTTTGCCACTTTGTTGGGTCGATCCGCCTTGGTTGGCTCATTCGGTGGCTGCGATTATTTTTTTCTTTAATTATTACAGCACATGTTTACTTGGCTCTGTTGGGTAGCAATTACGAAAGGCCGATAGTAAGCGGAATCAGTATGGGCGCGCAAAGGAGTGCGTGCGTATGACGTCGTGCGGCGCTGTACAATTTGCGCTCATATTTCATCCCGCTGCCGTTTACACGCACTATCGGACACTAAATGGCCCCATTTGGTCGTTGCTGTGGGATTTTCGCGTGATTTTTCAACATTTCTACTCTCGCACGGACTGACCGTACCTCCTTTTTTTGCTGTTAAAATGCATTACTCATTTTGATTATGCGCTGCCGCTTGTCTCGTTGTTTTGTATTGAATAAGGAACAAAATGTGCGCAAAGAACGAAAGTGGGACGTTTTCTAAATGCCAGAGCCCTTTTCTAACGACTGCTTTTATCATTAACATTCGGGAAAGTCCCACAGATGCGGGCGATGTAGTAATATTGTATATACACCCAATTCTGTTTTACACGGTAGATTGGATCCAGGAAAAACCGTGTAAAAACAAACGTGTAAAAAAAGACATTGATCGTATGCAAAAATAGGCGATTGGTTCCTTATCTCTAAAACCTATTAAAATTAGTGAAAAACAAGGATTTCTAAGAACAAGTATTCATGTTTATTTTATTAAATCACATATATAATGTGCATTTACACAACCATAGTTGTTAAAGAAAAAAAGATATGCATTCTAAGCTTAAAAGTAATATAAATTAAATGTATGACAAGTTGAGGAACTAAAAACAATTATGTAAAACAGCGATGTTGTCTGACAAGTAAATTTGCTTTTATTCACAAAAAGGGGATTTCCCTAAATTTGTGATCTGAACATATTTCGCAAAATTAAATTTGACAAAAACATTGAAGCCCAAAAGATTTTGAATCGTGCTAAATGGAATAAAATCGTGTAAAAAAATTTAAAATTTTTTAATTTTCAAACCGTGTTAAATCAAAACCGTGTAAAAAAAGACCGTGTAAAAACAGAATTAGGTGTACTATATTTTTTCCAGAATTTTCATTGTATGTTTAGACATTTTGTATGTTTAGACTTTTTTCATGCCTTCCCATTAGGCTTCCCAACCGTCCTCCTTTGAGGAGGACAGTCCTCCTTGAACAGAAAATGTCCTCTGTCCTCCTCAAAGGCCAAAAAGTCCTCCTCAAGCTCAAATTAAATTTCAATTTTTTTAAAATTTTTTTATTCAGACGTAAGTTGCCACATTGTTGCCAATCAATTAATGAGGAAAACTTTTCCAATTTGTGTCCAATATTTCGATGCTGCTTTGGGCATTCAAAACAAAGTTATAGACTTCGTTGAAAATCCGGATGAGTCAGCTGCTGGAATGTTCAACATGATTAAGGCCGCATTGGAAAAATTAGACTTAAAAATAAAAAATGTTGTGTGCCGATAACACCGTGCGACAAAAAATCAAAAAATGTTTCACACCGGAAAAAATCCATATGTGCGTGAAACTACAGGCCAAACATAGTAATACTGCGTACTCAGTTTTTATTTCTACATCTTTTGTCCTTTTAAGTGGACTTCAAAATTTTGAAGGGGATAAAAAATAAAAAAAAATATAAAAAATACTTAACCTCGTTGGAATATGGCGATATGTATATCAAATGAAAGAGGAAAGGCTCAAGAATTGAAATAAAATTGATTTTTATCTATTTGTAAAAAACAGATATGAGAAAAGTCCTTTGAAAATTTTAATCCTTTATATCCTTAAAAATTTACATAGAATTTTTTTGAAAAGTAAGTATGTTAAAACCCGAAATCTTTACGTTTTCTCTTTTTACACTTGTATTTCCTAAAAACATGGTGAAATATTGAAGGAATGTGATGTCCTCCTGAAACAAAGTAGTTCCCATATAAAGTCCTCCTCAAGCCCAATTTTGTCCTCCCTAAACCGTTTTAATATTTGGGAAGCCTACTTCCCATACAAGTGTAAATGTTTCTTTTTCAAAATTCAATTATTTGAGTGATTGATTTCCCTCCGCCAAGACGGGATATTGTTCGGGGGTCTAAAAGCTTAAATATGTAAAACATGGGTTTAAGTGTTGTATGAACAAACATGATTTAATGTGCCTATTGAATTCAAACTTGGTGAAAATACTCCAATACACAAAAATAATTCGACACATATTTGTCATTTTTTTTCATAATTTAACATTAACATTAATCGATTGGTCTATTGACTTCAAAATTGGTGATAACACTTCGAATAGAAAATATCAAAAAAAAAAAAAAAGGTATTAATTTCTAATTGTTTGAAAATATCGAGCCCTTCCCGCGATTTTATCGTATGAGCCATTTTTACCGAAATTAATTTTTTTTTTACCGATAACGATAGTACTATAAATTTGTCATCAGTCCCTAAAAGTTTGAGAAAAAACAATTTTATCGTATGTCCACTTCAAATTTTTACTTCATTTTTTGTGCCTGAGAGTAGCTATGTGTAACGATAAAATTGCTTTAGTTGCAAAAAGTTAATTTTTAACTTTATTGAAACTGTGTTAAATTTCAGAGATTGAACTCTTCAAAAAACTACTTGTTCTAAATAAAACGTACAATTGAAAACATTTGAATAGTAAAAAGTGTATCTATATATGTACATATAATTGTTTGTCCTGACTGGATGACTGACTGACTGACCGACTGATTCATCATAGCCCAGTCCAAATCGCTAAAGCTATAAATATGAAATTTAAACTGTAGATACATTTCGAAAAGTGAACCTCCGCTAAGACGGGATTTTCTGAAATTGGGGGTCTAAAGGGTCAAAACATGGGTTAGGGTGTTGTATGAAGAAACGCAATTGAATGGGTCTATTGATTTCAAACTTGGTGGAAATACTCCAAATCAAAAATAATTCGACGTGTTTTTTATTTTTTCGAAAATCAAAATTTAACGGGTGAACCAAGGGTTAAGGTTCGTACACGGAAAGACTACGAAAAAACCATGAACCGATTGGCCTATTGACTTCAAACTTGGTGAAAACACTAGAAATCAAAATTAATTTGACACGTGTTTCTAATTTTTTTTACAAATCATAACTTAAAGGGGTGAACCAAGGTTTAAAAAGTTGTATGAAGATATATGATTTTTACGCCTTTTGACTTCAAACTTGGTGAAAATACTCTGAGTGAGAAATAATTCGATACATGTTTTCTATTTTTTCGAAAATTAAAAAATTACGGGATCAACAATGGGTTAAAAGTTTATATGGAGAAACTGTAAAAAAACATGAATTAATGGGCCTATTGACTTCAAACTTGCTGAAGGACTCTTAGTGAGAAATAATTCGATACGTATTTGTCATGTTTTCGAAAATCGAAATTTGACGGCGTCAACAACGGCTTCAGAGTTTGTATGGGGGGAAACATGAGAATAATGCGCCAATTGACTTCAAATATGATGAAAGCACTTAAGAAATTTTAAGACAAGCATTTTGTCATAGAAATCTCAAGGCGTCAACAAATGATTATGAGAAACTTGATTTATTCGACCCATTGCACAGTGATTCGACTCCATACAACCGCGGGACAAAATTAGAAGGAGTAGACTGTTCTCAATGAAATTTTGTATACTAGTTAATCATGATCTGCTGAATTGAAATCTCTATTTTGTTCTTCTTAAACTTTTGTAGTTTGGCAATGCCTGAGACTTAAATTTGCGAATTTCGTCATTTTTGGAGAGCGCTAGCACCAAGTGTGTTGGTTAAATTTTTCAGATTTTACATTTAATCGGTAACGTCAACTTTGAAAATTGCAAAGACTAACAGAAATTGTCTTAGGACCCTTTAGTTTTGCAATAAAAGTGATAATAATAGATGTATGTTTTGTATTCGTGCAGGTTTTTCAATTTTTCATGCTGATTCCATACTTTTAGGGATGAATAACATAAATTTTGTCGAAAAATAGGTGTTTACTTAGACGACTTTTGAAATTGAATTATTTTCTGGTATCGGAAGATATCGGAGGATGTAATAACATTATCCGACAAAGAAAGAATGCTTCTTAAAATATTAAAAAATCCAGGAACATACTTTCACATACTTTTTAGATATTTTCTTCTGTTTTTCCAATTTTCAGGTTTTTAATTTTGAAAAATATTTTAAATGAAAAGTGAAGTAAAAGCCTCAGCTTTGCAAATTTTGAGAAAACATTAAAAGCAAAAATGGCAACATAATTTCTTAATCTATATTGAAAGTTTTAGCAACTTCTTGGTCTTCTTCTTCATGTACTTTGAAAATTTTTTTTATTCAATAGACTACACAAAAAGAAAATATGTGTTTACATTTTTTTGTGAAAAAAGTTTCAACTTTGAGCCGCTATTGCACAGACACCAATTAATTTTTGTACAGATTTTTTGGGTTTTTTTTTAGTTGGAGTTTTACCTTTCAAATGACATCAAAATCGTTAAATTCTGAGACTATACATTTTTTTAATTTTGTCTATGGAACGAATCACACAAGGCGCGAGGCCCTGCTAGTATTGTATGAAGTTTTCCAGTCAAACTTTAAATCATTTAAAAAAATAATACTAAAACCAGCAGCTTTATTAATACTGTTATAATAAAAATAAATAAATATTATTTAATACAAATAAATTTAAATACATAAAACAAAATAAAAAGAAATAAAATTATGTGCTTGAGTCAGAAATCAGTGGATAGATTAAGACTGGCTTTTTCAATGCAATATTTGCTGGTTTCCTCGACAATGCACTTGGACCATAGTTCATTCTGCAATAGACAGTCAGAATTATTTTTACTTAGATTTATGAATACACCAATACCTCGCTTTGCGTCGTTTCGTTTTGCGTTTTTTCGAAGTTGCGTCGCTGCTGAATTAGTAATAATTTTCACTGTGCGTCGTTAGATTTTCGAAGTTGCGTTGTTTAGGGTTCGAGTCTTTAATTTTTTTTTTTTTTTATTTTCTTTTTTTTTCTAAAAGATGGCACGACTTATGTTTCTAATTGCGCCATGCCATCAAAACACGGGGATTCCCTTTCTAACTGAAAATCAACGCAATTTTAATACAGTTCTATTTTCACTTTGTTTTGCTAATTTTAGAATTCAGTTTCAACTAGTTTCAATTAGTGTGTTGTGCTTTTTTTTAAAAGAGAATAATAAATTTTTATAAATTTGTTGTTTCTGGTTACAAAAAAGGTTAATATTTTTCCAATTTATTTATTGGCAGAGTTATATTATTTTTGTTTTTTAAATGTTTACTTTGTTAAATTTTCTTTTTAAAAAGTAGTATTTTCGTAACCCTGGAACCTATCTTCGATCTTTACATGGTTTGCTATAGAAAATCATAATTCACTTTGCGTCGTGTTTTTTTGGCACGTAACCACGACGCAAAGTGAGGTATTGGTGTACTTTGAAATATATGAAGTTATAGGTCCCAGTAGTTTGTATCACACAATTAGCTCCCGAATTGTCTCTTCTTTCGCACGTTACACCACCATGAAAGTTGAAAAAAGTCGGTACAAATAAATTACTCACAAGTAGCTGAAAAGTCTTTGAAAACTGCGCACAGCTGTTTGGCATCACATTCATGCAATCTTGCAATTATCAACAAACCATAGCGATTTCCAATAGTTCCACTTCACCCAACCATATCCAGCTCTGGGTGCATGCATGCATCATTATAGATTTTGGACACACCCCTGCCCACTTAATTAACTTTTAAATATCAGCTGTCAGCAAAAGAGAATGAAAGAGGGAAAACACCGTTTGTAAAACAAAAACAACTGAAATGCTGCCATTGACATTGCAAATTGCAGCTCGTTGAATTGACTACGTCAACTTGGTAACCGGACAAGGCATTCACATCGAGCAGCCAGCCAGTCAACCCGCTTGGTTTGATTCATTCCTCCCGCATAGCGCCGACTGGCCATGTTCAGCATGGTTTTCTTGTTTATGTTCGCACGGCAGTTTAATAAATCATCGGCATAAAAAATGCAGCGATAAAACTGGCATCGTGCACGAAACAAGCCAACATTTAGCTGTTAGAAATTTTTTGATGATTGAGTAGCGTTCAATACCGACGAGATAATCTCGTCATTGGTGCCACAAAGGCAGTCAATTGCGTTATCTACTAGACATGCGAAAAGTGTAGAAATTGCGAGCAATTCCTGTCGGCCAGAGCAGTTATCGCAATGAGTACGTAATTACTTATTTAGGTGGCTGGATATTGTTTGTTTGATTTACTCGTTCATTGGAATTCATTTCCACGAGCCACGAGCGACAGTTTCTTACTTAGTACTCTGTTTATTTTTTTTAGTTCGGGCAATAACAGCAGGCAGACGGGAAAAGTTTTCGTAAACAACAAATCGCCAGACTAAATTGGCATGCGAACTGCATTTGTAAATACATAATGTTAATTCAAACGACTTTATTTGCGGGAGTGTATGCGATGCCGGCGTTTCTCTTCTGGTATGAATTAAGTGAATCGAAACACACAGCAGCGCATCGCTAACTTGTTGTCAATTCCCGTAAACATTGACGTCATCCAAGTGACGATTTGTATAAAATATAAATAGCTGGAATATAAAATGTTATGGTGATTCCGAGTGATGAAAATATGTAAAATTATTCAATTTGAATTTTTTATGGCCGTTTAATTTTAGTACAGTGCAAGCTCGGTATTCGCGACTACCCATTATCGCGACGGCTTAATTTTTAACATTGCAGGTTCTATAATCGCGACAGTTTACGAAAAACTAGGTTCTATTTTCGCGACTTTTATCTGCTTTTTTTTTAATTTTATTACAATGTCTATAACCAAAAAAGTGGAATCCCCGCCTTTTGGTATATTAACCTTTTTGGATTTTTAAGCCGACAACAGCACTTTATGAACTACTAACAAATTATTTGCCAAAAAAGCAACTCAAAATCTCCAACTTCTTTAAAAATGTTTAAAATATAAATATATCAGTTTAAACAATTGTAATTTTAAAAATTACATACAATTTTTCAACAAAATTTTGGGTTCTGCTATCGCGAAAATTCGGTTTTTGCGACATGTCTGGTTTTTAATTAGTCGCGAAAATCGAGCTTGCACTGTATATAGAAAGCAGTGGCTCTGTGGTAAATGTGTTGGACTAAAAATCTAAGAGGCACTTCCTGTCTTGATCAAATTCGAATACAAAAAATATTTTTCTTCATTTTAGTCTTCAAACGCATCAATAACGTAGTACAATATTTATTATTTATACTAGAATGCTCGGCCAATTCAACATTCTTTAGAAGACCATATGGAATCGTGTTACAAAATAGGGGTAAACATTTGTTTAACAATATTTTAAATTTTGTTCGTTATTTTGTCTTCAAAAACAGTAAATATTACAAAGTTTCTTTCAGAGAGCAATGCAATAAAATATTAAGAAACCTCAATTGAGTCATTTTGACTTCGTTACACATTCTAGAATTAATGTTTGTTTTTTCTCAAGATAATCAAATAAACTCTTTCAAGCCTCTTTTAGCCTTCGCTGGTATATTGATTATACGTGTTGAGCACCAAACCCGGCGCACAACTCAAATTTACAGTCCTGCCAATTGGCCACGCTGCACATAAGTATTAGTTCACTATTTAGCTGGTGCCGAATAGCTATCCAGAAGCGCCACGAGGAGGCTGTGTATCAACTTGCATTGGACAGGGACAAGGATCGTTCTGGCGTTCACCACGTTGAATGCAATCAGAGACTTTGTATGACTACTTCCATCCTTCTATGCATCATAAAAAACGGAGCACAAAATCTTGCCAGCTAATATTTGCGCTTTTGACGGTTTTGATCGTTTGCTTTCTCTCACTGAATGCAAATTTTGCTCAGCTGATTATTTGATTTTGGAGTGTACGTCTAATCAATTAATACATATCGCATTAAAAATGCATTTTATTGCGCTGAAACAGCTTCACACAGCGCACTGAATTTTCGACATTTTGTTTGATTTACTGTCAGCATTTCGAATAGATCTTTTTCAAATGTTCATGTAAAATTCTGTTTTTTGATGTCTTTCAAGTATCACCTTTATCACATAATCTAAATTTACAATCAGTTAAAACCATTTTGTGGACTTTTTTAAGTTTTCTAAAGCAATTGTCGGTATTGGGCGACCAAAGCAAATCACTTTTCTACAACTTGTCTCGATAGAACACTTGTCAAGCCATTTTTTTGCTTGAAAGATATTTTTTTGCTTATTAAAAAGCAATGAAGATTTGTTCATTGTTTTAGGAATTACACAAATAACATCACCAAAACCACTATAACTTGTGAACTAAACTTCAGATTGTCATGAAACTTGAAACGTATCGTTTGATTGTCGACACTTTTTAAAAATGTCGTGGGTTTTCAATGGCGCCATACACATATATGCAATTCATCGAACTTATTGTGTGATGTGTTTTGCTTCTGAAAACCCCCAAACTAGCTCATTTGTAATCACTATAGAACTAAGTTTTCCATTTTATGTCTCATATGCAATATGAATGGTTTTGTAAAGTACCGTCTTTAGTTTTCATTAGGCTGGTTGGTGTTACTTAACCCTTTCGCTACTGCAGGGACACTGGTGCGACACTGGCAAAAGGGTTAACTGGCGCTACAAGCGTCTTCGCCTAAACCAAAAAAGCACGTGAACCGAATGGGTTCGGTACTTGCTGGCATCAATTGAGGATCCCAAGCGCTGACAAGTTCTGCGGCAATTGGTCTTTCTAACGCAGATGTGGTCGCCCTCATCTGTGCCCTCCACCCGGGGGTAACGTCTCGTAGACCCGCCTTGCCGAAGCATAGTCAGTCATACGGGCAACCAGCTGTAGTTCTATGCGAGTGACCATGTCCCTGTATAGTTTATACAGTTCGCATTCCATCGAACACGGTACTCATTTCTTATGCGGACAGGACCAAAGATATTACGGCGTACTCGTATCTTTCATCGATGGTCAACAATGCTCAACAATCTGTAATTTGTATCTGGACAGAGATAAGTGCTTTGTAGAGCGTAAGTTTTCTTCGTGAAAAGATTTTTCTACTTCCCAAATGCCTTCTGAGTCCAAAGTAACAACAGTAGGCAAGAGTTATTCTCCGCTTGAACGCCAGATTGATGTCGTTTTGGTGTTGACGCTGATACCAATATAGACAAAGTCCTTCATCACTTTGAAGCTACTCCTGCAAACAGTGACGTGTTGTCCAAGACGTGAAGACACTGTGTGTGAACAGAAAGTTTGTCTTTCTTACTTGCCAGAATTATACAATGTGTCATAAGACAGTTTGTTCACAAGGACTTACGGCCTTAGTGAGTTCAAATCAAGCATTCAAACACCCAACATTTTCATTGTTTCGGTATTTTATTTATTATTTATTTTTATCTCTTTCGTAAAAAAAATTGTTTGAGATTTTCTTTCAATCAGTCGGGTATTTTTTGTGTTTTTCGTTGCACTTTAAATACAAATCTTTCCTATTTCATATCTTTTCATTCATTTTATTTTAGTTAGTTTAGTTTAGTTTTCCACTCAATCAGCTGTTTTTTGTTGACACTCATGCTTCTTCTTGCATGTGACATTTGCGTGTTTAGGCAAATTATCTTTCAACAAAAATATGAAAAGAAAGTTTAAATCAACGCTATTGTACTAAATTTAGATTTAGAACAACAAATATTTGTCATAGATAAACGTAGAGCGGGTGCAGAGCAATCCAACTGAGATGGGAACATTGTCCAAAGAGTGAACGAGTGACACAGTGAATTCTCGATGTTTCTCATGTTGCTATCAGTGGCTACTTTTTTTCGTCCTAAGTGAATTCTACGATTGCTTACACTTTTTAACTCTTTGGTTATAATTTTTAAGTGGGGAATGTTCAAACTCTCCCTCTGTGTGGCCATAATAACGTTTCATAATAATATTTTGTACTAGACTGGTTTTTTTTAATGTAGTCATATAGCTACAACCATATTGTTTCGGTTGTAATAAATACTTAAACAAAATGTTTGACTCATAAGTAAAAATCAGGGACCGTACCGGTTATGGTTTTTATCAAAAAAGTCAGATTATAACTGTTATCTTTTAACTTTAATTTTTTTAACTTTTATTTTGTGCCTTTTATCATTTCAGGCAAAAATAACTGTTACTTTTGACTTCGAAAAAATTCAAATTGCCTCATATTTTGACCGAAAAAATAAAAGTCACAAAATAACTGATTTTTGACCGATAAAATAAAAGTCAAAAGTAACAGTTAATTTTGCCTGAAATGATAAAAGGCACAAAATAACAGTTAATTTTAACTTTTATAGTAAAAGTCCAAAATTTAAAAGGCGTTTAATATTCGTGAAGCTGAGGCCATTACGATCATAATGGTATATTTGAAAAAGTCCTCCGGAATTTTTTTCGTTATGCCTTTTTGATTTGAAAATTGTAATATAAAATAACAGTTATTTTCGGTCCCTGGTAAAAATCAAAAATTTTTTGGAATTCCTTAAGCCAAAATTGTTTTAAAAATATGTCTGCATTGAGTTTAAAAATAAAACAATACTTAAACATTCAGTTTCCTATTTCGAAATTATCTTAAAAAATTCAAACATTAAATTTTGTATTTCAAAATATTTCAACGAATGATTTTCCGAACCAACCAAGTAGCGAAATTGAAAAAAAAAATTTCTTAATTTTCTTTAGCCATAATTAAAACAAAAATTTGTCTGATGGCAACAAAATAGTGAAAGAGTAAACCCTGTAAAATTTAAGAATTTTGATAGTTTCGTCTTATTTTTCATTCTCTTTTGCGTTCACCGAGTAACCATGACTGAGTGCTTTCAAGTCACTCATGTAGTTTTCTTTTCGAAAAAGACTTGACCCTCTGTCGTATCTAACTTTGCTGTTTGATGTTTATTGAGTCCATGCTGCCAAATGTCTTTTGTACACTTTATCATATCTTGAAACTGATAAACTTTACTGTATTTTTCCCCTTTAAGTGCGTTTGTTGTGACACTTGTCAGCAATCTTATTTAACATGCTTTACTTTCCTTCTGACAGTGAATGTTTATGAGCGAGTATGTGTTAGTTTTATGTATAGAAATCCCATCAACACTTTAACCCACTCTCTCTGGTTTAGGGCCCCAATTAGCCAACGAAATTGTCAGTCTGAATTGATGGTTTTAATTTTTGTTATTTATAAACACCACTAAAGGAAGGCCGACAGTTCCTTTTTCTCTTTGTGGAGAACACACACGCTCCGGTCCGTTTGTCACATGTCACATGCGCGAATTTTTCTCGTCTCGAATTTTTTCATTCAATTTATTTGTGATTTTAATGTTAGGCCCATTGGTTTTTGTGGCTCGATTTAATTTCAATCAGCACACGCATCCATTCGATATAAGCAAAAGTGCAAACAACCCAAACAAACGGCCCAAATCCGTAAGTCAATTTCGACTTTAATTTCGTTTCGATTATGCGCCGGGAGTAAATATGTACACAATACGAGTGTAGCGAATTGTCGGTAGCGTTATCAGCGCCGCTTGCGACACTTCCATTGCATTTCCCTAACCGCGCTGAACTTTATTCAAAGTTTGGCTCTAGCATCCACCTGTCTATGTAGTAGACAGACTCGCTCAGATTTTTAAACATTAAAATCGTCTACAATTCAAATTATTTGTCTGCGCGCTGCATTGTGCGGCAAACCACTGAACCGACACAGTGTACATGAATAAAATCCAGTGTGTTCATGAATAAAAGCCACTTCCTTAAATTGCTGCAACGAAACAAATCATTAAACAAATTGTACGGAATTGCTTGTGTGCGCACTTGCGATAAGACAAATGCGATTTTTCGCCTCGCCATATCAATGGTGCCGGTATGCTGCAAAGTCTTCCTGCTGCGCCCCCACCGACAGTGTGTGAATGAACTGTGGCATACGAAATTTGCTGAACTTGAATATTTTCTGTTTTTATTGGCTGAAATGCTTTCTAGAAGAAGAAGCACTCACTTGAGTAACTTCTTTGCCAATTAAGGTGATGACTCTATTCATAGTTGAGTTCGTTGGATGCATAGACAGTTTGTGCTGTAAGTGAGGAGATCTGAATTTAAACTATTGCTATCCGTATTAATATGGATGCCTGATCACCGATTAGGGGTGCCAGACAAGGCACAACCAACGAGCTAACCTCAGAAATAGCCCGCTTGGCTATTTCATTAACTATCTATAAGTTGTAATCGAGGTTTTGGTGACAAACGCCGCCAACAATCAGAGTTATGCAAAACAATGCATCAGATCTGGCCAAAACTGGACTGAAACCTGGTAAACCTCGGGCAGCGATCAGAGTTGTTGTCGGTGTTATCACTGATCTGGAAATTTAATATGTTTAGATAAACATAACGTGAGGGGAATGAAATACGAACAAATACAAAATTTCGCATAGAAAACAAAGTATACCACTCTAAAAAAAAATATATGTGCAAAAATTTAAACAATAATTATCTTAAACCAATAAGTATCACAAACCCATTTTTTGGGCATTTATCTTGGTAAAATGGTGCTTACAGAACTACAACGTCGGCAACTGATTTGGAAATTTTGTGAAGAAAATCCCACTACGAAAAAGAATGAAGCTTTCCACCACTTTAAAAAGATAGGATTCAAAAAAAACTTCATCTATAAGACGATACAGTTGTTCGAGAATAAAATAAGCATTGAAAGAAAAAAGGATCGGTGAAAAAAGGACTCTTCACAGGACATTGAAGTTCGTTCCTATTTGAAAATTGATATCGTTGGGCGAAGTGCTAAATCCTACAGACAATTGGCAAGGAAGTACGATGTTGACAAAAAAACCATCAGGAAATACGCCGAATAAATAGACATAAGCGCAAATTGAAAAAAAAAAACGTTCCAGCTATTACCAACAAGCAAGTAGCAGTTATCAAAACCCGGCAACGCGGACTTTTCAAAAAATATTTTTCGTGTGGTTCTCCTCACATCTGTGTGATGGATGATGAGTCATATTTTACGATTGAGGGGAATCAATGGTAACCAAAATATTATTTTGAGTCTTCTGACCACAAACCGCCTGAAAAAGAAAAGCATATTGCAAAAACAAAGTTTCCAGGGAAGGTTCTATTGTGGCTGGCTATCAGCGAGCGCGGTATCAGTGAGTCAATATTTTTTAAAGGAGGTTTACCTGTAAGCGCGCAAACTTACATGGACAAATATTTGCCAGCACTCCAAAATTTCATCAAAAAACATCATCGACGTGAACAAATTATATTTTGGCCCGGTTTAGCGTCGTCACATTACGCTAAAGTAACATTAAACAATTTGAATAAGCGCAAAATTGAATTTGTACCGAAGGAGTTTAACCCCCCAAATGTTCCACAATTAAGACCAATCGAAACTTTTTGGGCAAACTTGAATAGAAAGGTATATGCCAACGGATATGGTGCCAAAAATGTGGATTGCTTGATTTATACAATCCGAAAAGTGCTGAAGAACATTGATACAAATGGAAGTCAGAGGTCAATGAAGAAAGTTCCTCAGAATATACGGAAAGCGAGCCGCAATGGAGTCAATTTTTTTTGTAAATTAACTGAAGTGTCAAAGCTATTTAATAAGCTGTAACCAAATTAAATAACTCTTATGTAACAGCTTATTGCTGACATTTTAAATTTGTTCGTATTTCATTCCCCACACGTTACAAGCAACTTAAAGAGTCAAGAAAGCTGTTTATTTTTGTACACATTGTGGATGTAAGATGGAACTCCTTATTTACCCCTTCCGGAGGGAACTTTACTTGCTCCTGAACTTCTTTGTATTACGACGGTACGACGGTTCTTCTTCCCCTCTTTTGGCAGCCACACTAAAAGATTAGGATTAGATAATTTAGCCAACGACTTCTGCAGAAGCTGCTGAGGTATTGAGGACAAAGAAACCTTTGTCTGCTCTATGCAGTGAACGGACAAATCAGAGGTTGACACCAATATGCTAACTTGTTCACATTGGATAGTACCACAAGGCGCAATATTCTGGCATAGATTTAATCTAATCTATTAGATTAGATTAAATAGCAACCAATAATTGATTTATTGTTCCTTCTTACATACTTATATAACTGGTCATAACAACGCGTACCGGGTTCTCCTTCTTTTTCTCTCTCCTTCTCTCTTACGCTTTCTCCAGTTGGTCACACCAATAGAATATTAGATTGTTATAAATAATAAATATAGGTTGTTATCAACTTGGTCCTTTCACCGGAGACACGGTCTCCCTCCCGCGGTTGCCACTCAACTAAAATTTTTTGTACCAAAATGTTCCTTAAAAAGACCCAAAATGGGAACGAAAGGACCATTTTATATTTTCGACAAATTGTCAAAACGTTAGTCTTGCTCCCTTTTCGCCATCAATATCGAACTACCGCTTCGAACATCTTTTTGGCCGGGAGACATAACCAACCAGCGTAGGCGCGGATGAATGAAACTTGAAAGTTTTCGTGGGTTTAGGTGTTTGGTGTCCCTGATTGCTACCTTGTACTGGCCCAAGTGTCGTGTCCTGTTGTAGAGAATGATGTGTTTCGAAGTTTTCTCCGCTTCTCCAAAGACAAGTTTAGTGGTGCCATGTTCTAGTCCAAGCAGGCGGTGACCTGGGGCAGCTGGTATTTGTCTAAGTCGAGACACAAAGAGTTCCATATTTAATTCGAAGTTGTCTAGAAAGAATCTTTAGTGCCCTAGTATTGTGAATTCCAGGTTATTCCTCGGGCCTAGTAAGGGATCTAAGTAGCAGCCGCCATTCCCGCCATTCTCTGTTCATTGCCATCAATACACCTATGTCTTGGGACTTCAGGATTGTTACCCGGTTATACTTATTTATCTACCGAGTTCATTGAGTAGATTGAGGCATTCCAGCACTAACCCCGAGGTTTCTCATATGAGATTAGCGCTTTAATTGTTGTTGATGTAACGATGCCTTGTCTCAAGTATTCTAGAGTTGGGTTAGTTGTGCCTGATTTCATATATATCAGCTTAAGGCGCCTGCTACACGTTCAATATTTATTGTGATATTTGGATCGCGATCCATATTGATGGATTGACAGATCCCGCGCGAATGCTACATGTTCAATATTTACCGCGTCGGTATTCACACAATTGTTATTCTGAGTGGTTCGTCGTTAAAATATGTCGCAATTCTTCCAACTTGAAAATTAATTTCAAAATTTGTTTTTCTGTCGTAAGCTCTGATTCTACCGGCAGCACACACTCGCTTTCAATATCCTGTTCCATTATATAGCCACAAACTACACAAAAATTAAGTAAAATGCTTTATTTCTTATTTGTTTTATTTTAATTTCACCACGTACTGCCGAATCACGTATTGATATGAAATATGCTACACGTTCAATATTTATTGACAGATTTGTGATCCGCGATCCAGATTTCAAAATACGAGGGCGGGTCAATAAGTCCGTGACTTTTTGAATTTCCCGCCTCTTAATTGAAATGGCAACACTGCTCCCGTCAACAGTCATCTGTCAGTTGACTCTTGTCAAAAATTGAACAAGCTGCGACATTTAGTTTGTTTTTGACAGCCGTTAATATCAGACTACCGCATTGACTGAGAAGAAAATGGAAAAAAGTGAATTTCGTGTGCTCATTAAGCATTATTTTTTGCGGAAAAAATCCATTACGCGAACCAAGGCTAAGCTTGATAAATATTATGGGGACTCTGCACCATCCATTTCCATGGTAAAAAAGTGGTTTACTGAATTCCGATGTGGCCGTACAAGCACGGAAGATGCCGAACGTTCTGGACGCCCAGTTGAGGTCTCCACATCCGAAACAATTGAAAAAATCCACGATATGGTTTTAGCCGATCGGCGATTAAAAGTGAGAGAGATTGTGGAAGCCATAGGCATCTCACATGGCTCAGTCGTTTCAATTTTGAATGATCATTTGGGTATGAGAAAGCTTTCCGCAAGATGGGTGCCGCGTTTGCTCACAATCGACCACAAACGCAACCGTGTGACAATTTCGCAGGAATGTTTGGCGTTGTTCAATCGCAATATGAATTGCTCCCTCATCCCGCCTATTCACCCGATCTAGCCCCAAGTGACTATTTCTTGTTCCCAAACTTGAAGAAATGGCTCGGCGGAAAGAGATTTGCCTCCAATGACGAAGTCATCTCACAAACAAATGCCTATTTTGAAGACCTCGACAAATCATATTTTTCGGAAGGGATAAAAAACTGGAGAAACGTTGGGCTAAGTGTATAGATCTCAAAGGAGACTACGTTGAAAAATAAAATCACTTTTATCTAAAAACCTGTGTTTCATTCAAAAAGTCACGGACTTATTGACCCGCCCTCGTATTTAAATATTTTGCGATACGGATCACGATCCATCAATATTGCATGCTAAACATTCAATAAATATCGCGATACTGGATCGCGGTCAATAAATATTGAACGTGTAGCAGGCGCCTAAAATCACATAATAGTCAAAAGTGTAAATACTCCAATTGAAACTGAAATTCGTCAATTGAACATTTTATGCATTCAGCTTAAATGTGAAGTATTCAAAATGGAATTTCGAAAGCGATAATAAAAAGGAAATTCCCGCATTACAAATTAAATGCATTTGCTTAATTGCAAATATGAGTACATATCCATACATATAAGCATATAAATATAATAATTAAATAACAAACAATTGCAAATATGGCTAATAAAAATAGAATGAACACAAAAAGGATTTTTTTCTAGTTTACTGTATATTTTAATTTACTCATTCAAATCAGTTGGAATATTGTAGCATATCGTATTGTATTGAATTGTAATTACAGCATTAACTGAATTCCATTTATAAAATACAGTATTGATTACACCGTGCGACAGCATTTTTCACACCGGAAAAAATCCATATGGGCGTAAAACTAGAGACCAAACATAGTAATACTGCGTACTCAGTTCTTCATTTCTACATCCTTTCAAAAGGACTTCAAAATTTTGAAGGGGATAAAAAATAAAAGAAATATAAAAAATACTTAACCTCGTTAGAATATGGCGATATGTATATCAATTGAAAGAAGAAAGGCTCAAGAATTTAAATAAAATTGATTTTTTATCTATTTGTAAAAAAAGGATATGAAAAAGGTCCTTTGAAAATTTAATCCTTTATATCCTTGCAAATTTATAACGAATTTTCTTGAAAAGTAAGTATGTTAGAACCCAAAATCTCCTTGATCATTTCATTACTCTAAATTTCATTACTCTAACTTTATTGGTTAGAAAGTTATTAAAAACAAGGCGGAAGCTGCAATTCTAATGAAGTACAAAATTTCTAATTTATTTGAGTATCAGTATTTTAAATAATAAAAAGATACAAAATCAATGAAGCGTGAATAATGAAAATTTGACACGTGATCTCTGATGTTTGGTCTCTAGTTTCACGCCCATATGGATTTTTTCCGGTGTGAAAATTTTTTTTTAATTTTTGTCGCACGGTGTTATAGCCAACTTGAACAACAATACTAAACTATGAATGCAATCATTATTGTAAATACCATAATTGCCGCTAATAACTTGTAACAATAACATTAATTCAAATTTACTTAGCAACTTTTGCCACTTCTGTCTTGCAGTTTACCAACAACACATCAAAACATTGACGGCACCAATGAGACATGCAAATAGCATCGAACAACAATACAATTTCCTAAAACGAATCTACGATCCACTTTAAACCTCACACAATCGCCAGCCGTGATACGCTCACAGCTCGGTTGCAGATTTTAGTGAACTACCCCCAGAAAACAGCGGTGCGGAAAACGTCGACGCTGTTCCACACCGCATTTCATATACGAACCACGCATAGCATCGCAATCAGGACCGCACGCCGATAGCAAGCAAATCATGGAGTCACGAGTGCGTGCATCATGGCTGCTGCTGGAAGTCGTTGCTTTCCTCGGGCTAGGCCTATTCGAACACAAGGCCGATGCACATGTGCTGGTGTACAGACGAATGGCAAGTCAGGTGCGACGCGCTCATTGCCGCTTTCCCTTAGCATTTGCTCAATTCACTAAAAGACTTCTGTTTTTGCCTTTGAATCGTTTTTTATGTCACAGCTGATCGAGCAGTACAATGATTTGCCGGCGCAGTTCGGTCCCAGTCTGCCGCAGAACGGCATCAAAGTTTTTGCCATACCAGCGCACAAACCGTGTGCTTGCGAACTTATTGAACCCCCACCGCGCACTGAGTACCCCACTAATTCGAAATTCGTGGCCATCATAGAGAGGTGCGCTGCTATTTTGAACATAATTTCGGCGAAGTACATAGAACACAATTTTGGTTCTCTCATTGTCATTGCAGAGGCGGCGGTGTAGAGTGCACCTTTGAGAAGAAAGTGCGTAATGCGCAGGCGGCGCAGTTCGATGCAGTCATTGTTTACAATAACGATAGCGATGATTTAGGTAAACTTGACCCTAAGCGACTTGGGAGATAACACTCCTTTTTAACTTTGATCGTCTTCATTATTTTCATTGTGCAGAACAAATGTCGGCGCAGAATTCCAGCGGCATCGATATACCCTCCGTTTTCGTAGGCTTAACCTCCGGTATCAACCTAAAGTCGTTCTTCACGACGGAAGTGGTGCTGGTGATCAACGATGAGCTGCCTTTCAACATCAATACACAACTTATTTTACCATTTTCGATTTTAATTGGACTTTGCTTTCTTATAATGGTACGTGGCAACTGGCATCGACGCTGCGTGCGCTGCTACTCATGCTTTCGTTTTGCAGATATTTTACATGATCTACAAGTGTATACGTGAGGAGCGTCGGTTGCGCCGTCATCGTCTGCCCAAAAATATGCTCAAGAAACTGCCCATACTCAAGTACACGAAAAACAACACTGATCTCTTTCACGAAACGTGCGCCATCTGTCTGGAGGACTTTGTGGACGGCGACAAGCTGCGCGTGCTGCCCTGCAAGCATCGTAAGGAAATAGTTTTTTCCTAATTGCTTTTTTTTAATTTCAATTACACTATTGTTTCAGCCTACCACAGTCACTGCATCGATCCGTGGCTAACGGAGAATCGGCGCATTTGCCCCATCTGCAAACGGAAGGTTTTTACGAAACGCGAAGCGCGCACAAATCGATCGAATCGACAGTCTTCATTGGATAGTGTGACCGATACAGACGACGATACGACACCGCTGTTGCCCTCAGCCAACACGAATTCCAACGCCACGAACAACACCAGCAACGCCAGCAGCAGTGCTAGGAGAGGCGCTGGACGCGCTCCGCAGTCAAATACACGAGGGCACGGCACATTCGGACGCAATGCCGCCAACTCAAATGCATATGTCACCGATGTTACATCGGACGATGAAAATGGTTAGCAAATGCGTTTCGAAAGCACAGCATTGGCTGATTACTAACTCAATTGTGTAAAGAAAATATTCAGTTTATAGCATATTTTCAATTTGTCTTAGTATTTTGCAGAAAATTTCTGTAAAAGAAAAAATGTCATAAAATAAGAAGATATTTGGTTACACAGTTGAGCCAGAAATCACTCGATATAGGGGAAACTGGGGTACATTTGACACCTTTTTTTAACCTATATTTCTCGAAACGTGATTGATCAATTTTAAAAATCAATGCTGCTTTCTCGAAAGTGATTATTAAATTTTGGAAATTTAATTTATTTGGATCGCGATCCATGCTACATGTTCAATATTTATCGCGTCAGTATTCACATAATTGTTATTCTGAGTTGTTTCGTCGTTTAAAAGATGTCGCAATTATTCCAACTTGAAAATGAATTCTTTCAAAATTTGTTTTTCTTTCGTAAGCTCCGATTCTACCGGCAGCACACACTCGCTTTCAATATTCTGTTCCATTATATAGCCACAAACTACACAAAAATTAAGTAAAATGCTTTATTTCTTATTTGTTTTATTTTATTTTAATTTCACCACGTACTGCCGAATCGCGTATTGATATCATGAAATATGCTACACGTTCAATATTTATTGACAGATTTGTGATCCGCGATCCAGATTTCAAAATATTTAAACATTTTGCGATATGGATCACGATCCATCAATATTGCATGCTAACCCGTTCAATAAGCGCCTAAAGTTATTTTTTTATACAGACGATTTTGCTCGTTATAATTTCATATTTTTTGAAAAAGTCATTTTGTCAAATGTGTAGTTGTGTATATTTATTCATTGCTTTTGTCTTTTTGTTTACAGCGCTGCTGGCTCAACAATCGCCGGCGCATAATGCACGACGCGTCAATCCGTTCGATCGTTCGCCTAATCTACCACCACACTTGGCCGAACAATTGAGCGCAGCAAATCGCTCCATCTGGTCGTATCCTATATTCAGGTGAGTCTTTTTGGACAAATGGACTAATTAGAAAACTCACAGCTGTTAGTAAATAAATATTAAATATTTTTGCAAAATGTTCACCTGTCCATACTTTGCAGATATTTCCGTCGCCAGCAACCAATCAGTGTAGCGGCACCGCCTTTCCTCGATGAAGTTGTGCCGCAGCCACCGCTTAACATTGCACTGGCAGTTGATGTCGCCGCGACCGCAGCACGCGTCGCTAGCGCAGTACAGCCCGCCTCGGCGCCGGCACATTCTTCGAATAATATCATGAATCCGAATTTAAGTGGCTCCTTCAAGGACGACGAAGACATCCCGCACCAGTCCATCTACGAGCCCATTGCCGTGGTAACGCCCACAGCCGTATCGGGCAACGGCAACGACGACGACGACGCTCAACATAGCACACTGGACGTGGAGCCAGATCACGATTCAGTCTTCATACAGACGCCGTCGCGCGGCGGCATCGGCGTGGCTGCGCTGCCCAACACCAACGACCTCGGCGACGTTGTGGTGTCCGTGGAAGCGGTGCGCGGCAGTGGCGGCGGCGGCAATGGCAGTAGCTCAACTGCTGCTGCTCCGTACACAGCGCGCCACTATCGCATTTGAGTTTGAATATTGAAAAATGTGCGAGAATTTGTGCGTAGAACGAGCGTAGCACGTGAGCAGGCCGCAGTTAGCTGGGCTATCGAACGGCTGGCGAAAGATGGCTGGGCGGCAGCCAGTGGCCGGCAGTGCGCGCTACAGCATGTGGCGGCAGTTTTGCATACCTTTTGTGAAATTGTGACGCATTCTGTTAATCTGTAAATTATTATCATCATTATTTGTATTTCTTTTAACAGAAATTTACAATGTGTGTATGTATACATAAAATGTGATTTATTTAATATTGGCTTAAATAATTGAATATTATACATATTATATATAATATTATTCTTTCTTATTAATACGTACCACTAGCAATAGCCTAACTAAATTTATAACAAGAACAACAACAAAAACCACCAACTTGACATCTACAACAAAACCGTATATGGAGTGCAGTATCTGTTCACAAGTCGAGCTGCAAATGTACGAATTTCCGTTAATAATGGCGCTGAAATAATTAATACCTCTCACGAAACTGTCAATAAATTTAATTAGTAGTCAACATTTTTGCCTTCTAATTTGCTTTGCAACACATCAGTATCACAAATAGAATGCTTCCAATGCTGCTATGATTTCAATCCAAACCCTCCTGTTCCATGTGAGTGCGCTCGTGAGAGAAGACGCTGGCTTCGATGGTGCCGCCAGCCGTCCCCAGATATTTGTATAAGTCGCTTTGCGTTTGATTTCTTGTCCTCATAATGTAAATTGTAAGGCGTAAAATTAAAGATAAAAACATGTATGCCAAATAAAACCTAAAGTCCCACGCAGCGGTTCTTCGCCCAAGCGTTGCTGTTGTCATTGCATAGTAAGACTCATAAGTACATACACACAACTGTCATTGTTTTGAAAAAGTAAAAACTTAGTGCATATGTAATTTAGCGTTAAAGAGTCTCCCAAAACAAATGCTGCACGCAGAAGATACAAGTACCCCGGTTGAGCACGCATTGCGCTCTCTCAGCCTCTGTACGGCAAGGCCAGTGCACTGAGCGGCGCCTGTTGCGGCTGTGTGCTCTTTGCTTTGCATATTTTCGCAGCACGTCTCAGTCGCAATCTCAGTGCGCGTGCTTAGTTTACTTCCCTATTATGTAAAGACAACCAACTTTGAATACGCTCCAAGCTTACGCAAAGTGCGCTGAACAAATGCAAAAGTTGCGTTGAAAACAAAAACCAAAAAATAGAACACAAAACACACTGAAAAGGAACGACAAAATTAAGTCAAATTTCGCATAATATTATACAATTGGTTGAGAAACAGGCCAAGAAGAATTACAGCAGCAGCAGCATAGATTATGTACGAACTACACACTGTATGTAATAATAGTTTTAGCTAAGCTGGTAAAAATATGTTTAATGAAGTTACGTTATTAAGCCATGCAATTCGCTTTTTGTTTTTTTTTCTTTTTTAAATAGTATCCATACGTATAGTTATAAATATATATAATTTAATGTTAAAATTATTGAAATTGACCTTCGAGAACAATTGTGGGGTTTTTATCCTTTTATGCTAATCAACATTTTAATTCACAAATAAAATGCTCGAAAATGTACCCAAAAAAAAACACATTTAATTAAACAATTTTCTAACTGACAAGCGTGCAAGAATTCGGGGGGAAATTTTGCTGCATTTTCTAATTGTATTTCAGATTTTCAAATTGAATTTCAGATTTTTCAAATTGTATTTCAGATTTTTCAAATTGTATTTCAGATTTTTAAAATGTTAATGTTAATGAAATTTAAAATACTCCGATGGAAAAGCTGGTGTTTTACGTCTTGGTCCATACTCGCCTATGATGAATCCAGTTGAAACTATATCATCAAAAATTAAATCCTATGTGAAATCACATATGAGAGTACCAGAAGTTCGCGGACGAGGAGTGACTGAACAGCGTCTCACGTATGTACGTGGAAACCCTGATTGATGAAGCGAAAGAAAACCATAACTGGTGGAGGAGACTGTGCTCGTGCCGTGCAGCACATAACAACATTTCACGCCGCTGCAATTGCATTAAATGAAATGTCAGTTGGCAGCAAAATTGAAATTTTTGTATTCACTACATGACTACACTGTTACAATCATTTGCAATTTCATCTTGAGAAATAAAAATGATATAAAATTGATACAAATAATTATTTTAACATCTCTTTTTAATGCAAATAGTAGTTAATATTAGTGAGGTTATTCCAAGTCCCGATACGAATACAGTTGCAGATACACTTAAAAAATCTCAATATTAAAATACAATTTCAAAAATCTGAAATACAATTCGAAAAATCTGAAATACAATTCGAAAAATCTGAAATTCAATTTGAAAATCTGAAATACAATTAGAAAATCTGAAATTCAATTTGAAAATCTGAAATACAATTTTAAACGCCGAAATTCAATTTAAACGCTGAAATACAATTTTAAACGCCGAAATACAATTTAAGTTTTCTGATATGCGACTTGAAAAGGTGTAGTCTTCGACAAATCGCATAAAAAGTGTATTAGACTATTCCCCAAGGAAATTAGACTTGTACGGTAGGTACATATTTCAATGTGGCCGCTCTCAACGAGAGCACGCTTGGGCCAAATCAGGCCCATTGAGATCCTAATGTAATACTAGCGCCTTTGCATAAGTAAGTCTGGAACCATACTGAACAATTTACGAAGCGTATGAGGCCCTTGATTTCGTTCTCCGATATGCCAGCATTATTAGGGGTATAGTAAAACTTTAGAATTTTTAAGTTTCCTGCAAAAATCAGAGTATATGCAGAATTGTTTCATCCTTCTCTACGTCTCTATAGCGTCGGCAGAAATCATTGGTCCGATGAGCCAGCCCTAGCCTTCTAACGTGGCTGCCAAGAATGCAGTTACCATTGAGTACCCCGAACAACCTTTTTCGTGGATGTTGGCGGGTTTTGTCTATCGTCAACTTTCAACTACTTTTCTGTAAAGTAAGTGATCTGCGCTTTTTTCTAGCTTTAATCTGAGAGTAACTCGATAATGTGATGTGACATCAGAATAGTTTAGTCCAAATTGAGGCTCAGCCAGCTGGCAAATGATTTCTGTAGAAGCTGTAGAGATAAGAAGGAGGAGTCAACTTTCAGCTCTTCTGTTGTTCTCTTCTTTAATCTATTTTAAATTATTGCTTATAATATGAATTCAAAAAATTGTTACTTATTGTCTTTTATTCAAAGTATTGTCCATCGTTAGCTTCTTTTAGGCAGCATACAGATTAGGAGTTGAAAAAATTCCGTGTGTTTTGAGGCGATCCAAAAATCGATCCAATTTTTGGCTTCGTCGTAAGAGGGGAAGTGCTGCGCGGCCAGATCACGAATCATCCACGAATCATCGGAACAACTGTTAGTCGGAAGGAGCAATTTCTGGTGAATGCGGCAAGTGGGGTAGGATGATTTTGTGGTTTTAAACCCCAACCAAATATCTGCTGATTACAAAAATTATGGGTGACCAAATAATTTTCTCATCTCCTTTCGTTTGAAATTGCTGTTTGCTATACTCGACAAAGATCCAGTCAAGCAGCTTTACAATTCAATTCATTGCAATTGCATTTTTTAATCGAAAGTTGATTTCAGATTTGTTTTCAGTACCAAAACGATGATCAGAAATTTCGCTGAAAGCAACCCATCATTTTCACTTGCAGCGCACAACAGAAATGTTTGCATAGTTTAAGGCTGCGCAGAACTAAATTCAATTTAACCCTAGTAGCAAACATGGATCCAAAAAATGTAATTTTTTTTTATGGTTCATATTAAATCGCTCAAAGAAATGTTTTTTCCAAATTCGAAAGAAAAAGAATTCCAACACAATCGGGTCGATCTCAATAAGTTTGGATTTTTGTTGCATTAAAAAGTCGCTTCTCAATTCCATACTTTTTAAGCAGTTTGAAATCGTGCAATCATCATAAAAAACAGTCTTGATACTTGTTTTAAATGTATTAAAGTGTAGTGTTTTAAGAAAAAAATATTTTTTAAAATTAAAGTTTTCAACAAGCTGATTTCGAAGAAAATCATAATCATTGTACTAATATTTTTTTAAATTGCCATAACATATTGAAAGAAGTTTTACTTTTCATAAAAATCGATTTAAAAAATCACACTTTTAAGTTGTTTATATGAAAGTTTTTAAATATTCAAAATCTGTTTGAAAAATTGCATCAAAATACAAACTACATCAAATTGAATTTTGTCATCACTTTTTCCCTTTCAAAATGCCGCCCAGCGTTTTTGATTGAAAATTAACCGCAAATAAAACACATAAAAATATTCTTTTTAAACTATTTTGGTTTAGTTATTATCTATATTTGAATCATTTTTAATAATAATAATAGTTTGTTTTAATTTATTTCAATATTGAACAAATTTACTTTTTTCCGCTATATTCGTTTGTTTATTATGTGTTTTTTATATCAAATTTGACAATAGAATATCTGTAGCTTTTATAAAAAAAATTAAGTAGAAAGCATTCAATTGGCTGCTTTCCTTTGTCTATGTATCACCTTTACATAAAAATGCAATAACAGCGCACAAAAGAACATCTTTAAAAGATTGGTGGAGATAAAAATTAACCACAGCTGGAATACGAAATTGTCCGTAGCACTGCGAACACTGATCCCCCATATATGGAAGTCACACAAGCTGCCTCACAGTAGCCTCACGGTTGCTAACTGCCTCACAACGTTGGATAACTTTTCTTTGCTCTGTAACTATTTAAGTCTACTTTTAGTTTGGTAACTTTTACACAACAATGTTTACTATAATAAAATAATTTTGATTTTCACATAGAGTGAAGAAAATTCAGTTACACACAAATAATTTGAAAATTGTATTTACTTCATTTATGGGTTGCTAAGTTTTTAAAGCATAAAATGTACATACAAATTATGGCAACCTTTCAACGTTTCGTTTTGTTCAAATGGCAATGGGTGAAGCGCCAACCGTCTCCACACTGTTAATTACATATTGATTATGCTTAGAGGTGCTTGCGTGTGTGGTTTGCAGCGACTGATTGTTGTGGGCACGTATTAGGCAACAAATAGGGCCTGGTTCCAGCTGTTCGGTTCAGGCGTCGCTGCCAATGGGCTGGCACAGTGTTGACGCTGTCGCTGTGAGAAGTGTGCAGCTGCAATGCACGTTGACGGGTCGAGTGTCATGTGCTGTGCTTTCGATTTCAAACTGTATTACAAATGGCTATTAAAGTTGATTGGTTGAGAAACTGTTTCACTTATTTAAAATGCACAAGGAAAAAATGCCAATAGTCGCTTTTTGTAGTCGAGTTTAATTTCATGTATTTAGGCCACGTTTTCTAATTGCTTTACAATTCTCCACAGAGCGTTAGGTATGTACAGTAGTAGCGGAATACGAAAGTTTTGATTCGAAAATTTCATTTTGTTTTATGTTCATGCATCAGCGTTGAAGCTTCAATACAACAAACTATTTGGATGCATAAAGTGTAGTAAAAATGTTTCACAGTTGATTTACTTAAATATTCCCATTTACTAAAATTAATGTAGTTTTTGTTTTAACTATAATTTTTACATTAACATTTGAAACAAGCTTAGTAGTTGACAAATTGGAAAAATCCCGAGCAATGCAACGAACCTCTTGAGCCAGATGTGGCTTTCAAATAATTATAAACTATTTTTCTCGCAATCACATACAAAATTCATCTTGTATTGGTTTTCGATTGGGATTTACACGTTTTGTTAAGCTTTTTTAATTTGTATTTAATTTTTGTTTTCTTAATACAAAGTAATAAAAACAGCGTCTACCAGTTAGGAGCTGGAAGTGTAGAGAATTTCGCAAAAATTATTCTACATTGTTTTTTTGTTTTTCTTGTAAAAATTACATAAACTTTATTTGAATTTGTCGCCTTTGCCAAAAAACGATGCCCGTACGTATGCGTAATTATGCTATTGTCTTACAATATGCTCAATACATAACTACAGCTACCGCTACTGCTATTGCTAAATCATATATATTTGTATGTATGTATAGTAATATGCTATGCTACCTCATTTCTTAGTAAATTTAGTATACGTGTGGGTTTAGGTATAAAAAGGAAAACTTAAAATAACAAAGTTTTGCTTTTCTGGTATCGAATTCTGCTCTCATTCATGCATGCACCTACTCGTGCGTGTGCAACCAAGTGCACACCACTGTCCTATGCACTTAACAGCTAAAACGTGTGATGTACGAATGAGCGTTGTGTGTGTGTTATCTACAACACTAACTTAAACGGTTCCTATTAGCAAATGGATGCGCCACAATTTTGTTTCGATTGCTACGAGCCGAACTGAACTGAGTTGTGGCGTGGCGAGGCGAGGACGAAAATGCTGATGGTCATGACATTGCATTTTGATATCGAAATATTTACACAGCGTAATACACAAACAATTTCAAATAATTACAAATATCGTTTCAACAAACAAACGAAATGTTGGTAATCGTAGAAATTAAACTGAACTAAAAAAATAATCACACAACACTTGCGAATGCAACCCAAATTGAATTTCGCAGTCGTTCATTTCATTTGCTTGTTTGCTTGTTATGTTTTGTATAGTTTTTCCGCTTTTTCAGTTGAATTACGAAAATGTGTGTGTTGCGTGCGGTTGCTTAAAGGCCCAACTTCTATTTGACAACCAACGATTCCTTTAAATGTCGCACTAGTCCAGCACCGATGTCCTGCACATCGGGCCATTGTCGTATCACAAATATTATGACGAATATGGAGAAGAATGTGGTCAGCACGCGCACCCTGCAAACGACGCCAGCAATTAGTTTCGTTACAACAACAGGCACACAACGAACGTACCTTGTCTTCAGGAATGGCATTATGATGCCGGCTGCAGTAGCGACCAGCAGCAACACCACCTGCAATATGGTCAGCACCACATTGATGAGCTTCACGACGAGCGCGCGTGCATTCGAATTGTCTATGCCTTCGACGGTCACATACTGCTGTTGCGACAAATGCTCCATTTTCGAAATCTAACAGCAACACAAATAAACGCAGTAGTAGAGCAATCAAATTGGAAACAGCTAAAGGGTGGCCTTACCCGTGTTTGACAATTCTCCAACACTTCGTTGACATCGCGCAGCCGTTCATCACTCTGATATTGCACTTTCTCTTCCATATCGGCAATGGTTTGCTTTAAATTCTCAATTTCATTCTGCGGGAGAAAGAGGTGATTAGGTTAAGTTGCAATTGTGAATGGTTGCGGATTGTGAAAACGCACCTGATGCAGTTCAGTCAGATCATTAATTTGCTCTTCCAGACCTTCGGCACGATAGCGTTCGCTTTCCAGTGTAGCGGTCAGATTGTTAAAGTCCTTTTGGGCAGTCTAAATATTTTAGTCAAAAAGTTATTAGTAATAAGTGGAGAAGAAAATTTGTGAAATGTAAACTTTATTGAAAAGCAGAAAGACATAAAATATCATTGGCAATGAATAGAATTTGTTAAACCACTATTTGTACAAATTAATTCAGAACTTTTACGAACGAGTCTAGAATAAGGCAACTCAATAGCTGACACTGCACAGCCTTTGTTGTTGTTTCTTGTTAAAGGTTCAAAGTAGAGGTTTTTTTAATAAATATTCCCTCATAACATTCAATATACTTAGAAACAATCGAAAACTCTTTTGAACAGGCGGTGTACTGATTACAGACAAGTTTTAGATATTCGTGATGATTTATTAAAGCTTCTTTTTCTAGCCCTATAATAGACAAAAGAACGAAAGAAAGACAACTGCAAGCGAATGACTATGACTATGCTAAAAAAATTTATAATGCTGTTTTGTAGACAATAAATCACTCATTACACCGTGCGACAGCATTTTTCACACCGGGAAAAATCCACATGTGCGTGAGACTAGAGACCAAATATAGTAATACTGCGTACTCAGTTTTTCATTTATACATCCTTTTTCCTTTTAAAAGGACTTCAAAATTTGGAAGGGGGTAACAAATAAAAAAAAATATAAAAAATACTTAACCTCGTTAGAATATGACACTTGATCAAGGAGATTTGGGGTTTTAACATACTTACCTTTCAAGAAAATTTTATGTAAATTTTCAAGGATATAAAGTATCAAAATTTTCAAAGGACCTTTTTCATATACTTTTTTTACAAATAGATACAAATTAATTTTATTTAAATTGTTGAGCCTTTCCTCTTTCATTTGATATACATATCGCCATATTCTAACGAGGTAAAGTATTTTTATATTTTTTTTATTTTTTATCCCCTTCAAAATTTTGAAGTCCTTTTAAAATGACAAAGGATGTAAAAATAAAAAAATGAGTACGCAGTATTACTATGTTTGGTCTCTAGTTTCACGCCCATATGGATTTTTTCCGGGGTGAAAATTTTTTTTATTTTCGTCGCACGGTGTTATCACCTAATAAAGCTCAATTAATAAACAACGGAACGAGCTGACACTAATCTAAGAAAAATTCAAAAATTTCCTCATAATATTGACGGCTATGAATTCTTCTAATAATGAGGAATGAAAACTAATGACTAGTAAATAGTTTAGATATAATCAGATCAAATCAAATGAACCCAAATTCAATTAGTTAATCAATTAATACAGACAACGGAATTGCCTGACACTGATCTAAGAAAAATTCAAAAATTTGCCAGATAATACTGGAAGATATGAACTCCTCCAACATTTAAAGGTACGATAGAATAGTTCAGTCAAGGACTCAGTCTTTCGAGCAGCTAATGCTCAATCAAATCTAATGTTAAGGTATACTTGCAGGCCAAATTCAATATTAAATATTTCAAATATGTATATTCACTAACCTCCAAACGTTCAACACGTTCTTTTAGCTTTTCAATTTCATCTTTGCGCTCCGCCAATTCCGTCAGCAGCGATTTGAGCACAATGTGATATTGGCTAGCGCCCGACTGGCTCTTGCCAGAGCTAATCAAAATCAATACAAAAATTACTATTATAATTGCATTGATTAGCAATTTAGGATGCACCCATACCCCGCTGGAATACTCTCGCTGGTGACGCTGCTGCATTCGCTGCCATTCTCACTATTAAATTTACCACTGCCCGCACCGCCCGTATGGCCCGATCCAATCGAAGTCGGCGCAATGGCTGTGTTATTCGGCGTCGAGTTGCCAATCAGTTCAACATTCGCAGCCATGTTAATGTTGTTGATTTCAGCTTCTGCAAAACGGCAAACCATAAATTTGTGTACTTAATTACAGGGCGCGCCTGAAAGCAGGCAACAGCTGGCGTCAAGCTATTGAAAACAGTTCACCTACCCGACATTTGGTTGATGTTGTCAGCGCTGCCGAATTTATTCTTAATTAAATGTGCGAATTCGCGCGGTTTGGACATGACCGAACCGGAGAAGCCCGTAATGCCATCGCGTATATTGCCACCAACATTTCTAGAGCGTCACACAAGAGTCACAGCAACAAATAGCACACAATCGATGGGGACGCGAGCGAAAACCAGAACAAGAAACAGAAAAAAGTTAAGAAAATAAACGCGTATAATGTATGTGTGTGTGTGTACTTGCTTACCTCAGTCCCTGGCCAACATCGCGCAGAACTTCGCGCGGCTGCCGGTGTTGGCTCTTGTTCTGATATTGATGATTCTGCAAATCTTTCGCGCGTTTCGTGTAGCTGTCTAATTTCTTTTGCAGCTGGGCAATGGTGTGTGCGCTTTTTTGATTTTTCTTCTCGAAAACAGCCTAAAGAAGAAACAAATTATTAACATTGAATTTCATACTCAAATCATATCGCGCTTGCGTAACGATATGAGGTGTGGCTGTTGTTGTTGTTGTTGAGTGATTCATACCTTAATCCGTTGCAATTGCTGCTTATCAGCACTTGACGCTAATTTAAGATACTCATTGACATTATCTGCAAGTGTGGAACGACAAGAATTAACGAAATCATTAGTTGGTTGTTGTGTTTGTTTATAGAATATTTTTTTTATTTATATTTTTATGCGACGGTTGTCAATTGCTTGCAGATAATATTTTTGTTGGTGCACTTGTGAGGTGATGAGACAGCACTATGGTTGATTCTTGGAACGAGATATAAGTCATTACCCCTAATGTGAAATTCAACATGAAAATGTGTTCTTATTTGTCGTATAAAAGCAGTGGAATGACTAAACTTGCAGAAGAGATGATTTTCATTGGTTGGCCCATGTCTCATAGGTGTCGAATTCGTTGAGATGATTCATTATTAGTTTGTTTATTGCAAAAACAGACATTCTTGCGACACATTTGGTTGTAATTTTCGCTTTGAAGTTAGTTATTTTTATGAAAAACAAATTCAAACCAAAGCTATGGTGGTTCAAATTGATTTTAAATCTCAAAAAAACGTTAGCAAGCACATATTTATTGTCTTCTGTACATCAAAAACTCAAGTTTCACGTATCTATTCAACAGAAACGCTCTCAATGACTTCTTTCCAGGGTGACAAGAGCCACATCTAACAAACCAGAGGCCACAGTGGCTCTGCTCAGCTGACTAAATGAATTCTTATGACATTGAAAAAGTGATACCTCCGCATAGAAATTGACAACATGGTTCCATTCTTTCAGTTTTTTAAATAATATTCCACTCTATCCGATCTCACCACTGTTTCAGTTTTCAATACAATTCTACTCTACCCGACCTTACTCACCATCTCTGGCAGTTTGTTCCTTGCGTATGGACTCCTTTGTACATTGAATTTTCGTATTGAGCCGATCGAGCGCCTGCAGGCTGGACGTGCGTTCGTGTCGGCTTCGATGATGCTTCTTGCTGTTGTCGCCTCCCAGCACGCCATCCTGTTCATCGGAAGCGAACGACTGATAGCACAGATCCTCGTTGCCTGTGTACATCAACAAAAACATTCAAAGCAATTCAATGACACATTCGGCTCGGAAATACGAAAACAAACAAACAAACAAACAAATCAGGCGATAGATAAAACATAAACAAACATAAACTTGACTGTTTGGGGGGGCGCACCTGACAAACGTGAATCTTCCACACCACCAACACCAATGCCACCAACACCGTCCAGTGCGCCCACATCGGCCATGCCCAGGACCATGTTGCCGCCGCCAACACCGAGCCCGCTGTACGCCAGCAGGCCGCCCTGATCGGAGCCGTGTGTGCGATTGAATTCGCGTCGATTGCGTTCGCGGCTGCGTCGATTCGACGGGCTATGGCTGCGAAAGCCGCGGAACGTGGCCACGGTGGCGCCACCGCCACCGCCAACACTGCCACTGCCGGCGCCGCCAATGCAGCCGGTCATTGTGCTGAAGCCGCTCGGCGCGGTCGCTACGGTTGCCAGAGTCGTGGCGGCGTGTGGTGTGCCCGCGCCGCCGCCGCCGGTCCCTACGCTGCCGCTGCCGCCTAACGTGCCCGTCGTGGCCGAGTCGGTGCTGTCGCCGCGGTGATGATCCCGTTCACGTGACACTGCGTCGATTTGCATTCACGCACCACGGCAACGACGATTATATAAATGTGGGTCAAGAAGAATGTTTAAGAGTTGGCGTTATTTGCTTATGTTGCGGGCCGTTTCAATGCGGCCTCTCTTGCTTTATTACAAATCAATCAAAACAACAACAACGGACGAGCGCAAGTGTGAATTTGTGGTTGTGATGTCCTTTGCGTGTGTCTGTTTGAGGCTTTGCTTTTCGCTGGACAAGGCTGTGCGTTGCGTTGCGTTACGTTACGTGACTTTGCGTTGCGTTGCGTGCGTGCGTACGTACGTGAGCGCGTTGGTATGTGTGTGTTGCGAGAGACGTGTACGAGTGTGCGGGTGAATGCGTGCGAGCGTGTGGCGCAAACCAAAACAATGAATATACAAGAACGAGAAGAAGAAGAAGCACAATGATGAGACTCACAAATCCGCTTCAAAAATGCAACAAACAATCGAATAATCGAGCACAATATGCGATACAGAGATCAAAAGTTCCGCGGAAATTTTGCTAATCTTAGCAATTTTTGTGGGCTCCTTTTAATTTATTTTTTTTTAATTTTGTTGGGGAAGGCCGCAAATTGTTGATGAGTTTTAATCCTTTTGAAAAAGTTGCTTAGTGTCTAAACAATTATTTATGCTGTTAACACATAGAAATAAAAAGAAGAAAACAGTGAAAGCGTTAAAATTAAGCAGAAACGAGTAAACAGTAAATTGCACAAATAAATTCAAGTAGCATAGAAATAGAGAAAGCAGCGATAGCAGATAGAAAAACAAACAAACAAAGAAACGGACGTAATAAGTTTGTAGCAAAAAACTAATAATAAAAAAACAAAACGCATAAATTTCTGTAGTTGAAATTTTGTTTTTTACAAAATTTTGATACAAATAAATTGAAAAAAGTTGTTTTTTAATGAAAAACTAGTGTTTTAATTTAAATGTTTTTTTAAATAAATTATTTTTTTATATTTGCATTTAAAAAAAAAGAAAAAAATTTTTTGTAAATTCGCATTTGCATGAAATTTCAAAAGTTCAGACAACTTTACATTATACAAAAATGTGATTGCATTGTTTTATATTTGATTTGGTAGCAAATAGAGACGCCGAAAAAAGTTTTGCAAAACATTGGTTCAAGCCATAATGAGTTAACCCTCAACCCTTTGTTTAATAAACATAGTTTGTTCTTTTTAATAACAGAAAATCATTGTGAAAAAATTCTTTTTCTCTTAATACGCTACCAATTGTAATAGCTCAGTCTTTTCTAGCACTAAGAGAGCTTAAAGACGCCAACGCTCTATCTTTTCTATCTCCTTCCTTATAGCAAAAGATGCCTCTGCGCTCTCATAACTTAATCAATCATACTGTTTATTCTGTGCTATAATGCATGACGTCGAATTGTTTGCATTACTTTTATTCTAAATTCGTTTGTCCAATTTTATAATGCAGCATTCATATATTCTTTGGATGTAATTGTTCACATTTTGTTGGAAGGTTTTTTCAACTTTTAACAAATTTTAAGGCTTTTCCTTTTCGACGAATCACGTGCAGAGTGAAAGTTTCTATAGAAGTCTCGTGAGCCAAAACATTGCCTTGGTTCATGGTTTTTCAGGGAATTATTTAATGTTATCACACATTAAAAACTACTAATATATCACTGTTATTATTTGCTTATTACTGAAAGAAAAAACCCAGAAGTTTGATTGCAAGATTCAACAATTTCTGCACTGTTGCTGAATATTGTTTGTTGGAACTGATTGGGCAGTGGAACAACAAAATTCATTGAACCTGACTAATATCGAAGGTATGTAATATGAACCGCTGGGTTTTATTATGTATTACTATAAAATATTACATCGAAGTGTTATAAATGCGTCGCAGAAAAAGCGACTGGAATACAAACTAATGCGCATCAAATTTCGCGACAGCAAATGTTTAGATAATGTCATTGAAGTCTTAAAGCAACCAAGCATCAAAAACTTTACATACATAAGAGGTCTTCGAAAAAAAAGAAACTTTTCACGTATGCACGTCAATTTTTTGTTAACTTGACATCCAAGTCCCAAACACATGTTGACGACAACGGCTTCACTGACTTAATTTTTCAGTTGTCTTTTATAATTGTCAATAACAACTAAACTTTGTTTATATCGAATTGCAAAGGAGAACTACGCTTTCATTGAAATTCGCAATATACAATAAAACGCCAACAAATTAAAAAAATAATCAACAGTTGAAATTTATGCGCTTCGTTTAAACAAAATTATATACGAGTTTTGTTATTGGCGAACTAAAACAACAGTGTGGAAAATAAACACATAATAATTGGAATAAACAATGGTTATGGAAAAGTATTTATGTGTAGATCAAAAGCAAAGCATAAATGAATGATGAGAAAAGCAGCAATTATGGCATTAAATCTTGCACAGTAAGAATTTACTATTATTAATCAGATTCTAATAAAGGGACAATTTATATAGCAGGAATCGAAAAGTATTTCGAAAGTATTTTATTCGAGGTATTTGTTTAAATATTAAATGAAATTGAATGGTTTGAAATTGTATTCAAATTTACTTAATTGTGGTTTTCGAAATTAAAAGAAATACTAAATCGTTAAAAAAAATGCAAAATACAAATTCAAAAATTTGAAAAATAATAAAAAATATTTATAAATGAAGTTGTTGTCAAGTTGTTCAATTTTTGTTTTCAAGATATGAATTATTTTATTTAAAGAATTTTGACAAACATTAAATGAAATTGAATGGCTGAAATTTTACTAAAATTTAAAACTCCATAAATTTCTAAATTTCAAAATTTTTTATAAATTAAAGTACTGTTAAAAAAAATTGAAAATATAAATTTAAATAAATTGTAAAACATTTTTATAAATTTAGTTGTTTCAATTCTGTTTTCAAAATATGAAATATTTTATTTAAGGAGTTTGCGAAATATTAAATGAAATTGAATGGCTGAAATTTTACTAACATTTAAAATTCCATAATTTTGCAAAATTCAAAGAAATTTTTATAAACTGTTTAAAAAAATTTGCAAAATACAAAAATTTAAAATTTTAATTCAGTTGTTTAATTTTTGTTTTTCTCATTTGACAAAACTATAATGACTATAAAAACTGAATTATAGTTCTAGTGCTGAATATTTAAGACGGGGTTCGTATTTTTATATTTATGTGTAGATGATTTCTGCTTTATTCGGACGCCTTCATGATTACGTTAAAAAAATACGTGATCGTAGATTTATTAAGGTGGAACTATTTAAGCACAATTAAAATCGTACAAAAATATTAAATTACCTAAAAATATTAAATTATCACAGCTATGATCGTGTAAGAAACTGAATGGTGTACGATCATAATTATGTTGTGAAAATCGTGAGAATAAATATATTAATTCGCCAATCACGATGATGATCGTGTAGAAAACTACTAAATGATCACGATTATGATCGTGGAAGGAACTAGTTCGTGCACAATCATCGTATCCAAAAAGTTGGCTATAGAGAGCAAACGATTATAATCCTCAAAAAGAAAACACTAAATCACCAATCCGGATGCTGATCGTGTAAGAAACTGGTTCGCTGGGATAGGGTAGGATACGGAATTGGTTAGTGCACAATTATAATCGATTCTAATAGACAATGACTTTAGAAAAAGTGATTTTCTATCTACAAAAATCTTGATTGTCGTTATAACATACCAAGAGCGTGCAAATAAGAATTCTGATTTACTTAAAACCATCTTTAATGGCAACTGCTCAACTGTCCGAGTTGCGGCATTTGAATTATCTGTAAAATGTTCCAATTGAAAAGTTGCAGTTGAGTGCGATGCACTCGAAACTAAAGAATGCAACAACATAGTTGCTGGTCGTTTGACATTTTGTGGAGCATGTGGCATGGTTCACAATGCAATACACACACAAATATATAGTAACGGCGATAATAATAACAAGCCAAGCATCTTGGGCACACCTACTTTCTCTTATCCAAGACGGATGCGGTCAATTGAACGCACTTGCATACCAAATACAATCGTATGCAACAACAACGGCGACCACTATGCAGTCGAATCAAATTTGTGGCATGTCAGATAAGAGGAAAACTAGTTATGAAATGATAAAAATAGATATAATAAGAGCCACAAACGCCTCTCTGCATGACAAACAGAATGGATAAATTTAATTTATACAAGTGTCTCGTTGTATGTATGTATGCATGGGTGTGTGTGTGTGTGTGTGTGTGTGAGTGTGCGAGGTAGGGGGTGGGTAGGGGGCCAGAGGTATTTGTGTGCGATTATGCAAGTGCCGCGTGTACAAATGCGTAGCAATTTCTATTTCTAGCCGAGGGAACTAATCAAAATAATGAATTCTACAAGAAACACTCAAGTATACAAATATACGCACACACATACGCATACACATTGTGGATATGCGTGCATGTGCAATATTATTGTACAATGTATATATATTTACTTTGCTCGGAGCTGCGTGTGGTCGATGGAGATCTACTTGTGCGCAGACTGCTTCCGCTCTTTAGTGCAATTGCCGCTGTTATGGTCGGCGATGCAATTGACGTTGCGGTCGGCGTTGTTGACAATGACGACAATGGGGTACTACTACCAGCACTTGCTGACGCTACGTTTAACGTGTCCATTTTCAATGCATAGCAAGGTAGTTGAGCATTTTTCGGGAATGGATTCGCCAGAGCGTAGCACGTTGACGCGTTTCAGCACGCAGACAACGCCATGGACGGGACACCAAGCAAAGGGCGTAATTTAGCTGATGGGATAAACTGTAAAGAAGTAAAAAAGAGATAAATTGGTCAATGATATTGCTGACAGAGTATCAATAAATATATAAAATAAAAAAATATATACAAATATTTACTGAATCAAAACATGTTGCAAAGAAAGCGAGAGTTGCAATTTCAAAAGGTTAAATTAAGGTTGAGAAATTGTTCAACGATACCTCCCTCTCCCTTGCGCGCTTTACACATTTCTTATGTATTGGGGGCACAAATAAGTTTGGAGGCATTTACAAAAGAGTCGTAACTAGCATTAAGTCGCATTGTCGTTCATGTTAGGGCGACTTCTTAGAATCACAATGTGTCATTTCGCTGAAAAGTAAAATCAAAATTTCTTTGAGACCTAACCAAGTGAACATTTGAGCCAACAAAGTACAATTTGCGACAAGCTCAGAAAGTTGTCAAAGAAACTTTGGAGGCGCTTTAATAGTATGTCCCGCCCAACCTGCCGTATTCACCAAGCATTGCTTCTTCCAACTCATGGCCTTTCCGTGCAGCACTTTGCTTGCGAAGAAGCCAAAAATTGGGTCCATTCTTGGATTGCTTCAAAAGGCAATGAACTTTTTCAGCCCGATAGGGGTAGAATTTTTTTAAAATAAGTATTTTCAGTTTTTGTATTGCATGTATTTAATTTGGCTTTCAAACATAGTAAACTAGAAGGGCCCCGCGGCATTGCACGCAAGTTTAAACGCCCCTTTTATGCAATGCCTAATCCATTCTCCGGTAGAAGGGTGTGACCCAGTTGAGTTGCGACTTACAGTTCCAAAGTTACGAGGAAAATTTGAGTCACAAAAAATGTGCCACGCCCCTTTCAACCATCATAAAATTTTATCAGTAGAATGACACATCTATGGGACGATGGTATACAAAATTTCAATGCTATTCGACTTATTATTCCGAAGCTATTCCACATTAAAAATTTGGGTTGTATGGGCAGTGCCATGCCTCCTTGTCCAATACCCACCCCATTCCCCCTATCGAAGGGCACGTCTAAATCGTAAGTCTGTGCCAAATATCATTGATGTATGACCTGTAGTTCCAATGATATTCAAAACATTTGGGCAGCTTGAAAAGTGCGAAATTGATGAATTATGAATTTATTCCAGTGAAACGACACATCTGAACGATGGCTCTGTACCGAATTTCAATGCTGTCTGACCTATAATTCCAAAGATATTTCATATTAAAACTGTATGTTGTATGGAAGGTGGCACGCCCACCTGTCGGAGAGTATTCGCTCAATGTGGTTTACCGAGATTTATTCAAAACGAACATTTCGTAAAAGATTCAGCTCAATCGAACGTCTAGTTTTTTTAGTTTTAGTGTCGTGTGACTAACAAAAAAACAAACAGATTCATTTTTTATCGATTTCAAGATTTTCTTTGAAAATGCCATGCAATAAAATTTTAACCCATTAAAGCCGGGTACCAGTTCCGCCCATACGATTTTGATAAAATTTCATACACGACCTGGAATTGACCCAAAATGATCAGAAACAAAATTTCAGCTTTCTATCTCTGAACGTTGCTGAGATATTCATTGGGTATTTTCTACCCATTAGGCAGCAATGGTAGCTTTTTTCCATACTTTTTGAAGTGATCAGCTAAACACGTGAACAAAAGTTGTATTTTTTACAGGTGAGTTAGGAGGCAGATTTTTGTGAAGTTCTAAGGCCACTACGTTTCGCCACATTTTCCACTTTCGGAAAATTAACAATTTTTGGAGTCTGGTAACTCTAGCTAGATGGCGGAATTTTAGGGTGACCTTCACTAGACTAAGGTAGTTCCATCTTTACCCCAACCATCCCTATCAATGATTTTGAGATATCTCTGCCACGAACTTTTCTGTGATTTTTTAAAAAGTCAATTTTCATGGGTCAATTTTTACCCATTAGGCAGCAATGGGTTAAAGGACTACAATGAAGTCCATTTGACTACCGTGGGCTTTCTAGTATTAAAAATATCCATAGATTCATTGTTAAAATTTGCCTATATGATATCATATTCAAGCTGCCAATTTGGATTTTGGAATATCCGACTCTATATATTTGTATTCAACCAAAGCCACAAAAATCCCGCAAAAGTTATACAAAAACATGTCAGGACAAGCTAGCTCGTCCTCCTGCATACGGAAACCACTTCATTCGGACGAGTTAACACGGAATCCTGCGCAGAAGGAGTTAAAGAAACACTTAAAGTGTCAACAAAATATTCCACGCCCCTCCTAGTGTCCAGTGTTTATGCATTTTCCGCTTTCGCAACAACAAATACCCAACACACTTTCCACTCAGAGGACATTGTTGAGAGTTCGGCAAATTTCATTCTTCAACTATTGACACACCATAAATGCCAATCGCGGCGCGGCACCTGCCGCTGGTCATTGTTGCGCCACCAGCCGTCTCACAGGTCCGCTTGCACTTGACGCGCCGCACCAAAACTAATTGCTTCCAATTGAAGTGGAGCACAGCGTACGACACAATAACAACAACGCCAGGCAGCCGTCAGAAAGTAAGTCAAACGAAAACAACAGCAACAATCGCCACTTGAAATTTGCATAAACAAGAAGTTGTGTGTACTTGGGGCAAATTCCAAAGGTGAATCACCAGGCCGCACACGCAGAAGCGGCGAATTTGTGGAGCGGAAGATGATAAGGCAGACGAACAGTCGAAATGCTAACCCATCAATCATCACGCTGCCTATCGCACAAAGTACGCAAAAGACAGATTGTGGACAACGCGAAGATGCAGCGGGAAGCGATACAATCGCACAGCGTGCAGCAAGCGAAGCGCTTAACGCTGCTTGTATGAGATTTGCCGATCTGTGTGAGCTGCGTTGTCCGGCACTAACCAGCCGCAGAACGCCGACACTATCCCAGTCGCAGCCATTCGTCAGTACGCAACCGTTTTTCAGTTTTCATTTTTATTGATAACAACAATGGGCATAATTGAATAAATAAATAAATATTAGCATTTGTCGCGCACAAAATGAATCTTACTTCCTCTCCAGTGGCGACGACGCACGCGGTGCTAAGCGCTGCCGTCGCCGTTGTCTGCTGTGTGCTGAATACGAATTGGCGTAATTCGACCGAGTAATGGGTGAGGTGACGAGGTGCTGAGGTGAGCGGCTTGCACGCTCTGCGCTCGTATGCAGTTGTAGGCACACGCGGCGTGACAAGTGCTCGAAATGGATGCCAAGCCTCGTTGCGCGTAAATTTTACATCATTCGAATTTTGGAACACATAGCCCATAGTGTAGGTGAGGGTGTGAACAGTGGCCATGTTGACATTTGTGTCAAATCAAGGGTTCAAGGTTCGGTAATAAGTCACATTTCAATAAAAAAAAAATGAAATTTAATGAATAAATGTGTTAAGGCTAACAATGACTAGAGGGGAAAAATAGGCGAAAGGATAGACGGGAGAGTAGACGAAAGGGTAGACTGGAGAGTACACGAATGGATAGATGGACGAATAAGCGAAAGGATAGACGGGAGAACAGATAGAAGGATAGAAGAGAGAATAAACGAAAGGATCGAAGAACGAAGAAGACAGATAAAAATATAGAATTGAGCACAGATGAAAGGATAGATGGGATAATAGACGAAAGGATAGACGGGATAATAGACGAAAGGATAGACGGGAAAACAGTCAAAAAGATAGATGGGAAAATAGAAGAAAGGATAAACGGGAGAATCGGCAAAAGGATAGTCGAAAGGATAGATGGGAGAATCGGCGAAAGGATAGACGGGATCACACGCTTGAAGCACGCTTCCTTCTGGGTGCTACAAACTCCATGGCAAAACTCTTTTAACATGGAGCAGAATATAAAATGGGGAATTACCACTGCGTTTCAGGATTGGCTAGTATTCTGCTTCTTCAAGGTCTTAATTTTTCAGCTGAGTAGTACCTAGACTACCAGAAAAGTTTTTTAGTTATGCGTTATTTTTCGAAAATAAATAAACAAATGTGGTGTAAAAAAAATTACTCAAGTGTTATTGTCACTGTCAGATCAGATCAGATCGTTTGGTCTTCAGTTCCAAGAGGATACCTGCCAACATTCCTCAATTATTTTTACTTTTACTTGGAGATTTTGAGCTAAATAGCTTAGGGTGAGAATTTCTTAAGAACATCGCGGTTGGTCCTTAATTTGGGAAACTTTTCCGATAAGCAGTTCTTGATTCCTTGGCTCTTTTCTCTGTTTCAAATTGAATTAGGTTGTGCCAATTCATCTAAGAAGAGGTAAAGTTGAATATAAGATTACAGGATAACAATTCAAAACACAGTAGTTAATCTGTAAAGGTTTGGTTTTCAGTCGAACTGGACTCTATAGGATAGGTTAGGTGGACGTGGCAACTTTCTCTTCAAAAGCTAATCTAAGCACAAAGGAATGCTGCATCGAGATACCACATGTGGATGACATACTGTCTCTTTCAAGACGCTGGGAACCATGAGGATTCCAATATCAATCTCTCTATTTCTCTAATATTAAGAATTGAAAGTTCAGTTGGGCTGGTGTCGAACGAGGAGCCTAGGAGTTTTTTCCTTTTTCTGGCTAATGGAAACACTGGGCAAGAAACAATGAGGATTCCAATATTAACATCGTTGAACATCATTGACAATTCAGTCAGGCTGGTGTAGAGGAGCATACGAATTTTTGTCTCTTACTGGCCAAGAAAGAACATTGACACAGAAAGTGTAGACCGTATTGGATATCTGCTTGCAAAATTTAAAAACATGTAGTAGTATAAAAGTTTAAAAGTCAAAAGTTTAAGTTTTGCTTACGAAAAATTGTGACAAATACTGTTGAAGCAGTGTTATGCTGCGAAACTACCTCAAAAATGATGCTATTCAACTAAATATTGAAAATTTATCAGGTTTTCAAAATTATTATTACGTTGTACCCTTGATTTCGATAGTCAAGTGTTAACTCTTAACTTTGAGCAATAAATTTTGAAGTGATTTTTCAAATGTTTTGTTGTATTTTTCATTTGTTTAACCCTTAAACTACAAATTTTAAGAAGCGAAAAAGTTACAGAAAATGAGATAGATAGGTAGGTTTTAGTGGCAGCTTCTGTATGAGACACACTTAGGCCTCTATACGGGCCCGTTATGATACCACAAATTCCACCCGTTTGAAATGTGTATGCAACATTGTTTTTTTAACACACATTTCAAACGGATGGGGAAAGGGGGCACCTACCGTTTTACGCCGAATCCGAACGGCTGGTTTTGCCAATTTTCCTGTGTTTCACCAGCCCGAGCAAGGAATCGAACCTAGGGCCTCTGGTATAAGAAGCTTGCCCGCTTCCCGCTGGACTTTCGAGGCCGACTACAGAATGAGGTAATTCTACCTTATTCTGTTGCTTAATAAACAGCCCATTAGTGGGAAATAATTATCAATCTGTGGAAAAATATGTACATACATACTTATATACTTTGATTTTTCATTGAGTAACCTCTTCGTTTCATGAACACAGCTGTTCATATCTGATTTGTTGTTTTAAAAATGAAAAATGTTAATGTACATATAAAACCTGATACACCAATGCAACTGAATCTACATATTTCTGAATATCAGCATTGAATAACTTAGTGCATATTTATTTATATATTCATTCATATTATATTATATTCATTATATAATATTCATTTCATAAACAATAACACTGACGCATTTTGTCACAATCAGTTTTGCGGTGCTTGTATATGTCTGTCCCTCTTGTCGAATTGAAACATCTCAGAGCTTGAATTGAATTTTGACTTTTAATTCTTGTTGCCTAAAAGTTTTAAGACCTAAAATAAAAAGCTTTCAACGTGAATTCAATTTATATGTTAACTTTGCCAGATACACAAAATACATTTAAATCTTTTAAAAAGGTCGACGCAAAAAGCCACGTCACGTCGATGCATCGCTGTTCGTGCTCAAATATTCAGTTGATTACGGCTGCACATGAGCGACTTAATTCGATATTAAAGTCTCAATTCCGAAGGGAGGCGAATTCGCAGTGCACTGGTGCGGCTCGATATGTGCTCGTACCTGTGTCTGGCTTGGCTAACGTAAGCGGATAACCTGTGGTGCGGCAAGGTGTACTCGTGACATGAAGCGTGTTGCTTGACATTTGTCGAAAAATTAAATTGAAACTGAAATGTTGTCAACATGTGCATTGTGGCTGGGCATGGCATCAAATATTAATATGTAACTTTATTTAAATATTGACGCACGAAGTTCTGCAACTGACGCACACAATCACACCCACACAATCTTGAGAACACGCCGTCATTACGTGGTACGAAATGGCACATAATCAAATGAACTTTCAAATTGAATGAATATGAAAAGGTCAAGGGTCAAATGAGAATGAAATGTGGGAAGATTGTCAAAGAGAGAGAACGAAAAGAGTCAACGAGATTTGTTTTACGGAAAATTAAACATTCTAAATATATATTCGTTAATCTAATTAAGATTAGATGTAATTAGTTTGTTTATGTTCTTGGACTTCACTTTAGGTTGCAGTGCTATGAATTTATGAACCGTGAAATGCGAAAAACGTGTCATAAATGTGGGAATGAGTGTTGCTATCAGTTGTTGTTGGAGTCAGTAGTCAGCTGCAACAAGAGTTAATGGAAAATCTGTATGAAATCTGTAGCAGTGCTTAGAAAGTAAGAGGAAAAGTTGGGTGTGATAACACAACATTCTAATGAAATTGTAGGTCTTTTTAGAAACTAAAGGCTGCATATTTTGAGCTCACGATTCGGACAATCGTAATGGGTAGCGCAAGTTTAACTGTTAAATCAATTACGGCTAATAAAAAATGGGTTCTGAAGGGGGTTTGAAGTGACTGACGAATTTCATTTTCTCAGATTCTCTTTCGACGATTTATTTAAGTGGCAATAATTAAATTTTTCACATACCACAACTGTTGACTAACTGCAACAATATGCAAATTTATTTCAATACTATACATAATGTGCAAGGCACGATCGCGATTACAATCGTTGACGATTGAAACACTAAATTTTAGTCATCGCAGTGCTTAGTCATCGTGTCGCACCATATTAAACTAAATTAAATTAAATCAATTTTTGTAAAATGACAGATGCCACATAAAGTACGACGATTATCGGTCTGTGGCATAAAATGAAGGCAGACTACGTATACATGGTCAATTATGTAAATATACATTTCAACAATGTTAACGAAAAGATATGTATTTCTGCAAAAAATTAGAGCAATTTTTGTGTAAATAAAGTCAAACATAAAATTGCCTTAAACACAGCACACTTTCGTTTGCACTTATAAGCAGGTTATGTTAGAATAGGCCACGTTTGGAACCTGTCAAGTCTCAAGCGTTCCCAACGTTCCAAGAGTTCCGTAATGATTTGGGACGGTAAAGTAAGATTCCGGATGTAAGAGTCTGAGTATTTTTTGCTTTTAACCTCCTTTTAAGTCCCCAACACATTAACGAAGACAACAACACGACCGTACACGACTACACGACCACAGTTACAGTGACAGCCAGTCACTAATCATAGAACTACGAGTATTTCTATTTCGTAGACGACAAAACCAAAGCGATTGGCATCACTGCTGCAAAACAGATGTTTTTAATGACGTTCTTTTTAGATTTTTCTGGTTGCTTTGAACAACAAATACAAGTTTGTTAGTAAATATTATATAAATTCTACACACAAAACAACAAAATGTATGTGGATAAATGCTTAAAATAAAATTTAGGCATCCTCTACTTTCTGATTAGGAATGATTCTGAGGCTGTGGCTGCCGCTTTCATTGTAATCCAGTAGTTCACTAAATGGCTAGAACTAAAGCTGACACAATCTTGTAGTCGTGTGACCCTGTCGCTGCCGTCTCACATTGAAGTGACGATATGCAACCATCTGTATTACCCAGTTTTAATTATTCAATTAGTGACACTAATATTAGTTTAGACTCCTAGGAAGTCATCAATGTTTTTTTCGTAGTTGTGAAATAAAATTAAAGCTAAGTATGTAGTGTAGACAGTTTAAAGCTTATTAAGTAAAGCATTTAATTTACATTGAAAAGATTTTTGTGCAAATCAATATAAATTGATTAGATTTTATTTATTAATTCTTTTTTGGTTGTTTAAATTATTAAAAATAATTGTAAAATTGATTATTTAAGTAATTTTTAATGAATAAATCATTTTTTTTAAGTTGAGTATGTAGTGTGGAAAGGATTCTCTAAACAAGCTTAACCTTCTGAGCAGTAAGAATGAATATTAATCTTTTGGGTTGCAGGACATATAGAAATAAAAGGCTTTGGAGAGACTGATTGATTTTTGAACAAGACAGCCTTCTTATTTTTGTTAAGATCTGACCCCTTCTGATACATACTGCCCAAACTTAATGGACACCAAGGCAGGCTAAAACTCACCGTCAGGCAAGCAGCAAATGAAGATGGAATGTCAGTGTTTAAGACAGTCTAAAGCTCTTATAGGATACTTTAATCATAAAAAAACTCAGACTCTTAACCAATTTTCTCTTTCCTCTCTTCAGGATTATACAAAGAGCCATTACAGACTTCAATGGAAGCAACAAGCAGAAAGAGACGTCTGTAGATTTTGGAACGAACGGGAAAACATTTCAATACAGTTTGGACTTTTTATGCATAAAAGAAATATTTTTGTCTTTGGGAACAACAAATACGAATGGATGTAATTTAGTAAACTAGCTAGGTGCTTTGATTGATGTGTACATCACCTTATATCATTTAAATTAGAATTAGAGTTTTTGAGATATTTTTTATATAGGTAGGTAGGTAGGTGTGGCCGCCCCAAGAGGAGCACACTTAGGAAATTACAGCCCATTGTGATACCACATGCGATCAATTGGAGCTTCTTACGAAACTTAGTATACAGCGAATAAGTCCCCTAGACTGTCAAAGAAGAAGTTGCCAAAGTAGTTCATGCTTCTTCTGGATAAAGCAGGACAGGTGCATAGAAGGTAAAGTGTGTTTTCTTCTTCCTCCTCGTCCATGCAGCTGCGACAGAAGTCGTTTGAAAACAGCCCCAGCCTTCTAACCAATTGGGTACCAATTAAGCAGTGACCTGTTAGAACACCGATCATGATTCTGATCTGGGCTCTGTTTGATGAGAGGAGTTTTTAAGAACGTCGAAGGTTGGGCTTTGTAGGTCTTGTTTTATTTTTGAAAGCAACATATTCAAGTCTAAAACAAACAGAAGCAGATACATACATATATCTAAGTAAGATCAATTGCAACGAACAAAAGATAAAGGAGCATGAATTGCAGAAATATCGCCAAATTTGTCTGCCAGTTCTACTTAACTTAATTTGCAGTGCCCAAGCAAATAGGAGTAGTTTGTAGTTCAGTGGTTAGCACTTTTAATACTAAGGCAGAGGATCGTGGGCTTGTTTTGACTTAGCTAACACTTAGTAAAGTAAATAATTGTCAAATCTATAGTAGCTAAGTCGCCGTTTGAAATCGATTTGAACTTGTAGTTTCCCTTCATTTAGGATCTATCGTTTCAGTTATATAAATACAAATCACGCCTATGTTTCACATCGCAAAATCCATTTCTTCAACATATGCCAAAGCGGACATCAAAATACAAACAAACCCACGAACAAGAAAGCGAGGGGCATTGCATTGGACATGGTCGTCGACCAACTACGCACAATACACCATCTGAACATACAGAAAGTGAACGGCCTTGTCGTAGTTCAAGTGCTTAGCCATAGCCAGCTAGTCTCACCCAGCGCATTTGTGTGATTGTTGTAGCGGAAAACGCACCACTGGGATACGACAGATTCAGTTTTCTTCAATTCCGCGAAGCGCAATTGATGACTTGCAGTACGGGCGCTTTCTCCGGGAATAGCAATTACTCGGGACAAGTTGCAATGCATTGTGAATTGCTGTCCCGGCCGTACTTAGTTGCGCTATCACTTACTCTGCAATTAGTGCAGTAGTTATGGGGCAATTATTGTCTATAATTTCGTTTCGCAATTCAAAACACAAAATGCCAGAGTGCGTGCAGCGCGAGTCATTTCGGCGCGTCTGTCATTTGCAATTCACTAGCAATAACAAGATTTAAGTGTGTGCGTGTGTTTGTGTGTGTGTGTGTAGACGTATGAGCGTCAATTACTGTCGGTGTCGCCGGTGCCAGTAGAAATAAAATTATTAGGTATTTACGACGGCCACAAGTGCTCAGCTACGGAATGAGCTGCAAATTAACAACAACCACAACCACAAAGCGCCGTCATGCGTATTTACACTCGCGGGTGACAACGGAGCAGCAGCAACAGAAGCACAGCAGCAGAAGCAGAACACTTGAGCAGCTGCGCAGCGACTGTTACTCACACTTGACACCTGAGACACTTGTCTGGGCGGCAGGAGCACGCCAGCGGAATGAATGGAAGCGAAGCCATGCGAGCAGCTGCCGAGTGGTGAGAACATGTTGCAAAAAGCCCCACGAGCCCGCAACGCGTACGCCGAGTACGTCAGTCGCTGCTGTCTGTCTGAAGATTAACAGGCGTCGTCAAAAGGCGTGAAATCTATCGATTATATTTTTTACAAACGCACAAATGCAAACTAGCAGACAACCAGGAGGAACCCATCACTCAGACGTTGGTGCTCAGTTCATTGCTTTCGCCGGTGCGCAGAGAAAATAACAAAACAAAAACCAAAAATAACTGGAAGGCCGACAGTTTGACGCACAATTTTTTAGTTAGGGTATGTCGGGACCGATTTTACTCTGAACAAGAGCTTAACACTCTAATCTCTGCACGTACGCTGAAAAAAAGTGTGATTACCGAAAAGCGATGGAAATTTTAAATGGTTTTAAATGGTCGGACTCAGAGTCCGGATTTCCGGACCGTTGGGACTGTCCGCACTTTGTCTGAAGCTTCAGTTTCGATTATCCCAGCAAGGAATTTGACAAAGCTACTTCCCACTTCAATAACAATGAATTTTTTTTCTACCTGAGAGACTAGCAAGCTATCCTTTGCCCCACCTAACCTTAACCCTACTGTGGTGCTTAAAAATATACCCCAACTACTGTGTCATACTGACCCATTCATTCAACTCTCTTAACAGAAAATTAAATTTACTCTTATTTAATTTTTTCATTAAACCACAACAAAACAGAACAACAATTATGAATCACAATTTTTAGTTTTTTTGAAAGGATGTTTTTCATGTAAAGGATGTTTTTAGAGCCTTGAATACAGACAACAGCTTAATTTGTCAAAAGTAGGTAAATTTGACCGGAACAGAGCAGAAGATTTAAAGAAGAAGAAGAGTAGAAACTCAAGAAAGTCTTAAATGATTCAAGTCTAAAGGATATTTAATTAATATCTAAGGATATTTACGACAATTTTTATGAAATTTTTTAGAAAAACTTATATTTTTATAGTGCCTTTAAGCATGTTTTAAATTAAAAATTGACAACAAAACAAAAAACAATTTTAATACCAAATTAACGGAGCCATAAACAGGCACACTTTTAATGCATCAAACTTTGTCTGCATAGAAAAATCATAATCAGGTTCGTGATTCCCAAATTGTTTACACGTGACAGTGATCGGCGATTTTGTATTTTTTTTACACTGTAAGAAAAGTTTGGTATAAATCATACTTGATCGTAATTGTGCACCAGTCATTTCCTTACACAAACATCACCGTGATCGGTGATTTCGTATATTTCTCACACCATCATGAAGACGTAAGAGAGGAAGCGATTTGAACATGAATGATCAATATGTGAGAGAAGGGGAAGATGTAAGGAGGAGGATATAAGAAAAGAGGTGGGAATGATCAGATACGGACCCCAATGAGAAAAGTTTTGCAGAACTTCGGAATGAAGCTGACGTAGTTGTTCATCGGAAGCAATGAACTAACGTTTTTTATAAATATATAGTATGAATGCAACTCTGGTAGCAGAATTGTCCAAAAAATTAAACTAACAAACATGGCGGCTATTTGAAAACAGATGTTCAAGTTTTTCTCTTTATTTGTACGATTTAATGACTCGAAAAAATAGAAAAATTATTTTATCGAGCTGGTTCTGGTAGGAGTTATAGAGGCACATAGACTACAATTTTTTTAGTACACAAATTTCAAGTTTATCGGTTAGCACTAGAAAGACCATTGTGGTCATTTTAACGGTTTTTCATTTTAAAATATCTGTATTTTCTTTAATATTTCTATCAACTTTTCCTTTGGTAACTTTTTTTTTTTTATCATAAATAATATTACATTCTATTTAAATTTATTTTGTGAAAAATCAGAAAAATCCGATGTGTACTTTTCGAAATATCAGCGGATATGATATGTAGTCTTTGTAGATATGGAAAACTGGCGGTGTTTCTAGTGTTAAAAAGATGTTGAGACATTGTGGTAATCGGTTTAAGAAAAACGCTTTTGAAATTCAACATATCGACTTGATGGCGCCGAGCTTTGCCTCCTTTAAATCTCTTTAATATCTCTTTTCGTTTTCTCGAGATGTTTTCATCCGAAAACACAACTGTTTTCATGGTGTAAAATCTTTTCACCTGTCACGTTGTTTGCTTTCATTCTTCTGTGCACAAAAAACTACAAGTTGGCTAAATTGAAACAAATTCTTCGAATTTGTATGCAATGATTCTTGTATTTGCTGTAGAAACTTTTAAGCAGAAAACAATATCTGTAAAACAATTCGTTGGAATTCTTTTCTCTCAGTGTAGCGATTCATAATCGTTACTGGATTATTGAAAAATAAAACAAAACAAATAACAAAAACCTTGCATTGAATGAACTTTGCAGTCATTGATAGGCAGCTGGACACAATTAGTTAAATAACAAATGGGGCCGCAAGCAAAAAATAATCATAATAATGCCGTCGTTTATACTTGACAGATAAAAATATGGCCATAATGCGGTCCAACTGATGAGGTTTTCTTTTAATTGCCGCTCCAAATGCGTTTATCATTTCTCGACCGATTACTGGGCGCCAATAGTTTTCGAATGCAATCATTAACCACTAAAGTCCTAGGGCGCGATATGAGCAAGTCATCAAGATAGGAGAACTTAGCTGTGCAAATTTGCACAAACAAATTAACTAATAATCGATTTTCGAATTTCGATTTGTTTTAAATTTGTACGACAGTTCATACATGAAGCAAATCTTAGCTTTCGCGGGTGTTGAACTTGGTTTGAAATATTAGCTGAAAACACACACACATACCATACACATACACATAAATATATGTATAGACATACCCAATGGCGCGAACAGGGGGGAGGGGGGAAGGGGCGCTTTGGGGTTCAAACCTCCCCCAAAACAAAAATTGCTGGTGAAATATATGGTTTCAAATGGAATTGAGCTCTAAAGTTCTATGCAAATCTACCTCTGCTCCTCCCCCCAAATGAAATCCTGTGTGCGCCACTGGGCATACCTATGTATGTGTGTATGTACATATCGTTAATTAAAATGATAGCATACCACATTCCATTCCGACGAATCATCAACGCCGAGAAATATGAGTTTTCCGCTTTGTTAACAGTCGAAAGAACGCGCGCGTGTAAGTTGCGGCAAATGCCTTACAAAAGGTGAGATCGATCTAAGCGAAACGATTAGCACAAAAATAAACATACGTGTATTTATAGACACATACACACGCACACACACTTGCAATGCATACAAAAAGTATAAAAGTACAAGTGAATCGAAAATTATGGCGTGCAGATGATATTAACAGCCGACGAGGAGCTGGGTGCATTGCATTAAAAATCACAACAACGAAACAAACAAAAGTAGGTTACACTCGAGATAAGCACAGCAAAATGAAAACAAAAATAAAAGTAAAATGAAAACGAGGAATTGAAATGGCTGTATGGTAAAACCCAAGAAAAAATGAGGAAACAGGCAGCCAAGTGCACTAACCCTGAAAAAATGCTACTGAATTACTTGTACTTTCTTTGCTTTTTCAGTTTTCGAAATAGCCGTTGTTGTTGTTGCTGCTGTTTTCAGCGAACAATAGGCATAGACAGTGGGTTGTGAAGGTGAACGCGACAAAAAAGGAGACAGAGCGGACATATAGGGTGTTTTTTTTAGTGGTTTGTTTTTCGAATAGAGATAAAACTGGCATTTTGTGGTCAAATCTGGCAACTCTAATGTCATTTATGTTCAGTTTGGTTTGCCATTTCATCATGAACAGGTTGACAAAAGAACAACGCTTGCAAATCGTGCAAATTTATTTCGAAAATAATGGTTCAGTTCGCGAAGTTTACCGCAAGCTCCGTCCATTTTATGGTCGACATAATCGTCCATCAGAGCAATTAATTCGGTTAACCATGGGTCGTTTTCGCACTACGTTTACTCTATGTGATAATACGCATCCGCAGAGACGTCGAACAGTGCGCACCGAAGAAACAATTGCCGCTGTAGAGCAAAATGTTGAAGAGGACCCGAATGAATCGATTCGCCACCGTGCACAGCAATTGGAGCTTTGTCCATCAACTTTATGGAAGATTTTGCGCAAAGATCTTGGCTTGCGACCTTACAAGATCCAGCTTGTGCAAGAATTAAAGCCGCGAGACCATGCAATGCGTCGTGATTTTGGTGTATGGGCCGAAAATGAGATTGATCTCGATGCTGATTTTCATCGCAAAATTTTGTTCAGTGATGAGGCTCATTTTTGGTTGAATGGCTACGTCAACAATCAAAATTGCCGCATTTGGAGTGAAGAGAATCCACATGAGACCCTTGAGACGCCATTACATCCACAAAAACTGACTGTTTGGTGTGCTCTATGGGCTGGTGGAGTCATTGGGCCATACTTCTTCCGAAATAATGCTGGAGAGTCAGTTACCGTTATTGGAGACCGGTATAGAGCCATGATAACCGACTATTTTGTTCCCGAATTGGATGGCATGAATGTGGATGAGTTGTGGTTCCAACAAGACGGCGCTACATGCCACACAGCGCACGTCACAATCGATTTATTGAAGGAAACATTCGATGAGCGCATAATTTCGCGGAATGGACCTGTCAATTGGCCACCAAGATCGTGTGATTTGACACCATTGGATTATTTTCTTTGGGGATATGTGAAGTCGCTCGTCTACGCCAGCAAACCAGAAACGTTAGGGGACTTGGAAGCCAACATTCATGGCGTTATTGCCGACATACGGCCCCAAATGCTCGAAAAAGTGGTTGAAAATTGGACCTGTAGAATTGGCTTTATTCGAGCCAGCCGCGGCGGCCACATGCCCGAAATCATATTTAAACATTAATGGCATAAAATCATCCTTCCAATAAAGCCAAATTGATGGACATTAAAACGATTTTCTTGTGTTTTATTTCAATTCGAAGTTCTATACCTCTAAAAAAAACACCCTATAGAATGAAAAGTAACAACACAATGAAAATCTTACTAAGGAAAATACACTGAGAAAAAATTTAATGTTTTTCGAAATTTTTAGAATGACTTGCTGAAAGATGTTTTCAGCTTATAGGCAATAATTAAAAAAAAATTTTTTTTAAATTTTTTCAATTTTTTTTTAAATTTTTTCAATTTTTTTTTTATTTTCTTGAATTTTTTTTTTAAATTTTCTTGAATTTATTTTTTTAATTTTAATAAATCATTTTTTTATATTTTTGGTTATCAGAAAACAAGGACAAGAAAGTGTTTCTTGAGTACAGAAAGTTTTACAAAAACCAAAAAAATTAAAAAACTTAATGTTAATTTTGGGTTTATCGGGCAGAATTGTCGAGTGGCGGGGGGGGAGGGGGGGCGGGTGAGAGTTTTACTCTAAATTGTTTAGTAGAAGGAAATAAGAAATCCGTGCGTTCCAGATTTTCACTCCACAGCACTGTCACTGCCTTTGCTGAAACTTTGAAAGCTGACAGTTTTCTTCTACTATAGTCAACACTTTAATACGGAGGAGACTTTCAAAATGTGTACACGTGAAGTCCCGATTCTCGCGATTCCTCGTACTTGCAGCATCCTAACTTTTTTGGGAAGTTAATTTGTAGGGTTTTGGTGTACTTAGACCACAAAGATTATCGAGATATGAGGTTCTAGTAGAGTTAAAGATGAATATAAATTTATGCCTTGAAACCATTTTCAGGGACGAAATATTTTCTCGTTTCAGTTATAATCAAAATTTCCATTGTTGAGGTGAGAAGATTTTATTTGTTGGGGAGTTATGTACAAAACAATTTTTGGGGGCTTGAAGCCCTAACCTTAACCAGTGGAGGTAAGAGTTATACACCGGAAATTAAACTCCTTCATTACCTTTGAAAAATCTCACTATTAAGTTCACACTATTTGTTTTGGCGATGATTTTGTTAACTGAACTGTATGACACGGACTTGGGCGACAGAACAAACTGTCAATAGGACAACATAACGACTCATCTCGAATGCATTATGTCGCCAAAATCATGCAATATTCTTGCCTTAAGCAATATTTTCTTAGGCTCTCTACAGTGAAGTCTAAACGAGAATGGAAATGCATGAAGAAACTGAACGCTTTAGGCAGCATGAACAAAATCTTCTTAATACTTATGGACATGAGGCGACGTGAAAGTAGAGGAAAATATAAGAAATTTTGCTCCAAAACTATTAGAAGCTCACTAGAGGAACATGAAAAAAGGAAAAAATCAATCCATACTGGGGAAATTCTGCTAGGACTAAGACAAACCTTCTTAGGAGATTTTAAACGTAAAAGATGAAAAGAACTCATTGACATTTCTAAAAGCAAACTGAGATTTTAAACCTTAAATTAAACTGAAAATCCTGACAGATCTTAAATGTAGACACTAGACTTAACTGCCAAATACTCAACATGAATTCGACTTTATTTGGCATCATATTCCATATGATCACAGACTGCAAATCTTCGGTGCACAAAAGATACTAGGCGTCTTCACACAGAGCTCGTTACTTTGCCAATTCGATACTTGGTAGTTTTCTAGGTGTAATGTGTTTTTGTTCGATTCTTTTACAAAAACAATATAAATGAACAAAACTACTGAGTACCGAACTAACAAAGTAACGAGCTCAGTGTTAGGTTAGGTTGTAGTGGCTGCCTCTGTATGAGACACACTTAGGCCTCTTTATGGGCCCATTGTGATACCACAAATTGTACCCGTTTGAAATGTGTATGCAACACTGTTTTTTTTCTTTTTTCAACATGTATTACAACACACATTCCAAACGGATAGGAGAAGGGAGGGGACCTACAGTTTAACGCCGAATCCGAACGGCGGTTTTTTGGCAATTTTTCCTTTCACACTTGGAGGTTTTGCCATTGCCTGCCAAGAGCGCACTTGTGCGATTCTTGTAATTCTCATCTGCTTCATGTGGATAGCGATAGAAGTAGACGAGTTTTTCACCAGCCCGAGCCAGGAATCGAACCTGGGGCCTCGGTATGAGAAGTCAGCACGCTACCCGCTGGACTATCGAGGCCGACGAGCTCAGTGTTAATACTGCTACTATTTTTAAGGGGAGTGAAAATCGTTCGAAAGATACTAGATTTTTTTCTAATTAGGCCGGCTTCCCACTGGCTAGAAACACCTTCTCCCTGGTTGGGAATTCGCCGAAACAGGCCACTTAATCGGGCCCCTATTAGTTAAAAAATACCAATGCTGCGTAGAGCATTTTTTGGGGCAAGAGTCGGCTCTCGACTACATCCCTCCAATATTTATACAGACATCGATTGGAGAGAGGTTCAATCAATGAGATCGTCCTTGTTTAACGAGCCAAAAGGACATACAAATAGGTCTAGTCGGCCGAAGTTTTTAACACCTTTTTTTTTTTGAACTTTCGTTTTGAACTTAAACAAGACTCAAGTACCTCCACTAATGCAAAGTATTACGTTGGTTTTGCAAGGATAAGGAGACAAGGATTAGGAGACAAGAGTTCTGTGCTTCTGTAAACGACGAACCTATTCGAAAAATGCGAATTGAATCTTTCTTCTCACTTTAATACCCAATTACTTGAGCACCTATTTTGGGACGTCATCACTTGCGAAGTGTTTCAGACACCCTATTAAAATTTTAAAGCAAACAACTTGTTTTTCTCTTTAAAATTTTTTGTTTACAAATAACTCTAAACACAAAGGCTTGTTTAACAAAACAAAACTATTTTTTCGGGAGTATTTACAGTAATTTGAACAGCATATTTCAAATTAAGCTATAAGGAGATGAAATAGTGTAGGAAATTTAAGTTTTGTGGTACACCCCCGCACGAGTGATTGTGGGTTAAGGAGCATGTTTAACATGAACTGCGTTAAACTGAGAATACACAACTTCAAACAATTATGGTTGATTTTCATTGATTGTTTTTGAATTTCTTTTCAATAGGAATAGTATTGAGAAATATGAAAATATTACACAAATTAAACTTATTGAAATATTGAAGACTCAATTAATAAACGAACTGCATTGTTTTGTAGAATTATTTTGTATTTCGTGAAAAAAACTCAAAGTTGCTTCGCGGAAATTATTTATGTATATGGAACAACAACCACGCTTCCATTTCCCAGCTCATATTTTCACTTTAGCTTTTCGCGGAAAGGAAGATGCTTTTGTTTAGTGTATAAACAAGTAAAGCAAAACATGGACGTGTGCGCTTTCCGAGTTCGGGGCGTTGCGGCTGCATGCGCTGCACATGAGCTCGATTTTCAGTTTGAGCGAAAGCAGGCGAGCGTTGACGTACTGACAGCGACCTGGCCGGCGGGCGGGCACAAGGGTGGCTGGCTGCTTGCCTGCTTGCACGTTTATGGGTAATTAAATAAAATGCCAACCATTTTCCGCACACAAACACACACGCTGCCCGTTCGCCAGCTAATAGCGACCAGAAGTGCAATTTGAGTGGCGGCGCATTTCGACGCTGGAAACTTGAAACGCAATGAAAAATGTCAAACGATTCTGGGCGACGAGAGGGCGCTGAATGCACACTTGGAATGTCAAGGAACTGAACGGACTGTGTTGCCAATCGGACATGTATCCTATGCAAGCAGTACGTGTGTGGAAATATTTATTGATTATTTGGCTATTCTTGCACTGTCCAAATTGGCATGAATCATTTCATGTCGGCAACAATGGAAACAAAAACAAAAGCCATCATAAATAAATAACAAATGCGTTTATGCACAGCTTTGTTTACAGACAGCGATGGCGTCGCGCCGTCAGCGGTGACGACAAAGCGTGCATTACAAGTTATTGACCCGCATCGCGCAGTTAACGCGGCCAACACTACTCGTATGTACAAAAGGCGACAGCAATACCAGCTGAAGCCAAGCGACCCGTGTGTGATCAAATTTTTATATGGCTGACTATAAAAATGAATTATGACATTACACACTAACGATCACTCATTACGAAAAGATGATTGCGCGATTGTGTAACCGCATTGTGAGCGCGCATGCAAAATAGCAACAACAACAACAACAGCTACAGCAAAATGCTTAGGCCACGCAACAGGCTGATTGTTGCCTGCAACCAGACACAACAACGAACCGCAATTGGCAGCAGCGCCAAAAAAGCACGAACCATAACAAAACCCTCAATGCAAACACGGCCGTGTTTGCGTCGGTTCACAGTTTTGGGCAGCACTGCGAGCAAATATTGTGTACCATAATTTGATAATAATTTACATGCACGCACACACACACACACACAGACAGAAAAGCGCCGACAATGAGGGAAATTTGCCAGGGCCGAAAACCAAAGAAATTTGCTAACAAGCAAACTAGTGAACTCATGTTAGATAACGCAAAAAGTGTTGGTTTTTCCCAACTATGAAGCAGCGAAATAAAACGGTAGCTGCAAAGGCCGAAACCTACATTGTGTGTTGCAGTTGAAAAGTCAGCGTACCTTTTCACTTTTATGCACCGTCTATGGTGCGTCCATGGTTTATTGCCTTTTGGGCGACAGCATTGGAGCCCATTGACGCCCATGACTGCGTTTCGTATGCTACCACAACGAGCGATGATGGACGCGATAAAAGAGATCCAACCACCACTTAACTGTACGGAAAAATTACTATGCGGCATGCGTCGCAGCGCAAAGTCAATGAACTCAACAACGATAAAACATTGCCATGATGAGGCGCAATCAATTTGTCATCATTCGGTAGTCACATAAGTAGATTGCAAATATGCTGGTGCCCCAAGTGAATTGGCAGCCAGTTTAGGGAGATTTTATATAGGAAAAATAGGCTCTTAGGAAGCTCTCACTTGACAACTTCTGCCAAACACCACTGAACATTACGAACAAAAGGAAAAAAGCTGAACGGGTTTTCGGCTCTGTAACTTGTAAATTTTTTGAAATAGCAATTTATCTTTAAAAAAAACAACAGCACTTATGCCAACACCATAGCGCACAAGCCAATCGGCAAGACCAACGTGCAGCGATCGGCGCACACGTCACTTTGTTTGTTTACATTTGCAAGTGTCAAGTGTCGCATGCACAAGAACGCCGGCGTCACTCAAGTGGCCTGCACTTGCACAAGCGACACATGTCACAACATATGTGGGCACTTGCACCGATCGCGCAGGCAACACGACCCGACCTACCGCAGGTCAACGCAGGGCGCTGGCCCACTTTGGGAAACTGCCGCGTTGTCAGTTTTGACCTGCGTCGTGATTGGTGCAACGAGAAAATATTGGAAATAGAGGGAGGAGCACTGGAATTGCCCCTTCGTATAACAGTTTGTAAGTTTACTATATAAGAACTAATTTTCGGAAAATAAAGGCAACTTCTCGTACTGAGATCAAGCGACGCGTTTGTTTGCTTATTTCACTCGGGAAAACATTGCGGCCTTTGTGGCCAACTTTTACGGCGCACTCTCGCTTCCTAATCAAGAGTACCCGGACTACGAACTCGCACCTAAACACAGACCTATAAACTACCACATGGCGATCCTGCCAACTACGGACCTACCGAGCACAAACGGCTAAAAGGAAAAAGAACACCGATCCTGCAACCACCAACCTGATTTACGAGAATATACACTAACCATCAACCAGCACCGACGAAAGCAGGAGAAGATAGCCCTAAGATGCACAAACCAGTCCAGCCAACATTTGCAACAAAAATATTTAGCTCCAATCCAAGTGATGACGAAGTACTGGGACTAATAGGCGTTGAATATGTAATCAAAGTACTTAAAGGCCCTGGTGACTTATATGCGAGGTTCCAGTGTGAGTTATGCGAATTTATTTCTGATGAGCATGGTATGCAAGACCATTTGATGAGCTACAATCACCGTCTGAAATTCTGCGAAAAGCACTTCCCGACCACCATACGGCAACACCGACAATATATCAAAAGAATTCATGAGGAAGACGCCCAGAGAGTTATGGTACACATTTTGAATAAATTGGCGGTGGCTATTGAGACACATCATGGCCGAGATTTGCCGTACGAATGCATGGAGCGTGATTTTAATATAAATCATTACGAGATTCTTTCAAAAGTATTTTCATTTCGTCATGCCTCTGAACTATGTGGCCCTACTTTTATACATATAGTAAATTCAAAAGACATTGATAAGCTAGCTGTAACAAGGCCTATCCAAAATAAATAAGGCCTATCCAAAAATCCTATCCAGAAATCTTAGAATAAAACTGTCTAAACGATATATATACATACACAAGAACCCATTATAACAAATTTATAATTAGATAATTATATATATAAAAAGAAAAAAAAAAAAAAAAAAAAAAAAAAAAAAAAAAACAAACACACCAAAACCAGAAATATACATATGTACAACAATACAACAATAAATAATAACAACAGTAGAACAAATAAACTTATTGTCAACTCCAAAGTACACACCAGAGGAACATTTGCAAATTTGTCATTACGTTACACTATACATTAAGCATGGTAGAATAGAAGTAATGCAAATTAACCAGCAGTGAGATGAGATGTCAACAACTCAAATCACTATCAACCAAACTACAAAAACAAGAACCGAAGCAACAGAAACGATCCACGGTCATTACCAACAGCAATTAAAATGCTTGCAGAAAATATTAATAACAGACAAGGTAGCCCTACTCGAATAACTTACATACAGGGAAACGAGGGCGACCCGGAGGAACAAAATTCGACTCCTCCGGGGAAAGAAGAACAGATAATAAACTAATATGCTTAATAACAGATAATCAATTATGGCAATTATGGCAATTTTCAACGCAGTACCATCACAAGGTGAAATAGGACATGACTTACCAATCTCTTATGCAAGCAAATCACTACAAAAACACGATATAAATAAACCAATTATAGAAAAAGAACTCTTAGCAATACAGATCATATCTCTACGGTAGAAAATTCATAGTAGTAACTGACCATAGGCCACTAGTTTCACTATTTTCCCATAAAAACCCATCGTCGAAAATGACTAGAATTAGACTAGATCTGTCCGATTACGATTTCGAAATAGTCTACAAACGAGGTAAAATTAATACGAACGCAGATGCACTGTCACGCATCAAACTAGACAGTGACGACTTAAAAGCAATGATACCAACACAAGAAGTACTAGCTATAACACGGAGTAAGGCAACAAAAAGAGAAACACAAGAACAACTCGAAGAAGGGCAAAATAAGGAAAAAGGAACAATTGAAAAAGGGCAACATACGAAGAAAGAATTGAATACACGCATCAACAGGACGGACATATCTCCAAAGGAACCTGATCAACTCCATATTTGGGAATGCACCTCCATGACTGACGTGAGGAATATGAGAAAATTAAATTTTACTATTAAAAAGCGTCGGCCGACGATCAAAATATGTAATAATGAAGTGCACGTGACTTGTAGTGATGACCCTTTGGAACTAGATCCAATGTTGGAGAAGCTACACAGCTCACTAAATAAGCTGCATATAAAGGAGCTAGCCCTTTGCAGACAGAAATTTATATTTGAAAATATTGAAATGAATGAGTTCAAAAGAAAGTATAATGAACTACATGTAAACAAATATTCGCCCATAAAGATATTAATCTACGACATGCCACTCCAAATACTAAGCCCGATACAACAATATAAATTAATTGACGAATTCCATAACTCATGCACAGCAGGGCATTTGGGTATAAGAAAAACCATATTAAAACTAAAGCAAAGATACATATGGAAAAATATGAGACAAATGGTCAAAGAATTTGTAAACAATTGTTCAAAATGCACAGCAAACAAAATAACGAGACACACAAAAGAAGCACTGACTAAAACAGACACACCAAAAACAAGCTTCGAGACAATAACAATTGACACAGTCGGACCGTTACGTATATCAAACGGATACCGATACATACTGACAATGCAATGTGACCTTACAAAATTCGTCATAGCACACCCGGTAGAAACAAAAGACGCGGAAACAATAGCAAAAACGCTAGTAGAGCAATTCATACTCAAATACGGTTGTTTCAACACTTTGAAGTCAGACAGAGGCACCGAATTCACGAACGAGCTGATGCACAACATATGCAAACTACTTGACACGCGACAAATTTTTTCTACGCCTTACCACCACCAGACAATTGGCGCACTTGAACGCAACCACAGAACCTTAAACGAATACTTACTTGCTTTTACAGACGATTATGAATGGGACAAGTGGGTACCGTATTACACATTCGCGTACAACACGACACCACACGTCGAATCGCTATATTCACCATATGAACTAGTGTTTGGTAAACTGCCACAATTGCCAAGTGACACAATAAACAGAAATGAAAAAACGTATGACATTGAAAATTATGCAAATGAGCTTAAAATTAGATTACGAACATCAATAAATAAGGCTAGAAATATGATAGAATTAGCGAAAGATAAAAGAAAATTAACATACGATACTACCCTCAATGTAACAAACCTAGAAGTAGGAGATTTAGTATATGTAAAACTAGAGACACGTAAGAAACTGCAAAGTCCATACCACGGACCGTACAGAATAGTTGAAAGGAAAGGAGTAAATACAATAATAGATATAAATGGAAAACACAAAGAACTCCATAACAACAATCTAAAGAAATATTTAGGAGATACACAATAAAGATAAAAACTACATATACACTTTAATGTAACACACAAAAATAGAATACATTTTAAGAAAACATACAATTACTATTAATACATAAATTAACTACAAAAAAAAAATTACACTCGTTTTTAAGATAAAACATGACATTATAAACTCACTACTATTATTAATATACCACCATTATCATAAATTTACTACTATTATTACCACACTATTATTATATTGTAAAGCAATTCCAATCCCCCCCCCGAAATTCTAAAAAAAAAATTTTTCCAAGGAATAATTTTTCGCTTAAGGGTAAGGGTGTAGTGGTACCGCGTGACCACTTATGCCAACACCATAGCGCACAAGCCAATCGGCAAGACCAACGTGCAGCGATCGGCGCACACGTCACTTTGTTTGTTTACATTTGCAAGTGTCAAGTGTCGCATGCACAAGAACGCCGGCGTCACTCAAGTGGCCTGCACTTGCACAAGCGACACATGTCACAACATATGTGGGCACTTGCACCGATCGCGCAGGCAACACGACCCGACCTACCGCAGGTCAACGCAGGGCGCTGGCCCACTTTGGGAAACTGCCGCGTTGTCAGTTTTGACCTGCGTCGTGATTGGTGCAACGAGAAAATATTGGAAATAGAGGGAGGAGCACTGGAATTGCCCCTTCGTATAACAGTTTGTAAGTTTACTATATAAGAACTAATTTTCGGAAAATAAAGGCAACTTCTCGTACTGAGATCAAGCGACGCGTTTGTTTGCTTATTTCACTCGGGAAAACATTGCGGCCTTTGTGGCCAACTTTTACGGCGCACTCTCGCTTCCTAATCAAGAGTACCCGGACTACGAACTCGCACCTAAACACAGACCTATAAACTACCACACTGATATTTGCTTGAGAAAACGATTTGAACAAATTTGTTTAACTTTTTTTGAACTTTTTCATGGCCTTAAGTAACAAATAAAAAGGAATTTATAAAATATGGCATAACTAACATTGAATCGCTTCGAACCATCTTGTAACTGTATTCATGTTAAAGCGACATCATTTCCCTCTAAAAATCGGTATGTGTCATTTTGCTAAAATGTAAACAACATACTTTCTTTGTGCTGTAATCATGTCAACATTTGGGTTAATAAAACACAATTTGCAAAAAACGATGCGACTTCTGCACGACAACGCTCCACTTGTGGCAAAAGTAGTCAAGGAAACTTTGGAGCCGCTTCAATGCAATGTCCTTCCCCACCTACTCTATTTACCAGACATTGCACCTTCCGACTACCACTTGTTTCGGTCGAAGACTCAGGTTCTGGCCACGCAGCATTTCACTTCTTACGAAGAAGCCAAAACTTGGATCGATTTCTGGATCTCTTCAAAACACAAATAATTTGTTCAACGCGAAATCTCTCTGCTCCCTTTAAGATGGTTAAAAAGTTGTACCTAACCATCTACAAGACCAATTTTTCTGAACAACGCTTTAAAGTTATAAAAACAAACTCTCAAAATGTATTTTTACCTCAAATGTATGAATCAGGTTACTTAATGTTAATGAATAAGGCCACAGTTGGCCTAAGGTATAACCTCTAAACTACAAAACCCCAGCGGGTCGAATGGATAGTCAGCAAGATAAATTTTAACAAATGTTTGGATAAGCTCTTCTATCCTTTGGGGATAATCTCTTCATGGATAAGATTATTCAAGAGGTCAAGGATGTGAGTCCTGCTTCTATCAGGCTGCTCATTGAAGTTATTACCGAACACTGGGGCCATTTGTTCAGCGAGCGGCATTGGTGAAGAAGAAACAGAGACGATAGAACATTTTCTAAGCCACATCACAGCTTCGCAGCAACATCGCCAACGCTTTTTAGGGTCTACATTACTTTCTAGTCTGAGCGACACAGCGAACCCTAAATTTTTAAACCTGCTTAACTTCATCAAAAAGTCGAATTGGTTTATTGATAAACTAGTTTCTCCATCTATGTCTATGAAGCCGGCATCGATAGTCCAATGGGTAGTGCGTTGGCTTCTCACACCAGAGGCCTTAGGTTCGATTCCTAGCTTGGGCTGGTGAAATGCTCATCTACTTCTATCGCTATCCACATGAAGGAGGTGAGAATTACAAGAATCTTTGAAGAAAATAGCAAAATAAATAGCCGTTCGGACTCGGCGTTAAACTGTAGGTCCCCCTTCCCCCCTCTCCAAAAATTCCGCTTGAAATGTGTGTTGTAACACATATTGAAGAAAACAGTGTTACATACACATTTTAAAACGGGTGAAATGTGTGGTATCATAATGGGCCTCTTAGGTCTCCGAGTGTGTCTCTTACAGAGGCAGCCACCATAACCTGACCTAACCTATGCGTATGAAGAGACTCACCTAGGGGTTTTGTCAGACCACCGAATGGAAGTGCACACACCCTTAACCAAGTATACAAGCGGTTCTTACTTTGGTTCGATATGAACTTCTTCGTTTCCGTAAAAGAAGATCATTTAAGATAGTGTAACGATGAGACATTCTGTCGCTGTGCTATGCATGAATGTTTTACGGGCATACTTTTAGGCTCGCGCTTTAGAGTACGGCAGACTTGCTATAATTTCGATATAGCAAGGATGGCTCGCGATGATAATGGGATGTGCGAGAACGGTCGAGAGATAGTCCAACTGGAATATGCGAGAACAATCGGCGCGATAATCAGACAATTATAAAAGGCAGCCGCATACAGCGCAGAGGACGAGTCTAATTCAAGCAAGCAAAGGGGAAACATGCAATAGTCCAATAAGTAGTAGCAAGTGTAAAGATAAGCAAAGTGTAAATTTGTAAATAAAGTGATTGCTGGTTTTTGACTGCGTTTGCGCTGAATGATTGAAGTGGTTTTATTTTTCAAGCACAATCCAGAGACGAACGAACTGCGAAATTCGTAGCGGATTTTCGTAACAATAGGTTAGGTTCAACGGATTGGCAAAACATTTATTGATTTATTTAGATTTCGACGCAGATGTGTTTTAATTTTAAAGCTTTTGGGTTGACTGACAATTATGGACCTGATCGTCTATTAATACGCACTGGGCCTTGGTTTGGCAACAATTTTCCGGGATTCAGAATTCGCATGAATTACCTTATCAAACAATCATATTTGTCTCTATTGTTGCGAGTGTTTGGTACTTGAAATGAATTATTGTAATTGTTTATACAAATTAGAAAAGTTTAAGTATTTTTTCACTCTGAATCTCCCTGTCTGTCTACTAAAAACTGATTTTAATAGTATACTCAGTAAAGTGCTTCTATAATTCTTCTAAAGTATCAGTCTAGTATTAACTAGTTTCTTTCATATCTTTTGGCATTTCATTACCTCAGATCCCCGTCAGTGCTTAACCCATGCATGTGCCACCAATCAACAGTGGTCCGTGAACACACCTACGACCGCATTGCAATCATAATCGTAATTTTATTCGTCAAATCTGCATGGACCAGGGACAATGTCAATGCTGGTGCTCTATTATCTGCAGCTGGAAATTTAAATATGCGCAAAAAATGGCCAACATATGAGGGCAATAAGAGCTGTTGGCAACAAGTCAAATTGGCGAATAGCGCTTTTTCGGAGCCCAACCGAGTACAACCAGATTGCAGCCGGAAGGAAAGGCACAAGGCGCAAAATAATGGCCATTAAACGTCATATTGCAGATATGGCATCGATGCTGTGACAAATTTTAATGTCTGTGTGTCTATGTGTGTGTGTGCGCGCAATGTCATGGGAGTTGGCATGGCAACAACAATGCAGCAGTTGCCCGCATTTGCAGCTTTATATGGTCAAATTTTATATTTTCTGAATAATCAGCAACAACTGCAACGGTGAATGCTGTTGGCGTGGAGTTGGCCATTAGAAATAGCAGTACAACAACAAAAACCGCTAAAACAACCAGAACCTAACCACAGCCAGCACAACACAAGGTGAGTAATTCATGGGTAAACATGCTGAAAACAAAGAATGGCATTCACGCGAGACATGAAACGGCAAATTAAAACAGCTAAAGAGGAAGCAGAAAAAAGGCTAAGCAATTTAATGAAACCGAAAACATCGAATGCTGGGCGCTGTGCGAAATTTAAGCAAAGAAAAAGAACCATGCACAAACGTTTAGTGATTGGCGGTCGTGTTAATGCAGCTACAACTCATTAACTGTGGCAACAACCAAACGCCAAAGCCAAACAGAAAACATTAATAACACCAATCAAGATAGAAGAACAATTGTTGACATTTACCAATGAAGAGCAACAACAAAAAAGCGAGCAACAACGCAACAAATAATGTTATTAAAAGCCAGACAAGAGAGAAAACACGTGCTGGTCGGTGGGGCGCGGGTGCGGGCTGGGGACGCAACTCGCCTCTTAATTTCGCACTGGCGGCGAATGAATCATGCGGATGCGCGTATCTTCGAATTCCAAATACGAATTTGTGCATGTTTATAGATTTCTGTTCAGTTTATTTATGAGTCGACGATTCATTAAGTTTTCTTACGGAGAATTCGCAATGATTGGCGAACCAGTTGCGGCGACAGCGGCGGCTGAAGGAATCGTCGTTCGTCAACTTCAATGTCAATGCCAATGACATTGACGCGTTTCGTAAGAATTAACTACGAAAAGTCATAGTCAATAACAACGAAAAGGCAGTAAGCCAAGAGCACAAAAGAAGTGCCACAAATCGCATAAATTTATTAAACGTAAATAAACAATGCAACAAACAGCTACACAAAACGATAGCAAAAAGTGATTGAAGTGAGCGAAAAACGCAGACAAAAAAAAGGTAAAAACGAAATAAGAAATCAGAAAACCGGAAAAAGAATACCTGATTAAGTTTTGTTATGGTTGGCGTTGGCGTTAAGTCCGAGCGCCGCATGGGGGCCGGCTGGCCGCAGCACTGAGTCGCGTTGAGTTGGCCCTCAAGTGTGAGGTAACGTCTGTTAGTCATCGAACAAGCTTAGGTTGTGAATCTTGATGGATTGCAATTAATGTAAAATGTTGTTGGTGTTAGTGTTGTTGTTGTTCTGGTAGTTAAAGTCAAATGCCGACGAAAAAATTGGGCAAATTAAAAAACCAAAGGCGTTGGCAAAGGCACTTACAGTTTATTTTGTTTTTTTTCATAATAGTTTTGAGAGCGGTTCAACATTTGGACAGAGAAAGTCGAAATTGTTAGCGGAAACGAATAACTAAACAACATAGCAACTCAAAGTGACTGCACAGCGCGCAACAAAATTAGAAATTAATGACCGCAACCTGAAAATGACAGCACGTTCTCATTTTCAGTCGGCGCGCAGCACAATTTGCGCGTTGTTCCCCTTTCGCGGCTGGCTGACTGCTTAATGCATAGTCAGTGGAGCGAAATATTAAAAGCGAAAAGGGGGGAAAACTACTTTTGTTTTTGAGCAAGATTCACAAAGCGTTCCATGTGCCAATGAGTAAACGTCAGCTATGAGCTAACAACTGCAAAGCAAAGCAATCAGAAAAGTTGCAGATGAGGTCGAAGCGAGTAATTGAAATTTGTGCAAAGTTTTAAAATTGCACAGCAACAGCGAAACGCAATAAATATGAAATATGGTTCGAAATTGGCCAAAAGCAAAGTAATATACATTGGAAAAATCAATAAGAATCAAAAAATCAATAGAAATTCTAATAATTGACGATTTTAAAACGATGATTTTACACTCATGCACAGGGTGATTCGGAATCCTGAAATTCTTCTTCTATTGGTCAATTTTCTTGCTTTTAAACTATACCGGAATTCCTGTGAATTTTCGCTTTGCACTGAAGCTTATAAGGCAGAGAGGGAAGTGTGGGCGTCATAAAAAAAATTATGCTTGTGAGCGGAGTCACCAGTTACGGAAAGTTCTGCCTGTCTTTTCGAACAGCAGATGTCTTCACACAGTGTTCAAATGATTTGGAATATCGAAAGAAAATTTGGTATTTAGCTGCAACTAAGAGCTGATGTAAGTTTGTTGTGGGTAGCAGGTGAACAGGCAGATCCATCTGTGTCTGAAGCTAGCCAGAAGGAAGTGTGGGCGTCACACAAAAAAAAATAAACTTGTGATATTTACATACACCTAATTCTGTTTTTACACGGTAGATTGGTTCCAGGAAAAACCGTGTAAAAAAAGACATTGATCGTATGCAAAAATAGGTGATGGGTTCCTTATCTCTAAAACCTATTAAAATGAATGAAAACGAGGATTTTTTAAGAACAAGTATTCATGTTTATTTTATTAAATCACATATATAATGTGCATTTACACAACCATAGTTATTAAAGTAAAAAAATATATGCACTCTAAGCTTAAAAGTAATGTAAATTAAATGTATGAAAAGTTCAGGAACTAAAAACAATTATGTAGGACAGCTATGTTGTTAACAAAAAGAATAAGTTATTCAATTTTTAAGGTAAAAAAAAAATTAAAATAAATGTAACGTTGGAAAAACTAATTTGCCTATAAAAAATTTCTTTACCAAACACGTCTGCTTGCATTGATAGTTCACAAAATATTAACACATTTCAATTGCTCTGACAAGTAAATTTGCTTGTATCCACAAAAAGGGAATTTCCCTAAATTTGTGATATGAACATATTTGCAAAAATTAAAATTGACAAACAAAATTTAAGCCCAAAAGATTTTGAATCGTGCTAAATGGAATATAATCGTGTAAAAAAATAAAAAAATTGTTTATTTTCAAACCTTGTACAAAAAGACCGCGTAAAAACAGAATTAGGTGTACTTGTCTTTTCGACATAGTGCTGAAATGATTTGGATTTGGAATATAGGAAGAAAATTTGGTATTTAGCTCTAACTAAGAGCTCACAGGGTGGTTTTGGGGGTTCAAACCCCTCCCCCAAACACAAAAATTGCTGGTACAAAATATGGTTTCGAATGGTATTCGGCTCCCCCCAAAATGAAATTTTGTGTGCGCCACTGGAAGGAGGAGAAGTAGATCCATCTGTGTCTGAAGCTAGCCAACTACCTTTGAGATAGTCAAGTCATGCAAATTTAGGCTAAATTATGTCGGCAGATATTGACAGCCTGACGTTTACTTGGGTTTCGGGATACGTAGGAATTGTGCGATAGAGTTTATCTGAATTTATTGGCCCAAAACCTATTCCGACACTTCTATCTGCGGCCATCAAAGTCACTGTTAACAAATGGATCCCTTTAACCCACGACCGAGCATAGCGGGTTGAGAGTGGCTGCAGTTGAACGAAACGTATGCGTTCTGTCATCTCTGTCTGCTCGCAGTTTCTTCTGTACTGCAGGGACTGTAGGCGGACTAATGACGGGTAATTTTCTATGGGAAAATCAAATGAAAAACATAGACATATCTGACAATGCACTATGTCTTGCCTGTAGATGATGGAGGATGATGCAACGGCGAAGAACTTGTTGTGTGAATCAGATTTGAGACATTTGCCACTAATTTGTCGAAATTCAAACACTTTGGCTCTTTACCACTACAGGATCAACGTAGATTTCTTCGGAGGTCAGATCTCTTCGGATCGAGTCGCAATACAATGGACGTATCTCTGTCTGAGAGCTGCGCTTGCTAAGCTGTTCCAAAAACGGGGAGAAAAGAGCTAATTCTATGTCAATTTGCAGACCTATGCTTTTTCAAATTGCTTTTCATTCTTTAGAATAGTTTAAAGTGTAGCACCTTAGCAAGTCGCTAAATATCGATTAAAAAAACTCACCGGTTTATTGAAAGATCTTGTCCACTGCCATGAATCGGTTTCTCGTGTTGTGCTATTCTAAATGGTCTACAGCCCATTGCCGGCTCATAGACACCGATTGCGCTCGACGAAGCGTGACGACAGTGCGTGCATCCTACGCACCGCCACGAAATGCTGACCTTAGCGGGCAGCATGAAATTACGCCCAGTTGAATAAAAATGCCATAAAAGGAAGCCCAACAACTTTGACATGCAACAGCAGCAGCAGCAACGCAACAACAATCGAAAGCAAACCCAACCAAAGCTTGTGGCTGCTGCTGTCGCTGGTGAGTGGCGCGCGATGGCATAAACTTGTGGTTGCCATTAGACACCGCCGTCAGCGCCACAGATCGGGTTTGAGTAATTCTGTGGACTATCGAACGAATGCTGACCGCTGCCCGCCACTGAAAACTGAATAATTCGTACTGGAATAATAAGCAAATGGCAGCAATGGAAATTTCCCAACGTTGCTGTTTGGCTTTTGTGCTTTTTGTAGCATAATATTTATTGTAATGATGAGAACAAGCAGATATATAATCATAACGTGGAAAACATTAAAGAAAACTAACAAATAGAAGCTTCACTGACCACAGGTTGGTGTTTCACGATTTTGCTGCGTGTTCAACGCGTGAATGGTGAGATTCCGAGTGCTTGAAATATTTTCATAATTACAGCATAATTAAAGTAAAAGAGCGGAAGAAGCAAACGCACATATAACTGCAGCAAAAGTTTTAATGGCTGGGACGGGGAGGAAGGAAAAAGCGGTCAATGCTGAAATCTAATCGTGCATATTCGCCGGCGCAGTGTGTGTGTGTGTGTGTGTGTGTGTGTCGTGGGGAGTGGGGCAGGGCAATGAGCAATATGTGTGTGTGTGTGTGTTTGCAAATGTGCGATAATGTGGTGTAATCAATAAAGTGAAGGGGTTATCGGTTAATAGAGCAATAAACGTGTTGTTGTCAATACGCCATAGTTGGCAACCGCAGTGTAGACGGTGATAATTGAATGGCCGCCAAATGGAATGTGCGAGCTGAGAGTTAACAACCGATTGCGTTGTTGCAACAAAAATGTATATGAATAGTTAATGAATTTTAACCTCAGAATATGTGAAGAAAATACTAAGAATGAGTATGCAGTGGGCCGCAGGCAGAGCTGAAAAGTTCTTCGGCTCAACTGCACAATTGTGGAATAGACACTTTGTGGGAGTTTGTTCTTTCAGTTAATGAATGCCTTTATAAGTTGTTTTTAAGTATTGTTAATTGTTGGGGAAAAATTTGTGAACAAATAAAAATCCATGCGTTTCCTAATAGATGGCTTTAGTACTCTCCCCAGACAGTTTTGTGATTGCTTGACTCAGTTTTCTTTGAGCGCGCGTCAAAGAAGGACAACAGCTAATAGAGTCCGACCGATACCAAATTTTTTGGCCGATGCCGATGCCGATTAATCGGCCGGAAGGGCGAGATTTGGCCGATGCCGATTAATCGGCCGAAAGGGCGAAAATCGACCGATGCCGATTACATAGAAAAAATAACATGAATGAAATCAATCAAAAACACAGTCTATTTTATAAAATAACAAAAGGAACTATTACGTATTGTTTGTAATATTCATCACAAAATGACAAAAAAACGAGAGAAAAATAATTAAAAACTAAATAAAATTACAAGATAATTCAGAATTCTAATACATTAACATGTATTAAAAAAAAAATAATATATCTCATTTATTCAACTGAGAGACAAACAAAAATATTAAAAAATATATATATATAAAATATATATATATAAAATATATATATATTTAATATTTATCGTAAATATTGCATAGGGTAGCGTGGTCCGAAACCGACCCCCTAATTGGCAAATGCAATAAAAGTGCTTTCAATTGATATTTTTTCACAAACCAATTTTTTTTTTTTTTAGAATAAACATTATTCTAGGTTGTAAGTAGCTTGACAAGGTTTTTGGAAACTTTTTTTTTAAATAACGAGGTCATATTCAAAGTTTGCATATTTGTTGTTTTCAAAAATCGTGGTCCGAAACCGACCTCCCCTTTCATTCATCATTTCATTCAAATTCATCAAAATTTGATAGCACCTATTCAAGCTTAGGTCATAAAGAATATAAAAAACTTACCTTTTGATTTTTCAAAAAACAATAAAGCACTTGTAACTGAAGTTCCGTGTAGGCTCAAAAATGAATTTTATTCCTGTCAAAACACAACACGTCACATAACCACGAAATAAAATGTGTAATATGATGGCTCTCCGCCTACAACTTGTAAGTGTTGTAAGAGCTTTTAAATGCCCCCACCGACAGTTTGGGGGCAGCATAATGACTGAGAAACATGTGGAGGTTGGTATGGGACCACCGGTCGGTTTCGGACCACGCTACCCTACAAATTCAGTTTTTTCTTCAAATTAAAATTACGATTTTTATATTAAAATTTGTACTCTCAAATTGCGACCCTTTGTACAAGTGCAGTGGGAAGAAGTCACAAAACAAATTTGGAAAAAATAAAAGGACTGCTTAAAAAAAATGCTTCCAATTAAAAACGAAGGATAAGATTGTAAAATTAAATGCCCTTTCTTCTGATATGCCACTAATAGACAAAATGCATAGACATTTCGAGAAAATCTGTGTTTTTAAGACTACCTAGTTTTTATAAAAAACATTTCTAGGAAACATTTATGTATATTAAACAGTATCTAAAAATACATTACTGAAAAGGGGTATAAGAACCCGTTGGTACAAAAAACAAAAACAAAAAAATTAAAGCAGGAAAATAGGCCGATGTGGCATCGGCCAAAAAAGGCCGATACCGATGCCGATTCTTTTTTTTTGTGGCCGATGCCGATACTAGCCGATGCCGATACCAATTTTATTGGCCGATACTAGCCGATGCCGATTAATCGGTCGGACTCTATCAGCTAAAGGAACATATGCCAGATTTTACACATTATTCTTCGATAAAGGCAACTGAAAATGTGAATAGTTTTTGTGATCCAATGACGCACACTTATGGGTTCTTCACTTTGATGTCATTTATCGAAAATATCGCTTAAATCATGGAAATCGTTGAGTTCGACTGTCATGCAAGCTCATTTTTGATTGCTAAATATTGCACAAAAAGCGTTTGGAACCACTTTAATAAGGTTGGATATAAAAATAAAAAAAAACCTCATGGACCATCTGCGAATTCGATTGATTTCTGATGGTGATGGAAAGTGGATCACTTGCGAAAACGGTCGAAGTTCAATCGCGGCCAAGCCGGGATTGATGGTCAGGAAGGTTTTGCTGTGCATTTGGTGGGATTGGCAGGGAATAATTAACTATTGAGCTGCTTTCTTACGGCCAAACTGCTATTTCGGACTTGTACTGTCAACAATTCGACCGTCTCAAGGAAGCAATCACCCAGAAGCGGCCAGCTTTGACCAACAGAAGGGGAATTGTGTTCCTTCAAGGCAAAGCCAGACCAAACATATCAATAGAGACTCGCCAGAAGCAAAAAAGCAATCATCCAGAAGCAGCCAGCTTTGGACAAGAGAAGAGGAATTGTTTCTTCAGCGCAATGCCAAGCCAAACATATCAATAGAGACTCATCAGAAACTCCGAGAGTTTGGTTGGGAGGTTTTCATGCATCCATATGCTAGTGAAAAATGTTCTTCAAGAGAATCTCATAAAAAGCGACTGTCCCAGTTTTTTGCCAATAGCAACGAGGGTTTTTATAAAACTATAAAACTTTAAAAGAAACTATAATAAATCATTTGAACATTCACTAAACAAAAAAAACATTCAATAAATTTTGCATTCATTCTGCGAGGCACCCATCAAACACATTAACAATGAGTATGCAAAAACGATTTCGTTTTGAAACTTAATGTAGCCAGCGGCCAAAAAAACAATTTAATCAAACTGTGCGAGGTCGTGACCTGAGGCAGTCCGCCCAGCAACACTTGAACCGACGCTGCGATGATTAAACTCTCTCTTACACTTCGTTGGCGGCAACTTGGCCGGTTTTTCCCACTTGAAGTTTGATTGAACTTCATGCTAAACAAGGCAGACACACCCACAAAACCAATAAACTTAGTGATTACACAGCAAGAAAAGAGACAACAACCGTTTGGGCAGACAGCTCACCGATTTTCAGCTAAACTAAACTTTGGCTTTTTCTTTGGCGGTGTGCAAAACTCATCGGCCACGCTTCTTGACTCCCAGCTGGCAGTGAGTGCCCCGAAGCGTTGACATAATAAAAATAAACAAAATGAAAATTCTGCGACCAATTTTTTGCCGCAGTGGCGTTGCGCGAAAGAAGAAAATTAAAATAAAATAATTTAATTAAAAATACCGGCGCAGCACGCGAGTCTCGTATGGCTGAGCAAGGAATTAATGGCGAATAGACGAGCGTGTAAAAGAACGCTGACTGGCAGCTGCGCAGATACGCGGACGTGTAACTCAAAAGCTGCACACAACGGCCGTGTAAACATGGAGTGCCAGACATACAAAACAAATAGACGGACAGACCGATAGAAAAACGGACAGTGAGCTACTTGAGAGGAATGTACAACAAAAACAAATAACAATAACAAACGTCAAAAGCAAAACACAGCCAAGTAGAAATCTGTTTGTGAGAACCGGAGCAGCGGCGAAAACAAGTGACACAAGGGAAGACAAGTTATGTGACATTTTTACAGAACGGCTGACTGTGTGCGGAACTTTTGCGGGTTTTGTTTTTAATTACACACAGACACGGGTGCGCGTTGTGCTATGACAAATCGCAGAAAGTGTAAATGTACCGAGAAACAAGGCACAACAAATAGTGTCACAGCAAAAAATTCCAAAGTCGAAAGACACCAAATGAATAAATTGGGAAAAAAATAAGATAATTGCAAATTCAGAGGGGGAACAACATAAACAAACGCTTTCAAGCGAGAAGGGGAGAAACTTATCTCTATGTATGACGGAAGCGATTAGATACAACAGGTAGATGTAGCGTATCTGCAGATGTAGCGCGAAGTGCGGTATGCTGCACGTGATAGACAGCCGAGTCAAGTGGGTGACGTAAAGTCTCACGTCAAAGTTGGCTAATGTTTTCAGAGTTGAGAGGATTTTGATAAGATGTGATGGGGACTTTCGATGCCCAACATTAGTGTCTATTTTATAGCATTGGTGGTATTCACAAACTGTGGCAAACTTTGCATAAAACACAACAACATCAAATTGTGAGATATGTTTTACATTTTGATCTACAGAGTTTTTTCGGTAGAGTGTAGAGCGTAGAGACTCTACCTGTTGTGTGTCCAAGTGTATAGAGATATTTTGAGTAGAGCTCTACCATGCGCTCTACCGACTGTGTCCACTATAGACAGATTTTTCTTTATAGTAGAGCAAGATCGTTTGACATTTCACTTCATTTCGCAGTCATTCAGTCGTGTATGCGTATACAATTTTTTGAGTGACCCAAATATTCGATTTGTTTAGTTTAGGTTAAGGTGGATAGCCAAAACCAGTACTGTCCTTTGTCAGACTCTCTTCCCAGTCTTCCCTAGTCGGGTATTGAGTGGGCATTTTGACACACAAGTCCCAACAGTTGCATAATTGAGTTACCAGGAAGCAGAAAACATTGTGCATAAATTACATGTGGCCAGCGATGCTGTCGGAAGGGGCGTGAAACTCATCAGAAACCATAATGAGTTTTGCGGCAAAGAAAACAATTTTAGTCCAGGCTGACTGCGCGAGGAATACCTGAATACGGCTTAATGAAAAATTCACTTTTTCTCACAAAACTCAAATAATTTCTTCTTAACACTTAACTACGATTGCAGTTATATTCGAAATGGGGTTTCAACAATACATTTTGATTATTGCTTTGAGTTGAGTTGACAACATCACAATTCCGATTGTATGGGAGACGCCCTCTGGTGGTGAATTTCTGAACCTTAATTAATTTTGTATTTTTTGCACTCCAGAATGTTGTCGATCGCTGAATAAGTCATTCAAATCGGTTCAGTAGTTTCCAAGATACGATGTTTCCTCGCTTACATATCTACTACGTTTACAAGTGGGAAGCAATTCCATAGAAATGGCCAATTTTGTATGGCAGCCCCTTTAAAACTTGGAGATAGTGGATAGGTATGTTTGTAAAAACCAATCGAAAGAGAAAATAAATGAGTGTTGGTCTCATATTTGACATATCTGGGGCCAACCTGGGAGCAGTTGGAGCCTATTTTATAAAAACGATCATTTTGTATGGGAGCCCCATTAAGGGTTGGAGATAAGGTATAAATTGTTGGAAAGAAATGTTCAGTAGAGAAAACTAGTGGGGGTCAGTCATAGATTTTAACATTATAAGAGCAATGGGAAGAATGGAAGTTTTAGTTTAGTTTTTTAACAATTAAGTGAAACAGAACAGAATCTCACTGATCAGCTTTTACAATTAAATTTATAAAAATATATACAAAAGAAATAAAATTACAATGAGACAGAAAATCATAGTAAAAAGTAGATAAAATGAAAATAAACTGAATTAAGGTGACTTGAGATTTACTTTGTAGAGTTCCTTGAATTACGAAATACGTTCTTTTTGTGCCAATTTGCCAGGATTAGGTGGGGTGGGACGACTGTCCAGGGAAATGATATCAACACGGGTTCTAAAGAAGAATGTACAAGACTCATCTCATTTCTCGACCACTTATAAAAACAACAAGCTTGATCTTGGTTGCAAGTTCAAAGTTCTTTCCTTGGTCCTAAGTTTTTGCAACATTTCGAAGTACTTTTAAAGTGAGCTTTTTGATAAAGTGACCGCTCCAAACTATTTCACAATTAAATGGTTATTTCACTGTGAAATGAAATTTTTCACTGTGAAATAGTTAGCTGATGAGTTCAACTAACAATCAATGGATAGCCATTTTTTTATTTGTTTTGGTTTGACTTTCACGTTGAATGGCTTTGAGAACAGCTGATTTGGAAATTGAATCGATTAACTGAAAATTGGATCAATATCGCGGACAGTTGATTCTACTGAAGTAAGTTGAAGTACTTCCATTAAAGTTGAGTCAAATACTAAAAAATAAATACAAATTCCTGAATGAATATATGTAATTTTGAAAATATCGCTTAAAAGTATAAGATGTAGTAAAAAAAAATTCATTATTTTCCTATAGATGGCTTTAGTCCAACTGTATCTGCAATGTGTATCTCGCGTTGTATAACTGCGATCGGGTTACGTTAGATGGGATTAGAAAGATAAGATTACATACTAAAAAAACGCATTAAATATGGATACCAGCAAAGAGAAAATAATTTTACTCATCATTCTAGATATGCTAACTAAAGTCTTCAATTTCATGCGAAGATACTGTATTTTACTGCACTTTACACGAACCAGAACTCTTCGAAATCTTGTGTGATTCTCACTCTAGGAAATCTTTTGCCAAACTGTTATTAGTAGATTTGCAATTAATTGTCCATAATAATCAGACACAACTTCGCACCACCCCCAAAAAAAAAACTGATTTTTTTTCGATGAAATATGCGCGTGAAATTTTTATTGAAAAGTAAACAACAAAAGCAATAAAAACACAAATGAGGCACACGAATTGCGTACGTGCCGCTTTCCTTTAAGGAAGTTTGTGTATTTTGTATGCCAGCCAGTGGTCGCAAATCAATTTCAAAAACCATAATGAATGAATTTAGTATGCGAAAGGAATGCAATTATTTGGCTGTTGTTGTATGTTGTTGTTTTAACGCTGCTCTTCTAAATGCGCATCGCAATTGCGCTCGCCAACTTTTCATGTGCACTTCATGTGACGACAAGTGCAGCAACAATTGTTGCGCCAACGACTGCGAAACTGCCACTGTCAGTGCCAAATACCAACAACACGCTCGCCAAATCAGCTCGCAGCCAGCAGCAGAATTGACGCCTTCGCCCCCACCATTAGCACCGCAGCCAGCCGACCAACCAGTCTGTCAGCCAACAAGTCAACGTCATCAGCGCCGGCACCTCAAGTGACCGTTTCCCAGCGCTTCCGTTCGCTGACGGCTCGCTGATCGGCTGAGATATTAGCAGCAAGCAACAACGGGGACAACAACAGCAACATACAACAAACATTTAGCCGCAAGCAGCAAACGAAATCCATCAGCACTGTGCGTATTGTTGTTGTTCTTACGTTTGGCGTTTGTGCTATTTCTGTGTCGCCCCCAAGGCGCAGCCACAGGTGCCAGAGGGGCGGCTGCGGCTGCGACTGCGACGGCGGCACGAGCGCGCCGCGAACCATTGCGTCGTCAGTCAGGCGATGGCTACACGACTATGCCACGATTTATTGCCGGCAAAGCGCAAAATTCACACAGAAGCCAACACAATTTGTAATTTCTAGCGGTTGCAGCAGCGGGTTTGGCTTTCAATTTTTTGCGATTAAGGCGAATTTAATTCAATTGCACTGACCAGCAGCAGCAGCATCAATTGAATGTTGTAAAGTAGTCGCTGCGTGTGTACCGCGCCGCGGCAGTTGGAGGAGCGAGAGTCAAAAAACTGACGCGGCGGCCAACTCACGGCGGCGAAGGAAAGTGATGTTGTTGTTGTGCTGCCGATACGAGTATTGTTGACTCAATTGCGCAAATTGTGGCTAATTGAATTTTGCAATTCAATGTTGTTATTGCTGTTGCCGCTATTGTCATTGTTGTTGTTGTTGTTGTTACTGTGCACCGGGAGTCGCACTCGCAGCTGGCACAGTTCAATGCATTCTGCACTTTGAGCTGAAATTTTAATTTCTTAGTGGGAAATATTTCGCATTCTTGAGAATCTGTGTGGACTACGCCCAAGGCGACGATGGAATAAGGAAAGCGAATTTTTACATTTTTACTAGAACTGTTTTGAAGTTTGAAATCGCATATGGCAACATGCTACTTTGTGGACGTCTGCATCCTCTATGGTTGCAAGAATACATTTTTTGTTGGCCTTTAATTATAAATTAATAAACTGAATATTTAAGTTTAAAGACGAGAAGTATACACGTTTTTTAATGGTATATCTTGACATAGTAAAGGAAGAAGAAGCAGACAAAATTAGAGAACTTTTTAATTTGACGTTTTTTTTTCAATTTACATACTTTTTTTAAATTTGGCTGAAGTAAATGAAGAAATATTCAAATTTTCGTTATGCGTAAAAAGTTGTATGTTTAAGTAATTATTACAGCCACAACGATGTGGTTGCTCTCATACAGGGTCCGAGTATAAAAATTAAAAATTTCTTATGGAATGTTGCTAATATAACCACATAGAAGCCTAAGACGTAAAATTAAAATTTTAACTTTCCCCAGTACAAACCTGTAGCGAAAGGGTTACAAGTTGTTTGTTCCAGTTTGTGTTTGTTCCAGTTTGTTCTGCACAACTTGACTGACGCCATCCCATCGATCGTCATTCGGGACTGATTTTTTGATTGAAATTTACATTTTATCGCGTTTTCACCTGAACCTTTTACGTTTTTGAAAAATTTATTGAACCGTTTTGAAGAAGTAGAAGCCATTTAAAAGGGTTGTACCGACATTCTGAAGCACATTTCGGTCAACTATTCAAAACACTCATTTGATATGCCTTTGACCATGAAATTAAATTGAGTCCGAATGAACAAAACAAAAAAAACGATTGAACAAAATAAAAAAAAAATCAAATAAATTGCAAAAGAAATGTGTTGTTTAAAAAAAAGTCTTACCTACTTTGGAAAACACCTTGTATGTAGATGAATCGAAGAAAATATTAAAAAATTATTGAAAATGCGCAAATTAGGGCCCAATATTTGTTTAAATGTTTACTCAAACAGTTGACAATAAAAAATATTATCAATGTCAATGTAACAAATATAAACAAATCTTCAAATTAAATCTCGATCTAAGTTTTTAAACCGTCTTTTTGATGGTTTTCATATAATTTTATTGAAAGCGGTTTTCTGCTAGTAAATTGGGTTAAAAAGAAAAAAATCATATTTATTGAATAAACAAGAAAATATTTTATGCATTTGAGGTTTAAACCATTCGCACAGGTATGGGTAATCGATCTGAAAGGGTTAAATACAAATTTGGCTTTGGCGTAAACTGCACACACAAAGGATTCAGTTTCATAACAGCGGGTTTTAAAAACGGTGGCAACTACAAGTCCCATTAAAAACGACAACAGAACCTCAGGAATTTGAAGGTCCAATGTAAAGCGGATCTCCTGGGTGCACAAGCAATTTCAATATTCAACGTGAAAAATATTGTTCCCCGATTTCATCACAACTGTTTCAGTGAATGCACAAAGCAACACAACAATAAAGAAACATTTTCGTATGTATGCATGGGGACTAAAGGAGCAGCCGGTTAGGCACACCCAGTCTGCCAACTGGATGCTATTGCCGCGGCGCACACAAATCGCAAATCGCCTTTAAATGTCAAACTTCTCAGACTGTAGCCAAATGTCAGCTAATCTTCCTCTTTCCTTAACTTCTCGCATTTACAAGCACTGACTTGTTGAAAAAATAATAATTAAAAACACTCGAAACTCTTTTGTAAACAATCTAAATGTTTTGTACTTACCCGCACTTTCCTCGCCCAACAATTTGACCACTTCAACAGAGACAATTGTTGTACCAATTCTGCGCCGCGCTCTTCCCTTGGCCTTTTTTACGTTTGGCACTTTGTGCTACTTTTTTTGGTTTATGCAATTTTTACTGCTCTCGTTTTCGCTTTTTACTTGCTGTTTGTTTGCCCGTGCTGCCTCTTCTTTGATTGTGTGTTTCAGCTATGCGTGCACGCTGGATCGCCACTTACCCCGACTTCCTTTTTTTCACCTTAATCAACACAAACTCTATGGCTGCCATTAAATTAACAAATTAATTGAGATAATTCAATGCGGCTGCGAATTGTACGCCAAAAAAAAAACAAACGAATATCAATTGCACTGTGCAAACTTGTTTATAATTATTTTTTAAATTTTGGCAAAATTTATTTTACGCCCCCTTTTTTGTGCAATTTGCTTAGCTCAATGAGTGCAGAAAACAACAACAACCATGCATTTCACATACAGCAGAGCATTGATTTCTATTATCCACAATGCGTCCGTTGTGCTTTTCTTTTCAAGCTACTTTTTCTTTATATGAATATTTTTTGTATTTATATTTTGTTATAAACTCATTTTTCACTTGGGCTAAACGCACACAAATCAATCACAGTGCAGCTGACAAGAGTGCTGAAATATTTCTTTGCCGTGTAGCTGCGGAAATGGCTTTGCGATCTTTGGCCGCCACTCGGCTGGCGTTCGCGTTGTTGGTTCGCTGTAATTATTAGTTTTTAATCTTTTATTTTTTCTCAACTGGCTCGCTCTTATTTTATTTTTTCTGCACTTTAGCTTTTTCCTTTGCACTGTTTCACAGCGCTCTCCGTTCGTCACTTCCGAATCCGATTGGTGCAAGCGCGATTCTGTCCACAAATCCACAACAAAATCGAGATTGCAATAGCTGGCAATGTTGCATACACTATTTTGGTTTTTGCCCCTTCAATTGCAATTCTTAGTTACACATTCTTGTGTGGTTTCTAGCACTAAAATCATTTTCATTGTATATAAAATAAGTAAATTTAAATACGAAACAACGTTTCCTACTGAAAATTTAATGAAAGCGAATTTATTTGAAATTCTGATAAGAAAATTAATATGAAATGGCAGAAGGTGAGTGGAACAGAAAATGGCAAAAAGCAGCAACACTGTTTTCAGTTTATCTGACATTTACTCAAAAGTAGGTTGCCACATTCTGATAATTGAGTCATTTGTTGAGAATTAAATGTTGTAGCGTAATTTTGAATGAATTTCATAGAGTCGGATATGAAAGAGGAAGCATTCAAACACTGATGCTGTTATTTTCGGAAGATATTCTTATAGATAAGACGTAAGATACTTTTACGACGTTGAATCAAAATTAATCACTGAACAGAAAATACTAAATATTAGGACTTTTCTGGTTTGTTATAAAAATTAAAGTAATTTGCTATACAGAAGATTAAAGTTGAATTTTAATTGTCATTTATGGATATAAATGCAAATTGTTTTGAGAGCTTTTCTGCAATTATTTGCAATTACTGAAATTGACATTAAAACAATGTTCTATATGTATTTAGTACTACAATAATTAGCACATGAGGAGAAGAAAATATTGTTATTGTAACTTGTAATTAACCCATTAAAGCCGGGTACCAGTTCCGCCCATACGATTTTGATAAAATTTCATACACGACCTGGAATTGACCCAAAATGATCAGAAACAGCTTTCTATCTCTGCACGTGGCTGAGATATTCATTAGGTATTTTGTACCCATTACGCAGCAATGATAGCTTTTTCCCATACTTTTTGAAGTGATCAGCTAAACACGTGAACAAAAGATGTATTGTTTACAGGTGAGTTAGGGGCAGATTTTTGTGAAGTTCTAAGGCCACTACGTTTCGCCACATTTTCCACCTCCGGAAAATTCACAATTTTTGGAGTCTGGTAACTCTAGCTAGATGGCGGAATTTTAGGGTCACCTCTACTATATTAAGGTACCTCCATCTTTACCCCACCCATCCCTATCAATGATTTTGAGATATCTCTACCACGAACTTTTCTGTGACTTTTTCAAAAAGTCAATTTTCATGGGTAAATTTTTACCCATTAGGCAACAATGGGTTAATAACGGAGAAGGTACTCACACATAAAAAGTACGTGAATAGCTCTTTTCAGTAATGAATTAACTTTTGTAATGGAACAAATGAACAACAACCATTTTACAGAATTTAGATTTGTAGAATAACAGATGAGGTTTATCAACAGATGAGGTTATCAAAAACTGTCTTCTTGTTAAGTTTAACTAACTACGTGTTTTGAAGCTATCTGTTAGGTGTATGGGATCTTAATTAATCAATAAATAATAAATTTAGTCTGATACTTGTAATTTGTAGCTTGCACATAATCATAAACTGCATTTCAAATGTAACGAAGCGTTTCTTACCAGGAAGAGTCTATGTTTTTCCTTACAAAATTGTGTCGCCTTTAAGTGAAGGTATTGTGTGAAATAGTAATCATTTTCTGTTAAAACCAGCCAAAGATTGATTTCAAGCCAATGGAAATCAATTTGAAACGATATGCTCCACCACAACAATCGATAATTGTTAATCGCCGTTAGTCCAATAAGCAACGCTGTGTTCCGTGAATTCCCACCGTTTCTATGCCGATGTACATTCCTAATCTCTGCAGATGGCGCTGTGAACGAACGCAAGAAACAACACTGCGATACTGAATTTGAGTTCAGTTTCTTTTTCAGTTGCGAGCAGAGAATACAGGGTTGGTTGCTAGCGAGCCAGACGCATTCATTGAAAAGGGGGGAAATGGCGCAAACGAACAAGCAACGTGTGGATTAATTAAGCAACAAATTTGGAGATAAAATAGCAAAAAAATTTGTGAAAATTGTGTGGCGTGTGAAAAGCAAAATATAGAAATAATTGAAAGGGAAGCAAAACGTGCATGCAGCAGCGAAAAAACGTATGTGTGGAGGCAGCGAAGCGATACGCTGAAGCAGCACAAAGTCGAACCCGAGTGGAATGAATGAATATAGAGTGGAAAAGAAGCAAAAGTCGAAAAGTGCAAAACGAATGTGAGAAGAATGCAAACGACAGCAGAGAAGTAGCAGCAAAAGCAAAAAGCAGAAAATCCAAATCAATTAAGTGAAACGACGACGGCGAAGACGACGACGAGGCAGAATACGAAGAAGAAGAAGACCGCAACGACGACGACGTCGTTGTAGAGCGCAGAGCTGGTGTTGAGTAGTGCTTGCATGAAAGAAAAGGGAAGTAGAGTGGAGTGCAGGCAGAGGGAAATTTATTTGAAAAGCAGCAACAGCAGAAGATAAGCACAAAAGAAGAAGAGGAAGAAGAAGCAGCAGCAGCGGATGAATAGAAAGAAAAGTTAAAGGCGAAGAAGAGGAAGAGGTGAAATAGCAGTTTTGGGTTGTCGAAGAAGTGCGAAGGGAGAGGCGTGCGGATGTGTGTATGCGAAAGCAAAGAAAAAAAATTAGAAACACAGGGAGGCAGGCAAGAACACGATGATTGTGAGAAGTGAGTGGCCCGCTTTGTTATACAATAAATGAAGAGGAAAGCAAACGGCGGATGAAAAGAAGCAGCAGTAGTGAATAAGAGGAGTTTCGGTGAAGCACAGTGTGTGCGATCAGAGCGCTAGAGGAAGTGGCACGTTGTCGATGTGTCGAGGAAGCGGCGCAGGGGGAATACTGTGTGTGAGTACCAAAAATTGAAAAAGTAAAAATAAAAAAAGGCCCCGAAAAAGATGCACCGGATGTAAAAAATTGAAGTCTCTACTCTACTGTCTGGTTGGGAGTGAAGTGAATTAAGGCGAAGCGAAAAGAAGAAGAGTAATGCTCAAGTGGAAAGAAGTGCAGAAGAAAATCTAAGGCGGTTTTTGGGTGTATGTGTTTGTGTGCGCGAATACGAAGCAAAGAGTCAAGTGAAAAGTAAAAAGAAGCACCTCAACAATAATTGAAGGAGCGATAAATTTAAGCCTAAAGTGAAAAGAAGCGAAAGAAAAAATCCAAATCAAATCAGTAAAAATAGCACAAAAAGGCAGGCAGAAAAAAGCGGGCGGTCACCCGAAAAGTGGTTCAAAAAACGAGCGAAATAGAAAAGGCAGCAAAAGCGGTGAGTGAAATATTGCACCCAACGAAAGCAAAGTGCAAAAGCGAATAGCAAAAGGCAGCAAAGATTCACATGATAAACGCAAGGAGTGCTGGAATTTGCCGAGAAGCGGCTAAAAAATACAAATAGCACAAAAACGATATCAAGTGCTTTAAAATTGGTTGAGAAAAAATCGCCAAAAGTGTATAAATTATAAAAGTAAACCAACAACAAAATCAAACTACAGTAGCGCAAATTCAGCGAAACAAAACCAAAATACTTAAAACCCACAAAAACCAAATCAGAATATTGCATAGAAATTAACATAAATTAAAGTAAAATGCAATATTGCGGTTTCTTGCTCTAAAACAACAACAACAAAATAAAAGAGAAAAATACACAACAACAACGGATGTCTTCCTCCCACTAGAAAAAAATTAGCTACAACAAAATAATCTTAACAACAACAACTAGCGCCAGCTCAAATGCAAACAGCAACAAAAACAACAATAATTAAAATCTAAACTTCGTGCAGTTTTGTTGCTATAAATTTTGAAGTAAAATCACGAAAAAAGCTTTTTGAGGTTTTTGCTCGCTGCTCTGCCGCTCTTTTTTCTATACACACACACATACAGCTGCATATAAATAAAATATATATATGTATAGAAAATATAAACGCGTACGTGAACGTGCAGCTAAATTAACGACAGCAAAACATCACACTAAGCAAACATAACCTCCAATACTGCAGCAACGAGAACAACAACAACAACATGCAGAGGTGAGTAATTACTTTTGCCAGTGCAGTTTTTTTCGATTTGCTTTTGTGTTGGTTTTATTTTTTCACAACTAGAGACTACAAAATTTATGTAATGTGGAAGTTTTGTAGTTTCAAAGGTTAAGCAATTCGTTGTTTAGTTTCACTTTTTTGTTGTATTTTTCGCTTGATTTTCACTCTCTTTTCAATGCATTGCAATAATTTCGAGTCATATTTTTGTTATTCACAGCACAACGTTGCCACATGATGTGGCGTGTTTTGTTATTGTAGTTGATTGATGTAAATTGGTCCCAGTGTTGATGTAAAAATTAAAATAATTTGTGAGAACGGAAACAAGCAAACAAAATTGTTCGATTGAATTTAGGTGATTTAAAGAAATGTTAAATTTTGTTGTTATGCTTTTAATGAGACAGGGTTGCAAAGAAGTGGGCGTGTTGTGGCTAACAAAGCTAAAAGTTAGAATATTTCGAATTGAATGTCGTTGAAGGGTAAAGCACTAAAAATTCGCTGAAAGTAAATTCTTATTTGACTACATTGTTGTAAATTTTTAATTGAAACCATATTTTCAATGTATCCAAATTCAATTAAAACATTGAAGAAATTTAACTATTTCATTTTTACAAGTGTTGTTGCTAAGTACAAAAATCCTTGTTAGCACTTAACCCTCTTGAACCAGGGAAAACGTTTACAAACAACTTTGGACATATTTTAATTGCATTTAATTGAAGACGTCTGAGCTGCCAACAGCAGAGCTTGGGTGTGCCTTAATAAAATCGATCAAACACTCATGCCTTAACTTTTATTTCAACCAAATCAAACAAATAATCGAAAAAATATCAGCAAGCATTGTTTGATACTTTTTTGTTGTTGTAAATTTGTGAATATTTTACTATTTTTTCGTTGGTGTAAATAAATTTTCCATTACTTAGAAAACTAAATTTTTATTAATATTTACAAAACTTTGCGCAATGTTAATAAAAACAAATACAGAAAATTAAAAAAAGAAATTAAAATGAACAAATTAAAGGAAAATAAATTAAAATAAAACAACTTAAATAAATAAGTAATTTAAAAAAGTGCAATCAACGAATAACAATTTGAAAATAGGCAGAAAATAATTTATTAATTTCCAAATAATAATAAGAATAAAACCAACAATAAAATAAAAAAATTAAATAAAAGAAAATTAAATAAAATGAACTGACAAAAAAAATAAAAAGGTAAACTATTAAATAAAATAAACTGCATCCACAAAAACATAAACTAGCAAAAAAATTAAATACAATTAACAAAATTAAAAAAATACAATTCTAATGCGGTTCTGAAAACAATTTTGAAAATGAAAAAAAATTAGTGTTTACTTTGCGAATTTAAAAATAACAATTTTTTAATATGTAATTTAATTCATTAGTTTCGTGTCAAAGCTATTTTAGTTTTATTTTTTGGTTTTTGAGAATTTTCCTGTGTTGAAAAATGCAACTGGCATATTTTTTAGTAATAGTAGCAAGTAGTAAAGTTTGCCAATTATTCGCTACAACTTCGGAAAATCTGTTTGGCATAGAATTTGTGTAACTTTCCTACTTCTATACTTGTAAAAGCGTATTCTACTATTTAAATGTATCCAAAAGTTGCAAATTGTCATCGTTTCCGGTCATCCAGATGTTCTCGACGGCATTAAGATCCGGAGAACAAGCTGGTTAGTCCAAACATTGAATAATTTCAGAACATTTTCATGCTTTTGTTGACCTGCTCGTATGAATTCTGGCATTGTCTTGCTGAAATATGAAAGTTTTTCCCGGGTAGATCTCAATATAGGAGGGAAAATCAATTACCAACTCTTCTTGATATGCAAATACAACGTTGTCAGACCTTAAAAAACACTCTATACTTAAGATTGCATATTTTCGATAAACAAAGTCACTTGTAGGCAGGGTTTTCCATAGATTACATCTCAGAAACACATTCAATTTTGTACATACAAATGTAGTGGCTCGCGCAAAGGGAATTTTGGACGTTTGAATCCTCCAAAATATCTGTTCCAAATATTTTGAGTGGCAAATGTGGCTTCATCAAATTAAAATATCACCCAATGAAATCTTGTGTGCTCCTTTGAACAGATGCACATAGATATTATATATATTGTACTATATAGTTTGTAATAAAAATTGTAATAATAAAACTTGTGGCAACACTGCAAATTCGTTCAATTGCAGCCAAATGCTGAAAAAAACGAAAACACCGTAGCTGGAAATAATAAACTCCAACCGTAAAATCAAAAAGCAAATAATCAAACTGCAACAACAACAATAAAAAAACTGAAACTAAAACCAGCAGGCAACAAGCCGCCAGAGTGACCAGCAGCAGGCGTCACGCATCTAAACATCTCTAACTCGAACGATTTATCTGCGACTGTGTTTGTGTGCGTGTGTGTGTGTGTTTGTGTGTCTCGCGATGTGTATGTGTTTTGTGGATATTTTTAAGCTTAATGGCCGTCGCGGCATCTGCGCGCCACTGCACTAACTGGATGGCCGCTCGTTCGTTTGTCTGTCCGTTCGTCTGTCAATTGAAGTTTGCCTTTTGTGTTTTCATTTTAAACCAGTTTCGCCTCCGCTGTGGCGCTCCTCCGCACCAAAACACACACTGTAGATACCTGCAGTTTGCAGCCGGCATTTGTTGTTGTTGGTATTTAGTGTGGCTATCGCCGTCGTCGTCGTCGTCGTCGACGTCGTCATCGTCATTGTCGATCGTCCCACGCTGCACAGCGCCGCCAGCGTTGCTGTTGCAACGTTGCTTCTTTTCTCTTTCCTTTGCAGCTTCTATCAGTTTGTGACTTGTTATTGCGGTGTGCATGTGTTGTTGTTGCTGCGTTTATTTCAATTTCCGAAAGCGAAATACAGAAAATGTAGACACACACACACAACGACAGGCCACCAGACAGACAGTTGGACAGACCGGCCGCTAGATAGCTGGATAGACAGCACAGCAAATGAATAACCAAACAAAAACGCCAAAGAGCGGCAGCGCACGCAGCCAACCGATATTTAGCGCTGACTGTCCCCCTTCCCACCCAGTTTCTGGTGCTCCGCCGAGCGCCGCACAGCAGATACAGCGCATTTTTGTGCAATCCAATGGCTGCCACGATGCGCCGCCAATACGGCCTGCAGTGGGGCTCTGGATTAGGCGGTTAGGAGAGGAGCGCCGCACTGCAGTCGACGGCATTTCGTACGACACGAACGTGAATTCTGATGGCAAATAAAGCAAAAAAAATGCGGCAATGCAAAAGGTGCATGCAACACTGTTGCGAGTTGTTATTGTTTTTTATTTGTGCACTGGTGTGCGGGTGGCGAGCGCCGGAAGGCAGTTGGAGTTGCAGTGTAGCCAACATAAAACGACGTTGTCTCTCGCTGCAGCTTCTTTGGGCTGTTGTCAGTTTTATGTTTCGCTAAAAACAACAATTCCTACAATGTATTCCACTCATTTTACTTTCTTTCGCTGGAGTTCAGTTCAGTGTTGTTTACCTGTGCTCAAAAATATTGAGCCTTCTCGGTGGTTTGAGAATTTACTCGGTGGAGAGAGCGCGCACTCAACCAGAACGCTGCGGAATTATTGCTGAATCGACTGAAAAGCGTTCGACACGTAAATCGACTCGAATTGGGCCAACACCCACGCGGCAGTGTTGTTAACCTTTCATTGCATTCCACTTTGGCATTGAACTAATTGTAAATTCAATTGGAATTTTCCTCACCCACATATGACGAACAACATAGCTCAGGTCGGTTGACGGCGCGTTTGTCAAAAATAAAACTCTTCGCTTTATACTTGAGAGAAATACGGAAAAAAGCATCACGGCAAAGGAATGACAGCAAAAGTGTGCGAGAAAATGTAAATTTCTTAGAAGAACTTTTCATTTTTAAATTGTTTCTCTAATAAAATCTCCTGGTTGAATTTGTTTAGGGTTTGTAGTTCAAATATTAGACAGTTTATTAAAGTTAAGGTTTGTTAAAGATGTCGAGATGTTATTCAAATATCAGATAGATGTATATAAACCAATATAAACCAATTTTCAAACTTAACTTTCAAGTAAATGCTATGTTAAGATGTTCAAATGAGGTCATTCTAAATATTTGGGATTTGGATACTAAAGTTCGGACCTTTCACTTGATGCTCAAAAACTAAACATCTGAGATTTGGATACTTATGTTCGTACATCGAATGCTACGAATAGTATACTAAAAGAGTTTAAGAACTGCTGTAGTAAAGTTCAAATGAGGGAATTCTAAACATCTGAGATTTGGGTACCTAAGTTCGGACCTTTCACTAGATGTTCTAATGAGAACATTCAAAACATCTGAGATTTGGATACTAAAGTTCGGACCTTCCAGTAGATCAGCGGTTCTCGAAAGTTGGTGTGCGTTTAACGTAATCAAATGCTACAAATTGTATACTAAAAAAGTTTAAGAGCTGCTGTAGTAAAGTGTTAAAAATATGCAAATTTGTTGGTGTGCGTTTAAATCAAATTCTATAAAGAGTATACTAAAAAAGTTTAAGAATTGCTGTAGTAAAGTGTTAAAAAATATGCAAATTTGTATGGTAAAGGCTACCATATCACAGAGTTGTGTTGGTTGGACTATAAGGTGGGGCCAATCTTTATTAAATCAACATCGAATAAAGTTTTTATTGCCACATTTGTTCTCTAAACAGAAACTGTAAACCTTAAAATAATTGCCTTTGAAAACCATCTTTCGAATTCGAAGGAGTGTGGTAAGTTACTGATATGTCAGATATAATCATAAAAATCAGTGGTTAAGATTATGTTTTTCAAATTAACTCGGGTTGAAATGCATTTATGACCAGAATCTACGAGCACTAAATTCAAATTTCAGAGTTTCAAGTTTCACAATAACCATAAACAAATTAAGTATATGATTAGAATCATTCATTCCATTCAGTCGCAGACAACAGACAACAACAACAAACAAACGTGTTCCACATGACTTGACCGAAAACTATTTGTGACGACAAACTGCCCTATTGACCTTGTTTAGCCGTCCTTCTCAATCGAATTATTATAAGTGGTCATATCCAGCGTTTTATACACTGTATAGGCAATATATCTGTACACGATACTCATATGGCATAGAAATGTTTTCGTAAAAAATACTGAAAAACAAAAACCCACTTTGGAATTGATGCTGAACCAATATTTTCACACAGCAAAAGACTTTGTGTGTGAAAACTCCAAAAGCAGTTCAATGTTCAATGCTTTTGTTATAGAGGAAATTATTCACTAAAATTATTACTTTTTACCAAGAACTGCTCGATATAGTTAACAAAATTGAAATATGCTATTGAGGAGCAGATTTCATGACTGTTTGGATCGATATGATAGTAGGTTCGGTGAAAAAAGTTTGGGCTTTGAGGTATAGTATTAAACTAATATGTTAACATATTTTTGATTCCCTATTACAGTTCTACTTCGTTTATGATGATGGAATCACAAAAGTTTCTTATGCGGTTCAAAAATATAGACAGCTCCCTAACTAAGAAATTTTAATTTCTTATTTATGCTGAAAATTGTGAGCTCCCCTCGGAAAGTTTCAATACTTATCAGCTTACGTAATTCGCTCTCCAATCGTTTGTTGGTTTTAGCCACGTTGATAAGTTTGAACCAGTCGCTCCAGCTTTCTGCATATTGAAGCCCAGTTGGAAGTAACGAGCGTTCTAGGTTCCGCTCCTCCTCTCTGTTTTCATCTTCTGCTTTCCGCGTGTTCAAGACCAGTTGAAAATATCGAGTATCTTCAGGTTTTTCAAGACATCTCCTTCCTTTTTGTCTTTAAGGGCTGCTAACCTTTTTTGTATCGCTTACGTAAAAGTTTCTCATAATTTCTGAGATTTATCTATGAATGGAAGAGACCTAAAGTTGTGTGTCAATTTCGACTTTCGGGTTAGGGGGATTTCATACTCAATTCTATTATTTTCAGAGGTTTGCTACTTTACGTATGAATGGAAAAGACCTAAAGTTGTGTGCTAATTTCGACTCTCAAGTTTGGAGTGCTGAGTGGATAGTCAGTGAATAATATTCGTCCTCTATAGCTTTTTCGACTTCATTGCAGTATCTGTATATTGTTTTGTTTATTATCATTGATTTTGCAGCGCATTAAACCGTCTACGAAAAAAATATACAGTTCATCTCTTCGAATACGAATATTTCTTTCTTGGCAGTGCCTAGTTTGAAGAGTGGTTGTTGCCTGTAAGGACATCACATGGAATCCATAATTAAAGTTAGTTTTGTTAAGGTATCATGGCACGTTAGAAAGGGGAATTTTTAATGATTTACAAAATTATTTATTTTTCAGCTCCTTTATTACACCGTGCGACAAAAATTAAAAAATTTTTTCTCACCGGAAAAAATCCATATGGGCGTGAAAGTAGAGACCAAACATAGTAATACTACGTACTCAGTTTTTTATTTCTACATCCTTTGTCCTTTTAAAAGGACTTCAAAATTTTGAAGGGGATGAAAAATAAAAAAAATATAAAAATACTTAACCTCGTTACAATATGGGGATATGTATATCAAATGAAAGAGGAAAGGCTCAAGAATTTAAATAAAATTAATTTTTTATCTAACTATTTGTAAAAAAAGATATGAAAAAGGGCCTTTGAAAATTTTAATCCTTTAATCCTTTATATTCAATTTACATTAAATTTTCTTGAAAAGTAAGTATGTTAAAACCCCAAATCTCCTTGATCAAGTGTCAAAATTTCTTTTCTCGTTTTTATTCTCGCTTGATTGATTTTGTATCTTTTTATTATTTGAAATACTGATACTCAAATAAATTAGAATTTTTGTACTTCATTAGAATTGCAGCTGCCGCCTTTTTTTAATAACTTTCAAACTAATAAAGTTAGAGTAATGATGCGGAATTTTTTTGTGTTCCTTAAAAAAAATTAAAAAAATTTTCAAAAAGATTGATAGTAAAGGAACTGAAAAAGAAATAATTTGTAAATCATTAAAAATTCCCCTTTCTAACGTGCCATGATACTTTAAAGAGCAAAGCCGGTTTACTTAGCTCTTTCTTTGTTAAAGTTTCGAAATTTCTTGAAGTGACTTGGTCCCTCAATGTTCTTCCAATATTCTTGCTCTTGCTTTTGAATCCAAATATGTAAGTTCTGTTTGAGGTTAGTTTTGCACTTTGTATACATCTGCCTTTCATTATTAAACTAATTATTAAAAAACAAGATTTTTTGAATTTTGTGCGGATTGAGTTGAGATGCCAACTCATGACCTACTGCCTTGTGGCCCAAGGCACTAATCACGGCGTTCGAATGGGTGCGACTACTACTGCGAAAAGTAACAAACGCTCATTGTAGGTAATTGCAGTTTTCTCACTGTAAGCATTTCATGAGAAAATTATTGAATGCATCCCTTCTACGGCCTTTTTGCAGCTTCGTGCATTTTAATTTGTGGCAGAGTGTCGCCATGGCCCATGTCAACTGCACCCCAAACGCATCCGCCAGTTTTTCTTAATGAAAATGAATGTTTGCTTAGCGGTTTCGACGCGAAAACGAACTGTTGATCATTAAATATTTCCAGTTCATTTAGCGCTGCAAGTTCAATGGCTGCGCACAGACGCGGCGTGCACCAAGTGCGGTATTGCGGAAGGCGCCAACAGCGCCAATGACGCCAAAAGCGTAGAAGCGCTCGGCGATCGACCGCACAATCGCGCATTGGAAGGCGGCGCGAAATTTGTGCAAAACTGAACAGCAAAACGCAGTCAAGCAAAAAAAGTCGCACACTTTTTGAGAAATTCTTTCTCATCCTGCAAGACGCGCGACGCGCTGTCAAAGCACCAAAACACTTGAGCGCGGTTGGCATCAACGCCGGCGGCGTCACCTTCAACGGCAGCGCCTTCAAAGTCGTCATTGTCGTCTTCTGCGGCGGCATTGTTGCTGTCGTCGGTGGCGACATTCACCGGCCACGCGGCAACAACATTTCGTATGCAATGCAGCGGATATTTTTAAAACAACAACAACAAAAAACGCAGCAACTACAGCCACGACATTGTGGCAATAACAGCGGCAACAATGAAATTACAACAATATGACAGCAACAAAAAAAGACGCACACGTTTCATGTTATTTTTGGCAACAGCGGCGCCATCTTTTATTTCTCCTCTTTGGCTGTCGTACTCACTGGTTCGTTTGGATTTTCTTTTCATTCGCGTTTGGTTGCTTCATCATTTCAGACAAAAAAACTAAATATAAATAAGTAAAATTAAAACAAAAATGAATTTTGTTGTTGGTTCTCATGCAATCAACGAACAATGTTGCTGGTTGCTTGAGTAATGCAAGAGAGCCCAAAAAAAACAACAACAATAATTGGCTTGAATTTAGAATTAACAAAAAGCAGCAGACGAGCGCAGCATGTGAACTCGAGAAAAATAAGAAGAAGCAGCATATAAATGTGCTGAAGAAACTATGGCAGCACATAGAAGAAGCGGCCAAAGAAACTGAAGCGCAGAGGCAACGGCAGCAGAAGACAGCTGAAGTGGCAGCTAAAATCGAAAAGAAAGAAACACAACCGCCAAGAATATTCATGTGAATACCATTGCGTCTCGCAGACACTCAATCACACATACATACATACATGCTTAATTTGTATTTGAGTGCGTGTGTGCGAGACGTTTAAAAATGTTTTTTGGCATTTTTTGTTGCTGATTTACGTTGTTGTTGTTACTTTTTAATTTTATTTTTTTTACAGTTGAATGAACTCATTCCATACATACGCACACACACACACACTAAGCACTGCGTTCGCACACTCGTGCACAATTATATTGGCTTGACAGAACAACAACAACAGCAATGGCTACAAATACAACATTTATGAGTAAAGCAACAATAACAACCAATCATGATGGCGGCATGTATTTGTTGTTCGTTTTTAATTTTATTGCCATTGTGGTAGTTGCTGTTGTTGGTGGCTCTTGCTGCTGCTGCTGCTTCTGTTGGTAATTCTAGCAATGTTGCTGCTGCGTTGTTGACGTTGTTGCTGTGTTTGTTGGTACACTACTTGCATGTAGCATCAAAGTGAGCACATCCACAACAATAACAACAACAACAAAAACAAAAAACAACCACAGTAGAAAAGATGCTTTCAACAACAACAGCAACAACAACAATAACATCAAAAATTCTACATCGAAGAGCAAAAAGAAAAATTACGCTAACGCAAGTAATTTTTTCCTCAGCTTTTCTGTTGTTGCTATTGTTGTTGCTGCTGCTGCTATATGGCGCGCTGTGCTGTTGTCGATGTTGTTGTTGCTGCTGCTGCTATATGGCGCGCTGTGCTGTTGTCGATGTTGTTGTTGCTGCTGCTGCCGCCACTTCTGATGATGATGATGGCACCGTCGTGCTGGCCAAAGAAGTTGCTGCCAATGTGTGCTTTGGGGGGGGCAAACACGAAACAGTTTGACTAACAGCAGCAGCAACAACAACAACTATGCTGTAGCTTTAGCAACAATTATAGCAACAACAACAGCAAATTAAGCTAACGTTAAAGCGGCAGCAGCAGCAGCGACCCGAAAGAATGGCTACAACCGCCGCAGGCTAAATTCGTGCAGCATTGCGCGCCATCCAGCATGGAAGGGGAGGAGAGGTGCAGGACAGGAGGGGAGTGTTTGGCTGCAGTCGGCTCCGGACAGAGTTGGATACCTATTTTTGTTGTTTGCGGAATGACTGCTGCGTCTTGCTGCACCATTGTCTTTGCATTCACAATGGATTTTTTGTGTATTGTGTTGTTTTTGTTTTGCCTGTTATTTGCCTTTTCGTTTCGATTTTTACTCTTCTCCTCTTTCTTAATTCTTTGTTTTTGTTTTTTGTTTATTTTTATTATTATTATTCTTGTTGTTGCAGCATTTGGTATTAATGCGGCAATTTCTGCAGCCTTCGAATATTGGATAAAAACTTCGTTGTTGTTGCTTTTGCCGTGTTTCGCATTAAACAAATCTGGTTTCGGTTGTTAGCTGTGGACGTTTCTAATAGCAATTGTTGCTGCTGCATTAGCATTAATTATTTTGGAAACGATAGATTTTCAGTCTCTTTATGACTAAGAATTCAAATAAAAAATTTAAGCAAATTTTTTATGATATCACAAGATTTTTATGAAAAACATCTGTTTGAAGGTACAGTCTCCTCTTAGTTCTTTTTGGTTGCCCAGCATTTGAAATTCTATGGTTTCGTTAAGCTTCAAGTCGCCTGTTGTCACAATTTTATAGTTGACTTAGTCATTTGTTGTTGCTATTGCTGCAACATAGTTGAGTCTGACCTTTGACACCTTTAATGCTCTACTTATTGAAATTATATGCGCTCCCATTCCATGCAAACTCAAACGTGCTGTTTGTATTTGAGTGATTCTATAGAATTGTGTGCACGAAGAAGCGCCGAGCAAACCTTCAAGTTCACTTCAATTGATTTCTCTGGGGTTTTGATTTGTTGCATGAGCGGTCTTTTGGCGTGTCTTCTCTTTTATTAGCCGGATTGCTTTTCGCGGAAAATATTTTTTGTATGTTAAAATTACATATCTAATATTAAATTGTTTCCATGGCAAAATTTCATGAGAAGAAATTATCAATGCTTCTTGATTTGATTTCTTAATGTAACTTTGACTAAAAAAAATCGCTCATGTTCTGTAAATAACTTAAACGTATACATTTTTTCAAACATATTTTTTCATTATACGCGCGTTTTAAGCTGAATGCAAAGTTCAGAGAGAAGTTAAAGAACTAAAAATTCCGTTGGCTTAAAAAGTTTTTTATTTCAGTACAGTTTAGTATAGTACAGTAAAGTACAGAGAATTACTTCGGTGTCGGGCTTTGGTGTGAGGTTTGTAACGCACCGAACGAGGCGTTTTTTTTTTGTAACAAAAATCTGTTAAGAATACATTTTACTTCGAATAGTTGCAATCTACTGACAATGTTTCAGTACCTGGGATCAATGTCTGAGGCTTTTCCCTACGTCAAGAGGTGTGAGCTCTTTTGGTAGACCACCATAGAGATTCTTTAGCAAGTAATGTAATGTAATAATTACGGATTGGATCGGACCGAGACCGTCATCTGTGTAGTCAACTATCTGTCATCTATTTTGTAGTGATGGCTGTTACAGAAAAAGTGTCCTGTTATGGCGCCCCATATAATCATGAGGCAGCTTCTATCCAAAAGGAGGGCTGATTGTGCCCTTTTCGAATCAAATTCAAGGAATTTCTTGGAGTGCTGTAGTCCCTTAGTGTTGTTATAGAATTCAAGTTTGTATTTTTGGGCCCAAGTATGAATAACAGGGCATTTATTCGACTTCACCGAAACCAAACATCGTATCTGGTCTTATAAATGGGCTTTCCGCAACCTTTTTTATTAACAAGTAGAATGAACAAAATGTGCCTGAGCGCTACATAGATCGAACTCTCACAATCTGCATAGATTTGCATTGAATCACCAGTACCAGGAAACTATTCATATTCGTCTGTTTATCGGGTCGTCCGGACCTCGACCGTCTGGTACAAGCTATAAATGTTAAATGGCTAACGATTTGATTGGATTTTGTTGTGTGTATGTTGCACTGAGTCTGACGACGAAAGAAGTGTGTTTCGGCTATTTAAAGCCAGGGTTGCCGTATAAGAATGTTTTTCTAGATATGCTAAATTAAACTTTAACTATGTTAATTCGCTCTTTTATGATTTTTTTACAACCAAAAATTGTTGTGGCAAGTTGATTAACCTTTGTCGAGTCGTATTAACCTATTTGTTGTTTTAATAATATGTTTAACTTTAACATTTTTAGATTTTTGTGTTCAAAATAATAATAAAAGTACATGAAGCCAATCGAAAGAGTTGTAGATATTGCAGCGTCAGTTTTCACTACAATGATTCTACTTGTTCTCGTGCCAAAAACGTGATCAAGTAGATCGAGGACTTAGAATTTGAACTCTTCAAAAGAAATGATTCTACTTGTTTTCGTCTCCAAAGCGTGTTAACTTATAAATGGATCAAAGACTTGGAATTTGAAGTTTTTGACAGCAATTATTCCTCTTGTCCTCGTCTCCGAAACGTGATAGCTTTCAAGTGGATCAAAGATATGCATTTTGAGCTCTTTCGACAAACTATTCTTCTTGTCCTCGTCTCCGAAACTTGATAGCTTTCAAGTGGATCAAAGATATGGAATTTCAACTCTTTTGACAGAAACTATTCTTTTTCTCCTTGTCTCCAAATCCTGATAGCTTTCAAGTGGACCAAAGATATGGAATTTCAATTCTTTCGACAAGAACTATTCTTCTTGTTCCGTCTCCGAAACGTGATAACTTATAAATGGATCAAAGACTTGGAATTTGAAGTTTTAGACAGAAATGATTCCTCTTGTCCTCGTCTCCGAAACCCGATAGCTTTCAAGTAGATCAAAGAGGTGGTTTAAATTCTTTAGATAGCAGTTGAAGATCAAGTATAGTGGGATTCATACTTGACGATCTGCAACATTTGCTTGGACAATGACCAACCAGTCAAACTGTTTCTCTGCGAATGTGTTCCCTTTCTCAGACAGTAGTCACTTTCCTGCCTAAAGCAACTTCATTGATTGTATTTGAATACAAAACAAATACATAATGTCTACATATATAATAAAGAATATAATAAAATATAAAATATGAGACATAGGATAGCATGTAGTTAGATGTCGTGTGAAGGTCATGTTCGTCGACTATCTTTGACTGGATATTTTCCCTTTTGAATAGTTTGCAAAACAGTGTATCCCCAGAACATTAATCCATGCAATAATATTCCCAGAAATATGCCTTGAAATGTTCTGAAATAACACAGTTAAATTTTTTTCTATTTTCCATTGCTGCATTATTTTCAAACTTAATTTTCCATGTTTGTGCTCTTTTTCAGCCGTTGGCCCTTAAATTGTGCGTTCAATTAAATTAAATTCAATTTAGTCCAATTCATTTAATTTGCGTTTAGGAAATATTCAACATTTCAACTTGAATAAAAATGACGCTCTCAGCATTGGATGCCTGCCTGCCACATCTCGGCGAAGAAAAACACCCGGCCGGGGTCTGAGGGGCGAACGTGCAAACCCCCTAAAAGCGAAACAGCTACAAAAACCCGTGTCCTCATTTTCATGCAACACAATGCGAACGAGTGAATGAGGCAAAGGCAAATAGTTACTCGGAAATATGCACAAAGGCAAAGGCAAACAAAAAAAAAAAGCTCAACAAACGCGCAGAAAAAAAGCAATAGCGGAAAATGTGGAAAACATGAAAAATATGCGCAAAAAAGCAACAACACTAGCGGTGGCAGTGCTTAGGTTTTCCAGCAGCCAGCGCCAGCTCACCGCACAACAACAACAACAACGACAAAAAGCAACGACTTTTTATGCGCTTCCCCGCCCGCTGCTGCACACTGACTGCGCTCAATAAAGCAAAATAAAATGAAATACAATAGAAAAATGGAAAAGCTAGCGAAAACAAGAAAAAAACAACGCACAGATCTCACAAACTATGCTAAAGTAACTGTCGCATATCTTACCTCTTTTGCGGCCCGCTCCCCGGCCAGCAGTCATTATTGCGCCATGCCGCATTGCTTTTTCGCCGCCGAGCCACACAACCGCCCGGCCGTCCAGCCGCCCCTTCAGCATCGCTATGCTGCTCCAATTCCTCACTTTGTGCCGCGCTCTGTCGGTCGGTCGGGTTTTCTGGTTGCGTTTGGCCCCCCTGGTCCGTGTGGCTTGAATTTGATTTTCCCTTTTCAGATTCGGCTCCGGTAGGCAATGTGGGTATGCGACAGGGCAGGCGCGCAATAAAGCAACCAAACGAAACTACACCAAAACAGCAACACTAACAACAATAATAATGAAAACGAAAAAAATACCAAGCGACAAACTAATAAACTTTGCTTTTTTAGAAGGAAGTGGCGAGCGGGACCGGCAGTTGGGTCTTTATGGCATTCGCCTGCGAATATTAACGTCAAAGTGCCAAGGAATGTGTAAAAGTTCCACACAACAATTTCTGTGTACCCGGCGAATGGGCGAGCTGGGCGTTTTGGGTCCGCTGGCCTCGTTCTATGAGCGTCTGTTGCCGTTATTGCGCTAACAACGCTACTTTAACTCCATATGACTGTCTGCGCGTATTTTAGGGCAACACGCATTGGGGGCTTAATTTAAAATTTTGTCAACCATATTCTCGAGGGTATCTTAAATGCGCTCATTTAGGAGTTTTATGAATGCGAGTTTTATGAGCCTCAACTCACAAATGTATAATAACTGAACTTGAACTTTACTTGATATATAAAAACGGTACTTTTCCCTCGTCTATCTGAATTTTTCATGGTTAAATTTGATAAACGTAACCAGCAATTTTATGCTTTTTTTAAAATAATATTTCTATTATTCTTTCAAAGTTTTTTATATTCAGGACTTCGGTGCAAAATATGTGGCTTTATATTTTAGAGTTTAGGATCTACGGATCAATAAGGATCACAATCGGACTTAATTTTCGAGTTGTACTTATTCGACGTCTAGATTCATTTGCTCCCGCAGAAGAACTGCAGAGTCATCGTTGGCTTACTAACTTGGCTTGGAGCTCTGCTTGACAGCGATTCAGGCGCAAAGGATGGACATCAACTAGTCGGCTAGTCGAATGAATGAAGGAAATGCAAAAAAATAGTGTCCGGGAAACCTTGGAGCACACTTTTTGCTTCGATTCGACTATTTCAAGACTGCACCTTACTTACTTAGGGACCCCGTTCTTCTCTAGGATAGATGATGTCCTCAAGTATGGCCCTAAGTCACTGCTGAACCTCATTACATCATTTTTATTTCGATTCTTAACACTACGGAGCTCTAAGGGGTACTGCAAAGGTCCCAACGGGGTCTGGAAATAGACCAACCTGACCTGCCAAACCTAACATATTCGCCGCGTAATGTAATGTGACGTATAGCTCATGTTTATGTCTACATTGCCGGTTATAGATTTTCTTTTTATTGAACGAAATATATAGGTTGTTACGTTGATAGTTGTACAATAATTTAAGCTCGAAAAGATATCGGAATATCTGAGACTATATTACAATGACTGATTATTTATATGGTTTACATTATTATTTTGATATATAACTGGAGCAGTAGCCCAGACGGGAGCTCTAACTTCTGACAGGGCTTCATGTTTCATATGTAACTTATGGTATTCTGCACTTCTTGCACTTTATTTTTTGTTAGTTGAGTTGATTTTTGAACTCACAAGTATTAGTAGTATTAATATGTGGATTTTTAATAGACAGTTCAGAACTTTATCATTGAAATTTGTCTACGATGAGTGGCTCGTCGTTAAAAACTTAAGTACCGAAATAAAATTGCACTTTATTTGCTGTTAGTTGAATTGATATTCAAACTTAGATCCTTGATTAAAGGTCAAATATTCTAACGAATTGCCGCGGTGACTGATCATTAACTTATTTTATTACATAAATCTCTCTAATTAACTTTTTTTATTACATAAATCTCTCTCTCTCTCTCTCTCGGTCGAGATCTACGTACATATTTATGACTACACTTTTTCTGCTTTTAGTTAAATAGAGATTCACAGTAAGTCTTTAAGTAACAAATTTTAAGACATACAAATTTGTTTAATATGGTTTGAAGTGGATGAGAGACTAGTTAGAGAGAATCTGTTTTGATTTGTGAGTCGGTTACTTTGAAAAATTGACAATTAAATAAGAGGTGATCAGACATCAAACTGAGGAGTGCATTCATCACCATCCTGTAAATGGTGTTTAAAATCACAAATCACAATAGAGATGATAGAAAAGATTGACTAAATAAATAAATGGAATAAATGTATCAAATACAAAAAGGTGTGAGTACCATCATTTTTTTGTTTTATTCAATCAATTCGGTTTCGAAGATCAAATCAAACAACAACTTTAGGTTTTCGTTCTTCATAGACTTTCTTTTAATGGAAACAAATTCATGGGTTGTTGAGTAACGAGTTGTATGATAATATCAGTTTGAAAAAGATATGTGTTGAGTTCACTATGAGTTAAATCTTGGCCATAAGTATATTTAGTAATTGTTAATTCGTCATCGTAACCTGGTTTCTATGAACTCACTTTTCTTCCATATAAGTCAAATTAAAATGTGTTCTTATTCTCTTCCAAAAAGATGTAAAATAAGTTCAGTTCATAAGTTTAAAAATATGAAAAGCCAGCATGTCCCCGCGGCTTTCCACCAAGTTTGAAGCCCTATAAGTCAAGTTTCTCTTAACCCCCATCATATTTTTATAAAAAAAATAATTGTCTAATTACTTATTTAAAGTCTACACTTACTTAAATTTTAAGTCTACAGGCCTTTTAAATGATGTTTCTCCACACTAACTTTTAACCCGCTGTTGTCGTCAGATTAAACAATTTTTTATTTTTTTTAAATGAATAATAATAATAATAATTGACTGGCACGACAGCCCGCTTACGCGAGACTAAGGCCTAGCTTCCCGCAACCACCCGTGTTGTGTGTGTGAAATTGTACGCGGGTGGAAGGGACCTACAGTTTTATGCCGGTTCCGAACGGCAGGTTGGGAGCTTTTTCATAAGCAATTTTTACTCTCAGAGGTTTGCCATTTCCAGCTAAGAGGACAGCCACCGAAAGAGAAAACGAGTTTTCCCGTTATTTTTTTAGGTGTTATTACAGGCAGTATTTGAACCTGAGGTTGCTGCCTTCGACTCGCGGTCCAACGCACTAACCAACTGAGCCACGGCGGCTGCCGTTTTTAAAATGAAAAATACTTATAAAACTATTTCTCACTAAGAGTACTTTTACCAAGTGTGAAGCCAAATTAATTTTGTTTCTCCATACAAACTTTTAACCCTTTGTTTACCCCTTTAAATTTTGATTTCCACAAAAATAAAAAACACTTGTTTAATTATTTAGTATTTCAAGTGTTTTCACCAATCTTAAAGTCAATTGACCCATCGTAGTTTCCAGAATATGAACCTTAACCCATTGTTGACGCCGTTAAATTTGTATTTTGGAAAAATTGCAAAATACGTGTCGAATTATTTTTGATTTGGAGTATTTTCACCAAGTTTGAAATCAATAGGCCCATAAAATCAAGTTTCTTCAACAACACCTTAACCCATGTTTTGCTCCTTTAGACACCGAATTAAAAAAAATCCCGTAGTTTCATTTCTTTAACGCCATTGCGGTCATTTTGATGGTTTTTATTTTGAAATATTTGCGTTTTCTTTAGTCTTTCTATCAACTTTTGCTTTGATGACATTTATTTTTTTATCGGGTTCTACAATTAGTTCTACAATTATGGTTCTGTACATTTCGAGATATCAGCGGATGTAATATGTAGTCTTTGTAGGTATGAAAACTTGCGGTCTTTCTAGTGTTAAATGTACCTACACTTCAAATTTTATGTTTGTAGCTTTTACAAAATTTTTTCATTAGATTAGTTTTTACCTGAAGTTTAAAAAGTATTTACAAAGTGTAAAAGTTATTCCCATTATTTTCTTTGTTCCTGTACCAATACTCACATTTATAACACCGTGCGACAGCATTTTTCACACCGGGAAAAATACATATGTGCCTGAAACTAACCCAAATATAGTAATACTGCGTACTCAGTTTTTCGTTTCTACATCCTTTGTCCTTTTAAAAGGACTTCAAAATTTTGAAGGGGATAAAAAATAAAAAAAATATAAAAAGTACTTAACTTCGTTAGAATATGGCGATATGTATATCAAATGAAAGAGGAAAGGCTCAAGAATTTAAATAAAATTAATTTGTATCTATTTGTAAAAAAAGGATATGAAAAAGGTCCTTTGAAAATTTTAATCCTTTATATCCTTGAAAATTTACATAGAATTTTCTTGAAAAGTAAGTATGTTAAAATCCAAAATCTCCCTGATCACGTGCCAAAATTTCAAATTTATTACTTCGAAATAGAACGATTAGTTATTAAAAAAAATGCGGAAGCTGCAATTCTAATGAAGTGAAAAATTCTAATTTATTTGAGTATCAGTATTATAAATAATAAAAAGATACAAAATCAATGAAGCGAGAAAAATGAAATTTTGACACTTCATCAAAGAGATTTAGGGTTTTGACATACTTACTTTTCAAGAAAATTCTCTACAAATTTTCAAGGTTATAAAGGATTAAAATTTTCAAAGGACCTTTTTCATATCCTTTTTTACAAATAGATAAAAAATTAATTTTATTTAAATTCTTGAGCTTTTCCTCTTTCATTTGATATACATATCGCTATATTCTAACTAGGTTAAGTATTTTTTATATTTTTTTAAATTTTGTATCCCCTTCAAAATTTTGAAGTCCTTTTAAAAGGACAAAGGATGTAGAAATAAAATACTGAGTACGTAGTATTACAATGTTTGGTCTCTAGTTTCACGCCCATATAGATTTTTTCCGGTGTGAAAATTTTTTTTAATTTTTCTCGCACGGTGTAATCAAACCTCAACCCTTAGCTTCTATACAATTGTTGCCTGGAATTTGACGGTCTTCTCACGTATTGCAAATCAAACTTATTTATTACAAACTTATCATTTCCCCTAATTTTGTTCATGTTTGGCAATTTCACCTTCTCAAACCGGTGGCCAGTTGCCATTTCGGTCCCATTTCAATTTGAATTTTCTTTAAACGTTTGATTTTTTGTCTTAATTTAATTTCGGCGTACGTGTGTGACTGGCTCTGTATGTGTGTGTGTGTGTGTGCTTGCGCACCAAATACTGGCACGCCCTATTAAAGTTGCGCGCACACAATTCAAAATCAACCCAATCGCCTGCCCCCACCAAAAAGCAAATTGTCGAAGAATAAGAAGAAGCAAAACAAAAAGCAAAATATAATAAAATGAAAAAATGGGCACAAAATTACTTTCTGCAGTAGCGACGAGGAGCCATAGAAGGCGGCGCGGGTGGGGTGTGCGACTGGTGTTGGATGCTGGCATGGCGACGTGTAATATTTTCAGGTTAGAGCTGCGCATCCGACATGTTGTGTAGCGCTTTTCCAAGCACTCCTTGTTCTCGTCGTCCTCCTCTTCCTCCTCCACCCACTGGCTGGTGGCTTTGTGTTGTTGCTGGGCATGTGCTGCTATGTTATTAAAATGTTGTGAATGTGTCTGTGCCTGCATGGGTATGTATGAATTATTTATGTGTATGTATATGTGCGTTTGTATTTGTGTGTGTGTGCTAGTGCCTGTGTGCATTTTATGATTATGATTAAAAATCCAGCATAGATACGAAATGTTGCCAGCGCTCAAGTATGCAACAACAGCATCAAAATTGATGGCAGATACCAAGCCACGATAGCAACAACAACAACAACAATAGCAACAACACACACAGCATATTACAGTCAACGCAAAAACATAAACAACAACGACAGCCGCTCTTTCAGCAAAACAGAAAATCGATACTAACAGCAACGGCGGCAGCAGCTTTGCTTGCTATGTTTACATGTACACGCACACATAGACAGCCGCACCGACACATGCGTACATAGTATACATGTATACCGCATGTATTTATATGCTGCGTACAGTTTACGTGCTTTAAATTTTTGTTCTGATACATAAGCGCTCGCCTCCCCAAACAGCCCAACCACGACGGCCACATGTCCCCACCGTTTGCCGGTCGGCCGGCCGCGCGCACTCCTCCCAACAGCTCAGCAGCCCAACTCAACTCGGCCTGTCATTATTATTGCTCCTTCTGTCTCTTTCCAGCCAGCATAAACGGCAGCAGTTCGCCTCCTGCTGCCACTCTTTCTACCAGCGCCTCACTGCCATCCACCCACCCACTGGCCTGCCCCACCCACCGACCTCATTCAACGCTGAAGCATTACAGGCGCTTTTTGTCTCGTTGCCAATGCGGCCGCTTTCAGTTGCTGCTGCTGTAGGTGACGGCGCGCCACTTACAAAAAAAAAACTCTGCAGTAATATGGCAGCACTGCTGGCGTACACGACAGCGTCGACGTTGGCTTTGTCGTTGTCATTGTTGTTGCTGTCGTCGCCGTCAGCGCTGCCGTCAGGTCAGTGGGTGGTGGCTGGGCGTCGCATAGTCGGTTACCGTTGTTGTTGCTGCTGTTAATATTGCCGCAGCGGCTCTTCGTCGGTCGTCATTTTCTTTCTATGTTTTGCTGTTATTTTCATTAATGCTCGTCTTGCGCTTCGCCGCTTATTTCGTGGTATGTGGAAATCGGGTCGGTGCGGCTCGGGTTGCCGGGTGTAAGCGCACAAACACACACACACATATATATATACAACTAAACGCTTTTTGCCAATCTGTGCACACCGCGCGTCCGCAGCTCCTCTGCTCGAAAGCCTACAGTTTTGTTGCAAAAACTTTGCGCTCCGCCGCAGCTGCTGTGCTGCTGCCCCCTCTCCACCCGACGCACTGACATTTCCTTCTTGCCAGCCCGGCTTCGATGTATTTGTGTTTGTGTATGCGTGTGTGTGTGTGTGTGTGTTTGTGTGCGGCGTGTACGTGCCTGGCATCCTAAAACTGGAAATGGGATTTCGTTGTTGCTTTGGCCGTACCCTACTGTTGGCATTACCGTTGACGGGCTGCAGGCACAGACGACAGGCGACAGTGGCCGAAGCGGAATCAGCTCCAGCAGCTTTTTGATTTGATTATAATGCTCAACTGTTGTTTTTGTTGTTGTTGCTTTCTTATATACATTCCAGACAAGTAAATAAGCGGCGCTATGGAAGCGGCAGGCAGGCAGACATTGACGAAGAGGTGGCGAGTGGGTGGCATAAGCCACATACCTAAACGTCGATAATTCATTCATTGAAATTGTCGTTGTCGCTGTCGCTGTCGTTTGTTGTGATGTCACATAAGAAGCAGTCGAACGCTGGCAGCAGTTGTCATTAGTTCGTACTTTACGTCCAGAACAGCGTTTGCTTCCACTCTTCTAAATAGGCCTACGTAAGGTGGCCAGTTGAAAATTTAACAATTTAGACCAACGAAATATTTTTATCTTGCTTTTAGTTATTTTTAAATTGTAGCAAATTATTCATACAATTTTTTATTTGTCTTTTTTTTTTAATTTAAGCAAAATTTTGCATAAAATTGGTATTGAAGATTTCAGATAGTAAATTAATTTTTGTTAAGAAAATTTAATACTGTGAACAAGTTTATTACGTTCAAGTAAAAATATCTGTTTTCTTGTTCCTTTTTTGCGGGCGTAGAAATGTTCCTTCTTCTTTGTCAGGGAACATTTACTTTTATTTGATTCGGTCTATGAACAAGAGCTCTTACAGACTATAAATAAAAACAGAATATCCTTGCATAATAATTCACTATGAACGAAGGTAAAAGCTTCTCAAAAACTTAATTAACGGCGAGGTTGAGTGACTCAAGGAAGACCGATTTAGGGAGCGCGAGAGAAGTATTAAATTTGTTATATCTTAAACTAATAAAGTTAGAAGGACAAAATTCAAGGATGTGGTAGTGTAAGATATATTTAAAAAAAAAAATGATTGGAAATTTGCAAGGATATTCAAGGATAAAGTTTTAAAAGGATATTTTCAATACCTCTTCGTCCTTTTGCTCCAAAACATTAAATTTTCTAAGATTCTAAGGATTTTTCTTTTTCATTTGATACCCATATTGTTATTCTACAATGCGCTAAATATTTAAAATAATTTTTTGAAATAAACATGTCCTTGAAATTTCAAAGTCCTTTAAAAAAAAGTCCTGGCGTCAGAGAGAAAAACTAAAAACGCAGTTTTACTACATTTGGCCCCTAGTTTCGCAAGTATATCGATTTTTTCGTGTGTTTTGAAATTTTTTGATTTTTGTCGCACGGTGTAATATAAGATGTTTCAGGTATTGATCGATAATGATTTCAAAAGGAAAAGTATCAGGTGTACAACTTTGCTTCCGCCGTTTTTTTTCCAAAATTAAAAGCTTTATTGCGAAAAAGTGCTTACAGATGTATTATTCAAAGTATTGTCCGTCGCTAGCGACAACTTTCTCCCATCTTTCCGGCAATTTTCGGATCCCGGCTCGAAAAAAGGAGTGCTCTTTTGACGGTATCCATGAAGCAATCCATTTTTCCAATTCTTCGAAGGATTGAAAATGTTGATCTGCCAGGCCGTGTGCCATCGAACGGAATAGGTGGAAGTCAGAAGGGGCGACATCTGGGGAATACGGCGGGTGGGGCAAGACTTCCCATTTCAGCGTTTCCAGGTACTTTTTGACCACTTTTGCGACGTGAGGCGACGTTTCAACTCGTACGGCACCCAGTTTCCTTCTTTCTGAATCATGCCCAGGGCCTTGAGACGTTTTGAAATGGCTTGCTGACTCACTCCCAACGATTCGGCAAGCTCTTCTTGGGTTTGGCACGAATCTTCATCAAGCAATGCTTCTAGTGGTTCATCTTTGAAGGTTTTTTCTCTTCCACCACCATGTTTGTCTTCGACATCGAAATCACCATTTTTAAAACGTTGAAACCACTCCCGACACGTTCTTTCACTCAGAGCAGCATCACCGCAAGTTTCTGAGAGCATTCGATGCGCTTCAGCTGCATTTTTTTGCGAATTGTAACAGAAAAGTAAAACTTCCCGCAAATGGCGAGAATTGGGCACATAAACGGACATTTTCGAGCGTGAATAATACGAAAACAAGAACAACTGTCACTGAAACGGCGATGACAATTCGTTAGGCACTGTCCACACTCACTTTAAAGGCATTACCATCTATGTATTTCAACCAGCCTCAGCCGGTACAGCCACCTATCGGAAAACGGCGTAAGCAAAGTTGTACACGTGATAGAATATCAAGAAGGCCGGTGTCAGTACTACCGACCCATTGGGGTATAAGTCTTTACTCATGTCATGCGATAAGACAGCGACTATCTGTAATATGAAATGGTATATAGGATATTTTGAAAGTTATTTTAATTTTTAGCCTGTATTGAAGGCTCTAAACATTACATCTGAAGCCTCTGGGGCCTACTTAGGACGAGCTTCTCGCAAGTTTCTATTGACATGAGTCACTTTTTGCATAAATAGAAGATATCTTCTAAAGTCTATATATGGATTTCAAACTGCGTTTTGTGGGTTTCCATAGGCAATAATATTATTCTCAGAGCTTTACCATTGCCTGGGAAGAGTTGGGGACATTAGAACATGTCCTCTGCTACTGCTTCGCCATCTCAAAAAAGCGTTTCGCAATATTACAAGAATAGAGTTCGCCGAACTAGAGGAAGTGGCGACGTTAGGCCTGAAGCGTTTGCTGAAGTTTTTCAAAACGCACTCAACTCATAAACAAATCTCCATCTGGTATTGGTAAAAACCCAATAAGGGTCTATCTCAATCTTTTAAAGAAAAATTTCATTATTTAGTTTTGATTGCGTTTCGAACCTACCGTTCTCTGGCTCGTGATCCAACGTGCATGCCTTAACAAAGCTCAACCGTAACTGAAAAACATTTAACGAAAACTATCTGCCACTTGACAAGTTTGCTGTAACGACTTCCTTTTTCCTCTTAATCCAAGTTGTGGGTTTTTTCATTTGTGCACATCTGGCAACTCTAGCAAAGCTTACTGCCTGCCCCAGCCACTTTCGGGCCACGCCAAACTTGTCTGCTCGCCTTTGAGCCGTCCCTTGTCATTATTGTTATTGTTTTTTTGTTGTTGTTGTTGCTGCTATTTTCTACTCGCTATTTATGCGCGCATATATTTAAATTTGTGTAGCTTAAATGTTCTCGCTGTGTTGTTAGGTGCCGTTCAGGTTTTAGGGAGCGCTTCCACTGTTGTTGCTGTTATTGCATTGTTTTCCCGATTTGTTTTTCTGATTTCTTCTCATTTTTTCCGACCAATCGAAGTTCCTTAATTAAGACTAACAGCTGCGGCGGCTGCTGTGGCAGTTTAAACATTCATCAGACATTTTCATCTTGACATTGTATCAATGTTGTTGTTGTTGTTGTGTTGCGCTATAAGACATGGTAGCGGCATAAAATGCCACATTGAATTTCAAATTATTTACCTACACACACACATATATATCTACGCTCTCACTTTGCCCCCCTCAATACTTGTGCAATGTTTTGTGGCTTTGCGCGTTCAGTCGTTGAAAAGCTTGAATTCAATTGCCTGGAAATTTTGCAGACTTGACTGCTTCTCGTTGAGCATTCTTCACACGTCGTCACATTTAATTTCTCTGTGTGTATGCGAATGAACGCCTTTAAGCTGGCGTAGCTGCAAATTCGATTTTCGACACTTTAATTGAAATGCGCGCTAACGCATCGCAACCAATCATTCACACTAAATTCAAATAATTTGTCATCAAGTGTGGGAACAATAAAATTGGCAACATTTATTTTTTGGCCACTCACTTCACTTCACATCATTATCTGTCTTTGGTTTTCGAAGGTTTTCTCGCGCGGAAAATTTTTGAATTTATCGAGTCGCTAAAAGCATTCTTCAGTTTCCCTCTCTACTGTTTTCAATTTCCTATGAATACTTATGTAACTGAGCGTGTTCTTGTTTTGACATTTTGTTTGAGCATTTCTAGGAATTGTTTACAAGCTTAGTTTGGGGATTTTGCATCATTAAAGTAGGCAAATTTATTGATGAAAGAGAATATTAGTGCATAGGAAACTGTCATACTGGAGTATACACTTCGGAATGTTTGTTTCTTTGAAGTGAACTTCCTGTGACATGTTTACAATTTCTATAGTCTCTAAGAAGTTAAATTACTTTTAAAAGTAGTTTAATTATTTCACTGGGTTTACAGTTGTCGAAGTTGTCATTTAGTCTCGGTGTCTAATTGGGAACATTTTGTTTCGTTGTTTCTTGCTGCTGTTTTTATTTCTCAACTGCCTTTTTGAAAATATCTGCAAAATTTAAGAAAATTCTGCATAATATATTTATTCTATTTGCACATAAATTTTACTTTCTCAGACAGCCATCGAAATATAGGATTTTATTCAAAATGCTGACTTGGATTGTATTAAGGATTGTATTGTCGCGAAGAATGGAAACCAGTTAGTAACTGTAATAAATAGATGAATTTCATTCTAATGAATTCTCCGCGTCTAGTAGTGGATTAGAACCTACAAAATGTAGTCCAATGCACTAACCAATGAGTCACGGCAGCTGGATTAAAAGAACTGAAGAACAAGTTATTCCTTTGCACATATTTTTTTGCACAGAACTAGTTTGGTTTCGCAGATCAAGAAGTTTGTCGATCGATTTGGTCTATTGACAATAGCTATAGGAACAAATTCCAGATCCTACTGAATCAAAAAAATAGTTTCTTACTATTACTGGTGTTGGGGAAAATTCCCTTTCGCAAATCTGAATAAACTCTCCCACATACAGTTTCACAAAATAGACTCGAAGTGAAGATAACTTTAGCTAACTAGCCAAATTTTTAATACCTTTTTAAGTTTAACCAAGTTTTCGTAACATCAAAATGGTTCATTTGTCCCTGCAGTAGCAAAAGGGTTAAAGTTGTTTTAAAGAGGAAAAGTTAGTCTGGGAAGTGAATAACCATTTTACTACTTGGATATGTTATGATATTTACAAAATAAGACATTTTTAAACTTTCAAAAAATAAACCTGCAAAACATTTTTTTCATGGAAAAAATCAACTTTTATTATTTAAATTAAAATCACATATTTGGAAAGAAATTTGTTCGCCGTTAAACATTTTTATCGAACTTTCTGACGTCCCCTTATGTATTGAATAGAGTCGCTGAAAAATGTTTTAAAAAATTCCGTTCAGGCGATAATGGTTAAACGAATTCGGAACGAAGGAGAAATTTGGTCTTTTCTTTTCTATGATAATTGAAACAAATTGTGAATACCGCATATTCTGAACTGGCCAATCGGCGAGTTGGACCAGAATGAAGTTTCTTCAAACTTCTGATGCCACAAATCGTGAATACCGCATATTCTGAATTCCCCAACCGGCTCGTTCAGGCGATAAATCTTGAAGCAAAACAAATATCAGAATGAAGTTTCCTAAAACTTCTTCTGATATATTAACTTACAACCGATACTGAATATGGGCATGGTCCGCCCACTTTTCAGCATGGTTGCCATATAAGAAAAATTCACGAATTCAGAAAATTGTTATCCAAATTAAAATAATCTGTTAGTTTGTAGTCTGTTTGACTATAAATTGCTATAGTGCGCCTATTTAACCCATTAAGGATCACATTAACCCTTTGTGTTCTTTATTTTGGTTTGAGAAAACTACGCGTTACCGATTTCTATGTTCGAAGGGTGGAAAAATATAAAGTAGGCTGATACCTTAATGGGTGTGACAGGTTATTATTATTGACGTGGATAGTGCACTGCGATCTAGAACATCTATGGTGCCCCTTTCATCGACTCACTTGAGATTGTTCTTCGATATGACATGTCATGACTTCAGTGTGACAGGTACTAGACTAACATTTGGTTGTTTTAGGTGCAGGATATAAGTCGGCCGACTGTTTCTAAAATCTTTGCTTTTTCAAATTAAATAATTCGAGGAAGACTTAACTCGATTTGTGTTCTCAATGCTTTTGCCTGAAAATTAGAAAATAAACAAAATGAAATTCAATTGTAACTTATAACTTATATTCCTAACAAATCCATTTGTCACCAATTCACCATTTCGTGCAAACATTGCAGCGCCCATCAGTAGTGCCAACACTCAACAACAACGGCAGATTTCATTGTTTGACGTTTCAAATTAATTAAAATGCGCAAGTAAAATTGGCGGGGGCGCAGCGTCGAAACAAAAAAGGCACACAAAAGTCCTACAAAAAAAGCAACAAACATTTTCATGGCACTCATAGCTACACTTGCCAGACTGCGTGGTAGCAGTGGTAGCGTCCCTTGCAGCCGTCGCGTCCCCAGCCCGCTTGGTCTATGCACTGCGAACACTTAACGTCTACTTAATGTGCTTATTTTATTTTTATAACGAAATTTGTTGTTCCTTTTCTGTGCCTTTCTCAACGTTTTCATTTTTTGTGGGTCTTCATTGTTGCTATTTAAATATGAAATGCACAAAGTGGAAAGAAAATGAAACAAAAAAGAAAAACCAAAGCAAGTTATAAAAATACTTTCATTTCATTAAATTATAAATGTGCCTGGCTTGAGCCAAGAGAAAAATTACCGAAGTGCTAAGAGAGAAGAAATAAATTTTCGCAACATAAAAAGTTGCCTAAATGGGCGAACAAAAAGTTTGCGCCGCCACCAGGGAGAAAAAAATCGCATACCTCAAAGTAGCCAAACGCAAGAGTGAGAACGAGAGAGAGGAACAGCGGCGGCACAAAGCTGGGGGTAAGAAGAAACTGCACAAGTAATGAGCACAAAAAAGCTGGAAAAAATTATGGTCCGTTACTTTGAATGCTCACAGCCCACAGCGCAACATCATTATTGCCATTGCTGTGTTGTTGTGTCGGGGTGCCGCGGGGCGCGGAGGTTGTGTGCTTTGACATGGCGGGGCCGAAGCTCGAGCGCGCCCACCGAAAGGCACGGCGCGGCTTGAAACGCTCACGAAATGGAGCAGTGAAACTATACACTTTGGCATAAATGATTACTTTCCGGCCCCGCTTTACCCCCCTGGTGCAATTTCGACGTTTTCTCCGGCATCTGCATTTTGCTATTTGTGTTTACTTATTCGCTCCGACCGTTGCTTGTTGCTGGCACGAAAAATGCGTCTTCTAACCGCCAATCTTGTGAAGCGGCCCGTTCCGTTTGCCGCGCTCAGCGTCAGCTTCAACGTATTTTCTGCTGCTGCTGCTGTTTCTTCTTCCTTGGCAACATCATTATTATCGTCGTTAGTGGCATTCGGTGCGGCTGTGTGCCGCATAATGTGTTTGTGTTTGCGCATACAATTCGGGATTTGTTACTAACGCCTTTCGGCCCACTCGCCGCCGTCCCAACCAACCGAGCCAGCAAAACAGTCAGTTGCCAGTCAGCCCACCAACAGCCACACTCTACCACCGACCCACTCGCACGTTTGCAGCTACCACACACACAGCTCCGGGTGGCCGTCTCACAAACCCTACGCACCTCACCGCACCCCACCACACCGCACCGCATAATAATTTCAAAGCTTGCGCGCGCTTTTCTTCGTTTTATTCATTCAAATACGCTGTCCCCCCTTCCCCCCCCCGGACGCTACATTATTCCACCAGCTTACCTTTGACTTGCTTGCCAACCCGCCCACGCCCATCTCCACCCATCCACCACCACAACATTTGGCACCCTCCACGTGCTGGGTTGCCACTTTGTCTTGCGCCTCCGTTGCCGCTCCCATTCCCGCTCCGGCCACTGCCACAATTGTTGTTGTTGCTGCTTGTGCTTCTTCTTCGCATTCATTGTCTGCCCTTGATTTTATCGATTTTCCTCTCTGCACGTAAATTTACTTACCGTCTGTTTCGTTCACTCTTGCATTTGCTGGCGCTCGCTGGCTCGCTCGTTGCCGCTTTGCGCTCTCTGTTTTTGTCAGCTCGCCCGCTTTGCACCGCGCGGCGCCATCAACATCTCGCAATATTTAAAACCTCCGCCTGGCCGCCCGGCTGCCGGCCGGCCTTTGGTTCGATGTTTGCAGCATTTTCCTATACCCAGCGCCGCCACCCAGCGCCCAGTCACACCCAGTGCTGCGCTGAGCGCCGATAAAGCGCACATTTGGAGTTGTCGGCGCGCTCTCAACTCGACACAACTGAACGCGGCGCTTCGTGCTGTGCGGGTGTTGTTGTTGTGGCTTTAAGTTGGCTGCAACTTAAATGAAATGCTGCAAAATGTCGACGCTTTAAATTGTCGATTTTGCCACTTTAAACGAACGTTTGTCTCTTCCCGTCGACTGATTTATATATTTTTAAGTAACATTTTAATTCGATTGCATGCGTTCGGTAAGAAATTATTTTTACAAGATTTCGAGCTAAATTTAAAAAGTATTTCCCTCCATCAAGGTTTAGTTAATTTTGTGGACTCGTAATTTTGTGCCCTTGACTGGCTGTCACGGCATTGGGGAACACTTACGAGGAAATGTGAGGCGTGTGTGAGCGAGCAATTGACCGAAAGTTGTGAGTGTGTGCATACTATAACACGTGGTTTTGCATTATTTCGGCTTTTATAGAGTTTAATATTGGGAACGAAATAACAAACATCAGTCATTTGGTTATAGAGAAACAAGACGTGTCTCTAAGAGGGATTAGAATTGTATTGCAGTTACAAGAATTTTGCCCAATCTTAAACTCAAAATTACTTATAACACCGTGCGACAAAAAACCACTTTTATCGAGACCCATCCAAAACATGTAGGCGTGGGCCTAGAATTCATTCACAGTAACATGGCATACTCAGTGTTTAATTTTTTGATCCAATGTCCTTTTAAAAGAATTAAAAAATTTAAGGACAAACATATTTCACAAGATTTATTTCAATATTTGTGGATGTACAATGATGAAGATTTGGGTATCAAATGAAAGAAGAAAATTGTTTTTCTAAATGAGAAAATAGAAGCGAAGTTCGATGTTTATAAAATAAGTCATTAAAAGTTTGTTGGTTTAAACTTTATTGATTTGTTGTTTAAGTATTTTGTTAAGGTCTTGAAGACAACATATTTTAGCTTATATTCAAACAGAACGTTCATATCTAGAAGAATCTTCTGCGCTTTTCCTTCTCAAGGATGGCCAGATAGCAGTGATAGTTTTTCCCAATAGGAATGTCCCAGCATTGTCAAATATATCAGTGACGTTTAAATGTAAAAATATTTAGTGTAGCTGGTGTGTATATGTTGGTGTGTAGTGTAATGGCCGGCCTCGATAGTCCAGTGGGTAGCGCGCTGGCTTCTCATACCAAGGCCCTCGAATCCAAGCTCGGGTTGGTGAAACGCTCATCTACTTCTATCGCTATCCACATGAAGCAGATGAGAATTAAAAGGATCGCAAGGCTAATGGCAAAACCTCCATCCAATTTCTTTTCCTATCGTTATTATCTGGTCACCTATTTATTTGTTTATACTATTTCTATTTTTACTGCCTTTAAACACACTTTTACATACTTAGATATCTAAAATCAATATCATTCTTTTCTTTTCAGGTAGGATTTTAAGTGTTCAATTGTTTCGTAAGTAGCGACCATTCAGTTCCGATGTCAATTCCCAATCAATAATACATAACCTTTAATATAATAACCTTGTATCGAAACTGTGGTTTTCATTAATTTCTAAATATCGATGATCTATCTGCTAAGTATTGTGGTCAAGGGAAGGGTTTTACTAAGATTTGGAGTCGGATTTTGGCAACTGTTTCCTCGCCTTTGTTGCAGACTCTTTAAGGGGTTATATACACTTGCGCGCGAGAAAAAAAGGCATTTTTACGATTTTTTTTTGGAAAAACAACACAACTTTTCTTAAAACACTAAATGCCTATTTATTTATACACTTCGAGAGATGCTTCATGAATTTTTTCAAAAGAAAATATTTATAATACTAGTCACAGTAGCCATTATGCCAAAACACAATTTTCCCAACATCGTCCGCGGTGACCACGATAACGAAGGATCTGCTCATCTGAAATACAAAAACCAAAAAAATTTATGTAGTTTACAGGTGTTCGTGAACGAAGGATTTTGCAAAATAAAATTTTTTTCGAAAATTATGATCGTCTTTCTAAAAAGTTCGAGTTTTGAACGTATAAAATTCGGGTTTTTACATCAGGAAAAAAAAAGTTTTGCTTCAAATTGAAAATCCTTCGTTCACGAACAGGCTAATATTGTTTTTAATAAGCCTGGAAAATTTCAGACTGATCGAGTTAACGGTTCTTTAGTAATCGTGGTCACCGCAACCACACTTTTTGAAAAAAAACAGTTTCGAGATAATAGCGTGTAAAGATAGACTCGCCGTTGAATCGTAGTTGCAGATAGCGCTCTATCAATAGCTGCCAATCTGGTTCTAATGCTCGGATCTTTATGATTTTTGGGGAAAATATTCTCTAAGATATGTACTTTCAGAAAATGCAATAAAAAAATTTTCGATTTTTTTGACCAACGCAAGTGTATATAACCCCTTAAATGACCTTTAAAATAACAACCCCGTGTTTGCTGTCAACTAGCATTGACTTTAAACAAGTTTTGGCTGGATGCATTTGAGTCCTTCATACACATAAAATATGGAATTGTTGAAGATTGTATGGTATATCTCTTGGTAATCTTCTTTAAGTAATCTATTTGTGGTCTTTGTGTTGTTACAATTCGAATAGTCTAGATTTTCGTAAATCAATGCCGGAAACTGTGCAGTTTTTAAATCACTTATATTTAGAATCGCTCACGGAAGGTCGCTTGGCCTAGGGTTTACTAATTCCTTGTGCTTTAAACTATACATCTTGATAGATTAGTCGGTAGTCTTGTGGTAAATTAGTCGGATCCACAAAGAACTGACACATACATGGTTTCATTGGAAACGTCTTTTCCCCCTCTGAAGTCTTCAGGCATATCTATTCAGCAATCCAATGGCTAGTTGAAACTGAAATGTAGCAAAGTTTCGAACCTAATCCAAGGAACGACCCTTCGGCGGTCTTATGGTCGTTGGGTTTAACACTCAACTTGGGTAGTTTTGTCTCAGCATAAGGTTGTGTCTCACAAAACGTTCCTTCGGGGGAGTCTTAAGGTGGTGAGGTTTAGCACTCAATTTAGGTAGTTTTGTCTCAGCATGCAGTTGCGTTTCACAGCAATAGTTAAGATAGGCCTTGATTACGATCAAATATGTGGAAGTTCCATATGCATTATTTCAATTGGTAACGAAGAACCCGGATTGCTGAGCTCCTGTAGGTCGTGAGGTTAGGCTCTCCATAGTGGCACTCGAATTAAAAAGTGCGCCAAACTGTATCGAGTACATTACATTTCACATGCAAACGTATTTTGGTCCTACTAAGATCACACAACAACAATTCTTTCGATGAGTGTGGGACACTCGAACACTTCCTTTGCGGCTGTCCTGCCTTAGCATTGAAAAGACTAAATTTCTTAGGGAACTGTCTGATTAGCTCTCTAGCTGACTTGTCGGAGACAAGACTGAATTGCATTAAGTCCTATTTGGATGGTGCGGTTTGACTTTAAGGGGGTATTCTGGTCGAGGCGGTCCGAAATATCAATGTTTTCAAATCGTTGTGGATGAAAAGCTTTTCAATATTTTTATTCAAGGTTTTTCGCAAGTTTTTCTACAGGTTTTGAACAATAATTTTCATTAATGATGTTAAGAATATCTTCTTTAATAACGGTTCATTCGATGCCTCGAACTTGAGCCTGCCGAAAATAGTTGTTCCATGGTGGACATGATATCTTCAGTTCAAATATTCTGAAACACAGAATGTGACCCATTTTGTAATCGCAAGACTTCCTGCTATCGCCTTATCTAGGATATAAGCAAACAAAAAATTTCTTCAATTAAAATCAGGTGTTTAAAAAAAAAAGACGATTTTTTGCCCTGTTTTTGTTGATATTTTGCATTAAAAACATTAGTTAAACAAATGCTTTTGCCATAATCCTAGATAAGGCGATACCCACACATTTGCTTAGTATCCTTGTAAAATTTCAAGTCAATTGGACCAGTAGTTTTTTGTGAATCGTGTCTACCGTCCCGAAAAAAATGGTTTCGAGAAAAACAAGTTTAAAGATTTACGAACATGGAATGGCGTCGCCCATTGTATAGCCTTGAAACTCGAAAAGTATTCGTCATTGAGAAAAATGGTCTTGCACACACATTCCTCTTATTGTCTACATCAAAAATATTAAATGAAAAAAAATCGATTTTTCGGACCATCTCGACCAGAATACCCCCTTAAGGCTTAGTATTCTCTCCTATTAAGGTAAGACCCATTCAAAACGGTACACTAGTTCTAATTCTGCGTGTCCAGCGCGTGTCCATTGGTATCGATGATACCTAAGACCACACAATGACTACATTTTTCTTCCATTCCGAGTTTATGCCCTGGAGAAGTCTTTGATAATAATTGAATGGTCACCAGCAAGCAGTGGCGCACACAGAATTTCATTTGGAGGAAAGTTTCGTACATAACATTTGACCCTAATACCATATTTACCACCCGCAGTTTTCATAAACAGATATTTTGGGGTTTGAACTCCTAAAATCTCCTTTTGTGCTCCACTTCTATTAAACGAATTGCCTACAGTCTCATAGTTTTCAAACAAGCCAACCTCACAGTTATCGGTAATACTCCTTTGGCCAACAACCTAACGACGATGAACCCCTTTTACTCTGTGCTATGCCTCCTGAAGGAAAACTCATGTTTCTATACTTCTACTTCTTGTAGCGCATCGGCCTGCCATCTTTGCCATTTGAAACGTTCGCACCAACAAGGACGCACATTTCTCCTGCTATTCTACGTACAGTTGACGGCGGTATTGATGCTAAGCCAAGCGCACCCACCTACCACTCATGCTGCACACACTTTTCCCAGCAGTCTATCGGCATGTGCGCCACCTGCCCGTCCACTCAAGTGTACACAGCACATTGCGATGTGTTGCGTTGTGCGCTTTGAATCCAACATGGGCGGCAAATCGGCAGTCGACGTGGTCTGGCTTGGCTGGGGTCGTCGCTTGGGTTCTTGTACCGCTTTTGCTCTGCTCTCTTTTGCTGCGCTCGTTTTTTCTTGCCAAGATATTTTGGTATCCTTTGTACCATACTTCACTTTAATATGCACATTGGAATTTCTATGTAACATGTTTTTGTGTATTTCTTTGGTGTTCGAGTGGGGAATTTGATTGCGACGGGGCAAAGAAAATTACCAAAATTTATGCTTCTTATTAGAAGCACATTACATTATGTATAGTAATTTGGAATGGCGATTTTGTTTGGTGTTTCATACTTAAGAAAAGTGCTTCCAAGACAAATAGACAGAGTAGTGAGAGCTGTTTTTCGCATTGGTCTCGAGTAGGCGCTGCCAGTGGTCTGGTGAGTTTAGCAACACCACAAACATGGTCGCTAAGTTGGTGCTGAGAACAGTTCAAATAAAAGTTTCTAATTAGCCAAATTTTTTACTTTGCATATGGAAATTAAATTATAGAAATTACTGTGAGCAAAAACTTCCTCCTCCTCCTTACGGTCTCCTTCCTATTTCCCTCCCTTGACTAGCCGGCCTCGATAGTCCAGTGGGTAGCGCGCTGGCTTCTCATACCGAGGCCCTAGGTTCGATTCCCAGCTCGGGCTGGTGAAACGCTCATCTACTTCTATCGCTATCCACATGAAGCAGATGAAAATTACAAGAATTGCACAAGTGCGCTCTTGGTAGCCAATGGCAAAACCTCCAAGTGAGAAAGAAAAAACTGCCAACCGCCGTTTGGATTCGGCGTTAAACTGCAGGTCCTCCTCCCTCCTCCCCTTTCCCTCATCCGCTAGAAATGTGTGTTGTAACACATGTTGGGAAAAAACAGTGTTGCATGCACATTTCAAAAAGCGGGAGAAATATGTGGTATCACTATGGGCCTTTCAGGCCTCCGAGTGTGTCTCTTACAGAGGCAGGCACCATAACCTAACCTAACCTACTTACTTAACTGGCCATAACAATCCATTAACGGGTCACGGCCTGTTCCAAAAGTTTTCTCCAGACGCCTCTGCTTTGTTGGTCACACCAAGAGATGATGGGGCCTCCTCAACTTGGTCCTTCCACCCGAGTCACGGCCACCTCTTCGTTGTCGACCTCCCACCATCGCATCGAACACCTTTTGCCTCCCTCCCCCATCTCACTCTAATCACCCAGTTCTGACCGTTCAGCCGAGATTCCTTAGCGGCATTGCCCATTTCACCCAGCATCAGCTGATCCTGCCACTAAGTGCCCCTCTCTGCCCTGTCTTGGTGGAGGCATTAACCCAGTTTTTGGTGTTTGAGCATTTATTATGTACTCAAAAGTAGAACACTGTACGAGCTCATGCAAACGGCGTGCCGCGGCGTGTTGTTGCTGCTGTTGCATATTTGCGTTTGTGCTCGGCGATTTGTGGCAATTCGTGTAATTTACATAAGGCCACACACGGTATTTTGACCTTTGTGCTGATTTGGCCCACATAATTGACCAGCGTTGCATTGTCCGGAGTGGGAGCGAGTGGACGGCGCATTAATATCCGGCTGGCTGGCTGTCTTGGTCCGGTCTGGCCGAATCAAGTTCAAGCTAAATGCAGGAATTGCGTGTACAAAGCGATTATGATCGCGGCGAAAGTGCGCCGCACAAGAAAAGCCTTAGCACTGAAAATAAGTGCGCGGCATAAATGTCTCTTTATTTTTACTGCACGGCAGTCCGAACACGCAGTTGCGGTTAAAAGTTCAGCTGGCAACGCGAAGCGGTAATGAGCCGGGAATGAAAACGTCGACATGAGCGGCTCGAAAACCAACTGTTGTTGCTGTTGTGTTTGGTGTTTTTGTTTACAGTTTTTGCAGAGTCGCGGGTACCTACCTATATAAATAACGGTATTGGACATGTGATTATAATTTACACTTTATATGTATGACGCAGCGAACAATGAAAACAATAAAAAAATACACATGAAGGCGTAAAGTGAATGACAAGAAATGAGCAACCAGAACGCCAACCAACCAGTCAATCCGGTAAGAAGCCAAGTCCAGTCAACCGTTGAACGTACCGCAGCGACGTAAAGTGTTCATATCGAAAAACCAAAATAATGACAAACAAAAATACGCCAAGAATGTTTTTGACAATAAAAATTGCAGAGTCAAGCGAAAATGTGCGAACTGGACGCGACGCCGAGTTTCGGGCGGCGAGCCACGAGATCCATGTGGCGGCTTCAGAGGGCAGGAGCACAGACGGCCGTCCAACCAGTCGCTCGAACGAGACAGTCGCACAAGCAGCGAGACAATCGGCAAATTGCGCAAAACTTGTTTATGCGGGCACACATACAAACCCGTACACTCACACTCATGCGCTCACATGTACAATTCACCCGAATGCCAATATCGAATATTGCCATATTGTTGCGCCTGCTGCTGCTGCCACTTCCTCTGCGGCGTTATGGCGCGGCTGTTGCTCTCATTGCTGCCGATACAGCGGCGGCAATAACTTCCACTCGGCGTAGCATTTGCTTTTCTAAAAAGCCATAAAAAAGGTCGTTGGCCAGTGTATACGGCTCCACCAACAACAACAACAATGCAAAAAGCAATAGCTTAAACAACAACAACAATAATAATGTGCGCTAGCAAGAAAAATAACAACAATAAAAACAACAAGCAAACAGCCGCACATCAAGTAAAATGAAACAAAAAAGGTTGTTGGAGGGAGAGAAAATGGCAAAGCAATTCCATTGCTACTTCACCAACAGCAACAACAATAACAACAAGAACGACCAACATCAGCGCCAACCGCAAAGAATAAGCACAACAAACGACAGCAACATAACCACAAAACACGCTCAAAACAAAGGAACACGCCTGACGGCCCGCCATTACTGCAGCGAACCGGCAGCAGACAGCCAGACACAGTCGTATAGAATCGACAAACGAACGGACGCAACCGTTGCACAGACAGACAAACAGAGAGCTAAAACCAATGTTGGGGCCCTTAAGCACGCAACGCACATAGACTTGCGTCCCTCTGGCTATGTGTGTGCGCGCCAATGTGGCGTGGCGTCACGAAGACAACCCGACCGAGTCGCAGTTGTCGCTTTATAGGCACACATGAGTACAAATGAAAAGTCACTTTAATTATAACTTCATTAAATATTAAAGTTGTAATTGAGCCCGGCCGCCCTTTGCATGTACCTATGCACAGTTGAACGGCCATTCTGTTGCCGCATTAATCCGCTATTTCACTACTTTGTGAGTTGTTTGGCGACTCTTCCGTAATACTTTTAGCAGACATTGTTTTTGCTTGGATGTGTTGTCAAAGTTGAACTGTAAGTGGAATTTCGTTTGAACTTTTACGACATTAAGATGGACAGAAAGTTGGATAAATGCCATGAAAGGGAGATCAATATGCTTCAACTTTGTTGAATTTTGAAATAGTTTTAGGCGAAATGTTGAGATCATAGAGTTTGGAGCTTTTGAATACACAAGTCGGATTGTTTCGTTGGTCTCTAGAGCATTGCAAACTCCTTAGCAAAGTAGTTATTGTGAGAGATGTGTCTGAGCCAAGAAATTAAAATTCTTCCACTTTCCAATGCGGAAATAAAATTTTTACGAATAGAACAGTACTTAGTACTTAGTGGTCGGTCATATCATCGATAGTTCTGAACTCAGGGAGTCATGCCATCACAATGTAATATCATAACCAACCAGAGGGATTGACGGAAACGAGGAGGGGAACAGTCTTGTTAGAACTGCGGCAGCCACGGCCCCCTGGGACCGGAGCCCTTCACTTGACTGGGCAAAAGCGCAATAGAAGAGTTACTAAGACTTGAAGAGAGAGCCAGGAATTTAGAACACTGGCCTAACGCGTCGGGTCTTGAGCAATCGAAAACATTTATTAAAGGTCATAACTCTAAATGGAGTGAAGAATGCTTCAGACTGAGAAAGAACCAGCTTAGACAGGTCACTACTCTTTTAACTGGGCACTGCAGACTGAGGAAACATATGCATACAATTGGGCTAGAACAAGTTAACGTCTGTAGACTCTGCGGAATAGCAGAGGAGACTTCCGAAATCATTATACTATATTGCAATGCGGCATGTTGTTGCAGAATGCGTTACCTAGGCCAATTCTTACAGAAGAGAACATCAAGCACCTAAACCGTGAGTTACTAAGCTTCATTCGGTCGGTGAGTCTAGGGAATGTTCTCTAACAACTTGTAGGGGGAATGATAGATCATTTCTGGTCTCAGTGCAACCAACCCCATTAATTTCTATTCTATTCTAACCAACCAGTTTGCGGGTGGGTTTTCAAAAGGGTTTATCTGAACCAGAGAGATAAAACCCCTGATAGACTAGAACAGGTCCAAGGAATTGAGTCAACTGGCGACCAGTATCAAAATTTGATACTGTTATACTTGGTATAACTGAAACAGCTATTGGACAACTTTTTCAGAAACTGCAGAATCGATGACTGCAAGGAAACCGTAGAACATCTCTTCTGCAAATGTTCAACGCTAGAAAGAATGCGTTCTTGATTTTGGAGCAACACAGGAACTGCTGAGAAGACCTGGAGAAGACGCCATCTAGAAATTTAATGCCACTATTTAAACCCACCCAAGTGGTTCTCGAACATGAAAAGCGAAAAGGGGATGACTCTGATTGGTGATACAAAGGACTTAAAGGATGTCTTTGAGGCGACCACTTTATCTACCGACCTGCCTAGCTATGGAATGGTTTTCCTAGCACATATGACCTTGATGGGTTCAAAACAAGAGTCCATAACCACTTCACTCTAAACCCTATCTCCTAACCTATATATCCCCCCTGAACCAACGCAATGCCTCGCATTATTAGGGGTCATCGCCTGCGCGTTTGCTCAAATTTAAAACAAAAAAACATTAGCGTTTTTGCTGTGAGAAAAACCGCACACGATGTGTCAAGGGGAAAGTACAAGCTCAAGGCACATATTTTCATATTCACGAAAAGAAGTGAAAAGCCACAAAGCGAATTACTTTACACCTTTAAATAAAATGAAAACCCGGCTTTTTGGATTCGGTTCATGAGACACGGAAATATTGCTTGCATGGCTTCGGGAAATTTTAATTTCCAATTTTAACAAAAACAATTTCATCTATTTCCAAATACTTCTTTTGCCATGAAACTTATTCGAACTCTCTGCGAAAGGTGCCCGCGAAAATATCGGATTTCAGTGCAACTTTGTTTCTGGAGGCGTTATCGTTGCCCGCTTGTAGCGTTGCGCACTCTTGACAAACATTTTCAGGCAATAAAACAAAACGAAATGGCTGTGGGCGACACACCTCCAGCTTTGCGCCAGCAAGACAAACAAAAGGAGGCGTCGGACGATTAACACCGCTGCATGAGGCATCAACAAGCGAACAGGTGAGGCAGCTTAACGGTAAAAGCAGCAACGGTGCAGCGGCTGCAAGTCGAACGAGTAAGTTGTAAATCGTATTGACGGCTGGCGCTTGGCTGTTGACTGAAGAAAGGCAAAGCGATGAGTAACCAACTATAACAACACTGCCATTAGTTATTCTGTACACTTTTTGGCGCGTTTTTATTCGCATGTCAATGTGCCATAAATTTATGAAAACGGTAAAGCAACAAAATGCTTCGCAAATTGCTAATGAGGCGACTGCGAAAGGCCGCTGAGGAAGAGGAGGCAAGCGGGTTGGGACAAATGCGAGCTGGCACGACAAAAGCATTACGAAAATTGTCCTTAAACCAACTCGGTTGTTTTGTTGTTGCATCGGTGCTGTGGTTATTTGGCAATTCGTCATTTTGTCGTAAAGGTATGGCGCGGCGCGTTTACCTACCGATGGATGGTGTAATATATACACGGATAACGGTATTAAAAGAGTGAATGAATGAGTGATATTTCGTTTGTACACAGCTAACTACGTTGTTGTTGTTGTTATTGTGAGTTTATTTTCGGAATTTATGTGATCGATGTCGGGGACGCCCAGTTAACGGCAGCAGACAAGCGGAGCAGGCGCTCAGCCGGGCCCTTGTTGCGATGCCAAGTGCGATAAAACGCTAAATAGTGTTGATGGCAAAACAATGCTCCAACAACAACGAATCGATTATAAATGAGCGTGCAGCAAAAAGGCAGACACTGAGCTCTCGCTGTGTGAGTGAGAGCACGATAAATGTGCAGGAAAAGTTAATGCACTCCAGTTGATTTGTTGGCCTTGTTGTAAACGAAAGCAAAGGGTGGAGAAAAGACTGAAGTGATATGCGTCGAGAAGATAGCCGTGTAAAGATTACTCAATAGTGACTGCAGCTGTTGCGCAAAAACAATAACAACGGCAGTGGTGTCGTTGGAAAGTAATAAAGTCAAACTGTAATTTTCTCAGATTTCCACAAACTGTTTGATGAAGGAAAGTACGAGATGAGTAATGCCTGAGAAAATTGAAAACATTTTACAATGAAGTGAAAGAAAACGTGTCAAGTATGAAGGAGAAAAAGAGGAATATTGAAAATAATGCCAAATGTTGGTGCATACAATGCGCGAATGTGAGCTCTGTATGGCGTAGGTCAGGAACCGTTGAGTAGAGGAACGGCCAGTGCCCTAACAACGAGCTACACATGACACATTTTTATTTATGCATTGTTCGCTCGGTACTACGGTAGCTTCTTCGTTGGTCTCACAGTTTTTAATTATCAGAAGTGATCAAAGCATTTGTGCTTCGGGCTGTTGTGCCAGAGGGTTTATGTGAGTCATGTGAGCCCTTCGACTGGTAGGCAAAGAAACCCTTTATGGGGTAAAAGTAATAGTCGCACCCATATTTCTATGACGAGAACATGAATTTTTGTTTTGCAAAAACAGTTTTACTATAGTTGACGGTCCTTTCATCTATCGTTATTAACGTCTTATGAGTTCCAAGAGAAGTCACGAGTTGTGGGTTTTAGTGCCGCGTAGCATTGCGAAGAATGGCCTTAAGTCGCCGACTGCGAATGTATTGAATTAGGTTAGGGTGAAAGCTTAGGGAACTCACATACATAGGTCAGACTATGTGGAAAGGAGAAAGGAAAGGAAAAGAATTTTATACTACCCCTCGGGTGGAAAAGAGAGCCGATTGAGATTCCCTTGTGAGGCGTACGATGCCGTTGGGTTGGGGGGCCCAAAGACAAAGGGGAAATGAGACAGTGGATGGTATAGCTAAAAGTCTTTTTTACCCTGAAGTTACTCTACAAAGGATAGCATGTGGAGACAAGCGAAAGCTCTTCCTTTCCTCTTCCAGGCAAGGACCTGACAGTGGCCAATGGACACAGAACATATATAACACTTAACAATGAGTGCAGGAAATGTGAAGAACATTCTTTCATTCCTTAGTAACTAACATTTGGAACGTTATATTTAAAAATGGGTGTATCGTGTCGTATAAAAAAGTACCAAGGTGAGTTTTTTATCCCAGGAGGTGGAATACCTTTATAAAAATTTGTAGACCTGTGTGCAACAGTCTACCGTATTCTTACTAACCAATAACCCATTCCTATTCGAAGATGTGTAATTTTACATTTACCGATTTCATACAATGTTTGGAAAATATTTCATAAATGGGAAGTACCCCTAATTCTGTTTTTACACGGTCTTTTTTTACACGGTTTTGATTTAACACGGTTTGAAAATAAAAAATTTTTAATTTTTTTACACGATTTAGCACGAAAAATTAAATATTTTTTTATTTTCAAACCGTGTTAAATCAAAACCGTGTAAAAAAAGACCGTGTAAAAACAGAATTAGGTGTATACAACAAATTCCACCCGTTTGAAATGTGTATGTAAACTGCTTTTTCCAACATATGTTCGAACACACATTTCATACTGATGGGGGAAGGAAGGGAGGCGACCTACAGTTTAACGCCGAAGCAGTTTTTCTTTCACTCGGAGGTTTTGCCATTGTCTGTCAAGAGCTCACTTGAAAGTCTCATCTCCTTCATGTGGATAGCTATAAAAGTAGATGAGTGTTTCACCAGTCCGAGCTAGGAATCGAACCTAGGGCCTCTGGTATAAGAAACCAGCGCGCATTTCATAGTTGAAAGACTGTCTTTTTCTATTCTGGTTAAAATTTGAACTTATGATGCCCTTAAATATTGAATTCTCAGTTACTAACAACTTAAAAAGTTACTAAAATCACTTAAATCCTCTCAAAAACATGTTTTTCAACGCCTTTCAATAGTACAAAGTCTGCTATTTCTATTTATGTATGCACGTTTGTATACACTTTTGCTGCTGTATTTACAGTCACGAGTATGGTGACCTTTTCGTGGACTGTCACTGCCACACTTCCTGGCACGTGAACACACGTGGCCACTTAGACTTGTGAAAATTCATGCTGATGTGGCAACTCTGATACCGCGGGCGACTGGTACTTGCGTTGCGGCGCTGCCGGATGTATATGTACTACGTGTACGAGTATGGTACGTGTGTACAGTGAAGAGTATGCCAAAAAACATACCTGCATACCTACATACCATACATACAAACTAGCAAAAGGGTTGACAGTCGTTGACTGAGCGAGCAGCGTGCAGACCTTTTGTAATTTTCCATAAATTACCGAGCAATTTCACCGTCTCGCCCGTGCTGTGTTGCGTGCCCGCTCACCTGTCAGCCATTTAGTCAGCCCGTCAGCTAGACGATTCGTCTGTCTGGTGGCAGCCAAGCCGGCACACTGGCCGCTCGTTTTGCTCGCGCAAAATGTGACAAACAAGTCATTCACCGCCCGGTTGACAGTTTAGACTTCAACGAAGCGAAATGTATTTGAAGTTCTAAATGTCAACTACCCGTCTGTCGTCGCTGAATCGCTCATTTTCCAGTTGGCTGAGGAAGAGCAGAAGATTCGGTTGGCCGGAAGCAGCGCGCAGGTGGGCGTGCAAATGTATGTGGGAATGGGCGCAGGTTACTCCGCCGACGCTAACGCGCCATAACATTCAATTTGCATGAAATATGAGTGTAGTTAATTGACCGTAAATGGTGCTCCCAAACACACACACACACACGCACAGACTCACGTACACGTACGCGTGTGTAAAAATGTGCAAACTCTGCTTTGAAGCAATTTAGTAATTTTCTGTTCTGCCACTTAATACAATTTCTATATAGCGAATTAGTTGGGACTACAAAATTTAGGGTTGCTCCAATTGATGGCACTCGCTCGCATGTGCATTGTTGCCGTGAACAGTGCCTGTACGTTTTGAAGAGCGCCAGATACATGACACGAAAATTACAGGGTGTAATTTAATGCAATTTGGCCTGTGGCAACCGTGTATTGAATTGCGGTGGTAAATTTGTGTGATTGACTGCTGGTTAACAGACAGACGGTGCGGAAACCCTTAACACGTTACCCTTTATTGTGGCTGTAGCTAATTTTATACGTAATCAAGTTCTATACTTGAACATTGTTTGTTGGAGTGGTGTGTCTATTAATAAATGAGCCTTGGATGTGGCCAAAAATCGAATTAGAAGTGCACTAGAAGTAAAATAGATAGCTTTGTGTGGGTGGTCAGGGTTAGCACTGGTTACTGCGTTCTTGGTACTTGTGCTGAAAATAAAAAAATATGAAGGGATATAAGTAGACGAAACACTTTGCAGGATACGCAAAACACAATAGATAATCTGACTGAAATATCAAAGAGTTATGATTTAGATTTAGTTAATTTGAGACTTGAGTGGACTTTGAAGAAGCAGTTGCTCATTTCTACTAAGCTTATCTGAGGGTAGTTTCCACCCACCTATCAGGCTAGGTTGATGTGCTTATGTCTTTAAAAAGTAGCTTCTACAGTAATTTTTAAGCAGCAATAGAGATCAGTGGGAAGATAGCAGATTGGTAATACTAACTGCCACAGCTGTAAGAACTCGAACGCTCCTTTACGTTCATAACCTTATCAAAAGGAGATAGAAGACGCTGGGCAAACCCATATCAACCCATATCAAAATTTCAAAAGAACCCGAACGAATAGGAAACCGTCCAACACTTCTTCTGCGCTTGTGCAATCTTACCAAAAAGGAGGTGAAAGGAGGTGGTTTTTGACATGAAAATAAACCCGTCTGTATGAATTGTATGGGCTGTAGTCCAATATATTGGACATTGTGACCAGTATACTAAAATTTCGAGAAGACCTCACCTTTACTCACCTTTATCAATTTCTCGGACTGGATATAGAGGCTATGTATGTAGTACAGAAGACAATGTACACGCATATACCCCATTATCGATTGATTGAATTCTTTAGTTTATCTTTCTGCACCGATGGGTCAAAGTTAAATTGTTCTGTTGGTTCGGCGGTTTAACGGAAAAACTATATAAATAATATGAATTAACAGATGATGCAAGCGATTTTTAAGCAGCAGCATTTAGCTAATAAAGAGGCCTGAAAATGTCTAAGTTATTTTGAGAATAGAGATCATTGTGTTGGTTTGTGATAGCTAAGCCAAGTCAAGGCTATAATATTAAACAGCTTTTAAGTATAATAGAAGCTTGTTTTTGAATGAATCATCTAAGAATTAGCCTCATGTGGATTTGCGTTTATAGGGAAATTTGCTTGTTTCTTATCTCGATTTGTGAAAACACAAAACTGTACTCAATGAAAGATGAGTACGGTTGTCATGTTTCATTGAGTATGGCTTGGGGAAAGATTATGGAACACATTATTATCTTTCTCCAAGGAAGAGTCGCTCAAATTGCAAAATAATGAGATCAATTTGGTTAGTTTACAGTAAAAATAATACTTAGTATTGCTCGGACAGATGTGACCAACTGCACGGGACATTCGAAAGTGAGTGTATATGCTGCGAAATTAAGCATCATAACTTATAATCTCAACTACCAGCTGCAAGGACTAGCATGAAAATGAGACAGTCTTTCACTATCTGTGTAACTATCCAGGACTACTTTAGCTCATCCGTCCTTTTAATTTTGGATATCAGGGAGATAGCAACTATCCGGGGCTACTTTAGCTAATCCGTCCTTTTTATTCGGGATATCAGGGGAGATAGCATTTATCCAGGGCTACTTTAGCTAATCCGTCCTTTTAATTCTGGATATCAGGGAGATATCAACTATCCAGGACTACTTTAGCTAATCCTTTTTATTCGGGATATCAAGGGAGATAGCATTTATCCAGGACTACTTTAGCTAATCCGTCCTTTTAATTCTAGATATCAGGGAGATGGCAGCTATCCAGGACTTCTTTAGCTAATCTGTTCTTTTAATTCTGGATATCAGGGAAATAGTAAGCTTCATATAGAAATCCTCGTGGCTCTCACCGCTGTATAGGGGATTTCGGGCTATCCCAATGTGATATCTATCTCACTGTATAAGGAGCCACCCATTTTATATAATGAGAGCTTTTTCAGAAGAAGACTGTCACTCTCATCTAATCTAATCTCAGAGTTTGCATGTTTGAAAAACCTGTTAAGAAGAATTTAAATGAATCAAGCATCCAGCTCCGGCGTAAAGGTGTCTATTTAAGGAAAAAAAATGTTTATGAACACTTCTAACCGGAACAATCCTTATGGTGGTGGTTCGAAAATTGTGCTAAATGTTCTTTAGAGCTTCGTCGTCATCTTTATCTTTTCATAATTTCTTTATTCAATCTTCTCGATTTGTAATTTTCTGTCTGCTGATTCATGCCTTGCCGACATTTCTTGACTGTAGTATATCCTAAGAAGTCCTTTTGTCATTCCACCCACTGTAATGTACCCTGCAGCGTTGGAACAGCGTGAAACTGACAGCATGTGTGGGATCCAGTGTTGGTGTAGGCTGTTCTGCATCTCCCTGAAGCTGTTATCGATACTGTAACGCTGAATGGCGGTTACGCACATTTCCTACGTAACAGCAGCAATGGCCCATTTCGATTAAAAACTTTATTACCTGTAATATTTTTTAAATTGCAAAAGGAGCATTTTCTCTATGCCGTTATAAATATTTTAGTGTAGGCGAAAACCCACGTTGGCAAACTCGATCTTTGTGAAAATAGTCGAGCTAGCCGGACAATTTCTTATGCCACTGATTGTGCAATGGACTCTTCGACTTTGCCAAGCTTACGTGCTGCGTCTTGCAAAGTAAGTGGGCGTATGTGTTTAGGGCACTGACAGCAACCCAATTGAGGCGCAAACTTGCCATTTCGTTCAAGTTCATGCATTACGAAAAGCTTGTCTAATAAAGAAAAACGCTGCTGTTGTCTGCGTTTCGAATGCGCCGTAAACTTCATTGCCGCAACACTGCACATTCCAGCACACATCGCCTTAGAAGCAGCGCAACCGCAGAGAGCGGGACGCCGCTGTGCCGCGTGCACACGCACGCCGATGTTTCGCGCACGTAGTCACTGCGCGTACTTACAGCAGACGTACGAAGCACAGCACGTTGGCTGGCCGACGTGTTTGTTTGTTTGTGCGTGTGTGTGAGTGCGAGTGTGTTTGTTGCCAAGGTTCCGTGTTGGCGCCCCTCTGGCGTTGGCCGATTCCCGCGTTCCGCGCCAGTTTAAACGCATTGCTGGCGCTCATTATATTTTCCATTTGTGCGCCATTGTTGCCGCGTTGTCTTGTTTTTCTCCTTTTATCTGCGGTAATGTCTGTTGTGTTTGCCTCTACTTTACATCAAACGTTACTTACGCGAGTACACATTTACACATAAACACACACACATTTGTGTGCTATTATCTGCAGCCTATACAGTTACAGCTTTACATACTTAAGTACTTACAGTACAGTACATAGCAACAGACTACATGTACGCACATACATACACACGTGTACTTGTATTCTTGTGACTTTATTATTATTATTATTTGTGTACTTGTTGTGTCTGTCTGTTTATTACGTAAGTGTGCATTCTAATTTTTAGCTAAAGTATGTATGGCATTTACTGAATGAGTGTGTTTTTTTTTATTTCAGCTATAATGACATTCTATGTGTTCTATGTATTTTTGTGTCTGTGTGAGTGTGTGTTTAAGTAGCGTAACCAAGTCGCAGTTTAAGCGCTAAAACGGGTTTTCCGGCGCAGCAGCTCTCCACAGCTGTATCCCCTTTAACATCTGCACTTTGCGTTGCCCACACTAGACAAGCGTCTAGTATGAATTTATAAAAAAAAATAATACCACTCTGGTTGCTTCAGCAACGCACGCCTTCCACCTGTTCAGTGGGTTTCTTGCGGGCTATATTCTTCCTCTGATAGCTAAGCGGAAAATTTCTATTGATAGTCACAGAAACATAGAACAGGTTTTCTGATTTTCCACACACACACACACATACACATACCACACTTGCTGGGACAGCCTAACAGCGTTAGTTAAAAATTCCACACTAAACGCGCGTTCATAGTGTGAAACCATGTAGATTAGTTTTATTGAGTCATTGGTTCTTAGAGAATCCAATGCCTTATTCATTTGATTTTTAATTACATTTTACGCATACATACTTCATACAGTATAACCTGAATGATTTGATCATTTCCATCTATCGTGATGTATGATTTGACCAGTGATGCTTCCTAATCAATCACACATACCACGTTTATACTTTGGTTCCAGTTGATACGCTTTCGAGCCACCACATTGATTTCTGAAGTGAATTGACTGAAAACGATTTAAAAAGTTTGCTTTTTCTCTTTAATTTTTACTACTTTTTGGGCGTCTAATACATCATCAGCTGTTTATCAGCTGTTGGTGTTGTTTTCTTTTTACTTGAAAATTCTAAAAAAGCTAAATGTACATCACCATCAGCTGATTGTGAAAATGTTTAACCCTTTTATACTTATTTTCGAAGCGACTTGAAAAGTTAAGAACTCATATGAAAGTCGCTTTGACTCTATACACTCAAAACGTTCAAGGCGGTTTGAAATCGTGTTTATACGACTCGTGTTTATACTGAGTCGATGCGTATTGACTCAAAGCGACTTGAACTGTCGTACAAAGGGTTTGATGAGTTATAGTTAAGTTTCATTCATTAAAGAAGTCCTTCGAGTTTTGTAACCTCATAAGACGTGGCTTTTCTAAAAAAAAAGATTTCATTCATAAATGGTCCTCTTATGTTTTTCATTTTTTTTTTGTCATTAGTTACTATATTTTTGTGTTTTTTCGTATGGATTCTTATTCATTGTCTACATGTTTTGTCCTAAGTTTTATCCATAAAAGTCATTCATAAGTATTCTCATGTGCTTTGCGCATTTCGTCTATAAACATTTACCTTTCTTTATTGTTCTTATCTCTATGTTTCCATAAAATATGAAAATATATGCTGCCATAAAATATGATGATGGTGCATAATTTGATCTTCAATGAAGTGATCTCCGCTCATCATCCATGCCTTCCGAACTCATCTTCCATATTTATACCTTCCCATGGTGTATAAATTGATTTCAAAAGTGATCTCTCCGATCGTATCTTCCATATCTTCCCATGGTGCTTAAATTTGTTTCTACGGAATTGAGTTTCACTCATCATCCATGCCTTCCGATCTCATCTTCCATAAATTGATTTCCAAGAAGTGATCTCCGCTCCGTTCCGATCTCATCTTACATATCTTCCCATGGTGCTTAAATTGATTTCTAAGGAAGTGATTTTCGTTCATCATCTATACCTTTTGATCTTATCTTCCATATTCATATCTTTCCATGATGCATACATTGATTTCCAAGGAAAGTGATCTCCACTCCGCTCCGAACTCATCTTCCATATCTTCCCAGTATGCATAAACTGATTTCTAAGGAAGTGATTTTCGTTCATCCTCCATGCCCTCTGATTTATTAGATCTATTTTTCATTACAGTATCTTTCCTTATCAGCCATAGTCCCAGAGGTTGCGTGGGCTTTCTATACTTTCATATATACCTGATTTATTGTATAGGAATTTTCTTCACACAGTCATTTTCAATCATTGTCCAAGTCCGCATAGGTCACAAGATTTGATTAAAACAAGTTTTTTCCATAAGAAAGCGACCACCTCTCTTCCTTAATATCTTTCACTGAATCATCATTTAATCTAAGAGAGAAAGCGCTTCCCTCATCATTTACATCTTCAAGTGATATACACGCAAGATTAAAACAATTCGATTAATAGGTTAGGTTGAAGTGGCTGTCACTGTCAAATTTAGACAACAAATTGAGCACATCGTGATACCATCGTAGTGATGTGTCATTATGTCTGTCATCAGAGAAATTTAATCTATAAGACTTGTTTATAAAATGAAAGGCGTGAGGTGTATCTACTTTAAGTTATTCGAAAGATTTTATCTTTTCGACTTGTCAACAGAACAAGTGATCTTTGTGCATCTGTATTCTTTGTGTTATAGCTGTTGGACCTGAAATTGTTTTGATTTTTGATTGTAGTTAGATTGACAATCAGCAAACAGCATTTAAAATAACTACATTGTAAATAACTATTATTTCTTCTTTTATTTTTATGAACATTCTTAAATATATGTTTTATTAAATAAAAAACCGACTAATTTGCCTGAGTTTGAATGGTCTAAGATATTTCTTGTCTTAGAAGTCATTAGGGGGACACAATTGATCTAACAGGTTACAGTATACAATACCCTTTTTTGAAATCGAATCTTGAATATTTTTAAATGTTTTATTAAAGATCTTTTATTAAGGAGTTTTTCGAATTTCATCTGTAAAGGATATGATTTTCGTCATCACCTTAACGCTACAGGATTTATGGTTTATCCACATCCTCATGTGATGACATTAGGTTAGGTAAGCTGATTGATCAAGTTGGCCAGGCATAGACCCTGTTGGGTCCCTAGCGATGCCAGTTAAAGCTCCTTAGTGTTGCAGATCGACGTAAAAGTGATCGGTGAGAATGTGGGTGTTCCTAGCAAAGTTCAACAGCGATTTAATGTCATGCTTGGGAACCTCTTCTAACCCAGAAAAGAACGAATCCTCTAAGTGAGTAAGTCGTAGCCTTGAGATAAGCGAATGGGAGCAAAGAATGTGCTTCAGGGTTTCCTTAGCAGCATTTTCTTTGCATTTCCTGCATTCAGCCGACTCTGTTATATCCATCTTTCGCGCGTCAGCCGCTGTAAAACAATGCCCTGTTAGTATGACCGTGATTTCTCCACGGGAGCGAGAGAGTGAATCTCGTATGCGCTCTATTGATCGCCCGCAGAGGCATCAGAACATTGCTGATTTGCTCATCTGGCGACAACATTCGCTGCCTCGTTTCCCTCAATGCCCTCGTGACCAGGTACCCAATAGATGTGCAACTTGCGATTCGCAGCCAGCCTTTCTATTACTACCCGGATTTGCAGCACATTTTTGGATGATATGCAGGAAGAAGTTAGTCGCCTTGATAGCAGATTGACTGTCAATGTAGAGATTTATAGAATTATTAATAGTGGTGTCAATGCAGGCGAGCTTCGCAGACTTCCTGACGGCAAATACCTCAGCTTGAAAATGTGATGACATTATTGGCTCTAAAATTTCCGCCATAAGGGAAGTGATTTTTCTTCGTGATCTACCGAAACGCAACCGACTCATTCAAATTTAAAACATGCGTAACTTCAAATGTCTCTAGCGCTGAGAAGTTGTGACTCTGACTTCCTTCTTCGTCTTATCCAATTGATTATGATTCTGATTTAACCGTCTATGGTTTACAAATTTAATGAATATTTTCTGTTAATACTTACAACATATTTGCCTTCTAGTTATTTGTATTTATCTCTGTTGTTCAAATGTTTTGTTGCTTTTAGCTGTCCGTTTTGCAAAAACATATCGAGTGTGAACACGCTGTAACCACGCCTGCCGTTTTTCTGTTATTATTTAATTTAAAATTTGTAATTTCTTAACTGCGCCCCATACTCGTCGCACACCTGCTAAGGCGAACGCTCTGCCGTGTGGCCAAATTGCCGAATGCATAAGCAAGCACCTGTCGAATTATTGCTGGCGGCACACCGTCGATTTTCCTTTGCATTTGAAATGTGTACACACACAAATTCCTCTAATTGGCGGCGATTAAACTCAATAACCACCTGCCGGCAACGATATACACAGCTGCCTCGTGGCCAGCGAAAACACTTCCCGCAAACGATTCCAACACTGCGAAACGCCACACGACTCCTTACCTTACCGATCGGACGACTCGTTTCAAAATCGAATTCAATCAAATTTTTTGTTTAAATTACGCGTGACGAAAATTTAGACGGATGCTTTAATTTTCGCGCGCCTATACATGTGAGTGTGTGTGTGTATATACTTATAAAATTCGTATGGATAATGGCGGCCATTCCACTCCAATTCGTTTTCCATGCCCAATTTGCAATGTAAAATTGATTATGTTTTGGTGAATTTGTGCATACTTTAATTTAATTTTGCCTATAGTGAACTTAACTTTTCATTTCGGTCCTTCTGTGAGGTGCACAATGGCAACACAGCCCCCCAGTGCGCCGTTGCCACATTTCACACTTGGCACCGCACAAATTTCGGTTTCTAAATAAACATGCGTCCAGGCAATTATCGCTTCGCGGCCATAACTCTTCCCCACACTTTTACAGTCTGTTGGAACAGTTTTTACGCACAACTCTTTTTATGTTGTTTCAGTTGCCGTAGTAAGATTCATTTAGCTTCGATTCTCATATTGTTTTTTATCGTTGTTGTTATTGTCTATTTTAGGTTATTAGTTGGCACATTTTTCGCCTTCCTTCGTTTGTGTTGAATTTGTATTTTTACGTTTTTATCTTCATAATTTTTTATATAGTGGCGTTGATGTGATAATCAAATGTGCTGTGATGTGGCGGAGTGGTGTGTTCAGTGACCTTTGTCAATTTCGTATGCCAGTTGCCGTATAGACAGCTGCGCGATGGATGACGGCGCGCACAGGCGGCGGGTTAACAATTAACGTCTGAGGTTAGTTACCTCGCAGACGTAAAATGAATTTCGTATATCTACATTTGAATGTGCGTTTCGACGTTTGTGGCGTTCTGCTTCCATCGGCTGGCTGTGTTCGGCTTTGCAGGCTTCATATTTCCATATATTTATATGCGAATTTTGCTTAATTTTGCTTTTCATTTCGTTTCAACTTACACACTGAGTTATTAGTCATGTTTAAATTTAAATGTTATCGACTGTGTTAAGCGTGTTGTCAGTTGGGTTCCCCCAACCTGCCATGTACCGGAATTTGTCAACTTGAAAAATTCCCCAAAGCACCTGGAAGTGGCATTGTTTCAGTGTTTATTAGTAGAAATTCAATTTATTTCTAAAATTTTATTAGTTTACAACTGTGAGCGCCACAAGTGTTTGAAAGCAACAGTTGTACAGGGTAGAAAGTTTGCTAGTTGTGGGCGTAAAAAGTTTGGTGTGATTGATTTATTTACTCATTAATGTTGTGTTGGCTGGCTGGTTGTTTGAGCGTAGAGAAAATATAATTTATCAATTTCTAGTATAACGAAAATGATTTCTTACTTGCGAAAAAGTAAATGTAAATTCTGTGATCAAAAGCAATAACCGCCTAAGTCGAAAACTGCTGTTTTGAGCAATCTCGTTTTAAAGTTTTAGCGCGTAGTGTGTTCATTATGACTTAAGCGAATAGGTTTTTATTAATAACTTTTTTTATTTTAAAGTTACAAACTCCCAGATTTTACACAAACGTGGAGCTCAATTTCGTCTTAAGTCGACTTAAGCGGTTATTGCTTTTGACCACAGAATTGCTTCGGCTTCTTACTCTTGGGGCCAGGTTCTTCAATGTACTCTAGAGTTGGGTAGTTTAGTTCATTTTAGTGATCAGAAAGTGCAGTTCCAATGACTTAAATGAACTAGTTCCTTTTAGTTCTGTAGTTCACTATAGAAATGTTAAGCTATTTTAAGACAATAATCGAAATCAATAGAGCAAATAACTAAATCTTTGCACTACATACTTCCAGATATCTCACATAGCCTTAAATGTTATATTATATAACAACACAGTTAGGTATTGTTTATTAATTGAAATAAAAAAAATTTTGGAATTTGGTAGAACTGAATGTAACATATGATAGAGTTTGAGTTTTCGCGTAGTTAAAAATTGCAAATTTTTAGGAAGTGTATATAAGAAAACTCTGTAAAAGTTGTTCATATAAAATTTCGAACTAGATCACACTTTCACTAGTTCAAAGAAATAAATAGTTCGTGAACGACACAACTCCAATGTACTCACGCAAATAGCTCATGCATAGATTACTATTCTACATAATTTCCTTCCAAAGACCAAATGGTTCCCAAAAGATTCTGTCTGGATCGACAGGGAACCCAACAGATAGAGAAGATCACTGGATTTCTTAAATGAAGAGAATTCCAATGGGCTCAACAGGGTCTGCGAGTGGAAAAACTTGTCGCACTCATTCCCTTCTATAACCTTATCTAACCCGCTTAAGTACCTCCTCTCTCCTATCTCTTTAATACCTATCCCGCTTAAGAAATCAATATTTGTGGACCCCAATCATTAACCCTTTCAGTACAGGTTTTTTAAATTTGAAGTTTATCGATTTAGTCTTCTGTGTGGTTATGTCAAAAACATTCCATAATAATTTTTCTAATTTTTATTACCTGACCCTGTTTTTTAGAGTGTTGCAACCACATCGTTATTGCTGTAATAGTTACTTAAACATAAAATTAGGCGCAACTAAAAATCAAATATTTCTTTATTTAGTTCATCTAAATTGATCTAAATATTAGATCTAAATTGTCTAAATCTAAAAGTCTAAAAGTCTAAAAAGTCAAATTAAAAACTTCTCTTATTTCTTTCTGCTTCTTATTTCTTTATTATGTAACAATATAACGTTCAAGAAACGTTTATACTTTTCTTCTTTAAATATTCCTTTTTTTAATTTCGTATTATTCCTAAAGCTTCATAATATTCTAGCGACTAACAAAAAAACTTATTCTTGAAACTATAGATGATTCAGATGTCCACAAAGTAGCATGTTGCCATATGGAAACAAAATAGCGAAAAGTTTAAGTACCACAAAAATAGCATTTACAGGTGAGGTACTTAAGCGGGTTTTACTGTATCATAATTTTTATTGGTGACAATTATAGATCGGTGAAAGTTCAGAGTCACCACACTCCATCCACCACAGCTCATCATTTCAGTTCTCCGCACTTTACTACGCAAATCATCCCAGATGCCACCTATTCCTCTCCTTGGCGGTCATCCTCCTCAAATAATTCCTTGCATCCCAAATGTGACAACTTTTGATTTGTAAGTTTTCTTGGTGGCTTAAACTTGAAAAAAGTGTTACCGGGGCTTCTACAATAAATCCTAGTTGACGGTTCAACCTTGACATTGTCGTTACCAATAAGTTAACCTGAAAAATAATGGAGACATTAGCTGTCGGTGGACGGTGAAAGTCGGTGTACGCCGACTAAAAGAAAGACTATCAAAGGAAAGCAATAGCAACCATCACAAGCCCCTGGATGCACAATTTTTGAATTTTAAAAGGACTTAAGAATGTCTGATGAATGAAGTAACTAACTACTTATTCTTTGATTGATTCGATTCTTCCATTAGGTTTGAGTCGAATGGTTTAGAATCATTTGAACGCTTAAAAAATGTTAAAATCATTTCGAAAAAACAAGTTTTCAGCTATCCAAATGTTTCCAAATATTTCAACACGAAATTTCGCTTTAAGTTATCTACCCTTTATGTGTTTCTAACCTAAACATCAACATCGGAACTACACTATGAAATGTTCAATTATTTACCGTTTATTGAAGACACGTCGTGATTTCCACTTGATCGACGTCATGCAAAAATGAAAACTAATTTAAAATTGTGTTAGTGTGCAGCTATTAAAACAAAATTGCAATTTAAATTGTATGCAATAAAATTGGTGATGAGTCTTGTAACGTTGTAGCGGTAAACTTTTATGAAACGATGTAAGAAATTGTCATAAAATGGCTGATTAATTTGTATATTGTGATTGGTTTATTTTCATTGGAAAACGTCTGTGATTTATTATTACAGAAGCAACTTTGAACTGTTGCTGATGATTTCCTTATTCAAGATTTTCACACAAAGATTTTAATGGATATTTTGATTAAAATCTTTGTTTTGCAAGTCAATAAATCGTTAGTGAATTGAATGATTGATGTAGGTACAGATTGGTTGAAACTTTCGCTTTGTTTTGCTGTGATTGTGTACATCTTTTCACTAAAAAAATATAGTAAGTAAAGTATTCAAGTTTATGGCTCAAGAGCAAACACATAAGTTACCAGCAAATCAGAGTAAAGTGTCTTTAGTTTTTAGGCTGAGTATTAAATGAAAAATATTTACACCAAAATTGTACGAAAATATCTTTCTCGATTGGATCTCTCTCTCAGCTGAGTTGCTTGGCATAAAAACAAACAGATGAGATGCCTAGAAAAAGCTATGAATTGGAAATAAACCTAGCGGACACCTTTTTGGAATCACCTTAAAGTGACCTATTTGGGAGGTTAGATGGTTACACGAGTAACTTGTAGACTAACTAGAGTTGGGGACGGAAATTCTCAACAACGGAGAGAGCTCTCAAAAATAGCTTAAACGATCTGGGAAACTACTCAACAATAGGTGAACAATTTGGGAAAAGTACTCACAAAAGGTGAAACATTTGAGGAAAATACTCAATAACAGATGTTTATTGGATTCACGCTCCATTATTACTCCCAATTTATCCGAATTGGCAAATTCTAATAAGTGGACTATTCAGTATAACATACCCAGGTGATATCCACCTCGCTTATAAGAATATCTCGCTTATAATCATCGGATTTTGCGCATTTTCACAGATTCTTATATCCGGGAAACACTGTAGTTGTCACGATAGGGAAGATATAGTTTAGAGTCAATTAACTGCGTCTTTTCTAGGTTAGAGGAGGTCCCCAATCATGACATGAAGTCGCTGCTAAACTTCGCAACACTAAGGGCTCCAATTGGTATCGCTCTGATCCCAATAGGGTCTATGGGCGGCCTACTTGGCCAGCCAGCTTACCTAACCTAACCTAACTGCGTCAATATTTAGCTACATATGCAACGTTTTTACTTGGGACTCATTTCTTTACAAACCTAAAAAAGATAGCGAATGCGGAAAATCACTTAATTTCATCTAGAATGCTAAATGCTGTACTTGTAATTTGAGTCTAAACGTAAACCCATGCTTCCTCCTGTCAAAGACATCCAATGTCCCATTTACATTATCCCAATTGGTACCGGGAGCTAGTCTCTCGGGGCGCTTATCAACGCTTAATTTTGATACGCTGTGCTTTTGAGCACCGTGGGGTTAGGCCACACTGTGGCGGCACTCACGTAAAAAATTCAAAGACAAAGACATCCATTCACCATATCAGACATCACGTGAGCAGTTATGATGAATCCTACGGGTCTCTAAAAGGTGGTACTCTTCTCCTGGATGACCGATTACGTTCGAAGCTGGCTTCGATAGTCGAGCGAGTAGCGTGCTGGCCTCTCAGACCAGAGGCCCTAGGTTCGACTCCTAACTCGCAGTGTTGAAAACACATTCGAAATGAGTGGAATGTGGAGTGATACCACAACGAGCCCATATAGAGGCCTAAGTGAGTCTCATACAGAGGCACCTACTACAACCTGCAACCAACCTAAGTACGCTCTTCAAACCTAACCCAAACCTAGTCTACGTCTGGACAAAAAATCCAACTGTTAAGGAAGTTCAAAGCTATGTCTTTTACATTGATTTGATGAAAATGTGTTTGAAATTTCAAGTATTTTCGCACAATAATGCGTATCGAATAGAAATCCAATTTCTATTTTCAACACATTGACATTATTGATGGTGTCCTCATGCCCAGTTCCAGCTGCAAAGCTCTAAAAAGGGCTGCAAAGTCTATGACAAGTAAATTACATTTTTCAATTTACTCTTCTCGAGTGTGTGTGTCCCCTTTTTATGTTTCAAGAGTCATAATGCGCGTGTGTGTGTGTGTGCTCTTTGTTTTATTTTCGTTCGTTTGCATTATTTGCCCAACCCACTTCGGCTTCACTCCTTTTGCAGTAAGTATCAATTCAGCGTTTTTTGCAACCTGTTTGTTTTATTTGCTCCCCACGTATTTTCTCGTGTGTGCCGTGCATTGTTTATGCCCTTTGGGACTTTGCGAAAAGTCTTGAGTGGCGGTTTGTTCCCTTTGCGTGGCGATCCTTTGGCGGTTTTTTGCGTCGCTCCGACAATGCTGCGCTGGCAATGGGTTAATGCAATCAACACAGGCACAAGTAAAACAATAAACAATGGCCACGCATGAAGAGCAAATCAATGGACTTGAATTGTTGCCCTGCTTCGTTCTGTCGCTCGCAGCATTTGGATTTTATTTGTTGTCTTCGTGTCTTATTCTCTGTTGTGTAGTACGTTTTGCGGACTTGTCTGTTTGTGTAGTTTTGCTAGATTTAAATGAATTTAATTTGCTGTCAACGAAGATATTTTCTATGTTGTGGTGGGGCGGGAGGTTGGCAGTGTTAGTATATGAGTTCATTATGTGGCATTAGCTGTAAACCGGTTAAGGTCCACTTAATTGGCTCAACACATGGTCAACGTTTTTCAGTTGCTTGTTTCACTGCTTCTGGCAAAGCCCATTAGCACGTTTCATATTCGAATGGTGGTAATTTTTGCATGAACTTTAAGTGATGATGCAACTCGTAGCGACTTGAAAAATAATCGATTTATTCATTGCTCGCAGACAGAATATGTATGGAATTTGTATCTAACGTTAGACTCGTAAATTGCCGTAAGACTCGCAATGTAAATGTGTGATAATAAATCTTAAAGTCTATTAGGGTTTTTGCTCGAAGCACTTTTGCCTTGAATAGCAATGTTAACCACAGGATTAATGAGCGTTTAACTGGTTGTGCGCACAGCATTTAAATGATTTCTTAGACGCAAATACAGACGTACGTAGGTATTCCGAAGGCTAAATCATTGGATCAGTAGTAGGTTAGGTTGAAGTGGCTGTCTGGGCACGGGCACATATAGGCCACAAATTTGCAAGTTTTACTGTCGTAGGGTCATAGGTAGGAAGAAAGGTAGGAATAGCTCCAGGAGGAGAAGCAGGTAGGAAGAAAGGTGGGAGGAATAGGTCTAGGGGAGAAGGGTAGGTGTAACTGGGATTGGCCCCATTTATGAAAGCTGAAGACTCCAGCTACGTTTTAAGGGTATTATTTTTTCGATAAACCTATAAATTCATATTTTACAAGCAACCACAACCGAAGGAGTTCGAATTCGAATTAAGCCAGTTTGATTCATGAATGAGTTTTAGTAAATATAATAATAAAAAATATTATTTAAATATCTAATATTTGCTTATTAGTAGTTGTACAAGATAGATAGATAGATAGATAGATAGATAGATAGATAGATAGATAGATAGATAGATAGATAGATAGATAGATAGATAGATAGATAGATAGATAGATAGATAGATAGATAGATAGATAGATAGATAGATAGATAGATAGATAGATAGATAGATAGATAGATAGATAGATAGATAGATAGATAGATAGATAGATAGATAGATAGATAGATAGATAGATAGATAGATAGATAGATAGATAGATAGATAGATAGATAGATAGATAGATAGATAGATAGATAGATAGATAGATAGATAGATAGATAGATAGATAGATAGATAGATAGATAGATAGATAGATAGATAGATAGATAGATAGATAGATAGATAGATAGATAGATAGATAGATAGATAGATAGATAGATAGATAGATAGATAGATAGATAGATAGATAGATAGATAGATAGATAGATAGATAGATAGATAGATAGATAGATAGATAGATAGATAGATAGATAGATAGATAGATAGATAGATAGATAGATAGATAGATAGATAGATAGATAGATAGATAGATAGATAGATAGATAGATAGATAGATAGATAGATAGATAGATAGATAGATAGATAGATAGATAGATAGATAGATAGATAGATAGATAGATAGATAGATAGATAGATAGATAGATAGATAGATGGATAGATAGATAGATAGATAGATAGATAGATAGATGGATAGATAGATAGATAGATAGATAGATAGATAGATAAATAGATAGATAGATAGATAGATAGATAGATAGGTAGATAGATAGATAGATAGATAGATAGATAAATAGATAGATAGATAGATAGATAGATAGATAGATAGATAGATAGATAGATAGATAGATAGAGATAATAAATAAGTTTTGAGCTCTATTTACATTCTCTCGCATTCGATTTGAGTAAATTGGTTCTCTGTTTGATATTGATACATTTTCTATATACTTTTTCTTTATTCCTTTGTAGTTTCCTTCGCTTTTTGCCATTCATTTAAGTTAACTTCTGACATTTTTAATTTGCTACAATTTGTGGCCGCACAAACAACCACAACAACGGTCACTCTTTAGCCAAAAACACTTTATCTATGTACTAAGCCAAACGTGCACGCCTTCTTACCACGAATTTCTTTCCTCATTTGAAAGTGCTATTCAGTTGTATCAGGTTTTATTGCCCTTTCACTCACAATCCCCCGCACACCTTCCTTCGTTTCGTTATCCTTTTCTTCTGGGCCTCGCATATATAACATTTTCATTTTGGCAACCTTTCTTTCTTGTTATAGCAGTGCGCTGCAAACACGGAAATTGTTGTCTTATTCCTGAAATTCAAGCAAACATTTTCGCTCGCCTTCCCCACCGAACTCGCCGCAAAAATGCCATTTTGTATGTTCCACTATTTCATGTACGAAACTCTTTTAGTGTCCGCCACAGCGTCAACCAACTCCTTTTGTGTGTGCGTGTGTGTGCAGCTCAACCCGCTCACTCCCCGCTCTGTGGCGTATTTTAGAGTTCACACGCGCTCGAAGCTAACACTAACCACTCCGGCTCCGTCTTTCGCCTCACTTGTCGGTGGTGGGCGCGCGCTATTGTCGCTCAAATTGCCAGCTACGCAGCCACAATGCTGCCAGTAGACGTGCAGGTCCTTTTTCAGGCACTCAGTGCGACTGGCAGTCAGGATACGCGCAAATACCAGGAAGAAGATTTCAATTCTATTTCATTTCACGCTGCCACAATCCCCTCGCCGCCACCAACAACAACAGCAGCAGCTCGTCGCCGCACTCTTTTCAACCCCCTTTCGCAATTTGCTGCGTTAGTGCCACATAGAGCTGCTCTAGTGCAGACTCCTTCACTGCGACTGCCTGCTGGAGCCACAGTCGTTGCCACCGCTGCGTGTGTGTGAGTGAAAATTGGCAACAGCGCAACGCTGCCGTCGCTGCTGTGTAACGTTGCCACATAGACCAATGTTGCGCGTTTTCTGTATTTATGTAGTTTTCTACACCAGTTTGTGTGTCTATTTCGTTCACTTAGTGCTTTCGGTCTGCGTATCTGTCCGTCCGTCCGTTGCAACTGTTTGTCTGTCTGGCTATGTGTCAGGTTATTCGACTGCTTGTCTGCACTTTTTCCAGCATTTTTCATTGTTTTGGTTTTTGCTGCGCTTACAAAGTCGTCGACGTTGTGGCCGTCTGCCTGCATTTTGCGTTAGCTGGTTTCTTGATACATACGCTGATATTTTGATTGCAAAGGATTTTTTGGCTTTCTCGTTGCTCTATTCTGTAATTGCTTTTTTGCGAGTTTTGTTTTGGTTTTCATTTTTCAATTTCTATATTTCACGTTTTTGGTGGATGATGGTAATATATTCAATATTGTTGTTGTTGCGTATGTGTTTGTTGTTGCTGTTATTGTTGTTGTCTTTCTTTGGTGTGCATTGTGTGCTGCCTCTATTTTTTTAGCTTGTGCTGCAAATAAATATTGTACGTCACGTTAGGCACGACGACTGGTTTCCTCCAACCCACTCTGCGCTCTCTATCGCTCTCTCTCTGTCTCGCGCACATACTCCACTCTGATCTTTCTCTGTCTGCATTCAATAGTTGAATTCTTGAAGCGATTACTTGGAAAATTGTAATTGAAAAACGCTTCTTTGCTTGAAGTGGTAAAATTAAATTTAAAGACTGCACCCGGCAGCTGGTGTGCAATTAAATGGACCACTTGAGTTTTCGATTGGATTTTTCGACGAAGTACTTTAGTGATTTGAAGATAATTTCGTGAACATGCTTTAATCCTCATCCGGACTTTGTGTAAAATTGACACATTTGTTAACCTTCTGTTATCTTTTACCAAGATTGTGTTCCTTCCTTCGTTGCTTTGGACATTTTTTGATTTATTTATTTAAATTCAGTCTTTGTTTTGTTTATTTTCTTACCACAACATGCAGAAGTGAATGAATATGAATTTTCAACTGATTCAATGGCTATTGTCCAATGATTTTTGCAGAAAATACTTAGTTTTGCTTATGAATTTCGAATTGGAAAACTAATCTGTTTTTTGCATCTGTACCACAAAATGTTTGCAAATGAAAGTTGAATCGACTGGCATGAGGCATGCAGGGTTTATAGCGAATATTCTGAATTAATCGAATCTGTTTACAATTTTTGCATCCGATTCTAATAAAAATCTAATTTTCCGACCAAACTGTAAATTTTCTTAACTTTCTTAATCTGCGCTAAAAAGTATTGAAATCAAGGTTAGAAAAAGTTCGAAGAAACAAAAATACACTGTTCTAAAGTTTTTTCAGAGTTCTAATAATGCCAGCTTATTTAAAACTAGAATGCCCATAGGAGTCAAAATGACCCCACTGAGTTCTTTTGTGTTGTATTGTGTCTTTCTGAAAGAAAGTCTTCCGTCACTTTTATTATTTTTTAAGCCCAATTAAATAAAAAGAACTAAACTTGAAAAAAAAAATGAAAAAACTTAGCCGTATTTTGTAACATAATTTCATATAATATTTAAGGAACTATAGATTGGTCGGGCATTCCAGTGCTAACACCAAAATGAAAATGACATTGATTTAATTTAATATTTAAAGAAATCCCACAGCATGTGTCTACAAAATATACACAGTTCCCAACCTTTCAACAGTTGGAAAATGTGTACAGAGACTAAAATCACAACGAAGTTTCAACCCAGTTCAAGATTCCTGATGGGCCTGACAAGAATCTGCTCTATTTCCCGAGTAGAGTTTAACCTCCTTGCCTCAAAAAGAGACTGATGTGTATCTTTAGTGTTCAACAAAAAAGATTTCTTGGGGCTCCCAGTGCAAGAGGGGATTGCACCGCATCCTTTCTTGATCTAACCTAACCTTCTTCCCAGTTAATTCCTTCAGAGTTTAAGTTTTATTTTGTATAAGAATTTGGTACCATCTTTAGTACATTTGATACCTAAATCTCTGGTATAAATTTTGTGTACTTTGGGTTCCACACCATATCGGATTTTGAACCCATTCTTTGTTAGAATTTTGGTTTCATCTCTTGTAGTAATCTAACCACAATAAGGGTTAAGGCAGGTTAGGTTGAGAAGGGTGTGTCAACTGCTTTCAATCGAAAATCTTATGAGCCCTTTTATATCCCTATACATGTTTTAATAACTCTCTGACCTGGATCAATGCATTATCTCTTTTAGCAATCTGACCACAAGGTTAAGGCAGAATGAATTCAGTAGAGAGTATGCAGTACTTTCAATCGGAGCTTTGATAAGCCCATAGCACTTTTATATTCCTAGAAATGTGTTCATAGTCTCTAACCTGAACCAATGTTTCATCTCTTTTAGCAATCTGACCACAATTTGGGTTAAGACAGGTTAAGTTGAAAAGGGTCTTTGCAGTAAATAGAGCACTTCCCATCGGCGGCCTAAAAGACGCGTCTGTATTTCTAGACACATGTTCATAGTTTCTGACCTGAATCAACGTGTGAACCATTAGATTTGTTTAGTTTAGCAGTTCTGATAATAAGATTTCCGCTGAGTTTAATACACATATCGGATCAAAGTGGTCGTTCTTTAAGGGTCTGGTTTTGGTTTTTTATTTTCACATTTTAGTTCATATCATAGAAGCACGAGCCCAATGGCGCAGTGTTCAGTTTTCATTAGGAATTTAGTCTAATCTCCTTTAGGCGTTTGATCTCTTTTCTTGTTTAACTTTGGTCCTATAACTTGCAGTAATTTGGTCTCAACATTTATAGCAGTTTGAACTCTTTTTTTTAAATTTCGTTTTATTTGTTGTGTGTCTTTTGTTATCATTTGTAAACATTAGACATGGGAAATTTGTTTTTGCCTCATTTGTTATAGGAGTAGGGTCTCCTTTCATATGCTGTTTAAATTTTGTTCCATCTGTTGTTGCATGGGTCTGATGTTATATTTTGTAAAACTTGAATTTCATCTTCCATGGACCTTCGGTTTGGTGTTATTTTAGTTCCTGCGGTTGGCTTTTCAAATTAAACTTAGTTACATTGCCTAACAACTTCTTTATTCCTGGTGTTCCGGAAGACGTGTTCCCCTTCCCTACAACTTTCTTTCTATCTCTCTTGTAACCCCACCTCACTTTCCTCTATCATCCTTTCCTTCTTGAGCCCTTAAAAATAATAAACATTTATAATTGTTGCACACTTTAAATTATTTTATTTTAAGTAAAATGTTATAAATAAAATATAAATTAAAATAATTTTAAAGATTAAATTGTTAATATTCTCAGATTATTAATTTATGTTGTATCTCTATTTTTTCAGATCCCACCAAAATTGAGGACATAAAAAATCGAATCAATACCTTCATCAATCCAAATCAATCTACACCTTGCGTTCCTAGGTAGGTGGATAAGGTAGCCAACCTTAACTTTAGCTGCATTTTCCACATATCTGACTTTATACGAGGGGCGATATCGAAGGCGTTATATATCGAACAAATAATAATAATTAATTTAATAATTGACTGGCATCGAACAAATAATGCTTAAAGCATTTCTGAGCATTTAACGAAGCACAACTTGTACTTTTCATTTTATTGTGACCCAGTAATGAAAGTCTTTTCGATGGAAATTAAATCTAAAATTTACAATTGAAATTTACGTGTCTTGAATAATCAACATTTCAGCATTTTCCAATTTCACCGTAAAAAAAAATTAGAACGCTGGGAATTTTAGCCGCATTTCAGGCGAAAATTAAAGCCAATTTGGTTTGCTTAAATTGTGGCACTTATTCGATTTCTGGGTGGCGGGGTGGCAACGGCAGGATGACAGCATATTTTTCGAAGTAATAAATTGCGTGCGTTGGTGGGTCGCTGCGGCTGCAGTGCGGCGGGGTGGGCACGCGTTGGGCTCGGCTGGGTTGAGCCGCGCCGCGCCGGGTCGGGCTGGGGTGGGTTGTGCCGCGCCGCGCCGAATCGGTGTGTCAGCTGGGTGTGGGTTGAGGGTGGTGTGACTGCTGGCAACGACGGTAGCGATGATGGGGTGGTGCCGGTGGTGGCAGTTGCTCTCGCATTAATTGCTTTATCGATTTTTCAGCTTTTAAGATTCGTGTAGTTTATTATTTTTTCGTGTAGTACTCTTTATGTTCTTTTTTTAGCACAAGGACGCGGCAGTGTTTCTCCGCGGCGTAATGTTGAATGTTGTTTTTTTTTTTAAATTAAAAGCAAAGGATGAGAACCTTTTTGTACAATATTTGTTTCGCTGTTTTGTTTTATTTCTTTAGAAAGGCGGAGAGGGGGAAATTTCGGCTTGAGAGTTGTGAATTGAGGGTTGGAAAGTGGGCGCGTGGAAAGTGTGTTGGATTAACTTTTTCTTTTGGGTGCTGTGCGCCATTTTTGGGTGGTTGGTGTGGTGTGGTGTGGCATGCATGTGGCTTTCAAGTCTCTTGATGTCAATATATAAAAGCGAAAAGAGACGCAAGGCAAAACTCAGTAAACAGAGAATTGAAAAAATTTGAATAAAACTAAAAAAAAAGGTTTCAGTGCGCTGTGCATTTTGAATGAAGTAAAAATGTTGCATGCGGCCCATGCAACAAACAAAAGCTGCAAAGGCCCACATGGCACAAATAAAGAGACAAGCAAATAGACACACAAACAAACCAACGCAACGGCGGGCAAGCAAGCGGACAAATAAACAAAACTGACAAATAAATATGCGGCGCAATATGAAAGCATAAAATGGCACAAACTGTTGAAAATGGAACAAAAACCGTGTTAAGTCCAAAAACCGAAAATGACTAAAAAAGAGCCGGAGCGGAAAAAACGCAAAGGGGGGAAAAACTCGTGAAATGAGGTCAACTATAACAACGTCACACCATACATATACAACATTCACACATTGTATGTGACTATATGTATGCGTATGTGTTCAATTCCGTCGAGTCAGACGCATGACACACACACAGACGCACACGTGTACCTTCGCTCAAGAACCCCCCTGCCGCCCACGTGCGCGATTTTCATCGTTCTCATATTAAATTGCAAGTATGGCAAAAGTTTCGAAAAGTTTTTTCCCGCTGCGCCGGGAAATTTTTAATTACATCCCATGCCGACTGGTTGAGATTTCATTTAACGATTCTCCAGCGTCGAGCATCAGGTGAATGCCAACTTGTGAGTACTTTAACTATGTACCTAATTGGGAGGGGATGTTGCTTCAAGGTATATTAGTTTTTAACAATAAATCATTGTAGATGACTTTAGAAACATGCGGATTCAAATAATTTGCTTCAAAAGCTGCGTTATTAATGCTGAAACTAACCTACCCTACTTTGACCTATTTTCTATTTTCTGTTAATGTAAATGATATCCTTTTCGAATGAGTATGAAAAATGAAAAGTGCCAAGGTCTAATTTCAGGTACGTTATGCAAGATGCTCTTTGCCCGTTACTAAAGGGGACCCTAGACCGTGAGGAGAAAATTCGAGAAGAGGAAATGCATGGACCGTTATGGGTTTTCCTCGTATAAAATATTATAAATATAACATTACCGACAGTGGCGCACATAGGATTTCATTTTGGGGGGATTTGCGTATAATTTTTGGGCCGAATACCATTCGAAACCATATTTCGTACCAGGAATTTTTGTGTTTGGGGGATTTGACCCCCCAAAACTCCTCCCTGATTACTGACATGACTGGTCATAACAACCTGTTACCGAGTTACAGCTTACCGCAAAAGTTCTCTTCAGGCGTCTCTGCTTTGCGCTCGCCTTCTCTAGTTGGTCACACCAAGATAAGATAGGGCCTCATCAACTTGGTCCTTCCATCGGAGTATGGTCTCTACTTTCGCTCTCGTAATTACCGGGTCGAACACCTTCTTCGCTGGAGCTTCATCGTTCATACGAGAGACATGGTCAAGCCAGCGTAGCTACTGGGTGCTAATGTCTTTAAGCAACTCATACAGCTCGTTGTTGGTTCGTATTCGATAGTCGTCACCAATACGAATAGGACCGAAGATTTTGCGATGTACTTTCCCGTGGAACACCCCAAGGGCCGCTGTGTCATTACGTGCCAGTGTCCATGCTTCTGCATCATAGAGGAGCACGGGCCGAATAAGCGTCCTATAGAGCGCAAGTTTTGTCGGTCGAGAGAGGTCTCTGCTAATCAATTGCCTACCATAACTGTCCTAGCACCTATTGTCAAGAGTAATCCTTTGCTTTATCTCCAGGCTGACATCATTGCTGTTGCTTATGACGGTGCCAAGGTCGACAAATTCCTTGACAACTTCAAAAGTATACTTGTTGGCCTCGGCATGAGACCCCAGTCGTTGCGAGTCCCTGCGTGTAGACAGTATATACTGTCCTCCCAGACCCAACGGTGACATCTAGCTTGTTACGCCCGATGACGTCAATGTCATCAACGTAAGAAAGAAGCTGGACACTCTTGGCGGCATTACGATCTACACCAGCCTTGCGAAGAACGGTATCGATGGTGAAATTGAAGAGGTCGCATGACAAACGAGCCTTTAACTGACGGAGGAGCCTTGACAGAGCTTGACGGGTATTGCTCAGCGTTGCTCTGCAAAGTCTCAGGGCAGCTTTCCAGGGATACCAGGGGTCTCTAAGCTGTCAAGGGATACCAAGATCAAATAATGCGGCTTATAGCCGATCCGTTATTGGGCTATCGAATGCTGCCTTGTAACCAATAAATAGAGTATCGAGTATCGATTTGACTGTCGTGGGTTATTTCCAGGATTTGGCGTTGGTGGACTAACCAGGTCTGATAAGGTGCAATAGGGTTTCGCGTTTTGGCGAGTGGCTTCAATCTTATAGTACGCTCGTTAGGACCTTTTACACAATGGGAAGTACAGGATACCAAATAGTTAGCGCATATTGTTCGATCGCCTTTCTTCAACACAGGACAAAACGCACTAAGGGTTCCAATCGTTTCTCATAATCCCTTAAATTTTCTTAAAGCAAAGTTAGCCTACACACGACTTGGACTTTTCATTCATCTATAACTTTAAGTGTTCACAGAAATTCAAGAATTTAACATGGCTTTTTCTTTATCCTGTGCCTCCCCGCCGCCCGTTGTC